>CM038223.1:36305490-37606884 GCA_021442155.1 Cymbidium sinense
TTTTTTATAAAGGTCCTAAAACCAAGACTAGCTTCATTAATTGGTTTGTAGATTTTCTTCCAACTATCCCATTGGATTGATTTGACTTTGGGGCTCCATATAAATTTATTGAGTAGTCTCTCAATTTTTGTTTGCACATTAATTGGAACTTTCTAAACTTGTAGAGTGTAAAGTGGAATGGAGTTGATGATACTCCTTGAAAGAGTTATTCGACCCCAAATGAGAGAAAGGAATTCTCCTAAGATGCAATTTTGGTTTGAAGCTTGCTGATTAAATCATTAAAGAGTGTAGAGGATAACTTTCCCTTTTATAGATTGATCCTCATATATGTAAAAGGTAGACTAGGTTGAGAGAATCTAGTTCTTTTTTATCCAATTGATCTTATTTTTATCAATATACTTCCCTGCAATGAAAAAGTATTTTTTTAGTGTTAAATGTTATAGCTGATAATGATATGAACTTCTAAATGGCCTTCATTAACTTTATGATAGATTTCTTACTTCCATTATAGAAAATGAAGATATCATCAGCATAAGCAAGGTGGCTAGTAATTATCTTTCCTTTGGTGTTGTAGCAAAAAACTCTTAAATTTTATGACAATCTAGTTTAGAAGTTTAGATAGATAATCCAAAGCAAGTATGGAAATTGTTGGAAAGAGAGGGCCTCCTTGTTTGACACCTCTAGAAGTCTCAAAGAATCGCTTTGTCTTACCATTAACAAGGATCTTGTAGTGAATATTCTAGAGATTTAGATAGAGATGGAAAGAGCTAATGGATGGCATCGTGACTTGGTATGTCTTCTCACATAATTTACTTTTCCATTGATTTTCCTACTTTCCAGCTCTTCTCTCCTGGTGTTTCTTCCATCTCCTCTCAGTCCATGGATCCCCCATCTTATGCTCACATGCTAGCTAGTGGCTCTATGGCTGAAAGTCCACCTCCCAACCCCAACTTATTCCTTTTTCCCTTAGTCCTACCATGACTCATTTTTTGAAGGCTCCAACTTGTCCCTTTTGAGAAAGGTTGTTAGAAAGAATGAAAAACTAGCTCTCATGCTCTCTGAATTTGAAACTTAGAGTTTGGTCAAACCCTTCAAATTCACACTGGTTGAAATATTCACCTATAAGAACCCAAAGATGGATACCATTAGGAACCATTACATTGATATGAAAGTAGTTGGGGATTGGATGGTTGGACTTTTGGATGGATGGCATATCATGATCAAACTCTATAAGGAGTAAGACTATGCTAGACTCTTCTAAAAAAACTTTACCATATTGAGAATGCTCCTATAAAATTTCTGAAATGGACTCCCTCTTTTGACTGTAGCATTATTGCCCCTATTTGGATTAAGTTACTTGGACTTAAGCTACACCTCTTTAACAAACAAATTATCTACTCCATAGCTACTATTTATGGAAGACCATTAAAATTGGATACACCTACATTCAACCTCACAAGACCTTCAACTATAAGGATCTTTGTGGAAATGGATATAACAACCCCCTTTAATGAGAAAATTTAGATTGGAACTCAATAAAATGGTGCGCAAAAGAGTGGAGATTAAACAAAAACCTTTGTATTGTGGTAAATGTAGGATGTTTGGACATAACTTGGATAAATGCTTCATTGCTCACCCAGAATTGAGGACTAGTAATCTTGTTAAAAGCAAGCAACCAATGGACACTATCATTAACCCCCATCCTCCTAGATTGATAGAAATGGAAATGCCACATCAATTGCAGGAAGTCAACCCTGATATGCAGTAATCTAGAGCTGAACCTGATAATAGCTTAATTAGAGACTATCCAGGAGAGAATAGACCAATGGATGATATAAATAGAATAGATCTACTATCCCCCATTCAGGATAATATAAAAGATTGCCCTGGTCCAAGAACTAACAACCCACTCCCTATTGAGGATATCACTAGTAATCTAAACATAGAAACCATTAACTTTGAAAGATTACTGAACCACTTGATCATGGATGCTTCTCCGACAAACAAAAATTTTCTTATCAAAACCAAGACCTGAAAACTGAATCTCACAACCAAATCAGTTCACATGAGGAGATGCACTATGATGACATCCTAAACATAGCTATGGATGAATGGCACACAATTAAAAATAAAAAGCATATGTAGAGAGGATCCAGGGAGCTAAAGCACTTACTAGCTAATAGATTTCAGAATGATGGAACCAACTCATGGAATGAAGGCACTTCTAGAATAATCACTAGAAGTAACTCCACACCTAAATAACTAATATTTTGATTTGGAATATTAGGGGCATTGACAAGGCCAATGCCAATAATAGACTTAAAGGCCTTATAAGATCACACTCTCTTGAATTATTTGCCATTCTAGAGCTTCTTTTCCAAAGCCAAAATCTTCAAAGAATCAATAGAAGATTCCCTAAATTCAACATCATAGTCAATATTAGCAACAAGATTTGGCTTTTCAACAAGCCAAGTTTTCAAATTCAGATCCTTATTGATTCTAACAAATTCCTTTATTTCCACCCATAAGATATAAATTTCAACATCTTTTCCATTGTCATCTATGCTTCATGTAACCATTATCATAGATTGGAACTATGGAATAATATGAAAGAAATCAACATGCACACCTCTAGTCCTTGGTTAGTAAGAGGAGATCTCAACATGACTTGAAGCTTAATTAAAAAAAGGAACCCAACCTTTCCATCATTTCTAAATTTATTGAATGTATAGAAGGGGAAAACTTATTTGATGCCTATTTCAAAGGTAAACCATTCACTTGGAGGAGGGGGAGAACATGTGAAAGATTAGACCAAATCCTTACAAATCTAGAATGGCACAATTTCTTATGCACTTTGGAGGTTCATCATCTAGCTAGAATTTCTTCAGATCATTCACCATTGTTGGCCAACTTTATCTATATTACTAAACCAAAATACAACCCATTCAAGTACCTCAATATGTGGACATCCCATCCTAACTTTATCAACTGGCATTACAAGGATTTGTCAAAGTGATGAATAGAATAACTTGGATTCATTTATGGGCCCTTCACAAGAACACTACCAAAGGATTAAAAAAAATGGAATTAAGATGTCTTTGACAACATTCACCACCAGGTTAAAATCGCTGAAGATAAAATTAACAACCTTGAACAAGAATTGGCTCACATGAGGGATATTGATACTTATATCCTTGAAGACCAATTGGAGACTCTTCAATAGGATCTACAGATCTTTATTGATAGAGAGGAGGACTTCATTAGGAAAAAGTAGCTATTTAAAACTTCTTATATGGTGATAGAAATTTCAAATTTTTTCATTCTTGCATAAGGTAGAAAAGAGAAGAGAAGCGAGTTAATAAAATCAAAGATACCCATGGTAATTAGATTATTCATCAAGAAGGAATTATGGAAGATTTCACTAAATACTTTACCAATACCCTATTCCAACCCTTGAACCACAACAAAACTCCGCACCAAACTAGAGATTTCTTTGATTTTGAGAAATTTCCTATAAACAATGAACTCCAAACCTCAAACCTTAAGGAGGAGGAAATTTGGAGTGCTCTTAATTTAATGGATGGATATAAAATAACTGGACCAGATGGATTTGCTACCCTCTTCTACCAGAAAGCTTGGGATGTCATCAAGGTAGAATTCATAAAAGCTATTCAAACCATCTTCACAGACTTGAGTAGTCACAAATATATCACCACTTCAGATCTTGATCCCCAAAGATGAAAATTATCATACCTGGACCGAATTTAGACCTATCTATCTAACTACTGTCATTAATAAAATCATTAGCAAAATCATAGCGAATAGGCTTCAAAAGATCCTTGCAACACTCATCTCCCCAAACTAGACTGCATTCATAAAGCGTGGAAACATTATTGATAACATCTTACTAGCCCAAGAGTTGATTAAAGGAATTGATAGAAAAGGTAGAGGTGGTAATGTAATAATGAAGATTGATATTAAAAAAAAATCCTTTAACACTCTTAGTTAGGATTTCTTATGCAATTCTCTAAAAGAAAGAGGTTTCTCTCACAAATTTTGTTAGTTGGTGGAGACACTCCTTTCCAATAGCCACTATAAACTATTACTCAATAGGCAAACTAGTGGTATTTTCCAAGCTAACATGGGAGTGAAATAAGGTAATCCACTTTCCCCACTCTCTTCATTTTGGCATTGGACATTCACTCTAGGAAGTTGAACAGTAGCTCAAACCCAAAAGATAAAATCAACTTCCACTCCACTAGGAATATCAATATTACCCACTTGGCATTTGCTGATGACCTTCTACTTTTTAGCAATGGGAAGAAGAGATCTATCAACACTTATAAGGAAATCATCATGAACTTCATGAACCTCTCTTGCTTGAATTTAAACATTAACAAATGTCTTTTTATTACAGGAAAGTAAATCAATAAATCTAAATCCAAATGAATCATTGATAAAACCAAATTCAATCATTCCAAATTCCCCCTCCCCTACCTTGGAATCAAGCTATTCAAAGAAAAGATCATATCCCCTCTCCTCTATGAGTTCATTGACAAAATCCAATATAAAATCAGCACATGGGAAAACTCTTTCTTCCTTTTGGTGGGAAAATAGCCATTGTCAAAAGCATACTTAATTCAATCCCTTTTTATACCACTCAAGTCCAACACATTCCAAAAATGATCAAATTGAGAATTAAAGAATGTTAAACAAGTTTATTTGGAGCCACAAATAAAAGTCCATTCATTGGACTAGTTGGAAAAAGTTGTGCAAACCTACCAACAAAGGAGGGATGAGCTTCAAAATAATAGAGGAGAATATCAAATGCAATACCTACAAACTTTAGATAAAATTGAGAGAAAACAAATCACTCTTGTCTAATTATATGCTAGGGAAATATTGCAAGGCCTCACACCCAATGACAGTTATCAGAAAACCAAATGATTCAAAAATCTAGAAAATGCTACTTTTTCACGAGGAGGTTGCTAAAGATATGATCTTTTGGAGCCTGGGGGTTGGCTGTATTGACCTTTGGAATGACCATTGGCTTGGGGATGGGCCTCTCTACCTAGAATTTGCTGGAACTAGACCCCTACAATCCCGCCACATTGAAGATTTCTAGAAAGATATTGAATGGTACAAAGAGAAACTACATAGTATTCTTCCTCCCCCATATGTAATAAGATCTACAATCTACCAATCAATATTGATAAAAAAGATAGTTTGGTGGTCAAAGGGAAAACTCCATATAATCCCTTACATGAGATACTATATTTCACTTGGTGGAGAGACACCATATTACTCCCTTGGGTAAAAGCTACATGGAATCACAACATCAAACCATCTATTACCTTCTTTTGCTAGAGACTTTTCCATTATTTTCGACCTCTTGATGATATCCTCAAACTCAAGGGTCTTAGGCTTCCCTCAAGGTGTCCCTTATGCAAAGAGGAAGAAGAAAAAGGACTCCTACATACCTTCAGCCAATGAAATTCAGCAATTCAATCTAGAATAAGTATGTTGAATAGACAAATGGGCAAAACAATGATGAACATTCCAATCTACTCCACCTCTTGGATAATTCCCAACAGGAAGACTGCAAGCTATCCACTAAAACATTGAATGCCATCTTTATCATCCTTTGGATCATCTAGACTATAAGAAATATGATCAAACACAATGACTCTAACATCACTACTGACTCCATTGGTCTCCAAATCAGATCAAATTTACAACTGATGAATAAAGGGGAGGATCAAAAGCTGAACTACAAAAAACACTCCAATCATTTGTAGATTTTCAAAATGGAACCTTGTATTTTGGAATAAACCAACCCAAAACACCATCAAAATCAATATCGATGGCAGCTTCAACACCAACACCAATAGGACTAGAATCAGAGGCATCTTCAAGAACTATAAAGGAGACTGCATCTATTTCTTCTGCACTCCATGTTGAAACTACTACATTGTTTTTTTCTCTTCTCTTTTCCTCAAGAAAGCCTCAACTTAATTACTAGATTGAATTTGAGTCCTTAGTTCTCATCCAGACCCTTTAGGAAGAACAAATGCAACAACCACCCTGGCTCATCATCAACCTACTCAAAACTATCAGAAAACTAAAGGAGAACCTCAAAGTATCTTACTCCCATATTTGGAGTGAAGGGAATACATTTATCGACCTCTTAGAAAAATGAGGTTCACAACTCCAACACTTCTCTTTTTCCAAGTACCTTGATAGAGAGCTTAAATTACTTATACTTAGTGACAAGTTGGGCTTACCATACATTAGATCAGATTTTTCGTAATCACCACTTTCTTTTGTTTTTTGGATTACTGTATTCTTTGAGTAATCAATAATATCTTCACTTTTATGCAAAAAAAGGATCTTTTAGTGGTTAAATTCTAATAAGTTTTTTATGAGGGATAATAATTGGTTAGTGAAGCCTTTCTCTTGAAGAACTTGCATGATAAAAGGCAAGTTAATGGAGTCAAAGGACTTCCTTATGTCAATCTTTATAATGATATTACCACCCTTGACTTTTTTTTATCAATATCTTTAGTTAGCTCTTGGGCCAAAAAGATGCTATCAATGATGTTTCTACCTTAGACGAAGGTAACCTGATTGCTATAAATTATATGGGAAAGAGTATTTTGGAGTCTAGTGGTAATGATCTTATTAATAGGCTTATTAATAATAGGAGTTAAGAAAATTGGTCTGAACTTGTACAATGTATTGATTTATTTATGTCTTGGGCTCAAAATAATGGAGCAAGTGGAGAAATAATTATGAATCTTATCCAGTTGGAATAAAGTTTGAATTGCATTAATTAGATCACCATTGATACTCTCCCATGATTTTTGGTAAAAGATATTGTGAATCCATTTGGCCCAGCTATTTTGTAACCATCCATTGAATCTAAAGCGATTTTTATCTTTTATGTATCATGTGGACTTATTAGGTAGGCATTTTGGGTATAATTAGCATCATTAGTGAATAAATTAATATCATACTATTGTATATTGATGGTGTCTTCTTGTAGAGAGCTTGAAAATAATTGATGCAACTCTTGATGATGTTTCCTTGCTCACTGATCCATCTAGCTTGGTGTCTCTAATCTTTGTAATATACTTGCCTTCTCTTTCTTCTTGATGTAAGCATAAAAGAACTTAGAGTTATTATCACCCCAGGTAAAGTTTATGATAAATTCTTTTTATCTAAGTAAATCCTCCTCCCAATCAATATAGTTATGAAAGGTGGATTTGCTCCAAAGCTAACTGATCCTCTATCTCTTATGAGACATTTTTCATTAGCATTTTTTCAAGCTCAACAAATTTCGCTTCAGTTGTATTAATACACTTGTGCAAATCTTCAAAGACCTATAAGTTCCATTTTTTAAGGGTTGTAGCTATATTTTTATGTAATCTCCATAGTATCAGCTAGGGATCTAAGTTCAATTATGTAGTCCATGCATTGCTGATACACTCATTAAAATCAAAGTGCTTTGTCCATATGTTAAGGAATCTAAAAGATTTATGGTCTAGTTTTAGTATGAGGTGTAAGGAGACAAAGATTAGGGAGTTATCAGAGGAAATTTTATCAAGGTGTAGAATTTCAGTTGAATGGAAGTTAGAGTTCCAAGTAGATTTGGTGAGAACTTGGTCTAACTTTTCAAACACCTTTCCCCTCCTCCAAGTAAAATGAGATCCACTAAATCCCATGTCAAAAATGCCAACATTTTATATATATTTATCAAACTCAAATATAATAGCTAGGTTGTGTTTCCTCCCTCTTTTCTTCTCATTGGGCAAGAAATCATGTTAAAGTCTCCTCCAATGATCCAAGGGTTAAGTTGTTCCAAAAAGTCTTTTTTGTGTCTAGAGAAATCAACATAGATAATGTACAAAAAAAATTAATATTGGCATTGTTGATGGTAAGGTGCAGAAATTGAGTGTCATCAAGGAGGATCTGAACTTAATGATGTATCTTTGAGAAGAACCATATTCTGTTACTACAGCTGACTATTATTTTATAAATTTTTAATCTTCTACTAATCCTTGATACATTTGTTTTGTGAACAATTAGTTCAAGTTTGGAAAATATATGTAGCTTATGTGTTATAATAAGGCTTTTGAGTCTTTTAGAGGAATTGGCCTTATCACTGCCTCTAATATTCCTAATAAGGATTTAAGTCATATGGAGTGTGGGTTTCTACTTTTTGACCTTCCACTCAACCAATCCTCTTATTGTCTTGATTTAGTGATCCAGCAAAATTTTTCAACTTATTTGCACCTTCTGTAAGATTCTTGAGTTCTCTCATGCCTCTTTTCTTTAATTTAGGACTTTTTTTGTATTTCCATTCTTCTATAGTTTCTCCCATTATATCATTATATTGGTACATATCCTCTTCAATTGATTGCTCTTGTACACTAGTATCTTTATGATCCAAATTTATCTAAGTTTGTATTGGTGTGTGTTCATTTGTTACTTCAAGAACTATTATAAACACCTTTGTTAGCTCTGAATGATTATTGTTTGTTGCCATTATAATAGCATGATGATTAGGGTCATATTCAGGTTCAACAATCTTTTGGACATCTTCAGTGTTCACAGCCGCCAAATTAAATGTTAGCTACTATATACCATGTTTATTTTTTTTGTTCGCTTTAGCTTTATTATAATTTTCAAAATTCCATTCAGTCTCCTTATATGCAGTGTTGCTTATCATACTTGTTTGAAATATCAATTTTCTTTCTCACATCAGACTAAGCATGCAATCGTAAAACTTTTGTATCCATATCTAAATTTTGATTAGTTGAAATATTAATATGAATTTTATACAAATCATAGGAATTTTCAATTATCTTCTTATCAGGGGGTGGGAGGATTTGTAAGAGTTATTTTTATTAGGTCTTGCTTTAGCCAAGTTGTGTTAAATTATAGCTGCATTCCTTAACCTTTGATATAGTATTTTCTAAAAAATTATCAAGTGTTGGATGTTTGGAGGGTTTACCAATATCATATTCCTTGTGTCTCTTATTTTAAGGTGGGAAATATAGCATTTTTCTAGTAAATGGTCGAACATTCTACACTTGGTGCTATAGTAAGGTTTTCTTTTAACCTCAACTTTTTGCTAGTATCCATTAAAAGGGGTACCAATCCAAATTTTATCAATGAATGTGGTTGTTATGTCCATCTCAACTAAACTCTTACTGTTGAAGGTCTAGTTAAATTGAAGGTTGGCTAATCAAGTTTCAATGGTTTTCCAAAAATTATAGAAATAGAATATTAGATCTGTTTGTAGAATATATGTAGTTTGAGGTTTGAGAATTTTATCCAAATGGGAATTATAGGAGGCTCTATGCTATAGTCAAATGTGGTGGTCTATTTCAAGATTTTCACTGGGAAATTTTCAATGTGGTAAAGTTTTTTTTTGGAAAATAGCCTAGCATAATCCTCTTCCCTACTCAATTTTATCATAATGTTCCTCTCATCGAGCAATCCTATGTACCATTTGTCAATGACTCTTAGTTCCTCAAAGTGTTTTCTTAAATCCATCTTTGGGTGATTCGGAAGGCCATTGACCAAGTATTATGCTCAGAAAAAAAATAGTAAGTTTTCCATTCTTGTGATTGGCCTTCCTCAAGAAACCATTCTAATCAGAGCCATCCTAAAATTTTTCAAAGTAGATGTATCGAAAGATGAGGTGGTTAGCATCGTTTAAGGAGGGAGAGATATCAGTTCAGTTGACTTCCACTATAGCAACAAAGGTAGTTTTATCCATCAAGAGTTAGTATAACAAATGAGCCAATGTAGTAGAAGAGGAAAACTTGCAAGAAAAATGTGGAGGAAGAAGAGAAATAGAATGGAACAATAACTAGGTCAAGTGGGAAAAATGTACCTAGGAGCTGGCGCCATAAGATGTTCTATCTTGGTTTATATGCTTCAATGCTTTGTCATTTAAGCTTGATTCAAACTTATGATTTAATTAAAATTTAATGCTTCTTTAATTTAATTAAAAGTCATAAAATCTGCCTCTTTAGACTTTATTGGGAGTAGGGTGTTGAAAGGAATGGGTTCTACTTTAAGTGGAATTCACCACTTTTCATACTCTTTAAAACACTAAGCTTAAATTTAATTAAAAAAATAATCTAAACTCATGCTTAAGCCATCAATCACTTGAATTAAAACATTTTTATTTTAATAAATTAAACATTTCACTTAATTCATAATTTAAATATTTAAAGCTTAGCCTTCTCATGCCACACTAGCCTTTGCACATGCTTTAGATTGATAAGTCATCGATTTTAGATTTAGGTTAGACTTACGCTTTGTAGCGGTTTTTTTTTTTTTCTATTTTGTGATGTAACATTTTAGACTAGATGTTAGGGTATATATTCTTAGACTAGATGTTAGGATGATATTAGATTAATGATGTTCCCTAAGGGGTTGTGCTCCATAGAAAAAGGAGATGCTATAATAAAGTTAAGTCAATTAAGTTTTCTTACTTGCAGGTGTTATTTCCTCAAGCATAACCTATTAAGACAAGTGGGCTTGGACACCCACTGGTGTCAAGTCCCATTATATAGATTATACTAGCTTGTGTGGATTATATATTACATGTGTAGTTAGAATTTTATTTAAGAATTTCAAATGTAATTTGTACTAGAACTAAGTTAAAGCCATGGTGTTTAGAATGAGAAGAGGCAAAAAATTATTAACTTGTAAGGCCTTATGAATCTTGGAGTGCCCATAGTTTGGAGTTAAAGATGAAGACACTCCATTGGCTAATTTGTCATAATACTTAATTTTAGGCTAGGCTATATGAGGACTTGGTTGCCCTTTTTTTCTTTATTGGGGTGTGTACTATAACCTAGCTACATTAGTCTTTTATCATTTTAGTTTGATTTTGAATTATTTGAATTCTTTACATTATTTATGGAAACAAAAATTATATGCTTTTTTATATGTTTCTTCAAGTGTGATGTATGTTTCCTAATTCAGTGGGCTCTTCAGGACTTAAATTTTCTACCAAACTTAACTGCCAACTTGGGCTAAAAATTAACACTACTCATAAGCTCATCTTAAATCTTAGGAATAGTAAACTAAGAGATTTAGAAAACTTAGGTGTGTGTTAAATGAATAACCATAAATTACCTTGATTTTCATCCTTATTATGTGAATCTCCACTCATTACATGATAAGAGGGAGAGCCTGACCATTCTGGGTAGCCTCCCTTAAGTGAAAAATACCACTCTTACCGATCTAGCCCATAATTCAACTTCATCAATGCATGTAGACATACTAATCTACCCAAAACCAAGTCAAAATTTGTGAGTCTAAAAATTTGTAAAAGGTGAAATATTGTTGCATTAGCTAGAAACATTATTCATACCAGTCATGATTGCAGGTTCCTAAGGAGTGATTTTAGAATATTAAATTTCATCTTAAGAAATAATAGCTTACTCATCTCACATCAGCATAAGACTCATCCACATGAATTTAAAGCATATGTGGTGTTAGTTAGTGGCCACTTCTAGCATTAGTAAGTCAAGTAGAGTTGAGATAGGTTCACACTCTTAGGTAAGAGTGTGTCATTATATCCCATCTTCCCTAATAAATTAAGAGAAACTTCTATCTTCTATTAAAGCAGATTTAGTTTTGGGATCTAAGGCTACTCATTTCTCACTTGCTGAGTAATAAGTCCTCACATCTTAGGCATTCCCATAGTCTAGTACTGTTGAGATATGTCATAATATTTTAATTAATTATTAGCATAAACATATATAAATCTCAATTTTAAATATGTAAACCCAACTATAAGATAGATTGAGGTGCTTACTAAGCCTCTTAGTATCAAAGCCCTTCCTACTTATTCTCCTTTAGAATCCATTTAGAATTGTTTTGCCTTAAGTTCTCCCATTTGATTATGAAATAAGTAGTCCTTGATTCTAAACTTTAAAATCTTGATTCTAAACTTTAAAATCCATAAAGATATTGATCAACTACTTTAATCAAGAGGTTTCCTAATAAACTATGCCTTAAGAATGCATTTAACTATGGGGGCTTGTCCCTATAGGAATCTTACAACTCAGTCTAAAATACACGCTGTCTTACTTCATCCATATAAGGTAAGGGAAAATCTTGGTACATATGGACTCATCAACCTTAGGACTCCTTATTAAGTGATTAAAACTATTATATGTTGATATTTCTATTTTTGAGGTACTTTATTATTCCTTGGTGCCATGTTCGATCATTTAAATATGTACCCCCTAAGATCTACGAGGTATACTACCTACATTTCAAACACCATAGATTTATCTAGCAACTCTACCGGGAAAAATTTCTCTCTCCATCTTCAGTAGTTTCATTATGTTTATACATTGGTAATAGGTTTATACCACTCTTAAGCTAAGGCTATCATTCTTCATATTGGATATGTTTTCCATTTCAATCTTAGGCAATTCTCCACAAATTCCAAAATTATTGAACGTACTTTATGGTAACATTAAAAATGTTAAAAGAAATCTCTCAAATCCTTTGAACCTTGCCTATTATAATCACATTTGATGGGGGTGAAGGTTCAAACAAAATTTTCTCTCTACGATCAAAGAATAATTCATCAAAATTATTAGCATCAAGCTTGTTGCAACATGCAAAGAAGATGTCTTCTAATGACTAATTTTCATGTTCTCTATCAAACTTGATTTCATCCTGAGTTATACCTATTTGTTTGGCACCCCATCATCCAATTTGGCTTGGATTTAAAGATCTCAAGGTGACTTATGATAGCTCAGCCTTGACCATAGTGGAGCATTAGGAGGTGGTTGACAGAAATCCACCACTATAGTTCAATTTTTCTTTCATTAATGAAGAAAGCCATTTAAGTTTTCACTGTATGACAACCATCAATCATTTCCACCACTATTAGAGTTGCTAAGATTGAGGTATCATGCAGGATAGCTCTGGACTCAAAAAGCCAGGCTAAGATCAAGCTAGTTGTTTTTCCATCTATCTTTGGGAGGTTCTTCCACCTACAACATCCCTCTAACCAAACCTAAAGAAGAAACAAGAATAAAAGGTTTCAAAAAAAGTTATATGAGATGATGTTTAGGGAAATAGGAACCTCATCTCATGTTGCTAAGGATGGGTCCCCAAGGGAGACCTTTTCCCTCATTAGGGGTAGCAGGTTTCACCCACTCTCCACTTGTAAAGGAGAGAAAAACATTTGCCAAATAATATCATCACCCTATACTTGTTTGAGTATGAGACACTAGGTTTGGAGAGGAGGAGGCCTTATGTTGATTTAAAGTTAGTTCTTAGTGAGTAGCTAAGATGCATGGACAATTTGAGCTTTCCATGGTTAAAGATTGAGAGTAGTAATTTTGAGGAGTGTGTGGGATTTGATTTAAGAAAGATAGGGACATGGAGGCCAAGGTAGTAGTTCAGGCTGGTAGAATAAAAAGGAGGAGGTTTGTTAGATAATCAACATCCTACACATTAAGGATAGACACCATAAGCAATCCAATCACACAAGCAAGTCTGATAAAAAAGTCTTTATTTAGGCCTAACCATAAAAAGATGGCATTGATAGAATGATAATCGATGTGATTAGTACCACACCACTTGACTCATAGACCACCTTCACACATCCACATAGTAGCATTTAAGTTCCTATATGTACCAAAAGAAGTCAAACAAAAGGAACGCCCTACCTCTAGTGATTAGACTATAATCATAGGGCCAACCTTCCTCTTCTTACATTAATGATGGGAGATGGAGCTCCTCAATTTGGCTTCTCACTACATTAGTAGAGAAGAAGGTGTAGAGGCCCAAAAGTGTAGTTATAGCTCTATCGCAATCACCTGAGGTGGAAGAGAAAATTAAAGAAGAACCTCCAGTACATGTGAAGCTTAAGTCAATTAATGGGCAGACAACTTAAAAAGTTCTATAGTTTTAAAATATGATGGATACAAAAGATCCAATCATAGCTAGTGATCATCATAGGTACATCCATAGATAATCATTCTTTAGAAGATGTTCTAGATGACTATCGAGCTATAGTTAGGTAGATAATTAGGGATAAGCACCACAGCTTAGATGGTGAGATGGTAGATTTTGATTTTTGATGAGGATGACCTATTAGATGAGATAACTTAAATTTATATGGTTGACACAAGGGCACTCTCTCATAGATAGCAGCATCATAGCACTGATGCATAGGATTCTATAATTGAGGAAGGGGAGAAACCAGACTCAACCCAATGACTATTGCATATCCTAAAGTTAGAAAAAAGTTGACAAGTTTAGCCGCATAAATATGAGGGTAAAAGAAATTATGTTTGTTATGATAACCCTTCAAGGTTAAACAATGATACCCCAAGCCCCACATATAGAAGCAGAGAGGCTAGATGTGGCATGCACATTTGAGAAGAACAAATGTGCCACCCTTGTAAATGAAGCATATGAAGCTTGTATAGAAAAGACATATATAGTATGACATTATAGGAGTGGGATATTAATTAGTTGGTAGCATAACTATGAAGGAGGCATTGGCTCAAACTCACAGGGGCTTGCTAGTTCTAAAGGGTAGAACCTATTTGGAGGAATTCAATGCGATTTAACAACCTAAATTGTTTGTGTTGTCATCTTTGAAGATCTTTGATCATAGCGAGAACCAATGGCAACATATAGCACGCTTTAGAACTAGTTGTTGAAATACTAGAGGCAATAATGCTTTTCTATTATGATAATTCATTACTAGTTAATCAAGCATAACATTTAGTTGGTATGCTGAATCAACCAATAGTTTAATGAAGACATTCACTAAGTTGGAATAGTTACTCATTAAGAGGTTTGCAAGAGCCCAATAGAAGGTGATTGTAGGAGACTTAATAGTTAAGAAACAGAAACCCAATGAGTCTCTAGTTGATTACATTCATAGGTGGAGGAATGCTAGCATGAAGTGTGCTCCTCAGCTTTAGGAGCAGCATGCCATTGAGATTTTGCTTAAAGAACATCCATGGTCTAGTGGCATTCATGCTTAAAGGCATCACTATCAAGACTTTTAAGAAGTTGATTAGCAAGGCATCCAATTTTCAGCTTGAAGTAAATCAATCATCTTCATTGGACAAATCTTGAAAACCCAAGACATAGAAGGTGTTAGAGAAAAATACTGGATAGTCTTCGATGTTGACAGAGGAAAGCATCCCATGTGGGTTTATCCCAAGATACCTAAATTCTAGCCACCCCACTTCAACTTCCTCCTCCATAGTTATGACATAATAATAACAATGTTATCAATATCTTTACCAACTATTATGTAGCTAGGTGCCTCCCACCATTGCTAAAAAGTTAAACAAGCAATATTCAAGAACCTTAAGAAGAAGCTTGATTTCAAACTACCTGAACCCAAGAAACCACATGAAGTGGGCATAATCAATGATAGAATTTTTTTCCCCGACCACTGCATGCTTGAGCACATCTTAAAGGATTGCATCACTATTAATGATTAGTTCAAAAGAAGTTACAAATCTAAAACCATAGTTATCCCCAAAGAAAATATAACACACCTCTAGTTCTATTAAAGTATTATCTAGGGGGATCATTTGATCCTCTCATGATTGAAGAAGGTTGAATAATTCCTTATCTCAAGCCTTTCACAAAATCATTTCTAAATTCATGAAGCTTTCTCTGCAGGTACCTAAACTAGCTCAGACCTCTAACTCACTAGTATGTCTATAAGTTGTAAGGAAAAACTCATAAAGGTGGATGTTGAGCAAGAGCTTCTAATGCAAATCCTAGATACAATAGCAGTATCACAACCTACTACCACTACCTCTACTAGGAGCATTGAATCTGTGGATATAAACATTAAGTCACTCATGCCACTCACCTTATATGACATTTATTTTGTTCTTTCAGAGACTAACAAATCAATTAAGAAAGATTATCCTTACATACTTTCTCTCTATGGTGTAAGTGATTATGATGGTCCTAATGATATTAAATCTAATAATAATAACTTCAAAATCTCAATAATCAAAATGATTCTGATCAATCATTCTGTTATGATGACTTTGACTCTAATCATGACATCCCTATTTTAAATATTTTGGATGCCACTATGGAGATAGAGTTGGAGTCATCTAATTATTAATATATAATAGGAGAAGCTTTAAGTGCCCCCAAAATAGCAAGTAGATACCACTACAACCACTATAGCAGATGAAATTGTAGAAGTCAACCTTCATAGTGGCAGAGTTCTACCTCTTAAGATGGCACCTCTAGAAAAGAGTAAATAGGTTATTAGTTTTAGTGAGTAGATAGCTCCTCCATGAGATGCTCCAGCATAAGATATACTCATAGACAATCAGCCCAAAGTTGATTATAATATTTTATTCCATAATAAGATGTTACCAGCTAGGCTATGGTTATATGACTCTCTTATCTTATCTAAAGAGATAAGGGAGTTGTTGATCAATAATCTACTAGATCCAAATATATGTTTAGCTCAATTGGCCAATATATCCATAGATAAAGAAGGTATTTCAAAGAAGTTATATGGGTCAGTTTCTTAAATGAAGGTTTACATTTGGGGACTATAACTCATAATCATCCGATTACATCTTCATAAATATGAATAACTTTAGACTATGCATAGTGCTTGTTGACCTAGGTGCATTGGTCAATATCATATGTCTAAGAACCCTTGCCTACTTGAGGATCCGCATTACTTGAGTTAGTACCAATAAGATGATCTTTTAAAAATTTAATGATCAAGGCGAGAGGGTCTTCTGCTCAATCACACTATTGCTATAGATTGATGACTTAAAAACTAAAGAAATGTTCAACATTATAGATTCAGACACATTCTTCAACACTTTGTTAGGGAGACTTTGGTTACATAAGAATAAGATGCTACAATCCTAACTTCACCAATGAATAAAGTTTATGTGTAGCAGCTTAGAAGTTTGCATCAAAGGTGACTAGAAGTCATTTTTAGTACATGAGGTTGAGATATATAAGAATGTGACTTATTACTCCCCATGAGACAAACAATATACTCTTATGATATTCAAAATAATGTCAATCAAAAAGAAAAAAAGGAAGACCAAGAAAGAGGAAAAGAAAAAGAAAATTGAAAGGATAAAGAAAATAAAAAAGAGAGATAAAAAAGAAGAAAACTTGGAGGAGGTCGAATTTGACATCAACTTCTAATAAAGATCTATTGGAGGTGAAATTAGATCAAAATTTCTTGATTATAAAATGACTTTTAGTGAATAATAAATTTCATGTATTTTTGTGAATTTTGAAATATGACATTTAAAGATTATGATATAATTTAGATATGATCATGCATATGTTAGTTATCATAAAACTTTTAATTATATTAAATATATAAACTAGTTACATTCAATAATCATAATAAATTGTCATTTATTATTTTGATAATTTAAATGATATGTATGAAGCATATGAATATGTTTAATTTATGGAATTAAATGTTAATTAGATAAATATTATTTAATTAACTTATTATCGATAATTAAAATAAATAAAAATAATATGTTAAATTATGAACAAATTAATGCATGCCAAATAACTCATATGAATCTCTAAGATAATTCTAAATGCATATAATCTAAAATATTATATCTTGAGGTCCAAGCTATCCATCTTGATCTATCTTTGATTCTCTTATAGTTGTAATTGCATCAAACATATTAAGAGATGAATTATATATGTAATTAGCAATAATACACAATTTCAAATTTAATATATCTGAAACATTTAACCATATATTAGAACATCCAAGCATATGTTAGTTATCATCAAAATTAATAGGATTGAACATTAGGCTCATAAAGCCAACAAGAATTTCTATTTGGAGACATCATCCTCAAGTTCAAGAGTGAAAGTAAAACTTAAGGATGAATCTTTTAAATAATAGGATTACCTTTTGAATGGTACTTATCTTGCATTCAAAACTTAGCAAAATAGAGGTTGATACTACTCAAGTCAGTTTACTTTGAGAAAATGTTAAAAAATAAATGCAAGAAAGCACAGTCAAGACTAGAGCTAGGAATTAGTATAGTTGGCTCTACAGATGATGAGTACTACTTGGTCATCACCAACCATTTGGAGTTTGAAAAGATCTTCTTAGATGACATAAATTCATTTGAAGAAGTTTATTTAAAAACTTCATATAATCCAGATGACCTCTAATTTTGGGATGCACTCCCAAAACTGGAGGAAGAGGTAAAGTCAACCATTGATTAGAGAGATCTAAAGACAACCACCCATGTTCGACATTCATAAGTTCATAGTTGACCAAGTCTAAAGCTAATGAACTAGTCAAGCTAGTTTCAAAGTTTATGATGTAGTCTTGACTAGCAAGCATCACAACGAATGGAGAAAAGTGTGACCCAAATTTTTTAATCATTAAAATAGAAGAGATGTAAGAAGTTCTACTCATCCAAGTAGAATGCTAATGAGAGATTATTGAATCCCTTGAATAGTCGACCATCAAACTCTAACCAAAGAGTCTTAACTTAAGTTTTTCACACAAAAATAGTCTAAAGTCCTCCATTACATAGAATAAAATGTTTATATAAGTTACAACTTAAGGGATGTGTCCCTTAAAACAACTATTGAAGAATTTAAAAATTTTGTAAACTATTATTTTGTAGCACCTAGGCACTGTCCTCTATGTCTCTAAATATCAAATATCTCAAAATGCATTGCCATGACACCAGAAGACTACCACCTAGGTGTCAGATCAATACATATACATATTAATACATAAATTTACATTATTTCAATCACAACACACAAACAATAATTAAACATGACACATCATATAATACTAATTATATAAAATACATATATAAAGTCTACTTAATGGTTGTGGGAAAAATTTATGACACCAAATAAAGTTTAAGAATTTTTTATTTGGATGATCAAATGCATCATTAAAGAGTAAACAAATTATTTTGAAAGATAAACATGTTTTCATTTAAAGAATTTGATCATTTAATAAAAGACTCATGAGGCTAATTGGTCTTTCATATACCAAATGAGTTTTCCCCTTAACTACATAGAAAGTTGAGCAGAGTTTATTTTAAATTGGGTTCATGGTTCCCTATAAGGGCAAGCAGTTATAACAAATTACATCAGAAGAAGAGTCTCTTCCTAAGAATACTCTCAATTAAAAAAATAAGTTATTATTTCTATAAAATTCTAATTTGGTTTTTAAAGGAATGACCTTTGGAATATCAATTGGGATTGATCCAAAGTAGAAAGAGTTCTTTTTGGAGGCCAAATGAGATTAAGTAATAAATACTTGTTGATGTTGAGATGCCTAGTATGCATTTTGACTATCCTATCATTGGGCTTTAAATTTTGGAATTTAATTTAGAGTTTGAATTGACATTTTCTTAGAGATCTTGGGCTTACATTCTAGCATCACAAGACTGCATAAATTCCTAGGGTTGAAGACTAACTCCAAGGAGGATGCTTCAGAACTTAAGTCTATAAGTGCTTCTGACACAAGTCAGATGCTCAACCTAGTTCCATTTTGGGAATTATCAATCATTCCTCACTTGAGGGAACAAACCTATCCCTAACTCTTCTAGACTTACAACCCTCCTAGAGGGGCTGTCAGCTAACACCACTTAAGCGCATTTTAAATTCATGATGCCAAGTCTTATGTATGTAAGATGGCTAGGCTATTGGATTTATAAGAAAGGAATCTAAAAATCCTAGGCTCACTCCCTAATCCTAAGATCATGTAGGGCATGAAAATATTCATAACTAATGTACATTTTTTATCTTTTATATATTTTGACTCAATAATCATTTTAGGCCATAGGTATATAGTTTATGCCTACATGGTATGTAATTAGAAGAAAGTCATGGGACAAATCAATAAAAAATAGATAGACTTCCCTAAGAATGCAGTCATTCTCACAAGTCAGATGCCACTTATGTGTAATGACTGAAGTGCTCATTTCAAGAGTTAGAATATTATGACTGTATGATTTTTGAGAGTTAATTTATTTCTAATTGATTTTAAGTTATTACGTAAGGCTTTTAATTTATGTCAGGTTTTTTAATTTCATTAATTTTATGCTTAAATTGATTAGATTTAATTTGGTAGAAAATTTAAATTTTTTTCTTATGAGCCTACATATAGGCATTCATATCAAAAAGCACAACATAGAAAGAAACCTAGAAAAATAGGTTGATTCTATTGCACAACCAAAATAAATTAAGCTAATTTAATTAAAATAAAGACCAATGTAGTTGGGTACTGCTATACACCCCAAAAGAAAAGAAAATGTGTACTCGAGCTTTGCCCTTATGCAGCCTGGCCTAGAACTGCAAGTCTAGATCTATTGGTCTTCTTTTCAGGACCATCTCCTTCTTTAAGGACTTCCATTGGGCTTCATAGGGGACCTCTATAGCATATCCTGGTAGGGTTAGCTCCTACTAATCCTAGACCCTATAGATCCTAACCTAATTCTAAGCTCTAATTTAAATTTTAAATTCAAAATTAAATCTTAAGCCCTGTAAAATAGATGTTAGGAAAATACAAATATCACACAAAAGTTATATTTTACAAACATATGGGCTTACCATTAGTTGCTTGCCATGCCCACCTATCCTATGGGCTATGCTAAGGGACTATTCAACACTTGTAAGCGGACAATAATTTTATAAATTTATATGATGGCAATCCTTTTTACATAACCCCCGATAGAAGATAATGTTAGTTTTAAAAATAGTGTCCTATCATCTAGACTAACTGCAATCAATCCTAGCCATCCAGTCTAAAATAGTACACTACAAAATAATAAAAAATAATTCACATCACAACATAAAAAAATATTATAAAAAATTCACAGAACAACCTATCCTAAGTCTAGGGTCTGTGACCTATGATTCTAGTGTGTGAAGAAAAGGGGTTTGTGAGGTAAGACATTACTAGGCTTTTGGGTTTCTATTTCAATTTTGGATTTAAGTATTTGTTTA
This sequence comes from Cymbidium sinense, assembly GCA_021442155.1. Classification (NCBI taxonomy): domain Eukaryota; kingdom Viridiplantae; phylum Streptophyta; class Magnoliopsida; order Asparagales; family Orchidaceae; genus Cymbidium; species Cymbidium sinense. The sequence continues at coordinate 36,326,533 of CM038223.1, forward strand.
TTTACCTTTGGATGATTTTAATTCAAATAATTTAATGATTTATTGATTCTTGTTTTCATTTTAGATTTATTTTATTATATTAAAGTGAAATTTAAATTTTCAAGACTGAATAATAAAATAAGTTTAACTTTTGGGTTAAACTCATTCTATTCATCATCGTAAATCCTAATAGGATGATATCTTTATTCTAAGGTAAAGATTCATCCTAAAGATCTAAATAAAATCCTAAGTATTTTAATTCATCCTTTCCTTAAATTTAGATGATTTGAATTAGTTTAGTTTATATCATTTCATTTTAAAGTTAATTATTTTTCTTTCACTTAGTATTTTGTGTTTAAATTTCTTTAAGGTATGTTTTCTCTATCAATAATATTGTGATTTAGTTTGAATTAATTTTCACTTGAAGTTTAATGCATTTGTTATTATGATTTAAGTTAAATTCATTTATTCATTTTCATTGATGTTTATCAACTTACGTAAATTTATATTTTAATCTTAAATTTATTACTCAAATTATTATGTTTCAATTTTAACCTATTTAGATCAATGATTCCTTCTTATTTTAATTTATTCATTTCATGAAATTTTCTAGTGTTTATTAATAAATTTAGATTAAGATGAATGTTCGCAAATCATGATTTTATGCATTATGGAATAGTTCAATTCATTTTTCATTAATTTAAAGAGAGTGATGATTATGTTATTTGAAAACACAACATAATGTAATTTTCCTTACTCATCAAGACTTAAGGAGTATAAGAAATGTTATTTTCATTTGCATTAAACTTGCGCTATGTTACTTTAGAGTTTTATGTTATTTCAAGTTCAATTCAACCTACCTTAAAGTTCAATTATACTTAATCTTTCATATTTTCATTTGTGCCACTTCATTCCTTAATTTAAATGGCTCTAATGTATTTATATGTTGATGGCTTATAAATTTTAGAGATTAATGAACTTTATATGTTAGTTTAATAATGGATTTATTATGGTTTAAGGGGTTATTATTCTTAGAATATGATTAAATTCCATATTTTCACTTATTCATAACCCTTACCTTTGCTCTTAGTTTGCTTGGGTATTTTTATTTAAGTGGTCAGGTGACAATTATGATGTTTTAAGGTTGTATTATGGGTTTTGTAATTTCTATGATGTTTTTGATTTATTATTTCTTTTATATTGACCAAGAGATTTGGAAATTCAAATATTCACAATCCAGAAGTCAATTGGGTTTGAAATTTTTGTGGTAAGTGGGGGTTCCTTGCCACTTTTATTTTCCTAAAATTTCCCTCAATGAGATTTGTAATTAAATTATAATTAAGGTTTTAAGTATTAAATTAAAAATTAAATTAGGCCTAATTTAGTGAGGACCATTTAGGGGATTTTAATTTTCCTTGATTTCCCTATTAAATATACATCCTAAGAGGGTTTATTCATAATTTTTGGGATTTAGGTTGATTTGTTATGCTTAATTGAACTAATTGATTCAATTAATGGCCAAATTGAGTCATTTTATGATTTATTAAGTATCAACGAGTTTCAAAGATTTATTCATGTTCATTAAGATGAATTATGATATTTTGAGTTAATTTGATCCTTTCCATCATTTATTTCATTTATTATTAATTTATTTTATGAAAATGAGGTTTAGGATTTGAAATTTCAAATATTAAAATTTATTAATCAATGAATCATGAAAAATGTACCAAATCTATATCTTATCATCAATTTCAACTCTCCAAAGTTTCATTTCATTTTGATCAATGGTTTAGGATAAATTAGGGTTTGAAATTTTTCATTCAAAACCAAATTAAGGCCAAAATACCCTTCACATAATTTGGGGATTTTAATTTCAATGGATTCCTCTCATCAAGAAGAATCCATTGAACCTAAATTTTTTTGGATTTATATTTCATTTTCAATAATTTTTAAATTTTTAGGCATTTTTTTATTTCTTAATTTGGAAAACCCAGGATTTATGGTTTAAATGCTTAGATCCATGTGGATTTGATGTGGTGCCACTTTCCATAAAGTGTTCATCATTGGGTGACCTGGGATCCATGTGGATCCCGTGTCAAAATGGCAGCACACATAGGTTAATTGCGGGTCATTCGATTGAAGATTGGACAACTCTAATTTGACCCATAGTTCTCACTAAGGGTTTTAATCAAATATCTAGCTTGATCTCAACTGTCTTTTCCTTATAAAAGGAACAGATGATGGAGATTTTATCTCCTATGGTGACGGCAGAAGTCAAGATCTGTTCATCATTTTTACATGATTTTCAGCATCCAACCAGTGAAACCAGATGATTTTGATGCCAAATCCATTAGTGAATGAAATCATGAAGATCTAAATGGTTTGATCTCACTTGAGTTTAAATTTCCTCTCGAAGTACAAAAACTAAAAGCTGGGAGAGGTCGTTAATGACATATCTTGATCCTAGCAATCTCCGATGGTGGAATAAACTGAAATAGTTTTAGAATGATGTGGGGAGCTTGTGTATAAAAGGAATTGAGTTGCCTCCTTATAAATCACCTCTTACACCAAACTCAGCTTAAGTTCCATCAGCCTTAGTCATTATTCAGCTTCCGAGTGGTGAGGGGATTGGGGAAGATCGAGTTCATCTTCGTGCAAGGTGAGGAAGGTGATGGGATAGTCAATTTCACTTGAGAAAGTCTTGCTTGGGTTTTACCATAGATGCTGAGAGCTTTAAGCTTGGTTTTCCTTTCTCTTGGTTAGCTTTGGGTGATTTAAGCTTTTGGAAGTTAGTTCAATGGCTCACTACCTCTCTAATAGTTGTCCTAAGCTAAAGAGGAGTAGGGAATGAGAAAATGTGGTTATGCACATTAGATTTGGCTTCATATGTCTTTGACATTCCATAGCATTCTCCTTGGGTTTGACACTATTTGGATTTTATTAAATGGCTTAAAGTTGGCTGGGAATCAACACTAATTCAATTTGGGAAAGATTTGATTGCATCCTTAGGAGATTAGATGGAAATATGGTTCAAAAATCCCTTTGAATTATGCCACTTAAAGATTTTTATATTAGCTTGATCTAAATTACTTTACTTAATAAATTAGATTTAGATCAATTCTTGGATTATGTTCATTTAATTATTAATGAACTGTCAAACCAAGGTTTTAATGATTTTAAAGTTCATGGCTTGCTTACTTTATGTCTTAACATATTTTGATTTAAGTGGATTTGGGTTGAACCTATTCGAGTCAAATGATTTGTTTGACTAAATTAGATTGTATTCAACTTTTAATTATGCTAATCCAAGCACTTGGAATTCATTGGATCAAAGCATTACATTTATTTAAACTTTGTAATTTAATTTGGCACATTTGATTTCATGGCTTAAATTTGGGTCCATTTGGATCAAATGATCAAATCAGCCAAATTGGACCCCATGATGGGTTGGTTTATGTTTAGTAATCATTTTCAAATGATTTTGAACAATTTATTTATGTTGATTTGAGTTTGATTTAGGTTTGAACCCAATAAGACCCATTTAGGTCAAATGATCTAATTAGCCTAATTAAGGCAACATTGGACTTATATTATTTTAAATTCATGTTTAAATATGTTCATATCATCATCCAAACCATTTGGAATGATTTTATTTGGTCAAATTTGGTGGGACCTATCTAAGTCAAACCCATGTCAAAAGGGTTGGCCAATTTTTTACCTTTAGTTTAGATTTGGAATTATTTAATTTCATGTCATGGTTTTCATACTTTTAATTTCATTTGATTTGGGTTTGTTTGGATTTAATTTGAATTTTCTAAAGTTTATATGGTTTTTAGCTTAATTAAGGTAATTAAGTTTAGTCCCCTAATGAAACCTCATTCTAAGCTTAATTAATTTCAAATTTGGAGTGGTGTATGTTTAGGTTGGAGATTTAGGTTGAATCTAATATAACCCTAGGGGGTGCACTAAATCATTAATTGTAGTGTCCTAAGCGCTTAGTTAGAAGACTTCTAATTTAGGGTTAGGAGTCATAATGATTATCTTTGGGAGTGTTATTAATGACATTCAGAAATGAGGTCAGTGGTCTTTAAGCATCAAACATCAAGTCCTCTTGTAAAACTTTCTCCAAGCTCATGAATATAGTCCATTTTGTCACTTGATTGAGACCTTATGCCACTTCAATTCTTCATGCTTCGAAGTTGGTCCATTTTCTCATTTGATTGGCCCCTCGTGCCATATATATTCCCTTGGACCTTAAAGAACTCTACTCATGAAGAATTAGAGTGGTTTGTAATTTGTTCTAGAGTATCTGTAGGTGTAGGAAGATCATCATGTGGTTTCACATGTAAAAGACATGCTTTGCTTTCTCCAAAATAATTACCTTGAAACCATTTTCTAATACTTATGATTATTGAAGTTTTCATACTAACAAATTGACCATTTAAAGCTAGTGAAGCAAAATCTAAAGTATGCAAAGGAGCATTAGGATTATATAATGGATATATAATTGAAAAAGTGATATTTACTTTATCAACTTTATTAGTATCGTTAAGGTTACTTTCTCATAATTCAACTATAATAATATCATTAAAATTACTCTCTTGTGGGTCAACTATAATAGTATCATAAAGGTTACTTTCTTGTAATTCAGTAGTGATATCATTTTCGATTGGCTCACAAGAATTATATTTCTTTCTATCAGATTTTAAGTCACTTTTTTTATATATATATATATATATATATATATATATATATATATATATATATATATATATATATATATATATATTAAAAGGGGAGATTACAAAATTAGGAGAGCTTGATCAAAACAGGTCAGAAGACAATAAAAAGGGGTTATAGTTTTCCAATGTAAGGTAAATCTAGAAAATCTCCATTGAGAGATTAAGAATTTGTGGTATATGCAATAAGAGAAGGTTGGTCGCTCCAAATGAGATCCCATTTTTGCTAAAACATCTGCTAGTTGAATTCCTTCATGATGAATGTGTCTAACTTTGAATTTAAGCTATTCCAATAATAGTTTGATCCTATTAAGAAGGTGTGTTAGATACCATGGAACATCACCACAGTCTCTAATTAAATTGGATAGAGTTATGGATTTTGAATCTATCCATACATTCTTGGATTGAAATGAGGCTACAATTTTTATGGCTGTAAGGCAAACTATAGTTTTAGCATGAAGAGCATTCATGGCATAAAAAGTGAGAGATAAAAAAAAGAGGCATTGGCCTTTATGATTTCTGAAAACACCTTATATTTTATCAGCTATAGTATAATTTACAAAACTTACATCTATGTTAATTTTGATGTAATCTGCTTTAGGTTTAATGTATAATTTAATGTCTAAGAAGAGGGCTAAGATGGCTGGAGTGGCTAAGCTTTAAGGTTGGTTCCATTAATAGACCTACTGCTATGATTATACCAATATAGCTATCAATTTATTCTATAATGTCTTTAGTTCCCACATGTTTCCCATCATGTTTGTTGGAGTTCAGAGCCATCCAAATAAACCAACACATAATTAAGGGAATGATAGAGAGATGGCTTGTTTTGTTACATGATGTGGATAAGTAATTCCAATCTTGTAGATATCCTAGTAAGAATTCTTCATTTAGATGTGATTTTTGAAACAAGAGTCTAGTTTCTGTCTAGACTTGGTTGCTAACTGGGCAAGTGATGAATAGATGAGGTATGTACTCTTCTTCATTACAGCATAGGAGGCAGACAGATGGTAATTTAAGACCCTTAAGGTTCAATATCTCATCAGTAGGCAACAAGTTATGCCACAATCTCTAACATAAAAAAGACATGGACAATTTGATTGTAGCATGCCAAAAGGAGGGGCTCCATTCAGAGGTACTACTAGTAGTGTGTTTCAATTTGGAGATGGCTTTAGTCATTTTTGATGTTTTGTTGTTGCATTTCAGAAGCAAATTATCCTCTAGATGAGGAGTTAAAAGAATGTTGATTATAGCTCTCAGGATATCTACAAGTAGGTGTTCACAAGTTTTGCATCATTTCATTTGACATCAACCCAAAAATCAAAGACCAGTGCATTGTTTGATACAAGTTGTGTTGTGAAGTTTGGCATTAGTTTTTTAAGAAACCAATGATCCAAGCTAAAATTTAGATCACCTGGCTGAGATTTCAAAATATCATATTTTCAAACATATCTCTATGTTGCAACAGACATTTCCATTGATGAGAGTATATGGATCTTGGAGTAAATGTAGTTGGGTGAGATTTTTGGCTATATTGGCTATGTAAGAAATTATCCTACAAAGTGTCATTTTGTCTAAACTTAATCCAAAGTCTAACTTGATTGATTCTAATTGATTCAACAAGGGATCTAAATCCAAATCCACTATCACATTTGGGTTTGCATAACTTTTTCCATTCAACCTACTGTATAGAATTAATTTTTCTACTCCATAGAAATTAGTTAAAAAATTCTCTTTATCTAAGTTTGTGTCCAGGATGGCATAAGCATAGTCTAAATGGAATACAGAGGGATGGAATTGAGGATGCTTTGCATAAAATATAGCATACCACCAGTGAATAGAAATGTGTTTTCCCAAGAGCTGATTCAATTCTAGATATTGCTGATAACTTCATCTAAATAATGTGATTTAAGCCTAGTTTTATATATGTTTACACCAAGGCACTTGAGAGAAAGATGGGAATGAGTGAATCCAATGTAAGGCTTAATCCATCTCCAATTAGTTTTGCAATGTTTTCCCATGATGAATAAGCATTTTGACTTGTTACAATTCATGTCAAAAATAGTTTCAAAAGTTGAGGATGTGTATGACTCTTCTGATAGAGTTATTGGTTCCATTACAAAAAAGCAAGATATTGTGAACAAAGGACAAGTGTAAAATGCTAATTTGCCCTCTGGTCTTATAATTGAGATATTTTTGGGGGTTGTGATTAGTTTGATCATTTTATAAAGATAATCAAATGCAAGTATAAATAGATATGGGGAGAGGGGATCACCTTGCTTGATTCCTCTATATTCTTTAAAGAAACCTCTTCACCAAATTATAGAAGCTTTTTTGGAAACCTCTAGCCAACAATGTAGCTAGGATGATATTCCAATTTTTAGTATTAAATACTTTCCTTATGTTAAGTTTGATGATTATGTTTCCTCCCCTGCATTTTTTATCTAGGTCTTTTGGTGAGTTCTTGAGCTAATAGTATGTTTTCAATAATGTTACTTCCTTGAACAAATGCAGCTTGGTTTTTGTTGATGAGATTAGGTAGATGTGGTTGGAGTCAATTGGTGATGATAGAGGTAAGACTAATAGGCCTAAAATTTTTACAAGAATATTTCTTGTCAAATTTGGAGATTAGTGTGATGGTAGAGGAGCTAAAGTATTTGTGCATTTCATGCCCAGAACAAAAGGCTTGTTTTGCCAAGGTTGCATCCTTCTTGATCCATTACCAAGAGTGTTGGTAGAAATGGGTTGTATACCCATCAGGCCCTATAGCTTTGGAACCATTAACTGAGTCAATACTTTTTTTAGTTTTATCTTCCAGTAGACTATAAATAACGTCAAGCTTATTTTGCTTAGCTTTGCAATCATTGAGCAGCTCCTCTTGAAAAGATTCCAAGTTCATCATATGTTCTTGGAACATGGATTTAAAGTGGTTAATGCCATTCTTAATAATGTCTTTTCAATTATATAACTAATTGTGTGGAGATTTAATCTTTGTAATAACTTTGAATTCTCTCCTTTTATGATACAAGCATGATAAAATTTCATGTTCCTATCACCTTTTTGCATCATCAATAACTTCTATTATATTATGCAATTGATCTAAGATATCTTGAATTATTATTGAGGTATCTAATGGAAGCATTTTAAGACACACCTTATAATTAGGTTTATGACAAAGCCAAATGGTCAAATGCAAATATGAATGCTCAATAACATAAATATAGAGAAGAATTTTTATTGCTCTTTATAAGTACTTTCTCCAAGCCTCCAAATACCAAAATATTGATGTGGTCATGATAGGGAAGCATCACACCGAATGGAGGAAGAAGGTGTGCTCTGGATCTTTGACTCACCAAAGTAAAAAAGATGCATGAAGTCCTACACACCTAAATAGAATGCTAGTGAGAGATCATCAAATCCCTTGAATGGTCGGCCACAAAGCTCCAACTAAAGAGTCTTCACTCAAAATTTTCACACAAAAATAGTCTAAAGTCCTCCATTATACTTAATAAAATATTTATATATGGTATAATAACCCACGGGATGTGCCCCTTCAAAAAAACCACTAAAAAACTAAAAACAAATCATAACCTATCATTTCACGGTGCCTAAGCACCACCGACCAACACCTGGATGCTATTCCCTTTGTCCCCATTAAATACCTAAAAATGTAGTGCCATGGTGCTAAAAGACTAGCATTTAGGCTCCAAACTAACACCTATGCATATTAACATATTATCTTACATGATTTTAACCACAACATGCATATAACACTTAAACATAATAAAACACATCATAAACTACTAGCTAAAACAAATAAAACACATATATAAAGTCTCTTTAGTGGTCTTCATGCATCAAACATCAAGTCCTATTGAAACCCCTTCTCCAAGCTCATGGATATAGTCCATTTAGTCATTAGATTGGGACCTTGTCTCACTTAAATTCTTCATAGTTCAAAGTTGGTCCATTTCCACACCTTGTGCCACATCAATTTAGGGATAATTTTACTTAGAGTTATGAAGAAATTCTTAGATTAGCTCTCAAAATTGCAATTTATAAGTTAGAAATACTACTTGGTGCAATCCCCATAAAGCAGCTCCTCGATGCATGTAATTAGGCATTGAGCAACAAATAATTTAATAGGTGAATAAATTGATTGTTGTTAGTTTTATCTGTGAAGAAAAGTAGGTTAGCCAACATCATTCTAGTTAAATAGAAGAATGGTTTAATTCACATATGTGTCAAATTCTAGGATTTGAATAAGGCATGTCCCAAAGATGAGTTTCCATTTTATATTAGAGCAGATGGTAGACATTGCCTCATCACATATGACCTTTTCATTCATGGATGGGTCATCTAGTTATTAGCAGATTATGATAGTGTTTGAGGATGAGAATAAAATTTCATTTAGATCTTTAATTATAATATATTATCTTAAGGTCACACCATTTTTCCTTAAAAATATTAGTGTATATACCAACAAGAAATAACTTGAATCTTCGATGAACTATTCATCACCAAGTCAAATGCTACATTGATGATCTTGTGGTTAAAAGTAATGAAAAAAAGACCATCTATATGATTTAAGGGTTGTTTTGAAATGGTTATGATACTACAATCTAAAGATGAACCCCCTAAAGTACACATTTTGAGTAACATCAGAAGTTTTTAGTGTTTGTAATACATCACCATGGGATTGTTTGATGTTCTGTAATAAATTAGAAGTATAATTTGGCCTTGGGGCATATGATTTTCTATTTACTTAAGCTCAAATACAACATGACTTATCTTTACACACCAAACCACACACCTTCTACCCATATAGATCACTCTTTCCACACTTTCTACAATGAGATGTGATGACTAGCTTAGGTCATAATAGGGGCCAGAAAGGAGGAAGTAACTGAACAAGAAGGGAGCCTTCAGCTCATTATTTATACCACTAGGATGCATGGATGGAGTACTTTGAATGACTCAAGTGGAAGATTGATAGACATATCGAGGAGAATGGAGCAACAACATGAAGAGGATCGCTTTGTTTCAAGCTCAGTTTGATGCTCTTCATCACATCTTTTGACCACTACCACCTAACAAGGGCCTTCTAATTTTTAAGTTTTATTTCTTTTTTCTTTTCATGTACTCTAGTTTATATTTCTCACATTTGATGCACTCTCTACTTTTATTGCTATTTTATCTTGTACTTGATATTATATTGTTTAATCATATTCAACATGTTTGTTCTACTAGCTAGTGCTTTTTCTCTTATCTGCTATATTTTGTGAATTAGAAGTTATTGTGACATTTTCTTTCAATTTTTGATGTAGCACATCAAAGGAAGAAAGGACCTATCACTAACCAAAAGCCAAAGTCTGAACTCAAAAAGAATTTTAATAGACTTTATATGCAAATTTATGTTTCATGTATTGCATTATATAGTAATGGGTATATTCAATCATGTGTAAGATTCATTTGGAGTGTTGACCTCACTTTTGGAGTGAGGTTAACTATCCCCTCCTTAGACCTAGGATTCATCTAAACACTAAGGGCTTCCTAAGATTAGAACCCTTTAATGGTTAGGTGAACACTGCCCCGAGGATTAGAAGACTCATAGGATTCAACCTTAAGGTTAGACTCTGACTTAAGATAAACAGGGTCTGCCTACTCTAAACTCAATTAAGCCACATACTAAACCAAAATCACAAACTTTAACTAAATGACCACAAACTAAACCTTAGATAAGACTAATCAACCCTATACCTAATTTAAGCCATTATGGTTCAATTCAGTCAAGTGGCTAAGTTGACATGATCTAACCCATTTGGGCTTAAGAGGGCTAAATCCATAATCAACCCAATATAATTGAAATTGAAATCACCTAAACTCATTTGAATTTCAAAAGTGGTTTAACCATGATTGCAAACTAATTAAGTCTAACTGAATTTAATTTTCCATTAGCCTAAATTGTATAGGACCAAAATTCAATTCAAAGTGATCTAAGATAAATTGAATCAATCCAAGCCTTATGATCAATCTAGACACTTAATTGAATATTTCAATTCACTCCTACCCATTTAATTCGATCAATTGGTTCAACTAGCCTAACTTGACCCATTTGACCTAATGAGTCCAAATGAGCCAAAAGTTAATCTAGTCCAAATTGATTACAATCAAAGCCATTAATCAACTCAAAGCCCATCATTGAACATTTACTAACTTTCAATTAGACCCAATTAAAGAAAACTAAGCTAATTAGTTCACTTGGCTCAATTTGTCCTAAAAGGCAAAATTGAGTTAAAATTCAATTCAACTCCAATTGGATAAAATCAACTCATCCAATCACTTTCGAAATCATTGTTGATCTTGATCAATGATTTAATTGTAACTAGCTGAACCCAATTGAATCAATTTGGCCACTTCACTAAGTTGACCCAAGTTGACCTAAATGGTCAAGTTGGGTTAAAATTCATTCCAATCCAAATTGATTACAACTAATGCCTCCAATAAATCATAAATTGATTACTGTACACTCCTCAACCTTTAATTGACACTAATTTGATCAAACCAACCCAATTTGACCTAAAGGATCAAATTAAACTAAACCTATCATAATCCGAATCAATTCAAACCAAATCCTCCAATAATTCTTAAATGATCAATTAAACATGATTCAACCCCTCACCTAATCTAGTTTGGTCAATTTGACCAAATTGGTCAACTTAGCCTAATTAACCAAAATGAACCCCATATGAATCAAATCCAAATCCACTTTAGATTGAATCAAACCAATTGCACCAATACAATCCAAATGGTCATTTGAAGATAATCCACTAACCCTCTTGACCCAATTTGATCAATCGATCAACCTAACCCATTTGAACTCAAATTGACCTACATAGGTCAAATTGAGCCAAACCCAATCAAACCAAGTATGACTCATCCTTAAGTCCCCCTTGACCTACCCAAGTAAACCCAACCCATGGTGAACTTGACTTAGCCCAAACTAAGTGAACCAAGAGTTCTAAATAAGACAATATTCCCATTTGGAAGGCCAACCCACCCCGTTAGCCCATAGTAGCCTTCTTTGGTCCTCTTTGGACATAAAACCACTAACACAACCTAACCCAAAGTTGTTAAGCTCAGTCCGTAACCAAGGGAAGGACCTTCTCCACTTAGGTGGCCATTAGTCCACCTCAAAAGTGGTGTACACTCCATGGCAGGATACTAAGCTCCCTCAACCACTCAAGCACATCCACCTCACCAGTATCGTGTCATCTCCGACCACCTATACTGGTTGGACGACTGTCAAAGGCTAAACTAATCTCATGGCTTAGTTTACTTTCATTCAAACTACATACACATGTTCACTAAAGCCAAGGGATTAGTCTTCAAGCTTCCTTAGATCTTCTTGAGCACAACCCCACCTCAAACTTGAGCCCCCCATCGGTCTAATCTCATCAAAACTCCACCAAGCTCAAATTAACTTCACCCACACTTTCCTTATTCTGGGGAGTCAAAATGAATTGAGTCTCACTTGATTTGAGCATCAAAAAGTACTCCAAGACCAACTTCGGTGAGCTTCACGATGACGCTTGGTCCAGAGGATGATCGACAAGAAGGTAGCTTCTAATCTTCTCAGCATGGCTTAGCCTCTTCAAGGAAAAGCTACCTCAATCGTTGGGCATTGGTGTATAGCTCTGACAAGAAAATTTTTTTATGAACTTTAGAAAATCATAGGATTCTTGGTACTTTGTGAAAGAAATGTGCATTTGGCATCGATCGAACAATAGGATCCCTCTAGATTGTCCCTCTAATCATTTTGGAAACATTTCCACCATCAAATGAGCTCTGATGAGCTTTAATCGAGCAATGAAAGGTAGATGGTGCCTGTCTCTCACCGTATGGTTAGCAATGGACCACTCTGGATGATTAGAATAGATGATTATAATTAATCATGATAGATATTTTGATTTAAACTACAAAATTAATCTTCACTGTCTGATCTATGATCAAATAGTTAATGAGAAAGCACATCCACCACTGCTGAGTTAGCAACCACGCAGAATAATTTAAGTGACCAATCCTGTGGTGTTATGTGGAAAGCACTGTCACGTCAGCGTTGACTATGTAAATAGATTAAATAGGGATTAAAATGTGATTTAATTAGCCAAAACTTTGAAAATAATAATTAATTGTAAGAAAATATAAAAATATAAATAAACCCATTTTGGAAAGCTTAGATAGAGAAGAATTTAAGAAAAATAAAACCCCTAATTTTTATTAAGTGAATAATGCATAATTAGTGTTAGAAATTTCATTTAATTAGTTTAATTAATCCTTAATTGCTTGGCTAAATGAGTTGAAAATTAGTGTAATCACTTCTTGGGATGACCTCTACCTCCCACAATTTTCTTAAGAGATTAGCTAAATAATTTAGGAAATCTTGATTTTCAAATCTTAATTAATCATTTTTTGTATTTAATAATTATTTAAAATTAAGAAAATTATAAAAATAATTATGGGAACTCAATTAAACATTAAGATAGTAAGGGTAATCTTACTGATTAGTTGAGACTCTTGGTTCTAATTATTTCCACAAAATCATCCTAATAAACCTTTAATTAATTAATTAACCTAGAACTTAGAAAATCATAGTCATAAAAAAAATTTAACCAAACCCTCCCTGTGCTCAGCTAACAAAGAGGTTTTCAATGAAATCAAGATCTCCGATTGATTTGAAGTATTTTTGGTGTAATTAATGATTTTGGATTCTCATTTTTATTTAATTAACCTTTAATTATGAGCCTAATTGCATTAGAATTCATAAGGCATATTTATTTCATGATTATGCATTTCTAGTGATTTCATCATAATTTTTGAGCTCATGTTAAAGCTTAATTAGCTTAGAGGCACTTTTGGAGCTTATTTGATTAATTAGTTAATTAATTAACATTCATTAATTCATACAAATCACCTAAATCATTCTTAAATTTGTTAATGAACAAAGATGGGCTAAGGGATGACTTTAATAATTTCATCTTCTTTTTAGGATTAAATGATTCAAATCCCTAAGATTAACCATTAATAACTTTAATTATGCTTATAGATGTTTATCTTTTTGTGAACATCCTTAGAAATTAGTGAACCAAATAAGCTATTTGATAATGTTTATTTCCTTTGATTAAGCTATTTATAAGTTTTTGTATTTCATATGTTCATGCATTCATGTTCCAAAAATAAAAAAAATGAAAGATTGCATTAATCACATGCATTTGAATTAAATAGTGTGGCTATTATCACTAGTAAATTTTAAATAAATTTCCTAACTAATAATTATTAATCAAAATATAAATTGATACAAATAATTGAAACTTAATTCTAATTACTACATGTATGAGCTATGATTTAAAAGGTATATAATTTGGAAAATCGAGGTCGTAGGGTTATTGGTCTGAAGGTGGTCTTGATGCCTCATACCTCTGGTATAATAATGACATGTACCTTAAGATTTATAGTAAATTGCATGTTAAAAATAAACTATTTTTTTAAATTAAATTTAATAAAATTTCATAATTCCACCCTTATGTCCATATATGTGTACATATGTATATAAATCAACAAGTATATAGTCTAAACATCCTAGGAATATGAGACTTTAAGTAGTCCTAATGAGGTCTCCGATTACCTCACTTTCTTGGTTCAACAATGGCATGTACTTATATAAATCCAATATATGTATGTGTATGTGTAAGCATAAAATTAAATTAACCATTTCTATAAAAATTCATCCATCATACAACCATAACGTTTGCCAAATATTAACAATTGAAAACATACTAATTCATTCTTACATCAAAATGTGAAATAATTAAATGATATATATATATATATATATATATATATATATATATATTCATTAAATCCAATTACCAAATTGTATCTATATACATTTAAATGAATATTAAAGAATAATGAAGCAAAGTTAAGAAAATATCATCAAGTTAACTATGTTTTAGTTTTATTAATCTTAAGAAGTCTTTTACATTTAAGATAATCCTTTCTAAGCCAAATCCAAACACATATCTTAATAAAACAATATATAAGGCTTCATTAAGAGGATTAAAAGTCACAAAATACATCTCTTAGGTCCAAACTAAGGTTTGGGATTAAGGTGGGTTCTACCCTCCTTTCTCCCTTTATAATCCTAAGCCAAGACAAAAAAATAAAAAAAATAAAAAAAGTCTAAGTATAAAAATCATTTCAAATTATTAATCATGTAAAGCATAATTTCCCCCTAATGAAGGGCTTAAATAATCATCATTTAAAAATTTCAAACTCTAAAGTCTAATTATGTCATACCATATCAAATCTAGCACACACACACACACTAGAATACTAAGTCACCGATCTTAGTCTTAGGTTAGGATGATGTTTGTTTTGACAATGTGATATGTTATTTTAGATTATTAGGATTGATTGTAAATATTTTAGATGTTAGGAGGATATTAGGATAATAATATTTTCTACAGGAGATTATGCTTAAGGGACCGCTAAGATAATAATTAAATTATAAATGTTTCTTGTTTATAGTTAAATCCCTAAGCATAATCCATTAGAATAGGTGGGCTTGGTGATCCGATGTATGGTGCTAAGCCTAAATGTATAAAATATAATTGTTTGGTTTAAATGTGTGTTAAGTTAACTTCTATTTTGTTGGTGTAGTTAGATTTTTATTTCATATAATGAAAGCTTTGTAATAGGCTTAGTATTAGAGCTATGGGATTTTAGATAACCAGAGGTTAGAAGGCTTAGACTTGGGAGGTCTTGTGATGCTTGGAGTACTCAAATCTATGAAGCAAAGTGAAGTTGAACAATTAAATGCCCCCATAGCTTTATTTTTATTTGTAATTTAATTGTAATCCATGTTATATAAGGCTAGAGGTCGGCTACCCAATTTCTTTTCTTTTTTGGAGTGTACGATGGCACCTAGCTACACCAGCCTTTTATTCTCTTAATCGATAATGTTTGATTGTTGTGTTTACATTAATTGTACAATAAAATGGAATGCTCTTTATAGGTTTTATAATGATTGAATGTTTGATGCATGGCTTGGATGCGGTAGTCTCTTTAGGAAAAAATAAATTTTTTATCCTAACTAATAATCTTAACTAAGTTTTAACTAACTCATAATCTCACTCGAAAGCTTAGGTATCTTAATCAAGAAATAAAAGATTTAGCAACCCCTTAGCTATATGATTGTATATTATAACATCATGCATGCATATTATCTTACTCTTGAAAATAAGGAATCTCCACTCTTGCATGTTAAGGTATAAGGCTTGACCTGCAAGAGTAGTCCCTTGTAGTGGATAACACATCTTCTTGTTGATTTAGCCAATATTCTAATTTCATCAAGCATTCAGGCATAAATTCTCTCAAGGTTGAGCCCATAATAATGAGTCAAAAATAAAATAAAAATGTACAAATTTTATTGCATTAGTCTATCTTGAATATTCATACCAATCATGATATAGTCTTTTAGGAGTGAGTTTAGGGCTTTAGAATCTCTCCTAATAAATAACAACCTAACTATCTTGCATTTATTTAATTAGCTGCATAATTTTAAATTATAAGAGGTGTTAGCTAGCAACCAGTCCAGGAAGTTGTAAGCCCAGAAGAGTCAAGATTAGTTCACTTTCATTGGTGGAGGTGAACCAATATAGCCCTCCTTCCTCGAGTAGATCTAGGTCAAGCTATTAGCTTATGCTAGAGTACTTTAGATAGGTTTAGAGGCTACTTATTTCTCCTTTTCTATGGTTATAGGTGATCACCTCTCAAGCATTTCCATAATCTTGTATTACTAGCATCTAAGTCCTAACATTCTAATGAAATATCAATTCACATAAATATAATTTTCACCATAAAAAATACAGAACCTCACTATAGGGTAGATTGAAGCACACACTAGGTTTCCTAGTATCATGGGTGCTTCCCACTTATCCTCTCTTAGAATTTGTTAAAAACTCTTCCTACCTTAAAATCTCCCACTTGATTCCCAATAGTTAACAATCCTTTGACTACCAAACTTTGAAATTTTTAGAGACATTAATTGGCTACTTTAATTGAGAATATTTTTAAAAAATTCTCATTTTCTAGGATGTAATTAACTATTGGGGCTTGCCTCCATAGAGAACTAAAGAACTATGTTTAAAAAAACCCTACTTCACTTTATCCATGTAAAGTAGGGGAAAGATCTTTAGTATACATAGACCCATCTGTCTTAGGGGTCTTTATTAGATGATTGAGTCCATTGTTGGGTGATGTTTCTACCTCTCAGGATAGTACATCATTCCTTAGATGTTGTACTTGATCATTTTAATAAGCATTATTGACCTCATTTTTGGATGAGGTTAACATCATTTTGAAATTAATAATTAAGATACCTAATCTTAAATTACAAACCTCTTAGTTAAGTGTTCAGGACACTATACTTAGTAACCTAATGCACCCTCCTTGGGTTTGATTTAACCTAATGGGCTTAGGTGGACTCAACCCAAATTTCAAATTTGGATTAATCTAAAACAAATCTAAATAACTCAAATCAAATTTGAATAGATCAAAATGAATGAATCGAAATCCAAATCAAAGTCAAAGATAGTCAACCCATTTGACATAAGTTTGACTTAGGTGAGTCCCACTAAGTTAAAGGTCAACCCACCAAAAGTGTAACCAAATGAAATCATTCCAAATCTTCTAAATGATCAAATAAACATGTTTAATAATGAATCTAACAAATTTAAATTTTTTTAGGCCTTAATTAGGCAAATTCAACCACTTAGTCTAAATGAACTAAAATGGGTCCTATTGGTTCAAACTAAAATCAGATTGAAATCAATTCAATTTGATTGCTCAAAATTATTTGAATATGATAATCAAACACAATCCAACTAATCATTGGGTCCAATTTGATCAAATCAGTCATTTGACCCCAAATGAAACCCAAGCTTAACCCATTAAACCATTTTGTGTCAAATGGGTTCAAATTGAAATCCACTTGAAATTAAATGAAATTAATCACTCCAAATCATCTCATGTGAACATAATTTAATTGAGTTAAATTTGGTCATTTGACTCAATCAAATCCAATTAGCCCATTTAAGGTAAAAGGGATCAAGTTGACTTGGAATTGAACTAAACCCTCATATGGCATGGGTAAAATCAATTCGTAATCATCCAATGGACAATCAAGGATGATTTAAACCAAAATTTAAAACCAAATAATAGTGAATAAAGCATTTGAAACTTAAATTAAATCTAATGCTAAGATTCATCACCAAATGGATTCAAATTGAAACTAAACCTATGCAAACTTATCTAAATTCATCTTAGTATGGGTTAAGAGAGATTTACAACCAATCTTAAGTAAACTAATGAAGTCTAAATCAAGCAAAAATGATGGATTATAGAATGGAAAAAAGGGATTGCATGAAGCAAAATCCAATTTGTCCAATCCCTCATCCCCTGAGTATTCCACCTCTTGGCTTCAAAAAGAATTGGCTTCATTCCAATTAATTGAGGGCCTCCAAAATGAAAAAAAAGTAAAAGTTTTTTCCTCCATGAGAGAGAGAAAGAAGAGAGCAAGAGAAAGAAGGGAATAGAGCCAAGCTCACGACCAAGAGAGGAAATGGGGAGAAAATGAATTCCTCCTCTCAAACACACTAAATATCATACATATGCAGAGAAAGGATGGAAGAGGGAAGAAGGTGGAATGGTTAGGGTTGCAGTGGTATCCCAAGATGCTCACATGGCTGAGAGGTATGAAATCTATCCTTTGGCTAACCTTGTTTCTGCCAGTGGCCAGAATCTGGCCACCTAGAAGGCTAAATACATGGCTCTCGGCCATGTATAGAAAGAGCAGAAAGAGACCATCCTTTTCCCCTCTTTTCCTTCCCCTAACCCCTCATCATCACCATGCTGAAATTCAACCAAATCAGGTGGCCTCCCTTCAGCCTCGAAAGGAAAAATGATAAGGAGTGTGTTTCACCTCCAATTGAACATTCCAACATGTTCTAGAGGTCAAGACAATCTTAAATGAATCTCCACTACAACCCCTCTTCACCAGGAAGCCGAAGAATGACCAAACCTAAAGGAAGCCACACATTGGTCTCCAAGGCGTTTGGCTAGGAGGCAAGCCACGAAATCATGTACACAACTTCGTCACATAGAGGTGAAGGTGTTTGAGTCGATCCCATGACCAGAGATTACCGAAATTGAGGTATGCTTCACTACCGAACTCCATAATGTTCAAATTTGGTCTTTTGTGAATCAAATTTAATGCCCATGAGGATCAAACCATATAGCTTGATTACAAATTGATCACTTATCATTTTGCAATTGAAATCATGTCAAAATTAGCCTTGGATCACCAAAATTCATCAAATTTGATGGGCAAGGTCTGTCTTTCATGAAAGACATTTAAGAAATTATTTCTGCCGTCCAATCCTTCTATTTGGAACTGATAGTTGAGATTTAGTTGAATAATCTGATTAAATCACTTTAAGAAGACCACGAAATAAATTGGGACCTTCCAATCTTCAGTGGGATGGTCGAGATCTGTTTAGCATGGCGCCATTTTTGATGTGGCAACCATGTGGAATCTGCATGGGCCAATGGTGTCATGCCACGTGGCAAAGGTGCCACGTAGGCACCGCCATTTTAAAATAGTAAATCTTTTTTGAATTAATTAAAAATCATTAAAATGCCTAGAAATTTAAAAATTCATAGAAAATAAAATATAAATCCAAAAAAGCAAACATGTTCTCTATGGATTCCTATTGATGAGAGGAATACATTAAAATTAAAATCCCCAAATTATGTGAGGTTTTTTATCCGTAATTTGAGTTTGAATGAAATCTGTTAAACCTTAATTAATCACAAACCATTAATCCAATTGAAATAAAACTTTGAGGAATTGAAATTAAGGTTAAATCACTCCTTAGGATAAAATTTCATAAATTATATCAATGTAATTCAAGAAATATCAAATTTCAAACCCTAAACTTCAATTTTAATTAAGTAAATTAAAATTAAATGGAATAAATCATAAAATGGATCAAATAACTTAAAATCAACATAACAAACCCTAATAAATTTAAAAACATCAATGAAACCTATTCAAACGCAATAAATAACAAAATATCCTAATTTTGTAATTAAGTTAAAAATAATTTAAATAATTAACTAGAACTAAAATAAATCAACAAAATCTCCAAATATTTATGAATGAATCCTCTATGGAAGCATCTTTTAGAGAAGAATCAAAGAAAAATAAGACCCCAAATGATCCTCATTAAATTAGGCTTAATTTAGGTTTTAATAAAATTATTAAAACTATAATTATTAATCCGATTAAAATGAAACTTTGGAAATATGAAATTTGCATGGAACCCCACTTACCATAAAAATTTCAAACCCAATTGACCTTTGGATTGGGTATTGTTAAATTTCCAAATATCTAAGTCAATATAAATCAAATAATGAGTTAAAAAAATTATAAATCACAAAATTCATAAACCAACTTGAAATAATTTTCATTAACATCAAAAAATTCAAGGGTGATTCTTCAACATCCTAAATCAAATAAAGTTGAATACTTCCATACTTAAAGGTTAATGAAACTAATAATGAAATGTTAAGTTTAATTAAACCTTAAGCTAATGAACTCATAATCAAACAACTTAATGAAACCTTAATCCACAATCAATAAACTTAAGAATGAAGTCAAATATTAACCTAAGTGTCTCAAGTTAACATAAATAAAACTAAAAGAATATAAATTCAATAAAAATAAAACATAAATCAAACTAAATATTAAATCAACATAAATCAAATGAAATAAATATTTAACATAACACAAATCAAATAAAACAAATAATTGATATACTCCAAATCAAAATAAATTAAAAATGAATTAAAATAAAAAAAATGAAACACAAATCAAATCAAATTAAGAATAAAAATTAAATCAAATCAAAGAAATGAAATGAAGAATTAAATTCCATAGAAATGAATTGAAAGATTAATCCAAAATCTAAACAATTCAAATCCAAAATCATCTACATGAAACTAAAAAGAATAATTAAGATACTTATGGATCTTAGTTAGACTTTTGGGATGAATCTTTATCTTAAGATGAATGTTTAATTCCACTAGGGGTTTGGATGTTGAATAGATTGGGTTCCACCCAAAAGTGAAATATACTATACTCTTCATTTTTGAAACCTAAACTTCACTTTAACAAAATAAAAGTGAAAATATAAATGAAAATAAATCATTAAATTATTTGAATTGAAACCATCCAAATGTAAAATCAAACAAACTTCAAAATCCAAATAAAAACTTGAACTAAAAAGGCCTAACAAAGTTTTGCCACACAGTTCTATTTCTTTCACACACTAGATCATTAGGTCATGGATACTAGACTTAGGTTAGGTTATTCTGTGATTTTCTATGATACTCATATTATAACATAAAGTGCTTCACATGTCTTTGTGGTGTACTATTTTAGACTGCAATCTAGGATTGTTTACCCATTAGGCTGGATGATAAGACAATTTTTTTTATAATTAATATTATCTTCTATATGGGGCAATACTAGAAAGAACTATTATCATAAATAAATTAACATGTTGTTTTCTTATAGGTGTGCTTAAGTCCTTAAACATAGCCCAACAAGATAGACGGGCTTGGAAAACAGCTAATGGTAAGCTCGTATGTTTATAAAATATAACTATTATGTGTTATTTGTATTTTTTTACATCTATTTTGCAGGGCTTAAGATTCATTTTTGAATTTACAATATAAATTTGAGCTTAGAATTAGATTAGGATATATGGGGTCTAGATTAGCTGAAGCTGGCCCTACCAGAGATAAGTGCAATGGTTCCCTATGAAACCTAATGGGGGTCCTTAAAGAAAGAGACGATCCTGAAAAAAAGACCCGTAGATCTAAAGTTGTAGTTCTAGGTCGGGCTATATAAGGGCAGAGGTTAACTGCCCATTTGCTCTTTCTTCTAAGGTGTATAGTAGTACCTGATTGCATTGGTATTTTTCTTAAATTAAATTAGCTTGATTTATTTTGGGTGCGTAATAGAATCAACCTACTTTCT
Source organism: Cymbidium sinense (assembly GCA_021442155.1). NCBI lineage: Eukaryota > Viridiplantae > Streptophyta > Magnoliopsida > Asparagales > Orchidaceae > Cymbidium > Cymbidium sinense. The sequence goes on from CM038223.1 coordinate 36,348,418, forward strand.
TAGGTTTTTTTCTGTGTTGTGCTTTTCTGTGATGAATGCTTGGATGTAGGCTCATAGGAAAAAAATTAAATTTTCTATCCAATCTAAATCTATATAACTAAAGCAATTATACAAAACTCAAAACCTCACAAAGTAAAGCCTTAGACAAAACTTAAAAAAATCAATTAGAAATATTTAGCTCTTGATAATCATGCAATTATTTTGCTCTCAATTCTTGAATTGGGCACTTCACCCATTGCACATAAGGGGCAACTAACCCTTAAGGATGACCACCTTCTTAGGAAATCTACCTATCTTTTATTGATTTGGCCCATGAACATTTTTTAATTACATACCATATAAGCATAAATTGCATACCCAATACCTCAAATGAATCATGAATCAAAACTATAAAATCTAAAAAATGTGCATTAGATAGATGCATTCCATACCCTACATGATTCTAGGGATTAGGGAGTGAATCTAGGATCCTTAGATTTCTTTCCTAAAAATACAACATCTTAGCCATCTTACACACATAAGACTTGGCATCATGAATTTAAAATGCACTTATGTGGTGTTAGCTGACAGTCCCTTTAGGAGGGTTATAAGTTTAGAAGAGTCAGTGATAGATTTGTTCTCTCAAGTGAGAGGAATGGCTAATAATTCCCAAAATAAAAGTAGGTCAAGCATCTAACATGTGTCAAAAGCACTTGTTCACTTAGGTTCTAAAGTATCCTCCTTATAGTAATTCTTCAATGCTAGGCATTTCTATGGTTTTGTACTATTAGAATCTAAGTCCTAGAATTTTAAGAGAATGTAAACTCAAATTTTAAATTAAATTTTAAAATTCAAAGCCCAATAATAAGATAGTTGATGTGCATACTAGGCATCCCGGTATTAATAGGAATTTCCTACTTCATCCCATTTAGCCTCCCAAAAGAACTCTGTCCACTTTGGATCAATGTCAATTAAAAATTCCAAAGATCATTCTTTTGAAAATTATCTTTGAAATCCATAGAAATAATGACTTGTTTTTTCAATCAAGTGACCTAAGTCTAATCGAGAAAGATGGGATATAATGGTTCACCCCCCATAAGTGGCAATGAACACACCCTGACTCTTCTGGACTTACAACTGCCAGGAGTGGTTGTCAGCTCACACCTCTTATACTTTAAAACCATAAAGGCTAGTCTTATGTAGATGCAAGATAGCTAGACTATAGTATAATTGAGAAGGAAGCTAGAGTCCTAAACTCACACCATAGAAAACTAGATTATGGTTGGTATAAAAATATGACTTAAACTAATGCAAAAATTTCAACTTTTTAAGCCATTTTTAACACATTCATTTTGGACCAATGCTTAAGATAATTATCCCCACATGCATGATGAAGTAGAGTTATGGACCAAATTAGCAAGAAGAGGTGTTCTCCACTACAAGGGATACCTTCAAAGGCCATGCATATCCCCTATTGTGCAAGAGTGAAGACCCTCCTTATTCAAGAGAGAAATAATATGACATGCATGGTGTGATAACATAGAACATTCAATTTTAAAATGAGGTTATGAGTTATACTAAGATTTAGTTATGAGTTTTTAGTGAGGATAGAAGATTTAATTTTATTCTAAAGAGCCTACCGCATCTAGGCCACACATCAAACCATCACACTTTAAGAAACCCATGAATGTATGCCAATTCTAATGCACAAAATAAACACAATAATTAAATATGTGAATTTCATAAAAGATTAATAGGCTGGTGCGGTTGGGTACCGCCATACACCCCAAAAAGAAAAATAATTTGGGTAGCGAGCTCTACCCTTATACAACCTGGATTATAATAGAATATTACAATTAAATGGAACGCTATGGAGTTCTTCAATCTTGTGCTCTTCTTTCTTTCCCATGGATTATTTTACTCAAGGCTTTATAGGGCCTCCTAGGTCCTTACCTTCTAGCCACTGCTCATCCTAAACCCCATAGCAGTAATTCTAATCCTACTATAAAAATTAAATATTTATGAAAAATTAAATATTTATGAAAAATTAAATCTAACTACACTTATAAAATATACATTAGTTAAACAAACATACAAGCCAAGTAATCATATTTCACATACTTAGGCTTAACACCATGCACTTGGGTAGCCAAGCCCACCTATCCTAATTGGATTATGCTTAGAGGACATAAGTAGAACCTACAGGCAAGAACATTCACATGTACTTATTATTACATTGACCCTATTAGCATAATCCCCCTATAGAAAATATCATTAAGCTATTAGCGACCTAACATCCATTCTATGCACTAACAATCCTAACATCCAGTCTATGCACAAACAATCCTAACATCCAGTCTAAGACATTACATCATAAAATAAAACATAACACTACAACATACACCTGCCTAACCTAAGGATAGAACTGATGACTTAACATTCTAATGTGTGTGCTAAGGTTTAGTGTGGTGTGCCTTAACTAAGTTTTATAAGTATGATTATTTAATGTTCAAAATTGTTTAAGTTAAACATTAGGGGAGGTTTCACTTCAAATATTTAAATGAATTGATTAATTTTCATTTACACTTTCTTGTTTCATTTGATGCCTACTAAATATGTAATTATTATGAAGAGAAGAAAGGGGTTTAACCCCCTTCATCCCAATCCTAAGTTATTTTCTAAAGGTATATTGTTATGATTTTCTTTTCTTTAGTGGACCATTTATGAAATATTTTTATTAGGCCTAAGTTTGGGTTATTCTTGAGGAACCTTATTCAAATATATAAGGCATCTTAAAATTAATAAAACTAAAAAACTATCACATGGATAACATTCCACCACTTCTTTCCCTCATTAATAGCATACACATTTCTTCATTTTTATTATTCATGTTATTTGATTTAATACACATACTTATACATACAATACATATTTATATTTTGCACACTTGATGATCATTAATGTGTGTATTTTGATAGGAAAAAAGATTTCATTCTTTAGTTAAACATATGTAAACATGTAAAAGAAAGATGATTATTAATGCTATTATAAAACAAGAGAAGTGGGGTTATCTAAGACCTCCTTGGGGCTACTTAAAGCCTTACATTCTTAGAATGTCTAGACTATATACTTGCCAAATTAAATATATGTAAACATATTCACAAGCATTAGAATAAAAATCATGGAAAGATTATATAATAACAAATCTTTTGTTCATGTAAAGCAAAGTTCTATCCCAAATTCTAGCACATGCATACACATGAATGAAATTAACCAAGTACATGTCATTGTTAAACTAGGGAAGCAAGATTATGTAAGACCTCCTTGGGACTACTTAAAGCCTCGTGTTCCCGGGATGTCCAAACTATATACTTGCCAATTCTTAACATATGTAAACATACACATGAATCATGAAAATGAAACAATCCTTTACCTTTTTTGTAAGTTCTAAATGTAAACTTTATTAAATATATATAACCAATATTAGCTTAAAATTTTAATCATTTCTTATAGTTTTTGAAAATAAATTGGAATTTATTAGTGATAATAGCTACACCATATAATAATATTTATCCAACACATGCAACTTGAATACAATCATATTCTTTTGATTATTACTTTTTTTATTTTGAAAACATGAACATAAAGAAAAAATGACATGCACATTTATAATTATTAAAAAGAATTAATTAAACATTGCCACATAACATATTCAATTACATTAAGTCCTAGGGACAATCAAGCCAAATAAATATTTCTTAAGACTAACCAAGGTTCTTATAAAGTTTAATTTTGATATTTGAGGTATTAAAGCCTAAGGAGGAGAGATGATACTTAATACTTACCCCACCCAATGTTCGTGATTTAACATATTTAAAGAAAGCAATTAAATAAATTTTCTAGAATGATTAGGTTCAAGTCGTTAAACACATCAATTTAATTACCCTTTCTTAAATTCTTTAATTCAATTAACTACTTGATCATGAGCCTTCAATGATAAACTTTTGGGAAAATAAAATATGCAATGGACCTAAAGGAATCTAGTGCAATTAGGCTCATGTTTAAGAGTTAATTATATTAAAGAAGGTAAGAACCTAAGTTAGGCACTCTTATGATTTTCCCAAACCAATGGGTTAACCATAATTTTTATAATAACTTTATATTATTAAACACATAAAGGGAAATTAATGGATTATATGTGAATTATCTGAATAGATCATTAATTTTGTTTGATTTCCATTTTTTCATTAACTTTTCTAATTAATTTCTATTTATTATATATGTTAATTAACCTTCTTAAGGAAATACATTTGGAAAAATAATTAGGAGAGGGGTCTAAATTATTTCTCATCATTTTTTCCACTGTTCAAAATGATTTATTATCATTAATTAGTTAATTTTCACTATTTATTTATTTTAATAATTATTGAATTAATTAATGAGGGTAATTCGAATTGAAATTCCAAATTCTTTAAATTACATTGAAAATAATTCTAAGAAAATTATGGGAGGCAAAGGACCTCCCATAGAATCATCTAACCAAATTTAAAATTAATTAATAAAGTAATTAAGCCTTAATTAAGGTAATTAGCTTAAGTTTCAAACTTTAATTAAGTAATATTCATTAGACATAAATCAAAGATTTTATTTTTCTTAAATTTTCCTCTGTCTAACCTTTCCAAAATGGGTTTATTTACATTTTTGGATTTTGTTACAATTAGTTATCATTATTTGAAGTTGTAGCCATTTAATTATATTTTTAAAACTTAATTAACCCTTTAAACTTTCGATGCCACTCCGATGCTGAGATGGCAGCACTTTCCATGTGGCATCGCGGTATTGGTTACTTAAATCGTTTGACGTGGCAGCTGACTCAGCGGTAGTGGACATAATTTCATTTTGGTGGCTGAGATTAATCTTATGATTTCTAAAAGATTAAATCAAAATTTCTAATGCTGTTAATCATAGGCGTATGTTCTAAACATGCGGAATAGATGGCCAGTGATCCATCATCCCATGAGCACCAGAAGACAGACATTGTCCACCTTTTGTCGCTCGATTTGAGCTTATAAGAGCTCATTCAATGGTGAAATTGACTCCAAAATAATCAAGAAACAAATTTAAGGGGATCCTATGGTGGAAATCACACATAAACATGATTCACTTTAAAAAAGACCACCACCTAAGGGCCAAAGTTATGGTTGCTAAATTTTCACCTAGCTGAAGAAATATACTAGTGGTCCACTGATAGAGGTAGCTTCATCATGAAGAGATGAAGCCCTGTTGAGAAGATCATGAGCTTCCTCCTGCTGATCATCTGTGGACCAAATGCTACCATAAAGCTCACCGGAGTTGGTCTTGAGATGCCTTCTGTTGGTCAAATATCTCGAGAAATGGTTTATTTTGGTTCACCGAAGTGAGGTGAAGGTGGGGAAAGAGTTAATTTGAGTTTTGTGGAGGTTTTGGAAACTTAAATGAATGAAGCTCTTGGGTTCGATCAAGAGCTGGTCTCACCGGTGGTGGAGTGCACAAAGAACTCGAGAGAGGGTAGGGGACTGTACGGAATGCTCTAGGGAAGGTATCTACTCAGTTTGAATCCATGGGGAGGAGTATAACCTCCTCCCAAGTTGAACCAAGGGTTGGGATTTGTTCAACCTTTGGTAGCCATCCTGCCGGGGTAGGTGACCGGAGATGGTAGCGGTCTGCTAAGGTGGTTGAGGGTGAGAGGCTGAGGGAGTGTAGTGGGCTGGCATGAGGTGTACACTCTCCCTTAGGTGGACCAATGGGTTTCCATGGGTGAACTCACCCTCTCTTGGCCAAAGGCTGAGCCCAATAACCTTAAGTTAGGTTGGGTCTGTGGTCCTCTTGTCCAAGAAGAGCCAAAGGTGGCTGAAATGGGGTAAGGAGGTGGAGGACCCATCCAAATGGGGATTTATCCTATTTAGATTGTTTGGTTCAATGGACTTGACCCAAACTAGGTTCACCATAGATTGGGCCCACTTGGGTAGACACATGGTGACCCAAGGATGAGTCATGCCAAGTTTGATTGGGTTTGGGCTTGGTTTGATTGAGTTTGGCTCAATTTGACCCATCGGTTGGGTTAAGTTCACTAATTTGACCAAATTAGGTCAAAGTGGGGGTTTGGCTAAGTTCAATTGATCAATTTGTATGAATTAGTGTAATTGGTTTGGTTCAATTTGAGTTAGATTTAAACTTGGCTCATATGGTTTAATTTGAGTCAAATGGGTCATGTTGACCAATTTGACCAAATTGGCCAAATTGGCTTAAGCATGGGTTAGGTCTTTGTTCAATTGATCATTGGTGATTGATTGGAATAGTTTATTTGACTTAATTTGGATTTTGGAGTGAATTGGTTCAATTTGACCCATTAGGTTAAATTGGGCTAAGTTGGCTAATTGGGTTAGGTTGGCCAAATTAGATCCAATTGAAGGTTGGATTATGTTTAATATTGAATTAGTAATTGGTTGGAAGCATTGGTTTCAATCAATTTAGTTTAGGATTTAATTTGGTTCAATTTGGTCCTTTAGAAACAATTGGGTCAACATGAGTCAAAGGGTCCATTTGGCTTGATTAGGTCCAATTAATTATAGTGGAGTGTTCAATAATGACATACAATAATCAATGAAGATATTGGGTGGCTTGATTTAATCTAATGGGATTTTAATTGGAGCTTGGTTCAATTGCCCCTTATGTGTCACTTTGGGTCAAGTGACTTGGTCAAGTCAACTTGGACCAATTGGGGCTATGGGTGGTTGGGGTGTGTTCAATGATCAATTTAAAGTTGATTGATGGCTTTGATTGTAATTGATTTAGGCTCAATTATGTTTTGGCTAATTTAAAACCTTTAGGTCAAATGGCCTAACTTGGGTTGGTCTCCTTCTTTTGGTTAAATTAGCTTGATTGCAAGTACTGAAATGGCTTGAAATGATCTATTGAAAAATTAGAGTTATTGAGAAAAATAAGTTGGATTTAGTTTGCTTGAATGGGCTTGAGTTGAGTTATAGGATTGTTATGGGGTTAACGTGGGTTTAGGCCCAAGTTAATTTAGGTTGGAGCTTGGATTAGAAAAAAAATTCAAGTAAGATTAACTGAATAGGTTGGAGTTGGTTTACCTTCATGTACATGAGCTTAAGTTTGGATGAGTGAATAGGTATGAGTCTTGGTTTATGACATAGGGTAGGTGGAACCTATTTATCCCAAAGTGGACTATAAGCTTAGGGTTATGCCTTCTAAGTCTCTAATCATAAGTTTTAGTGTCCCCTCAATCACTAGAGGTGTCTTACCACTAGAAAAATCTAACTGTCTAGAAGGTTCCTAGAGCTATGGTGGGGAGGATTAATCCTCACTCCAAAAGTGAGGTCAACAAACCATGAACCTAGTTTAAAATAAAACATGTTCCAATTCCCAAGTAGTTCAGGGGAAAACTCTATAGTACACTAAAGACCCATTAATCATAGGAGTCTTTTATTAAATGATAAAATCCATTATATGATAACATGTTTATCTTTTGAATAATCTTTAATGCTAAGTTTGATCATCCAAATAAGAATTCTTAAATTCTATGTGATGTCATGAATATTTCACAAAAGGTTAGCCAAAGATAACATTATAGGATGTAGGGTCCCTCTATCATAATGAAGTTGGCCATGGCTGTGAATTGTTTCTTGCCTTCCCCCAGGTGATGGGGACAGTAATCATCCCTTTAATTTTTGTCTACTCTCATGGGAAACGATATAATGGTCCTCCTATTAGAGTGATTTTGGAATTCACTAGGCCCAACTTATTAAAGACTGACTAAGAAATAATTTTGATCAAGCTCTTTATGTCAATTAAAATTCTTTCCACTTGGTAGTTGGTGATCAATATTGTCACCATGATAGCATCATTATAAGATTTCACTAAGATGATGATCATAGATAGTCCTCACATCATGACATCCAAGTTTACTTGAGAACAACCTTTTCGTACTCGCCATTTTTTAAAACTCTCCATTACCTCAAAAGATAGTGGCTACAACTCCAGCGATAAGAATAGTATGTGCTGGTATAATTTCATTACCAACCTTGATGAGTTCTTTATCTTCCCTTCTAATGATCTCCTCGAGTTTCCCTTGCTTTATCAACTTATCTACTAAATTCTTCAAATGGTGATGGTCATGATTATGATGATAAACATAATATCTTTATCGATTGCGTACTTCATCAGCCTTCATAGGTAGCATCTCATATACTAGCTTGGCCATTGAAACTCTAAGAAAAATCACTATAGCATGTTGTGCATAGTCTGATCCTTAATAGCAAGTTGTCAGGTTTCTGAAGCTTCGCCTTGGTACTTATGGTAAATGCCTCATATATAATTTTCAATGTTGATACACATCCCTAGGTAATTATTTAGAAGACCTTTTTAGCGAGTCATTAGTTTTAGCTAAAGATACTCGTTGGATCACTTAATTGGACTCTTTAGCATTTATATGGTTGTTTGTTAACTCTTGTAATTCAGCAAGTGTCATAGGTCATTAGAGCCCCAAGGCATAACTAAAGGGCCCCTCCTTCAAGCTTTAAGTGAGTACTGCTTGGATGACGATGGGTTAGAGGTCTTTAACTTTAAGGATTTCTTATTGGATGCAAGTAATAATTTCTTTAAGGACTCACCAAGTTCCTACCATCTATAAGAGAGCTTGTGAACTCTTCAGTAGTTTCTAAACACTAGTGAATTGCATAGTGAACATTCTTTTAAAGTTAGCAAATGATGTTATGACTCCCAGAGGAAGCCACAAGAACCACCTAAGGGCTTGCTCTTTGAATGTGGTGAAGAAAAGCCAGCACTTCATTGTGTCATCTAAGTCTAGTAATGAAGTGGTCAACATGAAATATGCTATATGGTCAGTTGGTTATGTTCAACCTTTATATGATTCATGATTCAAGATCTTGAACTCATGAGGAGGGTAAGCTTCAGTGATCTTCATGGAGATATCATTGGTTGGCTATGGCTCCTTCCTTGGCACATCCTTCTTCTCTTATGTCGTAGGATTCATCAATATAGTTGGAAATCTTATATGTATAATATCAAAGGACCTTAGCTTTATGAGTAGTCGATCCCATGAATCCTTCATTCTCTTTTTCTCTGGGTTCTTCATGGCGTGCTTTCTTATGGCCTCCGACACAAGGAGAGTGATTTTTTCTTCCATGTCTCATAAATTTTCCTATGTTATAAATTATTGGACATTCTACTCTATGCTTGCTGAGCGATCTTGTGCTGAGAATCTTGCTTCACTTTATATCTAGCTTCTAGTTCTTAACCTCATCCATACTTACCATACTTAAAATAATGTTGAATTCAAATTTATCTATGAGTGGAGGAGAAACCTTCTAAGATACCTTGGAAGCATAATTAGACAAAAATATTGCAAACAAAAAGATAAGAAAGTAATGAAATATAAGATAAATAATAATCTTTATTCCTAAAGATCAAAATACAATGACTAGTGGCTATCAAGCGAGAGAGAGAGAGAGAGAGAGAGAGAGAACATCCCCTTATAAGAGAGGAGCTTCTCTTTTATAATACTAAGGGGAGACTATACATAGAAAGTACAAATTTGCAAATTAAGTATAAGTGAGTTCCCATCCAAGCTGATGGAGGGTATACATTTGAGCAAGTACATATCTATTATATAGTGTGGTCGAGTATCCCTTCATTGTGTGAGTACACAAGTAAGGATTGGCCAGAGAAAAATAGCCTCCTTTTGAGTATTTACCTTCTTCTGGCAAGTTGATTCATGTTCATTCTCTAGATCATTATTATTTAAGTCCTAGACTTGTTAGCTCAGATTGATTTATCAAACACACATTCCAATAAGTATACTTATTCTAAAAGCATTTATTATTGAGTATTATTTATGATGAGTAAGGTTGTCTTAGCATACAGACTCATCAAGTTGATCTAGCCCACTACTTTAGGAATAAAGGTACGATGCTAGCTAACTAAGAAAGGTATTTTTTTCTCATATGAAGTCTCCCTCGATCAACTTTTTAATTTCAGTAATTACTTATTGCTCAATTTCTAATTGCATACACCTAGAGCATAATTTTTTGGAGTAATATCATGTTTAATTTTAAGACTATGGACCTCAACTTTTAAAAATAGACTAGGCATCTTATCATAACTCAAAGAAAAGTAGTCATTATATTCTAAAAGTAAACATACTAACTCATTAGCATCCTTAGGTCATGGATTCTTGTTTGTTCCTAAGTTAATCTATTTTAATATCAATCATGGAATTAATCTTTTATTTTATTTTTTTAGGAACATTTTGGATAAATAAATCATCTGGATTATCTAATGTTTCTAAACAGTATTCATCAACTAATTTAGATGAGTTTGTAAAGAGTTTTTTAGAATCAAAATGATTACTTCTCATCAACCAATACTCTTCATCATGTAAAGGTCTAACAGTATCAAAGACAACACTAGCTTTATAATTTAACATTTTATATTTTTTCCTAAAATATTTCCTAGCATTGTGTTGTACCCTTAGAGAAAGTGTGAGGAATCATACCACATTTAATAGGATTTTTAACACAATCAATATACTAGTCAAACATATAAGTTGTATCCTAAAGCTCTACACTTAATTTTGAGCTTGAAGATTGATGTACAGTATACAATTTTTTAATCTTCATAACTTATCTTGAAAGGTTAAGAGCTACATTGACTTCCAACCCTATAAGCTTATCTTAAAATAGTGGGGTTAAAGTCAGGGTGTCTACATAGCTTTTTAGTCATTCATATGTATTTAGTTTAGGTTCATCTTTAATGCTTAGATCCAATCCTCTTTACTATCAAATTATAAGAAAATCTCAAACTTTGGTAAAACAACTGGTATACCTGACTCTTCATCTAAGCTAGACTCAAAGTCAATGTAAATCATAGGAGGTTTATTATCTTTTGGTTTTCTTTTCTCCTTCTTTTCTTCTTTTTCTTCTTTTCTTTTACTATTTTCATTTCTCTTTTTTCTTTCTCTTTTTTCATTATCATTTTCTCTTAATTATTTGGAGCCTTACAATGTTGGATTTTATAGAATTACTAATTTGTCTCTTGGGCAAATAGTAGGAGGCATCCTCGTAGATCTCAAGTTCATGGATTGAGTATGGCTACACAACTCCTTTTATAACATATTTGAATCCATTTCATTTATATTTGATGCATTGATGGAGTGAGGAGGGGACCATTCATTGTTCGTGAATCCAAGATCTACTTAGCAAAGCTTTGAATGATATCTCTTAATCTATAACATGGATTTTTTTTTTTGGTTTTCAATCCATCTGTCTCTAACAAAAAGTTACTAAACCTAAAGCCTTTTCCCCTTTTTGTTGAACCCTTATAAAATCCCTATTAAAACTAAGTCATTATGCATTGATCTTTAAGTATGCTAGAGTTTTGACATTCATAATATTAACTAATGCTCCTAAATTAATGAGTACTCTGAATAGTTTGAAATTTTCCATCTTGACTGTAATGTAAAGAGGTTGAATATGATTATTGGTCCCAAGAAGTAAATATTCATAAAAAAGTCACTCTAGGGACCACATCGAAATAGTAAACCTCTTTAGAGGAGGTTGTTGCTACTTGAGGTAAAGAAATTTTTGGATCAATTAATGCTTTAATTAAGAATTCCTTCATTTCTTTAAAAAGAATAAGAGTATTATTGATCTTCAGGCTAGCAAGCAACTTCTTAAGTTGGGCTAAGATGTTATAGTCAACATTAGGAACACATGTTTAAATCACTGAACCATCCTAAGGAATGTTAGAGGCTTGGTTAGCATCAACAATTTGTTTGCCTTTATCCTTAAGAGACAGTTGAGGTGGAAAGACTTTTCCACTATGGAGTTTAACTTCAATAATTTCTTTTAAATTGGAAATAGGGGCCATGCCAGCTCAACTCTTGATGCTAATTATTTATTCTTCCAATGTCTGACTATACTTGAACAATTCTATTTCTTAATTGGAATCTCTTGCAAATCAACCATTGAAATATCATCATTTGACATCGACTCAAAAGATAAATGAGATTTGATGCTAAGTGATTGAGTTTTAGAATCATCTTTAAATTTATTTTGATAATAATAATAATAATAATAATAATAATAATAATTATTATTATTATTATTATTATTATTATTATTTCTAGATTTATTCCTATTACTTTCATTGAAAGAAGTGAGCATGTATCCAATACCATCTTTGGCATACCTTTTAATATGAGTTTTCAAATATGTACATAAGGAAAAGGGACTATACGGTCTAGCCTTTCCATCCTCTCCAATCAAAACTCTATTTGATACAATTTTGTTTTCTTTCTCTCTCCCATCACTCTCTCTACATCTATGTACAACTCTCAACTCTAAAAGGGGCTGAGGAGAGATTTCATTCAAGTCATTAGCTAAAGTTGACGGATCAACTTGGATGACTCGCCTCTGGACTTTTATGGGGAACTTGTATGGAATTTTTAAATGCTTTTATTGAGGATTTTTTTTTTGTATGAATAGGATAAAGGTATATCCAATTTATTAGAAAGAAGAACATCATTAGTAGGGATAAAATATTCACCTAAAACTACCTTGATAGACCCTTGCCTAAGATCCACAAGGTTTTCTTTGGGGATTGCCACCATACTTCTTTTGAAATTCCTTTTGAGTCAATCTTTGAAGATGAAGCAATTTTAAATTGTATGACCCAACATATGAAAATATATACAATATGTGGTCATTTACCTTATCAACTTCTTTAGGCTTTTTTTAGCTTAGGAAAACTAAAATCTGCCTTTCTAAGCTAAATTTTTAATATCTTTTTCACATCTACTCTTTTGAAAGAATAAGTTTGACTTATTCCTTCATAAAAAAAATTATAGGAATTATTTTCTAGTACTACTAACTATATTGAAGGTTTATGTTCTAGTTTCTATGACTTTTGAGAGGAAGGCTTTTTTATTAAACTTTAATTATATCCTTCCCCCTTATTGAATACAGAAACCACCCCAATTCACTTCTCTAAATCATTTCAAGGTTTATGGTTAATAATGAATTGATTCAAGAAGGTAAACTTAAGGACTTCTGTCTACAAATTAAAGGAATTATTTAATAACTTTTTGATGGTTTTAATAGAGAAATCTTTTAACAAATAAGATATTAGACCATGACAATTTTTGTAGAACAATATCTATGGCATGTTATTCTTGTTTTTAAAGTTGAGGCTCGCATATCATCCTAAGATTTCTCCATCTAAGAATATAGTCCACTAAGGACTCATTGGGCTTTTATTTTTCAATGACTAGATATTCCACATTAATATGGTGCTTAGTCCTGATGAATATTTTTCAAGAATAAGTTTGCTAGTTTAGTGAAGGTTGTTAGCCCCATAAGCCTTCACTTAATATTCTAAGTTTTGATGATAACAAATTTCTTATTTAACAAATTATTTTTTTACTAATGATTTTTGTGTGTGTTGGCTGTGTTAAATCTATAATGTAAAAATTGAAATTAAGTAGCAAAATTAAGATTCATTGTAAGAGCATGAACTTTAGCTAATTTTCAAAATGCTTGATCAACGATTCATGATAATAAATAATGAATCATTGCTACAAGAAGATCCAAGTCTAGTTCAAAATTTACATTATTATGTCGGGTATTTGTATTTTATTTTTGCTCATGTATCTAGCATGTGAATGATTAATGGTAACCAAGCACACACACACTTGAGTGAACATAAAATAAATTTTTTAAAATTTAATTTTTTTTTGAAGGAAATCGTTCTATACATTCTGTATCATATAGTACAATGATCCAATATTGATATGTTGGCTAAATCAAAAATTTGGCAAAAATGTACTCATCATAAAGAATGATTTGAATTTAATAGAATAATTATCCATTTTTTTAAATTTTCAACTAACTTAATCAAGTCAATTATGACCAAAATTTTGCTAAATTAAGCTAATCATATAAGATGATTATGTTTTTATTGTATGACTTATATTAATTGTAAAAGCCACCACGAATAATTTGGGTAATTACAAATCATGAGGTCAAATATAACATTTCCTATGCCAAGGAGCTAGACCTTATTCCTTCTCTCATCATAATTCACTCCTTTCACACTTTCTATAGTAAAAAGAGGTGGCCAGCTCAAGCCACAGTAGAGGCTAAGGAGGAGGAAGCACCTTAACAAAGGGAGTCTTCAGCTCATTATGATTTCCCCAAAGATGCATGGACTGAGCTAGAGTTGAACATTAGCAAACACATTAAGGAGTATGGAGCTTGCTAGACAGAGTACCATCAATAGTGTGCAAAGGATCGAGCTTGATTTCAATCTCAATTTGATGCTATACATGTCTTTTTTCGTCCACCACCACTTGACGAGGGCCCTTCTAATTTTTAGGTGTTCTTCTTCTTTTCTTATTTACTAAAACATGTTTTAGTTTTCTTTTAAGAATATAATGTAATGTGTTATGTAAAATATGTTAGTTGCACTAGTTAGCATTTCATACTCATTTGTTGTGTTTTACTAGTTATGGTATGTGGATTTAAAATTATTGTAATAATTTTTTTAAAATTCTCCACATTTATTTTATAATCAAGTACTATTTAGAATCTATGTAGTTAAAGTATGCATCATTAACTTAACCTAAACATCCAATTTTTCTTTTATGATGATGCACATATCTGTTTATAATTTGAATTGGCTTGGTTAAATCAAATCTTTCTCTTTACTATATTTTGTTTACATTTTGTTACAAAGTATTTTATGCATAAATAGTAGTGCAAATGCATGTGATATTGCCAATTATAGAATGAATCAAGCAACATAAATTGTGAGGCTGGGATGTTCAAATTGGGATAAAAGCTACAAAAGATACCCCAAAGTGGGGAGGTATCAATAAAAAAAATTTCCAAAGAAGGGAAGTATAAAAAATAATCCCTAAAGTAGGGAAGGAAAAAAAACCCCAAAGTGGGGAACTATAAAATAATTCATGCTTCCTGAGTTTGACATTAAGTGATCGGCCATAACTATTGTTTGCTCGCTTGAATCATGCAATAGCATCTCTATTCATCCAAATGACATTTTGGTAACATTTTATTTTTGTTACAAATGTGTCTACTAAATTCTATAAATTGATTTATGTTGTTTGCATAAGTTATGAAGTATCAATAAATGGACATATCACATATACGTAAAAATTTAAAAGGATAGTTAAGGATATAGTTAATGATACATATCATTACATGATTAAGCATTCTAAATTTACTTGTTTCATAAGGATATGTGTTCAAAATATTTCAAAAAAATTTACTTAATTTGAAATTCACAAATCACCACTATTATTTGACTTATTCATCTTTTCTTACTCTTTGGATGTGCTAAAAAAGGGAGAAATGTTTAATGTTCAATTCATGTTTTTTAAAATTTTTTAATTAATTAATTATTTATTTTTTTGCATATTTGCATCTAATTGTTTCATATTTTGCATAATTTGTATCATTACATTTTTTTAAGGTATAAATTGAGGGGGAGTTAACTCTTTTTTTTAATATTTAAACTCCCAAAACTAAACTATAAATGTTTGCCATCATCAAAAAGAGGGAGATTATTAGTGGTGAGAGCCTTCACACTCAATATTCTAAGTTTTGATGATTATAAATATTATAATTGAATAATTTATTTTTTTCATTGACTTGTGAGTGTAAGCTTTGTAAAATTGGCAATGCAGGAACAAAAAAAAGTGGAAAAATCAAGATTCATTATAAGAGCACAAAATATAGCTGATTGTCCAAATGCTTGATAGAGGATTAATGAAGATAACAAATAATGAATCAATGTTGTAAGAAGATTCGAGTGAAGTTCAAAATCTATATTATCATGTTTTTTTTTGCTCATGTATTTGACATGCGAATGATGAATGAAAACCAAGGACACACAAACTTGAGAGAACATAAAAAATTAAAATTTTAAATTAATTTTTTTTAAGAAAATCATATTCTACCATGATCCTATTTTGCTAAGTTGGTAAAGAAAATTTTAATAAAATCATACTGATCATATAAGATGATTTGAATCATACTGTACATTTATCCATTTTGTTAAATTTCCAAGTGACTGAATCATATCAATTTTTAATGAAAATTTGCTAAAATAAGCTGATCATACATGACAACTATGTTCGTACTATACGACTTATGTTAATTATGACTCCACTAAGATTAATTTGGTTAATTTAAAACCATGCCTAAATTAAGTAATCATATAGTATGATGTTAATGGTACAATGCAATCTTTATTTGTTAATTACCTAATTATAATCTTGAATATGAGAGATTTAATTTTTGAGTATTTTTATTAAATTGAATCATATTGTACGATTGTATCATATAGAATAAACAAATAGAGAGCTATTTTTTAATTTGTATTATTCCTATTGTACGATCCATGATTGTACTATAGAAATAGTTGTGACTGTATTGGATGACCTGATCGTTCAGGACTCTAACCCTAGCAAATTGAATTGATCATATCGTGTGATTATAAATAATAAAATATGTTTTGATTTACTTTTTAAAAAATAAATTTAATTATTTATTTTATAGCCTCTCCCTATAAACACCCTCTATGAGGGGACTTAACAATTTTGAACATGAAAATTTTCTAAGAGACTTAAGGAATAATGCTTAAGAGAAGGGTGAGTGGATATATCTCCTCTTTTCTTCTAAGGAATCATTGTCAATAAGGTTGCATTTGGTTGTTTATTTTTCTTTTACTTTGCCTTGAGTCTTATGTTTTTAATTTGAGGACGTATTCTTTAGTGCGAGAACTTGTGCAAGCTATGTTCTCTTTGAAGGTTTTTCATTCTACCTCTTGAGAGGGAGTGACATCCTTCTTGAATTGAAAGAGAAGGGGAGTGGGTGTAGGGCTTCTCCATTAACTGTGAATGAGAGTGTTAGCCCTATGTCCATTCACTTAATATTCTAAGTTTTAATGTTAACAAATATTTTTGGTTAAACCATGAATTTTCATCGATTAGTTGTGTGGGCAGGTTATGTTAAATCTTTTATGCAAAAACTAAAATTAAGCAATAAAATGATAATTTATTGTGAGGGCATGAACTATGGCTAATTGTCAATTTGGTTGATCAAAGATTAACAAAGATCACAACTAACAAACAATTATTATCAAAAGATCTGAATCAAGTTTAAAGTTTATATTATTGTGTCTGGTATTTGTATTTTATTTTTGCTCATATAAAGTGAATGATGAATGAAAAGCAATCACACATACACTTGAGAGAACATACAAAATAAAATTTTCAAAAATTAATTTTTTTTAAGAAAACCATATTGTACAATCTATATCATACTATTCGATGATCCTATTTTGCTAAGTTGGCTAAATAAAAAATTTGACAAAATTGCACTGATTGTACAAGACAATTTTAATCATATTGTATGATTATTCTTTTTTGTTAAATTTTTAGCTGACTTAATCAAGTTGGTTATGACCAAAATTTGCTAAATTAAGCTGATCATACAAAATGATTATGTTCATACTATATGTTTCATTTATGTTAATTATGACAGTCATCTGGATTAATTTGGCTAATCATCATGCCTATATTGGCTAATCATATAATCATCCTTAATTATTAATTACCTAATTATACTCTTAAATTCGAGGAATTTAATTTTTGAATATTTTGTTAAACTGATTTGTATTGTAAGATTGTATCATACATGATGAACAAATAGAAAGCTATTTTTTTAATTTATACTATTCATATAATATGATCCATGATTGTACGGTTTGAATGGTTGTGGCTGTTTGGAATGACCTAACCTTCTAAGGATCTAACCCTAATAAATTGAAGTGACCATACCATACGATTATAAATCATACAATATGATTAGATCAATTTTTCAAGAATAAATTTAATTGCTTTTTATTTAGCTTCCACACTAAAAATACCCCCTGTGAGGGGACTTAACAATTCTGAAGGAAAAAACTTTCTAAGAGTCTCAAGGAAGAGTTTTTAGGAAAAGGGTGGGGAGATATATCTCTTCTTTTCATCTAAGGAATCATTGTCAACAAGGATACACTTGATTGTTTATTTTTTATTTACCTTGTCTTGAGTCTTATATTTTTAACTTGAGATTATGCTTTTTAGTGTGAGAACTGGTATATGCTTTATTTTCTTGTGAGATTTTTCTTTATACCTCTTATGAGGGCATGGTGCCCTTCTTGCCTTGAAAGAGAAGGGGAGTGGGTCTAGGGTTCTTTATTACTCATGAAAAAGAGAGTCTTCTCTCGCTTGACAAGTTGTGTTGAAGAAGAAATAATGAATTTTCAAGAAGATCTAGATAGTGTACATAAGTCAGTTGACCAAACCACTGTAACTCTTATGTCCAACTTTTCTTTTCTTTTTGTTTACCACTCCTTCTCTTTGATTGGATTGATGTTTTTTTCTTTTAAGATTAAATTTTAATTTTACTTTATTCAAATAATTTTAAATGCACATCAATTCACCCTCTCTTTGGTATGCCAATAATTGCCAGTGGTATGAGAGATGATTGCTTGTTTCATGATCTAACAACAGCTAGCAGATTCATCAATGTCATATCTAGGAAATAGAAATACCATGGAAGGGTACTCTATATTACCTGAACACCACTTTTTGATAATATTACTTTTGACTTTTGGAAGATTCGTATGTCTACTTTTATTCAATCAATTAATTTTTATATGTAGAATATGATTGATGTGGGATATTCAACTCCTTATCAGATTTTCAATGGAAAACAAATTGGAACTCCTTTCAACTCATTGTCATTATAAGGAAGGGACTTAGCCTAATTAAATTCTAAAATTTAAAACTGCTTTTTTGTGCTTTAAAATTTGAAGACTATATATGTGTTTCTACTTGTAAAATGTGTAAGGGAATTTTGGAAAAGGTATGTGTCACTCACAAAAGAATAAATGAGGTTGAACAATCTCGTATCAGTATGCTTTTACATATTACGAGTTGTTTCCTATGTTACCTCATGAGTCAAGTTCTGACATGTATACACACTTTATCAAAATATTTACTTCATTACAAGCTTTGGCAAGAGAATATACTGATGTTGAAATAGTAAACAAAATTATGTGTTGCTTGCCTGAATCTTGGGCTGCCAAGGTTAGTCTATCTTTGAATTTAAAGATTTATCTATTTACTCAATTTATCACTTGCTTGGCCCACTTTTTGGTCATGAATAAAAGATCTTATGAAGAAACATTAATGTAGGTGATAGGAAAAAGAAAACAAAATCATTGCACTTAAAGTAATACTTCTGCTGTAGTAAAGAAGATAACAGTACTATAGAGGATGGTGTCGAGCTTCTGACTAGAAAATTCAAAAACATTATTAAGGATAATAAATGTGATTTGATCTAATGAATGGAAAAACTAAAATTAAGAACTCCTCTAAAGTTGCTAACCCCATTTGCTATGAATGTAAAAAACTAGCTCACATCAAATGGTAGTGTCCTTCACTCAAGAATAATAATCAGAAGGACAAACAGGAGGAAAAATAAAATATGAAGAAAAGAAAAAGAAGAACACAACAAGCCTTTTAGATCAACTCTAATTTTGCCTTTTCTGAAGAAGCTGATGTAGAAGCAACAAATCTCTATTTGATGGCTTAGAATGACTCCTACAATACTACTGATGATCAAGTAAATAATCTCATTTATGTAAATGTTTTGAATTTTTTGTGATGAATTGCATGTCAAATTCAAATCATTGAAAATAAAATATTCATCTTTAAAGAAAATTTGTATATCTTTAGGAAAGACTCATAGCACATTTTTGGAGGAACATGAAATGTTGAAAATTGACTACAAAGAACTAGAAATTCAAAAGACAAAAATGAAACTTGATTTAATCCAAAAAAGTAACCTACTTACATGTGATAATGAAACTTTAGAAAAAAAACTTGAGATCTATAAAAAAACACATTCATTCTAAAAGATAATTTAATGCTAATAAGTTCATGCATTCTTTCCCTGACAATCATTATTTCTCTTGTGATAGTTTTTGACATGTTGCTAACCCAACACACATCATTTATAATTAAATTCCATATATGCACTAATTTTAAAAACTTGCTCTAAATCTGTGGGACCCAAGCAAGTCTAGGTTCCCAAAATAATAACCTAATTTTATTTTGTAGACATGTCTTCACTTAAGGACTAATGGAGGCTTGTGGAACTTGGGATATGGGTGCTTGAAACATATTCATTGAAGCTCAATAGTGAATAAACTACCAATTATGAAACTTCCTAACTCATAAAACACTTAGATCAAGTACCAATAATATAAAATTTTATTTTGAAAGGTCCTTCATTTGAACCTCGTGTTGCATGCTTTTGGTTTCATAGTCTTGGGAAAAATGTTTTTGGGAAATTTGAATTATAAGAATCTGGAAAGATGAATTTGCATTCGTTACTTTTTGATGAGGGCATCTTTAGATCTACAATAAAAAAATGAGTTTAGAAGAACATTATAATATTAGAGAGAAACCATCTAGAGGTTGCTAGTAATATAATATAAAATTACTTTAAATCTTTTAAAATTAACCTTGATGTTCATATTTAATGAATTTGGAAATTAAATTAAAGATTTGTAGCTAATCTTGGGTTGATTGAAAATATCAAATTAAATTTGATGATTTAGAAGTTATTTGGATTGTGACTATATGCTAAATAGAAACATTTGATTTTGCATATGTTAATTGGAAATCAGTCCTTATAATTGCTTATTTTAACTATTATTTGGATGTAATAGAAGTAGAATAACCACACAGATTTAAAATATTATTATTTTTAATTCTTGTTAAATCTATATCGATCTAACAATTTGTTGTTGTATGAAGAATATCTTGACTAAAAAGCAAGAAATTGGAAGATAAAAATCAGGATTTGCTTTTAAATCAATCAAAGGGTTGTTTGATCATGATGGTTGGACCTGTCCTTGATCATGAGCCTACATTCATCTAACTTTGTCACTCTTTAGTTTATCTATGTTTCTCATTCTTATATTCTTGTTTCCACTCCATTTTATTATTTTTAATCCATGCATGCATTATCCACTTTTTTTTTAATTTGCTCCACTTTTGTATTTATTTTGTTTTCTTTAACCTTATCTATTTCATAAAAACAAAAACATAGTGGGAGGGAAGATAGTTAAAATTATATTGTATGATTGACTTGATCTGATCATCAAAATAGACTAGATGATCCATTTTCAAGTTAATCATATTGGATTATTTCTGATCATACTATATGATATGATTGTAATGGGATGATTGACCCAATCAAACTTGACATTAATCTAAAATATTATAGATTTTTAATGTTGCTTAATCATACTTTACAATTTACCAATCATATAGGATGATTTACTCAATCAACATAGCAGTTCGAGCAACCATTGGTATGATCCAGTTCATACTAGACAATTTTGTAATCCTACTATATGACTGACTCAATCAAATTTACCCATTTAGCTGACCATTAGGATGATCTTAATCATCTTATATGAACCATGGTCTGTACTATAAGATCATCCAGAGACTATATATATGCCTCATCTCCAATTTTCTTCTCACCAAACATTCTTTCCACTTTACTCTTCTCTCTTTATTGAGTTTGTGTGTTTGCAAAGCTAGTCCAAATGGAAAGGAAGAGAGCTCATAACCATAGAAGAGAAAATCACTTTCGATCGAAGGAAGATGAAGCTGCATACAAAAATATAAGGAATTTAGGATCACTGATTCAAAGCCACTTACACAAGATAAGTTAATTTTCCTCATTTCTAATTTTATTAGCTCCTATTTCTCATCTCCTTAGCTTATCTCTTCCATTATGATCATCTTTTAATTTTTTTCCAACCTTTCCATAAAATTTGAACGAACTACCCTTCAATCCCAAGTTTGTGGTAGAGAAATTTCTATCATAGATGTTGACTTTCATAACTACCTCCATGTGTGAAACACCGATCCATTTGCCCATCATATAGAAAATAACCTAACCAATAATTGGTCCACTATCAATGAGGTCATTAGAAACTCATCCCTTCCCAATATCAACCTCTAGTTAGTGGTCTTATGCTTAACTCTCATGTTATCCAACATATGCTAAGGCATAATGTCATTTCTAAAGCCAATGACCATAATAACATCACTCTTCTCTTCTCTATTGTTTCTTAAAATGTGGCAGATCATTTGATTCATTACATTAAAAAGGTCACCATCATTAGAAACCTAAAATCCAAATGAAAATAATATTTGGCCTTAGAACACATGATTGCCTATCAACTTGAGGTCAAAAACAATATTTCTTTTCTTGAAGATCTAAGCCATATTTTTCTCACTTCATAGATCACTCAATCCACACTTTTTATAGTGAGCAGTGGCAACTAGCTTAGGCTGCATCAGAGGCTGAGGAGGAGGTAGCATCTAGATAAGGGGAGTCTTCAACTCATTACAACTACCCCCAAGATGCATGAACTGAGCATTTTGCATGACTAAGTTAAAGATTGACAAGAACATTGAGGAGTAGGGAGCTCACTAAATGGAGTATTATCAGTATCATGTAGGGACCTAGCAAGATTTCAAGCATAATTTGATGCTTTACATGCCATTTTCTATCCACCAACGCCTAACAAAAGTCTTTTCAGTTTTTAGGTTTTCTTCTGCTTTCTTATGTACTAAAAATGTGTTACTTTTTTTTCTTTTTCTAGCATCTAATATAATGTGTTATGTACATCACATTAGTTGCATTTGTTACCATTTGATCTATTGTACTTTTTATTAGCATATGTTGTGTTATATTAGTTGTGGTTTGTGGATTTAAAATTCTCCACATTTTTTTAAAAATCAAATACTATTTAGAATCTATTTAGTTAAAGTATGTATCATTAACTTAATCTGAACATCTAGATTTTTTTCTAATGATGATGCACACACGCACACACACACACACACACACACACACACACACACACACACACACACACACACACACATATATATATATATATATATATATATATATATATATATATATATTATATGAATTGGCTTGGGTAAATCACTTATTGTTTTACTTGATTTTTTATACATTTTATAACAAAGTATTTTGTGCATATATATATTAGTGTATATGTATGAGATATTGCCAACTATAAAATGAATCAAGCAAAAAAAATCATAAGGCTCGGAAGTTTAAATTAGGATAAATGCTAAATAAAATAATCCCCAAAGTGGAGAGGTATCAATAAAAGAAGTTCCATATGGTGAGGTATTAATAAAAGAAAAATCTCTAAAGCCACAAAGTATATGAATAATTTGTGCTTTCCCAATTTAACATTTGGTGACCCATCATAATAGTTGTTTGTCTACTTAAATCATTCAATAGGATCTCTAATCCTCAAAACATCATTTAAGCAACCTTTTATTTTTATTACAAGTGTGTTTAGAAAATTTAGTAAACTAGTTGATGATGTTTACATTAGTTATGAAGTACTAATAAACAAACATGTTGTATATAAGTAAAAATTTGAAAGAAAATAGTTCATGATGCATGTCATTCCATCATTTAGCATTCTAAATATACCTATTTTATAAGGATACGTGCTGAGAATATTTTAAGAAATTTACTTAATCTCAAATTCATAAATCATCAATAGTATTTGACTTGCTCATCTTTTCTAGCTTTTTAATGTGTCAAAAAGGGGATAAAAGTTTGACATTCTCTTCATGTTTTCATTAGTGTAATATGATCCATGATCGAATGATATGAATAGTTATGGCGACCTGATCATCTAGGGATCCAACCCCAGTAAATTGAGCTGATCATTCCGTATGATTATAATTCATACAGTACAATTGGACCAACTTTTTCAAGAATAAGTTTAATAATTTCTTTTTATTCAGCCTCCGCCCTATAAATACCCTTTGTGAGGGGACTTAACTCAATAATTTGAAACATGAAAATTTTCTAATAGGCTTAGGGAATTGTGGTTAGGAGAAGGGTGGGGAGATCTATATCCTCTTTTCTTCTAAAGAATCACTATTTGTAAGGTTGCACTTGGTTGTTTATTTTATATTTACCTTGTCTTATGTCTTGTATTTTTATCTTGAGATGGTGTTCTTTAGTGTGAGAACTTATATAAGCTTTGTTCTCTTTGAGATATTTTTCTTTGTACTTCTTGTGAGGAAGTGGCATCCTTCTTGTCTTGAATGGAAAGGGTAGTGGGTGCGGGGTTTCTCCATCACTCATGAAGGAGAGAGCTTCTTCATGGAAAGTTGTGCTAAAGGAGAGATAGTAGATTTTAGAGGAAGTCTGAAGAGTGGATGCATGTCAGTTGACCAAACCACTGTAAATCTTATGTCCCATTTTTTTCTTTTTGTTTACTACTCTTTCTCTTTGATTGGATTGATTTATTTTTTCTTTTATGTTTAAGTTTTCATTTTTCTTTAGTTTATGAATTTTGAAAGCACACTAATTCAGCCCCCCACCCCCTCTCCCATCTTAGCTATGCCAATACTTATAGAGAGAGGCTTCTCCACCTTGACAAGTTCTATTGAAGGAGAGATAGTCAATTTTATAGAAAGATTTGGAGAATGGACGTAAGTCAGTTGATAGAATCACTATAAATATTGTGTTCTACTTTTTTTTTTAATTTTAGAATTTTAAATGCACAACAAATCACCCCCCCCCCCTCCCAACCACCCCTCGGGTGCTAATACTTATAGAGACAAACTTCTCTACCTTGGTGAGTTGTGTCAAAATAATGTAAATCATAGGTCTCACTTTTGTTTTCTTTTAATTTTTTTCACTTTGATTGGATTGATGTGTTTTTTATGTTTAAATTTAAAATTTTCATTATTTTAAGAGTTTTAAAAGCACACCAATTCACCCCCCTCTCTTGGGTCGGCAATACTTATGAAGGTCAGAAATGAACCTTTCAGTATGTTAACATACCAAACAAATGCTACCTTGATTAAACTACTAATAAATTGCCTAGATAAAAGGGCATCACTAATACCTGTGTTATAAACTAGCTCTAAAGTGAGCTAAGTGTTTCCTAGGGATAGTTGTGTCCTTGAACACCTTAAAGGATGGGGGAACGAAACCCTTAGAGTATGGTACTCCATTGAATTATTCATGGTACAATCTACATAGTGGAATCAATGTAATTCCTAGGACTTTGCCAATGCCTCCCTTAATTCATGTTCGATAAGGTGTTTTAAATCCTTCTTAGGAAAAGCATCAACTATTCTATTTTTTTACCTTTGCTCGCTTAAGTTAGCTCTTTTAATTTCAGCTGGTTGAATAACTTTTGACACTTCTTCCTAGTGAAATTGAGAAGATGAAGTGATCTAGCCTTGTAATGATAGCATAATGGCCATCTTCTCCTCCACTCTTTTTTCTATCCTCAGTATTTGATGATCTCTCTTGTGGAGCTGATGAAGTAACTACTCGGCTAAAATAGATGGAGGAATTTCCCTTCTGGTAGCCTCTTAAACTTCTTTAGATTTTTTCTAAAATGATTGAGTTTGTACCATACAAATATGTGCCTTGAGTACTTATAAGTGATTGTCTAAGAGATCATCATCATCAAGGTCATAACCTCTTTCTTGAGTTCATCTCTTTTCATCCTCTTTATTTTGTCTAAAAAGAGCTTCTAATTCCACTACTAGTTCTTCTGATGTTTTCTTGTTAGAAATACTTGGAGTATCATGAGAATACTCCTCATCACCATTGATCATATTTTTATTATCCTCACCTTCATGAATTTTCTTTATGTTTCATTTTTCCTAAATTTTCTCCTTTATTTCTTTTTCTTTGTATCTATCTTTCTATTGAACCATGGGTTGGTCCTCTAGTTTAGAAGTGGCTCCCAAGCCTATCCATCTACTATCATATTTCTCCCTTACTTAGAGGAAGATGACTTTGGCAAAACTAATATCTCTTTAGCAATGGGAGGCCATGATGATGGGCCTTCTGCTTGGAGATAAACAACTAGAGAGCTAATTATAAGTATGATTGGCTATTCATAAGATGGACTTTATTCTAGAGTAAACCTATTTCTCTTGACTGGTAAACATATTTTATTGGTCTTTGGTTAAAAAATGTTTATTCCTTTCCCTAATTTTAACAGGATGATTTCATCAGTATGCCTAGTTCCATGACATTTCTTTTAAAAGTATCCATTAGTGAAGATGGATACAACTTTATTTTGGTACATTGTACTTATGGGGATATCTTTCTCCTAGACCTTGTGTTAAACAACTTTAGTCATTCCTAGAAGTTCTCTTTTTAGGCCTTTAAAAACCTTTTCTTAAGACTCTAATACATCCATCATAATCTTGGTAGAGGTTTCATGAATACTTCAGAAAATTGTGCATAACCTACTATGTGCATCTTTATCAACTTTCTTGGTAACCTTACGATGGAAAGGGTGAGATGGGGAACTTTCTTTCCTTACCACTTCTTCTTCTTCCTGGGCATTGGAAATAAGATGAAATATGCTTCCACCCATAAAAGGAGAATTAGTAGGAAGTATTTTCTTTTCCCAGCCTTATCTTACTCCAGCATGGGGTACTCAACTTGATTTCTTTCCCTAAGGTTTTTCTCTAGAGCCTTGTATTTATGTTATTCTTTTATGTCTTGACCATTTTAAGAAACTTAGTAGTGGATCTTAACTCAAAGGTGCTTGAGAGAAAATAAGGAATAATTTTTATAATTACCAATTTAATTTTCTTTGTAGAAGTCCCTACCTTAAATCTTTTAATAGTCTTAACAACTTCTTTCCCCTTTGCATAAGAAGTGGTATATTAAGCATTAGAAAATTCAAGGATGGACTCCTTTCTTTCAATAACATCTTTATTGATAAGAGCTAATGTTACATCACTGAAATTGATGCTCAGATGGTCAAATCTAGTACCAAACATGATCAGAGAACTGTTAAACAAGTTTTCACTATTTATAACAAAGTTAACTTTGGGCTTATTAACAAAAATTTGTTGGCCCAACATTTTTTAATTTTAAAAGAAGATTTTATTAATTTTCAAGGAAATGAACCCAAAATCCAAACATGAATGACATTTCTCTTAAGAATTAATAAAATTTCATCATAAATGACAAAACATGAAGTTTAATTTGAGCACCTTGTCTTGACCTTCTTTAGCTTTTATTAGAGCCAAAAAAAATCAAGGTAAAAAAAGTTAGAGATTTGATTTCTAAATATTATTATAAAAAGAGTAAAATTGCTTTTTACCAAACTTGAGTCGAATAAAAATAACTTTGCTAAAAATTTTGGATTTAAAAATTTTAAAATATGTGAATTTTGCTAAAAATTTTAAAGGGAAGTTCTAGGACCCACTCATTCAATTGTGTAAACAATAGATAAAAAACAATATTAATGATGTTGGGTAGGTTCTACCAACGTTGAAATGGAGTCACCCAATGGAAATAAGGGTAGTCTTGACCTATGAGTGGCACAAGTACACTACCAATATATAGGGATAAAAGTCAATTCTTAAAGATAAAGAGATGAACTAATTTCTAGTGGAGTTATCAAAAAATGCTTTTGGAATTTTTATTTGAAATTTCATGTAGATCTTTGGATACTTATGAAGGTAATCAAATACATCATTAAGAGATAAATAAACTACCTTAATGGATTTGATTACTTAATAAGAACTCCTAAGGCTTATGGGTCTACAATATACTAGAGAGTTTTCCCCAGAACTACATAAGAAAATAAAACAAAGTTTATTATAATTCTAAGTTCATATTTCTCTACAAGGTCATGCTGTTATAGTCAATTACATTGTAAAAGTATGGAAATTTTTCTAAGAATATACTCAATTAAAGAAACTAGCCTTTATCCTTTTGGATTTCAAAGTTCTATCAAAGGAGGGAAGTTAAATTGGAAATCAAATGGGATTGATTCAAAGAAGAAAGAGTTCCATTTAAAGGCCAAATACGAGTGAGTACGAAATTCTTCAGATACTCGAAAGTCTATAAAGCATTTCAAACAATCCTACTATTAGGCTTTATAACTTTGAAAGTGAAATTCATTTATGTTTGAGTTGACATTTTATTAAAAAATAAGACTTAAATTCTACTATCACAAGACTACAAAAATGCCTAAGAGGTGAAGACTTTTACCATAATGAGATGCTTCAAAATTGAAGTCTAAAGTTGCTTTTGACATGCATCCAAAAACTTGACTTTTCTAATAGGGAAGTTGAGTTGTGTTAGCTTTTTCCCACTTGAGAAGAAGTGCCTATCTTGACTCTTCTAGTCTTATTTCTTATTTGGAAGGGGTTACCAGCTAACCCCTACTAACACATTAAATCCACAAGTTTTGTTTTATTAATGTAAGATGTTTAGGTTATTGTATTTAGGAAAGGAAACTAAGAACCTAAACTTACTCCCAAATCAAAAGATTATGACTAACATGTTTAGATTTAGCTAATGCAATATTTTTTAATTTTATGAATTTTAGACTCACAATAAAGAAGGCCTAGGTATGCAGATATGCATATATGCATGATAAAATAAAGTTATGGGTACAAGCAACAAGAAAGGTGTTATACACTTAAGGATGCTATCATCAAAAATCTAACATATCGTGCAATGAGTTAAGTCTCCAAATCATGGAAAGAAGATTAATATGTAATTATGTTTTTTAGCATCACAAACCTATGATGTTTAAGTCATTCTTTTATTTAAATCTAAGTTTTAGGTGAGGTTAAAAGCTATAATTATTTTTATTTAAGTTGAATTAATTTAGTTGGATAGAAAATTTAATTTTATCCCATAAGCTTAACACAAATTTAGTCTTTTCATCATAGATTAAGAAACATAAAAAAGAAATCAATGAAAATTATGTCATTCTTTTGTGCACCCTGCACCCCAAAATAAATCATAACAAAATAAAGATTAATTAAATAAATAAGCTATGTAGGTTGGGTAATGATGTACACCCTAGAAAAAGAAAAATGGGTAGCCATGCTCTTCCTTTATATACCTAACATAGAACTAAAATTTGATCTATATGAATCTTCATTTCACTTCCATTCTTTAAGATTGTCACCTTCTTAAGAGACCTCTTCTTTAAGCTGCATAAGGGACCACCGAATGGTCAGTAAACTCTTGTTAATCCTAAACCCCATAGATCTTAACCTAATTATAAGATTAAATTATATTTTAAAATTAAAAAAAGAAAATCCTAAGCCCTACAAAATAGAGTTAGTAAAGTGCATATCATAATTATAGTTATATGTCAAACACTCATACTTAACACTACTGATTTCCAAGCCCACCTTTTATAATGGGATATGCTTAGGGACCTAAGAAAAGCACTTGCAAGCATAGCGATATTCATTATTTTTATTTATTATAGCATTCCCCTTAAGCATAGCCCCTACAAAAATTAGTATTAATCTAAAAAGATGTTTTAACATTTAGATCTAATGGGAAAACAAGCCATCAAGACTAATTAAAGAATACACCATAAAATAATAAAAACATCACAACACAATAATGCACTGACCTAAACTAATTCTGCCATCAGTGACTTAGTAATATAGTGTGTAAAATGAGGGTAGTGTGACATGACTGAGCTAGGCTTCTTTAGGTTTCAATTTTGATTTAAGTTTGAGGTTTGTTTAATTTATTATTATGACATTTTAACTCTAAATGATGCAATTGATTTTAGATTTTATTTTTATTTTTAATTTTTTTTATATTAAAGTTGAATTTAGGTTTTCAAGAATGAAGAAGAGAATGAGTTTTTTTTGAGGTGAAACCCATTTTATTCAACAAATTAAATCTATGTAGAGTAATCTAATCTATTAAAGTAATCCTTTCATCAAAGGATGAAAAGTCACAAAATAATCTAAGTCTTTTAATTCTAATAAATTTTGATTATGTTTACTTTAATTTATTTTATTTAGTTTACTTTTCATAACTTTTTTTTCACAGGTACATATCATAATTATACCAGTGGTTCAAGATTATGGAGCAAAAGCCCTACCACTAAGGTGTCTAGAGTATATACCTTGTGATCGATTATTATGAAAAGTTTTTTTTAAATTCAAGTTTATGTTCAATTGATGAATTCAATTTAAATTGTTTAACTTTTAATTTAGTTTATGAATTTTATCTTAACATCTTATGTAGTCAAAATATAGGGTTTAGGGTTTCTTAATGTGTTTCAAGTCTATATACTTTAGTTTGATTTAATAATTTATTAATTTTAATTAATCAATTTACTTTAATTGAATTTGATTAGACTTGAATAAATTAATTATGACATAATTGAATTAACTTTGATTTAATTAGTTTGGTTGAATGATCAATCTAGTGTTTAAATGCAACTTGATCGATCAAAATTAATTTAAAGGCTATAGATTTTTATGTGATATTTATATTTTGTTTTATAATTATTTCATTTTTCTTAACTTAAATTAAATAATTGATTGATTTCATCAAACTTTCATGAATATTTATGATAAACTAGATTAAATTTTTAATTTAAGTTAAGCTTGATTTAAGGATTATATTTGATATGGTTTACTTAGGTGGATTATTTTGGTTTACTTTGGCTTAATGTTGGTGATTAATTAATTTAATTTGAAATATTATTTTTAACTTGGTTTAGATTATTTTTTTTAGTTAGAATTTGAATTTAGGTTTAAAAGGTGGTTTTTTTAAAGCAAAATTCATTGATCAATGTAAAATACAAGTAATCCAAAAGGTCAAAAGAGGAAAGTATTACTAAGGTTTAGCTTTGATATAAGGCAATCCCAAAATGTCACTATTCATGAGGAAAGCAAATCCTAATAAAGGGAAATCATGACCAAAGGGTGATAATTCACTTTAATAGACAAATTAAAGACATGCATTTAAATTAATATTTTTTAATTTTTTATTTAATTAATTTAGTTGAATTAGTTTTACTTTCATTAATGTTCATTTAAATTAATTAAGGGTTCGAATTAAGTTTGTTTGATTGTTTAATTTTATGTGTTTTCATTATTGTTATTCAAATTTATATTAATTAGGTTTTAATTTGATTAAGCTCATTTTTAGTTTAATGTTAAATTCATATTTTGATTTGAAGATTTATTAAATTCATGAAATTTTATTATTTAGATGATTTATATTGATTTGTTTAGTTTAATCATTATTTAAATTTCATGATTTTAGATATTCTTATATAATAATGATTTTAATTATTTAATTTTTATGTTTGAGTCAATTAAAGGGTGTTTTTATAAATTTGAATTAGTTATCTAATCAAGTTTATTATGATTAAAGTTTGTTTATTCTTATTTAATGATCCACTTAACTTAAGAAATCTATTGAAATGAGATAATTAAGGTGCCAAACGTAAATTAGGCTATACTAAGTTCCTAAGGCAATTTTGAATTAGCATCTTATGCATTATTTAATTAGTTGTTTATTTTTAATGAAGATTCAATTACTTTATACATGTTATTTTTGAATGTTAAGTGAATTTTAATGATTTTAATTTTAGTGGATTTTTATTTGAATGCTGAATTCAAAGAGCGATTAATTATAGTTTTTAGTTAATTATTAAATTTATTTTGAAATTTCAAATTTAAACCTTAGGAATTTAATTAATTTAATTACTTTAATAAATTATTAAACCCCAAGTGTATTATTTTTTTATTTTTACTAACTTTGGAGAGTTTAGGAATTGTTTTTCCTCTAATATTAATGCAATTATTTCAAATCAATTTTGGGAATTTTCATAATTTTGGTTATTTTCAATTATTTATTTCTTTAATTTACCAAGGACTTGAAAAATTCATAACTTTAAGTCTAGAGGTTATCTCGATCTAATTTTTTATGAAGAGTGGGGTTCCATGCAAATTTCAATTTAATAGAGTTTTATTTAAGAGTAATTAGGATTTTAATGTTTCTAATTAAACTTATATTAAACCTAAAATACTTAATAGTTTTTAGGACTTTATTTTTCTTTGATTCCTCTCTGAAAGGGAAATTCAAAAAATGTTTATTTAGAACCTTTTGATTTTTAGTTTATTTACTATAAATTTTCTATGTTCAGCCTAACTAAATGAATTAATTAATCCAATTAATGCTATTTAGCTGATTTTGGAGTTTATCAAGTTAGGCAAAGTTCTAACATTTTCTAAGGGTCCTTTTGTATTAATCATGATATTATAAGACATCCTAAATTGTGATGTTCAACTTAAAAATTATACAACTTTTGATTCATTTGAGGCTAGTCTTCAAAATTATTTCATTAAGTGTGTTTTAACATCAATTTTATTCTATGGAAGTTACAAGTCAATGAATAATTTTTTTAGGTTTAAATAATGTTTGATTATTTTCATTAAAACCTAAATTAAGTCAAAAATGCCCCCATAAAAAGTAGGTTATTTTATTTAGTATATTCTCCTCATGGAGCTAAATCCATAGATCTTTTATTTGCATTTTTTATTAAGAATTTAAATTTTAATGATTTTTTAAAGTCTTGTGGAAGTTTATATATTTATTAAATTTAGAAACTCTAAATTTCCTATTTGACCTAGTCAGTGTTGACATGACACTGATTGGATAATGCTTGTGGCATGTCAACACTTTGTTGGACCATGCAAATGTTTGTGTGGTTGACAATAGGAATGCATGATTAATCGAGAGCATTTAAATAAAGATTGAAGTATTTAATGCCAATCCGTGGTTCCCATTAGGGATTAAATCATATTATACATCTATAACATTGTCGTCCATTCTAATTAAAAGAATCAAATAGCTATGGCATCATCTCCTTCATCCATGGTGGAGATTGAGAACTATTAGTTTTAAGGGGTTGATCTCTGACAATTTTGGGGGTAGAGATAAAGGATTTCTATTGCAAATCAATCAGGGGCCAATCTATAATAGATTTGTATAGTTTGATTAATATGAATTCCAATTTGACTTCAAAAAGCATGAAACTAAATTGCAAGGATGGTCAGAGTCAGAGGATACCTCGTTAGAGTTAATCTTTGGTGCAAGTGTTAATCTACGAGGCTGTTGCACATCAAGACAAAGTTGTAAGAGCAATTTGATGCTTTGCCTCCCTCCATATTGGTTTGGAGAGAAACCAACACTATTGTTCTTTGGAGCTTGGTAGAATTTATGGTGGGAAGGGTCAAGATTGGTAGTAAAAACTTTGTTTGAGTTCAATTTCATCTAAAGATAATGTAAAATAATCCAAAGTAAACAATATGGCCTCTCACTCTCTCTCTCTCTCTCTCTCTCTCTCTCTCTCTCTCTCTCACTCTCTCTTTTCTCTCTCTCTCTTTATAATAGACCAAACTTTCCCCCATTGGTGAACCGAATCATTGAAAGAGGTGGGAAGGTCAAAGAAATGGTTGAATAGATTAGGAGGCGAAGGAATGACCATGGGCAAAGTATGGAAGAGATGAAGTGGCTCGACCATCTCTCCCCTCCATGGCTTCCAAATAACCTTCCATGGCCACCTCACCATCTCTATGGCTCTTGGCTACCTCCTTTTGTTATGCTAAGGTGAGCCAAGGGCTAAACTCAAGTTCAAATGGGTTAGGTTTGGGTTTGAGTTCATGACATGTTGGATTTGGATTGAATTAATTTTAATTTATGATTATAATCTATTTGATCAATTAATTTTGAATTTAAGTTCTAATTATTATTTATTGTCCATGTAATGATTTTTAGATCAAGTGATCCAAGTTTCATAGGATTTAGTGAGATTTAGGCTTAATTTGGCCCATTTAGATTAAATAGGTCAAGTTGGCTCTCCTTACCAATTTAGCCATTTTAGATTTTAGATTTATGGTTAATTATATTCAATTGATCATTTGTTATGCTTATGATTGATTGATTTTGATCAATTTGAATTATGTTTAAATTTTAACCAAAGTTGGCCCATTTTTACCCAAAAGGGTTAAGTTAGGTTCAATAAAGTCACATGATAAATTTGACTCAATCCAGGTGTGCATAGTCTCCAATCATGTTTGACTAAGTGTTTGAGATGATTTAGAACAATTAATTTTAAAAAATTGAACTAATTTTGATTTTGTCCCATCTTGCGCTAAATTGGGCATAATGGATCAAATTAGATTTAGTTGGGTCAAATGTTTAAATTGATCGAATTAAACCCAATGAAAGGTTAAATTATGTTTGAAAATGAATTTAGATTGATTTGGAATATTTAATTTTATTTAATTTTAAATTAAGTTGGGTTTGGACACAAGAAGGTTAATTTAGGTCTACTTGGGTCAAGTGGCATAATAAACCCATTTAACCTCTTATTATATTTATATTTATTTAGTTTCATGTTTAAACAAGTTTTCTTATTCATTTTAAGCATCTAAGATGGCTCAATCTAATTAAATTTTAGTTGGTTGACTTTTGATTTAGTGGTCCCACATGGGTCAACTTACAACCCATCTAGATTTAATTTTATGTTCATTTTGTTTGTATATTTGTTCTATGCTTTTGGTTTGATTTGATTATTATTATTTTTTCTTTTATTTATACTTAGGTGAGATTGGACTTAATTAGGTTATTTGGGTTAATCAATCCAATTAACTCAATCAAGACTCATTTACATCTAGATTTTGATTTAAGATCATTTATTTAAATTTGTGTTGATTTTATCAAGTATGGATTTGATTGGATTTACTTAGTCCAATTGGCTTAGGTCATGTCCTAGTGTGGCCCACTAGACTAGCTTGAGGTTTTATCTTATGGTGTTGACTTTAAATTTAGTGTTTGATTTCAAAATTTTATTTGATTTAACTCATTATTTGTTTTAATGTGATTACACACCTAGCCACTAAATATAATGTTTTGATCAAAGTGTCTAATTAGGAAACACTTAATTTAGGATTAAAGTCCTAATTGCTAAGATTAAGAAAAGTGTTAATCTCACTAGAAAATGAGTCAATAGTCACCAAGTTGTTGGAAGTTGAATTCATCATGGAAGTTTACTACCCAGAATGAATCTCAAAAATGGTTATGGTATAAAAGTCTCATGATAAATTTAGAATGTGCATAAACTTCACAAACCTCAACTGGCCATGTCCAAAAGGTAGATACATACTCCCATGCATTGACATACTTATCAACTTGGTAGTAGGATACTTAATAATGAGCTTTTGGATGCTTTCTCTATCTACCATTAAATACACTTGATAAACTTTAATAATATGGCTTTTATCATAGGGAAATAGTTTTACTACTATAAGGTAGTGTCCTATTGACTAAACGAAGTGGGAGCTAGCTATCAAAAAATGATGGACCAAGTTTTTAAAGAGCAGAAAGGAAAAAAAACAAGGAAGTTTAGCTAGACAACTTGTTAGTCAAAATCAAGTGGCCTAAACAACATATTGTCGATTTAAAGGAGAGCTTATACACAATGAAAGAAATAAAATATACACCATAATTTTCTAAAATATACATTTAGCATTAGCCCTAAAACATTATTGGGATTCCTACTTAGCATGAAAGGAATAAAAATAAAATTAGATAAATTTAAGGCCAAACTTGACATTCCATCCCCAAGAATAACCAATAAGGTGCAATGACTTATTGGGGAAGTCATTGGATTGAATATATTCATCTCAAAGGTAGTTAAGCATTACTAACCATTCTTTAAGATAATGAAAAGAGCTAAAAATTTGATTGGACAATAGAGTGTGAGAAAGATTTCAATGACATGAAGGCATTACTCATCTCACTAACTTTACTATAAAGTTCTAAGGAAGGAGAAACTTTTCTATTATACTTAAGAGTGGAAAGTAAACTATATAAGAACATTTTTAAAGATATTGAATTACATTATTTAATTATGGAGAAACTCACACAAGCCTTTCTTATATTAGCATGGAAACTTCTGCCATATTTATAGGCCCACTCAATCCAATTAGTAACCAACTATGTACTTAAATCTATGCTAATGAAGCCATATTATTCTTAGAGATTTGTTAAATTGTCAATGAAGTTGACGTAGTTTAATATTTCATATTCAATTGGATGGAGATTAAGGCACATACACTCATTGATTTACACATAAATATCTATGGTTTGTAGGTTCTCCCAACTAGCTAAAAAATAGCTTAGCATTTGTTTATGGATATATCTTTGGAAAATAATGAATGGTAGCTAGTGTTCTATTAAGTAGTCTAAAAGGATTCACAAGCACTAAATTAATAAATTTCAAATTATAAGTGATAAAAAACCAATTTTAGTATAAAGTGCTACCCATCAAACTTTGATTTACATAAGGAATCAATGCTAAGAACATCATAAATGACTTAGATTCAAAGCTTATAGTAAATCAAGTAAATGAGGAATATGAAGTATGGGACGAGTTCTTAGAAAGATGCTTAATGTGAAAGAAAAAATTAGAAAGCTAGAATTTTTCAAGATAGAACTAATCTAAAGATAAGACCTATTTTTTGATCAACTTTATTGGCATGTAGACTTGGGGAGCAACTTATCTTTTAACTCACCTTACTTAGCATAAAGGAAGGAAAGCCCATGCTTATTGATAATGAAAACTTCCTTTGCTGGGTTGAACCCATCAAAAGGTACTTATAGAATGGTGAGTTAGAGAAAAGAATTAAAGATCCAGGGAGATTTATAATCAAAATTTCCAAATATGTTGTGAATGACAAGCTATTTTGAAAGTCAATCATGTCACTAGACATAAGGTGTGTTTCTGAGGGTGATTAGGAGGAAGTACATAGCAAGGTACGTTTAAGATAATGTTTCAATAACTTGGGAGGAAGGACTCTCACCTACTATAAGAATATTTTTGGCCGACCCTAAGAAAAGATGCCAAATATCTCACCAAAAGGTGTTAATATTTTAAGAAATTTAATCTTATACAGCAGCTACAACGATTTCTACCTCTACAACTCATTACAAGTCCTTAGCCTTTTATGGTGTGGGCAATACGTTTGATAGTGGATAAAAAACTTTATAAGTATATTGAGGCTAAATTATTTGCTAATATAGCAATCTATGTAGTTCAATATGTAATTTAAAACTAACATAATTTACAAGTATGGGCTACTTATGTTTATTATTTCAAACAACTATCCATAATTTGTCAACAAGCAACTAATAAAAATTTACAAGTTCTAGGGAATTTTCCTCAAGTACAACTTAGTACATCTTCCGTAGATTGATGACCAAGTTGAAGTAAAAATAAAAAAAATAAAAAGATACTTTAACCTATTAAAGAAAAGCTTGAAGGTGCCAAGCCTATCATTGTCCAACTTGCCAATTGCTAGGACCTCAAGATGACTCTCATCATTGATGATTTGATAGACTCTATTTTTCTTCTTCCATGGCATAGAGGGAATTCTATCGAATGAGTTGTTTTAGAAAGAGAAAGAGAAAAGTCAAATGTAGAAGCCATGGAAATCACACATGACCTATTGGATGGATTACGCATTAAAGATTCACTCAAACAAGAGGAAATTATAGGGAGAATGTCCAAGTGTTACAACAATAATATCAAAGAGAAGTATTTCATGCCCTATGACCTAATGTTGAAGAAAGTGGATGTTGATGCTTAACAAAACATACTCAATAAATTACCCACACATGCTTCATTATCAAAATGTAAGTTGGGCTAAGAGCCTATGAATTACAAATGTACTCAAGGTAGGATGTGACTAGGACTTGGAGTATGATGGATCTAAAGAAGTTCTATTACTATAAAGTCACTCTTTTATCTATTCTTCATTCAATAAATTATTATTTTCTAAAAATAGGATCTTATTGAAATGTATGCAAGATGAATTTTTATCACTAAGTATAGAATCTTATTCATAAAAAACTCACCATTCTTACACACTAGAAATTTAGAAAACTTATATATATGTTTCATCTAACACCTACATCAAGCATTTGATGAAATAAAACTAGGATGGAAAAATACTCATATCATTTAAGGTGACGGGTAAAAAAGGTTACAAAGTTGCACTCAACAAAAAGTGTACTAGCATGAGTGTAGGACTTTGCTCGATAAAATTAATTATTCCATGTAGTTTGATAAGTATACTAGCTTAAATGTTTTGGCAAGCAATAATAGCTTGAGTCACCTGATGAGCTAGATATTGGCGCAGTTGCTTGGTGAGCTACATTTGGCCCAAGAAACTTGGTGAGCTGCATTGGCCCATATTTCTTGATGAGCTTTTTTTATTGAGTTTAATAGGACTCTGAGAGGGCATGCTAACTCAGGTCACACTGGAAGCTATGTTTGGCCATAGTAAAAGGCTTTATTCATTGAGTTACACATGGCACGAGAATAAAGCCTAACTCAGTGAGCTATGTATTAGCTTACTCATATGACCTAACTTAGTTAGCTACAATTAGATCAAATGAAAAAGCTTGAACTTGAGGAGGAACATCTAGCCTGAGAATATAGAGCTCAACATGACATACCACCAAGCATAAAGGTGATGCGACTACTCGTAAGAAAGCTATGATCCCTTATAGGAAAGTCTGCACTAAGTCTAACTTTTCAAGTCTACTCACCTTAGATGAATTAAATAAGGTATTTTTTTTCTAGAAGTAACTAAAAAAGTATCTCAATGTACCCAAATGTCATGGTGCTATTATGTACCAACCTTTTGTAAATCATTTTGACCATATTATTCATCTTGGTTGAGTAGATGTGATGTCCTAGTGCAAAAGCTTAACTTGTTAGATAGGCAATGTCAAGAGCATAATTTTTTTTAGGGATAAACAATGAAGACTCATTAGTAGGCTCCTTCCCATTTTTAAATTTAGATGCTTAGAGAGTTTGCATTATTGTTGCACTTATAGGTCTATTCTTGGATTGAAGTGAAGCTACTTTGCTCGGCCTTGCCACACTAGATCTTTAGTTGGCCTATCAAACATGACTTGAGTAGATAAAAGTTATCCATTACCCTCATCTCTCTTTCCTTATCTTCACCTTTAATAGAAACACCTAAGAATTGCACTACTTCAAGGCCAGATCTGACAGGAGTAGAGACATCATGACTAGAAAAGACAGACTATTAAGTTCACTAAAAAGAAAACTAATGAGTAATAAGTTCTAAGCAAGTGAGCACTCACAATATATCAACTCATTGATGTTACCAAACTTGAGGAAAAGCCAAATGTTGAGCAACTTGTCTATCAACTTAGCTATTATGCCTTCCTCCAATGGTTTGTTGGGGGAACCACGACCTTAAAAATAATAAAGGGAGGACAATAAGGTGATTACTTGGTGGGATCATTTTAGGGAAGGTTAGCCATTGAAAATGCCAACGCACTTTCTCTTCACCCTGATGACTATTGACCTCATTTTTTCATGAGGTTAACATTTCTTCCAAAGACAATCTTTATGACTTCTAATCCTAAATTAGAAAGTCTCCTAACTAAGCACTTAGGACATCACACTTAGTGATCTAGTGCACTCTCCTTGGACTAATCTACTTAATGGGTTTCATTAGATTCAACCCAAATCTTCAAACTAAACACACACCACTATAAATTTGAAATTGATTTAGCCTAGATTAGGTTTTAATTAGCAAACTAAACTTAATTACCTTAATTAAGCTAATGACAATATAAACCTAAGGAAAGTAAAATTAAATTCAAACTAAACCCAAATTAAATGAAATTAGAAGCATAAAACCCTGGTATAAAATTAAATGAATCCAAATCCAAACCAAAGGTTAAAGATTGGTCAACATTTTTACATAGGTTTGACTTATGTGGGTCCCACCAAGTTAGAGGTCAACCCACCAAAATTTGACAAAAAAAATCATTTCAAATGATTAGGATGATGATATAAACATATGTAAACATGAATTTTAAAAATTATAAGATGATGATATAAACCTATGTAAACATGAATTTAAAAGAATATAATTCCAATGTACCCTTATTTAAGCTAATTAGGTCATTTGTCCTAAATGGGTCATATTGGGTTTAAACCCAAATCAAAGTCAAATAAACTCAAATCAATTATTCAAAATCATTTGAATATAATTATTGAACATAAACCAACACATCATTAGGTCCAATTTAGCCAATTTGGTCATTTGACCCAAGTGAACCCAAACTAAACCAATTAAGCCCAACTTGGGTCAAATGGGTTCAAAATGCAATAAAATTGGAATTATTTGATCCAATGCATTCCAAATTGCTTGGATTAACCTTATTGAAAATTAAACACATTATAATTGAGCCAAATAAACTATTTGACTTAATTAAAGTTAACCCAAATCCAATTACATCAAAATGGACTAAACCTAAAGTAAGCACTCCATAAATTTTAAAATCCTTGAAACCCTTTGATTAAATAGTTCAATTTTTTAAAAGAAATCATTAAATGGCATAATTCAAAAGGATCTCAACCCAATCTTCAATTAATTAACTTAGGATGTAACCAAATCATTCCTAAACCTAATTTATATTTATTCACAGGCAAGATCAAGTCACTTAAGCAACATTAAATAAATCCAAAGCCAAGAAGATGCCATGGCAAGTCAAAGGCATATAAAGCCAATTCCAGCCCTTTAACCTCATTTCCATTCCACCTCTTTAGCTTAGGTAGGTGTTGGATGGCTAGTAAGCTATGTAACTAATTTCTAAGGATTGCAATCACCTCAGTCGACTAAGAGGAGAAAAAAACCATGCTTAAGAGGCTCAGCTTAAATGGTATTTTCTCTTAGAAAAATTCCCAAGGGAAACAGACCATCCCATCACATTCTTTCCTTCAAACAAAGTTGAAACCCATCTACCCTCAATCCCCTCTCTAGGATGCTAAAGAATGACCAAAGCTACCAAAATTAAAGACGAGGTTAGTGTTGGAGGCAATCAAGAGGGAGGCAACTCAATTTCTTTGGCACACAACATTTTCACACCATTCCACATCTATTGGAGTCAACCCCACCGTCAAGATTGCTGCAATCGAGGTATGCAATTAATGACCTCTCTTAAGCTTTCTGGTTTGGTACTTCTCTAAGGGAATTTGATATGAAGTGAGATCAAACCATTTGTATCTCCAAATTTTGACCTATTGATGGATTTAGCATTGAATTGCATAGTTTTGATGGTTGGATGGCTGAAAATCATGTGAAAATGATGGACAGCTCTCAACCTCCTCCATCATCGTAGGAGACATAATCACTGCCATCCATTCCATTAAAAGGAATGGATGATCGAGATCTAGCCAGAACTCTAATTAAATTTCATAAGAGGAACCGTGACTTGAATCACAGTCGTCTGATATCTAATCGGACGATCCATTATTAACCCACGTGCACTGCCTTTTAAACGTAGATCCATATGGATCCTTCATGGTGCAATGATGTGGTGTTATGTGGAAAGCGATGCCACATCAGTCCATTGGATTTGATGTGCCGAAATGGAAAATTCGGGTTTTCTAAATTAAAATATTTAAGAAAAAATGCTTTAAAATTTAGAAAATCATAGGAAATTAAATATAAATCTAAAGAAAATGAAAACTTGGGCTCTATGGATTCATCTTGTTGAGAAGAATCCATTAAAATTAAAATCCCCAAATTATTTTGGGTATTTTAGCATTAATTTTGGTTTGAATCAAAATTTCCAAACCCTAAACCTTCATTTTCAAAAATGTTAATTAAATAAATGATTGAACTTCATCAAATTAATTAAAAACACCATAATGTACTCAAATGATCATAAATAAGCCATTAAAATCCATGGGAACATAAAAAATCACAAAATGGCTTAATTCAACCATTAATTGAATTAATTAATTTAATTAATTAACTTGAAATTAAATAAATCACAATAAATCAACCAAAAGCCAAAAATTATGAATGAACCCTCATTGGATGCATATTTTAGAGGGGAATCAAAGCAAATAAAACCCCAAAAAAAGTTCCACTAAATTAGGCTTTATTTTTATTTTAGTGCAATAATTAAAACCTTAATTA
This sequence comes from Cymbidium sinense, assembly GCA_021442155.1. Taxonomy (NCBI): domain Eukaryota; kingdom Viridiplantae; phylum Streptophyta; class Magnoliopsida; order Asparagales; family Orchidaceae; genus Cymbidium; species Cymbidium sinense. The sequence goes on from CM038223.1 coordinate 36,390,509, forward strand.
CACCTTATTTACATTTATGAACGGAGTAAAGCTTTAGGGAAATCAAATAGGCTAGGAACCACACTTGCCATAAAAATTTCAAATCCATTTGGCCTCTATATTGAGTATTTGAATTTCCAAGTCTCTAGGTCAATTTAATAAAAATATTAAATCAAAATATTACAAAAATTATATAATTTATAATTTAAATTAAATACATTATAATTGATATCAAAACACTTAAACAAAATACTTAAGCCAACTAAAAGCAATAATATCATAAGAATCCTAAGTTAAAGATCATGATTAAAGAAAATATGAAACTTAATCATATTAAATAGTAATAATTCATTAAACCATAATAATTCCATTTATAAATTGAAATATAAAGTTCATTGACCTCTGAAACTAACATATTATCAATATGTAAATACATTAAAACTATTTGGATTACGAAATGAAATGGTATAAATGCAAATATGAAAGGTTAAGTATAATTAAAACCTTAAGGTAGGTTGAATTAAACATAAAATAACAAAATTACATTATGCTAAGTGTTCTTTCCAAATGACATAATGATCATTCCTTTCAAATTAATTAAAGTAAATTAAACCATTCCATAATGTATAAAATATTCAATTAGAAATTAATATTCTAAATCCAAATTCATTAACAAACCTTAAAGAATTTCATGGAATGAATAAATTAAAACAAGAAAGAATCATTAATGTGAATGAGTTATAGAATTGAAGAAAAATAAATTGAATAATCTTAGACATAATAAATTGATATAAATTCACTTAGGTTTATGAACATTCATGAAAATGAACAAATGAAATTAACTTGAATTGAATGAATGAAATATTTACACCTAAATATAATGAGTAAACTATATACCATACATTTAAAAATTAAATAAGTGAAATGAAAATAAAATGAAACTATACCCTAAATCAAAATTAATAAATTAAAATAAACAAAAATAAATTTTAAGTTAAATAATGTAAACATTCAAAACTTAATCAATCTAAAGTTATATAAGTAAAGTAAACTTAATAACTTAAAAAGATATAAATCATCATAATCAATAAAGCACAAATGTAAAATAAAAATAAATCAAATTAAGAGAATAAAAGATAAATATCAATAGCAAGCCAAAGAAATTAAAATGAAATTATAATCATAACAAAAAGTGAACTAACTTAAAGAGAAAATTAAATTGAATCATAATAACAAATGAATTAAAACCGTAAATCACAACATTCTTGATAAAGAAATCAAAATATATAATATAAACTAAACTAATTTAAACCTTCTAAATTTAAAGAAAGGTTCAACTAAAATACTTAGCATTTTAGTTAGAGTTTTAGGATGAATCTTTACCTTAGAATAAAGATATCATCCAATCAGGACTTATGATGTTGAATGGAATGGGATCCACCCAAAATGGAACCTATTGTATTCTTCATTCTTAAAAATATAATATAATTTTAACATAATAAAATATACCTAAAATGAAGAAAAAAATCAATAAATTATTAAATCATTTGAATTCAAATCGTCCAAAAGTAAATAAACAAAAACTCAAAACTAAAAATTAAAACCTAAAAACCTAATAATGTCTTGCCACACAAACCCTATACTTAGGTTAGGCCGTTCTATGATTTCCTATAATTTTTTGTAATGTTGTGATGAGAATTGGTTTTATTATTTTGTGGTGTATTATTTTAGACTAGATGGCTAGGATTAATTATTGTTAGTATGGATGGTAGGACAGTAATTATAGAATTATCTTTATTTTCTATAGAGGGTTGTGTTAATGGGACTGCCATCATAAAAAAAAATTATAAAATTATTGTTTGCTTGTAGGTGCTGAATAATCCCTTAACATAGCCTATAGGACTGGTGGGCTTGGCAAGCAACTAATGTTAAGCCCATATGTTTGTAAAATATAACTGTTGTATGTTGTTCATATTTTCTTGATATTTGTTTTGTAAGGCTTACGATATATATATTTTAAATTAAAAATGTAAAATTGAGGTTAGAATTAGGTTAAGATTAGTGGGGTTTGGGATTACCAGAAGATGGTGTAGAAGTCTCTTATGAAGCCTAATGGTAGTCCCTAAAGAAGGAGACAATCTTGGAAAGAAGACCCATAGATCTAAACTTGTAGTTCTAGCTTAGGTTGCAAAGGGGCATAACTCAGCTCCCCATTTTTCTTTCTTCTAGGGTGTTCAGTAATATCCAACAGCATTGGCCTATTTTATAAATTTAAATCATATTAATTTATTAAATAGAATAAACCTATTTTCTAGGTTTCTTTATGTGTTATGCTTTTCTGTGATGAATGCTTGGACGTAAGCTCATAAGAAAACTAAATAAATTTTCTAGTCAATTAAATTTAATCAATGTAAACATAGATAATGCAATTCAAAACCTCATATAAATTTTAATCCTTAGGGAGTAACTTAAAATTAATTAAAAACAAATTATCTCTTAAAAATCATGCAATCATATTGCTTCAATCCTTGAATTAGGAAACCTCTCTCATTGTACATAAGGGGCATCTGACCTATGAGGATGACCGCCTTCTTGGGGAAGCCTACCTTCTATTATTGATTTGGCTAAAGATTTTCTTTTAATTGCATACCATGTAGGAATAAATTACATACACATTACCTAAAATGATCATCGAGTCAAAATGTTAAAAATCTAAAAAATGTGCATTAGTTAGTGCATTTCATACCCTACATTATCTTAGGGATTAGGAAGTGAGTATAGGATTCTTACATTTATATCTTAAAAAGACAATAGCCCAGCCATCTTGCATTCATAAGACTTGGCATCATGAATTTAAAATGTGCTTAGGTAGTGTTAGCTGACATCCCTCTCCAGGCGGGTTCTAAGTATATAAGTGTTAGGGATAGGTTAGTTCCCTCAAGTGAGAGGAATGGTTGATACTTCCCAAAATTTAACTAAGTTGAGCATTTGACATGTGTTAGAAGCATTTATAGACTTAGGCTCTGAAGCATCCTCTTTGGAGTATGTTTTCAACCTTAGGTATTTCTATAACTTTATGCTATTAGAATCTAAGTCCTAAATTTCTAAGAAAATATCAACTCAAAATATAAATAAAATACCAAAATTCAAAGCCTAATTATAGGATAATTAAAGTTCCTACTTGGCATCCTAGTATCAATAGGCATTTCCTATTTCATATCATTTGGATGCCAAAAATACCTCTCTTCACTTTGGACCAATCCAAATTGAAATTTTAAAAATCAATCCTTTGAGAAAAACATAAAAATATTTACAAATGACTTGTTTTTTTTAATCTAGAGTATTCTTAGGAAGAGACCCTTCTTAAGATGTAATTAACTATAGAGGCTTTCCTCTATAAGGAACCATGAACCTAGTTTAAAATAAACCCTATTTTACATTTTCATATAGTTCAGGGAAAAAATTTTTGGTACATGAAAGACCCATTAGTCTTAGTAGTCTATAATTAAATGATCGAATCTATTATAAGATAACATGTTTATCATCTAAGATAATATATTTATTTCTTAATGACACATTTGGTCATCCAAATAAGAAATTCCTAAATTCTACATGGTGTCAAACAAATTTTTACTAAACAATGACATCCTAGTAAGTTGCTAACAATATGAAGAGTACTAAATTCAATTATACTATGAGATCAAAAGTAATCATTTCTATGGAAGACAATGATTGCTCAATATCCCTATCCAAGGACTAGAGAACACTCAACATGCCAAGCTAGATGAATAAAAAAAACTTAATTAAACTTATTATTAACACTAACAAGATTACATAATGATTAAGTCACCTAGAATGGTGAGATAGTCCTTTACCACCTTCTCTTCAAGAAAAGTCCTTGCCAACCTACCCACCGAGACCTTTCTCTAGCTAACAAGAGAATGACATCTACCATTCCAATTAGGGATGTTTGACTCTCTTAGGATTGCACTGAAAAAGGGTAAAACATCCACTTTCTCTCCCATGCCACTCAACTTAACAAGGTCGAAAGCAGTCACCTTGAGTCATGAGTCCACACTATTTCACTTATCAGGTGCAACTCAAGTGGTTGAAGCTAGCTCTATAAGAGTTGAGAAACTCAACTCTAGTGGAGGCACTATAACACACCCTTATTTAGGTTTCTTAGTTTTCTTTCTCTTAAAAGCTACCCAAAGGTTACCAACATCAATATCACCACATGATCTTTTATAAGCCATGTTGAGCAGTCAATTATTTAGAAAGATGTGATGAGCAAAAAGGAACAACAAGTACTTTTAGAGTGCAAGATATATAGCCATGAAATGTGGGAAATGCTAAGAGTGGATCTCAAATCATAGGTGTTGTGAAATAAATGATAATAATATTTTTGGTCAAACTTTATAAAAATGACATTAATGATTACTTTCATTATTTTCATTCATCTATCATTTTTGAGAGTCACCTCTACAAGGAACACAATAATAAAGAAACTAAATGTGCCACCAAATACGTAAGAGGGACTGAATAGATGAACTAGTATATAATGTGTAAGAATTGGCACACTTACAGGGGGTGAATTGGTTTAAAATTTGTTAAACTAAAAAAAAATCAAATCAACTCTTTATTATTAAGAAAAAGAGAAATAATAGAATAAAATCAACAAACCAAACTCAATAAAATGACTAGTTGAAAGATAATAGAAAGAAAAAAAAAGGGGCACAAAGAATTACATTGATTTACAATGATAATAGAAATAAACCTACATCCACCATCTAGATCTTCTCCAAAAAACCACCATCTCTTCTTTAGCAAAACAAGTTAAGGGGAGAATCCTCTCTTCTTAATGGGTAATAAAGAAACCCTACACTTCTAAGAAAGATGCCACTCCCTCTCAAGGTACATAGAAAAACATCTTACAACAAAAATCTTACATAAATTCTCAACTATAACAAAATCTCAAGTTAAAGTACAAGATTTTAAGGTGAGATGAATGAAAACAACAACCATGATTAACTTTACCAATAAAAATCTTTAAGAGCAAAGAGGAAGAAATAAATCTCCCCACTTTTCTCTTAAACTAAAAACTCTTTTTTAAGCCTCCTTTAGATTTCTTATGTTCAAGCTTCCAGTTAAGTTCCCCATAAGCGATATTTATAGGGAGAGTGTTGAATAAAAAATTATAAAAGTTAATTTTAGAAAGATTGGTTGAATCATACAATATAATCCATCAAGTCTTTTACTATGGTTAGAGACTCTGGATGATGCAATTATTTCAATAGCCACCACTATTTAAAATGTACAACCAATGATCATACTTTATGAATAGTACAAACTAAAAATTTAGTTCTATGCTTATTCATCTTGTACAAACACATAATCAATATGAACATATTAAGTAAAAATTTTCACAATTCCAATCCCATAGATTCTTGATTAAAATTATGTAATTACAATAATAGATTCATATTATAGGATTTCCATAGTGCTATAGGATCAGGAAAAATTTTAATTAATTGACTTAATCATGATGGCTGAAATAATTAATAAAAATGGATAATCGTATAATACAATAATAATGATATAAGTCATTTTGTTCAAATTTGGTAAATTTTAGAGAACCAAAATAATTATAATGGCTAAAATTTATTAATAAATATAGACAACCGTCTAGTATGATATGGATAGTATAGTATGATTTACATAAATATTTTAATTTATATTTTTTCTTAGATGTGTGCGCACTTGATTATTTTTTGTCATTGATATGTTAAAAACATGAAGAAAAAAATAAAATGTAAATATTAGATATAACAACACAATATTTGATCTTGACTTTAGTCTTTTAGCATCAATCATTCATCACTTACAGCCTTCATGGGCTCTTTCTTGATCAAGCTTTATATAAATTAGCTATTATTTGTGCTCTCACAATTAATCTTCATTAGGCTGCTTAGGGGTCTATTTGGGCGTAACTATAGCTTTTTGAAAAGCTGATTACAAAGCTATTGTGAAGAAATAAGTTTTTTGAAAAACTATTATGTGTGTTATAAATATTTTTCTTTTAAAATGCTTTAAACATCAACTTTATGGTAGCCACCACACTCTAATAGCTCTACTTCTCAAAAGCAGCTTTTCACCACAAAACTTTTAAAAAATTAGCCAAAAAGCAGGTAGCTAAAATGCAGCTCTGGTTGTTTTATGGCTACTTTCTAAAAAGTGAAGCAACTAGAAAGTTGTCCCAAATGAACTCTAAATGTAGTTTTAACATTGAAAGAATACCACAATCAGTCCACACAACTGATTATTGAAAATAATTATTTAACAAAAATATTTATGATCATTAAATTTTAGAATATTATGTAAAGGCTCAAAAGGTCAACAATCTCCTCTAAACATTTTTTTTAATTGAGTTTTGGGAATTTATTAAATAATAAAAAAGATGAGATACCTCCCCTTTAATTTATGCCTTAAAATGCATGCAATGAATAAAAGAATGCACAAATATAAAAAAAGATGCAAAATTAATTTCAAACAAGACAAACAAAAAGCACAAAACACAAAAATATTAATCTTCTCTCCCTTTTGAAAAAAAAAAGAATTAAAGTAAAAGGAAAAAAAATCATGCAAACACTAATGGCGGTAAACATACTTTATGTATTTAAAGTTAAGCAAATTTTTTTCTAAAATAATCTTAACTCACAAACATATAAAATAGGTATGTTTAAAGTGCTTAATTAATGATCATATGATATATTTCACTAACTATTGCTTACTAACCTTGTAATTTTCTAAATTCAATAATTTTTTTAATCTACTTCATAACCTATGTAAATGACATTAATCAATTTAATTAATTTTTTAAACACGTTTGTAATAAAAAGAAAGTGTGGCTAAAATTTTATTTGGATTAATAAATATGCTATTGTAATATTAAAGTAGACAAATAACTATTTTGAAGGGTAACTTAATGAGTGAAAAGGGAGACCTTAATTTTTGATACTTCCCTACTTTAAAGATTTTTTTCATTACTTTTTCTCTTTTGGGTTTTTTTATACTTCCCTGCTTAGGGAATATATTATTTTTTATTATTAGATTTTTATGCAAGTCTGCGTATCTCCGTGGCACTACTACCATTACTCAATTTATTCTAAAATTGGCAATATCCTATACATGTGCACTAATATTGATGAACAAATTAATTTATTATAAAATGTAAAGACTATAAAGAAAAGAAGAAAAACATGATTTACACAAGAATATCCATATTAAAAATCTATGTGCATCACCATAGACAAATTTTAGGATGCTTGGTTAGGTTAATGTTTCAAACTTTTACTGCACAAATTTTGAATTCTTAATAATGCTTAATTATAAGAATGTAGTAAAATAAATTTAAAAAATATAGCATCAACTTGTAATTCACTAATAATATCAGAAAAGACAACAATATGAACAAGTAGAACAAACATGTTAAATATGACTAATCAACTAAGACAGTACAACATTAAGTACAAGGTAATACAACTATGAAAGCAAAGAGTACATCAAATTAAAAATATAAAATAAAATAAACTATAGTACTTGCAAAAAGAAAAAGAAAATAAGAACCTAAAAACCAGAAGGTTCTTTGTCAGATGATGGTGATCAAAAGATGTCATAGAAGGAGTCAAATGGAACTTGAAGCCATGCTCAATCCTTTGCACATTGTGACTGGTAATCCAACCAGTGAGCTCCCTACTCTTTTATATGTTTGTCAATCTCAAGCTATGCAAAGTATTCTATCCAAGCATCTTGGGTAGTGATAGTGTGCTGAAAGCTCCCCATCTCTAATTGCTTCATCCCCTTTTATTTTAATTGATGCTTGAGCTGGATGCCACTTCTCACTATAGAAGGTGAGAAAAGAGTGGTCTATAAAGTGAGGAGTGTGATCTAGTGCTTTGGATAGGCCAAGTAGTATTTGACTTCAATTAGATAAGAAATCTTATGTCCTGGGGCCAAATTAGACTTTCTTTTAGATTTTGGGTTTTTTTTGATAGTGAGATTTCAATTTAATGAATAAAAAATTAGTCAACATTGATCTATATGTGGGTTATGCAAAAGTAAGTGGTAATGGAAAGAAGGGTTGTAATGTTGATTCTGTCCCCAATTTCAGGAATGATATTGTGCCTAAGCATGCGTTAAATAACATGAGCATTCAACATGAAATCATTAACTAAGGGTTGGTGTTATTAAAAGAGTGAGTTCCAATAGCCAAATTAATAGAAGGCTAGTTGCAAGAGGGGTCATTTGAGATAGTATTTGAAGAAAGATAAAAATTATTCATGTGAAGGTACTCATGTAAATCAACATCACTAATAGATATTTTCTTACCATAAACACTAGATTAAAGGATATTATAGTCAGAGTTGATGATAATATTTAGAAAAATTTTAAAAAGGTATTCAAAGTGAAAAGGGAAGGCTAAAGAAATTAAGAACTAAAGAGATGTGCTACCAAAGAAGTTCAAGATGGGGAAAGAAAACTTATCTTAAAAGTGTGGCTATGAGTCCATTAGTCTACATTCATTGTATTTCATTTATGCAGCTTCCTCATCATTAGATCAAAAATGATTATCTTGCAATTTCTTACATGATCTCTTGATGTTTATTTGAAGGATTCTTGCACACAAACAAGATGATATGTGGGAAGAGAAGGAGAAATGAAACTTTGTGAGAAAGAATGAGGAATGAAGTTTTATTTATAGACTTTCTATTTGATTGTACAATATTAATAAGAATTCATATAGTATAGTTATAATCAACCCAATGGCTAGCTTCAATTATTATATTTAACTGGGTGAATTGTATAATACTATTTTTAAATTATATAGTATGATGGTCATCTAAATAGCTGGATCGACTGAATCAATTATACAATGAGATTTGATAATTGTATAGTATGATTAAGTGACATCAATCATTCCAACATTCAAAATAATGGCTAGTTTGACTGGCTCAATCATACATTGTAAGAGTATCGTATAATATGATTTAATTTATGATAAATCATCTAGTCAATCATCCTAGTCTATTATGATGATCTAAATAGACAAATCATATAGTAAGATTGGGATCGATAGTATGATTGAAATTATTTTATATTTTGGAGCAAAAAATTTAACTGAGATTGAGGGAAAAAATTGAAATGAAATAAAATATGCATGAAGATAATATTGAAAGATCAACTTAACAAATATGCATGCATGGATTAAAAATAAAGAAGTAAAATAAAATAAAATGAAAATTAAAGATGTATAAATAAGAAGTGTATACCCAAAGTAGTAGGTAAGTTCAAGCGAGTCTAGTTATCAAGTAGTGTATTCGCATAAAGAGTGCACTACAACTAAGAATAAGTATACTCGCCAAAAGCGTGTCTGACAAAGGAAGATTGACTTAATCTTGTGAGCCAAACACTAAGAGAGTAATAATTCAAAACATCAGGAATGACTCAATTCACATATAGTAGATGACTACTTAAAGGAATAAGGTAACTAATCTTAGTTCCATCTTCACTCGCATACTCATCTGATGATGGGCCACTTGTCTCCACTAATCAAAGATCAACCCTCATTCAAATGCTCATCACCATTAACTTTGATAGGAATTCATTTGTAATAAACTTACCTTACATTTATTTTTCATGTATGGTCACCCCTTGGTATCCCTTCTTTCTTATGAGGGGACCTTTTGGCTCTTACTCTAAACCCTATACTTTGTACTTAGATTTTGAGCAATAAAGATTATTATTTTCTCTACACTTTTGTAGTTCTCTATCCTTCTACTTGTAGTCTTTCTACCACCCTATTTCTTAAGTATCCTATAAGATTCTTCCTCCATATATAGATAAATTTTGATTCAACATCCTTTTAGGTGTGGTGAGCATGGATAAGAATAAGTACCAAAAGCTAGATATATAGTGCATGACCATCAACATGAGATTGCTCAATTGAATGTTGCAAAACATTTAGTAATTTGTGACTTAGCAAGACTTGTGGGACTTGGAGGATAGGATCACTCACTTGGTGCAAACCACCATTAAGAAGTCGCACTATGAAGAACCTATAACAAAGGAGAATGAGGGATCCATAAGATCGGCTACTAGCCTAGCTCAACGAGGAAGAAGACACCTATCTAGGGTTCCCATCTCTCATCCATCCAAGATATCTGACTTTAATATTGAATCTTATAGCACTATTAGAGAAGAGTGTGTGTCAAAGAAGCAACCATATCCAACCAATGTTTTCTATGTGAAGATTACTAAAGTTCACCCTCGTTACTTGTGTAAGATCTTGCATCTTGAATCATACAAAAGTCAGATAGATCCTACTAACTATATAGCCTATTTTAAGTTAATGACATTATCATTAGATTTAGATGATGTGATGAAGTGTTGACTCTCTTTTACTACATTCAAGGAGTTAACCCTCAAGTGTTTCTCATGCTTTATTTTAGGAGTCATCACATCATTCTTTGAATTTAAAAGAATGTTCACCATGCAATTTTCTAGTGCTTAGAAGCTGCTTAAAAGTTTTTAAGGTCTCCTACATATGAGGTAGAAATCTGTCAAGTTTCTAATGAAGTCCATTATTTATTTCCAGTGAGAGATATTAGTAGTCAATGATCTTAAACCTATAGTTGGTCAAGCAGCACTCGCTTAAAGCTCAAAGGAAATGACCTTTAGATATGCCTTGGGGCTCTAGTAACCTAAATCTCTCATTAAACTATTAAAGCTAGCAAATAATCATATTAATACAATAGAGTATAATGAAGTGGTCCAACCAATTTCACTAGTTACAACTAAAAAAGCACTGGAGAGACCTTTGGAGCAACTACCCAGAGAAGGGTATCAATGGTGGAGGATATATAAGAAAAGGTGATCAATGTATTCGGGCAAGGTGTGAGTCACTACAGCACCAGAGAGAGAGAGAGAGAGAGAGAGAGAGAGAGAGAGAGAGAGAGAGAGCGTGGGTGGGCGATATTAAAAATTTTAGAAGATAAATCTTAAATTTTATGTTTTAATAAAAAATTAATTTTTGATTTTATAATGACAAGATTCAATTCTTAATGCATCAAAAATAAAATTTCAGTAAAGTAAAGAGAGACAATAGGCACACAATTTTTACGTGGATTGGCCAAACCTCAAAATTGGCCTACGTCCATGCCTTACCACCCCTGGCTAGGAATCCACTAAATGTAAAATAACTTACAAATAGTACTCTCCTATAACCGGGTGAGTACAACCCCTACAATAATATATACTCTCCTACAAAGGGGCGAGTACAACCCTAATATAAATTTTATAGCACAAAAAGAAAAAAACAAAATAATAAATTTTGATATAATAAATCACTCACAAATATACCAAGCTATCCAATTCAAAAAGTGATCTCACAACTTATAAATTATCACTTTACAACTTACTAATAATTTTGATAAAGAAACTTGATTTATGGTAGATCTAGCATATACTCTAAAATTCTAGTAATTATTTATTTTATTTTAACCAAAATGAAGCTTTCAATTAATGTAAATGATCACAAAATACTTAAATTAAAATAGTATATGATAGATTTAAGTAAACTAGTAAGCTTTTAATTAAAAAGAGAGATCTAGCAATTATGAAAATAATTTCAGCATAATAAATTAATTTAAAAAGCTAAAATATACTTCTAAAATAGATCTAAGAATAAATGAACTTTCAATTAAGACTAATGAAGAAATATTTCAAGAAACTATAAGAAATTTGTAGGAAGATAAAAATTTCAACAAGTTGAAATTAATCCTACAAACTATCACAAGAATTTTTCACAAAAAAATGATTGAAGAAACTTTGATGTGAAAAACTTTATACTTTGATGTCTAAAGACTAATCCACTAAAAAATATAGATTGAAAAGAATTAATAGATGGTGAAAGTAGTATGAACAACTTGAAAAGGGATTAAGATCAAGAAAACAAACTTAAGTAATTTGAGAAAGCTTGCTTAGTTGAAGATATTGAAGCATCCAAACCAAGGATTTGATCTTGCAATATTTGGAGAACACTTGGAAGGAAAATCTAAGATTTTCTCTTAGATTTCTTTGGAGGGATTTTGAATTTGAATGAGGAATGCTTTCATGAAGAGAATGAGGGCTATTTATAGGCAAGAAGGTCATTTTGAATTATTTCAAAAAATATATTATTCTAACATCATTTTATCATATAATAATTTAATATTCAATAAAAATATAATTTATATTAAATAAATATTAAATTCAAACAGCCAAAATTTGGCTATTCATATGGGCAAGTCAAAATAATCAAATATGGCTCTTAATATATTCGAAGCATGTATCATGCATTCATTATTAAAATCAGCTAATGTTTGAAAAGTCATATTAAATTCAATTTTAATCAAACATGGTTCATGTAACCTATTAAATTAAAGGAAAAAAAATCCATGGAATCCATTGGAGATGAAATTAGATATAAATTTCTTGATTATAAAATGACTTTGGCTAAAATACAAAATTTCACATATTGTTTGTTAATTTTGAAATATGACATTTAAATATTATGATACAATTTATGTATATTCACAAATATGTTAGTTATAATATAACCTTCAAATTAAATTAAAATATTTAATTATATTAAGTAAATAAAATAATTACACTTAGTTGTCATAATTTATTATCATTTATTATTTTGACAATTCAAATGTTATGTACGAAACATATAATAAAATGTTAATTAGATAGAGATTTATATAAATTAACCTCATTATCATTATTTAAAATAAATAAAAATAATATGTAAAGTTGTGAGCAAATTGATTCATTCCAATGAACTCATATGAATTACTAAGATAGTTATAAAAGCATATAACCTAAAATATTGTATCTTCAGCTTAACATTATCCATTTTGATCTATCTTTCATTCTTCTATTCTTGTAATTTCCTCAAATATATTATGAGATGTATTAGATATGTAATTAGCAATTAACATATCTGAAACACATAAAACATATATTAGAACATCCAAGCATTCGTTTGTTATCATCAAAATTGATTAGATTGAACATGAGGCCCAATAATCTCCCCCTTTTGATGATGACAAATTAATGTTGGGTATTGATTTTGATGAAGGTGCAAATTGACCTTTCTTCATAGTTTTTTGTTTTTTTTTAAAAAAAATCTCTTATAAAAAAATTTATACATAAGAGATGAATAATGTTGCTCCCTCTAAATGTATGCATGAAATAGACTTAATACTAACCAACATTTTACTCTTCTCCCCTTTTTGACAACATCAAAAAGTCAGAAAAAACTACATATAATTTTAAATATTATGATCTAACATTCCAAGCATGCATCTTAAATACGTAAAACATTGTGGTTTTGTAAAATTATCTGTAATTTATAAATCAGTACTAATGAAATTAATATTAACATCACCTTTCAAAACATGATCCCTAATAAAGTAAGGTCTAATTTCTATATGCATTGGTTCATGAGTGCTGGATAAGATTTTTGGTCAAACTAATAACACTAGTATTGTCACACTTAACTAGAATTTGATCTTGCTTAATATCAAAATCTTTTAATTGTTGCTTTAACTAAAGGACTGAAACACAACCATATGTATGCACCTCGGCGGGATAAAGCTACAAAATTTTGTTTCCTGGATGACCAAGACACAAGCGATGATCCTAAAAATTGACATGTGCCTGATGTGCTTTTTCTATCTACTTTGCATCCCACAAAATCAGCATCAGAAAAAGCAACCAAATCATATAATAAAAAATTTTTAGGATACCATAAACCTAACCTAGTCGTGCCTATCAAATATCGAAAGATACGCTTGGCTACTATTAAATGAGATTCTTTCAGGTTGGCTTTAAAACGAGCACACAAACAAATAACAGACATAATATCAGGCCTACTAGTAGTAAGGAATAAAAGTGAACCTATCTTACTCCTATAAAGTTTTTGATCAACACATTTTTCTAATTCATCTAAATCCAATTTTGTAGATGGGCTCATAGGAGTTTTACTAGATTTAAATCTTTTCATGTCAAACCTCTCAAGCAATTCATTTATGTACTTAGTTTGATAGATGAATGTGCCATTTTCTTGTTGCTTCACTTGAAGACCTAAGAAAAAAATTAATTTCTCCCATCATAATCATTTCAAACTCTTTAGACATCAAAAATGAGAACTCATGGCACAAAGATTCATTTGTACTTCGAAATAATATATCATCTACATACACTTATCCCACAATAAAATCATCATCTATGCTCTTAAGGAATAAGGTGGTATCATCTCTACCCATTCTAAATCCATGATCTATTGAAAAGTTACTTAACCTATCATACCAAGCACGAGGAGCCTATTTTAAACCATATAAGGCTTTCTTTAATTTATACACATGATTTGGACAATCAAGGCTTCAAATCTAGTTGGTTGCTCTATAAATACATCTTGGTCAATAAATCCATTCAAAAATGCACCCTTGACATCCATTTGAAAAAGTTTAAAATCCCTAAAAGAAGCATGAGCAAGGAGTAACCTAATAGCTTCTAGTCTTACTATGGATGCAAAAGATTCTTCATAATCTATACCTTCAACTTGTGTGTACCCTTGTGCAACTAACCTAGCTTTATTTCTAACAATACAACCTTAATCATCTAGCTTATTTCTAAATACCCATTTTATTCCAATGACATTTTGATCTTGGGGTCTTGGGACTAATTCCCAAAAATTATTTCTTACAAATTGATTAAACTCCTCTTCCATAGCAATAATCCAAAAATTATCTTTTAATGCTTCTTCTAAATTCTTAGGTACAACCTCAGATAAAAATGTTGAATGATCTACAACCTCTCTACTATGTCTTCTGGTCATAACTCCTTTTGAAGGATCTCCTATAATTAGTTCCTTTGGATGATTTTTATTATATTTCCATTCTTTAGGCAATGAATCATCCACATTATCTTCTAAAGATATTTTCTTAAAATTATCAATCTCTTCATCAATCACCTTATTTCTAATGTGATCAATAAAATTTTCATCAAAAATAACATGTATTAATTCTTCTATAATCATTTTTCTCTTATTGAAAACTCTATAAGCTCTACTAGAAAGAGAGTATCCTAAGAAAATACCATCATCAGATTTGCAATCAAACTTACCTAAATGCTATTTTCCATTATTCAAAATAAAGCATTTACATCCAAATACATGAAAGTGTTCAATCTTAGTCTTCTTTCCAAAAAAACAATTCATAGGGTGTCTTCTTCAAAATTGGTCAAAAATAGATCCTATTCATCACATAACATGCGATTTACCTTCTACCCAAAAATATTTTGGCAATTTATACTCATCAAGCATAGATCTACTTAATTCAATTAAAATTCTATTTTTTCTCTCTACTACTACATTTTGTTGGGGAGTTCTAGGTGCAAAAAAAATTATGTCTAATCTCATGTTCATCATAATAATCCTCAAATAATTTATTTTCAAATTCGCCATCATGATCAGTTTGAACCCTATTAATCAAAAGGCCTTGTTCTCTTTGAATATAATTAGAAAACTTTCTAAACTCACCAAAAACATCATCCTTGTAAGTTACAAACAAAACCCAAGTATATCTAGATAAATCATCAACAATCACAAAGTCATAATTTTTTCCACCTAAGCTAGTGGTGCTAATAGGACCAAATAAATCCATGTGCAATAATTCTAAAGGTTTAGAAGTAGAAACACTATTTTTACTTTTAAATGAGCTTCTAAAATTATTCCCATGAATACATGCATCATAAATATAGTTTCAATGAAAATTTAATTTAGGCAATCCAACTACTAAATCAAGTTTAGCAATTTTATTGAGTGTGTACATGTTAATATGACATAGTCTCCTATGCCATAACCACATATCATCATGAGTGCTTTTAAAAACAAAGTAAATTTAAATTCACATCATGAAAGCTATCTAAATCAATGACATAAACATTTTATATCTTTGTCCTACAAACAAACCATTTTCATTATTTTTTATAATGCAATATGATGCATGGAATACTACATTCAAACCTTTATCACATAATTGACTAATAGGAATTAATTTATGTTTTAATCCTTCTACTAGAAAACTTTATCTAAACTAATAGAATTCTTACAAATAGAACCAATGTCAATGATCTTTTCCTTTGCATTATCTCCATATGTAACAAATCCTCTATCACTTGATTCTAAAGTTATGAATTTATCTTTATCTCCTGTCATATGTCTTGAACATCCACTGTCCAAGTACCACATGCCTTATTTGATTTTTCTTTGAAGGCATTCCTACAAAAGAAACTCACATGTTAACTTTTGGAACCCAAACATGTTTGGGTCCACATTCTAAATTTAAAGCAAGATATCTAGCATGTGTGGTTTGTGTAGTGCCTGTACCTTTTGGTACCCATACATAAGATGATTGCTTAGTGTTTTGTAATTTATGTGCATACCAATCAAATGAAATATGCCCTTTTCTACAATAGTTGCACCAAACATTAGTTTTTGCATATGGCTTAGCACGATAATTATAAGGTATATGAATGGGATGTGTATGATGCAAATAATTTTTATTAAATATTTTTCTTGATGAAGTATTATAATGAACTTGTGATTTCAAACATAATTCTAATCTTGCGTTTAACAAGATATTCTCTCTTTAAAGTTTACATACAAGTAAGGAATAATTTAATAAAAAAGTATTTTTACTTTTAAAATTATCACATTCATTTTCTAAATCACAAAAATGCATATCTAAATTTTTTTGTTCTTTTTCTAAGGATTGTATTTTCTTTTGAATTTTTTATATTCAATAACTAAATCATTAAAAGGATCATGTAATTCATCATAAGATATATCATTGCATACCTTTTGAGAATCTAAGTCAAATTTTCCATTTTCCATAAGACATATATTGACCTCTTCATCGGATGACCAAGTACTTGATTCATTTGAATCTGGATTGTCCCATAAAGCCATCTTCTTCTTCTTATGGTACTTTTTCTCCTTCATATTTTTTCTTCTTTCCACATCAATCACTTTCTTCTTTGATTCAGCAAGTTCTGGACAATCACCTCTTATGTGTCCAAGATTTTTTACAATGGTAGCAAATGATCCCTTCACTATAGAAATTTCTTAGTTTGAAATTTATAGTTTTAGATTTTTTATACCTTTGATTCTTCTTCCTTAGCAAGTTCCCAAGCCTTTTGGATAACATGACCACCTCATCATTATCACCATTTGAGCTTGAGGTGTTGTGCTCATCACTATCATGAATTTGTAATGCAATGGCTTTTCCTTCTCCTTCTCCCTTTATGCTGAGTTATCCATCTTATCCCTTTGAGCAATAACCTATTCATGTGCTATCAAAGAACCCAAAAGTTGATCAAGTGAATAAGTAGATAAATCCTTAGTTTCATCAATAGCTCTTACTTTAGCTTCTAATTATTTTGGAAGACATCTAAGAATATTATAGACTAAGTCTTGATTCCTATATGTTTTTCCAAGAGAATGCAATGTGATAATTATTTTCATGAATCTAGTAGACATATCAAAAATGATTCAGAAGGAGACATATGAAATAACTCATATTCATGAACAAGTCTATTTATGTGAGCATCTTTAACTTCACTAGTTCCTTCATAAGTTATAATGAGTTTATCCCATATTTCTTTTATTGTACTTAACATAGAAATTTTTATGTAATCATCAATTAATGAAGCACATTGTAAAGTATTACAAGCCCTAGCATTTAATTCATCAAGTTCTCTTTCAGCTACAGACCATTCCTCAAAAGGTTTTTCTATTTTAATGCCATTTACTTCTACTATGGGTGTATGATATTGATGTGTCAACATATACCACATGCATGCATCTTGATACCTTAAAAATGCACTAATTCTATTTTTCCAATAATCAAATGGTACACTATCTAAAAGTGGAGGTCTATGAGTGGATTGTCCCTCTGGTATATTGGGTGATATTAAAAATTTTAAAAGTTAAATCTTAAAATTTAAGTTTTAATAGAAAATTAATATTTTATTTTATAATGACAAGATACAATTCTTAATGCAGCAAAAATAAAAATACAGTAAAGTAAAGAGAGACAATAGGCACATAATTTTTATGTGGTTCAGCCAAATCCCAAAATTGGCATTCGTTCATGCCTAGCCACACTTGGCTAGGAATCCACTAAATACAAAATAACTTACAAATAGTACTCTCCTATAACGGGGCAAGTACAACCCTTACAACAATATGTACTCTCCTATAAAGGGGTGAGTACAACCCCAATATAAATTTTACATCACAAAAAGAAAATAATAAAATAATAAATTTTGATAAAATAAATCTCTCACAAATATACCAAGCTATCCAATTCAAAAAGTGATCTCACAACTTATAAATGATCACTTTACAACTTACTAATAATTTTGATAAAGAAACTTGATTTATAATAGATCTAGCATATACTCTAAAATTTCAGCAATAATTTATTTTATTTTAACCAAAATGAAGCTTTCAATTATTGCAAATGATAACAAAATACTTAAATATAATTAGTATATGATAGATTTAAGTAAACTAGTAAGCTTTTAATTAAAAAGAGAGATTTAGCAAATATGAAAATAATTTCAGCACAATAAATTAATTTGAAATTCTAAAATATACTTCTAAAATAGAACTAAGAATAAATAATCTTTCAAATAAGACTAATGAAGAAATATTTCAAGAAACCACAAGAAATTTGTAGGAAGATAAAAATTTCAACATGTTGAAATAAATCGTACAAACTATCACAAGAGTTTTTCACAAAAAAATGGTTGAAGAAACTTTGATGTGAAAAACTTTAGACTTTGATGTCAGACTAACCCACCAAAAATATAAATTGAAAAGAATAAATAGATGGTGAAAATAGTATGAAAAACTTAAAAAGGGATTAAGATCAAGAAAACAAACTCAAGTAATTTGAGAAAGCTTGCTTAGTTGAAGATATTGAAGCTTCCAAACCAAGGATTTGATCTTGCAATATTTGGAGAACACTTGGAAGGAAAATCTAAGAGATTTTCTCTTAGATTTGCTGGAGCTATTTTGAATTTGAATGAGGAATGCTTTCATGAAGAGAATGAGGGTTATTTATAGGCAAGAATATCATTTTGAATTATTGCAAAAAATATATTATTGTATATCATTTTATCATATAATAATTTAATATTCAATAAAAATATAATTTATTTTAAATAAATATTAAATTCAAACAGCCAAAATTCGGTTATTCACATGGGCAAGTCAAAAATAATCAAATATGGCTCTTAATATATTCAAAGCATGTATCATGCATTCATTATTAAAATCAGCTAATGTTTGAAAAGTCATATTAATTTTAATTTTAATCAAACATGGGTCATGTAACCTATCAAATTAAATGGAAAAATCCAATGAATCCATTGGAGATGAAATCAAATATAAATATCTTGATTATAAAATGACTTTGGCTAAAATACATAATTTCACATAGTTTTGTTAATTTTGAAATATGACATTTAAATATTATGATATAATTTATATATAATCACACATATGTTAGTTATCATATAACCTTCAAATTAAATTAAAATATTTAATTATATTAAGTTAATAAAATAATTTCACTCAATAGTCATAATTTATTATCATTTATTATTTTGACAATTCAAATGATATGTATGAAACATATAATTGAATGTTAATTAGATATAGATTTATATAAATTAACCTCATTATCATTATTTAAAATAAATAAAAATAATATGTAAAGTTGTGAGCAAATTGACTCATGCCAATGAACTCATATGAATTACCAAGATAATTATAAGTACATATAACCTAAAATATTGTATCTTGAGCTTCACATTATCCATTTTGATCTATCTTTCATTCTTCTATTTTTGTAATTTTCTAAAACATATTGTGAGATGTATTGGATTTGTAATTAGCAATTAATATATCTAAAACACATAAAACATACATTAGAACATCCAAGCATTCATTTGTTATCTTCAAAATTGATCGGATTGAACATGAGGCCGAACACAAGATTTTAGGAATCTAGCCACTCGCTATCTAGGAATCGACTATGCACAACTTACTTTAGTGACCCCTCTAAGAGAGTCAATAGCCAAGCTAATAGAGGCAATCTAGAATAAATATTATTTCAAGTGACCTCCACTTATGAAGGTCGATGGAGTGCATGAGAAATCAATGTATTATGCTTATCATCATGATCATGGACATGACACAGAGGAGTGTCAATATTTTAATAGTTTAATGGATGAGTTGATAAAGGCAGGAAAGCTCTTAGAGTTCTTCAGGAGGAAAGACAAAAAAATCATCAAGGCTTATAATGAACCCGCACTTGCACATGTTATTCATATTGTTAGAGTCATACCCACCAGCTTTGGTAGCAATGATGGGTCCCCAAGAAGGAAAGTATGAAAGGTTAAGATATGGAGAAGTGAACTCGACAACTATGATGTAAGCACCCTTCACGACCATCATACCATTTTATTTAACATAGTGAGCCTAATTAATATCATTTTTAAAGTAATTTTTGACAAGCTGGGACTACAAAATTTCAAACTCACACTCGTAGAGGACAATTATACAGTTTCTCAAGAGAGTGAATCGAAATTGAAAAAATGATAACTCTCCCACCTAGGGAGAAGGTAAGAGATATTTTATAGTAATTGCCGACTTCATCATAATAGAAGCCCCTACTACTTATAATGTTATCTTTGTTCAACCACTATATAACACATTTCGAACAGTGGTGTTGACGTATCATGTAAATGTCAAATTCCCTATTAGAAGCGAGGAGATTATTATTGTTAAGAGGCTATGGCACCCAATAGTGGGGGTGAATTGACTTACTTTAAAAATGTTACACCTTAAAACTTAATTATAAATTTTATAAACAACTTAGATGCAAAATAGATATATGAGAATTTTTGATTAAAGAGCAAAGCACCGAACAAGTAAGCACAAAAAAACTACATAAAAGTAAGAGCAAGAGATGAGAAGATTTTTATGTGATTCAGCCAAACCTAAAAACTAGCCCATGTCACCCTAACTAGAAATTTACTAAAGAAAATGAGATTACAACCAATATCTTGCACTTTCCTATATCATGCAAGTAGAACCCTAACATGTACTTTCCTACACTAGGCAAGTACAACCCCAACACATACTTTTCTACTCTTGGCAAGTAAAACCCTAATAATAAGCTTAAAGAACAAGAAAAGAAGATACAATTTGAAATATCTAACTCTCAAATTTAAAGTAATTTTGCACTCAATTTCATTAAGCAATATTAAGATAGATAAGTTTGAAGAGCTCAAACTTATATTTATGTTTTATAAAATTAAATGAACTTGAAATCTTTAAAACATAATGTGCAAAGTGGAATATGAAGATTAAAGCGGTTGTACAAAAATAAAAATGATAACCTTTCGAAATAATATTCAAGAGAACAAAGTGTATGAAAGCCTTATGAAATTGATTTTAATTATATTAAAGTAAAAAGATTCTTTCAATTTTTTGAAGGAAGAATGAAAAAAGATGAGAGAATACTTTAACAATAAAGAACATAAACCTTTTTATTCAAAGCAAGCTGATGAACTTCAATATTCAAGCGAATAAGTGAATGCAATTTTCTTACTGAAGTCCTTTATGTGTATGCAATGAGATTTATGACTTGAAATCTTCTTTTCAGCAAAAGAGAAGCTTGAAAGATGTTAAAGATAGTCTACACTTAAAGATTTGTTGAAAATGAAAAGTGAGGAGATCTTTTTGCAGTTCAATACAAGCAAGCTCTATGATGTCTTTCATCCAAGGTCTTTGAAGAAAGATTTTACAAATATGATTCAAGAAAATAAATTGCAAGAGTTTTGGCCTAAGAAGAGAGAAGTAATAGATTAAGAAGTCATGAGATAATTTCTTTAAACAGAGTTACAATTAAGAGAGTTTTCATCTAAGCCAAAGAGAAGAGTAGTGAAATAATGAGAGGGAAAAATTAATAAGGAAAGAGTTTGATTTCAAACAAATGAGCACATGCTAAATAAATTCAAACAAGGATATTTGAATTTTGGCCAAGATGTATATGGGGGAAAGAAATTAATCATGTCAATCTAATAAAATATAGAGAATATATTCCAATGATATTCAGCCAAGCATGAGAAACGATGGAAAATTATTTTTACAACAAATTGAATTTAGAATAATGGAACACAAGATTTAAAGTTTTCATTAAACTAAATTGTAATGAGGAAAACCATGCAAGAATGGAGGGAATTTTTTTGAATCCAATTTACATAAATAAAGTCTCTTAATTTAATTAAAGGATTAATTTAGTGATTCAAAATAAATTGAACTAAAAAATTTAAAGATCAATTATGTATGGGATGGACAAAGTGTTTCTAAAAGGAGTTCAATCATCATTTAATGCACCAATATAAGAGATTAATTAACTAGTTTAAAGAGATTAAATAGAGCAAAATAAAAGAGATAAATCTAATTAAAATAAATAAAGAGATTACATGGGTTTCTTTCCCAATAGGTTTCTAAAAAGGGAATTAATCTCCACTCAATGCATTTGGTTATAAATCAATTTTGGGAGAAAAATTATAAAGAGATTTGAAATAATTTAAATAAATCAAATTACTCTAGATAAAATAAAAGAAGGGGCCGCCATATATTTCCCAAATTGGAAATCCAATTTTAGAAAATACATAAAAATAAATGTCTATTGAATTTGAATTTGAAGTAACATAGATTAAATCGAATTAATATAATTAAGATGAGATTAATAAGCATATGAGTCAAGCAAACTAATTCATAAAAGGATATAAATCAATTTAGCACACATATGGCAAAGATAATTCATTTAAATTGAAAATCATTCAAACTTTAAAATTCAATAAAATGAATTTAAAAAAATTGAAAAATTAAATAAGATATTATGATAATAATTTTCATTATTCCAATAATATTTATCAAGCCAAAAACCATAGAAAATTCGGCCAAAATAAATTAAGATGTTATTTTTGATAAGAGAGAGAAAATAAAAGGATAGGAGAGAGTAAAAAAATAATATGGATAATTCATGAATAATTTCATTCTCATGCAAAGGTTAAATGAATAATTAGTAAGACAAAGCATGGAAATAACTAAATTAAGTGTGAAATAAATCCAACAAACTTTAAAAAGTAACGAATAAGACTTAAGCTCATGTAAGTTCTCAAATTATCCAAAAGGATAATTTAAAGAATATTTGAAAATATCATGCAAATAAAATATGAAAAATTATGCAAAAATTCAAATAAATGATATGGAATTATTTAACCCATTATTTTCATATGTTTGAGCTCTTACTTATCTTACTATTTCATAACCTAGGAAGATTCTAAAGCTGCACTCATCCAACTGATGATGACTTTTCAAATTTAACTGAGCTTACTGTGTCTGGTGAGCATCTTGAAACACATAAAATGAAATTTTAGTTCTATCCAATCATATATTTGTTATTATCAAAATTAACAGCATAAGAAATAGTGTATGGAGTCAACAACTATTAGAGAAAATCTCAACCAATCTTGCATGTGCTTTTTGAATGTAATTGGTAGGTTGAGCATGAAAGGTAAAGTACTACTATTAGATATAACATAAATAGGAATCAAAGTCATTGAGGTGACAGAAGAAATTCTAACTACGTAAGACATTGGGTGAGTATTAAAGGTTAGCTTGGTTTTCTACTCTAAGCATAAAGAAACCCTCATCCAAAGTCTCCAAATTAATTTAGATGTATTTGTTTGGACAATAACAGAGATGCTAAACATAGATATTAACATTATTTATCATCAGTTAAATATTTGCATGGATGTGCAACCCATCAGATACAAAAAGAAGAAATAGTAGCTATACTCGCCAAATTCTTCAAGCAGGAGGTTGCAAAGCTACTTAAAGCTAATTTTATTAGGGAAGTTCCATACCTAGAATGAGTGTCCAACATATGATGGTGTAGAAGTTGAATGGTAAAAGAAGGATGTGTCTCAAGTTCACCATTCTAAACTCAACATGTTAGAATGATAGGTATCCTCTCTGGTAAATAGATGAGCTCATAAACTTTGTTGCATTTTTAATATACCATCATATTCAAATGCATCTTGTAGACTCTGAGAAAATAACCTTCATTACTACTAAAGCATTATACTGTTATAGAGTTATGCCCTTTAAGTTGAAAACATAAGGATAACAACCATAGACTATTAGATCATGTGCTCAAAGAATAGAAGGGGAGAAATGTTGGAACCCGTATGGATGTCATACTAATTAAGAGCAAGTCACCATTGCAACATATCCAAGACATCGAAGAGATATTTTCCACACTTAAAAGGTATAACATGTACTTTAACCCACTAAAAAATATTTTTGGTGAAGGAGTAAGGAACTTTTTGAGGTTTCTCATTAACCCTAAAGGCATAAAGGCCAATCTAAATAAAGTAAAGGAGATACTCAATATGCCCTCACCCAAAAATGTGAAAAAAGAAACAACATCTTATTAGGAGAGTAGCAAGACTGAATAGGTTCTTCTCAAAAATAGGAGACTGGTGTTTCTCATTCTTCAAAGTTCTCATAGGAGTGAAGAAGTTCGAATGGACCCCAAAATGTGAAAAGGCCTTTAATAATTTGAAGAGTTTACTCATGTCACCTTCTCTATTGCAAAACCCAAAGGAAGGAGAAGTCTTGTTACTATACTTAGGAGTGAGGGAAGGCTCAATCAACTCAGTTCCAATTAGAGAAGATGGTGGGACATAATGGTCATCTATTATCTTAGTAAATCTATATGAGGTGTTGAGTTGAATTACCCACTCATGGATAAGCTTGCACTTGCACTAATCATCTCGTCCAGGTGATTACGACCACACTCCATTCATGTTATCACTGATAAACTACGTAAATATATACTCTCTAAACCTGACCATTTAGGAAGATTGCTGAAATGGTTAGTAGAATTAAGTAAGCTTGACATATCATACTCACGTCAAACCTTGATCAAAGCTCAAGCACTCACAAATTTTCTTATTGACTTCAGTAGTTCACAAAATATTCTCATAAACTTGGAGCCATTGTGGAAACTAAACATCAATGCACTTTTGGTAAACAAACCATCTACTCTAGCATAGTACTATCAACATGTTGCTTCTAGCTACAACTTATCTTCTCCCCCATTATTGATCCATTTCTCCTTGGTATAGCCGTCTCTTTTCTAGTGGGCTTCTTTATTTTACTTCCCTTTATGGATTAGCCCACATATGCTTAGGGCATGGTTGACGGCTCTTGCTAGTCTTTATATTTCAACCTCCTTCTTTCCCATAGTGTCATGACTCTTTTATAGAAAGCAATGGTTTCAAGATCGTTAGAAAAGCTTATCGCAAAGGAGGTAAACCTACTATTATCCTTCCTAAGACTGATACCTGGAGTTTGGTTGAACCTTTTAAGTTTAGCTTAGTTGGAAAATTTACCTTCAACCACCCTAAAATGGATTTTCATCAAAAGAACTTTGTTGAATTCAAACTGGTTGGGGAATGGAATATAGGGCTCTTGGATGGGAGACACATTATGATTAAACTCTCTGAGAAAGAGGACTATGAAAGAATTTTCTCAAAATAGCTTTATAACATTAAAAATATCCCAATTAAGTTTGCCAAATCATTTTACTATAGCATTGAACCTCCTATTGCCCTCATGTGGATTAAATTTTCAAGACTAAAACTACATCTCTTCAATAAGAGAATTCTATTCTATTGAAGCTATTTTTAGATGATAATTAAAACTAAATATCTACACATTCAATCTAACAAAGCCTCTTCTACTTAGATCCTAGTAGAAATGAACATCATAGCTCACTATAATGATGAAATATGGATTGGTATATCATCAAATGGATATTAGCAAAAAGTGGAGATTGAACAAAAACTAATATATTATGAAAAATGCAAGATGTTTGGCGATGGACCAGATAAATGCTATATTGCTCACCCTGATTTGAGAGCCTAGGCCTAATAGAAATAAAACTCAATTAGCTAGGAAAGCTTTGCGATAGCATCCAACTATTATACAATATATTGAAAGACCTAGCCATACTAATACAATAATTGAGACATTCAATGGAGATAGATTTAACACCCACAATCAATAAACCTTCAGCAACAATAATCAAAACTTAGCTAAAGAACTAGGACAACCACACATGAATTAATCCACTATGAATTTGATTATTGGATTCAAAACAAAACCTATCAACCAAAATGAAACAACACTTGATGATACTCAAATAATTCCCAATGATTCATTATAGGAGGACCAACAGATTGAGCACCACCTAAAACTCATTATTAGAAATGAATCTACTAAACCCACTAAACCAATTGTGTCAATTCCATCATAAGAAGAAGAAGGAGATGGTCTAGTTAATCAAAACCTGGAGTATAACAGGGAATTATGACATAAACCAAGAGTTTCCACCATGGCCAATGATGAGGAGGATGATATGAATTCTCAAGATAAACTATTTGATGAAAGACACTATGAAGACTTGGTTAGTGCTACTATGGATGAACAAAAACATAGTAAAATAAATAAGAATTTAGAAAAGAGTATCCATGAACATAAAAATCTACTGGTCTATAGTCACCAAGCTTTGAGTCAACAAACCAAAGGGCAAGAGCCTTTTAGGAGGTCTTTTAGTAAACTCCCCACCCCTTCCCCCAACCTCCCCCGCCTCTCTCCCTTTGCTATGTTTTCCTTCATGATTTGAAACATTAGAGGCATTGATAAGGCCAATTCCTTTAATAGATTAAAGAGCTGTGCATGTTACCACAAACTGAAGATTTTTGCCATACTTGAACTAATGGTCAACATTGAGAGCATTTCTAAAATCAAAAGAAGATTTATATGTTTTAACAACTATCTAAATAGGAGCAAAAAGACTTGGCTTTTTGGAAACCCAATCTTCAAATAAAATTCTAGTTGACACCACCTAATGCCTCCACTTCCTCATCCATAACAGTAATGTAGAACTTCAGGCCACCGTTATTTATGATGCATATAATATAAACTTAAAGAGAGAGCTTTAGACAATAATGAAGCTGATCATTAATGAGAATCCTGAGATGAAACCTTTGCTTACATTAACCTGAGACACCATTTCTCGCATGCTTTTCATCCTAGCTTTGGTCTTCCTTTCTAGGAAGCTCAATAGTGTGGCTGAGGATAAGAAAGATATCACCTTCCACACAAGAAGTAATCTAAATATCACACACCTAGCTTTTGTGAATTATTTACTACTCTTTCATAATGGAAGCAAAAAAGCTATCAGGAATCTCATGACAATCCTTGAGAAAGTCACAAAACTCTCTTGTATGTCATTAAGCTCTAACAAATGTTTTTTGTGTGTGATAGGAATGCTAATTAAGCCATCCCAAATTAATTGGATTAACGAGAAGACTAGCTTTTCTCACTCCTTAACCCCATTCTCTTATCTTGGCATCAAACTATATAAAGGTAAGCACACCCCCTCTATTTTCAATTAATTGATTGATAAGATTCAAAGAACACTAAACTCTTGGGAGAACCTCTTCCTTTAATGTGGAGGTAGAATCACTTTGGCCAAGAGCATCCTCAATTCAATCCCACTCTATATTATTAAAGTCCAATATGTTCCCAAAAACACTCAAATCAAGATTGAGAGTATGTTTAATAGGTTCATTTGGAGTCACACAAAATAATATCTTGGAAGATAAACATGTTATCCTATTATATTTATGACACCACATTGGGTTTAGCAATTTATGATTTTGATGATCAAATTAGTCATTAAGGAGTAAACATATTATCTAAAAAGATAAACATGTTATCTTATAATGAATTTATCATTTAATGAAATACTCTTAAGGCTAATGGGCCATTCACGTACCAGAGAGTTTTTCCTTGAACTACATGAAAAGTAGAACAAGGTTTATTTTAAACGTGGTTCATGGTTCCCTATAAGGGCAAGCCCCCTAGTTAATTATATCTTAGGAAAAAAGGGTCTCTTCTTAAGAATACTATTGATTAAAGAAATAGGATATTATTTATATGGATTTCTAAGTTGGCTTTCTAAAGAATGATAATTATAATTTTAAATTGGAATGATTCTAAGTAGAAAGAGTTCTTTTAGGAGGCCAAATGGGATGAAGTAAGAAATGCCTATTGATGCTGGGATGCCTAATAGCATTTCAACTATCCTATTTTTGGGCTTTAAATTTTGAAATTTAATTTAAATTTTGAGTTGATAATTTCTTAGAAATTTAAGACTTAGATTCTAGCAGCAAAAGACTGTAGAAATGCTCTGAACCGATGTGAATGAATCGGCATAGCTTAATTACCCTCCTACTTTAAATTAGAACTAGGGATAGTCTCTATCACCTATAGGTCGAATAGAAGGAATTAGTGATAGCTATATCAATTAGAGAAAGGAGGCGTATCAAAGTAACTTTCTTTTATCTTAGTTGTGAGAAGAAAAAGTTTGCATATGCTCTGCCCACTTTAGTCTCAATTACTAAAATAGACTGTGGGGTTGACTTGTAACTGCTACAAATTGAAGCAAGAGATAGCCTAGCTTATTGCTTAAATATAGAAGAAGAGCCTTATATTGTAAGGGTTGAATACTTACTCTAAGGAGGATGCTTCAGAACTTAAGTCTATATGTATTTCTAACACATGTCAGATGCTCGACCTAGTTCTATTTTTTAAATTATCTATCATTCCTCTCACTTGAGAGAGCAAACCTATCTCTGACTCTTCTATACTTACAACTCACCTAGAGGGGTTTGCAGCTAACACCACCTACACGCATTTTAAATCAATGATGCTAAGTTTCATGTATGCAAGATGGCTAGGTTCTTGGATTTTTTGGAAAGGAATCTAGGAAACCTAGACTCACTCCCTAATCCCTAAGATCATGAAGAGTGTGAAATGCATTAACTAATACACATTTTTCATATTTTATATGTTTTGTCTCAAGATTCATTTAAGGCTTTAAGTATGCATTTTTATGATTAAATGTCATGCAAATAGAATTGGTCATGGGCTAAATAAATAAGAGGAATATAGACTTCCTCAAGAAGGTGGTCGCCTTTTATGCGCAATGGGTGAAGTGCCAAATTCAAGAGTTGGGAATAATATGATTGCTCGATTTTTGAGAGTGAATTATTTCTACTTGATTTTAAGTTTTACCTATGGCTTTAATTAGTGTGAGATTTTTAGTTTTTAAAATTTTTTTTAGTTGATTAGATTTAAATTAGGTAGAAAATTTAATTTTTTTGTATGAGCCTACATCCAGGTATTCATTATAGAAAGCACAACACAAAAAGAAACCTAGAAAAGCATGTTGATTTTATTATGCACCTAAAATAAATCAAGCCAATTTAATTTAAAGAAAATCCAATATGGTCGGGTACTATTGTTCACCCTAGAAGAAAGAGTAAATGGGCAGTCGAGCTTTGCCCTTATATAGCCCAATCTAAAACTACAAGTTTAAATCTATGAGTCTTCTTTCTAGGATTGTCTCTTTCTTTAAGGACCTCCATTTGATTTCATATGGTACCTCTATAACCATCTACTGGTAAGGTCAGCTCCTGCTA
This sequence comes from Cymbidium sinense, assembly GCA_021442155.1. Classification (NCBI taxonomy): domain Eukaryota; kingdom Viridiplantae; phylum Streptophyta; class Magnoliopsida; order Asparagales; family Orchidaceae; genus Cymbidium; species Cymbidium sinense. The sequence continues at coordinate 36,420,305 of CM038223.1, forward strand.
ATCTTAGACCCCATAGATCCTAACATAATTCTAAGTTCAAATCTACATTTTAAATTCAAAATAAATTTTACCAAAGGAACTAAGATCTTTAAGTATCTTAACTCATCCTTTTAGATTTATTTAGATGATTTGGGTTTGAACTTAGTTTAGATTTTGGATTAATGTTTCAATTCTTTTGAAATTTATTTCTTCATTTCATTTCTTAGACTTGATTTAAATTCCATTTTTAGTTTAGTTTATTTTCAATTTGGTTTGATTTTTTTATTTGATTTGGATTTATTTAGCATTTATTTTTATTAATTATTTATTTGAATTATGTTTATGTTTATTTTTTTGAATGCATGTTTATTTGGTTTGAATTATGCTAACCTAAGATACTTAGGTTAATAATTGAATTCATTCTTAAGTTACATTATTTTGAACTAGAATATCATTAATTTGTTTAATTATGAGTTCATTGGCCTTAAGGTTTAATTAAACTTAATGTTAATTAGTAATTTTATTAAACCTTCAGTATTAAAGTGACTAAGTTATTTTATGTAGAATGTTGGAGAATTATCTTTGAATGTTCTAATGCTGGTGAAGGTTATTTTAAATTACTTTATGAACTCTGTTGTGGTTTATGAATTTTGTTTAATTTTTTATTTGATTTATATTACCCTAGAGATTTGAAATTCAACAATTCTCCATCCAAAGGTCAATTTGGTTTGAAATTTATATGGCAAGTGTAGTTTCATTCCAATTTCATATTTCCAAAGTTTCATTTTAATTAGATACATAATAAGGGTTTAATTAAAGTTTCAATTATTTTATTAAAATGTAAATTAAGCTTAATTTAATGAGGATTATTTGTGGATTTTATTTTTCTTTGGTTCCCCTTTAAAAAATGTATCCATAGATGTTGATTCATAACATCTAAAAATTTGGTATAGCTATGGGTGTAAATTATGATGTTCCTAAGTTCAGGTTAATTATTTGAATTAATTACCTAATTAGGGTATTCCATGATTTATTAAATTTTAGTGAGTTTCATGGGTGTTTTTAAGTTCATTAGGGTTTGTTATGTTGATTTGAAGTGATTTGATTCATTTTTATACTTTATTTCATTTAATTTTAATCTATTTCATTAAATTTGAAGTTCAAAATTTCAAATTTGATATCTCTTGAATTACATTGAGATAAATCATGAATAGTCTTCCTAAGGTGTGTTTAAACCACTATTTCAGTTTTTGAAAATTTCATTTCAATTGGATTAATGGTTTGGGATTAACTTGAGTTTAATTATTTTCATTTAAAGTCAAATTCAGCCAAATTACCTAAAATTAATTAGGGATTTTGGGTTTGATGGATTCTACACATTAAGATGAATACATAGAGCCCTCATTTATATTTTTTGGATTTATATTTAATTTTCTATGATCTTTTGAATTTTTGTGCACTTTTCTTAATTTTTTAATTAATTAAAATAGGATTATAGTATTAGAAAGGAGGTGCCGATGTGGCAGCTTTGCCAAGTGGAATGGTGCCACTAGGCCACTTAGAATTCTCATGGTGGCCACATCAAAAGCGGCACCATGTAGGATAGATTTGGACCGTCCGATCAAAGATCGGACGGTCCCGATTCATTCCATGGTTTTTTTAAGGGCATTAATCAGATCATGTTGCTAGATATCAACCATATGTTCCAAATAGAAGCAATGGTCAATGAAAATCACTCCTCGCTTGTCTCTGATGAGAGATGGACATCATCCAACAAATTTGATGGATTTCTAGAGATCTAAGGCCAAATTTGATGCAATTTTGATTCCAAAATGATCAAGGATCGATTTGTAAATGATCTATATGGTTTAATCCTTATGATGATTAAATTTACTTCATAAAGGACCAATGAATTTTTATAAATAGGACGGTTGTGAGGCATACCTCATCAATGGTGATCTTAGGTGGTCATTATGCTTTGAGCACCTTTTCCTTGATGGGATGAAGCCATGGATGTGATTTGGCAGCTTACCTCCCCACCAAACTCCTTGAACACTAACATGCAACTATTTTCCATCATTTGCCTATTCTCCAGCTTGCTGGTGGTGGCGAGCCTCGATGAGGACTTGTTTGAGGTGTCCTTGACCTCTAGAACATGTTGGAACGTTCAATTTGAGGTGAAACACTCTCCATAGTATTTTTCCATTAAAGGCCAAATGGTGGCCACCAGACTTGGTTGACTTCTAGCTTACTGATGGAGAGGGGTCAGAGGAATGGTCCAATTCTTCTTCTCTTCCCTTTGTGAATGATTTGAAATGAAAAGAAGGGAAGAAGAGAGTCTCTTTCACCTCTTTCCATACATGGCCAAGAGCCATGTATGTAAACTTCTAGGTGGCCAGATTCTGGCCACCAACTGTGGGAGGCTCGACCAAAGAGTGGGTTTTGTCCCACTTGGTCTTCCGAGTGTATTTGGATAAGAAATTTTAGAGGAGGAATTCATTTCCTCCCATTTCCATGCTTGACCAAGAGCTTGCTTCCATGACCTTCTCCCTTTTATCTCTTCAACCTCTTCTCCATCAAGGAGACCAAGTCATCCTTGATTTCCTCTTTTGTAGGCCCTCAAGTAATTGGAATGAATCCAAAATACTTCAAGCCAAAAGGTGGATGAGGTATCGAGGAGGGGAAATGAAACTTGAATTCCTTTCATGGATTCCAAGTCTTCTCCACTCGTAATTCAACCCTTTTGATATATATATATATGATTTTTGGCATCACCACCAAATCCCTTAGGCTAAGGTTTGGGTACCTAAATCAAATCCAATGTGAGTTTCAAGTTAATTCCAAATCTATTTAAATTTGATTGGGCATTTGAACCCAATCCAAGCATTTGGATTCAAAGTGTTTTGATTTGATTCAATTCATTTAATTTTGAGTTAAATCATCTTTAATTGATGATTTATTAATTTTTGATTTAATTAATTCATTTAAGTTTTGAATTAATATTAGATTTCATTTCACCTTAATATTATTTCTAATTGGGTTCAAATGATTCATTTGACTCAGTTAGATTTTGTTTGGACTCCAAATTTGCTTGATGACATCTGTGAGATGATTTGGAGTGATTAATTTTATTTGATTTTAATTTTATCTCAATTTGAACCCATTTGTCCCAGATTGGCCTTATGAGTTAAGCTTGGTTCATTTGGGTCAAATGATTAATTTGACGAAATTAGACCCAATGTTGGGTTGGGTTATGTTTAATTATTATTTATAAATTAATTTGAGTAATCAAATTGAGTAGATTTCAATTTGATTTAGGTTTGAACCCAATAGGACCCATTTAGGTTCATTTAGACTAGTGGTCTAATTAACCTAAGTAAGGCCTAAATAGATTTAAATTTCTTTAGATTCATGAATAAACATGTTTATTTTATCATTTGGAACATTTGGAATGATATCATTTGATCAAATTTTTGGTGGGTTGACCTTTTATTTGGCGGGACTCACATAAGTCAAACCAAAGTCAATAGGGTTGTCCAATTTTGGGGTTTGATTCATTTATTTTGATTCAATTTTGATTTCTTTTGATTTATTCAATTCAAAATATAATTAGGAGGCTCCTATCAAAGATTAGGTGTCCTAATTACTAACTTTAGAAGCGATGTTAATCTCATCCAAAATATGGTAAATAAATGGACCCCCAATATGTGTAGTGGATCAGCCAGAGTACACTATAGATATTGGTGTTGACCGAATTAGTCAGCATTACAAGCATAAGCTTAAAGGAGTTTAAATTCAAATTTTTTATTTTTGATTTTGATTTTGATTTCAATTTATGTTTTGAATTTGATTGGGAAAGATAAGCATATGTATGCCTAAGTTTGTTTTAATTTAATTCACTCTTAGGAATTTAAAATCACTAAGTTCTTAAGATGAATAGAAGTGTCATTAGGAGTGGACTCAAAGGAGTGTCTAGTCCTAACACATTCATTGCATTCAGAGAAGATGCATTAAAGGGGCTTACTCTTATCTGAGAATAGTAGCTAAAAAGGATGCCAATAGGGACACTTACTCTTAATCCATACTACATGATAGTTTAACCCAAGAAAGATACAACTAGGGGATTTAATCTTATCTAGTTAGCTATTAGGAAGGGGTCTTTGGAGACTTAATTCTAACATAAATAGCTAAGCTCGGTAGAAGGGGCTTTAATAGCTTAATCTTAAACCTTAGTATGTTGACTACTAGATAGGGGTCACATGGACTTAATTGCTATTCTGACTAGTCCATATGAATGGGACCTCCAATGGCTTATTTACATTCTTTTGTTTCTTTTATTTTATATTAGAAAAGGAGTCACAAGGACTTCGATCCTATTCTAGAAGTTCAATTAACAGGAAGTGGCCTTCAATGGCTTAATTCCAACCTTGGTAGCTTGAAAAGGAAAAGGGTCTTAATGACTTTATCCTATCCTTATAAGGATGCATACTAAGGGACTTACTTCTTTATGATTGGCTATTAAGCAGGGGCCTTCATTGCTTAACTTTCTTGAGTAACCATAATAAGGAAAAGGGGTCTTAAGGCTTGTTCCTAAACCTCAAATTTTAGGCTAATAGGAAAGGGGTCTTCATGACTTATTCCTAACCTATTTAGCCTATTTGATAGGAAAGTGGTCTTCATGACTTGTTCATATCCTTTTCTTTCAAAAGAATGCTCATTAAAGGAGTTATTTTTTTCTAGCTAGCTATTAGGAAGGGCCTTCAATGGCGTAATCTAGCCTAAATGGCTTGAGTTGAGGAAAGGGGTCTTTGAAGACTTGATCCTAAACCTCATATTTTTATTTTGACTAATAGGATAGGGGTCTTAATGACTTTATCCTAATCTAAGTCATTTTAAAAGGATGCCTATTATAGGACTTACTCCTATGTGATTAAGTATTAAGATGGGGAATTCAATGGATTAATCTAACTTAAATATCTAAAGAAGAGGAAAGGGTCTTTGATGACTGAATCCAATCCTCAATATTTTGCCTAATAGAAGAAGATTCTTCATGACTTATTCTAAATCTAACTAGCCAGTATGATAGGGAAAGGGGTCATGGTGACTTTATCCTAGCCTTGTCATCTATAAGGATGCCTTCTCTAGGACTTACACCTATATGATTAGCTATTAAGGTGATGGATTAATCCAAATTAAATAGTTAAATGAGAGGAAAGGGGTCTTGGTGACTTAATCCAATCCTCAAAAATTTTGGCTAATAGGAAAGGAGTCTTAATGACTTGTTCTGAATCTAAGTAGCTTATGTAATAGGAAATGGGTCTTCAATATTTAATCCTATCTTGTGAATAATAAGAATGGTGCTATGATAAGCTTGCTCCAAACTTATGGGAAGTTATAAGAAGGGTTCCACAAATGGGCTTACTCCCAACCCAAGGAAGAAAGAGTTATGCCATAAAGGCTTACTCTAAGCTTATGAGAATGGTGCACAAAGGATTACTCCATACTCATAAGGAAGACATGAGAAAGGTGCCACAGAGGGATTGTTTCCATTCAAGGTATATATAGGAATGGTGACACAAAGGACTTACTCCTAACCTATGGATGATATGAGTGAGCAAAAGGGGTCATAGTGACTTAATCCTTAATTCTTTTGACTAATAAGCAAAGGTCACATGGACTTGATCCTTATTAGATTAATCTAACTAGTGAGAGGTGTTGGACAGTTTGCTTCCTATTCTTGGTTTCACTAATGCTTCTTACACATGTAGAAGTTTAGTGAAGAAAATTTCAAAGAGTAGAAGTATATTTTTTAAAAAGGATTTGGGTACATTTTGGACCCAATGCTTAATATTCCATAAGCATAGAATTTCATCATTTTTCATTTTTTTTATCTCAAAGTTACATATGACCATGCTAGATGACTAATCCACTTTAGGAAAGACATCATATGGTACTAACCTGACAATTTTACTTCTTGAGTTTGCATGTGACATTTTAATTCTTAGGCAGCAAAAACCAAAGTAAAATAATGCTTCTCAAATAAAAAATTTTCATTTCTTTTTTATTAGTATGAGTATTTATTTATTTATTTTTTTTGTTGACATGAATTAACATCGTATAAGACCTTTTCTTAGATTCAATAAAGAACAAGAGTTTCTTTTGAAGCTTCCAAAAGTCACTGAGAATCAAGGTAAGCAAACACTTATATTCTTTTAAAGACATTTTTATTTTATTCTTTTGTCCCTAATCAATAAGGATTGAGATGGTTAAATTATGATAGAAATTAAGATTCTCCTAGTAAGTTTGAAAATGAATTTTCTTAAGTTAAATTATTATTCTTTAAAGGTTTTATGAAATGATATTTTATAAATGGCTTTGATTAATTCTTTTTTTGTATTTTTTTATCCTTCTAAATTCCACTACTAGTTCCTTAAAATTACCTCGAAGGTATATTTTAGGAACTTGTATGTAGTGATATGATTGTTTTCAAATCATAATAGAGTTTCTTTTTTTTGCTTTTTCTTTTCATCATCCTTTTTAGCAAGATTTTCAATATAACACTCCACTTAATTGAAAGTGAATTATTAGAAATCTTGATCTTGACCTTTTGATAAATTGTCCTAATATTTTGAGACTGAATGGTACGACTATGTAACAAAACATCCTTGTAAGGATTCTGAATGTCATATTATATGCTTTTAATTTTCTCTTCTAGGATTGTCTTGATTTCATAATATTCAGATAAGTTATCCTTAATGAGGATAATCTTATTCATGAAAGAATTTTGATTTTGAAATGAAGTATGGGTAATAGGAACTATCTTAAACGCAAAGATTTTATCCTAGTCCCAAAATATGGCACATACGAATTTGATTTTTTATTTGCATCTTCTTTCTTTCTTGTTTAATGATTGTTATCCAACCAAGAAGAATATTTTCTTCTTATATAAGGCCATCATTGACTAGCTTTTAGTCTAGCAATATTTTACTTTTCTTTTAGAATTTGACTGCATTCATCAAATGACTTAGTTTTTTAAAATGGCATCAAGCCTAAGTTTATTAACCACTACATCTGGATAATATTTCAATTTTTTTTCAGAAGAAGCAGTCTTTTAACTTTAAGAATAGCTTGATCAAGTCATCAATATCTAACTCATCAAAAAGTTAGATTATTGATATTAGTTGTAGATCAACTTTTATTTGTAGGTATATTTTGTTTAGTTTATCAATTATGAATTTAGATTCCTCTTCAAATTCTAGGGGTACATCTTGAACTTGAAGGTTATATAGATCTTTAGACACATCTAAATAATATTCATTAATACATTAGAGTGCCTTTGAAGAGAAAGTAAATACCCTGACTATTGACTATTTAACAATTTTTTTATTTTACAATGGCTCTACAATTCTAAATTTTAGACCAACTTATGGTTTCAATTTCTTGAATGATTCATAGCTATTATTGCTTATAACTCTTATCTATAGGCCACTTGCAAATGGACTCAGATTATACTCAATTAAATCTTTGACATACAAAAGGATAAGATTTTGAAAAAGAAGATCCATTATGTCTTTAACCTGCCATGTGAGTGCACCCAACATGGCAAAAGCCATGATGACAAAGTATGAGACATCTAGTTGGTTTTAAGTTATGGGAAATTCTTAACTTCTAACCCTACCACTTTATTTTGATGCATAGGAGTTTAAAGTTAAAATGTCCACATACTCAGAAATTTCAGACTTCATCCTTTTGGTATTGGATATAGTCATTCCATCTCTTTACTTTTCTTTCTTTCTTTCATCAACATTTTGACAACATTTTAATTCTTTGTGAAATATGACATTTGACATGTTTTTTTAGATATAAGATTTACTAGGAAATGTCTAAATATAATATTTAAGGTGATTCAATTCTTTATTTTGATTGATTGATCATATTGAATGATATGAGTCCTTCTAATTCCTCAATTGAATACAAGACTTAGTGAGATCAGTTAGGATTGACAAAATGACATTCCTAAAGACTCTACACTTATGATTACATAATGGATATAAACATCCTTTCCCAATAATTATTACTTTTCCTTCTTTTCTTCCATTTCATTTCATTCATTAATTCATCATTTTTTTTTATTTGGGCTGGATAGGGCCATCCTAGAGCATTTAAAGATGTTCCTAAATTCCTAAGATTATTTTTCAATATTTGAATTCTCATCTTCAATCAACAATGTGATTAAGATTAAGTTCTTCTTTCAAATTGAGTTTTCAAATTAAATTTTTATTTAATTAAAAAGTTTTTTCTTTACTTGAATGCACATGGCACCATCTTATCAAAATTAGATTAGAATTGGGCGTATGTATATTCACTTTCTTGTTTACAATTGATGTTGACTGATGCACCTGGACCAATGAGCATTCTAAAAATTTTCTTTCGAATTTTCCACATCAACCAAGATGCTAATAAATTCTTAATGATATGTCTTTATCATAAAAGATAACTCCAGAATTTATTTATAGTGGAATGCCACATCAGAAAGTTGTTTATAATTAAATAAGGAAAATTATAAAAATATGCAATGTCTTGATTAATTTTCATTTCTTTTTTATTTCTTTCCATTTCTTTTTTCTTTTTAGAGCATTACGATGGTTAATTTTGCAAGAAACTTCTCTGAGATGTGAGATGGGCAAAACATCATATTTTGAAGATGACCTATTTTCCATTTATTTTCAATGTTATTTGAGGTGGTATGACTCTTCCAATTTGAATTTGATTTCAAGAATTTCCCTTTTGATATGAAGGGAAGGTAGGTCTAACTCTAGCTTCAATGGATTAATAGACCTCATGATCTATTCATTTGGAAGATCATTATTTAAAGTAGAACCCTCATGTAAAGGATGTGCTATTAAGGAGTCAGGAATGATATGTATTTTTTATAGCACAAAGAAAATTAATGGTAATCTCAAATTGCAATAAAATTTTTGAGCACCATGTTAGACACCAAGACAATATTGGGTGGGTCATAAGATATTGCAATGGATTCATCATAGATTCACTTTGTATGAAAGCATATAGAACCTTTTTTTAAGCTTTCTTCATTAATTTGGACTAACAAAGTCCCAAGTGATTTATCTATCAACCTAATAGAGATAGAATTTTCATATTTTTCACTCTGAGAGATAGAAATATCACCCCTAAGATCCACTTAAGAGTCATGATTTTTGTTTAGAAAAATTTAATTCTCCATTAATTTAGTTTTTATTTTTTCAGGATTTTTCCTTAAAATTAATTAAGGTCATTTATGAAATATAAATCATTCAATGGGAGAAGACTCATAGTGAGGAAGTTGATTAAATTTATTAGATTTCAATTTCATTCATTTGAACTTTATCAAGAGAATCAAAATACTCTTTCACTACCCTCTCTTTTCTTCTATTAATTAGGAGTAAAAGTGAGATTTTTATCATGTCATTTATTTTCTTTTGACTCTCTCCTAAACTCTTAATGATTCAGAGTTTCTGGAAGGTCTAAAAAAGTCTCTCCCTAGAATTGGCCAATCAACCGAAACAATTGATTTTCCAAAATTCTAGTGTATGTATGGAGATGAATTCTAAAGAGATTAAGATTAAAGCTGATTAGCACTTATGTAATTTTCCTTCTATAAGGATAGAAGATTCACATTTAATTATTTAATCAACCTTTGCCTAACTTCAATAAGGCATTCTTTTTGGAAAGATTTTTTTATCTATCCCTCTTTTACAATTTTATTTTGAGTTGATTCTTTTTTTGATTGTAATTCAAGCTTAAATCATGATGGTAAGGGGCAATAGGAAAGACTATGCTTGCTTCCTTTGATTTGGACTTTCTCAAGATTTGAAGAAACTATTTCAGTTTAATATACATCCCCAGGTGTTTGCTACCTTCGAATGTATTATAACAAAGGGTATTACTTAGGACCCTATCTTGATTTATTTTAGCTTTAATATAAAGCAAAAGTAGGATCAAGGACAAATTTAACTTTGAGATTTATTCTTGAATTTATTTTTCAAAATTTAAGGTGATTAAAAAACTTTTGAATACAAAATTTCTTTGCTACATTGGAATGATATCAAATTTGTCTTGACTAGACTTAGGTCTAACATAAACAACTTAATTTTTATTTGTTTCTCTCTCAATCTCATTTTTTATGGGAGGCGGGTGTTGGTTCTAGGACCCATTCTTTTAACTGTGATTAACGAAGAGTTCTAAAACCTTAGTTTAGATGCTGGATGTGCTCAACTAAGGATGAAATGGAGAGGTATCTAATGGAAAGAAAGGTAGTCTTGACGTGTGAGTGGCACAAGTACACTATCAATGTATAGAAATAATAGCTTATTTCTAAAAATGGAGAGAGGAACCATTGCCCAGAGAATTTGCCAGAAAATATCTCTGTGGGGAAACTTTATGACACTACATTAATTTTAGGAATTTATTATTTGGATAATCAAATGTCATTAAGGAGTAAACATATTATCTCAAAAGACAAACATATTATTATATAATGGATTTGATCATTTAATAAAATACTTTTAAGGCTAATGGCTCATTCATGTACCAGAGAGTTTTCCCTAGAACTAAGAAAGTAGAACATGGTTTATTTTAAACTAGGTTAATGATTCCCCATAAGGATAAGCCCCTATAGTTAATTATACCTTAGGAAGAAGGGTCACTTCTTAAGAATACTCTTGATTAAAGAAATAAGATATTATTTCTATGGATTTCTAAGTTGTTTTTCAAAGGAATGATATTTGGAATTTCAAATAAGAATGATTCAAAGTGCAAAGAGTTCTTTTAGGATGCCAAATGGGATGAAGTAGGAAATGCCTATTGATGCTGGGATGCCCTGTAGGCATTTCAACTATCCTATTTTTTGGCTTTAAATTATGGAATTTAACTTAGATTTTGAGTTGATATTTTTAAAAAAATTTAGGACTTAATTCAAGCAGCATAAGACTATAGAAATGCCTCGAGTTGAATACTTACTCCAAGGAGGATGCTTCAAAACCTATGTCTATATGTGCTTCTGACACATGTTAGATGCCCGACCTAGTTCCATTTTAAGAATTATCAATCATTCCTCTCACTTGAGGGAACAAACCTATCTCTAACTCTTTTAGACTTACAACCCACCTAGAGGGGTTTGCTAGCTAACACCACCTAAGAACATTTAAATCCATGATGCTAAGTCTCATATATGCAAGATGGCTTGGCTATTGTCTTTTTAGGAAAAGAATTTATAAAACCTAGACTCACTCTCTAATCCCTAAGATCATGTAGGGAGTGAAATATATTAACTAATACAAACTTTTTAGATTTTATATGTTTTGACTCAAGATTCATTTAAGGCTTTGGGTATGCATTTTTATGATTAAATGCCATGCAATTAAAATTTATCATGGGCTAAATCAATAAGAGAATGATAAACTTTAGGTTTCACAAGGGACCTCTACACCCATCTACTAGTAGGCCCAACTTTAGGTTTTCCTAGACTCCATAGATCATAACATAATTCTAAATTTATAATACTTTTAAAATTTTAAAAAATAAATTTCTAAGCCTTGCAAAATAAATGTCAGAAAAATACAAACTGCACATTTACAAACATATGGGCTTAACATTAGTTGCTTGCCAAGCCCACCTATCCTATTAGGTTATGCTTAGGGACTTAAGCATACATATATAAAATAGCAATTACATATAATTTATGATGTTAGTCCCATTTTGTATAGCCCCCTGTAGAAGACAACATTAGTTCTTAAACAACATCCTACCATCCACTCTAACGGGCAAACAATCCTAGACATCTAGTCTAAAATAGTAAACCATAAAATAAGAAAAGTATCACATCACATCATAGAAAATCATAGATTGACCTAACCTAAGTCTAGGGTCTATGACCTAATAATCTAGTGTGTGAAATAAATGTGTTTATGTGGCAAGACTTTCCTAGGCCTTTTTAGATTCAAGTTTTAATTTGGGTTTCTAATATTTAATTTAATTTGATTTTAAAACTTTTTAATATTTATGTGGCAAGTTTCAATTTGTGTGGTAAGTTTCATAGGTACATTTCATTATTATACCAAAGATTTGATGTATCAAAACTTCCTTTAGACTAGTAGCCCTGTGACCTTGGGTGTCCAGACTATATACCATAAGTTGCTAATTATAAAAATAATTTTATTTTTTAAACTTCTTTTAGTTTTAAAATTGATCTAATTTACCATGGATGCTTCCAATTTAAGTGATTTAATTATTTGTAATTTTATTTTCATCTTAGTTTCATTTATGCTAAGATGAAAATAAGTTTTCAAGAATAAAGAATGAAATAGATTCCACTTTGAGTGGAGCCAATTCTATTTAACATCTAGAATCCTAATAAAATGAAGCCTTCACCCTAAGATGAAGGTTCATTCAAAGGGGTTTATCTAAGATTTTTGCATCCCAATTAACCTCTTTTAGATTTGGTTTGAGTTTAGTTCAATAAATGATTTAATTTTGTTTCTTTTGAAATTTTCTTTTAATTTATTCCTTTTTTTTTGTTACATCTTGATTTAGTTTGTTTCTTTAAGACATCATCAAGTAAGGTTCTTTTATTATAACTTGATTTGAATTGCTTTTCACTTTAAGTCTAATTCATTTATTATTATGATTTCAAATTATTTAATTCATTTAATTAGATTCATTTCATTTAATTGATTTGTATTATTCATTAAAATTAGATTAAATAGGTTTATTTATTACAGTAGCACTTATGTTATTGCAAATTACATTAATTTTCATTTTGATTTCTTTACATAATATATTTAATTCAATTCATTTCTCATTTAATTTTGGTTTTAGGTTAATTTTATTTGTTAGATACTGTTTATTTTATTTTTAGTAACTTAGATTAATGTTTTACATTTTAGTTTAATTTCATTACATAAATAATTCATCATATTTTAAATTCATAATGTATTGACTTATATGTTTTCATTTAATTTGATTTTAATCACATTCATATAATCATTTCATTTCATTATGAAGTTTTGATTAATATCATTCGCTTCAACTTATATTCCTTTTGTTGGTTTAGGTTAGTTCATTATAAGTTTTGGGTTCAATTTTCTAAGTTTCAAATTATGTAAGTATAATTAATTTATTTGATTATATTTGATAATGCTTTAGGATTATATTGTTCATTAAAGTTAAATGAGTTGAGGGGATTTATATGTGAATGAAGTTTATATTTAGATATGAAATTTAGTAGCTGGCCCTAATCCTAATTGGTTAAAAGTGATTATTTAATTAATTTCATTTCATTAATCACTTCATTAAGTTTCTTTAAATATATAATCAATTGATTTTATTAACTTGAGAGGGTTAGACAATTTCTTTTGAGTGGTCTGAAGTTAATTGAAATGTTCCAAATTGATTTGGCAAAGTTTTATGATTTTTATAATTTTTGAATTTATATTTCATGTAAATTGATATAGGGACATGAAAATTCAACAACTCCCACTCTAAAGATCAATTAACCTTGAATTTTTTATAAAAAATGGGGTTCTTTTTCAATTTGATTTTCTTACATTTTCATTTTGATTAAATACATAATTAGTATTTAATTCAGGTTATAATTATTTCATTAAAACCTAAATTAAGCTAACTTTAAAGAGAATCATTTAGGGGTTTTATTTTTCTTAGATTCCTCTCTAAATGATGCATCCATGGAGAGTTTATTCATAATTGGTGGAATTTTGGTTGATTTACTATTATTTTCCTAAATTGAGATTGATTATTTGAATTAATTAATTTAATTAATAAATAAATTAGGTGATTTTGTGTTTTATTAGGTTTCAAAGAGTTTCAATAGTCATTTAAGGTCATTAGGTTTGTTATGATGGTTTAAATTATTTTCATGATTTTCCATAATTTCTTTTAATTAATATTTTTTTATTTCATTCAAATTAAGTTTTAGAATTGAAAATTCATTATCTTTGAATTTATTTTAAAATAAATCATAAAAATCTCTTTGAAGTGTATTTTATCCTTAATTTTATTTTCCCAAAGTTTCAAATCATTAGGATTAATTTAGGTTTGATTATTTTTATTTAAAGTCAAATTAATTCAAAATTATCAAATTCTGATTTTAATAGATTCTTTCACTAAGATGAATCCATTGAACTCTTATTTGGATGTTTTGGCTTAATATTTGATCTATTATAACTTTTTGAAGTTTTTTTCATTTTTCTACAATTTTTAAAAACCAAAATCCCAATTTTCATATTTAAATACATCAATGGCATGTGGCTCTGATGTGGCACCACTTTACATGCTACACCACACCATTCATCCATGTAGGATCCAAGTGGATCCCACGTTTAAATAGCAACACACGATTTTGATTCAGGCGTCCGATCGAAGATCAAACAACTCAGATGTTTATGTGAGTTCTTGTAGGTGGGTTTTAATCAAACTATTCATCTAAATTCTACCTATCCATTCCTAATGAATTGAATAGACGATGGAGATTTCACCTCTTTCAGTGATACTGAGAGCCATTCATCGATTCGAGATGATTTTTAGTGATCCGACCATTGAAATCACTTGATTTCACTTCCAAAACTATCAAGACCTCAAGTAGATCACATCTATATGGCTTAATCTCCCTTGTGATCAAGTTACTTTCATGAAGGACCAAAGCCAAAATGAAATAAGGTTTGGTTCGGTGCGTACCTCACCAACAGTGATCTTAGGTGATGAGGTCGACTTGGTTAGCTTTGTAATGATACAATGAGGCTGTGAGAAGAAGAAATTTGATTCTCTTCTTATGGATTGGCCTATGGACCAAGGTAGAGATCGATTCTGATGAGCTTGGTCATTCTCTGGCCTCACAGCCATGAGGGAAATGGGATGTGAGTGGGTTCAACTTCATTTAGTTCGGGAAGATGTAAGATTGCTCAATTGGGAATGAGATAGTCTTTTTTCTCTTTACCATTAGAGTTTGAGAGACACTTTATTCCTTTCCTCCCTCTCTTGGTCCTCAAGGGTGATTCCAACCCTTGGAGGCTAGCTCCAAGGGTGATCAGCTGCTTTACACCTATCTAGAGGTGCTAAGATGGAAGAATAAAGGGAGGGAATGGATCAGTGGATAAATCCTTGTCTTCATGAATCTCCTTCTTTCCATGGCATATTACTTTGTTTTGGTTTGACATGGACTTAATTAGGTTGCGTAATATTGGTTGTCAATCACCTTTAACCAATTTTAGAATGGGTTTAGTGTGTTCCAAGGCATTTGGTTCAAGCTTGGGTTCAAAAGGTGTTATTTGAATTTTTTTTGCGTTGATTAGGCTTAGTCCATTTGGTTGATTAACATTAAATTGATGCTTCAATTAGAACAATTTAACCATGTAAGATGTTAATAAAAGATTTTAATGGGATTTGAAGTTTATGATTTGCTTACCTTATGTTTAACCTATTATTAGATTAAGTAGGTTGGGTTGAATTGAATAGAGTCAAATGGTGTGCTTATCTTAGTTACAATGCATTTGCTTTTCAATTATGATGATCCAAGAATTTAGGAGCGAATTGGATCATTCAATTCCATTTATATGGGGTTTAAGACCAAATTTGGCCCATTTAGGCTTAATTGGTTAGGTTCAGGTTCATTTAGATCAAATGTCCATATTGGGCAAATTGAACCTAACGATTACTTGATTTATGTTTATTAATCATTCCTAATGGAGTTTATTCAATTAATTTGAGTTAGTTTTCATTTGATTTGAATTTAAATCCAATATGATCCATTTAGGTCAAATGACCAATTTAACCTAATTAAGGCCTCATTGGATTTATATTCTTTTAAATCATTTGGAATGATTTCATTTGATCAAATTATAATGAGTTGACCTTTTTCCTTAGTTAGACCCATATAAGTCAAACCTTTTGCCAAAAGGGTTGACCACTATTAGACTTTGATTTAGATTTGATTTCATTCATTTTATTTGAATTGAATTTATTTTGGTTTATTTGGATGTTATTTGGATTTATTTATTTAATTAATTTTGAGGTTAAATAGGATAATTAGGTTAATTAACTTAATCACCTTACTTTAAACCTAAACAAATTTAAGTTTTAAGTGAAATGTGTTTGATTTAATTTATGTTTGAGATTTGCTTTGAATCTACCTAAACCCATTAGGTTAGATCAAATCCAAAGAGGATACATTAGGTCACTAGGTGTAGTGCTCTAAGTGCTTAAATAAAAGGCTCCTAATCTTGGATTGCGTGTCCTAATTACTAATTTCATACATGATGTTAACCTTGTCCAAAAATGAAGTCAACTATCATCGACCTAAAGGTCCGTATGCTTGGCCTCAAGAGATGTCAGCTTCTTCTTTATAATCGCTAGTTGGAACTTACTTGCATAGGCATCCTTCTTTTTCTTAAAATTTATGGTAGATGAGCATTACAAAGGTTGCCCAAAAGAGTGTTGAGATCCTGTAAGAAGATGGAAGAGTTAAGCTTGTAAGCTACATGGGTGGACACACACAATTTTGAAGTATAGTTATTTTCCTAGCCTTTATCTTGCTCATCCTCCATAAACTCGATGATCTGCTTATGATTGTGAGGAGTCAACTTCACCACTCTTTTTTGGACTTTCATGGAGCTGTACTTAGTCTTGATTCATTAGTGGCTTAAGTGCTCCCCTTCTTCTTCCTCTTTGCCAACCTCTAGAGAGGCCAGGTCCTTTTTACTGACTGCTCACCCACCAATCTTACAGTCACCTTCTTCGAGGAGTTGGAGCATGTTAGGGTTAAGATTGGAGGAAGAAGGAGTCACCTCTCATATGAATAAGTAAGAAGAGAAAAAAATTAGAAGAATGAGTCACCAATATTATAAAATAATTAGCATGTAGAAAGGAGAAATATTTACCAAGAATAACAAAACCTTAAATGAAGGTAGAAAGAGATGTTCAAGTTGTGACCTGTAACCTTGCAATAATCTTCTCCTCTTGCACACTCAAATTATCAAGCTTAGTCACCCTACTCAGCTAGGAAAGAAAAGGACAGTCGACACCGGCCGCTAGGATAAGATCTTCACAAAAAGAAGCTATGAGTGCCACTTCTACACTTTATTTTATAGCACATGAATTTTTAGCAAAGTCACTAAATTGCATGGTCCTATTCTGGTGGACTTTCACCATGAATGCTCAGTAGAAGAGGTCCAAGCTACTTGAAATGTCCTCTTGTCACAAGCATAGGATGAATGACGTGATGCTCACCATCGAGTTGAGAAGGACTTGGGCGATCACCACTCCAAAGAATTCAAAGATGTTATATCACTCACGAGGAAGAGGAAGTCAGAACCCATTCAAAAAATGGGTAAGTGGAATTCATAACTCATGCATTATGACCAAGTTGATGCCCTCACTCTTATCATCCACTCCACAGTAATGTTTGGGTTGCAACTACAATATGCATAAAAAATGAAGGTTGCAATGAGGAGTCTAGCTTGGGGACTTCTTTGATTTTGGCTTTATGAAACTATGAGGCAGCCTACTTCAACAAATCCATACTCTTTATTGATGAAAAGGAAATAAAGGTATACTCATAAAAATGTTTTTTCTTGCACACTTTAATGAGAGCAATAAAGTCCCAACTACTACAATCAAGAAGAATTTATAGATGTGATAAGAAAGGTGTGGCTGCATGGGCATCACATCAAGCATTAAGTGAAAAAATGATTACCTAATCAAGAATATATCAAGTGACAGGGGTTACAGAGAAATAATTAATGCACAACAATAAAAATAATATAATATATTTACTATTTTTATTTATGAGTAAGAAGTACAACACACTTACTATAACCCCGACATTTTATTTTTTCAATAATTGTATTAGAAGGCCTAAGTACAAAACTCAATGACCCAACCTTTCTCGTACATATAATCAAATAAGAAGTTTGTTTCATAAAGGAGAAGTGTACTCTATGACTTGATCAAGTTCTATAGCAATGATACCTCAGCTTTCATGGTCACGATGTTGTGCTTTTACTCCACCTCTAAAGACTACCGCCTCTATGACTCTAACTGCAATTGTGATTACAGCATGCCTATATCTCACTTGGATGAGTCTTGGGCTTCTCTTAGGAGGGTGATCTCCCATCATAGAGAATTTACCTCAGAGGAATCTATGAATACACAATGTTCTTCCTCCATATTACTCCCGGATTGAAGAGTAGACTAGCCCTTCATAGACTCACCACTATCACATTGAGTAGGAAGGGAAGCTGACCATCATCTCTCTAATGTTAGAAAAAGTAAAGCTAGTCATAGCAACAAGACTATCAATTGTTGGTCCTATTAGGAGTGAACTCTCCATTAAGTCCACGCAAAGTTCCATCAATTTATCCTATAATAAAGCTAATGTTGGTGTTTATCGGCAAGTATGGAATTCATTAAAAACTCTAAAAGGAAATTTCAATGATGAGATTTACTATAAGTTCAACACTTAGGAAAGGAAACCACCAATCTTGCAGGTGGAATTCCTCTTTGCTCAGAAGGCAGCCTAGCAAATCACCCATAAAAACTTGAAGTGACTTAATGATGCTACATGGACTGTCTAAGGAAATAATTTGGAGGGCTCGCAAGTGTCCTTCACCATCCTCCACTGAGGCTTAAACAATGGTAATGCTCAATTGCAATCAAAAAAGGAAGTATGAGACACAGACATAAGAGATTCATAGTATGCGATAATAGGCAAAACTCACCTCAGAGAGCATTCTTCTACAACCGGTTTCACTGTAGATGGTCCAACCATTCAGTTCACTAGCACCTTCCTACATCAAATTGAAGTTACCTATTATCCTTCTTTTGCTTCACACTCTCCATGATGACCCATTCCTCAGAAGGGCGAGTGCTATCTTCTCCTTGCATGTTCAAGGAAGTGATCAAAGCCACAGTCGTTACAGTTGGAGTTGCTAAAATGCTCATCATGGCCACAAGAATAGCAATGATTTCTTTCAACTTCTTTGCTTTATTAGCATTTTGGGAAGGCTTGCCCATAGGGTTCTAGGATTAATATCACTACAAGGCCTTTTAGCATACATAACGATTACATTTCTAAAAGTTTTGTAGACTCAACCCTTGTAAATTGGAGAGTTTATTTAAGCGAGTAGTTGAAAAATTGTTGAGTGCATTAAACAAGGAAGAAAAGATCTATTTATAGCCTTTGGTGCAAATTGAATCAAATAAAATTTGATGTGCCTCTAAATAATTGCACATTTTTAAAATCATTAAATATTTAGAGCTAATCATTTTTTTATTATTTTAATGAGGTGGTCGTATAAGGAGCAAAATAATTAGGGAGTTAAATGTATACCCAAATTATCAGGTAGGCCCAAGCGAGTTTTATTATCAAGATAAGTGTACTTGCAAAAAAGGTACTCGACAACCAAGAATAAGTATACTCATTAGAAGGTATGTCTAACAAGGGAGGGAAGATTATTTAATCCCACGTGCCAAGAACTTAAAGGAAAATAACTCAAAGTAAGGTCTTTATTTAACTGCATATCAAGATTGTTGACCTCACTTTTGGAGTGAGAACTCTTCCTCCCTATCCTAAACTTAGGAATCTTCTAGTCATTAGAATCTCTTTAGTTATAGGACACCTCTAGAGATCAGGTGAACACTAAACTTAAGCCTAGAGACTTAAGAAGGCATACACCAAGCTTAGGTCATACCCTAGAGTAAATAGGCCCAACCTATCCTATGGACTAAACCCAACCTATTCCTATACACTCATCCAAATCCAACCTCAAATCAATACAATCAAACCTAATTGTATTTCATTTCATATCCAAGCTCCAAGCCAAAATGATTTGAATCCAAACCCATCTTAATCTCATGATCTAATCCTATGGACTCAACCCAAAGCTCCTTCAATTAAACCAAACCCAATTGATTTTCAAAAAAGCACTTCAACCACTTAATACATCATTTCAAACCTTTCCAGAACCTATAATCAAATCAAACCAATTTGATTAAACCATTTCAATCAATCTAACTTAGCCCATTTGAACCCAAAATGTCCAAATGATCCAAAATCCAATTAAATCCAAATCAATTGCAATAAAATCCATCAAGTAATCTTAAATCAATTATCAAACTAAATTTAACCCAATTTAACCTAATCTAACTCAAATTGACCCATTTGGCTCACTTGACCCAAAGTGACCTAAAGGACCCATTTGTTCCAAACTCTAATCCAACCCAAATTGAATTGAACCAACTCATTCAATACCTTCTACAATGATTGTTGACCACCCTTGATTATCCAATTGCAATCAATTAGGTCAAACCAAGCTAATTTGATCACTTGACCCAAGTTGACCCAATTAGCCAACATGAAAAAAATTAAACAAACTTCATTCTAAACTTAGTTGATTGAAACCAATTTCTTCAATCAATCATAACTTGAGTATTGAATATGATTTGACCATAAATTGGATCCAACCAAACCCAATTGGCCCCTTGACCTAAGTTGACCCAATATGAACTAAAGCGCAAAATTGAGACAATTCTCAATCCCATCTAAATTGATTGAAACCAATGCTTCCGAACAATCATGAATTGATTATTGAACATGATCAAGCCCTTGATTGAGCCCAATTGACCTAAGTCAACCCAATTAACCCATTTAGCCCAAATTGACCTAAAGGGTTCAATTGAACCAAATCATTCTCAAATCCAAATTATTTGAAATCAACACATACAATCATCTCCAAATCATCAATTGAACCTAAACTAACCCTTAACTCAAGTCAATTTGGTCAATTTTACCAAATTGGTCAACTTAGCCCATTTGACCCATATGAACTCATATGAACCAAATTCAAATCCACATCAAATCAAATGAAAAAATTGAACCTAAACATCCCAAATAATCATTTGAACATGATCCAACTCTTGGTTTGACCCAAGTTGACCAATTGGTCAACCTAACCCAATTTGACCTACATGGGTCAAATTGAGTCAAACCCACTCAAACTAAGCTCAAACTCAACCAAACTTGGCATGACCCATCCTTAAGTCACCATGGGTCAGCCCAAATCAAACCAAGTCCATTTTAAACCTAAATTAGGCTAAAACCCATTGGGTAGACCCCTCCAAAATCCCCATTTGGATTGTCTCACCTATCTCTTTGCCTTTGGCAGCCACCCAAAGCTTATTTTGGACCCTTGACCCACTGGCTAACCTGACCCAAAGCTGATTAGGTTAGCCATGGGTCGAAGGAGGAGAGCTAACCTAAGCCATTCCATTAGCTCACCTTGGGGAGGAAGGACACTCCACCTCAGCCCTTGCCAGCCCACTTCCTTCACTCAGCCACTCAAGAAGCTCCACCTCAGCGATTCCCTAACATCCCCGGCCGCCTACACCGACTGGATGTCTACCAAAATAAGAGCCAATCCCCACCGTCTAATTCAATGGGGGAAAAGAGTATACTCCTCCCTCCCCTATCTCATTCTAACACATAGAAGAATCATCTAGAGAGCTTTAGAGAGTCAGAGAGTCGAGATGAGCTTCCACAGTGCCTTTTCATCCTACCTTGAACTCCCCATCATTGACGACACCAAAACTAAGCAAAATTGAGCCTCCACTCCTTCCAACTCCACTTAAATTTAACCAAATCCAAATTAATTTCACCCACACCTTCTCGAAGCTCCAGCAAGGTGAAACGAATTGATCCCCGATCGATTTGAGCACCTGAGACCACTCCTAGACGAACTCTGAAGACATTTTCGGCATTTGGTCCACATAGCCACCAATGGGGAGGCAAGTCACAAACTTCCAAATAGGGCTTCATCTCTTCAAGATGAAGCTATCTCAATCATTGGACTGACTGTCTTGAGGTCCAGAAAGGTAAACTCCAACAAACCGTAGAAATCCATTAAGATGTTGGCCTTTTGAAAGAAATATCATTTTTGTGTGATTTTCACCATAAGATCTCTTTAGATTTATCTCTTGAAGGTTATGGAGTTGATCCTGATGCCTCACGAGCTCCAGTGAGCTCAGATCTAGTAGAGGAGAGCAGACGGTGTTCATCTTCCATTGCTCGGGGGATGAAGGATCATCTATCATCCATTCTGCATGGTTGGAATAGACTACCATTATAAATCTGATTATAACTGCATGATTAATCCCCATCATTCGAATGGTGGGGATGAAAGTGCATCCACTACCATTAACGTAGTATGCCATGTTGGATCATTTAAGTGGCCAATCCCATGATGCCATGTGGAAAGCGTTGCCACGTTAGCTCTCGCATGACCCCAATGGGATTTGGGATTAATTTAGGTTAAAAATGCATTTAATCACTTTGAACTTTAAAAATTCATAATTGATTATAGAAAAATACTAAAATTATGAGTAAACCTATTTTGGAAAGGGTAAACAATGGAGAGTT
This sequence comes from Cymbidium sinense, assembly GCA_021442155.1. Taxonomy (NCBI): domain Eukaryota; kingdom Viridiplantae; phylum Streptophyta; class Magnoliopsida; order Asparagales; family Orchidaceae; genus Cymbidium; species Cymbidium sinense. The sequence goes on from CM038223.1 coordinate 36,442,767, forward strand.
TAATAAAAATAATTTTCCCTTGGTTTAAACTATGAATAAGGCTTGATTAGGGTTTAAATTTTTCCTTAATTAGCTTAATTAAGCCTTGTTTACTTGTCCAATTGATCTCAAATTTAAAATGGTAATTTAGTGGGATGTCCTCTACCTCTCTTAATGTTTTTGGGATTTATTGGCTAGGTAATTATGGGAACTTGAAATTCAAACCCTAATCACCCTCATTAAGTCATTTCATGATTATTTAAAATTCCAAATTATAAAAAAAACTTAATTCAACTTAATTAAGCATTATTAACAGTGGAATGATGAAGGGGACTGGTTAGGACCTCTTTCCTAATTATTTCCCTAAATTCATTTCATATGTGGAGGTTAATTAATTTATGATTTAATTAAGGAATTAATTAAGAAATTAATGACAAAATTAAATCAAATTAAGATAATAATTTGATCAGACAACTCAAATTAAATTTATGGGTTCCTCTTTATGTGTTTAATAATATAAAGACCCTTAAAGAAATCATGATTAACCCATGGGTGTGGAAAAATCATATAAGTACTTAATTAACTCTTTAATTTAATTAATGTTTAATTATAAGCCTCATTACATTAGGTCCCTAAGTGCATTGTAATTATAATTTCTCATTTGCTTATCATTGGAGGCTTATGGTTAAATGATTAATCAATTTAAAGAGAGCATATGAAAGAGAAAATAAATCATTTTCTTAAAGATTCAAACTTAATTAATCCATGAAAATCACTTAATCATGTTTTCCTTAAAGACAACATATCACTCACATGGGATGGGACAAAAATATCAAATGTTTCTCCTCTTTTAGATTAATAACTCAAAACCAAAGATCAAATTCCATAAGAAGCTAAGGTTCCCCTTAAATGATTTCATTTAATGTGATTGTCCTTATGAATAAGTGTAATTGAATGAATTATGTGGAAGTGTTCAACTATTCCCTTTCAATTATCATAAATGTTGTATGTCATTAGATATCATACATTCGTGCTTTCAAATAAAAAATAATCAATTGAATTTATTTGTGTGAAGTTGCATGTGATGAATTAATCTTATTATATGTGTGGCTATTATCACTAATAAATTTCAAGATTATTTTGAAAAGTTATAAATTGATAATGAAGATTTAGATTGATGCTAGCTATGAATACTACATTTGATTTGCATGTTCTTATAATCTAAACATGTATGTTTTATTCTATCTTTATGATTCATGTATGGGTTTACATAAGTTTAAAATATAATAAGTATATAGTCTAGACATCCCGGGAATACGAGGCTTTAAGTAACCCCTAGGAGGTCTTAGATTATCTCACTTCCCTATATTAAACAATGACACATACTTGCTTACACCTTTAATACATGTATGTGTGTATTTTAATTAAGGAATGAAAGTTTTCTTTTCTACCAAAAACATCTAAATTCATATCATCTAATTATGCCAAAATACAATGTATGTATAGTTATTCTAAGTATAAAATCATATGCATGATTATTGATGATGAAAAAGAATGGTCCAACATCTTCTATGTAATAGTAATTCAACCACATTAATCTTAAGATGCCTTTTGTGTTGAATAAGATTCTTTAAGTTTAACCCAAACATAGGATTAATATAAAACATGTAATAAATCATTCATTAAAAACAAACCAAAGTTATAATAATACACTCTTTTGAAAGTAACTTAAGGTAGGGATGAAAGAAGTTAAGCCTCTTTCTTCTCTTTACAATATTTAGGTGCTAAGTAAATATTAAATGAAGCAAAAGAAAACACAAATTAAAATCCAAACAACTTCAACTGAAATAATCCCTCATGTATAACTTAAATAATTTCAAACTTTAGCTAATTAATATTCTAAAGCCTAGTTAATACATACCACATCAAGCTTAAGCACACACATTAGAATGCTAAGTCACCACTTCTAGCTTTAGGTTAGGATGGTGTATGTACTGATGTTGTGTTTTGTTTTGTGAGTTTAGACTAGATGTTAGGATTGTGGTTTGTAGACTAGATGTTAGGCTACTGTTAGCCTAACATTTTTTTTTCTGCAGGGGATTATGCTAATTGGGCAGTTAAAATAAATATAAATTCTTACTTGTAGGTTGTTTAACCCTTTAGCATAATCCATGATTAAGACAGGTAAGCTTGGTTACCCATGTGTAGGGTGCTACGTCCAAATTATGAAATATAACTGCTTGGGGATATATGTATGTTTAGCTAACATCTATTTTGCAGGTGTAGTTAGATTTCACTTTTCCATAAAAATGTAATTTTGTGATAGGAATTAGGATTAGTGTTATGGGGTTTAGGATGAGCAGAGGCTAGAAAGCATAGCCCTGGAAGGCCCTATGAAGCCTTGAAGAAATCAAATCAAAGGAAGAAAGATGAAGGAAAAGAAGAAAAATGAAGACCTCCATAGCATTTAATTTAATTCTAAATTATAATATTCTTTTGTAATCTAGGTTGTATAAGGGTAGAGCTCGGCTACCTAATTTTCTCTTTTTCGGGTGTACGAAGGTACCCAACTGCATTGACCTTTTAATCTTTTACTGAGTCTATACATGAATGATTGATGTTATGTTTAGATTGTGTAATAGAAATTGCATCTTTTTCATAGACTTTTAAACTTGATGTTTAAATGTGTGGCCTGGATGCATTAGGCTCTTAGGACAAAAATAATTTTCCTACCCTATTAACAACTCATAATAAAATTTTCAAATAACTTTCAACTTTATTCTAAAGCCTAGGATATAATCAAGATAATTAAAAGATTTAGCAATCCCTTAGCTAAATGTTGAATGTCTAACATCATGCATATCACTTATTTCACTCTTGAATAAGGAGGGTCTCCATTCTTGCACTTTAGAGAATGCTTGACCTATGAGAACACCCCCTCATGATGGTGATCTCCCTATCTCTCTAATTTGGCCAATAACTCAATTTCATTATGCATTTAGATATAATTGTCCTAAGCCTTTGTCCAAAACATTATGCAAAAATCATAAAAGAAAATTATAAATTTTGCATTTATACTAAGACATATACTCATGCCAGTCATGATCTAGTATCTTAGGGAGTGAGTTTAGGACTCTAGCCTCTTTCCAACTTAAATAACAAGCCTAACTATTTTATAATTTCTTGACAGTGACCTATATGGTTTTGAATCATAGGTGTTAGCTAGCGGCCACTCCAGGCGGTTGTAAGTCCAAAAGAGTCGGACGATTTATCCTCTCTTACGGAGGTAAACTCTTATGTCCCCCTTCCGCTTAGATTGAGGACATACTTCTAGCTTGTGCTAAAGCTCCCTAGATTTAAGATTTAAGATTACTTGTTTCTTCATGCTATGAGTATAAATCCTCACCACGTAGGCATTTTCACTATCTTATGTTGATGGATTATATGCCCTAGCATTCTAATAAAAATTCCAATTTAAATAAAAATAAACTTTCTCACTCAAACATATAAAGCCTCACCATAGGATCGATTGGAGTACTCACTAGGCTTCCTAATATCATGAGTGCTCCTTGCTCATCATCTTTTGCATTCTAAAAATAAGTCTCTTCATTTGAACTTTCCCACTTAGTTTTCCAAAAAGACTAATTTGTTGATAGTATAACCATAAAATCTTTGGAGATATTGATTGACTACTTTAATTGAGAGTTTTCTTTAAAAGTCCCATTTCTTAGGATGTAATTAACTATGGAGGCTGTCTTCATAGGTAACTAAAGAACCCAACATAAAATAAATCCTGTTTTACTTTTCCATCTAATGTAGCAGAAAGATCTCTAATACATAGGAAGACTCATCAAGCCTTATGAGTCCCTATTAGATGATTAGGTCCATTGTAGAGTGATATCTTTCATCTTTTAAGATAACACATCATACCTCAATTTCATACTCGATCACCTCAATTTCGTACTCGATCATTATAGGGTGATTTTATGTTCTAGAAATCCAAGTAATTTGATCAACTTAGATTGATTTACATGTTAATCTTTAATTTACATGCCCACAAGTTAATAAAATCTTCACACAATAAAGAATTAGTAAATCAGAATATCATCAATATAAATCAAGCATGTGACACTTGTTTCAAATCATACAAGTTCATAATCAAAATATAGTTATCTTTTAAATTTAGGTGACTGTTTCACCAAACACATTTTCATCTCTAATAACAAAAGGCAATTAAATCAATAAATTAATCATAGTTAGAAATAGCAAATGTAGGAAATAATCAAATGGTTTCTAAATGAACAATAGGTGCAAATATTTTTTTTAAAATAACTGTTTTCTATTGGATTAAATTTTTTAGCCACAAACATTGCTTTGATTCAAACAACTCTAGATCATTTAATTTAATTCTAAAAACTCAATATTTCAATTATAGATTGAAATTAAGTTCGAGGCACTAATTCACATCATTTCTAATAAGTTAAAAATTCTTCCTATGCCTCAAACCAAACTTAATCAAATATTACTTCTTCTACATTATCGAGTTCAATCATAGACACCAAGGTTATTTCTATCTCTTTCTAAGACTACTCCTAAAACATGTTGATAGGTCCTACGATTAGATCATCAGGATGACACTATGTATATCTTCAATCTATATGTAGTCTCCCCCTACTTTCCTTAATTTTCTTCACACTAGAATTTTAGTAAGGCATTATCATCTAGAAGTTTAAAAAAAAAATTAAAAAAAGAATGAAAGGGACATCAAATTTACCAAGACATGATAAGTACAAATTCTTCATCCAACAACATTTTCTTATAAAAATTTTAAAACTCATTTTGATTTCTTCACATTTTTAATATCAAAACTTTCCAAACTTCAAGCATTTATATTCTAAAATATGCAATGCGAATTTCGAAGTATTTTGAAAGGACCTTTGAATAAATCAAGAATATGTATTATATATATATATATATATATATATATATATATATATATATATATATATATATATATATATATATATATATATATATATATATATATATATAATTTTTATAACAAGGATTTACTATTCAAGTACCATAAGCCATTATTGACCTCATTTTTGGATGAGATTAATATCTTTTATAAAATTAGTAATTGGAACACCTAATTCTAGATTAGAAGCCTTTTAATTAAGCAAATAGAACACTACACCTAGTGACCTAGTGTATCCTCCTTGGGTTTGATCTAACCTAATGGGTTTAGGTAAACTCAACTCAAATCTTAAACGTAAATTAAATCAAACACATTTCACTTGAAACTGAAATTCATTTGAGTTTAAAGCAAGGAGTTTTAGGTGATCAACCTAATTACCCTATTTAAACACAAAATTAATTAAATTCAACTAAAATAAAATAAAAATCCAAATAAAAATAAATAAATTGAAATAAAACCAAATAAAAGAAAATCAAATCCAAATTAAAGTTAATTAGTGGTCAACCTTCTAGCAAAGGGTTTGGCTTATGTTCAAGTCAAGAGTCAACCAACCAAAATTTGACCAAATGAAATCATTCCAAATAGTTTAAATGATAATATACTCATATTTTAACATAAATTCAAAAGAATATAAATCAAATGAGGCCTTAATTAGGTTAAATAGGTCATTTGACCTAAATGGGCCTAAATGAACTATTAAATTCAAATTCAAATCAAATGAAAATTAATCCAAATTAATTAAATGAAATCACTTAGAAATGATTAATAAACATAAATCAACTAATCATTAGGCTCAATTTGCCCAATATAGATATTTCACCTAAATGAACCCAAACATAACCATTAAGCCTAAATAGGCCAAATTGAGTTTTAAACCCCAAGTAAATTGAATTGAATGATCCAATCCATTTATAAATGCTTGTATCAGCATAATTGAAAACAAAATGCATTGTAATTGAGACAAGCAACCATTTTACTAAATTTAATTTGACCAAACCTACTTAATCCAATAATTGGTTAAATAAGAGGTAAGCAAATCATAAACATCAAATCCCATTAAAATCTTTGGTTAATAGCATTTTAAATGATTAAGTTGTTCTAATTGAAGCATCATTTTAATTTTAATTAACCAAATGGACTAAGCTAGGTAAACTTACTCAAAATAATTTTTAAATGACACCTTTTGAACCTAAGCATGAACCAAATTCCTTGGAACACATCTAAACCCATTCTAAAATGGGTTAAGGGTGATTGACATTCAATATTACGCAACCTAATTAAGTCCAAGTCAATCTAAAATAAAGGAATATTCCATGGAAAGAAGGAGAATCATTAAGACAAGGATTTATCCCTTGATCCATTCTCTCTCCTTATTCTTCCATCTTGGCAGCTCTAGATAGGAGTAAAGTAGTTGATCACCCTTGCGGACCAAGTGAGGGAGGAAAAGGATAAAGAGTCTCTCAACCTCTAATGGTAAAGAGAAAAAGAGACTATCTCGTGCTCAATTGAGCATTCCTCCATCTTCCCTGAACTAAATGAAGTCAAACACACTTACACCTCGATCCCCTCGCCACCAATATGCCAAAGAATGACCAAGCTTGTTAAAATCCATTGGTGCTTTGCTCCATAGGCCAATTCACAAGGAGAGAATGTAATTCCTCCTTCCTATAGACTCATCGAATCATTCTGAAGCTAACCAAGTCAATCCCATCATGTGAGATCATTGCTAGTGAGTATGCACTAAACCCAATCTTATTTCATTTTGGCTTTTGTCCTTTGTTAAATAAACTTGATCTCAAAGGAGATCAAGCTAAATAGATGTGATGTACGTGAGATATTGATGGCTTTGGAAGTGAAATCAAGCAATTTCAATGGTTAGATCATCAAAAATCATCTCAAATCGGCGGTTGGCTCTCAATTTTCACTATTGTTAAGATAGGTAAAATCTCTATCATCTATCCTTTAGGAACAAAAAATGGAGATTTAGTAAAACAACTTGATTAAAACCCTTATAGAAACACACTGAAACATCTAAGTCATCTGATCTTGAACACCGGGTGTGCCACATCTTCGAAGATCGGACAACACAATTGAAACTAGGTGTGCCACTATTTTAAATGCGGGATCCACGTGGATCTCGCATGGATAAATGGAGTGGCGCCACATGTAAAGGGACGTTGCGTGACGCCGATATGTTTAAATAGGAAAATTGAGATTTCTGATTTTAAAAATTATTGAAAATTGGTAAAAACTCCAAAAATCATAATAAATTAAATATTAAGTAAAAATAGATAAATAAGAGCTCTATTGATTCATCTTAATGAGAAGAATTCTTTAAAATTAAAATCCGTTATTAAATTTGGATAATTTTGAATTAATTTGGCTTTAAGTAAAAATAATCAAACTTAAATTAATCCTAATACATTAATCCTAATGATTTGAAACATTGGGGAAATGAAATTAAGATTAAAATACACTTCAGAGAAATGTTTTATGATTTATTTCAAAATAAACTTGAAGATAGGGAATTTTTAATTCCAAAACTTAATTATAATGAAATAAATAAATATTAATTTAAAATAATTATAAAAAATCATGAAAATAAAAAAATCATCATAACAAACCCTAATGACCTTAAATATATTATTGAAGTAAAACACAAAATCACCTAATTTAATGATTAATTGAATTAATTAACTCAAATATTAAATCTGAACTTAAGAAAATCATAATAAATCAACTAAATTTCCTACAATTTCAAATAAACCCTTTATGGAAGCATCTTCCAAAAAGGAATCAATAAAAAATAAAACCCATAAATTATTCTATTTAAATTAAGCTTAATTTAGGTTTTAAAAAATAATTAAAACTATAATTATACTTCTAATCAAGATGAAATTTTAAGGAAATCAAATTGGTAAAGAAGGCCATTTTCCATACAAATTTCAAAGCTAATTTACCTCAAGAGTGGGAGCTATTGAATTTCCAAGTCCCTAGGTCAATTTACATGAAATATTAAATTAAAAAATTATAAAAATCATAAAACTTTGTAAAATTAACTTAGAAAATTTCAATTAACTTCAGACCATTCAATAGAAATTGTCTAACCCTTTAATATTAATAAAATTAATTGATTACATATTTAAAGAAACTTAATGAATTGATTAAAGGAATGGAATTTAATTAAATAATCACTTTTTACAAATTAATATTAAAGTTAGTCAATAAATTTTAGATCGAAATATGAACTTCATTGACATAAAGCATGAATAAGAGAGGGATAAGCATATCCTAAATTAGATCTTCCCCTAAGCATATTACAAATAAAATTATAAATAATCTTCACTATATCAATTATAAAGCCCTTTTGAATAGAAAATTTCAAAATGTCCCTATCCTTAGTCACCTCACTAATATGTCCAGTGGGCGTCAGCTTGGCAAAAATAAAATAGTGCCAAGCCTTAGACTATACCATTAGGTTGATGGTAAAAAAGTTAATAATTATTTCCTTTCGCCATTTCCATTGAATATTTCCATTTATTCCAATAAGAAAACTAAGGATGTCATCAAAATCAAGATGATTATTATATTAAGAAAGATATTGATCATATACTATATTTTGTAAACCATAATATGCATTAATTTTGGTGCTATAAAAACTCACCAGTTTCCCCCAAATAAAAACTTTATTGTCTTGATGCTCCTTCGTGTTGGAGAAGAACTCTCACACCACATAAATGACATAAGGGTTGCTTTCTTAAGGTAGTTTCTCTTAGCCTTATTCGATGATAATCCTCTTCATGCTCCCACCGAGATTATGGAAAATCCTTTCCGGAATAAGGTGCTTATGGATAAAGGCATGTTGATATCTCTCATCTACTTTCCACTAATAAACCTGTTAACTTCGCTTGAATTTTCCCTTTTCTTGCTAACAAGTCTCTTGAGTGACATGATTATCTTCTTAGTGTGATAGAAAGTCAAGGGAAAGAAATACTTAAGAATTCCTATAGCAAGAAAATAATGAAATAATAATCTACAACCAAAGCGGCCCTATTTATAAACCAGGCCTAGCACCATGATACTACAAAAGTAGCACTGAGGTGCTATCTTCAACAATGAACTTGTATCTTGGCACTACAATAGCTATGCTGAGGCACTATCCTCTCAAATTCTAAAATAAGGAACTAGCATCATAGTGCTCACATGCAGTTCCTAGGCACCAGTTAGCTAGTCAAAATGGTTACTATGCTGGTCAAAAAGAGCACTTATTATCATTTATTACCATTATCTTTGTAACATATCAAAACTATAAAGCACATCAAAAATTAATGTGTCACCATGGCATTCTGATGTAGCACCGTAGTGCTGGTCAAAAAGTTTATCCCATTTGATAAATGCACCTGCCAACATGTCAGTTTGAATAATATTTTAATTGCCATTATGGTGCTACATAGTCAACATCGTAACACTACATAGTCAGCATCAAGGCACTAGTCAATTTACTAACCTACTTTTAAATATAATTTATGGCACCTATAGCACCATAGCGACTTCCCACTACCGAGGCCCCATCTTATTATTGCCCAAGTGCCATAATCTTCAATGCCAAAGCACTACCCTTCATAGTGCTTAGGAGCCATATTTATAGCATCGAGGCACCATCCTCCAAAAGTCTCCTATCTATTTTCCATTCGAACAACAAATAATTCATTCTCCATGTAAACAATCATATAAATATGTCATTCTAAAGGGACGTAAGTCCAGTCTAAGGGCTTTTTAATAATAAATGTAAGTCTAATCTATTTGTTCATCATGCAAACACCCTACCATCTTTCTATTTGATGTAAGTCTGACCTATGCTTGCAATGCAAATGTAAGGCCAACTGGCATTCCAAAGTGATGTAAGTTCAACCAATATGTTTACCATGCAAGCATACTATAATCAGTTCACCATGTGAACACTTTTATAATCATGGCATTCATGTTGACCATGTGAACTTACTATAATTTGTTCACCACGAGAACATATATATAATTCTGGCATTCCAAAGGGATGTAAGTCTAGCTTGATGGCTTTCTAATCAATATAAGTTCACCCCATACTTGTAATGTAAGCATAACCTAAATCTAACACATAGGTTCATCATGTGAATACTCTTGCATTAAACCCTAGTCTACTCAGGATATTTGAGGTGAGGCAACCCATGGTTAATAATCAGACTCCCTAGATATTATAACTAGCCCTTTGATGTTGGTAGACTAAAATAATATAGTCACTGGATGACAGAACCATGGGATCTTGATCGAGACTATGCTCCTATCCTCTTCAGACAATCATCTATGCCATACCACACACACCATTTAATACCAATTTATATCAGAAAGATATGATTGTTTCTAACCTTAATTGAGAGTGCTCTCTTACTATGGTAAGAGGGGTAATTAATTATAAAGGCTTACATTCATAGGAAGTAGAACCTAGATCTAAATAAACTCTAACGTGATGTTAGGGGAAATTTAGTTGAATATACATCAACTTTCCTCATGAGAAAATATACTCCTACCCATCTCAATAAAGATAGTAAAGATATGCCTCAACAAAGATGGTAGGATTACTTCTCTCTCCATTTATAGTTGGAAAAATTAAAATATATGACATCTACATAGACTTAAATATCAGGCTATAATCTTTTAAAAGTTTAAGATGGGTGACCAAGTTTAAAATCTACAATGGAAAATATTATAAATATGATGACTATCAAATTAGGAGAGGGGTCCACTATTAAATCCCCTCGGGCTATAATAAATGTGGTTTCACTAAAGCTACTCTCTAGTTCAAAATTATTTCTAAGGTTGCCTAGTTTTTACATGTTGGACCTATAACTAAGCCTCTCATCAAAGGAACTGGAATGCCAAAGGCATTCAATAAGGTAAGGAAGTCGAATGTGATCATTTTTAATGAGCCATAACCTAAAGCCCTAACATCTAAGAAGGGTTCCATTTGTAATATACTATTAAAGGCAATGCCAACTACCCCTGCTAAATATAAGGTGGCTGTTAAGCCCAAACTGAAGTCCATCATCATCAATCATCTTAGCATTGCACAGCCTACTATCGCACAAGATGCCACTTTTAATCAAGGAAATAATGACCATGAAGCATCTTCCTCAGGCACCAAAATGTCTAGGAGAGCTCGAAGAAATTACAATGCTGGTCAAAGAGCTGCTAAACTGACAATAAGCAAACATACCCACCAACAATAATTTTGATCTGCTCTGATGGGTCAAGAGGAATAGCTATGGAGGAGCAATAAAGAAGTCCTTCTAGGATAAATATACACATCCCAGTCCATAGATTCAACCATGAAATGAGGAGACTATCTCCTACAAAATCTACAAAGTTCTAAAGATTGTTAAAAAATAGAAACCTTCATAGAAGAATCAAGAAGCTTGTGAGCCAAGTCGCCAACTTGACATATTCTTACTCTAAGAGTGGTGGGAATATTAAAAAAATATTATGTGCACCTATAGTAGAACTTAAGGCTTAAAGGCATTATTTTTTATGAATACCAACAATGAGTCTTTAGATACAAAGATATTAAGTTGACAGTTATTGGAAGATCTCGACAACCATCACTGAAAAAAATAATATAATTCATCCGGTGAACACCATGATGTGACATCCAAGATACATTCCTAGAGATCCACCACTGGAAGGTCCCGATCAATTTGGGTACTTAAAGAATCTCAAGTCACCAACAATGAGATAACTCAATATGAGCCAGCCTCACCAAATGATAATGGAACTGAATCTCTTATCATCAACTAGAAACACCAGTTTTAAAAAAGTCAGCTAGTAGATGATGAGGTGGATAATCAACTATTCTAAGAAGATGATTTATTCCCAATCAATGAAGAGCAACTGATTCTAGAGTTCCAAAATGATGAAAATATAGACTACATAAAAGTCAAAGTTGTTACATGGTCGATACATGTTTATGAAATAGAAATGTGACACCTGAACTACAAAATGAAGAAGTACATTAGGAGAACCAAAGCTATCAACAACTTGGAGGTGAAGCTCAAGTAAAAGTTGAAATAATTGAAGAGCTAACAAACATTGTAACAAGGTTACATGGACAAATAGGTTCTCAACTCTAAAGAAGGGACCAAGAAATCAGCTAGCTCAATAATTGCCTCAATGAAATGAGCAGTTGATGAAAGAACTGTTTGGTCAACTTAACCTCATAGCAACTGCAATGTAGCAAGTGCCTCCGAGAAATCCTTCAAAGATAGTCAATCTAATAGTTGAAACTTGGGGCATACAAAAATCTACACCTAATTTCCTAATAGCTTCAATTCAAAGACAAGAAATTGTAGAAAAAGCTACTCCAAATTCCCATCAAGAGGTTGATGTTATCACCAAATCTCAAGTAGAAGATTTCATTAGCTAAAAAGTCAAAGTAGTCATGGCTTTAGAAATTGCTAAACAGGTAATTGGAAAAAGCTGACCATACCTGACCAAATATGACCAAGTACAATATCCTAAAAGATACATTGTGCTAAAATTAATACTTTTTTGGTACAAAAAATCCACGGTAGCATCTAACTTAGTTTAATGCTACATGTTGAAACACCTAAGGAAATATGCCTTGCTACTATGACAATTCATTAGAAGTCTTACCAATTTGACTTCTGAATGGTATATTGAGTTACCTAACAACTCAATAAAAACATTTGTCCAGCTAGAAACACTCTTCCTCAAGAGATTTGTAAGAGCAACCAAGAAAGTAATGATAACAAACCTCGTGTTCAAAAAGAGAAGGAAAGATGAGAGTGTTATCAAATACATCACAAGATGGAGAAATCTAACCATGAAATGTGATTAGCAACTCATAGAAAAGCTTGCAGTAGAATTTCTTGTGGGGAATATCGATGATCAAATGGCTCCATATTTAGCTATGGCTATGATTAACCATTCAAGAATTATTAGATCATGTAGAAAAATTCAAAAAGCTCCCCAAGTAGAATGGTCTTAGTGCCAACTACAATAATAATCCCTTTGGCAAAGGAAAATAATCAAAATCGCATGATGCAAAAAAAAATGATTTGATAAAAATGGAAATAGACGTGCGACAACCTTATGACCAATGATAACCTCATGACCAGTAGTAAAGCTATCAAATGATAAGAAAAAAGTAATTACCATAACCACCATAGCAAAACCAAGTAGACAAAGTTGATGATCTTTATTATTGTCCATTTCATAGGCTCATAAGTCATCTAATTGAAGATTATTTTGTCTTCAAAGATTTCAAAGAAAAGAGCTATATTAAATGAAGAACTCTCCATATCAGACACTACATACTAGTACATCCTAAGAAGTAAAAGGTGAAAGTTATTACAACACGCCCAATCCAGGATGCAAAAGATAAAAATGTTGTGCTAGTTAGAACTCAGAATATAAATGAGGATAAGGGCAAAACACCATAAATCATAAGAAGAAGAAGGTGGTTGGGAGACCTTCATCTCAAAAAAGACCAAAAAGATGATTAACATTCTTTTGTCCATAGAAGGCATCCAGCGGAAGAATTCTTTAGAACTTGAAATCGATCCAAAAAGATTCTTCCCCAATAGGGGCAATTTTATAATATAAAGAAGCAAATGAAAAATAGTCAGTCTCCTTCATCAAAGCCCCATAAATAAATAAAAAGATGAAATCAAGAAATCCATGGTCTTAAAAATTAAAAATGATTGACTCTTTAGAGTAGTACGAACAACCTCCTCGAAGGCCAGTTTAATTAGAATAATACATGGCCCATTTGTAGTTTGGCCCAAAATATTCTAACGAAGAAGTTTTGATAAAAACATGTCATGTCATAAGTTTGATTGCAACTATAACTAACTCTGAGGAAGAACTATGCATTCCTAGAGAAAAGCTCACTAAATGAAAAGTCAGGTCAGGCTTAAAGGAATTATGTCCTAAATTGGGCAGTAATTCTGAGAGTACTGAAAACTCTTAAAGCTCAAAGAAACACAAAATTTAGAGATTTATTCTAATAAAAGAGATCAGATGAAAGAAGTAAGTCAAGTTTAGTTAAGAAGTGAAAAATGAATTTTTTTTTCCTTCATAATAGAAAGCCAGAGATGAAGGCAAAGAAATTCAAATTAATAAAAATTCTTTACTCTCATCACTGACTAAACCTCTAAAGTATACCAAAATAAGAGTAGACTATAATGTTCTAGCACATGTATGCAAGCACCCTGCTTTACTAAGCATCTTTGACACTCTCATGTTGTCGAAAGATATATGTGAGACATTAATCAAAGCCTTGCACAACTCAAAATAGTATGACACATTTTTTGCTAAAGAAAAGATGAAAAAAGTTCTAACCTCTCAAAATTAGTGACCATCACCTTCAATAAGAATGACCTACTATTAGAGATGATCAAACATAATTAGCCCCTTTATGTTACAACTGAAAACAACTTTATCCAAATAAAAAGGATATTGATTGACCAAGGCACTTCGATAAATCTCTTAACAGTTAAAACACTTTGAGCACTGGCCTTAAATGTTTCATATCTAGATAAAAGTACAGTATTCCTACAAGGATTAAATGAACAAGGACAACAAACTTTAGGGTCTCTTACTCTACCTATACGCTTTGGAAAACTATACACAAAGGAAAAAATTCCACATGATTGAAGCCCAAGTTGCTTACAAAGTGCTCTTTGGTAGGCCGTAGACTCATGAATATGGCATAGTGCCTTCAACTCTCCATCAATGTATGAAGTATATTCAAAATGATGAAGAACATCAAATTGATGGAGACATGAATCCATTTTGATACATGAAATCAAGATTTATGATGATGTCAAATTCTTTAAGACAAAGAAAGTGGAGGAAGTCATTTTACAAAAGCAATTGGTTCCACCTATCAAACTAATGATGAAAAGTGATAATTCAAAGGGCAAAAGTATCAATGAATTAAAACAACCCAAGGTAATTTCCCAGCTTGGCAATGATTCTAAGGATGATAAAGAGGAGTTTGTACTTTATCAACCCAAAAAAATAGAGAAAGCTTGTACCAGTAAAGTGGCAAAGCAACTAGAGGAAACTCAAGTTTCTTTAATAAAGGTACTTGAATCCTAAATTTCTAAAAAGGCTTTGAAAATAACTACAATTTCAAGGGCATATATTAAGGTCTTAATTGCTTCAAGATGTGAGGAAATAGAACAACTAAAAACATCCTATGTCCCTCCTAATAGCAGCTATAATGAACATGGTATTTATTTCTAAAAGATAGAAGAGCGAACCCCAAATCTCATGCAAATGTTGTTAGAAGAAGATGATTTTGAGGAAAAATATATTTCAATAATGATTTCTCAATACTTCCCATCACCTCTAAAGAAGCTAATTAAAAATAATATTCAATCTATATAATCAAGCATTCAAGCTTAACTATTTAAGAGCCTCTGGAAAGAAGATAATACCCAAAATCACAAAGAATATTGGCAATTCATCACATGGGGATTAAGATATATTGCTTCGATATCTCATTCAGTGAGCACATGCTATGAAATAATAAATAAATAAATAATCTCCTATGGAGACTATTAAGGAATAAAGGAATTTTTCAAATGAGAATATACTTGAAGAATAATTAATAATTGATCTTAAAGAGGCCCTAAAGGAATTCAAGGAAGGTCATCAAGCCATTGCTAATGAACTCCAGGAAATCAACCTAGGTACTACAGAGGAACCTAGGCCAATCTTTATTAGTACTAACCTTATTGACCTCATTTTTTGATTAGGTTAACATCATTTTTGAAATTAGTAATTAGGACCACCTAATCTTAGCATTAGGAGCCTCCTAAATAAGTTCTTAGGACACTACACTTGGTGACTAGTACATCTTCGTTTGGTTTGATCTAACTTGTCAAGTTTAGGTAGACTCAACCCAAATTCCAAATTTGAATTAAATCAAAATAAAACAAGATGAATTTAAATTAAATCAAATGAATGAGTCCAAATCCAAATCAAAGTCAAATCTAGTCAACCCTTTTGACATGAATTTTACTTATGTGGTTCCCACCAAGTCAAAGGTCAACCCACCAAATTTTGATCAAATGAAATCATTCCAAATGATAAATAACCATGTTTAATCATGAATCTAAAGAATTTGAAATTTATTTAGGCCTTACTTAGGCTAATAGACCACTTAGTCTAAATGAACCTTAATGAGTCCTATTAGGTTCAAACTCAAATAAAATTGAAATCAACTCAATTTGATTGTTCAAATCATTTGGAAAAGAAAATGAAACATAATCTAACCAATCATTGGGTCCAATTGGGCCAAATTGGTCATTTGACCCAAATGAACCCAAGCTTAACCCATTAAGCCCAATTTGGATCAAATAAGTTCAAATTAGAATAAAATTAAATTAAAATAAAATTAATTACTCTAAATCATCTTACACATGTGACTAAACATGATTGGAGTCTAAAAAAATTCATCTAAGTCAAATGGGTCATTTGAACCTAATTGAAATCAAGCTTAACCATTTAAGCCTAAATGGGTTAAAATCATATGAAATATAAAACCTACTCAAATCCTAAAGAAATTAATTAAATCAAAACTTGATAAATCATCAATTAAACATAATTTAATATAAAGTAAAGTGAATTAAATCAAAATAAATAAAGTTAAAGTACTTTCAATCCAAATGGCATTAATTGGGTTTTAACCTTCAATTCAACTCAAATGGATTTGGATTCAACCTCAAACTAACATTGGGTTTAATTTGGGTAGCTAAACACTAGCCTAAAGGTTGTGGTGGTGATGCCAAAACCCATAAGTGAGGTCAAAGGGAGATGAGTTAAAATTTCACCAAGTAAAGATACCTTTGTGATTCTTCCTCTTTCCCATCATCCCATCGAGGCGAAGGTGCTTAGAGCATGGTGACTGTTAGGGATAACCGCCGATAAGGTATGCTTCAAAACTGATGCCTCTAGCAAAATTCTTTGGTCCTTTATGAAGAAAATTTGATCTCCAAGTGGATTGAACCATATAGATTGATTGCAAATCGATCATTAATCATTTTGCAATTGAAATCACATCAAATTTGGCCTTGGATCACTTGAAATTCATTGAATTAGATGGATGTCATCCATCTCTCATCAGAGATGAAGGGAGAACGATCTCTGCCATCTATTCATTCTATTTGGAATGGACGATTGAGATTTAGCCGCACAATTTTAATCAATCCCTATAAGAAACTGCGAGTGAAATCAGGACTACTTCATCGAAGATCAGACGATCATGATTAATCCCCATGGTTATCGCTTTTGACGTGGTTGCCACATGAATCCCATGTGGCCCAATGGTGCCACATTGGTGTCATAGTTTAAAATGATATTTCCTAGTTTAAATGATTACAAAATCATTCAAAATTACCAAAGAAATTAAAAAATTATAAAAAGTAAATATAGATCCAAAAAAATGCAAATGAGGGCTCTATGGATTTATCTTAATGAGTAGAATCCATTAAACCCAAATTCCCCAATTAATTTTGGGTAATTTTGGATTAATTTATTTAGAAATAAAATTAATTAAATTCAAATTAATCATAAACCATTAATCCATTTGAAATAAAACTTTGGGGAATTGAAATTGAGATTAAAATGAACCTTAGAAAAAAGTTTCATGAATTATTGCAAAATAAATCAAAGATACCAAATTTCAAACTCCAAACTTCAATTTTAAGGAAAAAATTAATATTGAATAAAATAAATCATTAAAATCAATCAAATCACTTTAAATTAACATAACAAGCCCTAATTAATTTAGACAAAAATGGTCTAATTTGGTAATTAATTAAATTAATTCATTCAAATAATTAGTTAGAACTTAGGAAAATCATAATAAATCAACTAAAACTCCAAAAACTTCTAAATGAACCCTCTATGGATGCATTTTCAGAGAGGAATCTAGGAAAAATAAAACCCCTTTTGATTCTTCCTAAATTAAGCTTAATTTAAGCTTTAATGAAATAATTAAAACATTAATTACACCCTAATCATACATCTCATTAAAATGAAACATTGAAAATATGAAATTGGCATGAAACCCACATGCCATAAAAATTTCAAAACCATTGACCTATGGATTGGGAATTATTGAATTTCCAATTCTCTAGGTTAATATAAATTAAATAAAAAATTAAAAAAACCATCAAGCAAAATTCATAAAAGTAGCTTGAAATAATCTTCATGAATACCAAAACACTTAAGAAAAATCTCAAACACTCTAAATAAAAAAATTTGATCACCTACATACTTAAGGATTAATGAAAATAATAATTAATGTTAAAATTAATTAAACCTTAAGGCTAACGAATTTATAATAAACAAATCAATAAAAATCTTAATCCATAATCAACATAACTTAGGAATGGATTAAAACACTAACCTAAGTGTCATAGGTTAACATAATTCAAACTAAATGAACATGAATTCAATAAAAATAAAACAAAATTTAATAAACATAAAGAAAATTCAAACTAAACATTAAGAAATTAAATGCTAAATCAAAATAAAGGACATAAATATTAAACTATTCCAATCAAAATCAAATCAAATTGAAAATAAATTAAATCAAGAGGATCTAATCAAATCAAAGAAATGAAATGAAGAATCAAATTTCAAAAGAATTAAAATTACAAAACTTTAATCCAAATTAAACTTAAAATAAAATCATCTAAATGAATACAAAAGCAGGTAATTAAGATACTTCGGATATTAGTTAGATCCTTAGGATGAAAATTTCATTATATTAGATTTTTGGATGCTGAATAGAATGGGTTGTACCCAAAAGTGGAATCTATTTTATTCTTCATTTTTGAAAATCTAATATTCATTTTAACATAGAAGTGAATTTGAAAATGAAAACAAAATCATAATTCATTAAATCATTTGAATTAAAACCCTTTAAAGGTAAAAATATACAAATTTCAAAACTTCAAATTGAAACTTGAACTAAAAAAAAGATGCTTAGCAAAGTCTTAACACACAAGCCTATTTCCTTAACACACTAGATCATTAGGTCATGGACCCTAGACTTAGGTTAGGTCGATCTATGATATTCTATGTTGTGTTGTTATGTGCTTTCCATATCTTTATGGTGTATTATTTAGACTACATGTCTAGGATTGTTTGCCCATTAGACTGGATAATAGGACATTCTTTTTAGAATTAATGATTTCTTCTACAAGGGGCTATGTTAAAAAAGGTTTGTCATCAAAAATAAATTATAAATATTATTTTCGTGCAAATATCCTTAAGTCATTAAGCATAGCCCAATAGGCAGGTGGGCTTGGTAGGCAACTAATGTTAATCCCTTATATTTTTAAAATATAATTATTGTGTGCTATTTGTATTTTTTTACATTTGTTTTGTAGGGCTTAGAATTTATTTTGAATTTAAAATATAAATTTGAGTTAATAATTAAGTTAGGATTTATGGGGTCTAAGACTAACAGGAGGTGACGTTACCAGCTGATAGGTGTAGTGGCCCCTAAGTAGCCCAATGGAGGTCCCTAAAGAAGGAGATGTTCTTAGAAAGAAGACCCATAAATCTAGACTTCTACTTCTATGCTAGGCTGTATAAGGGAAAAGCTTGGCTGCCCATTTTCTCTTTCTTCTAGGTGTACAATAGAACTCGATCACATTAGCCTTTCTTTAATTTAAAATTAGCTTAACTTATTTTGGGTGTGTAACAGAATCAATTTACTTTCCTAGGATTCTTTTTATGCTTATATTTCCTATGATGAATGCCTGGACAATCTCTTAGGAAAAACTAAATTTTCTATCCAACTTAAATCTAATCAACTCAAATAAAAAAATAAAGAAACTCAAAACTTCAAATAAATTAAAGCCCTAGAAATAACTAACAGTTGAGAATCATGCTATCATATTGCTCTAAACTCTTAAATTGGGACTTCACCTATTGGACATAAAAGGCATCTTACCATTGAGGATGACTACCTTCTTGGGAAATTCTACCTTCTTTTAATAATTTGGCCCATAACCACTACTAATTTCATGGCATTTAGGCATAAAAATGCATGCCCAATGGCCTTATAGGAATCTCGAGTCAAAATATTTAAAAGCTGAAAAATGTACATTATTTAGGAGTATATCATACCCTACATAATCTTAGGGATTAGGAAGTGTGTCTAGGTTCCTAGATTCTTTTTTAAAATACAACAGCCCAGCTATCTTACATACAAGAGACTTGCCATTATATATTTAAAATATGCTCAGGTGGTATTAGTTGGCAGCCTTTTAAGGTGGGTTATAAGTCCAAAAGAGTTAGTGATAGGAATGTTCCCTCAAATGAGAAGAATAGCGAATAATTTCCAAAAATGAAACTAGGTCCAGCATCTGACCTTTAAATCTAAAACAAATGAAAAGTCATTTATAATAGACCTGAGTTTGGTTAAAATAGATTTGATATCAATCCATTATGAAAAAGAAATTTTATTTTCAAAAAGTTTGAATATTACTTTATGTTTTGAAAAGTAAATCTCAAAAATAAATCTCAAAGTTCTACTTATCGTTTATTTTACTTTGACTTTATACTAAAGTTAAAGAAAATAAACACAGGGTTTTTGAATTAATGCTCTTTATTCTAATACATTCAAAGGTACCAAACACCTAGGGATGTATATTGAAAAGAAGGAGTTTTCAAATCCAAGAAATCAAAGGAAGTGGCATAGTCTTACCTATTACCCCTTACCACCATGATTGAAGCTCAAATTGCATTTTAAAAATAAAAAAATATTCAATTCAAAAGAAAATGTTATTAAAAAATAATTTTAGAAAACTTAATTTTAAACTTTTGTAAAAAATTTGAATCTTTAATGATAAAGTTTTAGAGAAAGAAAACAACAATCAACAACATAATAGAAATTAAAGTATAGAAAAATAAAGAGAACACTGAGATTTTTACGTGGTTTGGCCAAACCCAAAACCAACCTATGTCCACGCCTAGCCACCTAAGCTAGGAATTCACTAAATCAAAATTAGATTACAATAAATCACCTGTACTATCCTTCAAGGGCAAGTATAACTCAACATCATACTTTCTTTAATGGGCAAGTACAACCCAACAATATAGTTTTCTTAAAGGGAGAGTACAACCCAACAAGAAAATAAGAAAGATGAATATGAAATTATCTAACTCTCAATTTAAAATTATTTTTCTCTCGTAACCAAACTACAATAATATTAAGGCAAGTGAATTCAAAGGAAAAAAAGATAGCTCACTTTAATTAATATTTAAATATGTAAGCAATAATTAAACTTGAAATATGTAAATAATGCAAATGAAACTTTAAACTATTTGATGTGAGTATAATAACTTGAAATTAAATTGGTTTAATTTTAATGACTTAAAATGTAGCACAATAAAGATTTGAAAACTAGATCAATTACTTTCACAAAAGAGACTTTGAGTTTTCAAAAGATCAAATGTAATGTTAAATCTTAAATCTCATGAAATTAATTTGAAAACTATTTTCAAAAAGGAATATTACTTGTGCAAAGCAAGAAACTATTGAATAGAAAAGAAAACTTATAACTTACAAGTGTTATTTATGAGCTAATTCTCATAACATCAGTTTCACTTTAGCATATGTAAAAATAAAGAGAAGAGAAGAGTTTGCAAAAAAAAAAAAAAACTTTAATCGAAACCACACAAGGCTTTTAGCCAACCTAAGAAAGTGTATGAATAGATGTGTAAAGCACAAATCAATTTGACCAAAAACCAAAGAGTCTTAGCCCAAGAAAGAAATCAATGTCTCATACAAGATGAGCAATGAAATATATTAAAAAGAACCTTAATAGCTTTCGGCCAAGAGGTATTTCAATCAATCCACCAACTTCATTTATGCAATCTTCAAGTCAATCACTTGTAGGTTGGAAGATGGGAGAAGCATGAAAAAATTTGCACTTAATTCACTAAGAAAAGATCTCCAAGAGTTTTTGCAATAATTCTGCCAAGAGAGGGTTTTCTAAAGAGAGATTTTTCCAAGAGAAATTAACTAAGTCAAAAGAACATTATTTATAAGAAAAGGGGTCATGAGGGTCAGCCAAGAGAAGGAAAAATAGGAGGAAAACTCATTTGGAATTAATTTAAACATAAACCAATCAAAATAAAAAATAAATGGCATGAGTTAAAAAATTGTACTATGGAAAATATGAGGGAATTTAATATGGAGGGTTGGTTTAACTTCGAAATCAATTTAAAATTCAAATTGCATGAGAGGGATTTAAACCAAGGAAAGGAAGATGGAAAATATATTGGGTAACTGATTTAAATTGAATTCATATCTACTTATTTTTCAAAGAAACAAATCGGCCAAGGCATTATGGAGAGAAAAATAATTCAAAAAGAGATTTAAATTGAATCAATTCATCATATAACCTAATTTCTAATATAATTAGGAAGTTATTTCTTATGTGGGTTAGCCAAGAGAGAGAGAGAGAGAGAGAGAGAGAGAGAGAGAGAGAGAGAGAGGAGAGAATAATTTGATTTAATAGCAAACAAGTCATGGCACAATTAATTTTCCAAGTGAAAAAGAAAATAATTCAACTTTTGATTAATTAATTTAAGCATGATTTATAGTCGACCAAAAGAAAGTTTCCATGATAGGATTAAATTTGTATTTAATGTAATATCATGGAATGTTAAATTAATTCATCTTGATTGAATGAAGGAGGGAAAGAGATAACAACAAGCTTTAGTTAATAAAATCTAAGGAACATTCAAAAATTTAGCCAAGCTAATTTCCTAAAATAGACTAAATTTAATTTAATTCAATTAAAATTAAATGATTATAATTCAGATCTTAGAAGAATTTAAATTAAAATTCATCATGAGATTAATTTCAATACAATTAAGGGTATAGTTGGCCATGGGAAGTTTCCAAAAATAGAAATTATATAAAAGGAAAGAGGATAATTTCATAGCTTATTTCAATTGAATTTGAATTAACCCAAATAAATTCAAATTAATTCATATTATTTCACTTAGATTAGCATAAGATTATCAACATAACATTTCCTAAAAAGAGGAGTTCAAATTTTCTTATGTATTTAAAGAAATATTCAATTTAAATTCAAAAATAATTCAAATTAAGGATTCAAATAAATAAATTTTTAATTTATTAAAGTATGGGATAATTATGGAAATAATTTTAACAACTCTCACATAATTTATTAGCAAATAATTATTAAAACATTCAGCCAAAAAGGTTTAGTATGAGAGATAGATATGGGAGAGAAGACAAGGATAATAGGAGAGAGAAAATTAATAACTTGAATAATTTTTGGTTAATTTAGATTCATGCATTGAATAAATGGATAATGAACATGCCTAAGCATGGGAATAATTTAATGAAATGTGAACTTAATTTAAGTTTTATGGAAGCAAAACAAATGGAATAAATTTTATGTGTTTAGTTCAGATTATCCAAAATGAATAATTTGAAGAATAATTGTAAATATGAAATGTAGAATTTATGAATAATTCTCAAATATATTTTGAAATGAATGAATGATTTATTTTATTTTAGTGATATTTTCATTTGCCTTAATATAGTTATTCCTAGAAAAAATACCCACCCAGTTCATTGTCGTAGCTTTAACATCTTGAATTGACTAAAGAACCTGCAGTTGAAGAATGTTTTTGCACACTTGAATTTAACTTGATTAGTATTATCACAAATATATATTTATCATCAATATAAATTTAAATTAAGAATGACATCATAATGATTAATATGAATAATTTATCTTGAAAAGAAATAATTACTTCTTATTACACAAGGTTTGTTACCATCAAATTAACTAGTGAGATACACAAGGTATATAGTCAATAGAAAATTATAAAAGATGGATATATATGAAAATCCATCCCAAAAGAATGCTTTATTGACCTTACATAGTGACTAAATAATAAAATGTGAGTCTTCTTTCTTTAGAGGGAAAAATTGACATAAATGTAAATCAGCTTTAATCTTTAAGTCATCTCCATACGTCCACTAGAATATTGGAAAATCAATAATTTGAGCTGATTGGCCAATTCTATTGAGTGACTTTGAGATAACCCTCTTTTAAACCCTCCACAAACCCTGAATCATTAAGAGTTTAGAAGAGAGTCAAAAAGATGAAAATGACATGACATTGTAAATAAAATGACATGATAAAATCTCACTTTAGCTCCTAATCAATAAAAGAAAAGAGAGGGCAGCAAAAGAGAATTTTGATTTTCCTATTAAAGTTGAAAGGAATGAAATTTAAACCTAATAAATTTAAATTAACTATCTCAATGGGAGTCTTCTCCTATTAAATGATTGATATTTCATAAGTGACCTTAATTAATTTTAAGGATAAATCCTAAAAAGAAAAATAAAGGAAAATTTCAATCCATCTAAAAAAACTCATGACCTTAAGAATCGATCATAAAGGGTGATATTTTTATCTTTTAGAGTGGAAGTATGAAAATTCTATCTATAGAATATTGATATATAAATCAGCTGGGACTTCATTAGCCCAAATTAACAAAGAAGGCTTTAGTTTTCTAGCTCAAAAACTAAAGCATTACATACTTTCATTTAAAGCAAATCTAGTTCAAATGTGAATCCATTGCAATATCTTATGACCCACCTGATGTTGCCTTGATGTATAGTAGGTTTGTCAAAGATTTTATTGTAATCTCATATTACCTTTAATCCTCTTTTTGTTGTATAAAGAGTAATTCATACCTAACTTTCTAGTAGCACATCCCCCAAGGTATCCTCTCTAAATGATGATCTTCTAGATGAATATATCATGACATTAGAAGGTGAACTTAATACCACTTAAGAATTACATTTTGATGATATAGCATCATCAAAGAAAAATAAAGAATTGAATTCATCTATCCAAGGGAAGGTAGGGATTACATTGATTTTCATAACCTTAAATAAAGGAATAAAAATGTATTCTTATCATTTATTTGAGCCTTTGTCTCTAGACCCTTTTGAGAATTGAGGTACGAATATCTCGAGGCTTATTAATTTATTAAGGATAGAGTTTGACCTACCCTCCTTCCATATCAAAAGATAAATTTATTGAAATTAAATTCAAAATGGTTAGAGTCATACCGCCTCAAATAACATTGAAAAGAAATGGAAACTAAGTCATCTTTAAAGAAAATAAATGAAAATAATAATAATCTATCCTCTTCAAAATTTTAAATATGATATTTTTCCCATCTTAGAGAAGTTCCTTATAAAATAGAGTGTCATAATACTCTATAAAAACAAAAGAAAGGAAAATAAAATGAAAAGAAGTAAAAAGAAATGACCATTAATCATGGCATCACATAATTCTATAATTTTCCCTTTTTTAACTATAAGAAACTTTCTGATGTGGCCTTCTATTAAAGAAGTTCTAGAGTTATCTTTTGTGATGAAGCTTTACTACTAAGAACTTATCAACACCTTAGTTAATGTGGAAAATTCAAAAAGAAATGGCTAGAATTCTTATTGATCCGAGTACATCGATCAACATCAATTATAAACAAGAAAATGAATATACATAAGCCCAATTGTAATCTAACATTGATAAGATAGTATCATGTAGATTCAATCAAGTAAAGAAAAAAGTTTTTAGTTTAACAAAAATTTAATCTTGAAAACCCTATTCAAAAGAATAACTTAATCTCAGTCATATTGTTGATTGAAGATGATAATTCAAACATAGAAAAAGAATCTTAGGAATTCAGGAACATCATTAATGCTCTTGGATGGTCCTATCCAACCCAAATAAAAAAAATGAATATAATGAGATGAAATGATAGAAAAGAGGAAAGGAATTATTATGAAAGGATATTTATGTCCATTATGTATTCATAAGTGCAGAGTTTTTAGGAATGTCATTTTTTAGTCCTAAATAACCTCACTAAATCTTATATTCAATCAAAGAATTTGAAAATATCATACAATATGATCAATTAATTAAAACAAAAAAAAAATTTGAATCTCATTTAAGGTTGTATTCGAATAAAGAGTCAAATGCATTCAATGTCCTAGTAAAGCTTTTATCTAGGAAAAATATCCAATGTAATATGTTATAAAGAGTTGAAATATTTTCAAAATGTTGAAAAAAGAAAGAAAGAAAGATAATTAAAGGGATGGAAG
This sequence comes from Cymbidium sinense, assembly GCA_021442155.1. Lineage (NCBI taxonomy): Eukaryota > Viridiplantae > Streptophyta > Magnoliopsida > Asparagales > Orchidaceae > Cymbidium > Cymbidium sinense. Next base: position 36,468,977 of record CM038223.1, read on the forward strand.
AATTAAATCCAAGAGCAAAAGGATGAAGTCTAAAATTTTTGAGTATGTGGACATTTTGACTTTAAACTTCTCTACATCAAAATAATGGGGTAGGTTAGAAGTCAAGAATTTCCCTTAGCTTAAAGATAATCAGATGTCTCATAATTTGTCATCATGGCCTTTTCCATGTTATGTGCACTCATATGGCAGGTTAAAGAGATAATGGTCTTATTTTCTAAGAATCCTTTTCATTTGTATCTCAAAGATTCAATTGAGTATAATTTAATTCCATTATAAGAGGCCTATCGATAAGAGCCATATGCAAGAAAAGATATGAATCATTTAAAAAGATAAAATCCAAAGTTGATTTGGAATTCAATATTATAGAGCCATTGATATGAACCACTATTATATTAAGATAAAAATTATTAAATACTTAGGGTCCTGACTGTCTCCTTAAAAATACCCTAACATATTAAATGAATATTATTCAAACATGTCAAAAGATCTACATAATCTTCAAGTTCAAAATGCACCCCTAGAATTGGAAGAGGAATCTAAATCCATAATTAGTAGGCTAAAAAAAAGTCTACTAATAGAAGTTGATGTATAATTAATATTAATAATCTAACTCTTTGATGAGTCAGTTATTGATGAATTAATCAAGCTATTTTTAGAGTTTAGAGACCACTTTATATGGAAATAAAATGAAATGATCTCCAAATGTAGTGGTTTATAAGCTCAAACTTGATGCCATTTCAGTAAGCTAAGTCCCTTGACGAATGCGATCAAACTTCAAAAGAAGGGCATGATGTTGCTAGACTAAAATTTAGTTAATAAGTGACTTACATGAGAACAAAACATTCTTCTTGATTGGCTTACATCATTAGAACAAGAATAAGAAAATAAAAAATAAATGAAGAAAGAAAGAAAAAGATTAAATCTGCATGTGCCATATCTTAGGACTAAGATAAAATCTTTAGTTTGAAGATGGGTTCCTATTACCCATACTTCATTTCAAAATCAAAAAGCTTTCATGCATAAGATTATACTCATTAAGGAAAACTTATCTGAATATTATCAAATCAAAATAATTCTAGAAAAGAAAATTAGAAGCATACGATACAACATTTAGAATCCTTACAAGAATATTATGTTACATAGTCATATCATTAGTCTCAAAATATTAGGATAAATTATCAAAGGGTCATGATCAAGATATCTTATAACCTTACTTTTGATTAGGTGAAGTATTATATTGAAAATCTTGCAAAAAATGCAGAAAATGAATGGATGAAGAAAACAAAAGAAATAAAAAGAAACTTCATTGTGATTTGAAAACAATCATATCACATGTGGGTTCCTAAAATATACCTTTGAAGTAATTTCAAGAAACTTATAGTGGAATTTAGAAGGAATAAAATAAGAAACAAACAAGAATTAATTAAAGACATCTATGAAATATCATTCAAAAAACCTTTAAAGGATAACAATTCAACTAAAGAAAATTTATTTCAAAATTATCAGGGGAATCTTAATTTCTAATAAGTTAACACTCCCAATTCCTTTATTGATTAGGGAAAAAAGAATAAAATAAAGATACATCTTTATGAGAATCTAAGAGTGTGTTTACCTTGATTCTCATTCACTTTTGAAGGCTTTAAGGAAATCTCTTGATCTTTATTGAATCCAAGGGAAGGCCTTATAAGTTGTAGATTCATGTCAACAAAACAAGATGAAATATATATTCATGCCAATCAAAAATAAATAAAAAATTTCATTTGAGAATTATTGTTTGACTTTGGTTTTTACTACCCAAGAACAAGAAAGTCACATGCAAGCTCAAAGATAAAATTCTCATGTTAGTACCATATGATGTCTTTACTAAAGTGGATTAGACATATAACATGGCCATATGTAACTTTGAGATTAAAAAAAAAGACAATGAAAATAAAAAAAATGAAAAATGATGAAATTTTATGCTTATGGAAAACATTGGGTCCAAAATGTACCCATATCCTTCTCCAAAAATATACTTCAACTCTTTGAAACTTTCTTCGCTAAACTTCTTCATGTGTAAGAAGCATTAGTGAAACCAAGAAATGGAAGCAAACCTTCAACACCTCTCACTAGTTATACTAATCAAGTAAGGATCAAGTCCATGTGACTATTGCTTATTGGTCAAGAGACTTGAGGATTAAGAGTAAAGTCACCATGACCCCCTTTCCTTAATTAAAATATCCGTAGGTTAGAAGTAAGCCCTTTATGTCACCTTTCTTATTTATACCTTGAGTTGGGAGCATGCCCTCTGTGGCACCTTTCTCATGTCTTCCCTATGAGTTTGGAGTAAGCCTTTGTGCACCATTCTCATAAGCTTAGAGTAAGCCTTATATGACATAACTCTTTCTTTCCTTGAAGTTGAAAGTAAGCCTATTTGAGGCACCCTTCTTATAACTTCCCATTGGTTTGGAGCAAGCCTTTCGTGGCACCATTCCTATTATTCATAGGGATTAAGTCATGAAGACCCTTTTCCTCTTCTTTAGCTATCTAAGTTGGATTAAACCATTGAAGACCCCTTTTTAATAGCTAAACATATAGGTATAAATCTCAGAGAAGGCATCCTTTTAGATGATAATGTTAGGATAAAGTCACCAACACCCCTTTCCTTATCATACTGGCTATTTAGATTAAGAATAAGTCATGAAGACCCCTCTTCTATTAACCAAAATATTGAGGATTGGATTAAGTCATGAATACCCCTTTCCTCTTCTTTAGCTATTTAAGTTGTATTAAGCCATTGAAGGCCCCATCATAATTGCTAATCATATAGGTGTAAGACTTTTATCCTATTAGTAAAAACTAAAAAAAATGTGAGGTTTAAGACCAAGTCATCACCCCTTCCCTCAACCCAAGCTATTTAGGTTGGACCCATTAAAGGCTCCTTCCTAATAACTAACTAAAAAGAGATAAGTCCCTCAGTAGGCATTATTTTTAAAATATAAGGATAGGAACAAGTCATAAAGACCCCTTTTATAACAAATAGGCTAGTTAGGTTAATAATAAGTCATGAAGACCCCATTTTTATTAGCCAAAAATTAAGGTTTTAGAACAAGTCTTTAAGACCCTCTTTCTCATTGTGGCTACTCAAGTTGGATTAAGCCATTGAAGGCCCCTTCTTAATAACCAATCATAAAAGAGTAAGTCCCTTAGTAGGCATCCTTATAAAGAAAGGATAAAGGCATTACGACCCCTTTTCTTTTCAATCTACCCACGTTGGAATTAAGCCATTGAAGGCCCCTTCCTATTAGCTGAACTTCATTAGAATATGATCCAAGTCCTTGTGAATCCTTTTCTAAAATAAAACAAAAGAAACTAAAGAATTGAAAAAAAAGCCTTTGAAGGCCCCATTCCTATGGACTACTCAGAGTAGAAATTAAGTCTACGTGACCTCTATCTAATAGTCAAAATACAGAGGTTTAGGATTAAACTATTAAAGTTGCTTCTCCCCAGCTTAGCTATTTAGGTTGGAATCAAGTCTTCATAGACTCCTTCCCTATAGCTAACCAGATAAGAGTAAATCCCCTAGTGGTGTCTTTCCTTGGTTAAAATAAAATATAATTTGGATCAGGAGTAAGTGTCTATATTGGCATCCTTCCTAACTACTATTCTAAGATAATAGTAAGTCCCTTGAAGGCATCTCCTCTAAGTATAATGATTGTGTTAGTATTAGACCCTTCTTTGAGTCTATTCCTAATTATATTTAAATTCTTCTTAGAACTTAGAAAATTTTAGTTCTTAAGAATGAATCATTCCAAACTTAAAAAAATTTAGACATGTTTATATCTTTTTTAATCGAATCCAAAACATAAATTAAAATCAAAATCAAAATTTTAAATTTGAACTTCTTCAAGCTTATGCTCATAGTGTTGACTAATTCGATCAACACCAATATGTGCAATGTACTCTAGACGATCCACTAAACATACTGGGGGTCCATTTGTTGACCTCATTTCAAGATGATGTTAACATCATTTTTGAAATTAGTAATTAAGATACATAATATTAACATTAGGAGCCTCCTAATTAAGTGCTTAGGACACTACACTTGGTAACCTAGTACATCTTCCTTAGGTTTGACCTCACTTAATAGGTTTAGGTAGACTCAACCTAAATTCTAAATTTAAATTAAATCAAAACAAATCAAAATAAACAAAAAATTTATTCAATTTAAATCAAAATGAATGAATCTAAATCCAAATCAAAGTCAAATCTAGTCAACTCTTTTGACATGAATTTGATTTATGTGGGTCCCACCAAGTCAAAGGCCAACCCACCAAATTTTGACCAAATGAACCAAATGATAAAATAAATATGTTTAATCATGAATCTAGGAAAATCAAAATTTATTTAGGCCTTAATTAGGCTAATTAGACCACTTGGTCTAAATGAAACTAAATGAGTCCTATTTGGTTCAAACCCAAAATAAAATTAAAATCAACTCAATTTGATTGTTCAAAATCATTTGAAAATGATAACGAAACATAATACAACCAATCATTGGGTCCAATTTGACCAAAAGGGTCATTTGACCCAAATGAACCCAAGCTTAACCCATTAAGCCTAATTTGGGTCAAATGGGTTCAAATTGAATAAAATTGAAATCAAATAAAATTCATCACTCTAAATCATCTCACACATGTGATTAAATATGATTAAAGTTTAAGAAAAATTCAATTAAGTCAAATGGGTCATTTGAACCCAATTGAAATCAAGCTTAACCCATTTAAGCCTAATAGGTTAAAATGAAATGAAATATAAAACCAACTCAAATCCTAAGGAAATTAATTAAATCAAATCTTAATAAATCATCAATTGAACATAATTGAACCCAAAATAAAGTTAATTAATTTTAAATAAATAAAGTTAAAACATTTTGAATCAAAATGGCATGAATTAGGTTCAAACCTCCAATCCAACTCAAATGGATTTGAATTCAACCTCAAACTCACATTGGGTTTGATTTGGGTTGCCAAACACCAGCCTAAAGGTTGTGGTGGTGATGCCAAAAGCCATAAGTGAAGTCAAAGGGAGATGAGTTGAAATTTCACCAAGTAAATATGCCTTTATGATTCTTCCTCCTCCCATCATCCAAACTCCCTTGAACTTTACCCAATCTTTGACCACCTCTTGGAAGTTAATTCCAAGGGTTGAAATCAAGTAGCCATCCCTTTACACACTCACAAGGTCAAGAGGGACTAAACCCACCCTCCAACCAAGCCACTCGCCACCGATGGCTAGAATCTAGCCGCCTAGAATACTTCATACATGGCTCTCAGCCATGTATAAAAAGAAAGGAGAAATGCCCTCTCCTCACCCTCTTTTCATCTCAAAATATTTGCAAGGTGAAGAGAAGAAGAAAGAGAGCATTCCCCAGACCTCTCATCATCAATAAGCCAAAATTAGGCCAAAGCTGGCGACTAATCTCTTGGCCTCCAATGGAAAAATGAGAGGGGAGTATTTCACCTTGAATTAAACATCCCAACACGTTCTAGAGGTCAAAGTGGCCTCAAACAAACCTTAATTGAGTGTCATCACCATCAACAAGCCAAGAACAATCAAACTGAATAGAAAAAGGTCATAAGTTAATCTCCAAGGTGATTGGCGGGGAGGCAACCCACCAAATCACATTCATGGATTTGTTCAATCGATGCAAAGGTGCCTGGAGCACGACGACCCCTAGGGATTACCTCTAATGAGGTATGCTTCAAAATCGACACCTCTAGAAAAATTCTTTAGTCCTTTGTGAAGAAAAATTGATCCCCAAGATGATTAAATTGCATTGATCAATTGTAAATCAATCCTTGATCATTTTTCAATTGAAATCACATCAAATTTGGCCTCAAATTATCAAAAATTCATTGAATTTGATGGATGGTGTTTATCCCTTGCAAGAGACAAACAAGGCTGATCTTCGTTGTTCATTCCTTCTATTTGGAATGGATGACCATGATCTTGTCAAGTGATTTAATTCAATCCTTATAGAAAATCATGAGTGAAATCAAGACCATCCCATCTTTGATCGGATGATCAAGAATAATCCCACATGGCTGACGCTTTTGATGTGGTCGCCATATGGATCTTGCATTGCCTAGAGACGCTAAGTCGGTGTCGCCATTTAAAATGGTATTTCCTATTTTAATTGGTTAAAAAACATTAAAAATGTTAGAAACTTCAAAAAATCATAAAAATATAATATAAACCTAAAAAATTAAAATGAGGGCTCTATGGATTCATCTCAATGAGTAAAATCAATTAAACACAAAATTCCCAATTAATTTTTGGTAATTTTGGATTAATTTGACTTCAAATGAAATTAATTAAACTAATCATTAAACCATTAATCCATTTGAAATGAAACCTTGGGGAACTAAAATTAAGGTTAAAATTTACCTTAGGAAAAACATTTCATGAATTATTGCAAAAATAAATCAAAAGATATCAAATTTTAAACTCCACATATCAATTTAATAAAATAAATTATGAAAATCGATCAAATCACTTTAAATTAACATAACAAATCCTAATCAACTTAGAAACACCAATGAAACTCATTGAAGCTTAATAAATCACAAAATGTTCTGATTTGGTAATTAATTAAATTAGTTAATTCAAATAATTAATAAAAATTTAGGAAAATCATAATAAATCAACCAAAACTCCAAAAAATCCAAATCAACCCTCTATGGATGCATTTCTTAGAGAGGAATCTAAGAAAAATAAAACCTTTAAATGATTCTTCCTAAATTATAATTAACTTGAATTTTAATGAAATAATTAAATTTTTAATTACAACCTAATCATGCATCTCATTAAATTGAAACTTTTGAAATATTAAATTTGCAAGGAACCCTACTTTCCATAAAATTTTAACTCAAAATTTAATTTAAATCCCAAAATTTAAAATGCCCAATGGTAGGATAGTCGAAATATCTACTAGGCATCCCACTATCTATAGGCATTTCCTACTTAATCCTGATTGGCTTCCGAAAGAACTCTTTCCACTTTGGATCATTTCCTTTTCAAATTACAAATATCATTCCCATTTTAAACCCTCTTAGAAATCCATAGAAATAATAGCCTATTTCTTTAATAGAGAGTTTTTTTTATAAAGAGGTTATCCATTCTTAAGATGTAAATAGTTATAAAGGCTTGTCATTATAGGGAACCATGAACCAAGTTTAAAATAAATCTTGTTCTACATCCCATGTAGTTCAATGTAAAAATCTCTAGTATATTAAAGACACATTAGCCTTAGGAGGCTTTTATTAAATGATCAAATCCATTATAGGATAACATATTTATCTTTCGAGATAATATGTTTACTCTTTAATGACACATTTGATCATCCAAATAAGAAATTCCTAAATGTTATGTGGTGTCATAAATTTTCCCCATAAATCTCACATCAAAAAGATTTGATGAATTAAAATCACTACTTCGTGAATACAAAGATTGCTTCACATAGAATTACAATGAAATACTAGGCCTGTCACTATATGTGGTTGTATATAAACTTGTCAATAAACTTGATGTACAGCTTATAAAGCAAGTGATGAGTAAAAATTTATGGCATCACATAGAGTTTAAGAGTTTCTTATTTGGATGATCAAATGTGTCATTAAGGAGTAAATATATTATCTTAGAAGATAAACATGTTTTTTATAATCGATTCTATCATTTAATAAAGACTCCTAAGGCTAATAAGTCTTTCATGTACCAGAGATTTTTCTCTTGGATTACATAAAAGCAGAACATGGTTTATTTTAAACTGGGTTCATGGTTTCCTATAAAAGCAATCCCATACAGTTAATTACATCTTAAGATGGGCCTCTTCCTAAGAATACTCTCGATTGAAAAAATAAATCATTATTTTTAAAGATTTTTAAGTTGGTTTTCAAAAAAATAATCTTTTGAATTTTCAATTGGATTGATCTAAAATGGAGAGAGTTATTCTTAGAATCCAAATGTGATGAAGTAAAAAATGTCTATTGATACTAGGATGCCTAGTAGGCACTTCAACAATCCTATAATTAGGTTTTAATTTATATTTTGAGTTAACATTTTTTTAAAAATCTAAGGCTTAGATTATAGCAACACAAGAATGCAGATATGTCTAGGGTTGAAGATTTACTCCAAAGAGGACACTATACAACCTAGTTTACAAGTGCTTGTAACACATGTTAGATGCTCAAACTAGTTTTATTTTGAGAATTATTTGATAGTCCTCTCAGTTAAGGGAACTAACTTATCCCTAACTCTTTTAAACTTGCAACCTATCTGGAAAGGCTGCTAGCTAACACCACCTCAGTGTATTTTAAATTCAAGATGCCAATTCTCATGTATGTAAGATGGCTAGGATGTTGTCTATTTTAGAAAGGAGTCAAAGAATCCTAAACTCACTCCCTAATTCCTAAGAAATGTAAGGTATGAAATGCACTAACTAATGCACATTTTATAAATTTTTAACATTTTTACTCGATGATCATTTAGGGCATAGGTACGCAATTCAAGCCTATATGGTATGCAATTAGAAGAATGTCATGGGCTAAATCAATAATAGAAGGTAGGCATCCCCAAAAAGGTGGTCATTCTCACCAGACAGATGTCCCTTATGTGCAATGGGAGGAGTTGCCCAATTCAAGGATTGAAACATTATGATTGCATGATTTTCAACAACTAATTGGCTTTTAATTAATTTTATGTTATTTTTAGGGCTTTAATTTAAATGAGATTTTGAATTTCATTATTTTTAAGTTTAAGGTAATTAGATTTAATTGGGTAGAAAATTTGATTTTTCTTATAGGCCTACATCCAAGCATTCATCATATAAAAGCACATCATAGAAAGAAATCTAGAAGAATAGGTTGATTCTATTGTACACCCAAAATAAATCAAACTAATTTAAATTTATAAAATAAGCCAATACAGTCAGGTACTATTGTACACTCTGAAAGAAAGGAAAATGGGCAGTTGGCCAAGCTTTGCCATTATACAACCTAGGCTAGAATTAGAAATCTAGATCTATGGGTCTTCTTTCCAAAATCATCTCCTTCTTTAGGGGCACAAGGGACCTCTGCACCATCTCTTGGTAGGGTCAGCTCTAATTAATTCTAGACCCCATAGATCCTAACTTAATTCTAAGCTAAAATTTATATTTTTAAATTCAAAAATAAATCCTAAGCCCTAGAAAACAAATGTCAGGAAAGTACATATAGCACACAACAATTATATTTTACAAACATACAGCCTTAACATTAGTTGCTTGCCAAGCCTACCTGTCCTATTAGCTATGCTAAGGGACTATTCAGCACCTGGAAGCAAATAATAATTTTATAATTTTTATTTATGGCAATAGTCCCTTTAACAAAACTCCATGCAGTTGCCCAATCCAGTCTAAAATAGTACACCACTAAATAATAAAAGCAATTTTCATCACAAAAATTATAGAAAATCACAAAATGACTTAACCTATGCCTAGGGTCCATGACCTATAATTCTAGTGCATGAAGAAAAAGGGTTTATGTGGCAAGACTTTACTAGGATTTATGGTTTCAATTTTTAGTTTTGAGTATTTGTTTATTTACATTTTGATAATTTCAACTTAAATGATTTAATTATTTATTGATTTTTGTCTTCATTTTAGATATATTTTATTATGTTAAAATTACATTAGATTTTCAAGAATGAAGTATACAATAGGCTTCATTTTGGGTGGAGCCCAATTCCATTCAACATCATAAGTCCTAATAGGATGATATCTTTATTCTATTATAAAGATTCATCCTAAAAATATAACTAAAATCCTAAGTATTTTAATTGAACTTTTCTTTAAATTTAGAGGGTATGAATTAGTTTAGTTTATTTCATTTTACTTTAAATTTTTTTAATTTTTTTTACTTATTATTTTATATTTTGATTTCTTTATCAATAATGTTGTGATTTAGTTTAAATTAATTTTAACTTGAGGTTTAATTTATTTGTTATTATGATTTAATTTGGTTTTCTCTTTAAGTTAATTCACTTGTTATTATGATTTTAGTTTCATTTAATTCGGCTTAATATTGTAACATTGATATTTATCATTTATTCTCTTAATTTGATTCATTTTTACTTTATATGTTTGCTTTATTGATTATAATGATTTATATCTTTTTCAAATTTAAATTATTCAGTTTTCTTTACATGTATATTAATTTTATTTTACTTGTATAACTTTAGATTGATTAGGTTTTAGTGTTTATATTCTTTGATTTAATTTTCATTTTTGTTTATTATTTTTTTAATTTTTATTTAGGGTAAAGCTTTATGTATAATTTCATTTTATTTTCATTTCATTTGTTTATTTGATTTTAGGATGCATATAGTTTACTCATTACACTTACGTGTAGGTATTTCATTGATTCAATTCAAGTTAATTTCATTTATTCATTTTCATTAATGTTCATTAACCTAAGTAAATTTATATTCAATTATTGTGTTTTGTATTATTCACTTTATTATATTTCAATTTTATAACTCATTTGCATTAACAACTCAGTCTTGTTTTGATTTATTCATTTCATGAACTAATCTAAGGTTTGTTAATGAATTTAGGCTAAGATGATAACTCCAAATTGTCTATTTCACACTTTATGAAATGGTTCAATTCATTTTAATTAATTTAAGTGAACTGATCATTATGTCATTTGAAAGGTTCTTTTAGCATTTAACATTATAAAATTTTCCTTTTCTTCATGACTTAAGGTGTTTAAAGAAAGGCAATTCCCTTTTGTATTAAAATTGCCTTATGTTACTTCATCATTTTAAGTTTAATTCAACTTACCTTAAAGTTTAATTACACTTAACCTTTCAAATTTGCATTTATACCATTTCATTCCTTAATCTAAATGGTTATAAAATATTTATATGTTGATAACTTGTAAATTTTATAGGTTAATGAACTTTATATTTTAGTTTATAAATGGAGTTATTATGGTTTAAGGGATTATTATTGTTAAATATGATTAAGTTTCATATTTTTCATTTAACCATGATCTTTAACTCAGGATTAATTAAGTTATTTTGTTTCTAGTTCTCTTGAGTATTTTATTTAAGAGTTCTAATGTTAAGTATGATATTCTAAATTTATATTATAGGCTTTGTAATTTTTGTGATTTGTTTTATTTAATATTTCCTTTAAATTGACCTAGAGAATTCGAAATTCAAATACTCCCAATCTAGAAGTCAATAGGATTTGAAATTTTTATGGCAATTGGGGTTCCATGCCAATTTTATTTCCCAAAGTTTCACTTCAATCAAATATGTAATTATAGTGTAATTATGGTTTTAAGTATTTCATTTAAACTTAAATTAGGCCTAATTTGATGAAAATTATTTATGGGTTTTATTTTTCTTTGATTCCCATCTGGAATATGCATCTAATACTAATAATTTTAGGGATTATGGTTGATTTATTATGTTTTATTTAAGTTCAAGTTGATTAATTGAAATAACTAATTCAATTAATGGCCAAATTAAGCCATTTTGTGAATTATTATGTTCTAATGGGTTTCAATGGCTAATTATTGGTCATTAAGATATATTATGATGTTTTGAATTGATTTAATGAATTTTCATCATTTATGTTATTTTTTATTAATTCATGAAAATGAGGGTTTAGGGTTTGAAATTTCTAATATTAATATTTATTGCTCAATAAATTATGAAAAATTTACCTAATGTGTATCTTAAAATCAATTTCAATTCCCCAAAGTTTCATTCCAATTTGATTAGTGCTTTGGGATTAATTAGGGTTTGAAAATTTTCATTCAAACCCAAATTAATGCCAAAATTTTCCATATAATTTGGACATTTTAATTTTAATGGATTCCTCTCATCAAGAGGAATCCATAGAGCCCAAGTTTGCATTGTTTTTAGATTTATAATTAATTTTCTATGAAGTATTGAATTTTTTATACATTTTTTCTTAATTGTTTTAATTATGAAAACCCAAATTTCTCATTTACGCCCATCGGATCCATGTGGATCTGATGTGGTGCCGCTTTCCATGCATCGCTGCATCATTGTGCCACACAAGATCCACATGGATCCGCAATAAAATAATGGCACATGTGGGTTGATTGTGGGTAGTCCGATTGAAGATCGGACAACCTTGATTTGACCCATAGTTCCTCTTATTGGTTTTAATTAGAGATCTAGCTAGATCTCATTTGTCCATTCCTTTTAAAAGGAACAAATAGTGGAGATTATGTCTCCTATGATGACGATGGAGGTCAACCATAATTTTCCCATGATTTTTAGACATCTGACCATCAAAACCACATGATTTTGATGCCAAATCCATCAATGAATGAAATCATGGATATCTAAATGGTTTGATCTCACTTAAGAGCAATTTTCCTACAAAAAGTGCCAAAATCAAAAGCTTAGGGGAGGTTTTTAATGGCTTACCTCAATATCAATGATCTCTAGCAGTGGAGTTACTCTAATAGCTATGGAATGGTGTGAGGAGCTTGTGTTCCAAAGGAATTGAATGTCCTCCCTCTGGATCACCTCCTAGACCAAATTTGGCTTGGATTCCATCAGCTTTGGTCATTCTCTGGCCTCCCAACGATAAGGGGATTGGAGGAAGATGGGTTTCAATTTAGTGCAAGGTGAGGAAGGTGATGGGATGGTCTATTTTAGTTGGGAATGGCTATTGGTGAAGATTCCATTGACGTCATCAGGATTTTAGCTTGGTTTCCCTTCCTCTTAAATAACTTGGGTGATTGCAATCCTTGGAAACTAGTCACATGGCTTACCAGCCATCCAACACCTGCCTAAGATGAAAAGGTGGAATATGAATGAGGTTATAGGCTTGGATTCGGCTTTACTTGCCTTTGACTTTCCTTAGCATCTTCTTCGCCTTTGTATTTATTTGAATTTTATTAAGTGGTTTAATATTGGCTGGGAGTCAACATTAATTAGGTCTGGAAAAGGTTTGGTTGCATCCCAAAGGGATTAATTGAAGATTAGGTTAAAATCTTTTTGAAAAATGCCATTAAATGATTTTTTTTTATTAGTTTGATTTAAGTTGCTTCACTTGATGGATTATCCTTAGATCAAGGCTTGGATTGTGTCCATTTAATCATTAATGAACTTGTTAATCAAAGAGTTTTAAGGAGTTTAAAATTTATTGAGTGCTTACTTTAGGTTTAGTCTATTTCAAATTAATTAAATTTAGGTTGATTTTAATTAAGTCAAATGGTTTATTTGGCTCAATTATAATGTTTTTAATTTTTAGTTAAGTCAATCTAAGCAATTTGGAATGATTGGATCAAACAATTCCAATTTTATTTCATTTAGAACCCATTTGACCAAATTTGGACTTAATGGGTAAAGTTTGGGTTCATTTGGGTCAAATGACCAAATTGGCCAAATTAGACCTACTAATGGGTTGGTTTATGTTCAATAATCATTTTCAAATGATTTTGGACAATTGATTTGGGTTTATTTGAGTTTGGTTTGAGTTTGAACATAATAAGACCCATTTAGGCTTATTTAGGTCAAATGACTTAAGTAACCTAATTAAGGCCACATTGGACTTATATTATTTTAAATTCATGTTTTAATATGTTCATATCATCATCCCAACTATTTATAATGATTTTATCTGGTCAAATTTTGGTGGGTTGACCTTTGACTTGGTGGGACCCACATAAGTCAAACCCATGTAAAAGGGTTGACCAATCTTTGACCTTTAAATTAAATTTGGATTTATTCAATTTGATGTTATGGAGTCATGCTTTTAATTTCATTTTATTTCAATTTGTTTGGATTTAATTTGAATTTCCTTTGGTTTATATGTTTCTTAGCATAATTAAGGTAATTAGGTTTAATTCCATAATTAAACCCTAATCTAGGCTTAATAAATTTCAAATTTAAAGTGGTATATGTCTAAGTTGAAGATTTTGGTTAAATATAACTAAACCCATTAAGTTAGATTAATCTAAGGAGGGTGTGCTAGATCACTAAATGTAGTGTCCTAGGTGCTTAGTTAGGAGATTCCTAATCTAGGATTAGGCATCCTAATTATTATCTTTAGAAGAAATGTTATCCTCATCCAAAAATGAGGTCAACATCAAGCATTAAGGTGAATGAGATTGGAAATAGAAGAACAAGTAATCGCTAAAATCAAAAGCTTATTGAAGAAGGATTTATCTAGGAAGAAAAGTATGCTGACTGGATTGCCAATATTATCCTAGTAAGAAAAAAGAATGGACAAATTCATGTCTATATTGACTTTAAGGAATTAAAAAAAGCATTCCCAAAAGATGACTTCTCACTACCCAATACAGAACTCTTGGTAGACAACATTGGGGCTATAACCAAATTAAAATGACTCTAGAAGATGTAAAGCATACCTCCTTCCACACACCGATCAACATATGCTATAAAGTAATGCCATTTGGCTTGAAAAATGATAGCATTGCATATCAAAGAGTAATGACCCTCATCTTTGATGATCTCATACATAGGTATGTGGAATGTTACATCAATGATTTGGTTGTTAAAAGTAAGAATCAAGGTGAGCACATAAGCAACTTAAGAGTTATATTCTATAGAATTTTAAGTTTCAACTTAAAGATGAATCCTTTAAAAAATCGATGAAATTTTCCTTTTCATGAAAAAAACTCCCCACTCAATGATGAATTGCTAGATGAACAAATCTTTGAAGTAAAATAAACTCAATAAACATCAAAATGGGAACTCTATTTGTATGGTGCTTCATCAATAAATCTAGCTAAATCGCAAATTTTACTTACAATACATGTCATAATTGGTCTAATATTTGAATAACAATTAGGTGGTATTCTCTGATATTCATATAATATAATGGAACCTCAAACTAATAATTAAGTCAAATATGAAGCATTAATTGCAAGTCTAAAGCTAGCAATTAACATAAAAATTAAGAAGCTTCATGTTTACAGAAATTCTCAACTTATAATCTGACAAATAGTTGGACATTCAAGATAATTAAATTGAATTAATGCTTTATCATATGTATATCTTAGGGCTTTTGAAATAAATTTTGATGTAATAATTACAAAGGTGTCATGTTGGGATAATAGTAAAGAGGACGCCTTAGCTAAATTGGCTAAGGAAATGACTAACCCTTAGGGAGATCCAATTACAATAATAGTCCAAAAGAGACTAGCATTGGCACCAACCCTCTTGTAAACTTTTAAACCTAAAGAAAATCGAGAGATTTCAATGATAATAGAAAAAGATGACTAGCAAGAACCATTCATCACTTATCTTAAAGGTGGAATAATACCAAAGGATAAATCAAAAGCTCATCAAATTTTATAAAAAGCACTACAATATGCTCTTATGAAGGATACACTCTATCAGCCCTCATTCTACCAAATATGATTATGATGCCTAAGACTAGATGAAGCAAAGATGGTAATGGCTAAAGTCCATGAAGGGTTGTGTGGTGCAAACCAATTCTATCCTAAAATGAAAATCAAAATCAAAGGAATAGAATACTATTGGCCCAATATGGCTCAAGACTGCATTGCACATATCGAAAGATCTCATAAGTGTCAAATACATGCAGACACATTGCATTAATCACCTAATCATCTACATCCAAGAGTGGCATCTTGGCCATTCAAAAGTTAGGGAGCTGATATAATTGGTCCAATAGATTTTCCATCATCTGGGGGACATCATTTTATTTTAACACCCATTGATTACTTCACCAAGTGGGCAAAAAAAATTCCATTAAAAGAAGTTAAAGCTGATAATGTAGTGAAATTTTTCTAAGACCATATCGTCAATGGATTTGGAGTACCTCAAAAAATTATATTTGATAATGGCACTACATTCAAAATACCAAAGTCTATCATTTTATTGAGAAATACATGATAGATTGGGGATATTATTCAATATACAATCCAAGAGTCAATGATATCGCAAAAGTATTGAATAAAATATTAGTTAAACTTCTTAAGAAAGTTCTCTCTAAAAATAAAATAGAATGGCATGATAAATTAATGGAAACTTTATGTCACACCATACAGAATGAAAAAAATTATGGCACCGTATAGAATTTTGGAATTTCTTATTTGGATGATCAAATGCATCATTAAGGAGTAAACATATTATCTTCAAAGATAAACATGTTATCCTATAATGGATTTGATCATTTAATAAAAGACTCATAAGGCTAATGAGTCTTTAATATGCGAGAGAGCTTTCCCCTAAACTACATTGGAAGTAGAACAAGGTTTATTTTAAATTGGGTTCATGGTTCCCTATAGAAATAAGCTTTTATGGTTATTTACATCTTAGGAATGGAGGAACTCTTCCTAAAAAAACTCTTGATTAAAGAAATAGGTTATTATTTCTATGGATTTCTAATAGGGTTTCAAAGGAAATGATATTTGGAATTTCAAAAGGGATCAATCCAAAGTAAAAAAGAGTTCTTTTGGAAGCCAATTAGGATTAAGTAGGAAATTCTTATAGATATTGGGATGCCTAGTAGACATTTTAACTATCCTATCATTGGGCTTTTTAAATTTTGTGATTTAAATAAAATTTTGAGTTAAAATTTTATTAGAGACCTAGGGCTTATAGTCTAACAGCACAAGACCTTAAAAATGCTAAAGGATGAAGACTTACTCACTATTATGATGCCTCATAACCTAAGTCTATATGTACTTCTGATACAAATCAAAGGCTCAACCTAGTTCCACTCTTAAGAATTATTGGTTCTTTCTCTCACTTGAGAAAAGAAACCTATCTCTGACTCTTCTGAATTTATAACCCATCTAGAAGGACTGCTAGCTAATACGACTAAAGTAAATTTTAAATCCATGATGTCAAGTCTCATGAATGCAAGATGGCTAGGTTGTTGTATTTCAAAAAGTAATCTAAGGACCTAGACTTACTCCATAATTCCTAAGTTCATGTTTTGGTATGAAGTGATTTTTACTAATACAACATATTCTAGCTTTTATATGTTTTGACTCATGATTCATTTAATGTCTTGGGGTATGCAATTTTATACCTAAATGACATGCAATTAGAAGTGGTCATGGACTAAATCAAGAAGAGAGGATAGACTTCCCCAAGAAAGTGGACATCCTCAAAGGTCATATGCCCCTAATGTGCAATGGGTGAAGCACCTTATTCAAGAATTTAGAATAATATGCTAGCATGGTTCATAAAATCTAATTATTTCTAGTTGATTATAAGTTATTCCCATGGCTTTAATTTATGTGAAGCTTCAAGTTTTTTTTTGTTTATGTTGTTTATAATTAGGCTATATACAAAATTTATTTTACCTAAGAGCCTAACATCTTAGCATCGACACAAAAAACATAGCACAAAAAAAACTTAAGAAGGCATGTTGATTTTATTGTGCACCCAAAGTAAATTCAAGCCAATTTAAATTATAGAACATGCTAATGTGGTTGGGTACACTGTACACCCCGAAAGAAAGAGAAAATGGGCAATCGAGCATTGCCCTTATATAGCATGGCCTAGAACAATAAGTTTAGATCTATGAGGGTCTTCTTTCCAAGATCATCTCCTTCTTCAGGAGAATCCATTGGGCTTCACAGGGGACCTCTACACCCATCTACTAATATGGTTAGCTCCTACTATTCCTAGGCCACATAAATGCTATAAATTTAAGCATAAAATTACATTTTAAATTCCAAAAATAAATCCTAAGTCCAGCAAAATAAACATATAAATACAAACAACACACCAACCGTTATATTTGCAAATGTGTCGGCTTAACATTAGTTGCTAGCCAAGCCACCTATCCTATCGGGCTATGCTAAGGGAATTAATTAGCACCTATAAGTAAACATCAATTTTTATAATTTTATTATAGCTATCTCTTTTTAGCATAACTCCCTGCAAAAAATAAAGTTAGTTCTAAAAGAACATCCTACCATTTATACTAACGACAAATAATCCTGTTAATCTATTCTAAAATAATACACCATAAAATTAAAGAAAATATCATAGATCAACCTAATCTAAGTCTATGGTCTGTGACCTAATAGTCTAGTGTGTGAAGGAAATGGGTTTGTGTAGCAAGACTTTGTTAGGCCTTTATAAATTCAAGTTTCAATTTGGGTTTCTAACATTTAATTTAATTTGATTTTTTAGACTTTTTAATTTTCATAATTTTGCTTCATATGTACATGTCATTATTATACTAGAGATTTGAGGTATCAAGACCTCCTTCAAACGAGTATCCTTGCGACCTCAGGTGTTCAAACTATATACCATATGTTGTTAATTATGAAAATTTTTATTTTTATTCTCTAACTTCTTTTAGTGTTAAAATTCTTTAATTTACCATGAGTGGTTTCAATTTAAGTGATTTAATGATTTGTCATTTTATTTTTATTTTAGGTGCATTTTATGTTAATATGATGTTTAAGTTTTCAAGAATGAAGAATAAATAAGTTTTGCTTTGGGTGGAACCCATTATATTCAGCATCTTAAGTCATAATAGAATGGAATCTTCTCTTTAAAATAAGGATTCATTCAAAGTACTTTATCTAAAGTTTTTGGCATTTAATTAGCCTCTTTTAAATTTATTTAGATGACTTGATTTTGTTTAAGTTTAATTTAATGAATGTTTTAATTTTATTTATTTCAAATTCTTTTTTTCATTTATCCCATTTATTTAATGTTTGATTAATCATATCTTGATTTAGTTTATTTTTTTAATGTATGTTTCTTTAATTAAGTTTAATTAAGGTTCCTTTATTATAATTTGATTTTATTTGGTTTTCACTTTAAGTCTAATTCATTTCATGTAGTTTGAGTTTTATAATTTTATTTAGTTTAATTCACTAGATTAGTGTTTACATCAAAATAAATAAAATAAAACAAAAAAAATTATTTTGGCTATAGCGTCATCGAGCTATGTTCATAGCGTCGATGCACTGCCCTAGCTTTCTAGAAGAAACAGCTGCCCGGTTCAACCATCAAATTACGTATAACGCTGCAACACCAATCTTGGCACCGAGGTGCTGCACCGACTATTGAGAGGAAATAGTTCTCACCCACTACTATAAATTGAAGTGAGCAGTTCACTCCAAGGATCTTTTCCACTTGGCTCCACTCTCTCTAAGCTAGTGATAGCTCTTCACTCCAAGATCTCTCACTTTAGGTAAGGAATTAATGTTCTTTTACTTTTAAAAAACATGTTTAATAAAAATCCCGCCATTTATTTTTGATTCAATGTGGAAAACCTGGAGATTTGAAGACCTCAACCATTGAATTTCATTCTATCATGAAATGAATACCCCCTCCCCTTCATTGATCTTGGATCCAGAAAAGGGGGAAGAGTGCTCCACGCTATGTAAATTTGAAATCTAGCACTCCTAAGGCAAAATCCTATCAAATTTTGTAAAAAAAGAATTGAAAGATACACACTTTAAATTCAAACTTTGTCCTACAGTGCCAAGGCATTGAATATTAGTGACATGGTGCCATGCTCTTGAGTATTCATATTATAGGAGAAGCACTACAGTGCCCAAGAATTAGCGTTATAGCTCTTTAACAAAATTCCATAGCGACATGGTGCTATGGCATTAGCGCTACTACGTCATGTCATGTTAATACAAGTAAAATGATATGATAACACCACGGTGCCATAGCATCACCATTGTGGCTTCATACCCACGTGTTACTTAGAATAAGACTTAGAACATTTTTGGTAAAAAAGAAATAAAATTCCACCACGTTGTGGCGTTATAAGAAAAGCATCGTAGTGCCATGTCAATTTTTTGTATATTAAAAAAGTCTTAGAAATTTTTTTAATGGGGATAAAGTAATATCCCACAGTGCCACAACACCAAAGAACATTGCCATGGTGCCTGCCTCCTGGGTTCTTCATTCTATTTCCAGCACCAAGGCACTGGCATGTCAGCGGCATGGTGTTATACCCTGATATAAGTTTTTATAAGTTTTAAAATTTTTATTTTTTATACTTTCATCCAAGAGTGATAAGTCAACAGTGAATATAAAAACTAGCATAACACATAATTATAAAAAAAAGATAAATTTTATTTCTAAACTTGAATATTACAATCACAAAATAAATAATTAAATGAAAAGAAGGGGAAAAATATAAATGGGGGGAGACTAGTTGTCGTACTAATCACCATGCTCCTCTTTCTCTTCTTCCTCCTCCTCTGTGCCAAATGTGGAGTAATCACACAGGACTGATACTGAGGTGTCATAGGGAAGGAGACTTGGCTCGGATCTACAAGATTACAATTCTGAAACATGTTGACCAGTGCAGTGTTGAACTAGGCCATGTAGGAGAATTGCATCTGCTATTGCCCATATGATGGTCAAATTTACATTCCAGTATCTCCTACCAATGATTACTCATATCCACCCTCTTTCCTAAGTCCATGACCTAGCTTCCACTCTTTTGAACTTGCTCAGCTAGGTACTTAGGAGTTTAGGGGATAGATGAGAGAGGATGTGAACACTTTGCCACTTCAAATCTATTCTTGAATCACCCAATCACCCTCTTCATTAGAGGGCCTTTTGAAGGAGTACTTATTCATTAGGTCCCCCCTGTCATACTTACCATGACACACAAATCATAAATAAGAGAAGGGTGGATGTATTCAGCAGTAGTGCTCCCCTTCAACATATTACAAAAAAAATTAAAAATGACTTTCCCAATGTCAATCGAGAACTCTTCTGAATAACAAAATTTAAAATATCCCTATCCTTGGTAGCCTCACTAATGTTACCAGAGGGCATAAGCTTGGTAGAAATAAATTAGTGCCAAGCTTTAGAAGTGATTATCATACTGGCAATAGAAAAGTTGATAATCCTTCCCTCCTATTATTTCCACTATACGCTTTCATTTTCGCTAAAAATAAAATGAATGATCTCATTAAAATTAGGATGGTCATGAAGAAGGAGAGATATTAATCATACTCAATATTAGGAAGATTATAATATGTGTTTATATCACTACTATCATAACTTACCAACTTCCCTGGATATATTCTTTATTATCATGGTTGTCTCATGCATTTACAAAGAATTCGTGCACCATTGGGATGATGCATGAGTTGTTATCGTAAGCTAGCTTGAACCACTTTCACTCGATGATTATCCCCTCCACGCCACCACTAGGATTCTAGAAACCCTTTTCTGGAATTAGGTGCTTTGTGAAGAAGAGTGTGTACCGCTCGACCGGTGCTAATGAAGCGGTTGGCAGCAAGCTAAATGCCTATAATATTGAAATTTAGAGCAGAGCTAGGAAATGAAGAGAGATATAAATCCTTAACATGGCCTTTAAATCAAATTGAGCAAGGGCAAGCCTCTCGGTTATAGAACACGACCCCAGCACCACAACACCCACATGCAACGTTGAGGTGCTAGTCAGCCCTTCCTATCAGTTAATATATAGTCAAAAATATAGAATTAATTATGATAAATTTTATAACTAATGTGCATGAAAATATGCGGCACTATAGCACTCATTAGAATAGATGTCGTTTCCCCTAAAAATTCACTACATGTTTGTCAAGAATCTTGACCAACCCTACAATGCTACAAGGTGGCACTATAGCACTATTTAAATAGTTAAAGGACCAATAATGTTAGCGTTTGTTGCTATATACACAGTTTTGAGGCGTTGAGCCTCCAGCTCACCTGTCCCACCATGTGATGCCACATAAGCAATGGCTCCACTATCATAGTATTGTGATGCTGAATCATAACACCAAGGCGTTGGGTCCCTAAAATGAGAATTTTATGTACTTTTAATGAAATTAAACTTTTTATACTATTATCCATGTGAACACCCTATAATTCATTTTTCATGCAAAAAAATTCACATCCATCCACCATGGGGACAACCAAATTTTAGCATTCCAAAGGGATGTAATCCCAACCTCTATTTATTCACCATGTGAACATCTATCTATTTACCATTCAAACACTCCATAATTTGTTCAACAAGCGAACAAATTCACATCCATCCACGATGTGGATAAACAAATTTTTGGCATTCCAAAGGGATGTAAGCTCAGCCTTCTACTAGATCACCATGTGAACATCTGCACATTCACTATGCAAACACTTTATAATTAGTTCACCACATGAACACTCTTACACCACTTACTCTAAAACATTTTAAGTCTACTCGGGATACCTAAAATGAGGCAACCCATGGCTATTAATCAGATCTCCGGACATTATAGCTATATCTCTCTAATGTTGGTTAACTAGAATAATGTAGTCTCGGGATGAGTGAACCATAGGATCTTGATCAAGATTACACTTTTATTTTCTTTTAGATGGTTATTTGAACCACATTATGCATCTGAGACACCAATGCATATCAAAAATATATGTCTATTTCCAACTTTAATCGAGAGTTCTCTCTTAATGCGATAAGAGGGGTAATTAACTATGGAGGCTTGTGTCCATAGGAAGTAGAACCCATATCTAAATAAACCCTAACATGATGATAAGAGAAATCTAGTTGAGTATATACCAATCTACCTCTTTGAAAAAATATACTCCTGTCCATTTCATCCAAAGATGGCAAAGCACATCTTTAAATGTGTTTTTTAGTGATCAAATTTCTAGTGACTCTATTGAGGATTACTTCTCTATCCATCTCTGGTTGAAAAATAAAAAAAATAAATAGTATCCTAAGAATATCTTGGATTGTATTCTTTAGATTCATTGAGTCTAGTAGAGTCTGATTTTAAATTTACCCTAAGGTTCAAAATCATCCATGGAAAACTCGACCAATGTGATGACTATCTAATTAGGAAAGGAATCTACTATCAAATTCACCTAAGCTATAATTAACATCAGTTCAACTGGAGCCACTATCTAGTTTGGAATGATCTCGCAGGTTGTCTAGTTTCTACCAGTTGGACCAATGAATGAATTTATATCTAAGGTGTACAATAAAAGAAATAGGTCAATCCTTGAATCGGCCTAGGCTTGACACAACCTCAAAAAGAATATTTATCTTTGATAGGTTATCAAAGACAGCCCCGAATGCTAAAGGTAAAATGACTGCCAAGCCCAAATAGAAATTTATTATAGTTATCCCACTTAGCATCTTGTTTGAGAAAAAAACCTAGCACAAACTATTATCATAGCTCCAAGTTACAAAAATAACCATGAAGCATATTTTTTAGCCACTAAGATGTCTAGAAGAGCACAAAGGAAATCTATTGCCTCTTTTAGAGTTGTCAAACTACCTATTCATACTGAGCAGCAATCTGACCCACAGGTAGAGGCTGACATATCTACAGGTAATAGCTTTGACTTGTTGAAATGGGTCAAAAGAAATAACTTTGAGATAGTTATAAGAAATTTTACTAGGACAAACCTGCAAGTTCTATATCTTAAAATCAGTCACGAAAGGGGAATGATTTCTTCCCGAATCTATAAGACCTTGAAGACTGTCAAGAATAGAGATCTTCAAAGAAGTTTCAATAAGTTGGTGAGTAAGGTCACCAAACTAAAAAATTTATACTTCAAAGGTAGTGGAAATATTAAGAAGTATTATCTTGCCCATCTTGAGGAGAAATCAAAACCAAAAAATTGAATGATCGGTGAGCACTGAAAAATAAATGGATGGCCAATTGTTGGAAGGTCTTATTGACCTCATTTTTGGATAAGGTTAACATCACTTCTAAAATTAGTAATTAGAATGTCCTAATCTCAAATAAGAATCTTCTAATTCAATGTTTAGGACACTATACTAGTGACCTAAAATCTTCCTTGGGTTTAATCTAACCTAATTGGCTTAGGTGAACTAACCCAAATTCCAAATTTGGATTAAATAAAATCAAATCCAAATAAATCAAATTAAAATTAAATAAAAATAAAGGAACAAATCCAAAACTAAATCAAAATTAAATCTAGTCAACCCATTTGACATTGGTTTGACTTTGGTGGGTCCCAACAAGTCAAAGGTCAACCCACTAAGAGTTTGACCAAATTAAATCATTCTAAATATTTCAAATGATCAAAAAACATGTTTGATCATAAATCTAAAGAATTTATAATTCATTTAGGCCTTAATTGGGTTCATTATACCACTTAGTCTAAATAACCCTAAATGTGTCCTATTGCATTCAAAGATAAATCAATTCAATTTGATTACTCAAAATAATTTGAAAATGATAATTAAACACAATTCAACCCATCATTAGGTTTAATTTGGTCAAATTGGCAATTTGACTCAAATGAAACCCAAGCTTACCCATTTAGCCCACTTTGGGTTAAAGGGGTTCAAATTGAAATGAACTTAAAATTAAATGAAACAAATCACTTCAAATCATTTAACACATGTGATTAAACATAGTTGGAGTGTGGCCATAATTTAATTGAGTTAAATTTATTCATTTGACTCAACCAAATCCAACTTAACCCATTTAAGGCAAAATGGGTCAAGTTGACTTGGCGTTGAGCTAAACCTTCATGTGGAATGGGTTAAGTCAATTCTTAATCATCCAATGGACAATCAAGAATGATCAAAATCAAAATTTGAAACTAATTAATGGTGGGTAAAGCATTTAAAACTTACATGAAATCTAATGCTAAGGTTAATCACCAAATGGATTGAAATGAAACCTATGGAACATATTTAAATTTTTCCTTACACTGATTAAAAGAGATTGCCTAGTAATCTTAATTAAATTCATCAACTCTAAATCAAGCTAAAAATGATAAACTTAACCAATGGCAAAGAGGGATTATAGAAGCAAAGCCCACTTTGATTTTTTTTAATTTCTTGGCTTAAAGACATGAATGATGGCTGCCATCAATTGAAGGCCACCAAGAGAAAATCAAGAAAAGCTTTACTTCCTCCAAGGAAAAGATCAATGAAAATCCAAAGAAGATGAAAAAGGAGAAGAAATAGCCTATGGCTCAATCAAGAAAAAAAGGAAGAGGAATTTCCTTCCTCCCTTCCCAATTCTCATCCAAACTTATTCACAAGGCCAAGGGGGATTGACTCCACCCGCACTGCCGGGATCCGCCACCTAGAAGGCCAAAAAGGAGGCACTCAGCCAAGCATGGAAAGAGGGGAGGAGGCCAAATCCATCCACCTTTTCATATTAAAATATTCACCAAAGATGAAGGAGATGACTCTTCCCCTGACTCCTTGCCTTCAGCATGTCAAAAAATAAACCAAACCCAACAGAATCTGATCTCCTTCAATGGTGAAATCCAATGAGAGGTTCTTTCATCAAATTAAATGTTCCAGCACATTCTAGAGGTTGAGGTGATTTCAAATGAATTTCCACCTCATACCGTCACTGCCAGGAGGTCGAAGAGCATCCAATGCTACTAGATTATGATCCGACGCTGGTCTAGGGAGCAATCCACAGGGAGGCAAGATGCCAAATTGCATACACACCTTCGTTACATTAAGATAAAGCTAATTGAGTCGATCCCACTATCGATGGTAGCCAAAATTGAGGTACACTCCACCACCATCTCCTTAAGCATTAAATTTGATCCCAAAGTTCAATTGGATTGCAAATGATCCCGATCATTTTGCATTTGAAATCGCATCAAAATTTAGCAGCGATGGTTGGAAATTGGCTGAAAATGATGGACGATGTCAGTCTCTTGTCGGAGAGTTATGGGATCTAATCTTCACCATCTGATCCTACAATTTGGAATGGATGACCATGATTTAGTCGAACGAACCAATTTTATCCCTTAAGGACTCCACTGATCAAATTGGGACCATCTTATCTTCAATCAGATGGTTGAGGATAGTCCTATGTGGCACCACTTTTGATGCAGATGTCACGGTGTGATGGCCAAATCACGCCGCCACATGTGACCACGCAGCTATCCATCGTTCATGATCTTAAAATGGGTAAATTCCCTTAAAATTAATTAAAAATCACAAAAAAGTCAAACAAATCATAGAAATTAAAATAGAAATAAAAAAAATACAAACTTGGGTTCTATGGATTTATCTTGATGAGAAGAATTTATTAAAACATAAAATCCTCAATTAATTCTGCATATTTTACCCTTATTTGAGTTTGAAAAAAATAATTAAATCTTAATTAATCATAAACCATTAATTAAATTCAAATGAAACTTTGGGGAACTAAATTTGATGTTAGAACACACACTAGGAAAAAGTTTCATGAATTAATTCAATGTAATTCATGAAAAAAGAAATGTCAAATCCTAAACCTCAATTTTGATTAAATAAATTAATAAAAAATGAAATAACTCATGAAAATGAATTAAATAACTTTTAATCAACTTAATGAAGTCTAATGAACATAAAAACACTAATGAAACTCATTTAAACTTAATAAATCCTAAAATCACTTAATTAGATAATTATCGAATTAAATAATTCAAATAATTAACCAAAAATTAAATAAATTACAATAAATCACCCAAATTTTCCAAAATTATGAATGAACCCTCTTTGGAAACATCTTTCATAGAAGAATCGATGAAAAATGAAATCCTTAAATGATTTGCAACGAATTAGGCCTAATTTGGGTTTTAATGAAATAATTAAAACCTTAATTATGCCCTAATTCTAAATCTAATCAAAATGAAAATTTGGAAACATGAAATTGGCATGGAACCCCATTTGCCATAAAAATTTCAAACCCAATTGACTTTTGGATTGGGAATTGTTGAATTTTCTAAGTCAATATCAATCAAATAATTAATAAAAAAAATCCATAAATTTAACAAGTCATGAAATAATTTAAACTAATCTTAATCAAACCTCCAAAATACTTAAGATGGCTCTCCAACATCCTAAATCAAAACACTTAATCATTTCATATTTAAGGGTTAATGAAATCAATAAGATGGCTATTTGGGATCACTTTTATTTTTTATTTTTTTGTTTTATGTTTTTATTTTATTTTATTTATGTTTTGTTCCAAAGGAAAATATGTTGGGTATTAATTGTTGTTTTTAAAAACACTTAAAACATCTAAAAGTTGTTTTGAATGTTCTTAAAAATAATGTTATTTGTTTTTGAAAATAAAAAATAAAAACACATAAAATTCATCAAACAAACATGTTTTTAAAATATCATAAAAACAACAACAAAAAACACAAAATAAATTTGATCCCAAACTGCCCCTAAGTTAATGAAATCATAAATAGACACTTAATAAAATTTGAATACATAATCAATCTAACTTAAAATGAATTCAAACATTGACCTAAGTGCCTTAAGTTAACATAAATTAAACTAAATTAATGAATATAAATTCAACAAACTTAATCATAACTCAAATTAAAACTAATTCAAACAAAATCAAATGAAAGAAATGAATTAAGTTAAATCAAATGAAATAATTCAATCTAATAAATTAAAAGAATAAATTAAACTAAGAATGAATATCAAATCAAATAAAAAATGAAATGAAGAATCAAATTCTAAAAAAAGAATTAATCTGAAAATCAAAATTGAATTCAAATCCAAATAGTCTAAATGAAACTAAAAGAACTAATTAAGGTACTTAAGGATCTTAGTTAGACCATGGGATTGATCTTCATCTTAGGATAAAAGTTTCATTCCACTAGGGGTTAAGATGTTGAATAGAATAAGTTCCACCCAAAAGTGGGATCCATTCTACTCTTCATTCTTAAGAACCTAAACATCACTTTAATAAAATAAAAGTGAAATAGAAATGATAACAATTCACTAAATCATTTGAATTGAAACTATTTAAAGGTAAAATTCAAACAAATTCGAATCTAAAATTGAAATTTGAACTAAAGAGGACTAGTAAAGTCTTGTTACACAAGCCTATTTTCTTCAAACACTTGATCATTAGGTCATGGACCCTAAACTTAGGTTAGGTTGTTCTGTGATTCTTTATGATTCCTTGTGATGTGTAATGATATGATGTGCTTCATATGTCTTTGTGATGTACTATTTTAGACTGCATGTCTAAGATTGTTTGCCCATTAGATTGGATGATAAGATGTTCTTCTTAGATCTAACATTATCTTCTACAGGGGCCTATGCTAGAAATGACTGTTATCATAAATAAAATTAAAAATGTTATTTTTTGTAAATATTATTAAGTCCTTAAGCATAGCCCATAGGACAGGTGGGCTTGGCAAGTAGTTAATGCTAAGCCCATATGTTTATGAAATATAATTATTGTGTGCTATTTGTATTTTGTTGACATTTCTTTTACGGAGCTTAGAAATTAATTTTAGAATCAAAATGTAAATTTAAGCTTAGAATTAGGTTAATATCTATGAGTTCTAAGATTAGTAGGAGCTGACCCTACTAGAAGATAGGTGAGTGGCCCCTTGTGAAGCCCGATGGATGTCCCTAAAGAAGGAGACTATCCTGGAAAGAAGACCCAAATATCTAGACTTGTATTTCTAGGATGGGCTATATAAGGGTAGAGCTCGGCTTGTTGTTTGCTCTTTCTTCTAGGGTGTACAGTTGTACCTGGCCGCATTGGCCTTTCTCTTAAATTAAATTCACTTGGTTTATTTTGGGTGCATATAGAATCAACCTACTTTTATGTTTCTTTCTATATTGCCATTTCATGTGATTGAATGCTTGGATGATTAGGCTCATAGGAAAATTAAATTTTATACCCAACTTAAATCTAAATAATTGAAACAAAAATAAAATAAAATTAAAACCTAACATAAAATAAAGCCTTAGACAAAACTTAAAATCAAATAGAAATAATTAGGTTTCATAACCATGAAATCATATTGCTCAAATCCTTGAATTAGGAAACTTCTCCCATTGCATATAAGAGGCATCTGACCTATGAGGATGACCACCTTCTTAGTGAATTCTGCTACTATTATTTATTTGATCCATAATCATTTCTAATTATATGGCATTAGGCATAAAAATACATACCCAAGACCTCAAATAAATCTTGAATCAAAACATTTAAAACTCTAAAAAATGTGTATTAGTTAGATGTATTTCATACCCTACATGATCTTAGGGATTAGGGAGTAAGTCTAAGTTCATAGATTCCTTTATTAAAAATGTTAAAGTCCAACCATCTTGCATTTATGAGACTTAGCATCATGAATTTAAAATGCGCTTAGGTGGTGTTAGCTGGCAGTCTCTTCGGATGGGTTATAAGTCTAAACGAATCAGGGATATGTTAGTTCTCTCAAG
Source organism: Cymbidium sinense (assembly GCA_021442155.1). Lineage (NCBI taxonomy): Eukaryota > Viridiplantae > Streptophyta > Magnoliopsida > Asparagales > Orchidaceae > Cymbidium > Cymbidium sinense. The sequence continues at coordinate 36,498,213 of CM038223.1, forward strand.
TGAGAGGAATGCCTAATAATTCCCAAAATAAAATTATGTTGAGCATTTGACATGTGTCACAAAAACATATAAGCTAGGCTCTAAAGCATCCTTCTTAAAATAAGTCTTCAACCCTAGGCATTTCTAAAGTCATGTGTAGCTAGAATCTAAGTTCTAGATTTTTAAGAAAATATCAATTTAAAATCTAAATTAAATTTCCAAAATTTAAAGCCCAATGATAGGATAGTTGAAGTGCCTACTAGGCATCCCAATATCAATAGGTATTTCTTACTTCATGTCATTTGGCCTTCAGAAGAACTCTCTCCAATTTGAATCATTCCAAATTAAAAATTCCAAAAAAAAAATTAATCCTTTGAAAACCATCTTAGAACTTTTTAGAAATAATAATTTATTCTTTAATCATAAGTATTCTTAATAAGAGACCCTTATTAAGATATAATTAATCATAGGGGCTTGCCTCTATAGGGAACCATGAACCCAATTTAAATTTAACCTTCTGCTATCTTCCATGTAATTCAAGGGGAAAATCTCTAGTACACGAAAGACCCATTAACCTTGGGAGTATTTTATTAAATGATCGAATCCATTATAGAAAAACATGTTTATCTTTTGAGATAATAAGTTTATTCCTTAGTGATGTAATTGATCAACCAAATAAGTAATTCCTGAACTCTATGTGGTGTCATAAATTATTCTCATCAGGTCCCAACAATAATATCAAAGAAATCCACATCACCCTTGCCATTCCAACCCAATCAGTGACCACCAGGGTGTGACATTTAGGACACATTCTTAGAGATCCATCACTAGGATGTCCTGACTAATATGGTGGGCCAAAGGATCAAAAGATATTAAAGATGGGAGAACTTAGTACTAATCAGCTCCCATAGATAATGAAGAAGCTAACTCTCCTATTATCTGCTAGAAGCGTCGGTCCGAAAAGAATCAGCCAATGGACGATGACATGGATGATCAACTTTCTTAGGAAGATTATCTCCCAACCAATGAAGAACTGTAAAGTTTAAATCTCCAAAACAATGAAGATGCTAACTACATGGATGTCAAGATCGTTCATGGTTGACACTTGCCTATGAAATGAAGGTGTAGTGTACAAACAACCAAGCGAGGAGGATCAATAATGAAACCCAAGTCACCAAGATCTTGAAGGTGAAGCTCATGTAGAAGTGGAAATGACTAAAGAACTCATGAATATTGTAGCAAGACAACAACAACATATGGGTTCCCAACTCTAAAGGAGAGACTAAGAAATTACTCAGCTCAACAACAGCTACAATGAAATGAGTAGGCTGATGAAGGACTTATTTGGTGAGCTTAACATTATAGTAATAGCAACATGGAAACAAAATGGATGCCTCCAAGAAATCCACCAGAGATAACTAATCTAGGAGTGGAGAATGATGGTGTACAAAATGCTCCACTCAATTCACCAGCAGCTGCAGCACAGAGAAAAGAACTTTTAGGGGAAGCCATTATTAAATCCTCATTAGGAAGGTGATGTTATCACCAAATCCCAAGTAGATGACCTCATTAGCCAAAAGGTTAAAGCAGTGATAGCCTCAAAAATTGTTGAGCAACTAGTAGGAAAATGATGAGTATATACAACTGAGTATGATCAGGTACAGTATATTAAGGGATATGTAGTGTTGAAGTTCAATACCTTCTCAAGCATAGAAAATATGTGATAACACTTGGCTCAATTTAAAGCATCATGTGCAAATACTGGTGGAAATGACACTTTATTGCTACATCAATTTGTCCAGTCTTACCCATATGGCCTTTGAATGGTATGTTGAGTTACCTAACAACTCAGTAAAAACATTTGCTAAGTTAGAGGCACTCTACATCTAGAGATTCACAAGTGCAACAAAGAAAGTGACAATTGTAGATCTCACCTTAGAAAAAAGAAGAAAGGATAAGGGTGTCACTAAATATTACACCAGATGGAGGAACCTAAGCATGAGATGTGATTAGTAGCTCACAGAAAAGCATGCATTGGAACTCCTCATGAGAAATATTGATGATTAAATGACCCCATATCTTTCCATGTCTACAATCAATACATTCCAAGAATTATTAGATCATGTAACCAAGTTTGAAAGGTTACTAAAAAAAAGTGCTTAATATGTGCTATCATAATAACTCCACTTGAAGAGGAAAGTAGACCAAGCTGCAAGAGTCCAAAAAATAGATGTGAATACAACATTCACATTTACTGTGGATAAAAAGGGAAATATGTGAGCATCAACTTCACGACCAATCACAAAGCCGATATAGGAAAAGAAAAGAATACCAACCCTCCAAAAGAAGATGGCTAAGTAGTACTCCTTTAAAAGAGAATGTACTACTATGATTTTTAAGCATGCCCTAAATTTTGGATTATAGCTTCCAGAGCTACGTTGATCAGATCAAGTAGAAAAGGTCGATGATCCCAACTATTGTCCCATTCATAGGCTTATGAGTCACCCGATTGAAGACTATTTTATTTTCGAAGACTGGGTTGAGAAGAGCTATCATAATGGGGAACTTACTTTGGAAAATAGTGTCTTAGTAAATCCTAAAAAAGAAAAGGTAAGCATTGATATGGCACAGCCGAATCCTAAAGCTCAAAATGAGAAGGTCGAGTTAAGCAAGACTTAAGACACAAATAAAGATAAAGAAAAAAACTCCACAAGTACAAGTAGAATAGGAAGGTGGTGGGAAATTTTCATTTCAAAGAATACTAAAAGAATGATCAATATTCATTTAGCTATAAAGAGCGTTCGATGGAGGAATGCCTTAGAACCTTAATTCAGTCCTTGGATACTTACCCCAAACATAGGGAAATTTTTATACAATACGAAGATGCAGATGAAAAATGAAAAGCTTTCTTCATCAAAGACTTATAAAACATGAAAAAATAAGAAATCCCATAAACAAAATTTGAGACACAAAAAATGATAGATTCTCTAAAGGAGTACAAGCAATCTCCATGAAGACCAATTTGGCTGGAGGAATACATGCACCATTTACAACTCAACACAAAAGAGCCTAAAGAAGAAGTAGTGAAAGAAACATGTAGAATGATAAATGTGGTTAAAATTCAACTTATTTTGAAGAAGAGCTATGCTTTCCCAAAGAAAAGCCCATTGAATGGAAAAATAAGCTAGGCTCTAAGAAATTATTGCCTAAATCAAATAGTAATTCTAAAAGTCATGAAGACTCTAGGAACTCCAAAGAGTTACAGAACTCATAAACTTCTTCTGATTAAGAAATTTAGGTAGAAGAAGTAATGCAGGTGCAATTAAAGAGTGAAAAAAATATTCCTCCACCTTGACAATAGAAAGACAACAAAAAATGTAAAGAAATTTAAATTAATAAAGATGGCTTACCTCCACCATCGGCTGAACCCCAACAATCTACCAAAATAAGTGTAGACTATAATGTTCTAGCAAACTTACACAAGCTTCTTGCTCTATTAAGTATATATAATGCTCTCAAGCTATCCCAAGATATAAGAGAGACCATAATAAAAGCTTTGCAGAGTCCAAAATAATATGAAGCATTTTTCATTGAAGAAAAGATGAAAGAAGATCTTACTTTACAAAAGACTGCAACTATCACCTTCAATGATAAGACTTGCTACTCAGAATGACTGAATATAATCGACCTCTCTATATTATGGAGAAAAATTAATTCTACACATGTAAAGAAGGTGTTGATTGACCAAGGCTCTTCAATCAATCTCGACGACCAAGACACATAGAGCACTAGCTATGGATGCTCAATACCTTAACAAGAGAATAGTATTTTTCACAAAGTTTTAATGAACAAGGGTAACAAATTTTAAGGTCCACTATTCTATCTATACACTTTGGGGAATTATATACAAAAGCTAAATTTCATGTAATCGAGGCTAAAGTTGCATATAAGACACTCCTTAGTAGTCCATGGATTCATGAGTATGGTATAATACCCTCAAATCTGCATCAATTCATGAAATATATATAAAATGGTGAACAACATTGAATTGATGGGGACATGAATCTATTCTTGATACATAAAATTAATATCTACGATGATGCCAAATACTTTATCACTAAGAAGGTTGTAGAGGTTAACTCCCAAAAGAAAGAAACTCCACCTATCAAACTAATGTAAAATAGTGGAAATTCAAAAAGTAAAATTACTAATGAATCAAAACAACCCAAGGTAATTCTCCACCTTGGAAGTGATACTCAAGAGGGTGAAAAAGAATTAGTACCTAGGAGGTTCTCAACTAATCAAAAGAAAGAAGAGGCTAGTACGAGCAGCGTGACCAAACAATTAGAAAATAATGTTAATACCAAAAGCACATATAAAAGCCTTATCAACTCAAAGGAGAGAAGAAATGAAATAATTAAAAACACTTTATATCCTTCTAGAAAAGGTTACAAGGATCGTGGAATCCTCTTCTATAATGTTGAAGAGTGAACTGCAAATTCCATGTAAGAATCATTTGAAGAAGATGCTTCAATAATCATTCCTCAATACTGTTCATCGGCTCTAAAGAGACTAAATAGAAATAATGTCTAGCTATCACAATCAAACACACAAGCTTGATTGTTCAAAAGGGTTAAGCAAGGGGGTAATGTTCATAGTTCAATAAGATATGGAAAATTCACTACATGGGGATTAAGATATCTTCCATCATCAAATTCCTTAACAAGCTCATGCAATACCATATCCAATAAGAAAGCTATCCCCTTCAAAGCCATAAATTTATAAAGGTGTACCTCATAGGGAAACAAAAATATGCCTAAGATGAATTAATAATTGACTTCAAAGAAGCCCCAAAAAAATTTGAAGATGGAAATCAAGCCACAGTCGATGAACTTCAAGAAATTAACCTTAGTACCAAAGAAGAACCTAGACCAACTTTTATTAGTGCTAACCTCACATCAAAAAAGATTAGATGAATTAAATGGACTACTTTATGAATATAAAGACTTCTTTGCAGTGAATTATACTAAAATTTTAGGTTTTTTGCTAGATGTAGTTGTACATAAATTGGCTATTAAATCTGATGTATAGCTGACAAAGCAAACATCAAGTCAAATGGGATTAGAAATTGAAGAACAAGTAATCACTGAAACCAAAAAGCTCATCAAAGTATGGTTCATCCGAGAAGAAAAATAGATTGACCCGATTGTCAATATAGTCCCAATAAGAAAGAAAAATGGGCAAATCTGAGTATGCATCGATTTTTGAAACTTAAATAAAGCATGCCTAAAAGACAATTTCACATTACCTAACACAGAACTCATGGTGGATAATACGTCCAACTATAAGATGTTCCCCTTTGTGGATGGATCATTGAGCTATAATTAAATCACAATGGCTTTAGAAGATGAAATGCATACATCTTTTTGCACGCCAATCAACATATATTGCTACAAAGTAATACCATTTGGGTTGAAAAATGTGGGTGCCACTTACCAGAGAGTGATGACTCACATCTTCAAAGATCTCATACATAAGTATGTAAAGTGTTATGTCGATGATTTTTCATTAGAAGCAAAACACAAAGTGAGCATATAAGTGATCTAAGGATCATATTCAATAGAATTAAGAGTTTGAATCTAAAAATGAATCCTCTAAACTAAGCTTTTGGTGTTACCTCTGGAAACTTTCTAGGCTTTATTATACACCATAGAGGGATTGAAATGGATCCCTATAAAATAAAAGCAATAATGGAAATGTAAACACCTAAAATTTTTAAATAATTGTGCTCCCTCCAAGCAGATTGGTTGATATTAGAAGATTTTTCTAATCTCTTGGGTATTTGCAACCTTTTTTCTCGATTAATGAAAAAAGATGAGCTCTTCATGTGGGATGACACTTGTCAAGAAGTATTCAATAACATAAAGTAATATTTATTGGATTCCCCAATCTTGGCAGCACTAATCACAAAGAAGCTATTGATATTATATACGACAACCCTAGAAGAATCACTAGGAGCTTTGTTAGCACAAAATAATGAAGAAGAAAAGGAAAATTCCCAATATTATATAAGTCAGCATCTAATAAGAGCTGAAATAAAATATTCTCCTATTAAAAAATATTGTTTAGCATTAATATTTGCTACTCAAAAACTATGACACTATGTGTTATCTCATATGATAACATTAATATCCAAAGTCGACCCAATCAAATTTTTTATGATGAGGCCAACCTTAATAGGTTGCTTGGCTAAATGGATTGTCCTATTGCTACAACTTGATATAATATATGTCCCATAAAAGGCTATAAAAGAGCAAGCCTTGGCTGATTTCTTAGTCGCTCAACCTTTATAAGCAGACTCTCTACTTAATGATGAGTTGAATGATGAATAGATTTTTAAAGTTAAAAAAGATCAGCAACTATCAGGATGGGAGCTTTACTTTAATGGAGCTTTATCTTTAAAATTAGGTAAACTGCCTAGCTTACCTACAGTATAAGTTAGAATGAGCTTGATATTTATAACACTGTGAGTAGGTATACTGTGATATTCTTATAATATTACTAAGCCTTGAACTAACAATGAGATCGAATATGAAGCATTAATTACAAACCTAAAAATAATAATTAGTATAAAAATTAAGAAGCTTCATATTTACAAAGATTTCCAACTTATAATTTGATAAATAATTGGGACCTTTAAGATAAATAAGCCAGAATTAGTGCTTTACCATAAACATGTCTTGGAGATTTTAAAATAAATCCCTAAAATAACCATCATAATGGTGTAACGTTGAGATAATGGCAAGTCCAATGCATTAGCTAAATTAGCTAAAGAAATGACAAACTCTTATGGAATTACCATTACAATAATAGTCCAAAATAGACTAGCACCAACGCCAACCCTCTACAAGCCTTCTAAGCTAGCCAAGAAGTCGTGATCATGGTAGAAGAAGACAACTGGCAAGAACCATTCATCACCTATCTCAAAGGTAAGAGCTACCATAAATTAAATCAAAGGATCATCAAATTTCACAAAGAACGTTATGATACACTCTTATAAATGACACATTATATTGGTGTGTGTTTGACCAAATGTGGCTGTGATGCTTAGGACCAGATGAAGACAAGATAGTGATGGCTAAAGTTCATGAAGGATTGTGTGGAGCACATTAATCTGGCCTTAAAATAAAATTAAAATTAAACAAATTGAGATATTATTGGCCTAACATGGTTCAAGACTACGTTGAATATGTTAAAAGATGTCATCAGTGTCAAATACATGTAGACACACTACATTGACCACCCGATACCCTACACCTAACAATAGCGTCATGGCCATTTGAAAGTTGGGGAACTAATATAATAGGTCCAATAGATCCTCCATCATCTAGAGGACATCGCTTCATTCTAGCTGCTATTGATTATTTCTCAAAGTGAGCAAAAGCAATCCCATTAAGAGAAGTTAAAGAGGATGATGTAGTAAAGTTCTTCCGAGACCATATTGTCTACAAATTTGGAGTTTCTCGATGAATTATATTGAACAATGGCACTGCCTTCAAGAATATCAAAATTTATCATTTTATTAAAAAATATAAGATAGATCGGTGATATTCTTTAATATAAAATTCAAGAGCCAATGGTTTGGCAGAGGTATTTAACAAAATACTAATTATGTTGCTTAAGAAGATTCTTTCTAAAAATAAAAGAGAATGATAGGATAAATTAATAGAAGCATTGTCAGTATATCATAGAACTTATAAAATTATTGCACAAGTAACACCATACTCTTTAGTCTTTGGAGTAGACAAAATACTTCCCATCAATGTAAATTACCTTTAGCTTGTATAACAGTTCAAAATAAAGTTTCAACAAAAGAAAATATTCAAATGCGATATACAAAACTTGAAGCCATTGATAAAATGCAACTAAAATCCCAATAAAGTATAGAAACATATAGGGCAAGAATGACCCGAGCTCATCATGTATGTTTTTCCCAAGAAGATTCAAAGCAGGTGATCTAGTATTGGTACAAAGAAGTCTCATTATTCTACATCAATGAGTTGGTGAAAATTTTGATCCAAATTGGGAGAGACCATATATCATCAAAAAAGTATATGAAGGTTGTGCTTATCAGCTTATTGATACAAAGGCATCAAGCCTATGCCACCTATAAATGAACAATATTCTCATTTCAAGAAAAAATTCCCCTATCAATAGGGGAAATTTTATATATCTTGCAAAGCAAGATCTCCTACTAAAAAGAAATGTTGTATAATGAAGCAAAACTAAACTAAGATCCATCATACCCAAAGGGGCCTAATCAGATCCACCATGCCCAAAGTAGTCTGATCTAAAACCTCAATTTGGACTCCATCATACCAAAAGAGGTCAAATCTAAATTAAACTAAGATCCATCATGTCCGAAGGGACTGGATTAGATCCATCATGCCCAAAAGGGCTAGATCAAAAACCTCAATTTAGATTCCATCATACCCAAAGGGGTCGGATCAATATTAAACTAAGATCCATCATGCCCAAATGGGCTAGATCCAAAACCTTAATTTAGATTTCATCATACCCAAAGGAGTCAAATCTAAATTAAACTAATATCCATCATGCCCAAAGGGGCTGGATCAAATCTATCAAGATCCAAGGGGGTCAAATCTAAAACTTAAATTTAGATTCCATCACATCCAAAAAGGTTGGATGTAGATCAAACTAAGCTCCATCATGTCCAAAGGGGTCAAATCAAATTCACCATACCAAAAGGGGATGGATCTAAACCTAAATTTAGATTCTAATTTAAATAAGAGAAGCAAGTTTAAATATAAAAAGCTTACATAAAAGATTAAATTGAAAAATCTCACATGTATATCTCATGTATAAATTTTAATATTACTATTGATTTATAAAATTCTTAAAATTTGTGCTTCTTTGTTCCAAATATATTACAGGTTGACTATAATATTTATCTAGAAAAGGCCAGAAGATATGCCTTCCTCTAAGCCCATTAAAGAGCAGATATGGGTTATTATTGAATCCCACGATCCATGTGGTACATCCAAGATATAAGATAGGCTATCATGGCACCAATATATGTTAAGAGGCAAAGATATTTTTGAAGACTCATTTATTCAATCATCACATCTCCCACTATCCAACTTACAGTCTCCAACTGACTATGATTCGATTGATTGGGTAACTAGTTTAAAATTGAGACATAGTCATGATGCACCTTTAGAACAAGTTGTAGATCACCTTAACTTTGGTAATCAAAATGTGTCCAATTAGCCAAATACACTACTCCACATACAGGCATAGTTAGGCTACTAGGTTACCGTATATTACATTATGAGCCAGAAGATTGGGACCCAAAGTTAGTATTTGGCACTGCACTATCAGTTTAAATGGGTATGTATAGTAGACTTGACACCACCTATAGATGCATGGTGATGTTCTCAGAAAAGCTGGTATATATCAGGCTATCCATGCATCACTTTTTTATTAAAGCAACCTTCCTTTCATATGGATCAGAAGCATAGTGAAACACTAGGATAGGGCCACCAATACTTACTAGATCAGTCCACATGAGATGCAAATCACTATGGCAGATATGCAAGATATAGCAAGACTACCAAATATAGGAACTCCTTATGAAGAATGCATTCCCCCAGATCATGAGCTTTTTCAATGCCAATTAGATGGCTAATGTAGAAAAAGCAGTTTCATATATTCTTTAGGACTACATCATGACTTGGCTTATTATAAAAGACTATCCAAAGAATGGAAAATAAGTCACAGACGTCAAAATATGATCACTCTGAATACATGGTTAGAAAGCTTCCTCCATTGAAGGATGCACCTGCCACATTTCACACAGCTTGAAGATCCATTTGATAATGGAGCCCATACATTCGTTAAAGCCAAATTTGAGTCAATAAGAAAAGTCAACTCCTGCCAGATACTAGCACAGAATATTGATGAGGATCTATCTTTAGTGGTCTTTATTTCCACTTGGTTATGCTACTTTATATTCCTAGGGCATAATAGATTATTCCATCCTTCTACCTTATTGATGGCTAGCTTACTTGCTCATGGTAAAAGAATATCATTGGCATCTACAACACTAGTCTACTTGTATCATGGATTAGGCAGAGTAAGTGTCATGACCGATTCAAGACCTTACTACGTGGATGCCCTTGGCATTATCTACATGGATGGATTTATGCTCATATTTAGAGCTTTTATTTATCCCGAAACACCATCTTATTTAGAGAGCAAAATTTCCCCATGATTATGCAACTGAACAGAGCCATAGTTTTTATAGACAACAATCAAATATGAATGTTCATGTTCACCCTAGTGAACATGATAAATTATTTTTAGATCATCCATAGATCATCCTTTTATGGTCTATCTACTCAAAGTATGAGACAAAAATTCACAAACTCTCAAGCTAGACCTATATACAGATTATCACTGACAATAGATATAGGAGACACTCATTCATTGGGAGCACTTCCAGTGCATTTCATTTAGCAGTAGCCTCTACAACATGGACCTTCACACTTTTCTTCGAGACCTATTCTAGATTCTATTTAGCTCCATAAGAGACTCATACAGGATTCAGTCCTTTATGGTTAATGTGGATCTGCCACACCTTCTCTTCCTTCTTGGAGCTAGGCTTTCACATATACAATCGTTAAATGCAAAAGGCCAGACCAGTCCAACCTATACCACATATGAATAATGCTTCTAAAAGAGCATTAGATGACCAAAAGGTAGTAGGAAATGATGGCATCAAAATTTAGATACACAAGAGAAAAATAATAGAGATCATTACAGTCCCTCACCAACTATCTAACATAAGAGTTATAGAAATAGAAAACTCTACTATTATTCCTACTCACCAATAACAGCTGAACTGGCAGTAGAGCAAAAGTAGAGTGATATCACGTTGGTATTAACCATAAATACTACTATAGTTTCTTCAATGTACATCCAGTTTACTAGTACTGACCATATATATACTACAAAATACACATGCAGAGGAGTCTGGCATGGTGGCTATGAGTTTTGAACCACTTTTATCATATTAAACTTAGGTGATGGTGACTATGACCTAAGATGACTCTTCAGATCTATGTTCTTGTGCAGAAAGCCACCTTATCTCTAGTGAGAAACATATAGTTTAAAGACAGTTATCTGGCTCAAAATTTCATATTTGTTTCTTGAATATGCCCCAGGGCTTAAACTCCCTTGCATGATAGTCCTTCAAAAAGCTTATACCATATACTAGTGGCCCTGTGTCAATTACTTCTAGGTATCGACTTAGAAGTTATGCTTGATCTATCCAGCTTCTATGTAGAGGAAATTTTTTTGCTAGATTGTGCTATTACTCTAAGTCTTGAAATGAGAAAATTACAGTTATGGGAATCCCTCTATAGAGACATTGAATTTAGACTATTCTCTTTCTGCATTACCTATGGGGAGGTTTGTCAGATACAATTACTACTACAGAAACATCAGCCAATGCCATTTCACATCAAGTCTCCCTAATTCTCTAAGTTTTAGAGCACAATATCAAAACTTTGAGATACTTCCAAAGGAAGCTTTCAAGAGCACAGATGGAACTCCTCGATATCTAAACCAAATTGTGAGAACTACAATAGAGGAGACAAAACTTGCTAGAAAGGAGAGCTATGATTAGACAAGCTGTCACAGCCATAGAAGAAGATTGCTTATAGGTAGATGCTTAGGTGTACAAACTTGAGCAAACTCTTTCTTCATTGGAGTGTGATTAGGAGGCTTCCCTTCAACATCTCTAGGAAGCATGAGAGAGGTATGCTACTATGGCATACAAAGCTCATACAACTTCAATTTGTACTAGAGAAATCTAGGTCACCTATTATAGCTAAAACTTTTTCTTTTAACTATTTCTATTATCATATAATACATGAAGATTATTGAAGTAGTGTACTATAGGCTTCAATTCATTTGATTAATTGTACCTACATATGGGGGAAACTTTGTTACATCAAAAGAATTGAAATAAAATAAAAAATATAATTTTTATTTTGGCTATAGTGTTCAGTGCTATGTTCATAGTGCTGAGGCACTACCCTGACCTTCAAGAAGAAACAACTACCTGGTCTAACTATCAAATTATAGTATTCCACTATGGCATTGCGATCATTTTATCGAGGCACTGCAACTGCTATTGAGAGTTGTCAGCCTACTACTATAAATAATAGTGAGCAATTCAATCCAAGAAGCTATTTCCACTTAACTGCATGCTCTCTGACCTGGTGATCACTCTTCACTCCAAGATCTCTCACTCTAGGTAAATAATTTATGTTGTTTTACTTTTGAAAAATATGTTTGATAAAAATCTCACCATTGATCTTTGATCTGGTGTGGAAAACTTGGAGATTTGAAAGCCTCTGCCAATGAATTTCATTCCAACACGAGATGAAAACCCCCTCCTATCTATTGATCTTAGATCCAAAATAAGAGAGAAGAATGCTCTGCATTATGTCATTTTAAAATCTAGCACTGCTAAGGAAAAATGTTACTAAAATTTCTAAAATATTTTGAAATATTCACACTTTAAATTCAAATTTTTGCATACAATACTGAGATGTTGAATATCACCATTGCAAATCCATGCTCTCAGGTATTCATATTACAAGAGCAACATGACAGCACCCAAGAATTAGTGCCATAGCACTTTAATGAAACCCCATAGCACCACGATGCCATAGCATCAGCATCGTGGTGCCATGTCACCTTAATAAAAGTAAAATAATATCATAGCACCACGGCACCATAGCATCAGTGTTGTGGTGTCATACCCACATGTCACTTGGAATTTTATTTAGAACATTTTTGATAAAAAAAGAAATAAAATCCCACAGTACCTGGCGCTGTAAACTGTCGCAATGTTATGTCGCCTTTCTATATGTGAAAAAAAGACTTAGAAATTTTTTTGTTGGAGAGAAAATAATATCTCAATGCATCATAGTGTCGAAGGATAATGTCGCCCACCTCTTGGGTTCTTCATTCTATTTCCAGTGCTAAGACTCTGGCATATCAGCACCGGAATGTTAATATGACTTTTTATAAGTGTTAAAATTATTAATTTTTTTCTTTCATCCTAGAGCGATAAAACAATGTTAATATGACTTTTTATAAAAACAAAGTATTGCTAAACTTGAATATTACAACCATAAAATAAAATAAAAAAGAGTAGAAGGAGAAAAATATAAATAGGGAAAACAAGTAGTCGTATTTGTTGCCACCCTCCTTTTCCTCTTCTTCTTCCTCCTCCATGCTTGACATCAGTGGGGTAATCACATATGGCTAATACTGAGGTGGCGTATGGAAGGGGACCTAGCTTAGATTTGCAAGATTGTAATTCTAAAATATATTGACTAGTGCAGTGTTGAATTGGGCCATGTAGGAGAATTGCATCTGTTATTGACCATATGATAGTCAAATTTGTGTTTCAGTATCTCCTACCTATGACTACTCCTATCCACCCTCTTGTGTAAGTCCGTGACCTAACTATCATTCTCTGGAACTTGCTCGATCAGGGACTTTGGAGCTCAAGGCCTATATTGGGGAGGACATGAACTCTTTCCCACTTCAAATCTATTCCTGAATCCCCCAATAGCCCTTTTTCTTTGAGAGGCTTTTTGAAGAGTACCTCCTCATCAGGCTCTTCTATTGCACCCACCATGACACATAAACTATAAATAATAGAAGGGTGGTCATATCCTATAGTAGTGCTCCCGTTCAACATATTATAATAAGAATTAAAAATGACCTCACCGATGTTGAACGAGAACCCCTTCTGAATAGCAAAATTTAAAAAATCCCTATACTTGGTAACATCACTAATGTTACTAGAGGGCATAAGTCTAGCAAAAATATAATAGTGCAAAGCCTTAAAAGCACTGTCATACTGGTAATAGAAAAGTTGATAATTTCTTCCTCCTGCATTTTTCATTGCATGGTTTTATTTCCACTAAAAAGAAAATGAATGATCTCATCAAAATTAGGATGGTCATTATAGTAAGAGAGATATTGATCATACTCAATATTAAGATGATCATAATATTTATTTATAATACTACTGTCATAACGTACTAGCTTCCCCCGGACGTATGCTTTATTGTCCTAGTCATCTCGTGCGTTTACAAAGAATTCATGCACCACTAAGATGATGCATGAGTTGTTGTCATAAGCTATCTTGAGCCACCTTCGCTTTATGATTATCCCTTCCATGCTACCACTGAGATTTTGGAAACCCATTTCTGAAATTAGTTGCTAGCCTCTCGGGCTACAAAACACGGCCCTAACATCATGGCACCCACATGCAATGTCAAAGCACTGGTCAACTCATCCCGTTGGTTATTGTGTGATCAAAAAATAAACTTAATTAAAATAAATTTTGTAAGCGACAAGAATAGAGCACAGCACCACAATAGCCTAACCTAGTGCTACAATGCTCATTAAAATGAGGCTATCGTTTCCTCTTAAAACCCTCTCCATGCTTGTTAGGAATCTTGACCAACATCACGCTACAAGGCGGCACCATAGGGCTGTTCAAATGGTCAATGGACCAATAATTTTGGCACTGCGATACCATATATGTAGTGAGGAGGTGCTAAGCCTCCAACTCACCTGCCCCCATGCCTCATAAGCAATGGGCTTTATTCTCACAACACTGTGGTGCTGAATCATATCGCTAGGGTGTTGGGTCCCTAAAATGAGAATTTTATGTATTTTAATAAAATTCAACTTTTTATTCTAATCTCCATATAAAAATCCTACGATTCATTTTCCATGCGAATAAATTCACCTCCATCCACCATGTGGACAACCAAATTTTGGCATTCCAAAGGGATGTAAGCCTAGCCTTCTATTCATTCACCATGTGAACATCTGTCTATTCGTGATGCGAACACCCTATAATTCATTCTCCATGCAAATAAATTCACATCCATCCACCATGCACAAACTAATTTTTAGCATTTCAAAAGGATGTAAGCCTAGCCTTCTATTAGTTCATCATGTAAAAATCTGCATGCTAGCCATGCGATCACCTTATAATTTGTTCACCACATGAACATTCTTACACCACTTACACTAAAAATTCTAAGTCTACTCGAACAATCCATGGCTACTAATCAGATTCTTTGGATATTACAATTGGGTCCCTCTAATGTTGGTAAGCTAGAATAGCATAGACCCTGGAT
Source organism: Cymbidium sinense (assembly GCA_021442155.1). NCBI lineage: Eukaryota > Viridiplantae > Streptophyta > Magnoliopsida > Asparagales > Orchidaceae > Cymbidium > Cymbidium sinense. The sequence goes on from CM038223.1 coordinate 36,513,455, forward strand.
GACAAAACCATGGGATATTGATCACGATTACACTCTTATTTCCTTTTAGATGGTCATCTAAACCACACTATGCCTCTGAGACACCAATGCATATCAGAAAGATATGTCTATTTCAAACCTTAATCAAGAGTTCTCTCTTATTGTAGTTAGAGGGGTAATTAATTATGGAAGCTTGTGTCCATAGGAATAGAACCCATATCTAAATAAATCCTGACATGATGTTAGAGGAAATCTAGTTGACTATACATCAATCTGTCTCATGAAAAAATATATTCTTACTCATCACATCCAAAGATGATGAAGCGCATCCTTAAAGGTATATTTTTAGCGATCAATTATATTCATTTTATTTATTTTATTTTTATTATTTATTTACCTATGATTAATTAGGTTTATTTATTACATTAGTTTTTATACTATTATAATTTATTTTGATTTTATTATTATTTTTATTTCCTTACATAGTATGTTTAGTTTATTTAGATTTATTATATTATTCTTATTATAGTTTTTATTTCTATTTTAATTCAATTCTTTATTCATTTAATTTTTATTTTAGGTTAATTTTATTTGTTGATTAATGTTTATTTTATGTTTATTATATGTTCATATTTTTGTTTTGTTTAATCCATGTTCATTATATATTTGCTTTTGGTTTATGTTAGGTTTAGTAACTTAGATTAATATTTTACATTTTAGATGGATTTCATTACTTAAACAATTCATCACATTTTAATTTCATAATGCAATGACTTATATGATTTATTTGATTTTAATTACATTCATATAATCATTTCATTAGCATTACATTATGAAGTTTGGATTAGTTTCATCGACTTCAACTTTCCATTCATTGGTCTAGGTTAGTTCATTATAAGTTATGGGTTCAATTTTCTAAGTTTCAAATTATATAAGTATAATTAATTTATTTGATTATATTTGTTAATGCTTTCGGATTAAAATGTTCACTCAAGTTGAATGAGTTGAGAGGCTTTATATGTCAACGAATTTTATATTTAGATTTAAAATTTATTGAATTTCCTAAATTGATTGTTTAAGTTTTGATCCAATTGCATATTCTTAATTGTTTCATTAGGCTTTAATGCATAATTAATTAAATTTTCTAATTTTATAGATTTAGAAAATTTTCTTTAAGTGTTCTCATGTTAATTGAAATATTCCAAACTAAGTTCAGAAATTTTTAAATTTTTTATACTAATTTAATATTCCATGTAAATTGACCTAAGGACTTGGAAATTCAATAAATTCTAAAGGTCAATTAGCCTTGAAATTTTTTTGGCAAATTGGGTTCTTTGCCAATTTGGTTTTCCTAAAATTTCATTTTAAGTAGATGTATAATTTGGGCTTAATTAAGGTTTTAATAATTTCACTAAAACCTAAATTAAGCATAAGTTAGATAAAATTAATTAGGGAATTCAATTTTCTTATATTCCTTTATGGAAGATGCATCCATAGAGAATTTCTTTGATATTTTTGGAATCTTAATTGATTTAATATGATTTTTTTTAACTTCGGGTTAATTAATTACATTAATTAATCCAATTAATTACATAATTAGACTATTATAGGGTTTATTATATTTCAGAGAACTTTAATGTTGTATTTAAGTTCATTATAATCTATTATAATGTTTTGAAATATTTCTATAGGTTTCTTAATTTATTTTATTTACATTTAATTTATTTTTAATAAAATTAGGGTTTAAGATTGGAAATTTCATATCTTTATATTTATTCTTCAACAAATTATGAACAATTCACCTAATATGTACCTTAAACTTAATTTCAGTTTCCCATAGCTTCAAATCAATTTGAACATTGGTTTGAAACTCTTTTGAGTTTGATTATTTTCATTTAGACACAAATTAACCCAAAATTACCCCCATAGAAATTGGGTCTTTTGGTTGTAATTGAACTTTAAGTCACAAATTTCTAATGTGTAATTTATTTTTAACAAATATTTTTAATTTTTTAGCATTTTAAAATCTTTATTTAATCCAAAAAATCAGGAATTTCTTATTTTAATGGGCGATGACACGCAATGACGATGTGGCACTACTTTACATGTGGCAGTGCCTGATTCAGCCATGCGGGATCCATGTGGATCCGTAACATTTTGCAAGCTTTTGATTGAGCCATCGATGAAGATCGATGGCTCATCCCATCATTCTATAAGGATAAAAAACATAGTGTACGACTAAATTAATATTGTCCATTCCTAATAAAAGGAATGAACGGTGGAGATTGTTTCTCCTTCAATGGTTGTGAAAGTCGTGAGCTGTCGATCAATTTGGTGTAATTTTTTGTGATCTCACTGCTGAAATCTCCCAATTTCATTTGCAAAACCATCATTGATTTGAATAAAAGCAATCTATACAATTTGATCTCCCTTAAGATCAATTAATTTTTTAAAAAGCTCCAAAATTGAAAGCTTAGGAGGTCTAGTTTGGTGCATACCTCATCGATAGTGATCTCATACCTTTTCGGCGGTGATCTCATACCTCATCGATGACGATCTCATACCTCACCTTCGATGATCTCAAGTGGAGGGGTTAACTTTGTTAGCTTTGGAATAGTGCAACAAGGCTCTAAGAAGAAGAAATTGAGTTGCCTCCCCATAAATTAACCTATGGACCAAAGCATGGATGGATTCTAGTGAGCTTAGTCATTTTCCAGCTTATCGACAGTGGGGTTAGGGAAAGCTTGAGTTTAACTTTGTTTCACTCATGGAAGGTGGTGAAATGCTTAATGCTTAATTTAGCATGAGGTGATCTTTCTCTTCTCTTGCCATTAGAGGCTGAGAGCCTCTTTATGCCTTTCCTCTCTCTCTTGGTTGGCAAGGGTGATTGCCACCCTTGGAGGCTAGCTCCAAGGGTGATCAGCTGCTTTACACCTATCTAGAGGTGCTGAGATGGAAGAACAAGGAGAGTAAATGGATTGATGGATGAATCCTTGTCTTCATGCATCTCCTTCTTTTCATGGCATATTATTTCATTTTGGATTGACTAAGACTTGATTAGGTTACTTAAGATTGGCTATCAATCAATCTTAACCCATCTTAGAATGGTTAGATGTGTTCCAAGGCAATTGGTTCAAGCTTGGATTTAAAAGGTATCATTTGAAATTTCTTATACGTAGGTTTTCTTAGCTTGGTACATTGGGTTGATTAACACTAAATTTATACTTCAAGTAGAACAATTTAACCATTTTAGATGTTGTTAATCAAGATTTTAATGGAATTTAAAGTTTGTGATTTGCTTACCTCATGTTTAACCCATTATTGGAATAAGTAGATTGGGTTGATTTAAATTGAGTTAGATGGTGTACTTGGCTCAATTAAAATGCATTTTCTTTTCAATTATGATGATCCAAGCATCTAAGAATGTATTGGATCATTCAATTCCATTTACATGGGGTTTAAAACCCAATTTAGCCCATTTAGGCTTAATGGGTTAAGTTTGGGTTAGGTTTGGGTTCATTTAGGTCATGTCTATATTGGGAAAATTAAGCTTAATGATTAGTTGATTTATGTTTATCACTCCCAAGAAATTTTATACAATTAATTTAGGTTAATTTTAGTTTGATTGGAATTTGAATACAATAGGGTCCATTTAGGCCCATTTAGGTCAAATGGCCTATTTAGCCTAATTAAAGCCTCATTGGATTTATGTTCTTTTAAATTCATGTTTAAACATGAAAATAATATTATTTAAATAATTTGGAATGATTCCATTTTGTCAAATTTTGGTGGGTTGCCCCTTGACTCGGTAGGACCCACATAAAGTTAAACCCTTTTCCAAAAGGGTTGACCATTTTTTACCTTGATTTGAATTTGATTTTCTTTCATATTCATATTATGATTTCATGATTTTCAATTGATTTGATTTGGATTTATTTGATTTTGTTTGAAATTCTTTTGGATTTAATTAATTCTGAGCTTAATATGGTAATCAAGTTAATCACCTTAATCACCTTGCTTTAAACTCACATGAATTCAATTTTCAAGTGAAATGTCTTTAATTTAATTTAGGTTTTAGATTTATGTTGAGTTTACCTAAATATATAAGGTTAGATCAAACCCAAAGAGGATGCACTAGGTCACCAGGTCACTAGGTGTACTGTTCTAAGTGCTTAATTAGGAGGCTCCTAATCTCAGATTAAGAGTCCTAACTATAAATTTTATAAATGATGTTAACTGCATCCAATAATGAGGTCAACAAATGGATCCCCAATATGTGTAGTAGATTGGTCAGAGTAGACTGCACATATTGGTGTTGACTGAACTAGTCAACACTACAAGTATAGGCTTGAAGGATTTCAAATTCAAAATTTGAATTTTTTATTTTGATTTCAAATTGTGTTTTAGATTTGATTGTGAAAAATAAACATAAACATGAATAAATTTATTTTAATTTAGAATGATTCATTCTTAAAAACTAAAATCCACTAAGTTCTAATAATATTAAATATGTCATTAGGAGTAGACTCAAACAAGGGTCTAATCCTAATACAACCATTATAGCCAAAGAAGATGCCGCTAAGGGACTTAAAGCCAAAGAAAGTATGGGGACTCACATCTTCCTAAGTAAGTGATATAGAATGTCATGTGGATCTATAAATTAGAGCCAAGGTCCATTTACAAGATCTCAAGCTAAAGCCCAAGAATATTCAAAAAAGAAGAAGGCTTGGCCCATTAGCCTGCTAAGGCCCATTTTATAATTTCTTCTTTTTTTATTTATGTAATTTTTAATTTTCTTCTACAAACTCTAGGTTTGAAATTTTAAATTTAAAAATCTAAAGAATGACTTGTGAGGTGGTTGAATCCACATAAAATAATAGCATAAGAAATGGGTGGATGGCATAAAATAATAAGGCAACTTAATGCTTCACATTAATGTGGCCACCCACCTTTCCCTCCATGTTTTGGACTATTTTTTTAAAGATGTTTATAATGCTATAAATATCCCCCTTCCTAGAATAAAAGGATCATTTGGCAATTACAAATTATTTAAGTTGTTCTTGTGGTTTGAGAGCTTGGTGGCCAAACTTTGGCAATCCTTGGTGGGAGCGCTATTTATACAACATATCTTCCTTACTCACCTCCAATACCCAAGTTCTCTCAATCTTACCAAAAAGAATGTCCACCTCCATCAAATTTGGTATTAGAGCAAAGCCTGGAGGGAGAAAATTTGGTTAAATATTTGCTTCAACAGAGGGAGCATCTCAAGTGGTGGAGTTTTTCTTTGACTTTCGAGATTAATTAATTATCTTTTATATGATAGTTTAAATACATATTAGTAGCTTGTAAATATATATATATTTCTTGCAAGTTTATGGTGATAGCATAAAATGCCAATTAGTAAGCTCCATTATACAGTTTAATTATTTTTCGATTATGTGAACTTGAACACACACACACACACACACACCACCACCACCACAACAAAAAACAAATTAAGAGAAAACCTTAGTGAGGTAGTGCTTCACCCTAAAAATAACCTAGCCATTAGTGCAAGTTAAAATTAAATTGCTTGCTTTATTTTTTTTATTATTATTTATGATTAATTTAAGAAGTTTCTATGATTAACTTATGATAACTTGCTTTCTTAAAAAAAAAGAAGCATAATAAATTTGAGCATTTTTTTTCACTGCATTAAAAAATTAAAAAATTGCATGCATATAATAATATAAGTGTGTTAAACTTAGTGATTTTGAAAGCTAAATAGAACTTTGTCAAAAAAACCTAAACTATCTAATGAGAGCTTGGGATTTAAGTGGTCTTATACCCCCTCCTCACCTAGAGTTCTCTTAGCCTAAATTTTAATTTTGATTTCTCAATTATATTAGACTTGTTTATTTTACTTTATTTTTCTTTGATCCCTTTTAATATATCTTTTTTTCCTTAAAAAAATCTCATGGCATCAAAATCTATCTCTCAAGACCAAGTGAAAATTTTGACTGGATTTGTTGATGCCTCAGATCTTAGGATCCATAACAATGAATTTAAAACTTAACAAATATTTGAGGAAATTAATAATCAAATGCAAGAACTTAAAGAATAAATGCAAACTCTTATATCTCATAAACAAAATAATAGAGTACCAACTCCTCCTCTAATACCTACTTAGACTATGCCTATAGGGATAGACAAAGAAGATTCATATCCAAACCATAGAGAAAACCAACCACTTAGAAGACCACCAATTGCCAGAAATGGTGGAAGGGGAGAAAATTATTTTAAAACTACAGAAGACTCTGATGATTCATCTCAAAGAGTTAAAGTAGAAGCCCCAACTTATGACGGTATACATGATCCAGATAAATTTCTTGATTAGCTAGTTCAAATGGATGACTTCTTTGATTGGTATAAAATGGATGATTATCAAAGGGTTACTTTTGCTAAAATGAAATTGGTAGGACATCCTAAAATTTATTGGACAAATACTTTAGCTAAAGAATAAAGATTAGGAAGGACAAACCTCACTTCGATAGAAATGAAAGAAATGTTAAGAGCAAAGAACTATCCTAGGCACCATGAAAAAAAGTTACATAGTCAAGTATTAACTTTGAGACTAGGTAATCATCTTGTAACTAAATACTTTTGAAGATCTAGTTTCTAGAACTGATTATGCTGATAATGATAGGCAATTAAACAATAAATTTGTTATTAGACTTAGAACTTTTATTTAAAATGAAGTTGAATTATTTGAATCACAATCTTAAGAGGAAGCATTTCATTATGCCTTGTTAGTTTAACAACAAAAGAAATCTCCTTCCATCTCTAAAACTAAAAGTCAAGTACCTTCCATTTCACCCCATAGATCTATTGTTAGACCCACCAATCCAAATGGACTGACCCCTTTGTCTAAAATTTCAATTGAATGGAGCTCTAAGAGCACTAGGGAATTAATACATTTTTATTGTCATAAAATAGGTCATATGCAAAATCAATGTAAAGCTCAAATCTTATTTTTAGAAGAAGTTGAAAACCCAATAGATGATAATCTAGAAGAACTTTATGATGACACCCTATTATCTGATGAAGGATTGGAATTAATTGATGACCCTTAGGTTAATGTGATGAGATGTCTTACTATAATAAAAAATGAGGTAAAATATTGGAGGGGAAAAAACATTTTTAGCATGAATGTTTTATGCAATCAAAAAAGATACAGGTTAGTTATAGATGGAGGAAGTGTTATGAATGTCATCTCAACGCAAACCTTAACTCAAGCCAACCTAAAATCTGAACCTCACCCTGAACCATTTAATATTAGCTGGATAAATCATACATCTCTTCCCATCACCAATCAATGTTTAGTTCCAATTAAAATAGGAAGCTATGAGGATCAAATTTGGTGTGATGTTCTTCTTATGGACATTGCTCATATTCTCTCAGGACGACCTTAGCTATTGATATGAATGTTATTCACTATGGTAGGGAAAATACTTATATTTTTAAAAATAATAATAAGACTATTAAACTCCTTCCAATAAAGCTAGTAGAAAGAATACCCTCCATAGTACCACACAAAATAACTTCTGACTTGCAATCTAAGCCTCTATTGAAGAAAATTGTCAAACCTTAATTAATTATCATAAAAAATCCTACTATTAGGGTTAATACTGCCATTTTTAATTCTTGCTTTAAAATATATATTCTTCTTTCTTTGACCCTAAAGATTGAAACAATAGGTTTTAGAGCATTATAAAAAGAATTTTTTGAACCATTTCTTCTTCACTTATTACATGTAAAAGAAGTCATACCAAACTCTAATGAGAATCACATACCTATTATGGTCTCTTCTCTTTTTTTTTTATTTTAAAGATATTTCACCCAATGAGCTTCCTGATGAGCTACCTTCTCTAAGAGACATTCAACATGCTATTGAGCTCTTACTCGATTCTCAACTTCCTAATCTTCCACATTAAAGGATGAACCCTATCGAGCATGTTAAGATTAAAAGACAAGTTGAGGAACTATTAAAAAGGGTTTTATTTAAGAGAGTCTTAGCCCTTGTGCAGTCCTAGATTTATTAACTCCAAAGAAAGATGAAATATAGTGAATGTGTGTTGATAGTTGGGCAATAAATAAAATTACTATCAAGTATTGATTTCCAATTCCTTGATTAGATGATATGTTAGATTTAATCTTAGAAGTAAATTTTTTTAAAGATTGATCTAAAATTGGATATCATCAAATTCAGATTAGATCAGGAGATCAGTGGAAGATGGCTTTTAAGACCACTAATGGACTTTATCAATGGCTTGTCATGCCTTTTAAACTTTCAAATGCTTCTAGCACATTTATGAGATTAATAAATACTATTCTTAAATAATATATAGGTAAATTTTTGGTCATGTATTTTAATGAAATTCTAATTTTTAGTCAAAGTGGAAATGAGCATCTACAACACCTACAAAAAGTTTTTGAATTACTTAGACAATAAAAATTATACACTACTCTAAAAAAGTGTTTCTTTTTGCAAGTTGAGGTAATATTTTCAAGCTTTATTATATCAACTGCTAGACGTAAACCTGATCCTTCTAAAGTGAAAGCAATCTTAGATTGTCCATCACCTAAAAGTTTTACTGAACATAGAAGCTTCCATGATTTAGCCACTTTTTATCAGAGATTTATTAATAATTTTAGTACCATTATTGCTCCGATAATTGATATACTTAAATTAGATAATTTTTGTTGGACTCCTAATGCGCAAAGGGCCTTAGAGAAAACTAAAGCTCTTATCACTTCTACTCCAATCCTTAGGCTTCCTGATTTTTCTAAAGCCTTTGAAGTGACATGTGATGATTCAGCAATTGGGATAAATGGAATTTTAAGTCGAGAGAATCATCCTATAGCATTCTTTAGGGAAAAGTTAAATGAAGCATGATAGGGAGTTTTATGATGTAATTCAATTCTTTAAGGCACTGACAACACTATCTCTTACAAAGAGAATTTAAACTTAATTCTAATCATCATACCTTAAAATTCATTAAAACATAACAAAATTTAAGTCATAGGCATACAAAATGGGTTAAATTTTTACAAGACTACTCTTTTATTCTAAAGCATAAGCATATAATTGAGAATAAACCTGTTGATGCTTTATTCAGGGTAAACCTAATGATTTCCTCTTTAGAATTATGAATTCCAAGATTTGATAGAATTAAAGATGATTATATTGTGTTCCCTAATATTCACCTAATTTATCTTGAGCACCAAGATAAAGCAATAACTTTACAAGGAACATTCTTGATAATAAATGGATATTTATATAAAGAAAATAACTATGCATTCCTTGATCTTCTCCCAGAGAATTCCTTATCATTGAGCTACATGATGGAGGTGTAGCTAGTCATTTTGGAAAGAATAATACCATATGTTTATTAGAAAATAGATTTTATTAGCCTTCATTAAACTGAGATGTTAAAAAATTAGTAGCTCAATGCTTAATTTGTAAACAGGCTAAAACTATCAAACAAAGATCTGGATAATGCCGCCTTACCTATTCTTTGTAGGCCTTAGGAAGACTTATCAATAGATTTTATTCTAGAATTACCTGGACAGTTCAAGGACAAGATAGCATTTTTGTTGTAGGGGATAGGTTCTTAAAAAATGGCTCATTTTTTACCTTGTTTAAAAACAAATGATGCTTCTTCTGTAGCCAAATTATTTTTTAAGGAAACAGTGTGACTCCATAGTCTCCCATTAACCATTGTTTCTAATAAAGATGTTAGATTTATCTCATATTTTTGGAAATTATTATGAAAATTATTAGATACAAAATTAAAAATTTCTTCCTCCTTTCACCCACAAATTGATGAACAAATTGAAGTACTCAATCTTTCCATAAGAAATTTGCTTAGATGGTTGGTAGGTAAAAGTTCAAAATTGGGATTTACATTTACCAACCTTAGAATTTGCCTATAATAGTACTGTTTCTAGAACTACAAAAAATCACCATTTGAGATAGTCTATGGTCAAAACCCACGGTGCCCAATAGATGTAGCAAACCTACCATCTCATGTATTTTTTTGATGTAGCGTTCTCATTTGCTAAAGATTTTTAAAGCCTCCATGAAGATATAAGAAGAAAATTACTATAAGTAAAGAAAATTATGCTTTAAACACAAATCATAATCATTCAATCAAAGAATATAAAGAAGGTGATTATGTATTAATTTGCATTCGGCCTAAGCATTCTCAAACCACTAAATATAAGAAATTACATGCATGAGCTTATGGTCTATTTAAATATATTAAGAAAATTGGAACTAATGCTTACCACCTTGATTTGCCTGCTGCTATGCTTATTCAACCAGTTATTCATATTGAAGATACTCTATCATATGAAGGAATTAGCAAACCTTCACTTGTTTAGTCTACTTCTTTAGCAAGATATATGCACTGTACTTGCAGAAGCCCTCTTTCTTTGAAGTTGACTATATTGTCACCAAGGAAGCACCCATTAATCTAGCTTCTAAACATCATTTTCTAGTTCATTGGATGGATAAGCCACCAGTTGAAGACACATGATTGACCTATACTAATTTGGAGACTCTAACCCCATAATTATTAGATGACTTCTTAAATTTCAACTCTACGAAGCAGAGTTCAATTGAGCTTAGAGAGTTGATGTAGAATATCATGTGGATCTAGAAATTAGAGCTCAAGGTCTATTTATAAGATTTAAGCTAATGCTAAAAAAAATTCAAGAAAGAAGAAGGCTTAGCACATTAGCCTGCAAAGGCCCATTTTATAATTTCATCTTTTTTATGTAATTTTTAATTTTCTTCTAGAAACTCCAGGTTTAAAATTTTGAATTTAAAAATTCAAAGCATGGCATATGAGGTGGTTGAATCCACATAAAATAATAGCATGTGAAATGGGTGGATGACATAAAATATTAAGGCAACTTAATGCTTCACGTTAATGTGGCCACCCACCTTTCCCTCCATATTTTGAATTCTTTTCTTTTGAAAGATGTTTGTAATGGATATAAATATCCCCCTTGCTAGAATGAAAGGATCTTTTGGCAATTACAAATTATTTGAATTATTCTTGTGGTTTGAGAACTTTGTGGCCAAACCTTGGCAATCTTTGGTGGGAGCACTAGTTATCTAACATATCTTCTTTCCTCGTCTCCAATACCCAAGTTCTCTTAATCTCACCAAAAGAAAGAATGCCCACCTCCATCAGTAAGATTGGCCAAGGGATAGCCTTGATGATTAGCCAACTTAAGTGGTTCCATTCATTTTCAATGACTAGCCTAAGAAGAAAGCTTGGGGACATATATCTTCCTAGGTGAAACTAGTCAAGGGGATAGTCTTAACGACTAACCAACCTATGGAGAGGATTTATAAGTAAATCCAGAAGATTTCTTTTTCTAGAAAGGATCCTTACTATGAGAGTTACTCCTATTTAGTTAACTATCAAGAAGGGCCCTTTCAATGGCTTCATTTCTTCTTAAGTAACTGTAATGAGGAAGATTGGTCTTAATGACTTGTTCTTAAACCTCAATGAATTTATCAAATAGGAAAGGGATCTTCATGACCTGTTCCTGACCTATGCAGCCTGTTTGATATGAAAGGGGTCTTGATAACTTTATCCTAGCTTGCCATGTGAAAGGATTCCTACTATGAGGCTTACTCCTATTTGATTAGGTATTAAGAAGGGGCCTTCAATGGCTTAATCTAACTTAGATAGCTAAAGAAGAGAAAAGGGGTCTTGGTGACTTAATCTAATCCTTAATATTTTGGCAAATAGAAGAGTGGTCTTCATGACTTATTCCAAATCTAAATAGCCAACTTGATAGGAAATAGGTCTTTATGACTTTATCCTAACCTATGAATAATAGAAATGGTGCCATGAAAAGCTTGGTCCAAACCTACAAAAAAACATGAAGAGGGTGCTATAGAAGGCTTGGTCCCAACTCAAGGTAAGTATAGGAAAGGTGCCTTGAAGAGGGTTACTCCTATCCTAAAGAGATTGCATTTAAGAAAACTTATATAAATTTATAAGATTTTGACAACCATTGCATAGAAAGAAATAACATCTAGTGCAAAAGCAGTAAAGAGAAACATTATTTTATTGATCATTATTCTTCTAAAATTTAGTACAAGTTACATATAATATTTCTTTAGATAATGTCCATTGATTGATGGTATTGGATGTTCACCATTATAAGTAATCAACTAATAAGAACCTCCTTCATCAACTTTTTCCAATACAAATTGTCCTTCCCAACTTGACTCAAACTTGCTGCCGATTCTACGATGACCTAAAATTGGTCATTTAAGAACCAAGACAATGTCTCCTACTTGGAAATTTCTAGGACATGCCAACTTATCATATGCTTGAACCATACAGGCTTGGTATAGTTTAATGTTTTGTTGTGCTTTCAAATGTCTTCCTTCAAAGCTTTCAAGTTCTTCCAATCAGAGTTTGTGATTTTGATCAATTGTAACACTTTTATTGACTACTAATCTTAATGAAGGTAGTTTTACTTCTAATGGAAGAATAGCTTCAGTTCCATAAACCAAAGCATATGGTTTAGACTGAGTTGGAATCTTGTATGTGATCTGATAGGCCTATAAGGCTTTACTAACTTTCCATGCCATTGGTATTTATTTTCATCAAGTGTGTTTTTCAAAATTCTCACAAGAGTTTTATTAAATTCTTTGGCCAATCCATTTTCTCTAGGGTAATAGATGGTTGAATATCTCCTATCTATTTTGTGTCTAGCCACTAAGTGATTTAACTTAGTGGACTTGAATGATGGACCATTATTAGATATAATTTGGTGAGGATTGCCAAATCTATGTACAATATTTTTCTTGAAAGAAATTAAACACATGATATGCTTTTACTTCTTTCAATGGAACCACTTCAGCCCATTTAGAAAAATAATATGTTGTGGCAAAAATAAAATGATGTCCTTTGTGAAGAAAAGTCAATAGACCCCATGATGTCAATACCCTAAGTCTCAAAGGGCCAAGATGCAATCGTAGGGTGTATTTGGCATTAATGGAAATGACGTGCAATTTCTATGCAATCATTTAACATCGATGTCCAATAATATCTAAGCCTTTTGATTTTTAATTTCATTTTGGATCTAGATTGGTGAGCATGATGCAATCCAGAATGTTCCTCAGTCACAATCTTATGGGCTTCCTAAATATCTAAACAACATAGCCATATTTGATCAAATGACCCATGATATAACACATTATTAATCAATGCATAGGACACGACACATTTCCTTACTTGATTTTCTAGTGACTTGTCTTCAAGAAGCCTCTCATTACTCGGGTAGTCAATGAATGGCTGCCTTTACTCGTACTCTTCTTGACCTTCGGTAAGAGTGGCTATCCATTGCATTTCTACCTTTTTTTTCATGTAGTCTAAATATATAAGAGATTGAATTTGGTGATTCTGAACTTCTTTATAAATAGATTATTTTTCTAAGCATATGATTTCTTTGGCAAGCTTAGCCAAAGCATCTGCCATATAATTATCTTTACAAGATATCTTATACTGAGTTACATATTGAATTTTCTCAAGTAGTTTTATTATATATTGGTAATAACTAAAGATCTTAGGGTGAAAAACCTTATAAACACCACACACTTGGTTTAAAACTAGTTGAGAGTCTCCAAAGATTTTTTTATTCTTAATATTCATAAGGATTGCTAGCTCTAACCCAATTATGAGAGCCTCAAATTCAACTTTATTATTTGCACAAGGCTCAGCCAGATAAAAAGAATATCACATCATTCCTTTATCAGAAGTTATGAAAATTAATTCAATATATGCCTTCCCTTGGATAGATGCATTTAATTCTTTATTTTTCTTTGATGATGCTACATAATTAAAATATAATTCTCATATGGCATTAGGTTCACCTTCTAATGTCATAATCTGCTCCTCTGGAAGACCATCATTAAAGGGGAACCCTAGGGTAGAGCATGTGTTACTAAGAAGACCTCTTGCAACACAAAGAAGAATAAAGGTAATCTCAAATTGCAATAAAATCATCGACCAAAGTGCTAGACATTCAGACAATGTCGAGCGGGTCATAAGATATTAAAATGGATTCACTCTTGAAATTAAATTTGCTTTATATGAAAGCATGCAGTGTCTTAATTTCTAAGTGGTGAAAACTAAGGCCAAACAATGTTATTCAATAGGCGGATAATTCATTTCCACTAGAATGAGTCTTCAACTTAGATAATCATGCTTTTCATTTGCATTGATTTGGATTTATTTTAATTTTGTTTGAGTTTCTTTTGGATTTAATTAATTTTGAGCTTAATAGGCTAATTAGGTTAATCACCTTAATCACCTTGCTTTAAACTCACATGAATACAATTTTAAGTGAAATTTGTTTAATTTAATTTATGTTTGAGATTTGGGTTGAGTCTACCAAAATCTACTATGTTAGATCAAACCCAAAGAGGATGCACTTGGTCTCAAGGTGTAGTTTTCTAAGTGCTTAATTAGGAGGCTCTTAATCTAAGATTAGAAGTCTTAATTACTAATTTCAAAAATGTTATTAACCTCATCCAAAAATGAGGTCAACATGTACTACATACAAAACTGCTAGACAAGCAACACCATACTACATATTCTTTAAATTAGAAGCAATACTTCCCCTTGAAGTAGAACTTTCACTCCATAAAGCAAATCAAAATGAACTTACAATAGGGGAAAGTATTCTAGTATGACTCAAAGACCTTGAAGCCCTAAACAAAACTCAACAACAAACCGAACAAAACCTAGAGACAAATTGGGCAAGAATGACCTAAGCACATGATCGTATGGTTCGCCTGAGTAGCTTTAAAGCATGTGAACTAGTATTGGCATTTAGGAGGCCTATTACTCCACACTAATGAACTAGTGGAAAGTTTGACCCAAAATAGGAAGAGTCAAATATCATTAAAAAAAGTACACGAGGAGAGAGCTTATCAGCTCATTGATGCGAAAGGGATATGACATATGCCCCATATAAATGGATAATATCTTAAGAGATATTATGCATAATTACTAAAAGTGTTATGCTTCACAAATGCAAGAGTCAAAATCAATGCCAAATATATTAACCAAAGAAATACTTTTCGCTTAATTAGGAGAAAAATATTCTCATTTCAAAGAAAAATCCCCATGTCAACAAAGGCTAATTTTATAAGCCGTATAATGCAAGAAAATTCTCTAACAAAAAAAGGAACTCGCTCCATTAAAAAGTTATCATAAGCCAAGATCCATCTTTTCCAAAAGGGTTAGATCTAAATTAAAATCAATATCCATCATGCCCAAAGGGGTCAGATCCAAATTTAAATCAAGATCCATCATGCTTAAAGGGGTTAAATCATATCCATTATCCCTAAAAGGATTGGATCTAAATTTAAATCAAGACCCATCTTGTCCAAAGAGGCTAGATCAGATCCATCATGCCCAAAGGGGCCAAATCTAAATTTAAATCAAAATTCATCATGCCCAAAGGGGATAGATCTAAACCTAAACTTAAGTCCAACATGTCCATATGGGCAGGATTTAAGTTTAAATATAATCAACATACCTAAAGGGGTGGGTTTAAATATAAATCTATAATCAATATATTCAATTAAAATTCTATGAAATAAGAGAAGACTAAACCAAAAGTATACAAGTGTAATACATTTACAAATTAGATATTACTACTTTTTATAATTTTTATAAAATTTATATATTTCTCTAGTCCAAAATAAAATTAATCGGCTACAATGTTTACTTAGAAAAGGACAAGTGATATGCCTCTTATAGAGCCTACAGAGGAGTAGATATGGGCCACTATGAAGTCCAGGATCTACAAATTATAGAACTGACTATCATGACATCAAGATATGTCAATTGGTAGAGATATTTTTAAGGATTCATTTTCTTTATCATCATGTATTCTACATTGATTTAGAGCTTCTATTAGGTCATGATCCTACTAATTGGGTGATCAATCTAAAGCTAAGACATAGTCACAATGTTCCTTTAGAAAGGGTCACATATCACCCTAGCTTTAGAGATCAAGATGTACTTCAGCCAATTATAGGCATTTCTCCTTCTATCAGTATAGTTAGACTTTTGGGTTATCACATATTGCACCATGAGTTAGAAGATTGCAATATTTGGCACACCCTTGCTAGTTATCAATGGCTATGCATATTCGGTGCGACATCACCTACATAAGCATGGTGTCATCTTCAGGAGAGCTAGTATATATCATGTAGTATATGCATCACTTTTTTACTACAGTTGCCTTCCATTTACTTGGATTCGGAGTATAGTAAAACATTGGGACAAGATCACCAATACCTACTAGATTGGTCCACATAAGATGATGATTTCCTTGGCTGACATGCAGGATATAGCAAATTTCCTTATTATAAGCATTCTTTATGAGGAGTGTGTTCCTATAGATCATGAGTTCTTTCAATGTCAGCCATTTGGTCAATGTCGGAGAGGCGGTCATGTATATTCCTTAGGTCTCTATCATGCTCTATCTCATTACCAAAGATTTTTCAGAGAGTGGAGATCAGGTTGTAGGCAATGGAACCCAGTTACTCTAGACACATGGTCTGAGAGTTTTCTTGATTCAACGATATGTTTTCCTTATTTAACACAATTAGAGGATCCATTTGACATGGGATTTCATTCAGCTAAAAAGTCATTCAATGTTAGATTTAAGCTAGAAGGAAGAGTCAATTTTTAGTGAATCTTAACACAGGACATGGACAAGGAGCTATCTTTATTGGCTTTCATTACCACTTGGCTATGTTATTTCATATTTTCAAGTCATAGTAGACTTTCCCATCCTTTCATTCTCTTAATGACCAGTGTGATGAAAAGATAGAACTAGTGTTAGCATAATTATCTTATCCATTTCGTAGATTAGATAGAGTGAGTGTGATGACTAACTCACGATGCTATGATGTAGATGCTCCTTGACATTACTTACATGGATGGATTCATGCATATATATCAGGAGATTTCAGTCATCTTAAGATACCATCCTATTTTAGAGAGCAGCATTTCCCCATGATCATGCAGTTGAGCACGCCTATAATTTCCTTAGATAGAGATCAGATATGGACCTTCATGTTTGCTCCATCATGCATGATGGATCATTTTTAGATCATTCATAGATCATCCTTTCATAGTCTACCTGCTCAGAGCTTGGGAAAAATATTCTCTCACTAACAGAGGGGCATCATTACTAGTATCAAGGCCAGGATATAGATGCATAGTAGAATACCTTATTGGGTTGACTTGCTTGGCTTTGTTACCAATGTCATAAGTCCATGATATTAGAGGGATGCAATCCCAATAGAGTGGCAATGCAGTATGGCTTTACTTGGGCTACACCCGTATATGGACTACCATAAATATTAGATATAGTAGATACTCATTCCCTGGGGACACTCCCACAACCTATTCGATTAGCAACAGCTTCTATATCATGGTCTTTCTAACTTTGCATAGGGACTGGTTTAAGTTTCTATGTAGCTTCATAAGAGATTTACATAGGAGTTAGTCAATTATGGTTACTATGGATCCACCATACATACTCTTCCTTCTTGAAGGTAGGCTTTCATATATATAATCATATAATTTTAGTCACTAATGAGACAGTGCCTAGGTGTAGTGGATCTTGTGTCGAGGCACTAAGCTCTCAAGCTATATGGGAAAATCTTCCCATAGTGCAGCAATGCTGCACTTCAAGAGGCACAATATTGTATTAATTTCACAACTTTGAAACACTTAGAATAAAGATTGATAAATTCTAAGTACAACCCTTGTCTATTTAGCATTGCAATGTAGCATATCGAGTGTCATAGTGCTAATCCCTCAAGTAGAAATGACAAAAAATGGCTATCTTAGGATAGCCGCAATGCCACGTCTCAAGCATCATAGCACTAATCCATCAAGTAAAAATGATAAAAAAAAAATGGTTATCTTAGGAGTGTTGCAGCGCTGCAGCACTATAGTGCTGATCCTTTGAGTAAAATGATAAAATATGGCTATCATAGGAGCACCGCATCTCGAGCATCGTAGCGTTGATCCCTCGAATATATATGACTAAAAGATGGCTATCTTAGGAGCATCATATCGTCACATATTGAGTTCTACAATGCTAATACTTTAAAATAAGTTAAATGACAAAATGACTAATTTAAGAGCATCACAGCACCACAATGCTAAACTCTTAGATTTTTAAACTTATGCCCTACAGGCTAACAATGCCTAGGCTCCACATTCTCAATGTTGAGGTGTTATTACTACAATGTAAATTTTTGTAAAAATATTTTATTATTTTAAATCTTGGTGCTATTATTATAGTGCCAAGGTGTTATCCTCTATGATTCTGAAATAAGGAACCAGCACCGAAATGCTCACAAGTAGCACCTAGGCATCAATCAGCTAATCAAAATGGTTACTGTGCTGATCAAAAAGTGCACTTACTATCATTTATTACTATTAATTTTGTAACCAATTGAAATAGAAAATCACATCAAAACTGGATGTGCACTGTGGCATTCTGATGTAGCACCACAAAATTGGTCAAAAAGTTGGTCCCATTTGATAAATGCGCTTACCAACATGTCAATCTGATTAACCTTTTGACCAGCGTCGCAGTGCTACCTAGTCAATGTCGAGGCACTGATCAATTTGCCAACTCACTTTCAAACTTATTTTATGGCACCTATAGTGCTATAACACTAACTTCCTAGTGCCGAGGCACCATCCTATTAATGCCCAAGAGCCATAATCTATAATTCCAAGGCCCTTCATAGGGCCTAGGAACCATATTTCTAATGCTGAGGCACCATCCCCTAATAATCTCTTATTTGTTTGCCATGTAAACAACATATAATTCATTCACTATGTTAATAATCATATATGGCATTTCAATGGGATGTAAGTCTAGTCTAATAGCCTTTTAATAATAAATATAAGTTAAATATATCCGTTCACCATATGAACATGATTGTTGGCATTCCAAAGGGATGTAAACTCGATCTTCTATTCATTCATCATACAAACACACTGTCAACTTTCTAATCAATGAAAGTTTGACCCATACTTGAATGCAAGTATAACACCATGATGGCATTCTAAACGGATGTAAGTTCAATCAATATGTTCACCATGCAAACATACTATAATCAGTTCACCATGTGATCACCTATATAATTATGGCATTTATATTCACCATACGAATATACTATAATTCATTCACCCCATGAACACACACACACACACACACACACACACACACACACACACACACACACACACACACACACACACACACATATATATATATATATATATATATATATATATATATATATATATAATTCCAACATTCCAAAGGATGTAAGTCGAGCCTAATGGCTTTTTAATTGATATAAGTCCACCCCACACTTGTAATGCAAGAATAACCTAAATCTAACACTTTCATTCATCATGTGAATGCCCCTACGTTATACCTTTTGTCTACTAAGGATATATGAGATAAGGCAACCCATGGCTGCTAATCAGATTCCTTGGACATTATGGCTAGCCCTCTAATGTTGGTAGACTAAAATATTATAGTTTTGGGATAACGAAACCATGGGATCTTGATTGGGACTATGCTTCTATACTCCTTAAATAGTCATCTACACCATACCTCACACACCATTATACATCAATTAATATAAAGAAGATATGATTATTTTTGACATTAATTAATTATGCTTTCTTATTGTGGTAAGAGGTGTAATTAACTTTGAAGGCTTACATTTATAAGAAGTAGAATCCAAATGTAAATACATCCTAATGTAAAGTTAGGGGAAAACTGGTTGAATATATATATCAATCTACCTCCTGATAAAACATACTCCTTCCCATCCCAATAAAGATGGCAGAGAGCATCCTCAAAGGAATTTTTTTAGCAATCATGTATTCACCTGCATGGTTGTCAGGATGTCAACATTAACATGAATGTTTCTTGCCGTCATCTTAATATCCATAAAGATTCTCCTCTTATTAAATAAAAAATAAAAATAAAAAGATTATAGTGCTACTCATGAGGCTTATTAGAGAAGTCAACAAATTGGTGGAGGTTGGCTTCATTAGAGAAGTTTGGTACCCTGAATTGGTATCGAATGTAGCTATAGTGTAAAATCCCAATAAAAATGAAAAATATACATTGACTTCACTAACCTAAACTAGAAATCCCTAAAAGATGGGTATCCCCTATTGACTATAAAAAAAAAAGAAAAAAAGAGAAGAGAACCGTAGCCACTCCCACCAATAGCCATCCCCATCAACGATAATTGTCCAAAGGAAAAAAAATGAGTAGTTAGAGTGTAGTTTCTTATAAAAAGGGGGAGGGCTCACTTATCACACTCTTTAGACACTTTGTCCACACTCTTCACACTCTTTGGATGCTCTCTTCAGCACTTTCTCTAGCCACTCTTCATCATTGTTCCCTTAGTCATGCCCTCCTCTCACATGAGAAGCTCATTCTTAGATGAAGCAATTGAAACCAACGGAAAAGGCTTTTTATAAGCTAACTTTAGATAAAATATGAAATAATAGTTTTTATTCAATTGATTCTACAATTGATTCCTTGGCCAAAAGAAACTTTTTGAAGACCTCAACCATTGATCTTGGACCCAGTGTGAGATAATAGTTATCCCTTCATCGATCTTGGATCTAGAGCTAGGGAGAAAGTTGTGATTGCATTAATTACAAAATTTTAGACATTACCAACATAAAACTCTATTAAAATTAAAACTAACTTGAAATTCATATCACTAAATCACAAGTTTTAAAATATGAAGGCCTCCATCATTGAGCATGGTTTGGGCATGTGAAAGTCCTTCCCCCATTAATCTTGGATCTAAAACAAGGGAAAAGAGAGTGTGTTGCACTAAAAATTTTAAAACCTAGCATTGCTAAGCCATTATGCTAGAGTCATCAAATTACATAAGAAAATATCCTAAAAGCAAAGTTTCCTATCTCATAGCACTACAGTGCTACTACATAGCATCGATGCATTACATGTAGCATAAAAGTCGCTCCCTACCACCAAGGTGCTAAGCTCTATAGAATTTGGGCCTCTGAAATTCCACTTCATAACATTGTTGTGCTAGGATATGGTACTGAGGCATTGTGACCAGCACCATGGTGTTTCCTCTTAGCACCACGGTGTTGTCTTCTTGGGCTGTAAGATTAAAATGCCCACTTGTAGCACCATAGCACTATTCAAAAAGCACCGAGGCACTATGCTAATGCTATGGGACCATCTTCTTTGATTTGAGGCCCAAGTTTCATCATCTAGCATTAAGGTACTAACTTTTCAATGTCAAGGTGCTAACTTTTCAATTTTGCTAATCTTGAGTTAAAATTTTTATTCAATTGAATTTTAACTTATAATAAAAATCTAAGTTGTAATTAAATATTGAGGATAGTCAATCAACATTTGAAAGGACTGATAATTAATATGAAATAAAAAAATTATTACAAAATTTGCCAAATAAAATTACACAAAAAGTATACTAAGAAAAAAAAGGGGTGAAAACTATCATAGTACTCATAATCATCCTCCTCCTCTTCTTCTTCTAGCTCTGACAGGGTTAACATAAGGGTGGTAATGTGGCATTACAAGAAGAGGAACTTGACTTGAGCCAACATTAAAATTACAAATTTTTAACATCTGAACTAGTGTTGAGTTGAATTCAGCCATATAAGAAAATTGTTGCTGCTGCTATCCCATATAATGATCAAATTTTCTTTCCAATTATTGTTGCCTCTAGCTACTTTCGCAAACCCTTTTCTTAATTCAGAGATTTCTCCTCTAATTTCTTAGAGTTGCTCATTTAAATTTTTAGAGGATTTGGACCTAGACTAAGGAGTGTGTGACCTTTCTACTACTTCCATTTTTATCCAAACCCTTCAATTATTCTTTTAGTCAAGGGAGCCCTTTGTATAAGGGCTTCTTCATCTGGCTCCCCTAATACCCCACATGCACAAATAATAAAAAAAGAGAAAGATGCCCATAACCTAAGGTAATACTACTCTTAAGCATATTATAAATTGAATTATAAATAATCTTCTCTACATCTATAGTAAATCATTTTTGAATTATAAAATTCAAAATGGCTTTATCATTAGTTACCTCACTAATTTAAGCAGTGGGCATCAACTTGGCAAAAATAAACTAATGCGAAGCTCTAGTCTTGAATATTAGAACAATGATAGAAAATTTGATAATCCTTTTCTCCCAATATTTTTATTGAACGTTTACATTTTTAATAGTAAGGAAACTAAGAATTTCATCAAAATTGGAAGGATTATTGTAACAAAATTTCATTAATTATAATATGTATTAATGGCAGCACTATCAAAACATACCATTCCCCCAATAAAATTTTTTTATTTTGGTGTTCTTTTGCATTAGTGAAGAACTCCCGCACCATAGGGATGACATAAGCTTTGATTTCATAGGTGAAATGCTCCCAGCCTCACTCATTGATGATCCTCTCCATGATCCCACCTGGATTAAAGAATCCCCTCTCTAGAATAAAATGCTTATTGATAAGAGCATGTTGTTGCCTCTCCTCCACATTTACACTAATAAATTGATTAGTGTCACTTGAGGTTGCCCACTTCTTGCCCTTATGAAAGTGTTTGAGTTGCATATTTGTTGTTCTAAGAATAAACAAAAGCTTAGGAGGAAAAGGTTATAAAGACTCCTAAAAAAATAAAGGCTTTAGAATGAAAATTTGGCAGCCTAAGTGTCATATTTATAGACTGGACCCAGTACTGTGATGCTAATTTTGTAGTGCCAAGGTTCTGGCCTCTTAGTTTCTAAAATATAAAACTAACACCACGACACTCCACATGCAATGCCTAGATGCTAGTCATTCATTCAAGTAGTTACTATTCCCATCCAAAAGATGATTTATAAATACTTATTACCATTAGTTATGTAACTGACAGAGTATGTAAAGTGCATCAGACATTTATGTAGCACTGTGGTGCTAACCAAAAGTTTCATCCTTTTTGTTAAAGGTGTCAGTCCACTTCCCAGGCTTTTTGAACAATTTTTTGACTAGCATAGTGACACTACTTTGGTAATGCCTAGGCACTAGTTAACCATTCAACATTCTTACTTTTATTTTGGATGATGCTTAAGCACTATAGTGCTGTCTTTGTAGCACTGAATCATTGCCATATATGGTTTTAAGGCCTAAATTTCTATCTTCTAGTGCTACTATGTTGATTTTTCAACATCAAGGAACTACCCATTTAAGGCTTAGGTGCTGCTTTTCTAGCACTAAGGCACTATCCACTAAAGGTAAAAATAAAATATCTATGTTTGCAAATACAAATATTAAATCTTTTCATCCTGTGGTATTAACTAAAGTTATTCAAAATGTTAAGTCCAATCTGTTCATTCACTATGAGAACATCCAAGCCTATCTGGCATTCTAAATGGTTGTAAGTCCAATCTTTAAGTTCCCTATATAAATGTCATCCCATCTAGCATTCCAAAGGGATGTAAGTCTAATCTATATATTAGCCATGTAAACTCTTATAACCTAATTAGAATTCCAAAAGGATGTAAGTCTAATCTATTCATTCACTATGCAAATATCAAAGCCTATCTAGCATTCCAAAGGGATTTAAGTCAAATATTTAAGTTTGCTATGCAAACATCATCTTGTCAGATATTCCAAAGGGATGTATGTTCAATATATATGATCACCATGTGAACTCCTAAAACCTAACTAGCAATTCTAAAAGGATGTAAGTCCAACCTTTTATTTTCTATACGAACACCTCAATCTATTTGGAATTCCAAAGGTATGTAAGTCTAATATTTCATTCATTGTGTTAACATTTAAATCTATTTGGCATTCCAAAGCAGATGTATGTGCAATTCTTATGTTCACTATACAAACCTAAATCCTAATGGCATTTCAAAGGGATAAGTCTAATCTATTTATTTGCTAAGTGAATAACTAAACCATATTAACAATCCAAAGGGATATAAGTTCAATCTATTCATTCACTATACAAACATTTAAACCCTATTAGCATTGTAAAGAGATGTAAGTCTAATCTAGTTATTTGTTATGTAAACATCTAAACCCTATTGGCATGCCAAAGGGATTGAAGTATAATCTATTCATTCACTATGTGAACATCCTAACCTATCTAGCATTCTAAAAGGATGTAAGTCCAATCTATATGTTCACCATGTGAACTTCTAAACCATATTGGCATTATAAATGGACTTAGTTTGATCATTTTGCTCACTATGTGAACATCAAAGTTCTAACTAACATTTCAAATGGATGTAAGCCTAATCTAACATCTTTCTAATATATGTAAGTTTGACCTGTGCTTTCAATGCAAGCACAACCTAAACCCAACCTATGTTTGCTATGCAAACATAACCTAAATCATGATTGTATTTATAATTATTGTAAGCCCAATCCAATCAATGTTTGCTATACAAACATAATGATATCTAGCTTTCTAATGGATTTAGGCCCAGTCATTTGTTTACCATGGGAACTCCCCGATAGTTAGTGCATTTTAATGGATGTAAGCTCTACATACATCTACAACGTAGATTACTCCATAAATTGAATTATTGGGTAAACTTATAAATTAAGTCTAGCTTAAATAATTCAATAAACACCTGCACAACAACACCTACACTAAAACTCTGGTCTACTCAGGATATCTAAAATGAGGCAACCCATGGCTGCTAATCAAACTATTTGGACATTATGGCTTATAGCCCTCTGACGTTGGTAGATTAGAATAATGATAGTCCTAGGATGACAGAACCATGGGATCTTGATCGGGGCTACCCTTATTTTTTTCTTTTAGACTGCCATTTACACCACACCACTAGACACCAATTTATACTAAAATATTTTCAATCTTAATCAAGAGTACACTCCTAGTGTGCTAAGAGGGATAATTAGCTATGAATACTTGCATTCATAAAAAGTAGAACCCAGATCTAAATAAACCCTAACATAATGTTAGGGGAAATCTGGTTGAATATAAATCAATTTATCTCACAAAAAATGAACTCCCTAAACATCCCATAAGATGGTGGAGATTTTCAAAGATGTTTTTCCTGAGTGATCATCCCTTTCTTCGAATAGAGGCACTAGTTGACTCGACTATAGAGTATTCTGTAATGAGATTTCTTGAAGCAATATTTGGGTACCATAAAATCCTGATGCATCCAACCAACTCGAACAAAACATCTTTTGTCATGGGGGAAAAACTATATTTCTACTGAGTATTTCCCTTTGACCTCAAAAATCTTAGAGCCACTTACCAAAATGATGGTGGATCAAGTGTTCAAGGAATAAAAGGGAAGGAATGTTAGAGTATATGATGATGACTTGCTAGAGCATATTTAGGACCTCATGGAGACTTTTGCCACCATGAAGAAATATAACATGCACTTAAATCTGCTAAAGTTCCCCTTTGGCATTAGATCATACAAATTTTAGGATTTATGATCACACCTAAAGGCATTAATGTCAATCCCAATAAGGTGATGATCATAATTAAGATGCCTTCACCAAAGTTAATTATAGAAGTACAATGACTCATGAGGTGAATCATAAGACTAAATCAATTTATTTCAAGGGCAAAACAACATTGCTCACCATTCTTCAAGGTACTCAAGGATGACTTCTTAATGTGAGAAGGATTTATATGACCTTAAGAACTTACTCACCTCACAACCTTTATTATAGAGCAAAAAAAAGGGGAAACCCTATTATTATATTTTGGAGTTAGAGATGATTTAGTCAGTTCCATTCTTATTAAAGAGAAATGAAAAATCATTGGACCATTTATTACGCCAGTATGTCCTTAAGAGGAGTCGAGTTAAATAACCCAATAATTGTGAAACTCACACTTATGCTCATTATTTTAGCAAGGAAACTACGAGCATATTTCTTGGCCCATTCAATCCAATTCATCATTGATAATCCACTCAAATCAATGCTCACCAAGCTTGACCACTCAAGAAGTTTGCTAAGTAAAATTGAGTTAATTTCATATATCATATTCACCTTTTATAATGATCAATTGCTCAAGCACTTCCCCAACTTCATTAATTTCTATAACTCACAACACATCTTGGTCAACCAAGAGCTATTATGGTAGCTATACATGGATAAATAATCCAGTGAATGTGGCATGGGTGGAAGCATAGTGTTAAAAATTCTAGTAGGAATTATTATAATACAGAAAGTTAAGTTTAACTTTAGGTCAACAAACAACCAATCAAAAAATGAAACTTTACTTAATGAACTCAGATTTGCTTGAGGGCTAGGAGCGGTACACTATATGGCCTATTCAGACTCACAACTAATGGTCAAACAAGTTAATGGGGATTATGATGTTAGAGATGAATTGTTCCAAAAATATTTTCAAAGTCAAAATAGAGATTAGGTGATTAGAGTACTTTAAGATTGAGCAAATTTACTGATACCAAAATTAACTCACTGACTTATTGTCTAGAGTGGGTGGGCTTCAAGGACACTATGCTATTTGGTTTGTTTTTCCAAGTATCAACAAAGATGACTCAATGCAAATAAATAATGAGTACTCTCCTGGCTAGATTAACCCTATCAAGAAATTCTATGGATGAGGGAGATAGAGAAAAATACAAAAGATGTAAAAAGACTTAGAATAAAGCATGTGTAATATACACTGATTGGAGGCAAGTTATTTAGAAGGTTAGTAACTTCATTGAATATGAGGTGTATGCATGAAACAAAGCAATGTAAAGTATTGCAGAAATACACTCTAGCGAGTGTGGTAGCTACTCTAGAAAAAGAACACTCGCCACCAGAATCTTGAGGTAAGGAAATTTTTGGCCCACACTAAGGAAGGATGTAAAAGCATTTGGAGGAGATGCGTGCAATGCCAAAAAAAATTTCCCTCTCCTACAACAACCACCACAACCTCTATAACTTATTATAAGTCCATAATCATTCTCCATGTAGGGGATGGAGTTAATTTGTCCACCACTAATAGACAGTAGACAAAATAGATTCAACTTGGTCATTATTGACTATTTTAACAAATGGATTGAAGCGAAGTTGCTTACCAAAGTAACTACCTAGGTAGTTTGAAACACTATCTGAACTGACATTATTTGCAGGTATGACCTGTCTATGCTGTCATCACTAATAACAGGTCATAGTTCACCGGTTGAGGGCTAAGATACTCTACGAATCCTAAAAAATGAAATTGAAGTTCACTTTAGTAAATCACCCATAGAGCAATGACAAGGTGAAAGCTTCAAATAAGTAGATGTTTAGTCTATTGAAGAAGAAAGTAAAAGTCAATAATGCTAAATGGGTTGATGCACTACCAGCTATACTATGGGACTTCAGAATGACTCCACTATTGCTACTAGTCACATACCCTTCTCACTCTTGCATCTGACAAAAGTAGTGCTGCTAATTGAGTGTGAACTCTACATTTAAAGGCTACTGGCAACTACAGAGCTAGGAGAGAACATTGTTGACTAGGGGAAGGCAAACTCAAAAGCCATGGAAGAAATACTCAATATGCTCAAGAAAATAAGAAATGAGGCTTTGCTAAGGCAAGAAAATATAAAAGAGATGAATGATAAGGTATTATAATTTCCATAAAAAGTGAAGTATATAAATAGTGGTTTAGTTATCAAGAAAGTAAGCATAGTGGCTCAATAGGATGCCCCCAAACATTATCAAAGAGCATGTCAACCTTGGAGCTTACCAAATTCAAGCCCACAAAGGGCAAGAACTACAACATACTTGCAATACTAAAGACCTCAAAAAAAAAATTCTCTTGAAGAAATCAATGTCTTTTATTAAATGTGAATTATGATCTTCACATTCATTCTAGATTCACTTAACGAGGATAGAATTTCTTACATAATTTTTTAGTTTGCTGATTAAAAATGTTCAACGGGTATATATAATGGAGTAAATATATACACAAAAAATACTCAGGAAGCTATGCATCGACTCAAGACACTTGGTGCACCATTTTTAGCAGAAGGAAAAGATCCCACTCAAGAAGCCACCAAGGCATGGGTAGGGGATCTAAATACTTGGTGTGTCATTCTTAGCCTGAGAATACTGACATCAAGTGAAGTAACCTAAGGATGAATACTCAAAGAGCTACACATCAATTCAAGAGACTTGTTGCACCATTTTTGGCCTAAGTGAAGATCCCACTCAATAAGCCACGGAGGCCTAGGTAGGTGATCCAAATACTTGGTGTACCATTTAGGGCACAAAGAAATAATGGTTGGTGAGTAAATTCTCGAGTCAACTTCATTAATGCTCACTTAAGCTTATTCCAAAAAAAATTAAAGTGTAAGAGGAACTTTCCAGGTATAAGACCGACATTATATGAGGTTGGAGACCTAATAAATGATGAACTCTCCTAGTTAGTGGACAAAGTATAAGACCAACACCTATGAGATTGTGCAACCAAATGAAAGACTAACTCTCCTAGTTGGCAAGCTGAATGACCAACTCTCATAGTTGTTGACTTTGGTGTAAGACTGTCACCTAGTAAGGTTAACAACTGATGAAAGACCAACCTCCTAGTTGGCAGGCTAAAAGAACTTACTCGCCCTGACCACATCTAAGAGATCGACTCATAGAAATCACAAATTACAGAGTAATAAACTATCCCCATAAATTGACACAACATTTCTTTTAGAAGTACTAAATAAACAATCAAAGCACTAGCAAGTACAAACCTAAGCAATTATCCATACAAACCAAAAGAACTTAGCAACATAAAGAGAACGTACAACTTTTTTATTTATCAAATAGCATTTACAGGAATGAGAGTATGGAGTTAAATGGAGTGCTTCACACCCCTTCCCCCCAACTTGTAGCAATAAATAAAAGAAGAGATATACAAAGAATAAAAGAGAAGGAGAGAGGTGAGTCAACTCATGCTATTCTTGATTATCGTTAGAGTCTAAGAGAGTGACTATGTTGGAGAAATCAAAGAACTTAGTGTCCAACTAGTCATGCTTCATACCTTAAACGTCTATTCTAGCAATCCCTCATACTTAATAGAATCCCAAAAGCCTACAAAACTCAGCTTTTTCTTCTACGACTCCTATGTATGTAAGGAGAGTTCTCCCTCCAACTCTCTTGTTGTCTCAGCCTAATATGAGCTCCAGAATAACTCACACCTATTCTTTGTCTGATCACTTTGTCTCTTTCTAAAGGTTAGTGATCTTGGACTCAGTACAGGTGAGCTGCTCCATCATACTTTCTATCTCCACCTTCACCATGAGGATATTCTTCCTCTTGATAAAGAACTTGTTGAAGATCTTCTAGGTCAACTACCAAGCCATTGCCTAAGCAGTCATCATGGCAACTAGTAGCCAACTACTTGTGATTTCTAGAGTAACTTCAAGTTCCTTTAAGTTGATAACCTGATTGAACATAAAGGCTTCATTGGTTGGTTGGATGAGGTCGAGTGAAGTTATCTTCTTTGTATTCTTCCTCTTTCTTCTTATTCTCTTTTCCTTTCTTCTTCATGGGCTTGCTCCTCATCTTGTATGATCATAAAGAGTTAGGTTGTACCTAATTTTTTGGATAGTTTTGGAGCACTGCTCAACCCCACCTCCTCACCAACTTCAGCAAAAGTAACTCACCATCTTCTTATTCACTCATATCCTTCTCAAGGAACATGACAACTAAAGGGTTGAGTGCAGGAGTTGCATCATCCTTTTTAGCTAATAAAGCAAGTAAGAACATTAGAGGTGGAAAGTCAGAAAAAACTACTTTAATGCTAAAGATGGAGGCTAAGTACAAAATGCATACAACAAAGGATGCTGGAAATTTAGCAATAGAAAAGATAGTGATTGATATTCAAAGTCTTATTAGTCACTCTCTTTAATTCATTCTCCACTCAAGGATTCTTCTCCAGAGCCACTCTACTTACTAGGAAGGGGGTAGGCATAGTTGGCATGGACCAAGGTGATAAACTCTTAATGAATAGGAGTTGGGATCACCACTTCTTAACCTAATTCAGTAATCTACATAGTCCTAGCAAAACTATCGAGACTTGAATGGTCCCATCAATATGCCCTTCATGTTGAAGATGTGGTAAAAGAGAGCCAAGCTCCATGGCAACCACTCTCTCTCAACATCATTAGAAATGTTGTTATATTTACCACAAAATTTGGCAAGAACTTAGCAAGTATAACCTCATAGTAACTCAAGATCTTTACCTTCTTGCTTGGTAGGAGCCAAAAGCTGAGTCTAAATTGATCAATGGGGATGTGAAACTCATCTATTTTGGTTGAGTTAAGCCTTTTTCAGAGTCAACCCCTCTCACATTATAGTAGGGATGGTTATGGTAATAGCCATGAAAAATGAAGGTCACCATCTCTGGATCAAGGTCAGGAACCTCCTTGACCATGGACAACATGAATGAACTCATTACATTCTTTAGGGTAAACATCGAATTGACTTTCTTCTGAGAAAATAAAAAATAAAGCATATTGCTTGAATTAAGAGCCCACTTGCTTGATAGAGAGTTGTAATAAAGTCTTAACTACCCATGGTGAAACTACATGTACAAGCACGGTAAGTATGGCTCGATAACACATACATCATGTTGGACATTTAGTAAAAAAAAATCATTACAGAATCTCTTAGATATCTTAAATGGTGCATGTGAATAAAAATAATAATAAATGAACTCTTGCGTGCTACAATCAATGATAAAATAACACTCGATAAAGAAAAGATGAGTACAATGTAAAATTTTTTGATAAATATATTTTTATTTATCTTAACATATTAAAACAAATTATAAATGCATTCTCTATGACCCCAACTATTTTTAAAACTATTTTGTAATGGGTCACTTGGTTCAACATCAAATCGATGTTGGTGATGAAGAGAAAAGACTCCTTCAACTTCATTGAGCAATAGAGATAATCCAACTTATCCCTTAGAATGGCAAGGTCCCTCTGAAACTCAACTTTGACAGTCTACTTTTGTTATGACTCCACATCCAAGAAGGACCTAGGCTTGCCCATTTTTTCTTCTGTTGAGCTCAAATCTTTTCTAGAATGGAAACCTTTCTCTATAATTTCATGAGCTAGATTGAGTCTACAAGCACCTGCAACCTCTTCTCTGTATTTCCCTTCTTCAGGGGAGCATACTTGTTTCTCTAAAACTCAATCTTATGAAGAGAAAAACTCATCAACATCTCTTAGATGTTAGAAGAGGTGAAGCTAATGGATACTCTACTAGATAAGGTGAACATCTATACTAGCTCCCCCTACAAAGTCAGCCCCCCAATAGCATAAAACTTAGTGTTGCCACCACAACAAGCATCAAGTCTTGAGTTACCATTGAATGATAAGAAATAAACTCATAAAAAAAAGGGAAAAGAGATTTTAATAAGGTAGCCTGCTAAGGGTGGAGAAAGAAACCACTATTTTAATAAGCAGACTTTCTACACTTAGAAGATGGCCTAGCAAATCACCCATAGAAATGTTAATCATTTTTTAGGAATATCAAGATTGTCCAATAAAATAATCTAAGAATACATTGGTTACCCTCTATTTCCCTCCATCCTCTCTTGCATACTCACCACTATTAATTAAATACTACAATAAAATTAAAAGCAAAACACTTAATCTAACCTCAGCAAAAATCTTCTCTATGATGGTGGGAATAGGAGAGGTAACTATCAGCCTCCTTACGACTACCTTTTAGTGGTGAACAAGGGGAGAAACTATCCCATCCTTGATCTCTACCCATGTAGGATTAAAATTTACCTTAGCTAGTCACTCTATAGAACCACCCCTAACTAGAGCGACTATGATCTCGAAGGTAGGGGTGCTAGAGGAGCTTGTCTACTTCCCGTGACCACGATGACTTTTGCAAGCATTTTAGATTTTATTAGTTTTTTTGGAGGCTAACTCATAGTTTTGAAGAGGCAATATCACATGTAGTCTCTTAAAATCCATGACGGGTACATGTATTCTAATCACAATAATGGACTTGATTAAAAAAAGAAGAGGACTATCTCTATTTAGGAACGAAAGGCCTAGTAAATATTCTCAGTAAGGCTAGTGCCTTTTTTATAGCTCAAGGGTGTTGGAGGTACTCTGAAAAGACTGAATCCAATCAAATATGATGTAACATTTAATAAAAGATTCTCTTTCTTTTTTTAACATTTATTATGAGTTAATTTAACTTTTTTATTTTATCCTTCTTCTAAGTTGCCTCTACAAAAGAGTAGATGAATTGGGAGCAAGCAGTGTAAATATTAAAGACTCATCGCATGCATGGTGAGTACAATAAACACATGAGTGTCAACCACTTAGAAAAAGATTCACCATTAGAAGGCAATTATTTGATAAATAACAATTATCTCAAGGTGGTTTAAGTACAACACCCTTTAGTAACAAGGAAAAGAAACCATCAAGCAATAAAGTCACCACATAATTAGGACAAACTTGACTGATTCTTTCTTGTACTCATTTTTCATACTACCCCTCATCCCAAACATTTTAAAATGGGGGTGACAGTGACCTTTTAGTGTGTTGAGTTAGTAAATCATAAGATAGCTCATTTTGACTAACTTGTTTCAGGAGAGATTATAAATCTTTCCTCCCAAGCTTTATTATCTCCTTCTTTTAGAATAAGAGAATTTCGGCCCCTATTTTCTAATATTATGACTACTTAACAAATATTAAACTAGATTTTCTTATCATTCTCCCCATTTCCTAATGTTTGTCTCTTCATCAACCCTGCTTCTTAGATATCTCATGAGGTTCTGCTTCAACCACAAATAGACTTGGAACCAACATTGTACACCTTTAGAAGTGTGTGTGTGTGTGGGGCGATGGGGGTTGGGGGAGGGATGGATGGTGTGAATTGGTGGGCATTTAAAAAAAATTAAATCTTCATCATTTAATAACAAATAATTTTAATAGCAAAAAACTAGCAAACCAAACTCAATAAAAGAAGCAACTAAACCCTAATAGAAAATAGAAAAGGGACACAAAGATTTACAATAGTTTGGTCCAACTAAATTAAGTCCACTTTCTAGGTCTCCTCCAAAAACCCACTATCTCTTTTATCATAACTAGCCAGGGTAGAAAAGCCTCTCTCTTAAATTGGTACTGGAGAAACCTTACACCTACTCCAACTCTCTTTCAAGAAAAGATGGATGTCACTCCTCCAAGATACAATGAAAATCTTACACAAATTTTCAAATAGAATAGAATCTCAAGTTAAAGCATAAGATTAAAAGGAATGGTGAGAAAAAAACGAAGATGAAAGTGCAACCTTATCAATAAAAATATTAAAGAAAAAATAGGAAAAAAGATATCTCCTTACTTTTCTCTTAAGATAAACACTCTTCCATAACCCTCCTTTTAGATTTCTTGCACTTAAGCTTCTAGTTAAGCTCCCCACAAGAAGTATCTAACAGGAGAGAGTTAAATAAAAGTTAAAAAAATTGGTTCAATCATATTGCATGTCCAACATCATGTTGTTCGATCAGTTCATTTTACTAAGTCTAGGGGCTTTGGCCAATATGAAAGTCCTAACTGTTGCAACTATCTATACTATACAACCAAGGATCCTACTGTATGAATAATACAAACTAAAAATTCAACTCTATGTTTGAATCACACAAATTATTGATTAAAACTAGGTAATTACCAAATAAATTCATACTATATGATTTTCTTTGTATCGTACATATAATAAAATTAGGCAAAATTTATAATTAATAGACTTATTCTTAGTGGCTAATAATTAATAAAAATGGATTATCATATAGTATAATCATGATCTTCTAATATGATTAGTTCAAATTTGGAAATTTTTAGATAACTAATTAAAATAAATTAACAAATATGGACAACCTTCGAGCATGATAGGGATTGTACAATATGATTTCCATAAAACTTCAACTTTATAAATATTGTTTTATGTTCTCTCAAATGTTTGTGTGCTTGGTTATTTTTCATCATTCACATTGCAAATACATGAAAATAAAATAAATATATATATAATAAACATGACAACATAAAAATTAAACTTGAATTGGGTCTTATAACATCAACCATTCCCCCATTATAGTTTTCATGGGCTCTTTCTTGATCAAGCTTTTAAAAATCAGCCTTGTTCATGCTCTCATAATCAATCGATATTAGGTTGCTTAATTATAGTTCTACATTAAAAGCAAGCACACTCAACTGATTAATGAGATAATTATTCAACTAAAATAGTTTATGATCATCCTAAAGAGCCTAAAAAAGGCTTTCTTCTGACAAAACTTAAAATATTATGTGAAGGCTCATGGGGTTAACAATCTCCCTTATTTTTATGATGCAAATATTTTTGATTGAGTTTTGAGAGTTTAATAAATAACATAAATAATGAGATAGCTACCCCTTCAATTTATGCTTCAAAAAAAGTATGCAATGAATGCAAGAATGAACAAATATATAAAAAGATGCAATCGAAATTTCATACAAGACAAGTTAAAAGCACAAACCAAAAAACACTAATTTTCTCTGCTTTTTACACATAAAAAAGGATTGAAGTTGAAGACAAACATATCATACAAACACTAGTTGTGATAAGCATATTGTATGAATTGAAAGTTAAGTAGATTTTTACAAAAATAATCATAACACACAAACTTAAAAAAACATGTTTATTTAGAATACTAAACTAATGATCATATGATACATTTCACTAACAATTGCCTAGTAAACTTGCAATTTTTTACTTAAATTCAATACTTCTATTAATCATATTCCATAACTTATGTAAATGATATTAATCAATTTATTAAATTTTCTAAATACTTTTGCAATAAAAATAAAGTGTTGCTTACATTTCAATTGGGTGAATAGTTATGCTATTGGACGATGCAAGAAGATGGAAAATTATTATGAAGGGTCCATTAAAGATAAACTAGGGAGGCATTTGTTTTTCATAGTTCCCCACTTTGGAGATTTTTTTTATACTTCCTTGCTTTGGGAATTTTTTTCATTATTAGGCTTTTATCATTATCTGTGCATTATAATAGCTCTATTATCATTACTAGATTTATTCTGAAGTTAAAAATATCATATATATATATATATATATATATATATATATATATACTCTATATATATACGCTATATATTCATGCTTAAATTAATTTGTTATAATATGCAAAGAAAAAAAGAAGAAAATGTGATTTACAAAAGAAAATTCATACATAAACAAGTATGTGCATCATAGGAATGACTTGCATGTTTTGTTAGGTTAATGATTCATACTTCTACTATATATACTTTAAATTTGAAGTAATGCTTGATTATAAAAATATAGTAAAAACTTAAAACAATATCACATCAACTTGTAATTCATAAAATATAGCAAAAAGTAGAAATAAACCAACTAAAAACAAATTTGGTAATGTGACTAACGCAACTAAGAGAGTATATATATATATATATATATACTCTGTGTGTGTTGCATGCTAATATTCATGCTTAAATTAATTTGTTATAATATGCAAAGAAAAAAAAGAAGAAAATGTGATTTACAAAAGAAAATTCATACATAAACAAGTATGTGCATCATAGGAATGACGTTGCATGTTTTGTTAGGTTAATGATTCATACTTCTACTATATATACTTTAAATTTGAAGTAATGCTTGATTATAAAAATATAGTAAAAACTTAAAACAATATCACATCAACTTGTAATTCATAAAATATAGCAAAAAGTAGAAATAAACCAACTAAAAACAAATTTGGTAATGTGAATAATGCAACTAAGAGAGTACAACATCAAGTACAAGAAAAAAATAGGTATAAAAGTAATGAGTATATTAGATTAAAAAATGTATAATAAAATAAATTATATAGATGTGAAACAAAATGAAAAAAAGAACCTAACAACTAGAAGGTCCCTCGTCAAGCAGTGGTGCTTAATAGATGTCATGAATAAAGTCAAACTGAGCTTGCAACTAAGCTCGATAGTTCTACACACAATTGCTAGTACTCCTCCCAACAAGCTCCTTATTCATTTATATATCTATCAGTCATAAGTTCAAGCTATGCAAACTATTCCATACAAGGATCCTAGGGGTAGTGATAGTGAGCTGAAGGTTCCCCTCTCTAGAAACATCCTCTTCAACTATTGTTATGGCATGAGCTAGCCACCGCTTACTATAGAAAATATATAAAGACTAATTTTGTAAAGTGAGAAGGAGTGTGATCGTGTTCTTCAGGATAGGTCAGCTTATATTTTACCTCAACTACATAACCAATCATGTTTCCTAAGGCCAAATTGTATTTTCTTTTATATTTTGGAGTTTTTTTTTATGATAGTGAGATTTTAAATCTAATTGTATGAAAGCATTTATGACACCACATAGAATTTAGAAATTTCTTATTTGAATGATCAAACTCGCCATTAAGGAGTAAACATATTATCTCAAAGATAAACATGTTATATTATAATGGATTTGAACATTTAATAAAAGACTCCTAAGACTAACGGGTCTTTAATATACCAAAGAATTTTCCCTTGAACTACATAAAGAAATAGAGCAAGATTTATTCCAAACTAGGTTCATGGTTCCCTATAAGGGCAATCCCTTTTAGTTAATTTCATCTCAAGAATGAAGGATCTCTTCCTAAGAATACTCTCGATTAAAGAAATAGGCTATGATTTCTATAGATTTCTAAGCTAGATTTTAAAGGTAAATGATAATTTAGAATTTCAAAAGGGAATGATCGAAAGTGGAAAGAGTTTTTTTAGAAGCCAATCAGAATTAAGTAAGAAATGCCTATATATACTAGGATGTCTAGTAAGCATTTCAACTATCCTATCATTGGGCTTTAAATTTTGAAATTTAAATAGAATTTTGAGTTGACATTTTATTAAAAATCTAGAACTTATATTCTATCAGTACAAGACTGCAAAAATACCTAGGGTTAAAGACTTGCTCTAGTAGGATGCTTCAGATCCTAAATTTATATATACTTCTGACACAAGTTAGAGGCTCAACCTAGTTCCACTTTTGGGAATCATCAATCCTTTCTCTCACTTAATAAAGAAAACCTATCCCTAAATCTTCTATACTTATAACCTACCTACAAGGGCTACCAATTAATACCACCTAAGAAATTTTAAATCTATGATGTCAAGTCTCATGTATGCAAGATGGTTGGACTGCAGCATTTTAGGAAAGAATCTAAGAGCCTAGACTCACTCCCTAATCCCTATGATCATGTTTGGGTATGAAATGATATTTACTAAAGCAACATATTTTAGCATTTTAATATTTTTGACTCATGATTCAATTATGGTCTTGGGGTATGGATTTTATGCCTAAATGACATGTAATTAGAAGTGGTCATGAGCTAAATCAAGAAGAGAAGATAGACTTCCCTAGGTAGGTGGTCATCCTCAAAGGTTAGATGCCCCTTATGTGCAATGAGTGAAGAGCCCAATTAACGAAGTTAGAAAAATATGCTAGCATGATTCACAAAAGCTAGTAGTTTCTAGTTGATTTTAAGTTATTCCTAGGGCTTTAATTTATATGAACTTTTGAAATTCTTTATTTTTGTTTAAGTTGATTAGATTTAATTGGGTAGAAAATTTTAGTTTTACTAAGAGCCTAATTATCCAGACATTCATCATAAAAATATGTAGCACAAAAAAAAACTAGAAAAGTAGGTTGATTCTATTATGCACCCAACATAAATCAAGCTAATTTATATTAAAATAGGCCCATGCAGCTGGGTACCCCTGTGTACCTCAGAAGAAGGAAAAAATGGGTAGCCAAGCTATGCCCTTATATAACACAGCCTAGAACTATAAGATTAAATCTAAGAGGGTCTTCTTTCTAGGATCGTCTCTTTCTTTAGGGACCTCTATTGGGCTTAACATGAGACCTCTACACCTATTTGTTGGTAGGGTCAGTTACTGTTATTCCTATACCCCATAGATCTTAACCAAATTCTAAATATCAAATTACATTTTAAATTCAAAATGAAATTCCTAAGCCCTACAAAATAATCCCACCTATCAAAATTTGCAAGTAGCACGCCAACAATTATATTACCAACATACGGGCTTAGCATTAATTGCTTGCTAAGCCCACCTATCTTTTTGGGCTATGCTAAGGGATTTATTTAGCACTTGCAAGTGAATGTTAGTTTAATAATTTA
The DNA here is from genome assembly GCA_021442155.1 of Cymbidium sinense. NCBI lineage: Eukaryota > Viridiplantae > Streptophyta > Magnoliopsida > Asparagales > Orchidaceae > Cymbidium > Cymbidium sinense. The sequence continues at coordinate 36,551,797 of CM038223.1, forward strand.
TTATAGCAATCACTTTAACATAGCCTCCTTCAAAAGATAATATTAATTCTAAGAAGAATGTCCTACCATCTAGTCTAACGGGAATATAACCCTAGACATTAAGTCTAAAACAATACACTACAAAACAAGAAAAAATATCACATCACATTCCAAAACATCATAGATTGACCTAACCTAAGTTTAGGATCTGTAACCAAATAATCTAGTGTGTGAAGGAAATGGATTTGTGTGGCAAGACTTTCTAGGCCTTTTTTATATTAAAGTTTCAATTTAAGTTTTGAGGTTTGTTTATTTTACCTTTGGATGGTTTTAATTCAAATGATTTTATGATTTGTGATTATTAGTTTCATTTTTAGATTTATTTTTTATGTTAAAATGAATTTTTAGTTTTTTAAGAATGAAGAGTAAAATAGATTCCACTTTAGGTGGAACACATTCTATTCAACATCCTAAATCCTAATAGACTAAAGCCTTCACCCTATGATGAAGATTCATTCCAAAGGTCTAACTAAGATTTTAAGTATCTTAATTAACCTCATTGGATTCATTTAAATGATTTGGTTTGAGTTTTGTTCAATGAATGTTTTAATTTTATTTATTTTTAATTCATCTTTCTAGTTGATCCTTTTAATTTTATTAAATGTTTTTGAGTTTGAATTATTTTAAATTTGATTTAACTTATTTGATTTAAATTGATCTTATTTATTTTATTAATTTTTATGTCCATTTAATTTGTGTTTAGTTAGTTTGAATTATGTTAACATTATGCATTTAGGTTAATCTTTTAATTCAATCTTAATTTGAATTGATTATGTGTTAAGATTCTATTAATTGATTTATAATGAATTTAATAATTTATTGACTTTAAAGTTTAAATAGATTTTGCATTTTTTTTTAAAAGTTTCCATTAAACCCTAAGTTCATAATTGATCAAATTCTTTGACTTAGAGTGTTGGAAATTTGTTCTATGGTGTTCTGGTGTTGATAAAGATGTTTCAAATTAATTTATGAGTTTTTAAAATTTGTTGCAATTTTTTATTTATTATTTCATGTAAATCAACATAGAGATTAGAAATTCAATATCTTTTAAACCAGGTCAATTGGCATTGATATTTTTATGGCATGTGGGGTTTCTGGACAATTTAAGTTTCCTAAAATTTGATCTTAATTTGATGTATATTTTAAGACTAATTAAGATTTTAATTATTTCATTAAAACCAGAATTAAGCTTAAATAAAATAAAATCACTTAGTTTTTTTTTTTTTCCTCGATTCCTCTCTAAAAAATGCATCCATATAGGGTTTATTCATAATTTTGGGAATTTAATAGATTTACTATGATTTTCCCAAGTTTAGGTTGATTATTTGAATTAATTAATTTAATCAATCATTAAATTAAGTGATTTTTTAATTAGGTTTCAAAGAGTTTCAATATTATGTTTAAGGCCATTAGGGTTTATTACGATGATTTAGGTTATTTCTAGGATTTTTCTATAATTTCCTTTAAGTAATATTTATTTATTTCATTAAAATTAGGGTTTAAGATTGGAAATTCCATATCATTTTATTTACTTTGGAATAAATTATGAAAAATTTACAGTGTGTCTCATAACCCTAATCTCATTTCGCTAAAGTTTTAAATTAATTTGATGAGTGGTTTGAGATTAATTTTAGTTTGTTTATTTTTATTTAAACTTAAATTAATCTAAAATTACCCTAAATTAATTGGGAATTATGGGTTTAATGGATTCCTCTCATTGAGAAAAATCCATAAAGCCCTTGTTTGCCTTTTTTATTTGAGTATTTTATTTTTTAAAACTTTTTTGAATTTTTTGTATTTTTTACAATTTTATAATTAAGAAAAATCATGAATTCCCCATTTTAATACGTAACGCCAACATGGCAAGCATGTGTTGATTGGTTCATCGGTTGGATCCAAATCTAGCTCGGATGGCAGCAAGGACTGTAAAATTCATCTTGACTGTTCGATCTTTGATCGGATGGTCTAGATTTCAAGCATGGATCCTTAAGAGAATTTATCGGCGGTTTCTAAATCTTTTATCAATTCCAAATTGTGGAACAACGATGGATTATCTCACCCTCCTTTTCTTTGGAGAAACTGTCTTTCAAGAGTGATCTCCAATAATAAGAGAAACAAAATCTTGTGATTTCAATTCAAAATTGATCAAGGATCAATTTACAACCCATCAAAGTGGCTTGATCTCACTTGAGATGAAGTTGGCTTCACAAAAGACCAAACTGAAATGGTATAGAGATCAATTTTGAAGCATACCTCACCAACATTGATCCTTGGTGGTGGGGATGGATTGTACATCTTCGTGGTGATGTGGCGAGGCTATGAGAGAAGTTTCACATATTGCCTCCTTGTGGATCACCAACACTTGCCTTCTTGCTTTCAGGTTTGATGGTTTTCTAGCTCATTGGCGGTGATGAACCTCGAAAGTTTCATTTTTATTCACCTTTATCTCTAGAACATGCAGGGACATCCAACTTGGGAGGAGAAATTCTGTTCCTCCATTTGGACCTTTGGTCAAGAGCTTGGATGCCAGCTTTGGTTGATTTCAGGCTTGCATGGGCAAGAGCTCCTAGGAACATTTATTTTCTCCTTCTCTTTACCATAGGAGTTTGTGAAGATGTTAAGATGGCCTAGATGAAGCTCCCTTCCTCTCTTTCCATATATGGATGAAAGCCATATATAGATGAGTTTAGGTGGATGGAATTCAGTCACTGATGGTGAGAGGACTAGCTAAGGGGTTGGTTAGCTCTCTTATATCCTTTTGAGTGTGTTTTGATGAGTTCTTTGAGGGGAGGAAACCTCATCTTCTCTTTTCTTGTCTTGTCCATGAGCCTTTCAAGGCTTTCTCCCATGAGAGGGAAGTCAACTATAGTTGGCTCCTTTGATTGCCACCCATGGAGGCTAGCTCCAAGGGGTGGTTCACTGATTGGAAAGAGTCCAAATCAGCTAAGGTAAGTAAGTGGATGAGGTATGGAGAAGAGGAAGTGGAATTTGAATTCTTTGCATGGGTTCCAAACTTTCTTTTCTCATGGTTCTACCTCATCTCTTTCATTTATAATTTTATGGCTATTTGCACTTCATTTGGACTAAAGTATGTTCACTCCTAGCCATGTTGAAGGTGTCTTTGAATTAGCCTAACTTCATGTTGGTTTGGGTTCAATGATTGCACTTTGTTTGATGTCGAATTAATTTAACTTATTTAAAGGTATATTAAATGTATTTCTTTTAATTTATTATTTTAGATTTAAGTTTCAATTAATGTTGATTGTCTAATGAATGATTTATGAATTAATTGATCCATACCACGTGAAGATTTGATGTCATTTAGGCTAGTTTTACCTATTTGACTTGAGTGGATCAAATTCAATTTCCTAACCCAATAGAAAATTTTAAGATTTTAGTTTACACTTAATTATGTTCAATTCGTCATTTATGATCTTTTAAATTTATTGATTCCTTTGGATTTTAAATTGATTTTGATTCGATTTCAACTGAGGACATGTGATAGCAAAAAGGTCAGAGATGGGAATAGACAACTTATATTGAATTAGTGTCTTTGAGTCAATTATTCGATATTTTTATACTACATGTATATAGCTTCCTCATCATTGGATCAAAAATGATTCTCTTACCTATTATTACATGCTCTCTTGATGGCCATTTGGAGGATCTTTGCACATAAAAAATTTAAGCAAATATGTGTGAAGGGAAGGAGAAATGAGAATTTTTCAGAAAGGATGAAGAATGATGAAATATTTATAGACTTTCTATTCGATTATACAATATGATCAGGGTTCAAAAATATGATTATAATTATTTTAACGATCATCTTTAACCATTATACTTGATTGGATCGATCATATAGGAATCATACTATAAAATTTAGATCAACCTAATGGTTGTTTAAAAGGATACATTTGCTCAATCAATCATAATGTATGAATAGATATTGATATAGTATCATAAGTGACATTAATCATCCAAATTTTCAAAATAATGTCTAGTTTAATAGTTATAAACATATTGAATAGTATGATCGTAGATCATCCAATATGAATTATTTTGTTATGAATCATTCAGTCATTTAGCCTAATTTATTTGGATGATCTGAATATGATCATAGTAATATTATATTTTTGGCCTAAAATGAAAAATAAATGAGATTGAGAGAACAAAATTCAATAAAAATAATAAAATAAATTTGAATAAAAACAATGATGAAAAAATAAGAAGAATTATTAAAAACACATAAAAAGAGAAAGATTAAATAAGAAAATAAAATACAAAGCAAGAAAATCTATCCCATCTTACCCACAAGATCTTTATTTAACTGAATACTAAGGCTCGTGGGTGTGTTGATGATTTAACATCCTTCTAATCTAAGCATTTTGATCAACTACCCTTAGATTGATTTAAGACCACACCCATCATGCTTATCATCAAATTCCTTGCTTATTAGTAAAAAAATCTTTAAACAATAAAAAATTAGTAGATTAAAATATCATCAATATAAATCAAGCATGTTGCACTTATTTTAAATCATATAAGATCATAATCAAAATATAATGAGTTTTCAAATCTAAGTGGTGGTTGTTTAACTAAATCTATCTTCTTTTATAAAATGAAAAAGGCACTATTAACATCCAATTAATGCAATTAGATTAAGAAAATGTATGTAGCAATAAAATAGCTTCCAAATGAATAGCAAGTGGAAATATTTCCTCAAAATTAATGCTTTTTATTTTATTAAAATTTTTATCCACAAGCCTTAATTGGATCCAAATAAAAACCCCCCAAATCATTTAATTTTATCCTAAAACCTCACTATTTTCTTTCACACTTTGAGATGAGCCTCTATGCACTAATTCACATCATTTCTATATAATGCATTACATTAACCAAAAATTTATTAGATAATGCTTCTTCTACATTACTAAGTTCAATCATGGGCATCAAGGTTATTTCTATCTCCTTCTAATGCTGGCAACCTTAATTTATTCCAAACTACATTTTCAATAAGGGCATTATCATTTATAGGCTTTTTTTAGAAAAGGACAACATATTTATCAAGACAATAAGTACAAATTCTTCTTCCAACAATATTTTCATATAGAAAATCTTAAAATATTTTTTCATTTACTTCACAAATTTACCATCAAAACATCCCAAACTACTTTTGTCATTATTCAATATGAAGCATTTATACCCAAAAATATGCAACATGAGTTTCAAACTATCCCTAAAAGACCTTTAGAATATATAAATAATACTTTTTGTTATATTTTTTATTTTTATACCAATGGTACTTAACCTTTTTTCTTTATTAGTTGTGATAACCTTTTAATATCTTGAGCTTCAATGAATTTGCTTCTAGTCAAATATCAAGCACTAGCTATATAAGCACAACAAGCATTGGCTGGTCTCTGAGTGAAGGCATATCTATAAAATAGATTTAAGTTAGATTTTTGAGAGCCCAAACATGCTTGGGTCCCACACATGTTGAAATTATTTTAGGATTCCATGCATATGCTGAGTTTAAATATGAGTGATGTATGCATATATTAACATTATGTACCAACATACTAGAAGAAAAATAATGATTCTTAGGAAAGAAATCATGATCAATTTAGGTTTTTTTTTAGTGAGTGAGTTATTTTTACAAATTTTAGTAGCACATTTAAGGAAAACAATTTTCAAATAAGTCATGTTATTTTCGAGCTTTTGAATTTCTAATTCTTTATAATTATTTTTAGTTTTTTTATGTTCATCCAAAAATATGCTATGATTCTTTTCTAAAGTTGAAAAAGTTTTTTTTAAGTTAAGTATTTTCTTTTCATGGATTTGAATGTTACATGTAGTACATCAAAAAATTCAAAAGTTTATTATAAATGGGACTACTTACCTGCTCATCAATAGAGTCATAGAAATCCACATTTGCCATCAAATAGAGGTTTGTGGGTTCTTTTTATAACTTCTTTAGAAGAGTTTGAATTTGAGTTGATCTAGAAAGCATGTTGTGCTTTTATTTTGCCTTTCTTTGCATCCTTTTTTTTTCTTTTTGTTTGTTCTTCTACTTGGAGTTCTTGAGTGAAGGACATTTTCATTTGATTTGACCTATTTCTTACATTCATAGAAAATTATATAAGCAAACTTTGTTGAGTTCTAAGTTTTATATTTGCCTTTTCTTTGATCAACATAATGAAACTTTAACTTTAAAAGAAAATTTAAAATATTAATCAAATCAAACAAAACTAAAGATAAATCATTCAAATGAATTCAAAAGAGGTTAATTAGGATCTTTGTTCAACCCTTTACAGTGGATGAAATTCTCATTCTATTAGGATTTAGGATGCTGGATAGAATGGGTTCCACCCAAAGTGAAATTTATTTTATTCTTCATTCTTGAAAATTTAAATTCCACTTTAACATAAAATGAACTTAAAATAGAAATAAAATCACAAATCACTCAAATCATTTAAATTGAAACCACCAATGGTAAATTTTACAAATTTTAAAGAAAAATCAAATTCAAATTAAATTAAAGTCTAGTGTAGTCATACCACACAAGGCCCTCTTTCACACACTGGATTTTTGGATCATAATCCTAAACTTAGGTTGGGCTAATGATCTGTGAATGTTTTGTAATGTGAAACTTTTTTTTATTATGTGGTGTAATATTATAGACTAGATGGCTAAGAATATTTATCCACTAGTCTGGATGATAGGACATTCTTTTTAGGCTAACACTATTTTTATGTAGGGGTTGTACTTAAAGGGACCATTGTAAAATTATATATATATATATATATATATATGATGGTTTGTAGGCATGCTTAAGTACCTAAGCATAGATGATCACTTAAGAGAAAAAACATCTTTGAGGATGCTCTCCACCATCTTCTTTATTGAGATGGGTAGGAGTATGTTTCTTAATGAGATAGATTGATATATATTCACCCAGATTTCCCTAATATTACATTAGGGTTTATATAGATCTCAATTCCAGATCAAGATCCCATGGTTCTGTCATCCCGAGCTATCGTGGTCCCTAGTTTACTTAGCCTGGGAATTTAGTTCCTTACTGAAGAATTTTTATACTCAGTCATAGATTGCATTGTCCAAGGTGTTCTTGTAAACTTAGGGTGATATTTGCTAAGGTGACAATTTTAGATCAACTTTAGTTAACATAATGCTTTTTACCTATTAAATATATTCTATAATTCATAGCTCAAGGAGCAAAGCCATTATGCAACATATAGGCTATTATCGTGACTGAAATATAGTGGAGTTATATAAATGGAAAGCTACCTGATCAAAGGGTTCTAGTCATATCCACATTCATGTGGTGCCATTTGGCAAGAAAATTACGCATATATTTAATTTAACATTGGCTCTTTTGTGAGCAAAGTTTTTCTTAGCTTATCTTCTTTGACAAAAAATGATGGATGGGTGGATGATTGTTTACTTTAAGTTTTGATGAATTTCATCTTATTTAAACATATCCCCTCTGAATGAATTTTACAATTAACATGGCCATCATCAAGGAGTAATTAGATTTTGTTGATCCATACCCAATCATAAGACCCAACCAAGAATATAACTCATGAAGCATCCTTAGGGAGTAGACTTATTAGGTAATTGTTATTATATGGGGGCCCATATGAAAGTTTAAATTTATTTTATTTTTTAATGTAGCATTGTGGTGTTGAACACGTAGCATCATGGAATTATTATGGGTAACACTATAGCTATCATCGGGTAGATATTTGTGTCCTAAGAGTAAAGGATTAGCGCCTCGGTGCTATTCATATAGCGCCATAACATTTACGACTAGTTTTTTTTTATTTATTTTAATTTATTCAGGCTGACTTTACTGACTAGCACCTCTTGCTAATAATTTTCCACCATGACACCATTCAAAGGTCAGTTTAGAAAAGCTGGTAAATGAACAAGCACTTTAAATTGACAAGATAAGGTTTTTGACTAATGTTGTGACGTTGCGTAGAGTGTAGCGATGTTGAATTTGTCTGATGGGATTTTAAATTTCAAAATTAATGGTAATAAGTCATTCTTTTAACTAGAATAGTAACTGACATGACCAACTAACCAGTGTCATGGTGCTACATGTGAACATCGCAGAGCTTGGCCACTGCTACAGAATCTGAGAGGTTAGTGCTTTAGAACTATTATAGCATCGCAATGCTAGGCCAAATTTATAAATAGACCTCTTAGGCTATTCATTTTCTATTGTACATTCTCAGGGCTCTCTCTCTCTCTCTCTCTCTCTCTCTCTCTCTCTTTCTCTCTCTCTCTCTCTATTTCTCTCTCTTTCTCTCTATCTCTCTTTAGAACTATCATGCTGGTGAAATTCTTCAACAAGGCCAATTAGAGGGCAGCTATCAGTGATAATAATAGATTTGTTAGTTTAGAAATTGAGGAAAGGTACAACCAAAACCTTATACACAAGACTCTCATTTTAGAGAGGAGTTACTTCAATCCTGGTGGGCCTATGAATAGTATCATTATCGAGCGAGGCTGGGAGAAGCTAGCCTATGATAACAAATTTTGTGTCATCTCTGTAGTGCGGGAGTTTTTCATCAACATGAAGAAGCACCAAAATAATCAAGTTTTCATTTGGGAAAATTAGTAAGTTTTGACAATACTACTATTAATGCATATTATAATTTATCGAATATATAATACGATCAATATTTTTTATTATAAAGATCATCTCAACTTTCATAAAACCTTTAATTTCGTCCCCATTAGAAATTCTAACATCTAGTGGAAAATGCGAGAGGAAAAAATTAATAATTTTTTTGACACCAACCTCACTACTGAGGCCAAATCATAGCATTATTTTATTTCTACTAAGCTAATGCCCACTAAAAATAATAATGCCTCACTATTGAGGCTAAAGCTTGGAATTATTTCATTTCTGCCAAGCTAATGCTCATTGAAAATATTAGAGAGGTAATTAGGGATAGAGCCATTTTGAATTTTGCAAATCAAAAGGGCTTTACTATATATGTAAAGAAGATTATTTATACTTTTATCTATAATATGTTTAAGGGTAGTACTATAGTAAGTTTGGTCAACATCCTCTTATTTGTGCTTTGTGTGTTACAGTGAGTGCATTAGGAGATTCTGATGAGGAAGTCTTTATACAAAATGCTCCTTTGACTAAAAGAGTTATTGAGAGATTTGGCTCGAGGACTGAGGTGGGGAAAAGCTCATGCACCCCTTAATCCAAGCCCAAATCTTCTAAGATTGTAAATGAGTAACTCCAAGAAATTTGAGGACAAGCCTCATATTTAAGAAAAAAGGTTGGCAAGGCTAGTCGGTGAACTGGAGAGAAAATTTGGCTGCCATATGAGTCAGCAGCAACAACATCTTTTATACATGGATGAGTTTAATACATCACTTATTCATATGTTTGAAAATTGTGGCTTCTATGTGGGTCTAGATCAAGCTTCTTTTCCTGTGGCACCTCATTATCAACTTTATATGAGCACCCCTTCATAGCCGAAAAAGGAACAAGAGGAGAAGGATGATGACTACGATTTTTAGTTCCCACCCTTCTTTTTTTTTTATATTTTGTAATTTTTTATTTTTATTGTAATATTTTTGTAATATATTTTTTGTGTTAATAAAGATGTTCTTTTATCTTTATATCTATGTTTTATCTATGTGAAGTGCTCCATGATTAAAATAATAAAAACTTCCTAACTTAACTTAAAAATAAGGACATCATAAAGGTAACACCTCAGTGCTGCGAATGTAGTGCTTAGGCGCTCTTAGCCTGCAAAATATAAGCTTAAAACCTAAGAGTCCAACACCTCAACACTTAATTTGAGGTGCTGAGGTTGTAATAGATATTTGATCCCTTTTATGTGAGAGTTTTGCACTTCAGTGCTTAATTCAGTGGGGTTATGGACAAGACCTAGACCTCTAATTTTTCAAATTCAGTGTTCCAGGTGTAAACTAACTTCTTCCCCATAGCACTTGAGTTATAATTCTAGGGTGTTGTTAAATGACTTTATTTAATTAACTTGAGAGCAGCGTGCCTCGACACTATGACATGGAGCCTAGGTGTTCAAAATTTTAGCAGTGTAATGCCTTAACAATGCTAGATTTTTTACATATGTTAGTGTAAAGCACTCTTCTCCCTTGTTTCAGATCTATGATCAATGGGGGGAGGGGGGGTTTCATTTCTCACCAAAATTAAGTTCAATGGTGGAAACTATGGAACCTCGGTGCTGAACATATAGCATTGCGACTTTGTATAAGAGAAAATGGACATGAAAGCTTAAAGCTGCAGTGCCCAATACCTGGCACCTCGACACTAGAAGATTGTGTTTACCTGAGAGCTCAGCACTGTGGTGCCATATTTCCAGTGCCTCAGTGCTCTAGATAGATCTTTCAAGATTTCTTTCCCTAAAACTTGGCGCTTCGGTATCAGACCTTGGCGCTGTAGTGCTATAAGATGGGAATGCTTATTTTGAATCCAATTTTTAAATATTTTAATGAATTTTTATAAAAATTTGAAAGCATATCACCTTAGCAGTGCTAACTTTTTACATATTTCAATATTAAACACTCTTCTCTCTAATTCCGTATCTAACATCAACGGTGAGAAAATATTTTTTCTCACTCCGGAACCAAGTTCAATGACAAAGGCCTTCAACATTCAAGATTCTAACATTTTTTAAGTCTTTAGAGAGCATTCTTTTTACTCCAGAGCCTTTAATATTCAAGATTCTGACATTTTTTAAGTCTTTAGAGAGCATTCTTTTTTCTTCTGTAACTAAGATCAATGAAGATATGCTCTTCCAATTCTCACCAGATCCAAGATCAACAGCAACAACAACAACAACAATAATAAGCCTTTATCCCGCTATGTGGGGTCGGCATATCCAAGATTGATGGTGGAAATTTAGTTAAATTTATTTTAGTAAGAAATTATGTAAATAAAGCATTTTCCAAAGTTCTTTTCCTAGAATTGACAAGAGTAAGTCTTGATTTCATTTCTTGCATGAGGCTATCGCTCTTATCACTGAGGGAAACACACTATTGAGAGCACAGATAATTGGAATCAAGAACATTAAATGGGGGTTAGAGTGAGAGTGAGGAAGGATGGAAGGAGATAAGAAGAAGAAAGGGGGAGAAATTTTCTCACTTTTATAGAGATTACTCCATCAATTAGGTTGTTTTACACCCCATAATCATTCCCTCCCTCTCTATTTGGGCAATTAGTGCTCGTGGGGTAGGAACAATGATTTTTTTATTTTTAAAACTGGAAAGATGTCATTATAGCAACTCGACACTATCATTGAAATGTCACGACACTGCCTTATTTGATTTGGCAACCGTCAAGAGCAGTTTGGGATTCTAGATGCCGTGAAGAAGTTGGCACATCTAACACTGTAATTTTAGTGTCATAGCGTTGTAAGCTAAGATGTTTAACTTTTTTTTCTTATTTTTTTAGATGCAAACAAAAGCTCAATAGGATAAGTGGGCTTGGAAAGCAAGTAATAATGACCTCGTAGGTTTAAAATATAAATTATTCGTGTGCTGTGTGTATTTTTTGGCATTTATTTTATTGGGATTCAAAATTTATTTTAAAATTTCAAAATGTAATTTAAGCCTATAATTAGGTTAGGATCTATGGGTTTAGGAATAGTAAGAACTAAATTTACCAATTGGCAGTCCCCTATGAAGCCTCTAGAGGTTTTTAAAGAAGATGATGATCTTGGAAGAAGACCCCTTAGATTAAACTTTTAGTTCTAAGCTGGGTTGTATAAGGGCAGAGCTCGACTATCCATTTTTTCTTTCTTCTAAGGTGTTTACTAGTACCCGATCACAATGGCCTATTTATCTATTAATTTGGCTTAATTTTTTTTAGGTGCATAAAGAAATTTCCTACTTTTTTATGTTTCTTTCTGTTGTGTGTTTTTGTGATAAAATGCTTGGAAGGTTAGGCTCCAAGAAAAAAATTAATTTGTTTACCCCATTAAACTTAACAACTTAAATATAAAATAAGGAAATTCAAAACCTCACATTAACTAAAAGCCCTATGTACAACTTAAAAGTAGCTAAAAATAATTAGCTTTTGTTAAACATGATTGTACATTATTAATTTCTCTTGAATTGGGAGCTTCACCTATTGCCCATAAGGGGCATCTAACCTATGAAGATGATCACCCTTCTTAGGGGAAGTGCACCTTCTCTTTTTATTTGTCCCATGACTATTTCTAATTGCATATCATTATAAGATTGAACTGCATACCTAAGTCTTTAAAATGAATTGTGAGTCAATACATAAAAGAAGAAATTTGTTGCATTAGTTAGGTGCATAGCATGCCAAACATTATCTTAAGGTTATGGAGTAAATTAGGATCTTAGCTATCTTCCAAAATGTAATAGCCTATCCATATTACATACATAGGACTAGACTCATGGTTTTCAAAATTTCTTAGGTGGAGTTAGTTTGCAACCCTTCTAGGCAGGTTACAAGTCTAAAAGAGCTAGGGATAGGTTCATTTTTCTATGGTAGAAAAAGAACCAATAATTCCTAAAAAATTTACATTAGGTATAACCTTTAAATTATGTTAGAATAATTTATATACTTAGGTTCTAAAGCATCCTTTTGGAGTAAGCCTTCAACTACTACACATTCCTATAGTCTTATGCTGCTAGGATTTATGTCCATGATTTCAAATAAAATGTTAATTTAAATCCCAATAATTTTTAACTCAAAATTATATAGTCCAATGTTAGGTTAGTCAAAATTCTTAATGGACATCCTAGTATCTAAAACATTTTCTACTTATTCCCTACTGGCCTCTTAAAGAACTCATTCCCCTTTGAAATGTTTCCTATTAAATTTCTAATTCATCACCCTTTTTAAGATAAGCTTTAAAAGTCATAGAAATAAAAATATTTCTTTAAATGAGAGTATTCATAAGATTAGATCCTTTATTCCTAAAATGTGATTAACTATAGGTGCTTTCCCTTATAAAAAACTGCAAACCCTATAATAAAATAAGCCCTGCTCTACCCCTCCATGCAGTTCAAGGCAAAATCTCTAATATATTGAATACCCATCGGCCTAAAGAATCCTTATTAAGTAATTGAATCCATTATAGTATATTATGTTTATCTTTTGAGATAATATATTTATCCCTTAATGATGCATATTATTATCCAAATAAGTACCCCCAAGATTTGTGTGATGTTCCAAATAAAATTCTTGCAAAGTTGGAGATAGAACACTTCAATTTTGAATTGTTACTTGATTGTTTTCTACATTTAGATTAGATAATTCTTAAGCTAACTTTTTCAATTCATAAACTTAACTAATTTAAGAGTGTGAACCTCAAATTAAAGTTACATCTCAGATTTTTTCAAGGAGTGATATAACTTTCTAATGATATGCATGTAAGTTTGGTTTTAAAAATATATAAACACTAACTTCTTGGTTGAAGATTAGTAGAGAGTCTCTATGGATTTTGATCTTCTCAGCACTAAGATGATGCTTAACATAGACTGACAATAAAACATATTCTACTTTATTATTGGTTTAAGGTTTTACAATAGTGTAAGTATATCTTGTAATTTCCCTATAAGAGATACAAAAATCAAATTAATGCCTACTTTCATATAAGGTATTTTGTCATCTTCTAAGGTGAGAAATGATGCTCCATTTCCTACTCCTTTTCTCTACTTGTAGAATTTTTTCATTTAGTAGTTCATCTTTTAAATTAAGGAACCAGTTAAGATGAAATGGGCTACTAAGAATTTAGGTAGTATTCGGCATCTCACTATTTTTTAAGGAACATAGATAATATCAAACTGTGATAAGACCATTACCCACTAATCTCATTTCCCAAATAATATAAGCATGGTAATTAAGTATTGAAGAAGATTAATTAGAGAAATTAAAGTAATTTTATGTGTTAATATGTAATGTCTCAAATTATGTACAATAAAGAATGATGGAAGACAATTCTTTTATATGAGTTGATACTTTATTTTTACAAGAATGAAGCATCAACTGAGGTAATAAAAGGCACTTTTGTTACCATCTTCATTGTTTTGAGCTACTAATGCACCAATTTATTCTTTCAAGGCTATTATATTTAAAATCAAAGGCCTTCCTAATATTGGCAAATTCAATAGTAAAGGGTCTAGTAGATATGTTTTAATATCTTTAAAAGCTTCTTGATAAGATCTTTACTAGTTGAAATATTCATATTTCTTGTTTAATTTGATGAACGGTTATCATTTGTTAGACATATTAGATATAAGTCTTCTAAAAGTCCTAGTTTTTCACATAAGGTTCTCATTTAAGTGAGACTCTTTATGGGTTCCAATTTTAGTATTTCTTTTATCTTCATGGCATTTATCTTAGTGCCATGATGTTGCACTATGAATCCTAATCTTCTCAAATAAGACCCTAAAAACATATTTTAGTGGATTCACTTTTAACACATAACTTTCAACTCTTCAAAGAATAATTTGAAGGTTATTTACATTATCTTCAATCCTTTACTTTTTATTATGTTGGCATCAATAGAATATTCAAATTTATGTTATAATAGTTTACCAAAAACTTGAGATGTGGTGTAATGATAAGTGGTGTGAACATTTTTTAATCCAATAGGCATGACTCTATAGTAATTGATGTTTATTAGAGTTCAAACGATTGTACGACACTTAGATAATGGAGCCATTCTTTTTATTGTAACATGATAAACTGTTTATAAAAGAAAATATAGCATTTATGTTACTACATCAATTATAATTATATGGATTGGTAAATGGACTTCATGTTTAAGAAATTCTACTTCAAAATCCAATAGTAAATGAAATCTAGGTTTTTTCCATTCTTTTTTATAACTAGGACAAGATTAGCAATTCAAATGGGTTATTTTTCTTCTCTAAAAATTCAATTTTGAACAATTTTTTTGTTGCATGTATGACAAAAATTTGTATATCAAGTCACATCCTTACGAACACATGCTTAATTGGAGATTTGTTAGGATGGATTCATAATTTATAAGATAGTATTTAGGGGATCTACCTAGCATTTAAGAGTAATTACAAGCAAAGCAATCTTCATAACTTTTAAGGATTAAAGAATTTATGATGTTAATTTGTGAGATAATGATTTACTGATAAATTTAAGGTAATGGTCTTCGTAAGTACAAACATTAACTTTAATAAGCATCAATAATAAAATAAGTACCTTTTCCAAATTCAAGTGGTATATTTCCTTCATCAAGTTCTTACATTTTATCATCAAAATAGGTATAAAAATAGTTTTAATGTTTAAGAGTGAAATAATGTTGGAATGGAGCAATTCTAAGCTATTCTCAAATTTAAATTTTTAAGTATATCAATAATAATAAATCATAAAATAGAGAGTTATTTTACATCCATAAGCACATGAATGGTCTTCAAAATTAATACCTTATTGTGTTGATGAATGAATGATCATGATAAAAAAACTTTGGGATAACATTGACCTCCAATATTTAGCTTGAAGATTGATATATGTTAGAGTGTGAGAACAAAAAAGCTTAACTAAGGTTTATATTCTCTAGTAAGGAAATTATTTTAGAAAAAGTAGATAACTACAATCTACCACTATTCATCATTAGAAGATCTATCATAAAATATAATCTTGCCAATTACGAGAGTGGGGAAATTTTCTTCTATCAACTTATATGGTGTTAACTTTTGGTTTGCTAATGGGAGATAATTTTTCTTAGTAGTTTAGATAATAACAATACAAAATGTGGAGGAACTTATCTGCATTTTGACTCAATTGAATAATCATGGGATGAGATGGCATCTTTTTCAGCAAGAAAGAACTCAATATCATCATATATCCCTATCTCCCTCATAAAAAATGGCAGTAAGTTATTGGGAATGGAGAATTATTCCACCCCATGTGTATATTTAATGAACTCATATAGAATGGAATGTATCATTTCATATTCATGCAACTTAAGTCATCTTAGCAATGCTCAAAAGATTATTTTCTATCACATGAAATTTTCTTAAGTCTTAAAATCACCAAATTGTAATAATAGTGTGATTGAATGCAAGGTCTTTTAGCCTTTTGTCAATGAAACCATACAACATGAGCTTATCTAAACATAACTTCCTTATCTGTAATTATAAAAACTTTAAAGTTTGCATTATGATAACTTTGAATGAAGACATTAGATCTATCAAGTTCCATTGAGAGTCTATAGACCACTGTCATCACATATAAAGGTTTACATATGATTAGTGGTATTTAATAATTGATGTTCATATGAGAAGATAATAAATAATAAATCATTTGAATAAATAGTTTCCTTCATCATTTTTTTTACAAATATATTTGGAAAACTTCTTGTTCAAGCAAAGCTTTGATCAAATTTTGATTCATCTTGGGTGACTACATAAGAGTGTCATAAATGCTTAACAATGTAGAGAATTTCCTCAAGTGAGTGACTACATTATAGTTCACTCTGAATTTTATTCTAAGTTTTATAGAATTCTAATTTTCTTTCATCAAGGGCCATCAAGATTCTTGGTAACTAGTTTTGTCTTTATTTTTTATTACACTTTTAAGAGCTGGAAGAACTTTATCACTCCTTAAATAAACTTCATAGGTTTTTTCTTTGAGGAAAAAATTTCTAATTTATCATCTGAAGAATTTGTCTTAAGTTTTATTTAGGATTTCTTTCCCACTCATTAGAAGCATGAATTATATATTAGACATGTGATGGTGTCATCTCCTCCTTATCATGTATGCTTCTTCCTCCTCTAAGGTTCCATTTCCCAATTACTATTTTATTGCCTTGTTCAATATGGAAGGTTCATCTTATGTTGGTGCTCTCTCTAATAACCTCCCCATTAATGACTCTACTGATCCCTCCATCAAGCTCATATTTAAAATTTTATACTATGATAAATTTTATGAAGGCTGTGACACTGGCTTTATCAAAAAAATGAGTCGTAAGAATGGTAAACTTGCTCTCTTCCTCACTTACTCCAAATCTCCTTAGCTGGTAGAGCTATAAAGATTTAACTTTATTGGCAAGTTTACTTACAAGCATCCTGAGATGGAAATTATTCAAAAACATTTTGATGAACTCAAGATCCTTGGTGATTGGAATGTAGAACTTCTTGATGGCACGCACATTACTATAAGGTATAATAGGGAAGAAGACTATATGTGTTTATTTCAAAGAAGCTCTACCATATTGACAATGTACCAATGAAGATATTAAAATGGACTCCTACTTTTGATTACATCAAAGAACCACCAATTTTCCCTATATGGCTGACGTTTCCAAATCTAAAACTTTACCTTTTTACTAAGTAAATCTTTTATTCTCTTGTCGCAGCTTTTGTTAAACCATGTAAACTTGACTTACCTACTTTTAACCTAACCAGGACCTCAATTGTTTGTGTACTTGTGGAAATGGATATAACAGTAACCCATACTGATGAAATTTGGATAGAAACTCTAACCAATGGTTATTGGTAGTAGGTTGTGATTGAGTAGAAGCCACATTACTATGCCAAATGCAAAATTTTTGGGCACCTTCTTGAGAACTGCTACATTGCCAATCCAGAGCTAAGAGAAAGAAACTCTAAGCCAACTAGAATTGGAGATAGAAATTCTGAAGAACTATGGAATATGCCTATTGGAAACCAGATAAAAATTATTAGAACTCAACCAAGAATTATAGAGAAAAATAGACCACCAATTATAGCTCATGCAGAGAACACAAATATGATACTAGAGGACCAAATACCCAGTCTAATTCAACATTTAAGTCAAGCTGAAAATAATACACTAGTTCAAACATTTTTGAGTTAGAATAAGCAATAAATAAAGAAAGTACCATTGAAATGACTTCCAGATGTCAACCCCAACAAACTCAACCTAATGATATTTTCTCTCTAGCACTTCACTAACACACGACCAACTATGAGGAATTAGACAATACAATACAAGACATTGAGAAAGAGTGGCTGATATAGAAAACTAAAAGAAATAAGCATAAAGGAATCAAGGAACTAAGGCATATAAACCCAAATGCAGCATTATCCATAGAGAATACTTCCACTACTGGAATACTAGCTAATTGGGATGATAGGATGGATAGGATTGCTACTAGAGCCTCTAGGGGCTCTAAATATTCCAAACATGATAAATTTTCTAATTTAGAACATTAGAGGCATTACCAATAATGCAGCCTCTAATAGACTCAAAAGATTAATAAGGAGACATAATCTCAATATCTTTGCCATCCTACATCCACTTAGACAACCTCAAAGCTTTGAGAAACTTAATATAAAATTCAATAAATTTAACATCATTCGAAATAGACTTATGATGAATGACTCCCAATTTCTACATATACAAGTTAAATACATTAATTATACTATATTAGCAACCATTGTATACATGCCTTGTACTAAAGAGTCAAGAAAGGATCATTGGACAAAAATTATTGGCATTGGGCATAGCTATCCAAATGTTGGCTGGTAGAGGGCAACTTCAATATGATCACAAATGCAATTGAAAAAAAAAAGAAAAAAGAAAACCAAATGAAACTATTATGAGGGAATTCATTGACTACATAGAAGATGCATAATTAATTGATCCTAAATTCAATGCTTCTCCTTATACATGGAATAAAGGTAGGGTCTTTGATCAGCATGATTGAATTCTACTCAACACACATTCGATTACTCACTTCTAGCATTTTATAATAAGGCACATAATCAGAACTAATTCTGATCATTCACCATTACTGTTATATGTTAACTATCTACATAAACCCCCAAGACAAGTCTTCAAATTTTGGAACATGTGGACTAAGTATAACCTATTTACCAGTTATCTCCAAAATGCATGGTAATCAACAACAACTGACCCGTGGATCAAGCTATGGAATTTGTGCAAGAAGCTTACCAAAACACTCAAGTAGTGGAATTGGAATGTATTTGGTGACAACCATCAACAAATTGAGTCCCACGAACAAAAGGTTTTCCTACTTGAAATCAACTATTTCGATGATTCATCTATTGAAGTTGAAGATAATCTCAAATAAGCCCAATTTATTCTTAACAATCGAATTGCTATGGTAGAAGATTTTTTGGCATAGAAAGCTACTGCGACTAATCTCAAATAAGGGGATAGAAATACCAAATATTATAATGCTTCCATCAAAAAGAAAAGGTAATATAAGCTAATAAAAAAATCAAAATTCAACATACTTGGTTGCACACAAAAGTAGACATAATTAAGGATGGAATTAACTACTTCAAGGAATTATTTCAAGAGCAAGAAGTAAACTTGGACATATTTTATGAAGATCTATTCAATACAAATAGTGTTGATGTAAGCCAATTGGATATAGCATATATTCTAAAGAAGGATGAAATTTGGAATAGTCTTGATTATTTTTGTGGATCAAAATATTTTTGACCTAATGGATACATAGCACACTTCTATCAACAATCTTGGTAATGGATTAAAGAGGATATAACAGTAGTTATCCATGCATTTTTTAAGGGCAAGGACATTCATAAATTCTTTAGTACCTCAACCATCATCCTCATACCCAAATCTAATAAAAAAATACAAATGGAAAGACTTCAGGCTCATAAGTCTCTCATTAGTCATTAGCAAAACTGTCAATAAAGTCATAGCAAATTGACTTCAACCATACCTCCCAAACTTTATTCAAAAAAAATAGGCAGCTTTTGTCAAGGGAAGGAACATAGCCAAGAATATTCTATTAGCATAAGAACTCATCTTAGATTTTGACAAGAAATGTAGAGGAGGGAAATATGATTATCAAATTAGATATAAATAAAGCATTTGATATAATTAACTAGAAATTTATCATGGAAACCTTAAAAACTAGAGGATTTTGAGAGGAATTTTGTTCACTTGCTAACAGACTACTCTCTAATAACTATTATTCTATCTTTATTAATGGCAAGGCACATGGATTCTTCAAGGCATCAAGAGGCATCAAACAAGGTGACCCTCTTTCTCCATCTCTTTCCATATTAATTTTTGACTATCTCCCTAGAATTTTGGATGCAAATCATATCTCTAATAAGTCAATTAACTACAAATCCAAATGGAAGATTGATATTTCTCATTTAGAATTTGTTGATGATCTTCTACTATTTTGCAATGGACCCAAAAAATAAATTGAATGAATCATGCACATACTAAATACCTTTGAGGCTATTTCTGGGATGACTTTCAACAAAGCAAAGAGCTTATTTATCTTGGGAAAATATTGTAGAATGAACTTGAAATGGATTAAAGACTACATGGCTTCACACATTCCCAACTTCCACTCAAATTCCTTGGCGTTAATGTTTACGAAGGAAGAAAAAAACTCAATACTTTGATGGAGTCCTCATTTATGTTCAAGCCAAAATAAATTCTTGGAAAAATACTTTCTTGTCATCTGATGGAAGAATCACCTTGTTTCAAAGTATTATCAATTCAATTCCATTATACTCAATACAAACAATGCTTTTGACAAACCTAACACAAACCAAAATTGAAAGAATCTTTAACAGTTTCCTATTCCTATGGAGTAGAGATAAGGACTCTATTCACTATGTGAGTTGGAAAAAAATGTGCAAATCAAAAACTGAAGGAGGCATGGGATTTTGATCCATATCTGATTTAATCAAAATAAACTAAATAAAATTATGGATTAAGTTAAGAAAAAATGATTCATTATGGGCCAAATTTCTTCTCAACAAATATTACCTAAAAATCTACCCATTATGGTTCAACAAAGGAACCCAGATTCATAGTAATGGAAAAACCTATTGAAACATAGAGAGGATGTAGAAAATTTGATCTTCTAGTAGCTAGGGAAAGGAGAACTCAATTTCTCTAGGGATCATTGGTTTTGTGATGGCTTATTATCCATCTTCACAAAATAAACTATTTTTGATCAAGTATTAGTTTTTGAGTTCTGGATCAAAGATAATTGGGATATCCCTTAACTCAGAAGAATACTTCAATGAAGACATAATAAATAAAGTATCTAGCATTCCAATTCTCTCTCAATCAAAGGATAAATTATTATTGAAATGCAATAATACAAACTCCTCCATGTCTAAGATCCTCTTCCATACTATAAACCAACCCAACATGAACTTGGAATAGCAGCCAATCTTTTGGGTGCAGTAATGAAAACATTAATTTCTTTTCTATGTTGGAGGTTATGGGACAATCTACTACCAACTGATGATATCCTAAAACTTAAGGGCCTTCAAATCACTTCTATATGCCATCTATGTAGATGGGATGAAAAGAATATAAATCATTTATTCATCACTCATCAAATCAGCAATTGAGTTTAGGAAGAAATTCGTTCAACATTCCAAATAAACAAATCAAGGGAGGACTCTATACAAAGCTACTTGAAGGCCTACAATAATTTCAATATTCATAGCAAGAAAGATGACATTTATATTATTCCCCTTATTATTTTTGGTTCTTTTAAATGGCTAGAAACTTGAATAAATGTGAAAGTCATTGAGTATAAGTGGAGAACATAGTGTCATATATCAAGAATTATATTGCTAAATTAGGAGATGCCAACCTTTTCAAGGTCCCCTCAAGCAATATGGTGAAATCCATATAGCTTTGATCTTCTCTAGTACAGTGGAGCAAACTAGAAGCAGAATTCATAAAGAAAATTGTTGATGGCAGCTTCAAGATTGACAACAGACCTGCAAGTATTGGAGGTGTTTTTAGGACACACACAGGCCAATGCATTTTTTTCCATTACTTGTTATACACTGAATGCACTCCTTATAGATTACATAGCCTATCTTACAACTTTAAAATTAGCAACCTCCCTCCATTTCCATAATATTTGGATTGAAACAAACTCCTTGAATCTCTACAATTATATTTCTATCGATGATCAATGCTCTTGGTACCTTACTTTCATCTTAAAGAGAATCATGCTTCTATCATAACAATGCCTCTTTCAAATCAACCACACTTATAAGAGGGAAACCAACCATCAAAAATATTGGTAAGGATGACTTATGGAAAACTTTCTTCTCACACATCCCCTTACCTCAAATTCTTACAACACTCAGAGGTGACTTACTTGATTTATCATATATTAGAAGCTTGTAATGGTCATTACTTTCATTTTACTCAAGCATGGATTGTACTCTTCATCTTAATTTTATAGTTGATGTTTTCTTGTTGATAAAAAAAGAAGCATAAATTATATATGGTGAGCTAGAGTAAAATGAAGTTGATTCATTTATTTGATCACACCTAAATATGCATTTGATATGAACAATTAGTTATTATAGATACTTTTTAGGGATTTCAATTTTTTCTTATTTTATATAAATGCTCTAACCAATCTTTAAATGTTACATAGTTCTCAATGGTATGACCAAGACATCCATGATATGATGAATACAATAGCTGATTAGTTTTCCCATCTTCTTCAAGTTTCTTTGGCTCAAGAAGTTTTATTTTAAATCATAATAATAACTTGAGTATTAAAAGGATAAGCCTTATACAACTTCTCATAGAAGGTTATTAGATTTCTTCCACTAGATGGAGGAGCATTTGGTTGGATGGAATTAGTTGCTATTTCATCATTTTTTGTATAACTTACTTGGAAACATTATGTCACTATTTCTCCATTATTTATAGGAAATTGGAAGGTTTCCTTTTTCATCATTTCTTTATAATTATCCTCTTTAAGAATTAAAAAAAATGTCTCATCTTGAAGGATGGAAGCATTGGTGAGTAATTTTTCAAAAGTGTGAATAGATGAAAGTTTCTACATTTAGACAATTGGTCATGTAATACAATTTAATAGTAAACAACATGATTTTTTTGGAGTGGTGGCTCTCATTTCATACCCATGTTTTGAAACCAAACTCAAATATAAACAAATGATTGAATAAAACACATTGTAATTGAAATCTAAATCCAAGTGAGATTAGACTAAAGAAATTGAGGTGGTCAACCCAATTAACCTACTTAAGCTCAAAATTGACTAAACCCAAATGATTCATCTTGAATTCTAAATCAAAAGCAAAATTGGATTTAAATTAAGCCAACCATCCAAAGCCATTTGAAAGTCATAAATGACCAAAACTAAACTTAATTAATTATTGGGATTAATTTGACTAAGTTGGTCATTTAATTGTAAATAAACCCCAATTTGGATTAAAGTGGGTTAAACTTCAAAATTAATCTTCAAAATAATTAAATCAATTTAATTAAATCATCCTAAATACTTAATTAAATATAATTGAATTCTAATTACACTTTAATTATATCAAATGAACCAAATTAATTAAGTATACCTAAATTAATCTAAAATGGGTTCATTTATGAAGAAATTTAATTCCAAATTCAATAAAATTAATCAAATAGGGATATCATAAATCATTAAACAAATACAATGAAAACATAATCCATTAAATGGAATAAAAAATATCGAAATGATTGAGTGAACTAACCTGAGGACTTTGGAACCTAAATTCAAGAAGAATTTTTGTGAATCACTTTATATTTGGGTATCTAAACATTAACCTAAAGAAAAGAGGGATAAATAATTAGCATTAATCATATTTAACCCAACCTACATTAAGTTTAACTTAATCTAAATAAAGTCAAGATCAAAATCAAATGAACCAAATTTAAGTGTTTGAGTTCAAACTCAAACTAAACATGTTGGAATCCACTTAGACTTAATCTAAGATGAATCTAAGTTGGCTGATAACCAAAATTAAAGGATTAAGAAGGTCTCAAGTTAGTTCAAAGGCAAAGGAATATGCCATGGAGTGAGAAGAGGCCAAAACCAATCTTAATCCTCCCCAATCCCTCCAAAAATACTTCCATGTGTGCAATTTCAGTGGCTCTATGGATTCAAAAAGGAATTTTCACTTGCTCACTGCCTTTTGCCTTATGATTAGAGTGTTATTCCCTATGGCGGTGGCCTCCATGGAAACTAATAGGAAGAGCTCTTGGTCAACTTTAAAAATGCAAAGAAATCAAATTCTTCCCTTCTCTCAACTCCATCACCTTCTCTAAGAAAAATCAAATCCAAACATACCATCCCCCTCCGTCCAATCTTTTTTGATTGCTCCCGACACCAAATTCTGGTGAGCTGTAATGGACATTCATCTCCAAGTTAATCTAAAGGGAGGGAAAGCTTGACTCTTCCTCTGAATGTTTCGTATCACCTCCATGAACATTTTTGAAATGCGAACAACTATCGAGACCTCATGTCGATAAGGTATGGCTAAAACTAGGCCCTTTTTCATTTTGCATTGGTCATTTATGAAGTAAAAATAAACCCTAGGATCGATCAAACTATATAGATCCCTTCAAAATCACTCCATGATCATTTTGTAATTGAAATCTTATGATTTCATTGTGTAGATCATTGGCAATTAGCCAAGAATAGCAAATAGTGCTTGGTCACCATAGTGAATAGAGAAGATGAAATTGTGACTATCCGTTCTTTCTATTTTGAATGAACAACCATGATTTAGTAGGACTATTTGATTAATCCTCTTAAGAAAACTATGGGACAATCTAGAGCCATCTAATTAAAGATCAAACTACGTCCCTGTCATCAAAATAATAATGGATCCATGTTGATCCTGTGAGATAGAATAATTTCACACCATGTGTAAAGCGGTGTCATATAAGCGTCACATGGTGTTGACTATTTTAATGAGAAAAATAAGATTTTTTTTTAAGTTTAAAAATTGTTAAAAAGTTATAAAAACTTCAAAAAAATCATAGGAAATAAAATACTCTACCAAAAAATGTAAATAAGGGCTTTATGGATACATCTCAAAAAAAGGAATCTATTAAACCCAAAATCCCTAATCTTTATTAGATATTTTTAAGTTATTTTGAGTTTGGTTGAAAAAAATTAAAAACCTAAATTTAACTCAAACCATTAAGACAATCATTTTGAAACTTTAGGAGATTAAAATTAAGGTTGAAATACACCTTAGATAAAAATATGGGATTTATTGATAATTAAAATAAAACATATAAAATGTTTTAAGCCATAAACCTTAAATTAATAAAGTTAATTAATATTAATACAATAAAATTATGGAAAAATATTAAATCAAATTAAATCATTATAATAAACCTTAATGAATCTAAAAACACCATTAGAACTCTCAAGAACTTAATGAACCTCAAAATGACTTTAATTAAGGATTAATTGAATTAATGAAATCAATTAATTTATTTGAACTTAAAAAATCATAATAAATGAATCAAAACTTATATAAATTTAAATGAACCCTCTATGGATGCATCTTCTTGAAAAAGAAAATTAAAACCCCTAATTAGTTCCTTCTAATTAAAGCTTAATTTATGTTATATTGAACTAATTAAAACTTTAATTAATCTTAAAATATACATTAGATTAAGAATAAACTTTAGAAAGATTAAATTAACAAGGAACCACACTTGCCATAAAAATTTTAAAGCCAAATGATCTCTGAATTAAGAGTTGTAGAATTTTCAATCTCTAGGTCAATTTAAATGAAATAATAAATCAAAAAATTACATAAATTATAAAATTTTATGAAAGAAATTTAAACATCTTCATTAACATCATAATACTTAAAAAAATTTCTTAACTCTCTTAAGTTAAGAAATTCAATTAACTATACAATTAAAGCTTATAATATAAGAAATTATCTAAATCTTAAATAATGAAATTAATAAGAATTTAATAAACCAATTATTCAATTGAAAATCAAAGTTAATCAACTTGTTAATTTCATACTTAAATAAGAAATTCAATAATATTCAAATTACTTAAGCCCATTCAATACTAATGAATAATATAATTCCAAATTCAAATAAGATAAAAAATGATTAATCAAATTAACTAAATCTAAATAACCTAAAAGTTTAAAATGGCCTCAATTAGGTTTTGTGCCCATTCTAAGATTATGATAAATAAATAAACTTTTCTTTAAAAAATTCAATTAAATAATAAAACTTTAATGTATAATAATACATTGTCAAATCATAAATTAAAAATTCCAAGGTTGATGAAAGCTCTTAGGTTATGAAATGGAAATATAATAAATCATTCAAATGACAAAGTCAAAACCTTTAAATTAAGTTAGATTTAAAAAACAATTTAAGTGAATTACGTTAATTTATTCAAGCTACTAAATATAAACATTAATGAATCAAATGAATAATACCAATTTAGATCAAATAAATTAACTAATTATAATATTTGAAACCAAACAAATATTTAATCAAAAACTTAAGCTATGAAACTATAAACATTCTACATAACTTAAAAGATAAATAGCATAAAATCAGTAAATATAATCACTTGAGACCAAAAAGAATTTTGAAGTAAACATCAAATTAAATTTAATCATGATATAAGACAAAAAATTTAAATAACATAAAATATAAATGAATCAAATCATTTGATATCAAATTAAACTAAAATGAAAATTAAATAAAATCATGATAACATATATTTTTAATTAAGACTTAAAGAAATATTTTGAAATTTTAACTAAAGGTCATAAATCAAATTAAGAAACTTTAATTAAACCAAAAGAGATAACAAGAAGAACAAATCCTAACCATATTTAAAATCAAATAAAGAATGGTTGAATGTTGATTAAATCAAAAGATAATCAATCAAGTGTTTATTAAACTAATATTCAATAAAATCTGAATCCTTAATTAGTTAAGTCACAATGCAATAATCAATTTCAATAATACTCAAATGAAAAGTATAAAGAATCTTTAAACAACTTTTTATAAACACAAGATGATGCTTGAGAACAAAATCCTAATCAAAACACATTAACATCAATTAAATTTAAATTCGAACAAATCCTTCAAATGAATTCAAAAGTTGTTAATTAAGATATTTAGGATCTTTGTTTGACCATTAGAATAGTTGAAAATCTCATTCTATTAAGATTTAGGATGTTGAATAGAATTGGTTTCATCTAAAGCAGAATTTATTTTATTCTTCATTCTTTAAAACCTAAATTTCAACCTTAACACAAAGTAAATGTAAAAATGGAAATAAAATCATAAATTAATTAAATTACTTAAATTGAAACTATCCAATAAAAAATTGAACAAATCCAAAAATAAAATAAAATAAACCAAATGAAAACAAAGCTTTTTATAATTAGTTATCATTTGGTATATAGTCTAGAAACTTGTGGTTACAGGGCTACTCGTTCAAAGGAGGTCTTGATACCTCAAACCTCTAGTTTAACAATGACACATACCTATGAAATAAGATTATAAAAGGTAAAAGATTAAATTTTAAATTAAATTAAAGTTTAACTTAAACTTAAACAAAAGCAAAATATAGACATACCACATAAACCACCTTTCTCACAGACTAGATTATTAGGTCATCAACTATAGATTTAGGTTAGGTTGATAATATGTGATGTTTATGATAAGAAATAATATGATGCTTTTCCTTATTTTATGGTGTAATATTTTAGATTGGATTGCTTGTATTGGTTGCCTGTTAGTTTGGATATTAGGGCGTTCAGTTTAGGCTAACGCTATTCAATGCAAGGGACTGTACTTAAAGAGATCATTGTAATAAATATAAAATAAATGTTTCTTGCTTATAAGTGTTGCTTAAATCCCTAAGCATATCTTAGTAGGATAGGTGGGCTTGGAAAGAAATATTATTAAGCCTGTATGTTAGAAATATAAATTACTATTGTGTTGTGTGTATTTCTAAACATCTATTTTGTAGGTATTAAGAATTTATTTTGGAATTTTAAAATATAATTTAAGCTTAGAATTAGGTTAGGATCTAGGGGATCTAGAAATAGTAACAGTTGACTTTACCAGTTGGTGGTCCCCTATGAAGCTCGTGGAGGCCCCTAAAGAAGGTGATGATCTTGGAGGAAGACCCGCATAGATCAAAATTTTTAGTTCTAGGCCAGGCTGTATAAAAGCAAAGCTCGATTGCCTATTTTCTCTTTCTTCTAGGATGTACAATAGTACCCAGCTGCACTAGCATATTTTATTAATTCAACTTGACTTAATTTATTTTGGGGTGTGTTTAGAAATTGTTGCATTTTTTTAGGTTTCTTTTTGTGAAGCTTTCTATGATGAAATGCCTGGAACATAGGCTCTCAAGAAAATTAAATTTTCTACCCTATTTAAATTAAACTAAATAACTTAAACATAAAATAAAAACTCATAATCTCATTTAAATAAAAGCCCTAAGATGAACTTAAAATAAACTAGAAATAATTAGCTTTTATGAACCATGAGAGCATATTGTCTGTTCTCTTTGAATTGGGTGCTTCACCCATTACACATCAGGGGCATCTAACCTTTGAGGATGACCACCCTTCTTAAGAAAAGTGTGCCTTCTCTTCTTGATTTGGCCCATGACCTCTTCTAACTACATGTCATTGTAGGCATAAATTATATACCTAAGACCTCTAAAATGAATTGTGAGTCAAAATATATAAAAGATAAAATTTATTGCATTAGTTAGATATATAACATGTCAGAAATTATCTTAGGGTTAGAGTGAGTTAGGCTCTTAGGTTTCTTTTGAAATGCATCAGCATAGCCATCTTGCATACATAAGATTAGACTCATGGCTTTTAAAAATAGCTTAGGTGGTGTTAACTGGAAACCCTTCAAGGTGGGAAATTAATCCAAAAGAGCTAGGGATAGGTCCATTTTTCTCTAGTTAAGAAAGAACAGATAATTACCAAAAAAAAAATTATATTAGGTCAAGCCTCTAACTTATGTTAGAAGTATTTATAGACTTAGGGCATAAAGTATCCTACTAGAATAAGTCTTCAATCACTAGTCATTTCTACAGTCTTGTGCTACTAGAATCTAAGTTCTAGATTTCTAATAAAATGTCAATTCAAGTCATAATAAATTCAATTTCAAAATGTAAAGCCTAATGGTAAGATAGTTGAAATGCTTATTTGGATTCCTAATATCTAAAAATATTTCTTACTTAATCCAGATTGACCTCTGAAAAGAACTCATCTCCCTTTGAAGCATTCCCTATTGAATTTCCAAATTAACCATCCTTATAAGACAAACTTTAAAATCCATAGAAATAAAAGTCTATTTCTTTAATCAAAAGTATTCATATCCTTTATTCCTGGTATGTAATTAATTATAAGAGCTTGCCCTTATATGGAACTATAAACCCTGCACTAATATTAAGCCCTATTTAACTTCTCCATGCAGTTTAGGGGAAAAATCTCTAGTACATCGAAGACCCATCAGCCTTGAAAGTTTTTATTAAGAAATTGAATCCATTATAGAGTAATATATTTATCTTTTGAGATAATAAATTTCTCTTTAAATGATGTATTTGATTACCTAAATAAGAACTCCCAAGATCTGCATGGTGTACAAAATGAAATTCTAACAGAAACATAATAAGAGGGAAGTGTTATTGCCAATATTACAATATGAATATAAAAATTGAGCAATATTTTATGGTGACCATAGTGAATGAGTTCTTCACTCAGAGTTTGATGGTGGAGACTTATATCTTTCATTTATATTACTATAGTGACACAAATTAAATGGTGCAAGTTGCACATGAGGATAAGTGAATAAATACTTTGAAGGTGGATGAGCTATGTATCCCATTTGGCCAAATTCAGTTTGACATCTAATGTTTCCTCTGTGACAAGTGGGTAAATATTTTAAATTTCTATAAAGTGATGCTTCCTCAAGTGCTATCAAACCTTATCATGAGTTTCATTACTTTTATCATGTACTTCAAGAAAGAAGGGTTGGTCTTGAGTTTAACTTTCTTTCAGCACAACTTTTTAATGAAGGCCACAAGAAAGGAGCCATCCAGTTCTTGTGGTCTATTTGAAAATTGTAAGACTACCAAATAAGGTTAAGAACTAGCATTCCAAGTTTTGTTTCATCAAATGTTCACTGACTATGCCCACTCCCTTCACTACCAACAAGGTGGTGGTTCCCGTGTTGAGTGTTCAAGATGCTGAGATACTAGAGAAGTTCTATAGTAAGACTCTTTAAATCAAGGATTTTCTCAAGCTCGATAAATTTGTGAGTATATCTATATTAAGTACTCACCTTTGTAGAGATTTTGTTTTGTATATTTTAATAAGTTAACTTTTTATTGTTGTTTCTTTCAAGGGATGATGTATTCACTCCCTTCATAGTGATATTGAAGTCATTAAATTTTGTGGTGAGTTCAAGGGAAGCGAAAAAGATAAGGGCAAGCCTACACACACAGAAGAAATTTTAGGAAGGTTCATCAAGGATGCAAGTGCAGCTAGGCTAGGTTGTGCTCTAAAAAAGTCCAAAAAAAGGCTAACAAGTGCCCCTCCATGTACTTTGACAAAGAAGAAGAGCAATAAAGTTAAGGAAATGATGGATGAAACTCAAAATAAACTCTATTCTCAATGTGGATAATCTGATGAGTGAAGCTTTTAATTTTGGACATATAATTTTTTTTCCAATGAGTTAGACACAATTCTTTAAGACATTCCCATGAGGCGATTCCCTGATGCCGCCATGGCTACAAGCATTGACATGACAATCAACCTCAGATCTCAGAAGGGAGTTTATATTTACTAATAAAAGCTCTTGTGACAACAAAATCAAAATGAGAGTAGTTCACTAAGAACAGGTGTCATGTTCAAGCTAACCATATTGCGAGAGGAGGCAAAATAACAAGTAGGAGAAAGATCAAGTACTTTTAAAATTGAATCACCTCTATAAGTCAATATGAAGCTCAAGGAGGAACATTTTCATCATACTAAAAAAGTTTTAGTAGAAGGAAGCTAAGCTAACTAATTTTCTCAACTCTAACAAGTATAATGTCTTATTGTAGCAAAGGTTCAATAAAGGCATTGAGTTCATCATCACCAAGTTTGTTAATCACGACCAACGAGATGCCAAGTTCTTAGACTCTGATAATGTGCTCTTAGACTCCAAGGTGAGCAACAAATAAGTAAGCACCAACTAGCTTTTTTATTTTATTTTTTTATAATGTTTTATTTTTATTCTTATGAGTTAGAAGAGAAATTATAATTTTAAATTTTTATATACTCGTTTCTTGCTCTTATAATTATTTTTTTCTTATTAAAATGTATATTTTTTCCCACATTCATCTTTACAATAATATGCATGTAAATACACTTATTTTATGAATGTATTCATTGAATGAGTATACTTGTTGAATGTTCTTGCTTTATGAATGTATTTAATTTATGAATGTTCTCGATAATTGAACACACTTAGTGAATGTGCTCACCAATTATTTATTTTAAGTAAGTCGTCAACCATATGGAGTGTTGCCCTTATACTTACATCCCTATTATATTTTATGAATCATTTAAGGATAGTGAGCTTAAATGGTTAAGATTTATTTTTGATAATATGTTGAATCGATCCTTATGCACGCAAGCCAAAAGTAGCTTATTGAGTGAACTGAGTCAACATAAAGCTCCTTGTGTGTCAACTCAAGTTATTCTAGCTTGTTTAGTAACTTGAATTGATACACAACTCCCTATAGAAAATTTTTTATTTAGAACACCACACATATCTTGGGGATACTTTTTTTGGCAATCAAATGTGTCATTAAAAGATAAATATGTTATCTCAAAAGATAAACATAATTCCCTATAATGGATTTATGTACTTAATAAGGACTTCTAATGCTAACGGCTCTTTGAAGTATAAGAGATTCTTCCCCTGAATTATATGGAGAAGTATAATAGGATTTATTTTATTATAGGGTCCACAATTCCCTATAAGGAAAAGCCCCTATAGTTAATTACATCTTAGGAATGAAGGATCGCTTTCTATGAATACTCCTGATACAAGAACAACAACAACAAAAACAATAAGCCTTTATCCCACTAAGTGGGGTTGGCTACATGAATCCTTCATCTCCATTGTGTCCTATTATGTGTCAGATTCTCATTTAATTCAAGTATACTAAGGTAACTTTTTATACATTTAAACCAAGTATTTTTAGGTCTACCTCTACCTTTCTTAACATAAGGCAAATCTAATGCATTTACTCTCCTAATAGAGTCATTGGATGGCCGATGCTTTATGTGGCCAAACCATCTAAGGAGACTCTCTCTAATCTAATTTACCACTGGAACTACCCCAACATTTTCCTGAATATACTCATTTTCGCATTTTATCTCTAAGAGTAAAGCCACTCATCCACCTGAGGAACTCTCAATTCAAGAAATAAAGTTTAATTTTTATGGATTTCAAAGCTTATCTTAAAAGGATGATTGATTTAGAAATTCAACAGAGAATGCTTCAATGGGGGGACATTTCTTTACAAAGACCTATATGGAATAACTAGAAAATGTTTTTAGATACTCTGAAGCCTAGTAAGTATTTCAACTATCCTATTATTGGGCTTTATAATTTTGAGATTGAATTTAATAAACATTTGAAGTAATATTTTCTTAGAAATTTAGGACTTAGATTATAGTAGCACAAGACTATAGAAATGCCTAGTAATTGAAGACTTATTCTAGTATGATGCTTCAGAACCTAAGTTTACAAATGCATTTGACATAAGTTAGAGGCTCAACCTAATGTAAATTTTTAAGGAATTATTAATTCTTTTTCTATCAAAGAAAAACTAAACCTATCCCTAACTCTTCTGGACTTATAACCTACCTAGAAGGGTTGCTAGCTAACACCACCAAGTTGATTTTACAAATCATGAATATGGTCTTATGTATGTAGGATGGCTAGGCTATTATATTTAAAAAAGAAGCTAAGAGCTTAACTCACTCCCTTACCTTAGGATAATGTTTGGCATGTTATGCACCTAACTATTGCAATAAATTTCTTTTTTTTATGTATTTTGACTCATGATTCATTTTAAAGCTTAGGGTATATAGTTCATGCATACATGATATGCAGTTAGAAGGATCATGGGTCAAATCAAAGAAAAAAATGCACACTTCCCCTAAGAAGGGTGGTCATCCTCATAGATCAAATGCCCTATTATGTGTAATAGGTGAAGGTCCCAATTTAAGAAGAATGAACATTATGCTATTATGTTTCACAAAAGCTAATTATTTCTAGTTACTTTTAAGTTATGGCTAGAGATTTTATTAAAGTGCATTTATGAATTTCTTTATTTTATGTTTTAGTTTTTTAAGTTTAGTGGGGTAAAAATTTTAATTTTCTCTAGGAGCTTAACACTCTAAGCATTTCATCATAGAACACACCACAAAAAAATCTAGAAAAAGCAAGCAATTTCTATTGCACACCCAAAATAAATTGAGCTAAATTAATTAATATAATAGGATAATGTAGTTGGGTATCGTTGTATACCACAAAAGAAAAGGAATATGGGTAGCTGAGCTCTGCCCTTATATAGCCCAACCTAGAACTAAATGTTTGATCTATGGGGTATTCTTCTGACATCATCCCCATTTTTAGGGATCACCATGGGCTTCACAGGGGACCAACAATTGGTAAAGTCAGCTTCTGCTAAACATAGATCCTAACCTAATTCTAAGCTCTAATTATATTTAAAATTTTTCAAAATAAATTCTGAATCTCTGCAAAATAAATGTCAAGAAATAAACAAAGTACACTAGAAGTTTAAATTTCAAGCATACGAGCTTAGCATTAGTTGCTTGCCAAGCCCACATGCCTATTGGGCTATGCTTAGAGACTTAAGTAGCACCTATAAGCAAATGACATTTAATATGCATTTTTTAATTACAGCAGACTTTTTAAGCATAACCCCTGTATAAAATAGTATTAGTCTAAAAAGAATGCCCTATCATCTAAACTTAAGGGCCAATAATCCTAGCCATCCAATCTAAAACATTACACTACAAAATAAGAAAATCATCATCATAAAACTCTATAACTCCTTATTCAAAGATTGAAAATTCTATAACTCCTTATTCCCAGATCATTTGACTTTGAAACTTTTATGGCAAGTTTAAATTCCCTAAATTATCTTCTTAATAAGATGTGTAATTTAAGGTGAATTAGGAGAATTAGGGTTTTAATTATTTTAATAAAAATTTAATTAAACCTAAATTAGATAAAATTAATTAGGAATTTTAATTTTCTTAAACTCCCCTCTCGAAGATAAATCCATAGAGGGTTCATTTAGATTTTTTTTGAAGTTTTAGAAATTTTATTATCATTTTTAAAATATCAAACAAATTAATTAAATTAATTAATTCAATTAATTACCTAATTAGGACTTTTGGGGTATACTAAGTTTTACTGAATTCTAATGATATTTTTGGCTTCATTAAAGCTCATTATAATAATTTAAGTTGATTTAATATTTTTTTCATAATTTTCCTATTTTATTATTAACTTATTTCATTAAATTAAGGGTTTATGATTAAAAATTTTATATTTATAGATTTAATTTCCAATAAATTCTAAGAAATTTATTAGGGATGTATTTTAGCTTTATTTTTTATTTTCCAAAGTTTCAAATTGATTGGATTAATGGTTTAAGTTTAATTTAAATTTGATTATTTTATTAAGCTCAAATTAACCCAAAAATACCCAATAAAAGTTGAGGATTTTGGGTTTAATGGATTATGCTCACTGAGATCAATCCATAAAGCCTTTATTTGCATTTTTAGTTAAAAATTTTATTTTTTATGATTTTTATAATTTTTAAAATCATGATTTTTGTTTTAAAACTATCAAAATCACGTGATGGTAATGTGATATCGTCTAACATGTGGTGGCATGTAATTCATCCATGCGGGATCCACATGGATCCCATGTTATTAAATTTGACACTCAAGGTTCATTACAACCATCCGATCTTGATTAGATGATCACAATTTCTCCCGCAATTCCTATGTGGGTTTTAATCAAATTATCTAACTAGATCTCAACCATCCATTCAAAATAGAAGAAACAAATGGTGGAGATTACATCTTCTACATCAATGATGGAAGTTGAGCATCCTTTATTGAATCGATGTGATTTCTAGCCACCTATGGAAATGCATGATTTTGATTGCAAAATGGTCATGGATTGATTTATAATCAATCTACATGGATTTGATCTCATTTGAGATAAAATTCATTTAAAAAATTATTGAACCAAAATTAAGGGTTGTCAGAATTGGATCATACATCATCGACGTTGATCTTCGGCTGTAGACAAGTTTCAAATACCTTCGACTAGACATGATGAAGCTCTCCCAAAAGATTTTATGGAATGCCTCCCATTGGACTAACATTGAGATCATGGTCTACCTTCTTGTCAGCTAGTTTGGTCAAACTCTAGATTGTCAGTGGCATGGAAATCAGGCAAGAGCTTGGTTCTCCTACATTTCACCTCAAGAACATGCGTTAATGCTTAGTTTTGAAAGAGGTCTCTCTCTTCTTTTTCCTATGATGCTAAGAGCTTTATCCCTATGGAGATAGTGAATTAGATTTACCATGTTGATTTTCACCCTTGGAGGCTAGCTCCAACAAGTGGTTAACTGATTGGGAACAATACAAATCAATTAGGATGATGAGTGGAGGAGGAATGGAAGAAGTATCTTAAGTTTTGGCTTCACGGGTGGATTTTGGAATTTTCTTTTTCTCATGCTCAACATCACCTTCCATGGCACCTCTTGGACTCATGACACCACTTTAAAACCTCTTATGACTTCTAATTGATAGATCCAATCAAACCATGGTGAGTTTAAAAGTTTAGGCTAAGTTCATTACTCATTTATTTGAATTTCATGGTTGCATTTAATTTAATGCCAAATTACTTTGAGTGGTTTTGAATCTCTTTATTTTGATTAATTACTTTGTATTTCAATCACTAATGATTGTTCAATAAATTTTAGAAGCCAATTTATTCATATTAAAGGATGATTTGAAAATGGCTTTTGGCTAGGTTGGATTATTTTGACATGAATGGGTCAAATTAAGTTTAACTAGATCAAATGGCCAATTTAACTTAATTAAAATTTATTTAGCTTTAAATTATGTTTGGTCAAATATTTGAGATGATTTAGGTAAATTTATTTTATTTTATTTAAGGTTAATTTTGAATTTAAACCGACTTTGACCCAAATTGGGCTTAATGGGTGAACATGAGTTCAATTGAGTAAAATAACCAAATTAATCAAATAAAACTCAATAATTGGTTAAAATATGTTTAATTATGATTTCCATATAATTTTTCCTTATTAATTTGAATTTAGTTTGATTTAATTTAAGTTTAAGTTCATACAGTCCATTTAGGCTCATTTTGATTAAGTTCACACGGGCCATTCAGGCTCATTTTGATTAAGTGATCTATTTTCAATTTGATTGAAAAAGATAGGCATAAACAAGCCTAAATTTATTGTAATTTATAATGACTCATTCTTAGAACTTAAATTCATTAATTTCTAAGAAAAATAAAGATATCATTAAGAAAAGACTCAATGAGGAATCTAATCTTAATACAGTCATGGTAATCAGAGAAGATGCCTTCAAGGGACCTATTTTCACTCTGACTATAATAGATTTTCAATGGTTAACTTAGGGGTTATTTGGGATCACTTTTGTTTTTTAATTTTTATTTTATGCTTTATTTTGTTTTATTTATGTTTTATTTTGAAGTAAAACATGTTTAGTGGTCATTATTATTTTTAAAAATACTCAAAATATCTAAAAACTATTTTGAGTGCTTTTAAAAATAATGTTATTTTTTTTTAAAATAAAAAATAAAAAACACATAATAAATACATTAAAAACATATTTTTAAAAATATCATAAAAATAAAAACAAAAAACACAAAACAAAATTGATCCCAAACAACCCCTTACAAAGAAGGCACTAAGCCTCATATCTTTCTAAGTGAAACTAGCAAGGAGGTAGTCTAAATGACTAACCAATTCTAAAGAAAGGACTTATAAGTGGACCCTAAAGTTTTCTTTTCCTAGAAAAGATTTCACTATTTATTCTTACTCTTATCTAGAGGTAATAATTAGGGAGGATTCTTTTTTAGATACTTTCCCTTAATCAAACTATATGAATTTTAACTAGAGAAAGATACCACTTTGGGATTTACTTTTACCTTAATTAGATATTAAGAAAGAGTCTTTAAGGACTTAATTCCAACTTAAATAGTAGATGTTGAAGAAAAGGGATCTTTAATGACTTAATTCCTAAACATTAAGATTTTGATTTTTAGGCAAGGGTCATATGGACTTAATTCCTAACCTAAGTAGTTTATAGGAATGAAGCCTTCAATGACTTATTTTCACTATTTGATTTCTTTTATTTTGATCTTGAAAAGGGGTTGCAAAGACTTAAATCTTAATCTAGTGAAATTTTGCTAATAGGAAGGTGCCTTTAATGGCTTAATTCCTTCTAGAATAACTTCAATGAAAAGGGGAATTAATAACTTAATCCCAAACCACAAATTTTTGACTAGTAAGAAAGCGATCTTAGTGACTTAATCCTAATCATGTAGTCTATTTGATAGGAAGGGATCTTCATAACTTAATCCTATCCTTTTCTGTCAAAAAGAATGCCTACTGGAGGACTTTCTTCTCTTTAATTAGCTATTAGGAAGTGGTCTTTAAGGAATTAATCTAATCTAAATAGGTTAGGATGAGGAAAGAGGTCTTGATAAATTAATCCAAAACCTCAAATTTTGACTAGCTAAAATGGGTTGTAGTGACTTATTCCTAACTTAAATAGTGTATTTGATTGGAAGGGATCTTTGTGATTTAATCCTATTGTGTGAATAGTAGTAATGGTGCTAAGAAGGGGTTGCTACAAACCTATGGAAAGTAAGAGTGATACCATAAAAGTTGACTCCAAACTTATGGGAAAGGTACACAAAAGCTTACTCCAAACTCATGGAATTCATAGGAAGAGTGCTATAAATGGGCTTGCTCCCATTCTATATGAATGCAAGAATATTGTACAAAAGCATTTAAGAAAATTTGTACAATTTTAAGAGACATTGCACAAAATCCATAAATAAATGCAAACTTAAAAGAAATAATATTTAGTTCTAAACAGATTACAAAGATCAAGATACTTTTATTGATCATCATCTTTAAACTAAAGTACATTTCATACATAAAATTTCTTTAAGTGATGTCCATTACTAAGTGGCATTAGACATTCACCATTACAAAATATTAGTTGATAATAACCTCCTTTGTAGGCTTTCTCCATAATGAATGGTCATTCCTATGTTGGCTCAAATTTGTTGCCTATTCTATGATGAGCTAAAATTGGCCTTCTAAGAACCAAGAATAAGTCTCCTACTTTGAAAGTTATAGGTTAAACCAATCTATCATGAGCTTAAACCATATGTGATTGCTATAGTTCAAGGTATTGTTGAACTTTCAAATGTTTTTCTTCAAGATTTTAAAGTTCTACTAGTCAAATTTTATGTTTTGGATCTACTATGATATCATTATTGACTAACTTCCAATGGAAGAATATCTTCATTTCCATAAACTAAAGCATATAATGTAGATTGAGTTAGTGTCCTATATGTGGTCTGATAGACCCATAAAGCTTCAACCAACTTTTTATGTCATTGATGTTTATTTTCATCAAGTATTTTTTAAAAATTCATGCAAGAGTTTTATTAAATGCTTCGTCCAATCTATTTGCCCTTGGGTAATAAATGGTTGAATATCTCAAATAAATTTTATATCTAGCTACAATATGATTTATTTTAGTGGACTTAAATTATGGAACATTATCGAATATGATTTGGTAAGGAATGCCAAAATGATATACATTATTTTCCTAAAAGAATTTAAGAACATAGTATGCTTTCACTTCTTTTAGTGGAATCACCTCAACCCACTTTGAAAAGTAATAAGTTATAGCTAATATAAAATGATGCCCTTTAGATGAACGAGGGTCAATAGGCCCTATGATATCAGTGCCCCAACTCTCAAAGGGCTAAGAGGCAATCATTGGGTGTAGTATATTAGATGAGGCAATCATCGGGTGTAGTACATTAGGTGGTTGATTTAATACTACTCCAGGTACTTAGCATTGATGACACTAACATGCTATTTTTATGTAGTAATTTAACATCAAAGGTTAATAGTATCCAAGTTATTTATGTTTTAATTTCATCTTAGGTCTAGATTGGTGAGCACCACACAATCCAGAATGTATGAGCTTCTTGTTTATCCAAACAACATAGCCACATCTAATCAATGGCCATCAATATAACACATTATTAATTAATGCATAAGATAAAGT
Source organism: Cymbidium sinense (assembly GCA_021442155.1). Taxonomy (NCBI): domain Eukaryota; kingdom Viridiplantae; phylum Streptophyta; class Magnoliopsida; order Asparagales; family Orchidaceae; genus Cymbidium; species Cymbidium sinense. Next base: position 36,591,163 of record CM038223.1, read on the forward strand.
AGGTTTCTTAATTTGATTTTCTAATGACTTGTCTTCAGGGTGCCTCCCCTCACTTAGTCAATGAATGGTGATCTCTATTACATTCTTCTTGACCTTCAATAATGATGGCTACTCTTTGCATTTCTATTTTCTATTCATATAATATAAATCTATAGAAAAAATAATTTGATAATTTTAAACTTTTATATATATAGATTCTTCTTCTAGACATACAATTTCTTTAATAAGTTTAGCCAAAGCATATGCAATAGAATTATCTTTTAGTAATATTCTATATAAGGTCACAAAGGGAATTATTTCAAGCAATTTCATTGTATATTAGTAATAACTGAAAATCTTTGGGTACAAAACCTTATAGATTCTACTCACTTAGTTAACAATTAGTTGGCAATTTCTAAATATTTTTAATATCCATAAGGATTTCTAACTCTAGCCCAATTATAAGAGTCTCATATTCGTTTCATTATTTGTATAAGGTTTAGATAAATGATAGGAATATCGCATCATTCTTTTGTCTTGATTTATATATATCAGTCCAATCCCTACCTTCCCTTGGATAGAAGAATTGAATTCCCTTTGCTTTTCTTTGATGATGTTGCACCATCAAAGTATAACTCCCAAGTGGCATTAGTTTCATCCTTTAAAGTCATTATCTACTCATCATTTAAAGGAGAACCTTCAGGTAGAGGATGTACTACTAAAAAGTCATCTACAACTTGACCTTTTATAGCACATAAGGGAATAAATAAGATCTCAAATTGCAATAAAATCATAAACCAACTTGCTATACATCCAGACAATGTTGGTCGGGTCATAAAATATTGCGAAGGATGCACTCTTGAAATTAATTTTACTTTATGTGGAAGCATATAATGCCTTAGTTTCTGAGTGGTGAAGACCAAAGCTAAATAATGCTTTTCAATATGGAGATAATTCATCTCTGTGGGATGAGTCTGCGACTTATATAATAAAGGATATTTTCTTTCCCTTCTTCATTAATTTGGGCTAAAAGTGTTCCAAGAGATTCATCTAAAGCTACAGTATATAAAATCAATGTCTTTCCTAGAATTGGATTAGCTAAGACATGAGGATTCATCAAATACTATTTTAAACTTACAAATACACTTGGCATTTTTCATCTCAAATAAATTTGGACTCTTTCTTCATCAATGTCATAAAAGGTTAGCATTTTTTGGATAGCTTTGATATAACTTTTGTGAAAAATATAATTGAGTAATACTTCTAGGTTATGGCATTTTTATGATAGGTTTTATATTTTCTTGAACAATTTCAATTCCATGGTGCCTCACAATAAATCCCTAAAACTTTCTAGAAGTTATTCCAAAAACATATTTCAAGGTATTCATTTTTAGGTTGTAATGGTGCAACAGTTTGAAAATAATTCATAAATCATATAAATAGCTTTCTCTTTCATTAATTTTAATGACTAGATCATCGATATAGCTTTCAACTTGATTATGAATCAAATCATCTAATATTCTAGTCATTGTTCTTTGATAAGTAGCCCCAACATTTTTGAGACCAAATGGCATGCCCCTGTAGCAAAATAACCCAATAGGAGTTATGAATATTGTATATTTTTCATCATTTAGAGCCATCTTTATTTGGTTATACCCAGATGATCTATCCATGAATGAAAATATCTCATGCAATGAGGCTATATGCACCATAAGTTTCGATATCGACAAAGGGAACTCATTTTTGAGACAAGCTTTATTCAAGTCTATAAAATCTTCATAAATGCATATTTGGTCATTCATTTTTTTAATGGGATGATACTTGCTATAGAAGGATACTACTCTTCTCATATAAATTCATGCTCAATTAATTTTTTGACTTCAATAATCACTTGTTATTCAATCTAGACGCATGCATCTAGGACTTTGCTTTATTGAAATTGCATCAAGTTTAACTCCAAATTTATGAACTATAACACTTGATGATAAACCTAGTATTTCATCATAATTCCATGCAAACTAATCTTTATATTTAGAAAGTAAGTCAATTAACTCATCAAAATCTTTTGGACCCAAAAGCGAACTAGTAAAAGTTTGCCATAGGTCTTCCTTAGTTCTTAGGTTGATTTCCTTTAATTCATTGATGGTGGATTTCATCTATTCTTCAAATTCTGGTGGTGCATTTTAAATTAAGCAATCATTTATATTATCTAATGTTTCAAAATAGAGCCCCTTTAAAGGGTTAGATAGATCTCTAAATAATGTTTCATCATTAAACAATGTTCATCATTATTCAAAGGTATAGTAGTACCAAACCCAATGCTGGCCTTGGATTTTAGGTTTTTATTTTTAGTATTCCATAAGATTCCCATGTGTTGAGCTATATCATTGGGCCAAGCATTAAGAATTAGACCATGTTTTATAGTATTTTTAACAAAGTTAGGATAACCAGTCAAATGAGAGTTCTATTATTTCATTGGAAAATAGATCTTCAAGCTTTAGATCTCCTTCTGAGCTTGAGGATCCAGGTATAGAATAAAACTTTGATAGCTTTCCAACTTTCCTTGAAAGGCTAAGGGCTACTTTGACTTCTAACTATGAGATTTTTTTTTTTGATAAAATGGAGTTAAAGTCAAAGTATCCACATACCTTTTCAATTTTTCATAGGTAGATATCTCAAGTTCATCTTCAATGCTTATATTTGTTCTTCATCGCTATCGACTCTAATGAAATCTTAAACTTTATCAAGGCATCCTTTTGATTGGAATCTTCATCAGAGCAAAATTCAAAGTTAATTTGTTTTATTGGAGGTTCTTTTTCTTTCTCTTTTTCTTTTTCATTTCCCTCCATTTCTATTCATTCTTCTTTTCATTTTTTTTGAAATTCTTCTTTCATTTTCTTGGATTTTTTAATAATGCTTGATTTCCTAAAATTAGACACTTGCCTTTTGTGCATATAATAGACAGCATCTTCATAAAGCTCAATCTCATGAATAGAGAATCATTGTACATCACCTTTTATAGTGTATTTTACTTCATCTCTTGTGTATTTAATACACTGGTGGAGTGTTGAAGAAACCATTCTATAATCATGTATCCATGGCCTAGCTAAGAGAGCATTAAAGGGTGTCTTTGAGTCAATGATATGGAATTTTGCTTCAATTTTTATTCCTTCTAGTTCCAAAAATAGAGTAATTTAACCTAAAGCTTTCTCACTCCTTTCATTGAAACCTCTTAATAATATTTTATTTAAACTTAATCCTCATGTACCAATTCTCAAAAATGATAAAGTCTTAGAGGTCATGATATTGATTGATGCGTCAGGGTCAACAAGAACTCTTGATAATCTGATGTTCTCCACCTTAACAGAGATAAAAAGTCATCGATTATGATCTGTGGTTCCCAAGAGTAAATCTTTATCTGAGAAGGTAACCCCATGAACCTCTTTAAAGTAGCAAGGTTGCTAGCTGACTCAGGCATATCTCTGGGTTGATTAATTCCTGGACTAATGATTCCCTCATTTCTTTAGATAGAATAAGAGCATCATAAATGTTGAGTCTTGCAAGAAGTTTCTTATGATGGGCTAAAATGTTGTAGTCAACCTTAGGAACAGATGGCTTAACTTCTAGATCCTTCTCTTTCTATGGAGGTTCAATACATTAGAAAAAAATTTGCTTGCCTTTCTCTTTAGAAGGTGGTAGGTGAGGTGGTAGGACCTTCCTACTATGGATATTAACTTTAACTATATCTCCTAAATCAGATGTAGCAATAATGTCAAACTATCCCTCATCACAAATGTCTCTTTTCCAAAGACTAATCAGAATTTCAATGTTTAACTTCTATATTCATAGGAGTGCTTGCAAATCATCCATTGAACTCTCACTCTTTAGACCTTGATTCACAAAGTATGTCACATTCAATATGAGAAATTCTTTTTATCTTTTGTTTTTACTTCATTCACAACATGATCACTAGAAATAGTAAGAATATAAGAAATGCCTTTAGAGGTAAGCTTTTTATTCATATTTTTTAAATGAGTACATAAATATGTAAGAGAATAAGGCCTAGCCTTTCCATCCTTATCATGCAAAATTCTTTAAGATACAATAGATATTCCTGTCTCACCACTCTCTCTAGACATCTAATAATGTTGAATGGGGTTGAGGAGGAACTAACTCTCTTGACACTGATAGATCAATCTAGATTATCTTCTTTCAAGTATTCATTTGATCCTGCATGGAATTTTTATATTTCTTCATCAAATATTTTTTAGAAGAATGGGATAAAACTATATCCCAATAATTTAAAGAATAAGAACTAGAGGAGGTGGAATATTCACATATGATTAACTTAATGGATGCTTGTCCAAGGTCCACAAAGTATTCCTTGGGAATTATCATCAAACCCTTCTTGTATTTTCTTTCATGCCAATCCTTAAAAGTGAAGCACTCAACAATTGTATGACCTAGCATCTAATGATATAGGAAATAATTTGGGTCATTCACTTTGGCAACTTCTTCTAGTCTTTTTTGGATCATGAAGCTTAAAATCTAGCTTCTTCTTTAAATTTTTGAAAAACTTCTCACTGCCTCTCTCTTGAAATATTAAGTCTAGTTCATTCTTTCACTGAAAAGGCTAGTAGGAGCAATCTTGAGTGATGGTGAAACTTCTACTATGATGGCTTATAAGGTGGTGGCCGCTCTGCTTGGACATGAATTGGAAGCTTTTCCTTTATCCACTGTAAAGACATTACCTACCCTCTTTTCTAGTACTTTCCTAAGTTTTGTTATTTTCGTAGTAGACTGATCTCTTAAAAATAACATCCTATGAGCTTTTCCTTATAAGCCGGGGCTTTACTTAATAATTTTTCAAAATTTTTAATAGTAAAACCTTTCAATAAGAACACAATAGGGCCATGGATATTTTAGGGAGTATTTCTATAGCTTGCTACTCTTATCATACTTGAGACCAAGAATCCTCCATCTTAGAATATAATCAATGAGAGATTCACCTAGCTTTTATTTTTCAATGACTATATCACATATAGTGATGTGGTGTTGTCTGCTAGCAAATCATTTTACAAATATATTTTCTAGTTTATTAAAAGTGTGCAATGAACCATTTGATATTTTTTCATACCAATCAAAGGTAACCCAGTCAAACTGCTAATGAACAACCTAAACAATAGGGCATCACTCCCTTCAGCATTACAGCTACTTGCCCAAAAATGTGCCAAATGTTGTTTAGGATTGCTTGTCCCATCAAAAACTTTGAAAGAAGGAGGCACAAATCTCTTTGAATATAATACAAAATCAAATTTTTTGGGTAGGGTCTACCCTTTGGAATAAGAGTCCTACCATGGGATTGAGCTAAGCTTCTTTCACTTGTATTTCCACTAGAGACTTTAAGTGTGTTTTGGGAGATGTGCCATCCATTGGTTTAGGTTCTTGTTGATACTCTCCTAAACCAAGCTTCATCTCACCTGTGGGATGGGACTCTTTTGCTCTTTCCAAAGAATGTGGCTGAGAAGAGGTGGGAACTAGACTTTAGCGTGATTACATAGTTGCAATCATTTCTTCCATCTTCTTTTCCATCCTTAAAATTTGATCATCCTTCTTTAATAATTAAATGATTAACTGCTGAGTAAGATCAGGTATAGTATCCCCATGTGTTTCTTCTTATTCTTTTTTAGATTCTCTTGTATCTATCGTAAAAATATGTGCAATGGGTAGCCTAAATTCATCATCTAACAAGTCATCTTGATCTAAATCAAAGTGGTCTTGAATTCTACTTATCTTTTCTTTTTATCATCCTTTCTAATAATAGTCTTCACTTCTTCTTTTATAAGATGAAGTGGAATATTATTGCTATCAAAGATAGCTTTGAATTCTTCCACTACATTCATGGGTTTCACTTTAAATATCTCTCTTTCATGATTCCCCTAGATGATGGGAACTTCCTCTATAGCTAGAGTTGCTCCCCAACCAAAGTGTCCCTCATCTGTAATCTCTCTATTATAAAAAGATAGGTGAAGTGACTCTAACTCTCTACTTGAGGCATTAAATGAGCATGGCCCTTCAGTTTAAGATCTAACCAAAGGTGATGAATCCTTTCTTTAATTGGCTGAATGACAGGTGTTCTTTCTGACCATGATGGTGAGTGAGTTTTTGGCTCATGAGCTAATGGGGCTTTGCCGACATAAAATCTTCTAGTTTCCATTTTAGGGATAAATCTATCTCTCCTTAAGCTAGCTGACTCATTTATATACTAAGTTAGTGACCTCCTCAAGTGATGGTATCGGCCTAGTATAACAGGCATTGTCTAATAAGCTCTCTATCTTTCAAGAAAAACTACTTTTTCCTTCTCTTTATTTTGGGTAGTCATGGGTCTCGCTAAGATCACTCTCTCAAATTCTCTAAAAACCTGACCCTTCATGACCCCAAGCAACTCTTCATTAGTGTAGGAAGAGGACCCAGGGGTTCTACAAATGATTTATTGCAATATACCATGAGTTTCCTTATTCACCAATCTAAAGTTCTATCTACTTTCATAAGAAAAGAGGCAAGGTGAAAAATTCATAATTCTAGATACATCCTTCTCTCCCTAGGTTGCAGAGAGAGGGCATATTCTACTACCTCCTAAGAGAGAAGAAGTATTTAGAAGGCTATACCCCTCCCTCACCCAAGCTTGTTCAATCTCTAACATTTCTTTATATTTTCTCCATCTAAGAGCCTGCCTTCTAAGCCTTCCACCTCTTTTTTCTTTTGACTTTTAGTCATCAGTGAAGCCTTAGAAATAGAACTTAAAAGTAGTAGGAAAGAGGAAGTCAGGTGTCTCTATAATAGGTAATTTTACGTTCATTAATGTAAGGCCTGTTTTGATCTTCGTAGGGGCCTTCATGGCCATCTCCTCGCTAGTGGCACTATAGGAAACTCTAGAAAACTCTAAGATAGTCTTCTTATCTTTAATAGTCATATCCTTAACATGAGCAAGAGTCACTCTATTAGCAGTAATGTTCAAATCTTCAAAACTAGCTCTGAACTTGATAATAGAATCATTAAGTAATCTGCTACTATCAACAAAAAGCTAATCCCAGATGTAGCAACAAAAATAAGTTGTACAACCTTTTTTTTAAATAAGGAAATTTGATCAAATTATAATGAGCTTTTAATTAACATTATGCAGTCAAAAGAAAACAACCATTTTGTTATGGCTAGAGTTTGTTTAAAAAGCACTTAATTTTTGAAAATGTGGGAGTTATAGAACCCTCTTATTTGATTTCAATAAATAAGAAAGTTTGATCCTCCATTTAGTGGATATTGAGTATACTCTACCAAGAATGAAATGGAGAGATACCCAATAGAATGAAAGGCAATCCTGGCCCATGAAAACACAAGTACATTGCTCATGTATAGCGATAAAAGTCTATTTTTAAAAATGGTTAAATGAACTAATCCCCAACAGAGTCGCCAGAAAAATCTATTGGGAATTTTTATTTGGAACACCACACAAATCTAAGGGGTACTTATTTAGGCAATCAAATGCATCATTAAGAGATAAATATATTATCTCAAAAGAAAAATATATTACACTATAATTGATTTGATTACTTAATAAGGACTCCTAAGGTTGATTGGTCTGTGATGTACTAGAGATTCTTCTCCTGAATTATATAGAGAAGTAGAACAGGGTTTATTTTATTACAAGGCTCACAATTCCTTATAAGGGTAAGCCCCTATTATTAATTACATCTTACAAATGAAGGATCTCTTCTTAAAAATACTCTCGCTTAAAGAAATAGACTTTTATTTCTATGGATTTTAAAGCTTGTCTCAAAAGGATGATTAATTTGGAAATTCAACAAAGAATACTTCAAAGGGGGAAGAGCTATTTTTAAAGACCTATAAGGAATAAGTACAAAATATTTTTAGATACTGGGAAGCCTAATAAGCATTTCAACTATCCTACTATAGGGCTTTATAATTCTAAGATTGAATTTAATAAAGTTTGAATTGATATTTTATTAGAAATTTATGACTTAGAGTATAGTAACACAACACTATAGAAATGCTTAGTGATTGAAGATTTATTATAGTAGGATGCTTCAGAACCTAAGTTTACAAATGTGTATGACATAAGTTAGAGACTCAACCTAATATAAATTTTCAAGTAATTATCACTTATTTTTCCACTAGAGGAAAAATTAACCTATCCCTAATTCTTCTTGACTTATAACCTGCCTAGAAAGTTTGCTAGCTAACACCACCTAAGCAATTTTGAAAACTATGAATCTGGTCTTATGTCTACAGGATGGCTAGGCTATTGTATTTAAATTGGAAGCTAAGATCCTAACTCACTCCATAACCCTAGGATTATGTTTGGCAAGTTATGCACCTAACTATTTCAATAAATTTCTTCTTTTATGTATTTTAACTCATAATTCATTTTAAGGCTTAAGGCATGCAGTTCATGCCTACATGATTTGCAGTTAGAAGGATCATGGGTCAAATTAAAAGGAAAAGTAGACTTCCCCAAACAAGGGTGGTCATCATCATAGGTTAGATTCCTTATTATGTGTAATGGTTAAAGCTCTCAATTTAAGAGGAATGAACAATATGCTATCATGTTTACAAAAGCTAATTATTTTTAGTTACTTTTAAGTTATACCTAGGGACTTTATTAAAGTACAATTATAAATTTATTTATTTTATGTTTGAGTTATTTAAGTTTAATGGGGTAAAAATTTTAATCTTCCCTAAGATCCTAACATTCAAAGCAGTTCATCACAAAAACACAACATAAAAAGAAACCTAAAAAACTATGCAATTTCTATTACACACCTAAAATAAATCAAGCCATATTAATTAATAGAATAAACCAATGCATCCGGGTAATGCTATACACCCTAGAAGAAAAGGAAAATTACAGCTGAGTTCTGCCATTATACATCCCAGCCTAGAACTAAATGTTTGATCTATGGGGGTGTTCTTCCGTGATTGTCATCTTCTTTAGAGACCTCCATGGGCTTCATAAAAGACCACCAATTGGTAAATATAGCTCCTACTATTAATAGACCCCATAGATCCTAACCTAATTTTAGGCTCTAATTATATTTTAAATTTTCAAAATTAATTTCTAATCCCTACAAAATAAATGTCAGGAAATAAACATAGCACACTAATAGTTTATATTTCAAACAAATGGGCTTACCATTAGCTGCTTTTCAAGCCCAATTTTTCTATTGGGCTATGCTTATGGGCTTAAGTAGCACCTACAAGTAAACTACATTTATTATATATTTTTTATTACGATGACCCTTTTAAGCATAACCCATTGTATAAAATAATGTTAGCCTAAAAAAAGCCCTATCATATAGACTAGTGAGCAAACAATCCTAGCCATCTAGTCTAAAATATTATATCACAAAATAAAAAAAATATCACATCATAGATCATCAACCTAACCTAAGTTTAAAGTTAGTAACCTAACAATCTAATGTGTGAGAAAGGGGTTTCTATGGTATGGCTTTACTAGGCCTTTTATGTTTAAGTTTTGGTTAAATTTAAAATTTAATCTTTCACTTTTCATAACTTTTCTTCATAGGTATGTGTCATGGTTAAACCATATGTTCAAGGTATCACGACCTCCTTCGGACCAGTAGCTCTAAAACCTCGAATGTCCAAACTATATATCATATGATATCTAGTTATAAAAGTTTTCTTTTATTTTATTCTTAGAATTTATTAAATTTGCCATTAGGTGGTTTCAATTTAAGTGACTTAATTGGTTTGTCAGTTTATTTTCATTTTAGGTTTACTTTTGTGTTGAGATTGAAATTTAGGTTTTAAAGAATGAAGAATAAATTAAATTCCACTTTGGGCAGAACCCGTTCTATTCAATCATCCTAAATCCTAATAAATTGAAATTTTTCGTCCATTCTAAAGGTAAAACTAAGATCCTAAATATCTAAATTAACCTCTTCTAAATTTAATTAAATAATTTATTTTAAGTTGGGTTTATTTGAATCTGGATTGATATTTATGTGATTTAATTAGGATTTAAATTCTTGATCATTATTTAATTTTCATCTTATATTCATGAAAAGTTATTTAATGATTCGTTATTCTTGTCCTTTGAGTTTTATTGATTAATGCATCTTGACTTAACTAGTTAAGAATTTATTTTTGATTGATTGATTGTCTTAATTTTCCTTCTATGGTTTAGAGTTTTTGTAATCTTATTAAGATTTGAAGATTTCTTTCATATTTTATTTTTTTTGTTTTGGCTTTGATTAATATTTCTTTAGTTTGAATTATTGAAATTAAAATATTTCTTTAAATCTTAGTTGAAAATTTATGTTATCATGAATAAGTTTAATGTAATTTTTATTTTAGTTTGATTTCCTTTCAAATGTTTTGATTCATTTATATTTTATATTATTTAATGTTTTATATTGTTTTCATAACTTAGCTTTATATTTAATCTCATGTTTCTTCTGATTTGATTAAGTGTTCATTTAATCTTATATATTTTAATTACTTGGTTAATTTGATTTCAATTGATCTCATTTTTTTCAGTTGATTAATGTTTTATGTTTATGAATTTGAATGAGTTAACTTAATTAATTAATCTTTAAGATGTTTTGATTTCTTTGCTTAAGAAAATCATTATATGTTTATTTCATAATTTAAGAAAATTTATTAACTTATGCATTTTTTTGAATTCATTATTTAGATTAATTTTAATAGAATGTTATATGTTAAAGCTTATTATTTAATTTAATCAATTAAGATCAAGTTTGACTTATCAACCATAAACTAGGAAACCTAGGAAATGAGCTACTTTAGGTATCCAGCCAAAATCTAGCTCATTTTAATTTTCTAAGTCATGTAAATTTAGTTAGTTCGATTAATCACTATTATTTATTTACATTTGAATTTATGTTATTCATGAATATTAAATTGATTAATGAATTTTTTATTTGGGTATGAAATTCAAAAGATAACTAACTTTGATTTTTAGTTAAATAATTATTTATTATAATATTATTAATTTTATAATTCAAGATTTAGTTAATTTCTCATATTCAAATTTAACCCATACGCCTTTAGTGTGTAATTAATTGAATTTTTACACTTTAGAGTGTTAAGAAAATTTTCTTAATTATTATGATGTTAATGAAGATGTTTTAATTTGGTTCCAAAAAATTTTATAATTTTTGTATTTTTTATTTATTATTTCTTTTAAATTATCCTAAAAATTAAAAATTCTATAACATTTTATTCAGAGATAATTTGTCATTGAAATTTTTATCATAAGTGGGGTTCCTTACCAATTTAAATTCTTTGAATTTTAATCTTAATCAAATGTCCAATTTAAGATTAATTAATATTTTAATTATTTCATTAAAACTTAAATTAAGCCTAAATTAAATATAATTAATTAGGGTTTTATTTTTTTAAATTCCCCTTTAGAACATGAATCTATATATGGTTCATTTAGATTTTTTGGAGTTTTGATTAATTTATTATGATTTTCTTAAGTTCAAATCAATTAATTGGATTCATTTATTTAATTAATTACCTAATTACTTTTTTTCAGGGTTTATTAAGTTCTAGAGAATTTTGAGGGTGTTTTGGGTTCATTAAGGTTCATTATAATGATTTGAGTTGATTTTATTTTTTTTAATAATTTTTCTAATTCATTATTATTTTATTTCATTAAATTAAGAGTTTAAGATTGAAAATTTCATATCTATGGATTTAGGTTTCAATAAATCCTAAGAAATTTATTTAAGATGTATTTTAACATTAGTTTTGATTTTCCAAAGTTTCAAATTGATTGGATTAATGGTTTAAGTTTATTTAGGTTTGTTTATTTTCAATTAAACCCAAATTAACCCAAAAATACCCCATCAAAATTAAGGATTTTGGGTTTAATGGATTCTTCTCATTGAGATGAATTCATAGAGTCTTTATTTACATTTTTTTAAGTATTTTATTTTCTATGATTTCTTGAAGTTTTTTAGGATTTTTTGTAATTTTTAAAATCTAGATAATTAGGATTTTCATTTTTTAAATGTTTAACACCACACGTGGCACTGACGCGGTGCCACTTTACACACGACAACATGTGATTTTTCCATGCAGGATCCATGCGGATCTCATATTATTAAATGGGACATGCGGGATTTCTTACGATCATCTGATCTTCGATTCTTTATTAAGTGGGACACACGGTCACAATTTTCCCATGTTCCCATGTGGGTTTTAATCAAATTATTTGACTAGATCTTAGCTGCCCATTCCTTATAGAAGGAATAGATGGTGGAGATTACGCCTCCTCCATCAATAGTGGAAGTTGAGCATTGTACATTGAATCAACCTAATTTTTGGCAATCTAAACGTAGGAATGCAACATTTCGATTACAAAATAATCATGAATTGATTTGTAATTGATCTATATGGCTTGATCTCACTTCTGATCAAATTCATTTCAAAAAGTACCAAACAAAAATTACATGTGGTTAGAATTGGATCATACCTCACCATCATTAGTCTTCGATAGTGGGGAGTTTTGTATACCTTTGCTTCGACATAATGATGCTTTAAGAGATGATTTAATGGAATGCATCTCTCTATAGTGATGTGGAGATCAAGCTCTACCTCCTTGCTAGTGGTTTTGGTTGAACTCTGGCTTGCCAGCAGCATGGAAATCGGGGAAGAGGTTGGTTCTCATTTATTTCACCTTAGGAATATGTATGAATGCTTAGTTTTGCAAGAGGTCTCACTCTTCCTTGTCCTATGTGGCTGAGAACTTTATCTCTGTGGAGAAAGTGAATTGGATTTTCCATGGTGATTTCCACCTTTGGAGGCTAGCTCTAAGAGGTGGTTAACTGATTCAGAACAATCCAACTCAATTAAGATGAGGAGTGGAGGATGAATGGAGAAAGTATCTTAGGTTTTGTATTCATGAGTGGATTTTGGAATTTTTTTTCTTCCCATGCTCCACATCACCTTTCATGGCACCTCTTAGCCTTATGACACCACCTCAAAACTATTTTGAGTTACCAATTGACTAATCCAAATAAACCATGGTGAGTTTAAAAGGTTAGGATAAGTTTATTACTCATTTGGTTTGAATTTAGTGGTTGCATTTGATTTAATGCCAATTACTTTAATTGGTTTTGATTCTCTTTTTTTTTTGATTAATTGCTTTTGTATTTCAATCACTAATGATTGTTCAATAAATTTTAGAAGCCAATTGATTCATATTAAAGGAGGATTTGATTATGGCTTTAGGCTAGGTTTGGTTATTTTGACTTGAATGGGTCAAATTAAGTTTAACTAGATCAAATGGCAAATTTGACTTAATTAAAATTTACCTAGCTTTTAATTATGATTAATCAAATGTCTAGGATGATTTAGATCAATTAATTTTATTCATTTATGGTTAATTTTGAATTTGAACCCAACTTGACCCAAATTGGGCATAATGTGTTAACATGGATTCAATTGGGTCAAATTAAACTAAATAATCGGTTAAAATATGTTTAATAATTGTCTTAAAATTATTTTGGATTTTTAATTTGAATTTTGCTTTGATTCAATTTAAGTTTAACTTCTATAAGGTCCATTTAGGCTCATTTAGATTAAGTTATCTAATTAACCTAATTAAAGCCTTATTAGATTTAGATTTGTTTAGATTCATGTTTAAACAAATTTATTTGAGGATTTTAAGCCTTTCAGTGACTTTATTTGATCAAATTTTGGTGGGTTGACCTTTAACCTGGTAGGACTTGGATAGGTCAACTCTTTGTCCAATGGTTGTCCATCTGTAACCTTTATTTGAATTTAGTTTTAAATCCATTTATGTTTATGTAATAACTTTATTCTTTTCATTTGATCTTATTTGAATTTTCTTGGGTTTGAAAAATTTTGAGCTTAGGTTGGTTAATTAGGTTAACCACCTCAATTACATTAGTCTAAGCTCAGTTGGATTTAGAATTCAGTTAGAATGTATTTGATTCAATCATTTGTTTATATTTGAGTTTTTTTGGGTCCATCTACTCTAATTAGGTTAGGCTAAACCCTATAAGGATTCACTAGGTCACCAAGTTTAGTATCTTAAGTGCTTAATTAGGAGGCTCCTTATCTAGGATTATGTGTCCTAATTACTAGTTTAGAGATGATGTTAACCTCATCCAAAATTAAGGCCAACACTCCCTAAGTGTCACCTCAAACTACTGCAATTTTTCATCTAACTTGAGTTGACATGCAACTCCCCAAGTTTACTAAAACTCGAATTAAAGTTAACTCATTGAATAACTTGAGCAAATGTAGCTCACCAAATAGCAAAGGCTAGTGTAGTTCATCAAGTGCCTTGGGTCAATATCTAGCTCACAATGTCACTTGGGCTAATATAGCTCACCAAGACATTTGGACTACTATAGCTCACCAAGTTAATCGGGTGAGTGTACTTTTTATTTTAAGGATATTATGCCCCATTTGTCAACATGTGTCAAGGTTGCTTGTTGAGTAGTTTGGCCAAATGTAGCTTACTAAGTTTCTTACGCTAATGTAGTTCACCAAGTCAATTGAATGGGAAAGTCAATCAAGTTAGTAAGCTTAGGCCAATAAGTAGCTCACTAAGAATTTTTTTTATTCCACATTTAAACATAGTTGAAATTTTTTATTAGTATATCTCATTGAATATCAAAAGCTATTTATTGAATGAGAATGAAGAATATTATTAAATATATTCTAATCATTAATTTGTTTTGCATGCATAAATAACTTGAAAAACATCTTATGATTTGGAAAGAGAATACAATGATAGAACTTCCTTTAAAGTAGTATACCTATCATATGGGTCACGAGAGCTAGTCCAATTTCATGACTTTATTTTGGAATCGCCTTCTTTTAGGCCTTCTCATGACTCGCCAAGCTTTCATGCCTTGATGAGCTTCTTAATTAGTCTCCTAAGGTGTCAACATTCTTCAGTGTCATGTTGGGAATTGCACTAATAAACACAATAGCTAGATCAATCAAGAACTCCATCACCCTTCAATGGTGGTGGTTGTATGTATCACTCCTTATTTTGAATGGCATCTACTAGCTCAACCATTAACACCCTCAGTGGTGTGACTATGGTTAGTTATAAAAATACACAAAGTTTATGGTGAGTTAGTAGATTCTTGAACTCACACCTATGCATGGTCGTTTCTTCTTATTGAACATGTTGTCTTCTCCCTTTATCATGTCTACAGACTTAGAGTTTATGTTTAACGGGTCACTAATTAGATGTGACCTATTTGTTGAATCCCTTTGGTGAGTCGACATTCCCTCTTTTGTGACCTTATTATATTTTTTTGTTATTTACATGTTTGTTTGATAACTCTAATAACTCTATGAGTGTTTTTGGTTACTTAATTCTAAGAGCATACTTGAATGGTCCTTCTATAAGGCCCTGAGTGAGTATGGCTTATGTGATTATGGATTTAAGTTGACTTCCAATAATTCCTTTTCAAAATGAGTAATAAACTTTTTAATGGACTCACCTATCTCTTGTCTAATCTTTAAAAGAATTTGTAAACTTTTCAAGGGCATCTAGGTACTAAAAAAGTACATGAGAAATATTTTTTTGAATTCTAAAAATGAAGTGATGACTCTTACTAGTAATAGAGAGAACCATCTAAGGGATAACTCCTTGAAAGTAGTGAAGAATAGTCGACACTTTATCACATCATCCAAGGGTAAGAGTGATGTAGTAGATTTAAAATACATTATATGGTTGGCAAGGTAAATATGACCATTGTACCATTCGAAGTGTGGGATTTTGAGCATCGACAGAGGGTGAGCCTTCATGATCCACCTAAAGAAGGCTTTAGTGAGATTAGTATTCACTTATCCCTTGGTGATTTCTTCTATAATCGCTTGATAAGAGTTGTTATCAAAGCTCAACATTTTGGATAATTCTCTTATGTAATGTTAAGCCTAATAAGTTTTTGAACTGAAAACTTCATTATTCCTAACCCACAAATTTTTGTTCACTATCTCCAAAGCCACCTAAACTATGCAAGTGATTTTGTCCTCTATATTATTCAAATCTTGATGCACTATAATTTGTTATGCATTCACTTACATATCTATCAAGTTGCCCCATTTAATAGGGCTACTTCATTAAGCACTTCTCTTCTCACCCTTAGCATCATCCATGCTCACCACATATAAAAGGATATTAAATAAAAATTTAATTATGGAGAGATACATGACTTTACTTAGGGTACCTAAAGAGTAGAGCTAGTTTAAGTGAGATAGATGAATAGAAAATAAAATATAAAAGTGCATAAATTATAAAAATTTCATACTTTGAGAATATAAGTGCAAGTAGATCTTATTTTTAGTGTCCTTGAAAAGCTAAAGAGAGAAAAGAACCTCTTCCCATCAAAGATCTTATTTTTAATAAGATTAGGGGATGATCATATAATAAAAGCAAATAAAAAGAATGTATACATCAGTTATGTGAGTTACAAAAGGGACTCATCAATAATTTGGAGAAAAGGAGACTAAGGTTGCTGAGTGTTGAGTTCTTGAGTGTGGTTAGCTACACTACCTGAGCAAGCTACCTAGTGTGAAAACTTAGCTGCATAGTCATATGTATGCAAGTGATTCTTCATGTGTAAAGCAAGCTACTTGATGCTAGTTGCTTAGTAGGGGCTGATATCTTTTCATATTCATCTGCATTGGGGCACATATGTCTAAGTGAATGAACTACTTGTAAACATTTTATTCTTTTTATTTGAATGGTCCTATGCTGGTCCTTTGTTACTTATAAGCACTCACTAAGTCCATGTATACTACATGTGTATACAAGGCCTATTCAGCTCAGCATCTCGCTTACACATACCTAGTTAAAAAGTATAATAGAAGTAGTTGAATTCTACCCATTAATACACACTCACATAAATTTTGAAAAATAAATAATAAATTAATTTCTCATTTGTTCTTTCTCATTTAGTTTAGAATACGTATGCATCCTTCAAGGTACGCTATCTCCGAGTACTATGTTAGAAAACTTAGTGTATTTTTTATTTTACATCATGAAATTCTAAAAATTATTGTAATAAAGTGAACTCCTAATCTGAATAGAGCCATCATAATCCAATAGATATAACATGGAACATTAATATTTTAAGGTAAATATCACATAATTATTACTTTGATGCATGACTTCCCTAAAAATGAAAAATAAAATCAATGGTTGTGTGTCTTCCACTAATAGAAATATATATATTTATACTAATAGCAATACAGTTGCAAAGCAATGAAGCACTTTTTTTGGGGAGAAGCAAAGAAAATCCACTATATGATAAGCATTACAAGCCCAAATGGTTGGAAAAGAAAATTACAAACTTCTGATGTAAGGCAAATCAAGGAGGTCTCCATGAAGAGCATCTGCAATGGTGATGAATGGAGTTGATGAGAACAGAGGCTCTTCTAGAGAAGCCCCCAATTTAGCTAAGTAATTTGCAAATCTATTTCCTTCTCTTTTAATATGACTAATTTGTAAATTCATCAGCTATATCAAAAGGTGAATCTATCTAATAATGTAGGTAAGAAACCAAGGAGGAAGAGATTCCTTAATAACATACTTACAAACATTTAAGGAGTCTATTTCTATCCATATATTAGTAATGTGCAGGGTAGTAGCAATTCTGATAGTAGTGAGGCAAGCCTGGGTTTTAACACAGATGGCATTATCAGCTAATGTTGGAGAGAAGAAGTTATAAATTTAGTTTCCTTGATAGTCCCTAAAAACTACCCCATTGCTAGCACTATTGGAGATGTCAAACTCCCATCAATGTTGATCTTGATGGATCCCTGCTTAGGCTTTTTCCAATGTATGAGAGTAACCTTAGAAGCATTGATGGGAGAATTGTAGATACATTGAGCTACAAATAGCTTGGATATATGGCTTTCAATGTGATATAAAATTTTCTTTGGGTTGAGATCATTGCCTTCATGTTTAATTGTGTTTCTAGCCATCCAAATAAAAGACAAAACAATGAGAGGAAGGACATACTTTGAATCAAATTTGTGCTTCCAAATGTTTTCCCAAGGTTTTAAATAGTCCATCAATGCTTCATAATAAAGAGGTACAATCTTATATATGGCTTGGAGATCCATCCATATAGAGGAAATAGTTTTGTATCTAATGAACACATGTTGAATGCTCTCTTCTTCAAGTTTGCATAAATGGTAGATGGATGCCAATCTTAAACCTTTTAGCTTCAAGATATCATATGTAGAAAGGAGGGAATGCCATGCTCTCCAGCAAAGGAAAGATATTCTTAGTTTAATGGCAGGACTCCAAAAAAGTAGGCAATTTTGTCTAATCTGTTTGAGATGGTCTGATACAGGTTGATAGACTTTTAGAAATAGAAGAAATTCCCTTGTGGAATTTTATAGAGAGCACATCAAGTTCATCTTGGCAGATTGGGATCCTACTAATTTCTTTGTCAATACTATCATTGAGGTGGCTCTTTAGCGTAGGTATGTTCCACTTGTTTTCCTCCCAAAAATTTGAAATGGTAAGAGAATGAGAGATGGGAAAAGAGCAAAGTTTATATATAATACTAGAGGGAAGCCATTGTCATAGGTTAAGCTGATATTCCCTACTTCTATATTTCAAAAAATTTGGTCCTCTACAACATTAATTGCATGAAAATATTTCTTTTAACTCTCATACACATATCCATCTGCAATACCACCGCATAGATGGATAACTTTTATAAAAATTTTGTCAAGATTTATCAACTAATATGAAATATTCGTTTGATATATATCAAGTTGAAACTAATGTTTCACTTTGATAATTCCACAATAGTCATTGAAAATGACCACTCTAATAGTATCAAATCATTCACATTTAAATAATGCCACTTGTGAATCAATATAAATTGATTGTTTTCTTTACTAAAATCCATAATAATAAGTTTCCTTAGACACACAACATATACATATAGAATTGATACATAGGTTTGCATCACATTAAGACTATACATCATAACATTTATTTGGTATATGGAAGTTCCAAAAAAATTACTCTCCTTAATCAGATTATGATCCTTTCCAAGAATATATCTCATTATATTACCTGAATTAGAAAATCTAGAATTGCAGTGGATAAAAAAATATTAACATTAATTGCATGAAAATATTTCTTTTAACTCTCATACACATATCCATCTGCAATACCACCGCATAGATGGATAACTTTTATAAAAATTTTGTCAAGATTTATCAACTAATATGAAATATTCATTTGATATATATCAAGTTGAAACTAATGTTTCACTTTGATAATTCCACAATAGTCATTGAAAATGACCACTCTAATAGTATCAAATCATTCACATTTAAATAATGCCACTTGTGAATCAATATAAATTGATTGTTTTCTTTACTAAAATCCATAATAATAAGTTTCCTTAGACACACAATATATACATATAGAATTGATACATAGGTTTGCATCACATTAAGACTATACATCATAACATTTATTTGGTATATGGAAGTTCCAAAATAAAATTTCTCTCCTTAATCAGATTATGATCCTTTCCAAGAATATATCTCATTATATTGCCTGACTTAGAAAATCTAGAATTACAGTGGATAAAAAAAAAATTTATAATATTATATTTAATTTTTATAATATTAACATTAATTGCATGAAAATATTTCTTTTAACTCTCATACACATATCCATCTGCAATACCACCACGTAGATGGATAACTTTTATAAAAATTTTGTTGAGATTTATCAACTAATATGAAATATTCATTTGATATATATCAAGTTGAAACTAATGTTTCACTTCGATAATTTCACAATAGTCATTGAAAATGACCACTCTAATAATATCAAATCATTCACATTTAAATAATTCCACTTGTGAATCAATATAAATTGATTATTTTCTTTACTAAAATCCATAATAATAAGTTTCCTTAGACACACAATATATACATATAGAATTGATACATAGGTTTGCATCACATTAAGACTATACATCATAACATTTATTTGGTATATGGAAGTTCCAAAAAAATTACTCTCCTTAATCAGATTATGATCCTTTCCAAGAATATATCTCATTATATTGCCTGACTTAGAAAATCTAGAATTACAGTGGATAAAAAAAAATAAGAGGTTCAAGTTGGAGTCCAACTGCTTCGGTGGAACCATGGAAGGATGGTTATTTTTACTACAATATTTGTTGTGAAGGTAATTGGTCCAATGAGAATCATTTTTCCTAAGCTTAATCCATATCTTTATTTGGTTGATAGTGAAGGTTTCATAAAATGATCTAAACCCCAGACCACCATCAAATTTTGGCTTATAGATTTTCTTCCAGCTACGCTAATGTACTAACCTTTTGTGACCACTCTAAAGAAACCTATTCAAAATTATTTTAATTTTATTTTGCACAATGGTTGGAATACTCATGGTTTGTAATATGAAAAGTGGAATAAAGCCAAGAATGTGTTCAAGCAATGAGATTCTGTCACCAGTATATGAGAAGGAATTATTCTAGGAGGATATTCTATTATGAATTTCGTTGATCATCCCATCAAAATAGAAAGCCTTGAATTTACCTTTGAATATTGGGACTCCAATGTAGTGAAGAGGAAGTTGAGGAGTGAAACATGTAGTATCTTTGATCTAATTTTATTCAGAGCTACAAACCTTTCCTTTAATGAAAAGGCATTTGGCATTATTGAAGGTCAATCCAAAGATGGATTCAAATTTATCTAAGATTCTCTTGATGCATTTGATGGAAGTTTTATATCCATTACAAAAAAGAATTAAGTCATCTAGAAACACAAAATGGCTTACTTTCAATTTTCTTTTGGTGTGGTGTCTTAATGCTTTCCTTTTTGAGTGTGCATCTTCAATCATTCTAGAATGGTAGTCAATGGCAAGGATGAAAAGATAAGGTGAGAGAGGGTCCCCCTGTTTGATTTTTCTAGAGGCTTGAAAGAAACCATGTGATTCACCATTAATGAGAAGAGAATAGTGGTTTTTGGATAACACTCTTTGGATGAGAGAACAGAAATCATCAAAGAATCCTCTTACTTTAAGATTGGCCAAGATAAAGCTCCAATTTATAGTGTCAAAAGCCTTCCTGATGTAAATTTTGATGATTAGGTTTCTCTCCCTACATTTTTTATCAATTTCTAGGAGTAGCTCATAGGAAAACAAGATATTTTCAACAATATTTCTACCCTTCACAAAAGCAGATTGATTTGGAAGGAAGAGTAATGGAAGAATGGGCTGAATTCTAATGGTTGGGATTTTGCTGATGTATCTTACTGGTAACACTTGATAGGCTAATAAGCCTAAAATGATCCCAATCAAATTTGTTATTATCCTTGGGAATGAGGGTGATAGTAGTAGAGCTGAAGAATTTATGGATGTTTTTGCCATTGAAGAAGGCTTGAATAGTAGCTATGATATCATCCTTAATCAAGTTCTAAGAGAATTGATAAAAGTGTGTTGTAAAACAATCTGGTCTTGCTACTTTAGACCCATTTAATGAGTTGAGACAATCCCAAATTTCAATTTCCAGAGGAAGCTGAGTAGGATTAAGCAAATCGATCACCAAACTATGGGACTTTAAGAGGTCCTCTTAAAGTAATCAAGAATCACTTGTTGTGCTTGGAAAAGTGTTTTGAAATAGTTTATACCATCAATGACTATGTCATCCTTTCTAATCAGCCAATTTTGATTAGATTTGATTTTATTTATAGCCTTGGTTTTTCTGTTATGTTTAATGCAAGCATGGTAATATCTTGTATTTCTATCTCCTTCCTTTAGATTTATAGTGGCAGCTTTTTGAGCAAGAAAATCCTCCGCCATAGTAATTAAAAGGTTTAGTTTAGTGTTGGCTTCTTGAAGATTATTTTCAGAAAGGGGTGAATAGTTGTCAAAGTGCATCAATTCTAAATTAATAACTTTGAGATCTTGGTTACTCACTAATTAGTGAATATCACAAAACACATTTCAATTTAGATGTTTTAGTGCCTTTATTAGGTTTTTGTTGAGATTCCATATCTTTATCCAAAGGTCAGCAATATCAGACTTCCAAGCATCTTGAAGGAAATAAGTGAACAGCTCATGTTGGGTCAAAAGTTCCAAAGCTTGAAAAGCAAGTTTTTTTGGTTTTTAAAGCTAGTGGATAGTAAGGTGGAGAGGAGCATGTCCAGAACAAGATTTGTTAAGGTATTTAACAATAGTGATGTGGAAGGTGTTAAGCCAATGAGTGTCAAAAAGGATTCTATCCAATCTTTCAAAAACTCTGTCTGTATTCCAAGTAAAAGGAGATCCAATAAAGCTAAGATCAAAGAGTTGAGCATCCTCAATGTATTCAACAAATTCATTCAAAATAGTAGCATTTGGTTTTTTACCTTCTTATTTTTCATTAGCACAAGTGATCATATTGAAATCCCGACCAACTATCTAACTATTATAACAGGTTATATTGAAGTTATGGATATTAGACCAAAGCAATCTTCTAGAGTCCCTTGTGCAAGCTATATAGACTATGGTGGCTATGATGGAATAATTGCTGCAAGCGATTCTAGTATGTAAGAATCGGGGGTCATCCAAAATGAGATTAACCTAAAAGGGATTTTTGTAAGATAAAAAAATCTTATTGCTACAATTTTGTATTATCTGAAATCTCTTGAATTTTCTTTGAAGCTTTTCAAAGCTAATTGTCTAAATAAGGGGTTTAAGAATAGAAAATTGGTTGAGTTTATCATTTTGATGAAGCAATGGAGCCTCTTAGAGGATGCTTTATTAGCAATACCTCTAATATTCTAGATAAGGAGGCTAGTTATGTCAGAAAAACTTAAAGGCCCTAGAGGCTCTTGTAGTCATCCTATCAATACCATCATTCTAATTGGCAAGAACTCCAGCTGTTGAAGAACCTATAATGTGATTGGCAACATTTGGATTTATTTGTTTCATCTCTCTTATGCCCTTTTGCATGTTCCTCTTTGATTTTTGAATCAACTACTCATCCTCAAGATCATGAATGGTGCTAGTAAGATGCTCTTGAGTGTCTATATATTGTTGGGCATTGAATGAAAAGAGTTCCTGAAGTTGAGTGTATTTTGATTACTAAATTTCAAATTTAGTTTCAAGGATGTTATTTTCTAGATGGTTTTCAGAATTCTCCCTATGTGAGTTGTTTGGCATCTGATTTGTATAAAGAGGGGGATTAAAAAGTAATAGATTCATCTATGCATTAGAATCAGCATTTTTGGGAGAAATGATTTCAACAGGTCTGTCATTAAGATTAAGCTCACTTATTCCAGTTCGAGGAGATAGTTCTGATGTAACTATGGGTGGATTAGGTTCAGATTCTCTAATGGTTTATAGTTTAGTTCTTAACTCAAGATTAGCTACATAGAAAACATCCAAGGTATGTCAAAACATTCTGCATTTGGGGTAGTAATAGGGCTTTTGTTCAATGATCACTTGCTGCTAGTATCCATTTATAGGTGTCCCAATCTATATTTCTTTAAGAGTGAGAGGCTATGATGTCCATTTCAATAAGAACTCTTGCAGTAGATGGCTTAGAGAGGTTAAAGGTTGGTAAATCCAATTTGAGTGGTTTTCCAAATGGGGAAGCAAGGGAATACAATAGTTGTTTGTTAAACATATGCAATTTTAGATTTGGAAACTTTAGCCAAATGGAAATAATAGGTGGCTCAACACTATAATCAAATGAAGATGTCCATTTCAATCTTTTCATTAGAATTTTTTTTATATGAAAAATGTTTTTGGAAAATAATCGAGCATAGCTTCTTCCTTGCTTAGCCAGATTGCAATATGCCTACTATCCAAAAGCACAACGTTCTATTCACCCAACAGCATTGGATCATCAAAGTGCTTTCTAATGATATGCATCATGGGGTGTCTACAATTAAACTTGCAAACCAAACTAAACTTGAAGGGTTTAGCAAGAAGTGCAGTTTTAGAATCAGAGATAAACAATGTAGGCTTGCCATTCTTTCTACCAATTTCCTTCAGGAAACCTGAATCATTTCTAGAGCAAAAATTTCCATGATAGCACTAAAGGAAGATGACTTTTATGGAAGGGTCGATAGCCTCAACTGAGGGGGGATTGGAGAAGGGTGCTCTAGCATAGGAAGGTCCTTCCATGAAAATAAATCTAATGAAATAGTAACCTAGGGGAAGAGGAAATGCACCCGAGTAGTAGAAAAGAGCATTATCACAGTCTTGTAGCTTATTTGAATTATAGAGCAATGAAGTACATTATTATTTATATAATCAATGAAATTAAAGAGAAACTTTCCATATTCATGCATGCCATATTTGTGCATCCTACCCTAAATAGGAAAAGGAAATCCCAAACAAAGCGATGTAGCCATAACCTCGTTATTTCAGCAACCATAAGATTGTGAACTATCATAGCATGTAAGTGTGAGTAGAATAATTTTTTTGCTAGGGAAATCTTTATAACTTCAACTCACCAAATGAAGTAAAATAAATAACTCAGTCATCTTAAAACTTATGGCTTCTTAGATATTTTATAAATAATGAAGTGATAGGCTTTAGGCTACCTAAGTATCATCAACTAGTCATATAAGGGTTAAATTTTGCCTAAATGATTTTATTATCAAATTAATTCTATCTAATATTGGAAATTAGTTAATTGTAAATTGAGCCTAGTCCATATTCAAATAGTCATAGACTAACATACAGTGTTGAATATCAAGCATGTGCATCAATATGATAAATAGGTGTTGATAGAGTCAACTGCTAAATAAATTTTTGGTATTTAAATAAAAATTAAATACCAAAAACCATAAATAATTTATTGAAGGATCATAGTGTTCAAAGTGTGAAAGATGTGATGATTGGAGACAATCCATCTAAAAGAAATGGAATCAACTAAGCCATAGATGTATACTTAAGTCTTATTGTTGTTTAGTCATAGTGTTTGACTAAAATAAAGAGTGACTTGGTCGTGAGTCTATGACCAAATTAGGTACAAACTAACCAATAGTGGTTGGTCAGTCATAGCTGAACTTGATTTGATGGAGTGAACTAAGGGAGGATCATATGTGTCTTTCAACTTGTTGACTATATGAGCCCTATATAAAATAACTTGATTTTGATAATAACAAACATAATTGAATGATGTTAATGATTTAATTCAAATGTTGTAAGAAATTTACAATATAACATTTTTATTCATACTAGGAAAGTCAAAGTAGCTAGGATTGAGGTAGATTGGAAATTTAATAGAAATTACAA
The DNA here is from genome assembly GCA_021442155.1 of Cymbidium sinense. Lineage (NCBI taxonomy): Eukaryota > Viridiplantae > Streptophyta > Magnoliopsida > Asparagales > Orchidaceae > Cymbidium > Cymbidium sinense. The sequence goes on from CM038223.1 coordinate 36,616,499, forward strand.
AAAAAGACAAAGAAAATCTAACAAAAATGAAAATAATTGATTAAACTTTTCATCCCATATATTTTGATTTTTTAAATAGTTTTGCAACATTTTATTTACATTATTTTTTCAATTCTCTTAAATTTATCCTTTCTAAATAATTTTATTACTTGCATTTATTTAAGTATTATCCATTCCATCTAAAATTGAGTTTATTTTATTAAGCATTTCATTAAATAATTTTCATCTTTGAGTTAATTTTTATCTATTTAATTTTACATTTGAAAAGTTTATTTATTCAATTATCCAAATTATTTTTTCCTCTCCTATTATTCTATTTATCTCTTACATCAATAATTTACTTAAATTTCATATTCCATCTTAATAGGTTAAATTTTTTATGATTTTCTAATGAAGAATTTTACTTGACTTACCATAGCACTCTCTTACTTGTTAATTTTTCAAATTTAAAATTTATTTGAATTTTAAATTTGAAGATTGACTTAATTATTTCCAAATTTGATTTATCTTAATTGGGCATATCTTGGTGGGACTTATATGTGAATTAGTTAATTAAATTTGAGTATATTTTAAATAATTTAGTTTAATTCATTTTCAAATGTAAATGACCTTGAATTAAATTCACTTTCCATTTTAAATTTCTTAATTTTGGAATAATCTATGCCCACTCCCATTATTCTCTTTATTTAAATTTAAATTATGTTTAAATCTTGAATTCCATTTTATTTACTCTCTCTTGTTTGGTAATTCATTAAGTCTCATTCATTGGTGATTTATTTATATTAAGAAACCTACAACCAACCCCCTTCATGTGTCTAATTGGATTTATTTTAATTGACTAAATTTAAATTGTGTTTTTTGTTAATACTTGATTGATTAATTATTTAAGTTCATCATATACCATGCATTAACTTTTCATCAAATCCCATTTGATATGCCTTTCCATCCCATGCTCCTTCAATTTTGATTCATTTATTTTCAAGTTAGTTTAAATCACATCCTTAATTAAACTTTAAATGAATTAAGAGTTGATTAATTATGTAAAGTACATTGAATCCTTTTCCCTCAAATCATGCTTGGCCAGTCAAACCTGTATGAATTTGATTTAAATTCAAATTTAATTTTGTATGTTTTTGAATTTCAAATTTTTACCTTAATTAATTTCCCACTTGATTAGTTTTTCTCACTTCTTTTCATCATATTTGGCCAACCCCTTTTATATATCATATTCTATTTATTGTGTGACCTATGTAACATAATTCTCTCTTGCAAAAATCACCTTCATTGAACACTTACAAAAAGAATTCTTGGTGTGCTCATAACCTCAAGTGAATTGCTCCCTCTTCTCTCCAACTTTCATCTTCAATCATATTCAAGGGAGTTCTTCTTCTTCTTCTTCTTCTTCAAGCAAGCTTCAAGTCTTAGAGAACATTCATTTAGGTCTTGTGCTTACACTCTCATTTATTCAAGTTTCATTAGAAAGATTACTTTAATTTGTTTTAATATTTTATGATTCTTGATGGCTTATGTTTATTGGAAAGAATTTTTGTAGTCATAGGTAAAGTTCTTTTTAAATTCTCTTTCATTCATTATCTTAAGTGATTTGATAATTTTTTATTTATATTTAGTTTTGTGAGATCATATTCGTAAAGGTTTTCACATTTATTACTTTTCAAAGTTTTCATTTTCAAACTTTCATGTCACTTTTTGTAAGTATTCTCAAATATTCATTTGTTTCAAGTGTTTTATGTCAAATTCATATCATTACACATTTTGAAATAAAAAAGAAAGAATAAATATATATATTTTGAGCTCTCTTTCATTTATCTTTTTGTGCTTAGTTGGGCTTGTGAGCAAAATTATATTAAAATTGGAGAGATAGATTTTCTTTCTCGTATACCTTTTTTTTCTTGTATTATGTTGATGGTGGTGTACTTACCAAGTGTAGGAAAGTACATTATTAAGGTTATACTTATCTAATGTAAGAATGTTCATTGATGGGGTTGTACTTACCTAATGTAAGAAAGCACATTATAGGGGATGTACTCACCCTAAGTAGGAGAGTGTAGGAGTTTCATTATAATCTTATTTGACTTAGTGAATTTCTAGCATCAGTTGCTTACCGTGGATGAAGGCTAATTTTTAGGTTCAGCTAAACCAGATAAAAATCTTATGCATTTTGTCACTTTATTATTTTGCACTCTCTTTACTATTGTGATATAATAATTAGTTATGTTTTTTTTTTCATTAAATTTTTAACGTAGTTTAAAAATTAAGTTTTATTTTGAAAAATTTTTAAATACCAAATTCACCTCCCTCTTGAATGTCATAGCCTCTTAATAGTTAGTATCATAACCTCAACTTAATTTGTGGATTAACATCCATAAGTTGATCATTATGGCATAAGTCTTTTCTATGGGTGCACTACATGAAGGACAATTTACACATAAACCAACTTAACTTGATAATGTTTATTTGATTACTAAAAATATTGCATTTGTACCGTTCAACATGTTCAAGATCGTATGTGGCATATATTAACACATTAATATCTCACACCCATAGTAGAAATTAATGGTTAGAACATTGAAAAGCCTTTTGATGAATGGACTGATTATGAAAAGAATTAGATGAGTTAAATGCAAAATCTTATAATACTTTGTATTGTGTTTTATCTCCTAATGATTACATGAGAATTTTCATGCTCAATACTCTAAATGATATTTGGGATAAATTAAATATGACTTATGAGGGCACAATTTAAGTTAAAGAGTACATATAAATCGGTAAGTGCACAAACATAAATTAATTTGCATGTTACCTAATGAATCCATTTCTAATATATACACTCATTTTATGAAAATCATAATTATATTACATTCACTTGGAAAAAAATATAAAATCAAGATTTGGTTTACAAAATTTTTAGATGCCTTAATAAAGAATGGGATGCTAATGTGACAACCATAAGTGAAGCTAATGATTAAACCTCATATCCACTTGATCAGCTTCTTAGTTCACTTATAACATAAGAATAGTTTTTGGCTCAAAGATAACTAAATGATGCTTCACAAAAGAAAGAGAAAGAAAAAAACTATTTCTTTATAAGTGGAAGATTATAGTGATAATGTTAATTTATGTTTCAAAGTGGATAGTGATGAAATAGTTATGCTGTCAAAAAATATTAGGGAACATGCTTAAAAAGAAAAATGGATAGGTATGATAAATCTAAAGATCATAAATTATATTCTAAAAAGTTACATACAAGGGAAGCTTTTATAAAAGTTGGGACATGTAAAATAAGACTGTTTAAAAATTACCAATGAAATCTCAAAGAATTACAAGGATTTTGAAAAAATAAAGAGTTGGAGAAATAAAAAGCATCAGAAGATAAAGAAGAGATCTTTGTGGGTGAACTTAGACTCAGAAGTGTCAAGTGCTACCATTTTTTATGAGGAATCTAACATGTCTTATGGGAGATGTAGATATTACAAATGAGGTAAGTTGTGACATTTCTTATTAAGAATTAAATGATATTTTTAATGAATTGGTTGATGAATAAAAATGTTAAAAAATATAATGCCTTGGGAAAAGAAAAGGAAAGTTTCAAATTGCATGTGTCTTCACTAAAGGATAAATTCTTTTTAAGTTAAAATTAGAAAGTAAAACTTTGGAAGATAAATCTTTCCATATTGAGAAGTTAAAAAAGAGAAAAATTTTTATTAAATGCAAGATTGCATTTATGCTTTATCTCACATTCCCATGCTTCTTCTAGTAGAGTTAGTTCATTTAATGCATATAAATCATCTAGATATAAAAGTTATGCTAATACTAATGTGTGTATAAAAATGTCATATATCATTTGATTTCCATTCACAAAGATCACAAACATTTCCAAATTTAATTTTGTTTGGTTTCCTAAAACTAGAAAATTAACACAACACACATTACATAAATTTTCTATAGAATTTGGACTTAAACATGTTTCAGTTCCAAAAGATAACCATTGATTTTCTTTTTGTAGAAATGCCTTTAAAGAAAAATCAAATAAGGTATATGGTACTTGGACATGTGATTTTCAAGGCATATGACAAGTGATAAAGAAAATTTTACACATTTAAAACGTTGTGAAGAATGATTTGTGGTTTACAAAGATAATTATAAAGGTAAAATTTTTAATATTGGCTCCAATAGTAAAAATTGAATTACTTTAGATAAAGTTTTTCCTTGTTGATGATTTAAAGCATAACTTGATTTTAATTAGACTACTTTGTGATTAAAGCTTAAATGTAAAATTTCATATTTCATTTATGATATTAGAGATAAAAAAAATGTCATGTTGATTTTTCATAAACACAAAAATGTTTACTTAATTGATTTAAAAAATTCACATGAAGGTTTCAATTTACTTTATTTTAAAAACACTTCTAATGATGTCTGATTATTGCATAGAAGATTATGTCATATTAACATGAATTTGTTCAATAAAATTACAAAACTTGATTTAGTTGATGGCTTGCCTAAAATTAAATTTCACTCTGATTATATTTGTTAAAATGCACAAATGGTAAGCATTTAAAACATTCTTTCTAAAATAAAATATATTATTTTTACTTCTAGACCTTTAAAACTTTTGCATATGGATTGATTTAGTCCAATTAGCACTATTATCTTAGGTGATAAGTTTTTTGGTTTTATGATAGTTAATAATCTTTTTAGATTGCCTTGGGTTATATTTTTAATAAATAAAAATGATGCATTTGATGTCTTGTTGTGTTTTAAATTAGAACTATAAGAACATTAGGCGGATCTTAGGGGGTACTTATTAAAGTGATCAAGTGTTGCATTAAGGTATGATGTATTATCACAGGAGATGGAAACATCACCCTACAATGGACCTTATCATCTAATAAGGAGTCCTAAGGCAGATGGGTCTATGTATGTACCAGAGATCTTTCCCCAACTTTACATGGAGAAGTAACGGAGGGTTTATTTTATGTCGGGTTCTTTAGCTCGATATGGAAGTAAGCTTCCATAGTTAATTACATCTTAGAAGATGAGAATCTTCTAAGAATACTCTCAATTAAATAGTTAATAAGTATCTCTAAAGATTTCAAACTTAGACTAGCAAAGGATTAGGTATTTATGAAAAAAAATGGGAGAATTCAAATAAGAAGACATATTTATGATTTCAAAGGAGAATAAGTAGGAAGCACCCATGATACTAGGAAACCTAGTGGGTGCTTCAATCTACCCTATACTGAGGCTTTATATATTTAGAGAGAGAATTTATTGTTATTTAAGTTAGAGTATTATTAGAATGCTAGAGCTTATAGTCCAACAACACAAGATCATGAAAATGCCTATGAGGTGAGGACTTATGCTCATAGCCTAAAGGAAATGAGTAGCCTCAAAACCTAAATCTAGAAGGTGGGATATGATAGTTCACCTCTATAAAATAGAATGAACACACCTGAATGTTCTGGGCTTATAATCGCCTGGAGTAGCCGTCGGCTAACACCTCCTATACTTTAAACCATGTAGACCGATCTTATCTTGATGCAAGATAGCTAGGTTATTATTTAATTAGGAAGGAAGCTATAATCCTAAGCTCACTCCCTATGAGACTACATCATGATTAGTATGAAAACATGAGTTTAACTAATGCCAAAAATTTTAACTTTATAAACTATTTTGACACATTCATTTTGGACCAAGGGCTTGGGTTAATTATGCCTATATGCATGATGAAATTAATTCATGGGATAAATCAATTAAAAGAGGTGCTCTCTACTATAAGGGATTGCCCTCAAAGGTCAAGAATATCTCTTATCGTGCAAGAGTGGAGACCCTCCCTATTCAAGATTGGCATAATATGATATGCATGGTGTGATAACACACAACATTCAACTAAGGGTTTCTAAATCTTATATTTATCTTTATTATTTACCTAAGCTTTAAGATGAGGTTATGAGTTATATTAAAATTTAGTTACAAATTTTCAGGGAAGGTAGAAAATTTAATTTTTTCTTAAAGAGCCTACCACGTCTAGACCACACATCAAATCAGCATACTTTAAGAAACATATGAAAAGCATGTCATTTCTATTACACAATCTAAACACAACAGTCAAATATATGAATTTCCCCTAAGAAAAAGAAACCAATGCAGTCGGATACCGTCATACACCCTGAAAAAGAAAAAAAATTGGGTAGCCGAGCTCTACCCTTATACAACTCGGATTATGATAGAATATTATAACTATCATGAATACTATATGAGTCTTCAATCTCTTGTCTTTCTTTCATTCATTTGGATTGGTTTGCTCTAGGCTTCATAGGGCCTCCTAGGTCATTTCCTTCTAGCCACTTCTCATCCTAAACCCCATATCACTAATCTGAATCTTATTTTAAAAAAATTACATATTTATGAAAATTAAAATCTAACTACACCTACAAAATAGATGTTAGCTAAACAAAGATACAAGCCAAGCAATTATATTTTACATATTTGGACTTAGCACCCTGTACTTGGGTAACTAAGCTCACATATCCTAACTGCATTATGCTTAGGGGCATACACAACACCTACAAGCAAGAACTTTTATATTTATTTATTATTACAATGACCCCTTCAGCATAATCTCCTATGAAAAATATTATTAGGCTATTAATAACCTAACATCCAATCTATGCATAAACAATCCTAGCATTCAGTCTAAAATATTACGTCATAAAAGAAAACATACTACCACAACATACACCATCCTAAACTAAAGGTTAGAATTGATGACTTAGTATTCTAATAAGTGTGCTAAGGTTTAGTGTGATATGTCTTAGTTAGTCTTTAAATATGATTATCTAAAGTTCAAATTGTTTATGTTAAATATTAGGGGAGATTCCACTTTAAATCTTTGAATGAATTAATTAATCTTAATATTTTCATTTAATGCCTACTTAATATCTAATTATCATGAAGAGGAGAAGGGGGGTGAGGTAGCCTCTTTCATCCCTATCCTAAGTTATTTTCTAAGTATATTATTATGACTTTGGTTTCTTTGCTGAATCATTTTTATTATTATTATTATTACTATTATATATATATATATATATATATTAATGAAACCAATCACCATTATATGGATAACATTCCACCACTTCTTTACATCATCAATAGCATACATATTTCTTCATTTTTTTTCTTATTCATGATATTTGATTTAATACACATATTTATACATACAATATATATTTGCATTTTTTCACACTTGAATGATCATTAATAAAAAGATTTCATCCTTTAGTTAAGCATATGAAGACATGTATTAGAGATTTAGGCAAGTACATGCCATTATTAAATTAGGGAAGTGATATTATCTAAGACCTCCTTGAGTTCTACTTAAAGCCTCGTGTTCCTGAGATATCCAGACCATATTTGCCAAATTAAATACATACAAACAAATACACAAGCTTAAGGATGAAAATCATGCAAATATTATATAATAGCAAATCCTTTTATTCATGCCAAACTTAGTGACACGAAGAGCAAAGTTTTATATCCAATTTTGGCCCATGAATACATATAAATGAAATTAAGCAAGTCAATATCATTATTAAACCAAGGAAGTGAGGTTATCTAAGACCTCCTAGGGCTATTTAAAGTCTCATGTTTCTAGGATATCTAGACTATATACTTACCAATTCAAATGTATGTAAACATGTACATGAAACATAAAGATAAAACAAAATCATTATTATTTTTAAAATTATAACTTAAATGTAAATTTTATTGAATATTTATAATCAATATTAACTTATATTTTCATCATTACCTTTTATTTTTAAAAATATTTTATGATTTATTAGTGATAATAGCCACTCCTTATAATAATATTTATCTAATACATGCAACTTAGATGTAACCATGTGCTTTTGATTCTCTTCCCTTCCTTTTTCATTTTTTCTTTTTTTTTTTGAAAACATGAACATATGACACAAATTGCATATACATTTATGATGCTCGATGAGAAGTAATTAAACACTGCCACATAACATATTCAATTACATTAAGTCCTAAGGACAATCAAGCCAAATAAATATTCCTTAAGACTAACCAAAATTCTTATGAAATTTGATTTTGGTGTTGGAATTATTAAACCTAAAGAGGAGAGATGATACTTACTATTTACCCCATCCCATGTTGGTGATTTAATATATTTAAGAAAAGCAATTAAATTGATTTTTATGACTTGATTAGGTTTAAATCATTAAGCACATTGATTTGATTATCCTTCCCTAAGCTTCTTTAATTTAATTAACTACTTGATCATGAGCCTTCAATGATATACTTTTTAGGAAAGTTGCAATGCACCTAAAGGGATAAAATGCAATTAGGCTCATGCATAAGAGCTAATTAAATTAAAAAAGGAAATAATCTAATTTAACTAATCTTATGATTTTCCCATACTAATGAGTCAACCATAATTTCTTTAACAACTTAATGTTATTAAACATATAAAGGAAAACTAATGAATTATATTTGAATTATCTAAACCAATCATTAATTTTGTTTGAATTCCAATTTTATCATTAATTTTTCTAATTAATCCTTTATTATCACATATGTTAATTAACCTTCTTGAAGGGATACATTTGAAAAAAAATAATTATGGAAAAGGTCTTTATTATGTCTCCTCGCTATTTCCACTATTAATAATGATTAATTATCATTAATTATTTAATTTTAAATATTAACCAATCTTAATAGTTATTAAATTAATCAATGAGAATGATTAGGATTGAAATTCCAAATCCTTTAAATTTCATGACAAATAATTCCAAGAATATTATGGAAGGCAGAGGGCATCCCATGGAATCATCCCACCAAATTTGGAATTAATTAGCCAAGTAATTAGTTATTAATTAAAGTAATTAGCCTAAGCTTCAAACTTTAAATAAGCACTGTTCACTGACATAAATTAGAGATTTTATTTTTCTCTAATTCTTCTCTATCTAACCTTTCCAAAATGGGTTCATTTGTATTTTTTAGATTTTTCTACACTTAGTTATAATTTTTAAATTTATGATAATTTAATTACATTTTTTAAGTTTAATTAATTCTTTAAACCATCGACACCACACGGACACTAACGCGGCAATGCTTTCCCCATGGCACTGCAGTATTGGTTACTTAAATCATCCGACGTGACAGCTAACTCAGTGGTGGTGGATGCGGTTTCTTCCTGATTATCTGATCATGGATCAGACAGATGAGATTAATCTCATAATTTCAAAGGGATTAAATTGGTATTTTTAGCATGATTAATCAAGACTATCCATTCTAATCATGTAGAATGAATGGTTGATGATTCATCATCCCATGAGTGCCAGAAGATGGACACCATCCACCTTTTGTCACTTGATCGACTAGAGCTCGTTCGATGGTGAAATTGACTCCAAAATGGTCATGAAATGAATCTAAAGGGATCCTAAGGTGGAAATTGCATTAAAACATAATTTACTTCAAAAAATACCATCGCCTAGTGGGGAAATTATGGTTGCCAGATTTTTACCTCGCTAGAGCTCTAGACTAGCGGTCCATCACTAGAGTAGCTTTATCATGAAGAAATGAAGCCCTCTTGAGAATATCATGAGCTGCCACCCTATTGATTACTTTATGGACCAAGCATCATCGTAATGCTTACTTGAGTTGGTCTAGGGATGTCCTCCGGTGGTCAAATCGATCTGAAAATGATTCATTTTGGCTCGCTGGAGTGAGGTGAAGGTGTGGGAAGAGTTAATTTGGGTTTGGTGAAGATTTTGGAAACTTGGATGGACGGAGCTCCCGAGTTCGATCAGGGGCTGGTCTCACCGGCGGTGGAGCACACAAAAAGCTTGGGATAGTGTATGGGATAGTGTGGAATGCTTTAGGGAAGGTGTGTGTTGAGTTTGAATCCATGGGGAGGAGTATACTGTCCTCTTTAGCTGAACCAAGGGCTGATATTGATTCAACCTTTGGCAACTATCCAGTTGGGGTAGGTGGACGGAGGTGGTAGGGGAATGCTGAGGTGGCTCATGGTGAGAAGCTGAGGGAGTGCAGTGGTCTTGCATGGGTTATGCAACCCCCCATTAGAGGTACCAATGGGTTACCATGGGTAAACTCACCCTCTCATGGCCAAAGGATGAGCCCAATAACCTTGATTTAGGTTGGGTCAGTGGTCCTTTTTTCCAAGAAGAGCCAAAGGTGGCTATCATGGGGTAAAGGGGTAGAGAACCCACTCAAATGGTAATTTTGTCCCATTTCGGTGGCTTGGTTCAGTAGGTCCAGCCCATGGTGACCCATGGATGAGTCATGCCAAGTTTGGTTGGGCTTGGTTTAGTTAAGTTTGGCTCAATTTGACTCATATGGGTCAAATGGTTTCAATTGGGTAATGTTGACCAATTTGACAAAATTCGATCAAACCAATGGTTTGGGTGAGTTCAATTGGTCATTTGGAATGTATTGGTGCAATTGGTTTGACTCAATTTGGAGTGGATTTAGCTTTGGCTTATATGGGTTCATTTAGGCCAAATGGGTCAAGTTGATTGATTTGGTCAAATTGGTTAAATTGGGTTGAATGAAGGCCTAGTCTATGTTTGATTGATCATTTGGGAATGACTAGGTATTGGTTTGAATTGATTTGGATTAGACTGAGTTTTGATTTAATTTGATATTTTAGATCAATTTGGGTTGAATAGGTCAATTGGGTTGGCTTAGTGAAATTGACTTCAACTCATGATTGTAGGGTGTTCAATAATCAATTTATGAATGATTGAAGGTATTGGTTGCAATCATTTTGGATTGAAATGAGATTTGGCCCAAATTGGCCCTTTAGGTCAATTGGGTCAACTTGGTTTAAGTTATCAAATTAGCTTGATTTGACCCAATTGATTGTAATTGGATAATCAAAGATGATCAACAATCATTATGGAAGGGATTGGATGAGTTAATTTTATCCAATTTAGTTTGGTTTGAAGTTAGAATCAAATTGATCATGTAGGTCTAGATGGGTCAAGTGAATTAATTGGGTTGAGTCAGTGTCAATGAAGTGTTGAGAGTGTATTTAGAGTTGATTAGTGTCTTTGATTAATTGATTTGGACTTAGTTTTATTTTGGCTTGTTTGAACCCTTTATGTCAAATGGGCTAACTTGGTCCTTTTTCTTTAGTTCAATTAGCCTGATTACAAGTATTGGCATGGCTTGAAATAATCTAATGAATAATTAGAGAGGTTGAGAAAATTAAGTTGGATTTAGTTTACTTAAATGGGCTTAAATTGAGTCATGTGATTGTGATGGGGGTCAACTTGGGTCAAGACACAAGTTAACACCTTGAAGCTTGGATTAGAACACCAAATTCAAGTAAGATCAATTGAATAAGTTTGTGCTTGGATGTGTTTCATTTACATGTGCTTAAATTTGAATAAGTGAATGGATATGAGTTTTGTTTTAAGCCATAGGATAGGCTGAACTTATTTGTCTTGAGGTACATCCTAGGCTTAAGGTTTTATTCTATAAGTCTCTAAGCTTTGGTTTTGTGTTTTTTAATCACTAGAAGTATCTTACTGCTAAGGAAATCCAAGTGTCTAGAAGATTCCTAAGTCTAAGATCAGAAAGGTTAATTCTCACCCCAAAAGTGAGGTCAACATTTCTTTAGAAAATTTGCAAAATACATTTAAAGAGATAGAGATTAGTTGATTAGTAGAATTCATACTGATTATGGATTGTGAATTTGAAAATAAATTATTTGAGGATTTTTGTGTTAAATTTAGAATTTAACATAATTTTTTTGTTCTTTGAACTCCCCAACAAAATGGTGTAGCTAAAAGGAAGCATAGATTTTGATTGAATTGAATTGGGCTATGTTAAATGATTACTCTTTACCTAAGAGTTGAAGATGTGAACACTTCCTGTTTGAAACCTACTTTGAATTAAACTTACTATGAGTTTTTTTTGGAAAGAAACCTATGATGAGTCATTTTCATATTTTGGATGAAAGTATTTTATTTAAAATAATGGAAAAGATTCTTTGGCTAAATTTGATAATAAACTATATGATAAAATCTTTTAGGATATTTAATGTCTAGAAGAGCATTTAGAGTTTTAGGTAAAAAAAATGATTGCAGATGAATCAATACATGTAATTTTTGATGAAAACTCAATTGATTCTATAAAATAGGGCATCATTTATAATGAGATAGATGATTTTAAGAAAATAAAGTTGGAAGATAAAGTTGATTATTCATTACCTAAAGAGTGGAAATTTAATAAGGATCATCCCAAAGACTTGAGTTTAGGAGATCCATCATAAGAAGTTGTGACTAGAATACACTTAATGGATGTGACTTCATATCTAAAATTAAACTTAAATTTATTGATTAAACCTTAAATGATCACTAATGGATAGTTACTATGAGATAGGAATTAAATTAGTTTGTAAAAAATTATGTTTGAGAATTAGTCCCTAGACCTTAGGATCATAATGTTATTAGAACTAAATGAGTCCTTAGAAATGAGTTAGATGACTCAACTTGTACTATTAGAAATATGGCTAGGTTAGTTACACATGGGGTACACATAGGTTAAAAGGATAAATTTTAAGGAATCCTTTGCACCCATAGCAACACTAAAGACCATTAAGTTACACCTTGCTTAAACTTATTTTAAGGACTTTACACACTTCCAAATGGATGTGAAAAGTCTTGAATTTTTTGATCATGTATTTAAATTAAAAAATCTTTATATGGTTTGAAATAAGATCTTAATGCTTAAAATAATAGGCTAAGTAATTTCTTAGTTGACCATGGTTTAGAATAGGAAGAGTAGATAGCACCATATTCCTCAAAAAGTTAGGTGATGACATGATCATTATGCAAATTTGTATGAATAATATTTTATTTAAAAATATAATTGAATCTTTATGTCATGAGTTTTCATCTTTAAAGAATAAGGAGTTAGAAATGAGCTTGATGTGAGAACATAACATATTCATAGGTCTTCAATTAAGTTAACAAAAATGACACATTTATCAGTCAAAGTAAGTACATTAATAAATTGATTGAAAAGTTTAACATAAAAAAGATTCAAATCTAGTAAAACTTCCATAATCCCCTCCACTAAATTATATTTAGATGAATTTGGAAAATATGTTGACTAAAAAAATTATAATAGTATGATAGGTTAACTTCTATATCTTATTGCTAATAAGCGTTCACTTCTATATCTTACTGCAAGTAGGCCTGATATTATTTTTTCTATTTATCTTTATGCTTTCTTTCAAGATAATATTAAGGAATCTCATTTAATTCCAGTCAACCATATATTTAATTATTTCATAGGCACTTATAGGTTAAGTTTGTGGTATCCTCAAAATTCTATGTCATGTGATTTGATTACTTATTCTAATGCTCAATTTATTGGTTGTAAAATAGTTAGAAAGCACATTAGGTACACAAAAATTTCTAGTGACATCTCTTATGTCTGGTTCCTCTAAAAAATAAAATTTTATTTCTCTTTCTACTACCAAAGTTTAGTATATAGCTTTAGGAAATTGTGTTGCTCAGGTTCTTTGATTAAAGTAACTATTATAATACCTTCACATTAGGCTATAACACATTCATGTTAGGTGTGACAACCCTAGTGCTATTTGTTTAACTAAAAACTCTATTTAGCATTCATGGACCAATCCTATTTAAACTATACACCACTTTATAAGAGATCATATGTGTAAAAATGATGTTAATATTGAATTTGTTTGTATTGAGTGGCAAATTGCTCACATTTTTACAAAACCTTTATTAGAAGAATAAATTTTTGTACTTTAATATGTATGCTTGGCATGTTAGATCTATCTATTTAATTTCATAAATTTTCATTATTTTTATATACCCAAAAGTTCATATCAATTTGATGTTGCCAAAAGGGGAAGAAGTTTATATATTAGTTTTCAAACTTGTCCTAAATATGCATACAGTTAAGGGGAGCTACTTGATTGTTGATTTTCTTTGCTACATATTGTACTTTGTTATATATTTCACCTTACTGCATATATTTTAGTCTAATTTGTTACCTGATTTACTTGATTATTTGCAAAACTTATGTTAAAAGGCTGATGTAAGATCACTTTGCACATTCATCCCTAAACACTACCAAATAGGTTTATTATCATCATAAAGGGGCCATGAGCCCCATTATATAATTAACTAATTTTGATTATAAGAAAATATATGATTGGATTATGTTGGCTTAATTCAAGTGCTACATAAAATTTACAAGATTTAGCTTTTTTTTCAGTCATATCAAGAAATTCAAAGTAGCTTGGACTAGGTTAGTCTGGGAATATCAATAGGAATTGCAATATAAGATAAATAAAATCTCAAAAAAATGAAATAATTGTTAAAATATTTTCATCTTAGTTATTTTATTTTATTTTTTTGTGATATTTTATTTGCATTATTTTTTTAATTCATTTAAAATTATTTTTATGTAATTTGACTACCTATATTGATTTAAGTATTATTGATTGCATCTAAATTTGAGTTTACCTTATTTATCACTTTTTTTAATTACTTTGCACTCTTGAGTAAGTTGTATCCATATAATTTAGCATGGGATCTAGTTTATTTATTCAATTATTCAAATTATCCTTTTACCTCTCCTATTGTTCTATTTTTCTTTTAGATCAACAAATTCACTTAATTTTCATATTCCATCATATTTAGACAAATTTTTTACGATTTTAGAATGAGATAATTTATTGCCATATCATTTTTAATACTAATTAATTTTTAAAATTTTAATTTTTTTTAAATTTCAAATTTGAATATTGCCTTCATTATTTTCAAATATTATTTATCTTATTTTGCCATCTCTTGGACTGCCTTATATGTGCTTTACTTAATTAAACATAGTTTATTTGTATTAATTTAGTTTAATTCAAATTCAAATTTAAATGTACTGGAATTAAATTCACTTTCCATTTTAATTTTCCTATTTTTGGAATAATCTATAGCTAGCCTTAAATCCCCCATCCCTCCACCCCACCACCCTGTAATTAGTTAAAAATCTTGAACTCCTTTTTATTTAATCTATCTTGATTGGTAACTGATTGAATATCATGAATTGGAGATTATTTTTTATTTTGAAACCTATGGCTACTCTTTTTTATGTCTCATATTCATTTAATTTGATTGATTTAATTCAAATAGGCTTCTTTATTATTAATTAATAAATTAATTAAATTCCTCATATACCATGTATTAGCTCTTGATTAAAACCCATTTGGTTTTTCTTGGTCTTCCCATGCTCTTTTCATATTGACTCATTTTATTTTCAATCTAATTTGAATTTGTTCATTAATTGCACTCTTAACTAATTAAGACTTAATTAATTATGTAAAGTGTATTGAATCCTCTTCCCACCACTCATGCTTGGCTAGCCACACCTATTTTAATTTGATTTAAATTTAATTTCAAATCATTTATTTTTGAATGTAAAATTAAATTCTAACCTCAATTAATTTTCCTCTTGATTTTCTCACTTCTTTACATTTGATTTGGTTGCCTTTCATATAACATATTATATTTTTTTTGTGATTTTTGTAACTTAATTCTCTCTTGCAAAATCAACTTGGTTGAACCCTTGCAAAAAGAATTCTTAGAGTGCTCTTAAGCTCAACTCCCCTTCTCTCTTACTTTCATCTTCAATCATATTCAAGGGGAGATATTCTTCTTCTTCACACAAGCTCCAAGTGTTGGAAAACATTCATTCAAGTCTTGTTCTTATAGTCTCATTTATTCAAGTGACAAGAGTAAGACTATTATAATTTGTTTTAATATGTTGTTCTTCTTGATTGCTTTGGTTGATTGTAAGGGATTTTTGAAGTCATCGCTAAAGTTTTTATAAAATCCTTCTTTAGAAAATTTCTAAAGTGATTTGAATATTAGATTTGTGTTGTGTTTTGTGAGATCATATTCTTAAAGTTTTCACATATTTTTCTTTCCAAAATTTTTATTTTAAAATTGTTATTTCACTTTTGGAAAATATTCACAAAGATTCATTTTTTTCAAGTGTTTTACATCATGTTCATTTTATTACATATTTTGAAATAAAAAAAAGAACAAAGATATATTGTGAATGTTGGATCTAAATCTATCTGTAGGAAGAAGCTAAACCCTTTCTTAAGCACTCGTCAAGCAAGATTAGATCTAATGGGATGTAAGATAAAAAATATTGGAATGTAAGAAAGTATTTTCTTGAAGAATTCACTTACAAAAAGTTATTCTTGAAATGATATAAAAATAAAACATGCCTAAAAAAATCTCTTGAGGCTCTCCCAAAAAGCCAAAAAGAAAAAGAAAAAGAAAAAAAAAAGGTCTTCTTTCCTTTGAATTCCTCCTATTTATAAAGTCGGGTAGAGTATATAAGAGAAGTATAACTAAGTTAGTTAAAATATACAAATACCTACCTGTAGAAGCTAGTGCTTTGTTGTGAGATGGCAAGTACTTAGCAAGGCTATCTTATGTGTGTGTTTTATCTTATGTGTTCACAAGTATGATCTCATGACTATTAGAGGGGGTGAGTGGCCCAACTTTATTTCTTTTCCTTTGAACCTCTCTGTGGTTACTTCCACTTCATGTGATTGCTCATTATTAAATTGTAATTCTCATAGTCCCCACCATTTAAGCGAGTCTCCTTTATGTTCACTTGAGGTGTCTCTATATAATATCTGTATACCTTTAGCTCACCGATTCTTCTAATCCATTTTTTGGTGACTTGCAAAAAAGATAAAAGAGTAAAAAAAATATTAACTGATAGCTTCTTAAGAATATTTAAAAGATTCTTTATGTGTTTACTTCACCTTCAAATTTGACCTTCGCCTCCTCCCCTTCTTTCATTTTGTCTATAAAAGGGCCTAAAGTCTTTAGTGAGATTTCGCTACCTTCCTCAATCACATGAATTAACTTTCTTTTACAAGTGAGACTGAGAGGAGTGAAAACTCACCATGGATTTGAAAAGATATAATGGAGATATCAATCCTGTCATACTCTGGTCTAATTTGTGAAGGAAAAGAAAGAAGGCAAAAAAAAGTGAAACATCCTACTGAATGTCCCACTAGGATGATTGCTTCTACAACACCATTTGAGAGGCAACCTCTACTTTGGCAAAGTGTGGAAATGAGTGCTCAGTTGGTAAGAGAAGAGTGCTCTAAGGACTTGTCAGAGTTGTCTCTTTTCCTGCTGAGTTTGAAGGGGCACATTTTATAATAAGCAAGGGAAATGATCTCTTTTCCATGGAGAAGTCTTGGTGAGTAGGTTGATGAGGATACCTACTAAGCAGAGATTTGCACAATATATTCTCATCAAGATGATATTTGTGACTTCTCATGGTTCTTGATTTTTTTTTCATGGTCTTTTTATTTATTTACTGTTTCAGACCAGTGTGTCGAGTGTTTGGGAATCCATGGAGAGGGATAATGGCCACTCGCCTGTTCTAATTATTATGTCATCAGCACCTCATAAGTTCAAATGTTTTGGTCTTTAGGGTAGTTTTTAATTTGAATTTGAGGCTTGCATTTTACTATGTTGCAGTGACTAGGTCGCTAATGTATGCTAAATATAGGGTTCCAATAACGACTTGGAGGTGGATCTTTCTCTTCCTAAGGTGGATGTTATTGCCTCAACCAGTGAAGCTGTTGGAGTGATCAATATCACTTCGATAGATTTTTAAGAAATGATGTGTTGTGTATGCTCCTTATACTCATTATGATAGCGATGAGTTTAAGAGGAACAAGTTTTCTCATCTAGTGAGGGATAGAGAGAGAGCCCCTCAACCACCTTCTATCAAGCTTAAGGATATTTAGACAGGAGTCATCTTTCTTGAGAAAGGCATGAGTTTGATGAGGTGAGAAGTAACTGAGCTATTGTGCTGGAGGCCTAGTCAAGTTCAAGGTAGAAGTTTAAGGCCTAGTTACGATGGAAGCTGGTGATTGTGGTGTCAAGTTTGTGTCACTTTTCCATTTCTTTTAGTCCAATGGGGGCTACTTTTATGTTTGATCACTTATGTACCAATGTAGTACTTTATGAGGAATGTCACTCAGACCCAATTGAAAACTAATTTTAAAAAAATATAAAGTAGAGTGAATGTAATTTTGAGGGAGTACAAATAAAAGCTTTTTTGCATACTTGTATTTTTTTCTTCCTTACTTTTTTACTCTTTCATTAGTACTGACTTCATCTTGGTGATTGTGTGAGTTTAATTGAATTTTTTTTCATGAGTGGTACTTCAAATCATGTGGGATTCTACAAAATGTTTTCATGATTTCTCATCATTTATCACTTGATGAGACTCACATGTTTTGATTCCATTGGCTTTGTATATAAATATCTCCAATCATGGTAATGTAAAATTATATTACTTCTCCTAACTTCCAAAGTAAGTGACTCCCTTTTGCTTCTCTCATTGCTTAGTGCATATCTTCTCTTCATCGAGTGGAGTTTTCCTTTCTCCCTTGCCTTTTATAATTCAAGCATTGTCATGGCCACTCTTAAGAAGGTTGTTGAGAGTATTTGTCATTACCCAATCTATCATGAAGCCTTCACTTGAGCTAAAGATAGAATCTTTTATCTTTAATTGGTATTACTTCTTCAACCCTAACTTTTATGTGCAACTCAGTTGAGGTGCTGAGAACTTTAACATGTTACGGCTAGAAGAGTTATGCATATCACTCTCCCATTTCAAGTTCAGCTTGTGATTCCTACTACGTCCTGAGTGTGTGGAGATCTTAAATTTCTTTTGGTTGGTACCCACCCAAATACTATTGAATTTTGTGGCGAGCATTACTACCTTTCTAATGAATTTAATGTAAAATAAGCTTGAATGGAATTTGACTCTATTTCACCATGTTTCATTATAAGGTGCCATAGCAAAGACACCATTTAATTTTTTTTATGGTTCTGATGCAAGTGGCCAAACTCGTGAACTAAGTTAAGAAGTGGCATTCTCAATTTTATTTTATTAAGTCATGGAGCAGGTGGTCAGTGCCAACTGTACGAACTACCTTGATTTCTTTATGATCATATAAGGTAGTTGTGCCCGATGCAAATTGGTAGGAGAAGGAAATTCTAGCTAAGATCATGGACTAGCCAATAGACATCACCCACTTTCTCTAGTATAGCATGGTTTGTCATTTTTATAGTAGGTTTCCACATGTTGACTTGCTTTCTTGTTGTTATCTATCATGCCCACTCTTTATGCTTATTTTTTGTATTTTTCAAAGGATGAAAACTTTTCCCTCTTTCCCATGGATCAAATTACTCTTCAGTTCCTAGATTTATGTGAAGTTAGGACCTTACCCACTAAGGTTAGTCAAGGTGAGCCAACTGATGAAGCGAGCTATGTTCAACCTCACAAAAGTCTAATAAAAGACTAGCATGCTCTACTTCTCATCTTCACTAAGCAAGAAAAAAAATGGAAATGGCAAGGAGAAAGAGATGTGCAAATAATCTAATTATGTATAGATTTAAGATATCTATATTACAAACATGGCCAAGCTGATGAATGAGGCATTTCTCATTGGTCAGGCAATTTTCTCTATCAATTTGAAAACACTTTAGCGTAGCTTCCTTTTTAATCTACTACCATATTCTATGATAACTGCTGAAGCTATGTCATTGCAGTTGACATATGAGATTTATCTAGCATTCTTGCTTATGAAAAAGAAGTTTTCAATGGTTCACTATGAGCTTACCAGTCAAAGGAGAAACTTACATAGACTGAATCCAAATTACTTAATCTCTAAAGTGAGTCCAGGAAGCAAAAAAAAGAGAAGGAGAAGGTTAAGTTTTTTTTTTTTTTTTTTTTGGTTTACTAGATTCTAACAAGTACCAGTCCATCATATAGAAAAAGGAGCATAAAGAAGAGATCTCCCAACGTACCAAGAAGTTTTGGAAGATGGAGGCTGAGTTTTTTTGGTTTATTAGATTCTGAAGAGTACCAGTCCATATTATAAAAAAAAGTTTAAGGAGGGCACTAAGTTAGTCATTATTATTTGGTAGATCATGGTCTAATGGATGCTATGCTTTTGGCTTTCAAAAATGTACTCACCTTGATAGGATTGAACTCTAATGCTGGCAATAGTTAGGGTAGCACTAGTAAGCTTTTTTTCATTTTTATTTTTCTTGAAATTCTCTTTGTTAGTACCTATGAGTAGGCTTGACATTTTTATAGAAAAATTTTGTTCATTTTCCTACTTGCCTCATGTGAAGAATCCTTCTGAAAGGAAAGGCAACATATGTTTTACATTGTTTCTATCCTACTATGTAAGTCTTTTTCATATGGGTTTGTGATTGTATTATTATTTTTATGAGTATGATGTTTGTCTTATACCTAGTCAAAAATTTTCATTTTTTTCCATTTTAGAGGAGTTCATATTTTTCATTGAGGGGCATCACAAGATTTTGGTTTTATACTTTAATTATCATCTATGGTGAATTGGTCTTTTTTCTCATAGTCACTAACCACATAGAGTGTTGGTCCTACATTTTAACCCCCAACTATGGTGAGTTGGTATTTTCGCTCATAGTCATCTACTACACAGAGTGCTAATCTTACATAATTGCCAACTATGATTAGTTGGCCTTTTTTCCTATAGTCTCCAACCCCACAGAATGTTGGTCTTCAACTTTAATCACGAACTATGATGAGTTGGTCCTACAATAGAGTTACCAACCACATAGATTATTATCTTTAGTTTGTAGTCACCAACCACACATAGTGTTGGTCTTGCACTTTAATCACTAACTATGGAGTGTTGGTCTTATGCAAAAGTGGCCAATCATATTGAATGTTAATCTTTTATTTGTAGTTTCCAACCACACAGAGCACTGGTCTTACACTCTGATTAACTATAAAGAGATGATCTTACATTAGAGTTGCCAACCATATAGAGTGTTGGTCTTTTGTTTGTAGTCGCCAACCACATGGAGTATTGATCTTACACTTTAGTTGTCAACTTTGAAGAGTTGGTCTTACGCTTGAGCTGCCAATCACATGGAGTGTCGATCTTTTATTTATACTCACCAAATGCATAAAATGTTGGTATTACACTTTAGTCACTAGCTACATAGATTTGGTCTTACGCTAGACTAGTCAAGTATATGAAGTGTTAGTCTTTCCCTTTTTAGTCACCAAATGCATGAAGTGTTGCTATTACACTTTAGTCCTTAATTACGGAGAGTTGGTCTTACGCTAAAGTTGCCAACCACATAGAGTGTTGGCCTTTTTGGGGGTATCAACACCCATCTTGCATATATATTCAATCTCTTTTTTTTTGTTTTACTTAAGAATGAGTACATATCAAGAACTATAAAGAAAAAGAAAAACTTTTTTAAGGCAAAGTTATAGAAAAATTTATGATAACATAGAAAATAAGATGATCATAAGAATGGAACTTTTTTATGGGTAGAATTTCTTTAGGTCCTTGGCATTCCAAATTCTCAACATGACTTTGCCCAAGTGAGTTTACAGTTTGATAAATTCCTAGAATGACTTACTTCTTGATTATGTGTGGCCTGTCAAAAATCTGGGTGAGCTTTCCAAACACATTTTGTCGAGCAGTTGTGTCCACTTTCTTCAAAACTAAGTCTCCCACATGGAAATGTTTCTCTTTGATGTGGTGATTATAATACCAAGTCATTCGCCTCTTGGTTTATTCTTGTCTCATAGTATCTTTGAACTGAAGTTCTTCTAGTAAGTTAAGCACGCCATCCATTACTTTTGTGTTATCCTTTTCTCACTCACTATTTGTTCGATCAATGTCAATGAGTGTTGCACTCTTTGGCTATAGAGCTTGTACTCTATGGTGAAAACCACTTCTACTTCAAGTGATAAGGCAAATGTGATTTGCCCAATAGTAGAAGTTGGACTTATTTTAAGTGCCCAAAGTATGGTGGGTAGAGCTTCTACTCATTTGGTCATTCTACCCTTTACCTATGTTTTCAATAGATTGAGGATATTTTTATTTGGTACCTCTACCTGATCATTGCTCATAGTTGAAATATTATAGCATGTTTAAGCTAGATCTATTATTATTCATTAAATTCCCTTTATCATTTATCAGTGAATTGTGGTCCATTATTGGAAATGATTATGGTGGGTAGCCCATACCTACAAATAATGTTAATCCAAATAAAATTTTGAACTACCTAGATAGTTATTTTTGCTTTTGGCTGGGCCTTGACCCATTTACTGAAGTAGTCAATCATAATAAGGATAAATTTTCAATGCCCAGTGGGGACTAACAAAGGTCCCACCATGTCCACTCCCCAAATTATGAAGGTCCAAGGACTAGTGATTAGATGAAGTCATTGCAATGGCTGTTGTTGTAGTGGAGTGAATTTTTGGCATTGTTCACATATTTTGGAAAATTTCTCTATTTTTTTTATTATTGTTGTTGCTTAGAAATAACCTTGTTGTAGGATTCTATAAGAGAGTTTCCTTCCCATTAATGACATCTACATTCGCCTGAATGTACTTCTGTAAGTATTTTATTTTGATCACCTTCTTTGGTGCATTTTAAATTCATCGAAGTAGTAGATCTTCTAAATAGCTTGTTTCTGATTTCTAAGTACTAGGCAAACCTTTTCTTAAACCTCCTTAGATCTTTTCTTCTCTCTAGCACCTTAGTTTTTAGATATTTTTTTATGGGATCAACCCAGCATGATTGTTCTTCCTAATCTATTTGCATCAATTCACTTTCTTCAGTACTAGGTTTGATGAGTTAGGCCTAGAACTGCTCTTTGAACCCTTGAGCCTTTGATAGAAGATCAACAAATTGGCTCTGCTCCCCAGGAACTTGCTTGATTTTAAAGTATACTAATTTACATACTTTAGTGTTTACTTTAAGCAAATACCTCTGCAATAACTCTTTTCTTGCTTCGTAGTTTCCATTCACTTGATTTACTATGAGCTATGAATATAAGTGAGCTATAATATACTGAGCTCCAAATCTAAAGGCCAATTGGAACCCAATGAGTAAAGCTTCATACTCTAATTGGTTATAAGGTACCTTGAAGTTGAATTTGATGGCTTCAGACTTTCTTCAATGCTATCTTGAAGAGCAATCAACATACAAGAGCCAAAGTGGTTCAAGATGAGTTGGTATATCACATTGGCTGCTAAAATCCACAAGGAGATCAATGAGTGCTTGATCTTTGAGTGTAATTCCTGGTGAATAAGATATATCAAATTTACTTAACTCTACTAACTTGGATCGAGTTTGCTTGAAAATATAGCCTCTGTCATCTTGCTGGATTGATAAGGGAAAATATGAAATGTGAGTTTCTCCATTATAGAGTAATGTAGCTCAACTACGATGACAACTTGCTTACATAATACACAGGCCACTGCTTTCCACCTTCTTCTCTAATCAAGACCAAACTGATAGAGTCTCCTTTATCCTAGGTACAATAGTAGGGGTTTTCCTTACTATGCCAAAATGGGGAGGTGAGTAGATTTTCAAGGAAGGTTACTACAGGCCTTCATGTATTCTGCTACATACTCATACTTTTTTGGCTCTACTAAGCACTTTGAAGAATCACAAGCAACATTTCCTACCATTGAAATGAATAATTTAAAGCTATGACTCACTTGATGAATAACTAAACTTTTTTTGCTATCCTAAGTGGTGACATGTTGAGTATGGATTTATTTTGTCAAGATTGACCTGCATACCTATAGGAGTAATTAAAAAATCCGAGAATTACATGACCTATTACCAAATGTATAGTTTAAAGGATTGAGGCACATGTTGTACTTCTTAAAAATGGAAAACATTTCTTGAGATCATGACTATGTTGATTTTGACTAGCAATTCATCAACATAAACATTTATCTTCCTCCCTTTTTGATCTTTGAATACTTAGCCTACCAT
The DNA here is from genome assembly GCA_021442155.1 of Cymbidium sinense. Taxonomy (NCBI): domain Eukaryota; kingdom Viridiplantae; phylum Streptophyta; class Magnoliopsida; order Asparagales; family Orchidaceae; genus Cymbidium; species Cymbidium sinense. The sequence goes on from CM038223.1 coordinate 36,640,464, forward strand.
CCTTTGATAAGTTGCTCTAGCATTTCTCAGCCTAAAATGCATAACTTTATAGCAATATAGTTCTTCTTAAGTAATAAATGTCATCTTCTCTGAGTCTATAGGGTGCATCTGAATTTGGTGGAAGCCAAAAAAATAATATAAAAAAACTCATCATGGGAAATCCAAATACTGAGTCTATGAGTTTTTCTATCATGTGTAGTAGATAGATGTCTTTGGGGTGCACCCAATTTTGGTTTGTAAAGTCCACATACATTAGCCATTTTCCACTGGACTTTCGAACCATCATCACATTCGATATCCATTTAGGATACTGAACTTCTCATATAAAATTACCCTCAAGTAGCTTTGTAACTTCCTTTTTGAAGGGCTTAGCGAGTAAGGCTATTATCTTTCTCATTTTTTGCTTGATAAGCCAGGCATCCGTCTTTATATGAGTCTATGATAAGAAACATTAACATCGATACTAGGCATTTTTGATGTTGTCCAAGCAACCATGCCTACATCCTTCTAAAGTGCTTGGATATAAAAGATGCACTAATTATGAAAACTTATTTAGGATTCTCCATAGTCGGTACCCCTTCAATCCTTTCTAAGACTTCTATGCCAGTTTGGATAACCTGCAATTGAAAGAATTCTACTTTATCAGAGCTATCGATGACTTCCAGGTAACAAGCTCATGATTGGCCTAAGTTCCCCGTGATGATTATCTTCTTGACACCCATCGAGACTTGACCATAACATCATTTCTTAGCACTTCAACACAAAATGTGTTAAGAAGGGGTTGGCCTAGAATGGAATTATATGTAGTGAGTGTATCAACTACCATAAAATTAACCAATGTTGTAACTTATTTTTCTCCTTCTCCTCATATTAGTGAAAGATTGGTAATTCTTTTTATCTTTCTTCTAGGTTGGTGCATGTTTTTAACTTGCTAGGTTCATTTTTTTCAGATGATTGACCAAGCTCCTTGTTTTGATCAATATACTGCTGAGCTGATCAATGTCGTGATAACTACAACATCATTATAGGGGTTACCAATTAAGGGTGAATCTTTCTCTAAAAAAATGATAGAGATTTATTTGGTGCTCGGTACTCGCATCATAGTTGCTGAGTTAACTTCTTTTGATTACATCCTCTTTGAACTCATTCTTTATGATAATTCATTTTTACCTCCAAAGATGGTGAGTACCAAACCAACTATATGGATTGCATAAGTTGGGATAGGTTCGTTGCCTGATTTAGTGACCTCTTTCTTTATCTTCTAGTAAATTTTTTCATCATGCTAGCCTTAATAAGCTCTTTATCCAATTTTTTTAATTGTTTACATTCTTTAGTGTCATGACCATGATCTTAGTGGTAGGCCCAATACTTTCAACAATCGTGAAAACAATCAACCATCATCAACGTGGTCATTTAAAATACTTCTTATTTTGAATCACCTTGACTAGCTCTACCATTGATACTCATAATAGTGTGACTATTATTGGGTGAAAGTACTCTCACCATGTTTCATATGAGTGGGTAGATTTTTGAATTCTTGCTTGTGTGTTGGTGCCTCCCTTCTCCTAGCTTGTTGCCATTTTGTATCTTGTCGATAAAATCTAAATCTCTTTTCGATGAAGGGTTTCAAAAGAGACTTCCTCATGGATTTTCTTAGAAGCATCGAGGGCTACTTGATCACTTCATTATAATCTTCAGCATTGACATGACTATTTGCTAATTCTAATAACTTGGCCAAAGTTTTAGGTTATCATAACTCAAGGGAATATATGAAGGGAACGTCTTTCAACCCTTGGAAGAGTGCCTCCTATTCAACTATGGATTTTTAGGTCCTTAACTTCTAGCATATTTCTCTAAAAGCATGTGATGAATTTTTAAAGAGACTTTCTAGCCTTGTGCCTCATCTATAAATAAGCCTGCGAGCTTTTAAAGGTCTTTTGCATGCTGACAAATAAAGAAAGGGAGATATTTTTTAATTCCTTAAATGAGGTGGTAGAATCAAAGTATGTCACATGTTCGATGAGGTTAGAGCGATCTTTATATGATTCTAAGTGTAATTTTTAATTTGCATGGGGATAGAGAATCCACAAACTTCTTGGTAAAAGCATTGGTTGAAGTGATGTTCATATGTTCCTCCTTAGCTTCCTCCTCCTCACTCACCTCATGTGTCTCTTTGTCAATATTAAAACATCTTGATAACTCTTTCCCTTAGTGTTGTGTCTAGTGAGTAACTGACTCAAAGGAACCTTTATTTTAATGACTCTATCGGGCTTCCCTTCCTTTCTTGATTATCATCTATATTAGGTATGCAAATCAGTTCTCCATGTTATTTAAGTCCTATTGAGCATGAACTATTGAGTACCTGATACCATCTTTGTTAAGTTAACCTATTGAGCCTTGCATATTCGTTGAGTGCTTGACTTTGAGTTCCATCATCCATGCTCACCGCACCTAAAAGGATGCTGGTTTCAAATCTATCCATAGGACGAACCAAAATCATTTCTTATGCTCCTTTGGAATAATGATAGATCTGGTGGGACGTAAGATTAAAGAGTAGAATAATAAACAAATGGGAATACATGAGTGTATTTATTTCTAAGAATTAAAGTACAAAGATTTGTTTCTTAAAGGGTGAACAAATAGAAGAAGCCCTACAAAATCTCTCAAGGCTCTCCTAGAAAAAAAAAACTAAAAGGAAAAAAAATAAAAGTTCCCCTTCCTCCAAATTCCCCACTTTTATAGGGTCAGGGAAATCATATAAGGAAAGTACATGTAAGTTAGTTACAATATATAGATACCCACCTATAGAGGCTAGTGCTTTATGGTGAGGTGGCAAGTTCATGGCCTAGCTATCTTATGTGAGTGTTTTATCTAATCTACCAGTCGGTCTAATCACACATCCATTATGAGTCACTATTGGAGAGTATGAGTGGCCTATCTCTAATTCTTTGCCTTTGACATCTCTATAATTACTTCCACCTAATGTGAGTGTTCATAGTTTAATGGTATCTCATGCAATCCCCATTGATTAGTCTAGTCTGCTTTGTGTTCACTTCAGGTATCTCTACATAGTCTAGGTATATAATGAGCTCTCTTTTATTTATCTTATTATTATTTAGTTAGGCTTATAAGTAAAATTTTTTAAAAAAATGGAGAGATTGATATTTTTTTATTTATTTTTTTTTCCTTGAATTTTATTGTTGGGGTTGTGGATTCCTGGTAGAGAAAAGTACATTATTGAGATTATACATACAAGTTATAAGAAGTACATTATTATAGTTGTACTTGACTAATATAGGAAAGTATGTTGTTGTGATTGTACTCGTTTGGTGTAAGAGAGCATGGAAGATTAATTGTAGGCATGGATGTAGACCGATTTTTAGGTTCAATCGAATCACATAAATATCTCAGTGCCTCCTATCATTTTATTTTTTTTCACTTTTTTGTTGTTATGAATTTAAAATATCTAATTCACCCCCCTCTTGGTGGCATAGCCACTTACAACCTATAAAATTGGCAAAGAAATTATGGAAAGTTTGTGCTTGTGATAGAATAAATGAGGTTAAATAAACTCTCATCAACATGCTTATAAATGATTACAAACTCTTTCATATTTTTTTCTCATGACTCTATTTTTCATATGTATACATGCTTTACAAAAATCATTACTTCATTGCAAGCTTTGGGAAAAAAATACAGATGTTCAAAATGTTAATAGAATTTTGTGTTGTTTAACTAATTCTTGGGATGTTATGCTCATATTGATTTCTAAATCTAAGGATTTATCTATTTATTTAATTAATCAATTACTTTGTGTGGGAAAATTTTATGACACCATATATATTTTAGAAATTTGTTTAATTAGGTAATCGAGTATGTCATTACGGGATTAACATTTCATCTCAAAAGATAAACATGTTATCCTATAATGGATTCAATTACTTAATAAGGACTTATAAAGCTAATAGGTCTTTGATATTCTAAGGATTTTTCTCCTAAACTACATATAAAAGTAAAACAGGATTTATTTTATACTCGGTTCATAGCTCATTATAAGGCCAAGCCCCTATAGTTAATTACACCATAAGAAGAAGGGGATTTATCCTAAGAACACTCTTGATTAAAGAAATAGACTTTTATTTCTATAGATTACAAAGATTGTTTCAAAGGATTCCTAATATGGAAATTCAATAAGGAAAGCTTCAAAGGGGAAGACTTATTTTCTGAGGCCAATAGAGATTAAGTATAAAATTCTTATATATTTATTGGGATGGCCAGTAAGCATTTCAATTATCCTATCATTAAGCCTTATATTTTTGAAATTGAGTTTATTGAAGTTTTGAGTTGATAATTTGTTAGAAATCTAGGACTTAAATTCTAATAGCACAAGACTATAGAAATGAGTGAACCATCAATTCAAGAAAAATGAATAATATGCCCTCATGATTTGCAATAACTAATTATTTCTAGTTACTTTTAAGTTATGCCTAAGACTTTAGTTATCATGAGATTACAAGTTTTCATTTCTTATTTTTAAGTTATTTAATTTTAGTGAGGTAGAAAAAATTAATTTTTCTAGGAGCCTAATATTTCCAAGCATTTCATTACAGAGCCATTACAAAAAAAACTAAAAGTGCATGAATTTTTATTGGACACCCAAAAATAAATCAAGCTAAATTTAAATTAATAAATAGCTAATGCGATTATGTACTCATGTACATCCCAGAAGAAAAGAAAAGTGGATAGCCGAGTTCTACCCTCATACAATTAATCCCAAAATTATAAGTTTTGATCTATGGGAGTCTTCATCCAAGATCATCACCTTCTTCAGGGATCTCCATGGGCTTCATAGAGACCACCAATTGGCAAAGTCAGCCCTGCTATTCTTAGACCCAATAGATCCTAATCTAACTCTAAGCTTTAATTACATTTTAAAATTTCAAAATAAATTTCTAATCCATGCACAATAAACATAAGGAAATACACATAGTAGTAGTTTAAATTCCAAACATACGGGCTTAACATCAGTGTTTGCCAAGCCCACCTATCTTATTAGGCTATGCTTAAGGACTTAAGCGGTACCTGCAAGCAAATAGCATTTATTATATTATGACAGTGGTCCCTTTAAGCACAGCTTTCTATAGAAGAAAAAAACTTTAGCCTAAAAAGAATGTCCTAACATCCAGACTAGAGAGCAAACAATACTAGATGTCCAATCTAAAATATTACACTAAAAAATAAAAAAATATATATCATTTCACATCACAGAGTATCACAGATCACCGACCTAACCTAAATCAAAAGTCGGTGATCTAATAAACTAGTGTGTGAAAGAGGGACTAGTGTGGTATTACTGCACCAGGGCTCTTTTTAATTTGAAGACTTTCTTACATCAACCGAGAGGGAATAGACATGTCGATCATCTTACTAGAGTTGGGGCTTCTAAGCAATACACATCAATTTTATTTTGTATTTTTTCTAGCCAAAGGACCTTTATAGCTGACGAAATGCTCAATTTATCATACATTAAAGGTAAACACTGTCAATCTAAGTTTTCATGATTAATGAAATCCTTGCTTTCTCATGAAAAAAAAAATTGAATTTGGTTTAAGTTCAAGGTTTATTTATTTTATCATTGAGTTGTTACGATTTAAAAGAATCAATTGATTTATGAATTTATTTCACTTTTAGGTTTATTTTCATGTTAAGGTGGAACTTAAATTTTAAAGAATGAAGAATAAAATAAATTTTTCTTTGAGAAGAACCCATTCCATTCAACATCCTAATCTTAGTATAATGAAATTTTCATCTGAAGATAAAAAAAATCCATTCTACAAGTCAAACTAAGAATTTAGGTATCTAAATTAAACTTCTTTCAATTCATCTAAATAGTTTGTTTTGATTAATTTTAATCCTTATTTCAAGTTAAAGTTTATATTATCCAATTAATTTTAAATTTTCTTAAGCTAAAGAATTTAATAATTTATTTAACTTGATTAATGTCTCTTAGTTTAATTTGTAACCTTTAATAAAAATTTAAAATGGTTCTTTAAATTTTAACTAAAGGTTTATTCATTTAACATAATTAAGTTTAGTTTAATATTTATTTTAATTTGATTTTGCTTAAAATGATTTTTTACTTATGTTTTATACTAATTAATTTTTCTATTATTTAGGGTGGACATAATTTCATAATTTAGGTTTAAAATTATTTTGTTTCACATGTTTTAATTTAATCCATTTAATTTTGATTGAATTAATTTTATTCACATATTTCATTAATGCTAATTTTTATTAACTTGAATGATCCAATTTAATTGCTTCACATGTTTAATTTAGGCTTACTTTAAACATATTAATTTCATTATTCAAGTTGATTCCATTAATTTCATTATTCAAGTTTATTCACTTATTCCATTAATTTCATAAACTTTAATATTTTTCCCAAATTCATTAATATTTATTATGATGTTTTAAGTTGATTCCATATATTTTTCCTTAATTTTCTTGAATTAGCAATATTTTATTTTATTAAATTAAGGTCTTGAGATTAAAAATTTTATATCTTTTAATTCAATCACTAATAAATATCTAAGTTTTTCTCTAAGGTGAGATTTAGCTTCAATTTTAATCCCTCAAAGTTTGTTTTAAATTAATTGGATTAATATTTTAGGCTTAATTAAGGTTTTACTAATTCTAATTAAACCTAATTAACCTAAAATTGTCCAATAAAATTGGAATTTTAGGTTAAATATATTCCTCTAACTGAGGTGAATCCATAGAACCCTCATTTATATTTCTAGGTTGGATATTTTATTTTCTATGAATTTTTAAGGTTTTTAGTAATTTTATGCATTTTTAAATTTAAATAGTTAGATTTTCCTCTTTAAAATATTCAACATTATCTGGTGCTGACGCGACGCTGCTTTACATGTGGCAGTGCATGATTAGGACACATGAGATCCACATGGATCCCGCATTAAGTTGGTGACGAGGATGTGGTTTCGTTTGGACCATCCGATCAAATATCGGATGGCTCCATATTGAGCTATGGTTTCCTTGGGAGATTTAACCAATTGATCCAACTAAATCATAATTATTCATTCCAAATAAAAGGAATGGATGGCTAGATTTTGTCTCCTTCATCCACGGTGCAAACTGAGCATCGTCTACTTTTCACGGCTAATCGTCGATGATCCTTGCTACTAAATCACAATATTTCATTTGCAGAAAGATTAGGGCATAATTTTGAAGGAATCAATATAGTTTGATCAATCCTAAAACTAGTTTTCTTTCACAAATGACCAACATAAAATTAAGGGGAGGTCAGTTTTGACCATACGTCACTGGCGTGGGTCTCGGTGGTAGTTTGGGTTTCAAAAATGTTCAATGGAGTTAGACGAACATTTTGGAAGAAGATTCGTGCCTTACCTCCCTTTAGATCAATGTGGAGAAAAATGCCCACCTTTGCTCGCCAGAGTTTGGTGTTGGAAATGATCAGGGGAGCTTGCAAAAAGGGGAAAGATGTACTTGTATTTTCATTCACTTGGGGAAGATGTTGGAATCGAAGAGAGAGAAGAATTCGATCTCTCCTTGGGTTTTTAAGCTTGGTCTAGAGCTTCCCATATTGGCCTTCAATGGAGGTCACCAACCATAGAAATTTGCACTCCAATGATGGTGCTAAAAGCAATGAGAATGTCAAATCATGCATTTGAATCCCCAAGGCAATTAAGATTGCACACATGGATGGGATTTCAGAAGGATTGGGAGGGGATTGGCTCGGTTTGTCTTCTTACTCATTCATGGCATATTCAATTGCTTTTTTAGACAAATGAAGACCTCCTTAAAACTTTAATTTTGTCTGTTAACTATCTTGGCTTCATCCTAGGATGAGTCTAAATGAATCCAAATGTGATTGGTTTAAGTTTTAGCTTATAGGTCTATGTTTGATCCATTGAGGTTTAGCTTGATGAAGATTAAGTTAAGTGTGATCAATGCTCATAATTCACCTATTTGATTTAATTATTGGCCACCCAAATCAAGAAAAAAGTTATCCATGAGTTAAATAAACTCATTTGAATTAGGTTTAGGTTCAAATGCCTCAAGTTTGTTCACTTAGATATCTTTTTCTTTCGGCTTAGTTTAGTTTATTTCATTTGATTGATTGGCTTTAATTTTAGGTTTTAATTGTGTTTATTTAATTATTTTTGGTGTTCCTAATTAATTAATTTTATTAAATTTAGATTTAATTTTAATTTTACACCCAAATAAGCTCATCTTAGATAAGTTGGGTTTAATTAATTTCAATTGGCTAATTTGACATAGTCAAAATGAAATTGCCTTTCAATCATAAGTAATTAAATATTTGAAAAAATTAGTTCAATTGATTTTATTTCATTGAAAGTTTATTTTGAATTTCAACCTACTTTGATCCAAATTGGGCTTAATGGGTCAAATGGGTCAATTTGAATCAAGTAATCTAGTTAGCCTATTTAGGTTCATTTAGATTTATGTTCTTGATAAATCTAATTCCTTAGAATGATTAAATTTGATCAAATTTTGATGAGTTGATCTTCGCTTTGGTGGGGTCCACATAGATCAATTTTTGGGTCAAATGATGTGATTGATTATCTTGAATCTCATTTATATTTAGTTTTAGGTTTATTTATATTCATGCATTGATTTTATGCTATTTTTTATATGATTTTAATTTAATTTTAATTTATTTTTATTTTATTTAAATTTCTTTAAGATTAGGTAATCTTAAACTTAGGTAGGTTAATTGGGTTGGCCACCCCAATAACCTTAATTCAAGCTTAATTAGATTTTAAATTTTAATTAAAATATATTTGATTTAATTATTTATTTAAATTTGAATTCAGTTTGGGTTCATCTAATCATATTGGATAATTTCCCAAGTAATTAGGGCTTCATTAAGTTAATTATAAAAAATATTCAAACCTTAATTGAGCCTTAATCACTATTCAAAATCAAATGGAAATATTTTTAATAAAATTTCCTCTTTTCTACCTTTCCAAAGAGTATTTAATTACATTTTTTGGATTTTTCTACAATTAGCTTTGATTTTATAAAATTTTAGCCATTAAAATGAATTATTAAGTCTAATTAACCCCTAATCCTGTTGGTGCCATGCAAACTGCTAACGTGGCTACGCTTTCCATGTTGTGCAGTGAGATTGGTTATCTAAACCCGTCTGATGAAGTGCGGATGTGGCGGCGGCGGATGCGTTTTCATCCCCATCATGCGATCTAAGATTAGATGGTGGGGATTAATCTTGTGGTTCCTATAAGATTTAAATCAAATTAATCTAGCAAACTAATCATGGTCGTCTACTCCAATCTCATGAAACAGACGGCGAATGCTCCTTCGTCCCCCGAGCAATGGAGGGGACACTATCTGCCCACCCCCACTCAATCTGAGCTTGCCAGAGATCATGGAGGCTCAGAATCAATCCCAAAACATTCACGAAGGGGATCTAGAAGGATCTTACGGTGGGATTCTAACACATTCAAAATTTCCTTCACAAAGTCTTAAGAAAATTTGAGAAAATGTCTTGTCTTTACCTCGTCGGGACCGGGGATGGTAGCTAGATCGAGGTAGCTTCATCTTTAAGAGATGAAGCCCTGCTAAGAAGATGCCACCTTGACTCCTCGTCGGGAGCTCTGTGGATCAAACGTCACTGGAAAGCTCATCGAAGTTATGCTTGGAGTGGTCTCCAATGGTCGAATCACTTAATAAATGATTTGTTCTGCCTCGCCAAAGCTTGGTGAATGTATGGGAAGATTTAATTTAAGAATGGTGGGGATTGAGGGAGATTCCATGGAGTGGTTGCCTTGTTTCACTCAATTTTGATGTCATTGGTGATGGGAAAGCTCTAGGAACTCGAGGAAGGCTATAAGGAACTCATTACGAGTGGTTAAAGCTCTTTGAAGGCTCAAATGCTCATTTTGAATTGAAATGAAGGGATTATACTTCCTCCCTTCTCCAAACTTATGATTGTGATCCTCTCTACATTTTGCAGTCGGTCGTGTTTGGCAAACAATCAATGAGGTGGCTCGATTTGAGTTGCCTAGGTAGGAGAGGTGGCTGCCAAAGGCTAAGGTGGATATCCTTGGAGTTCCAAGTGTTCCAATGGAGGAAATGGGGTTAGCTCACCTCCACTTGGCTCATGGTTGACCCAAATAGCTTTGGGTCAGGAGTCAGTGGTCCTTGTGTCCATTTGGAGCTTAGAGTGGCTGCCAAAGGGAGGAGAGTGGGTTTGACCAACCAAATGTAGATTTGGTCTCATGTGAAAGGCTTTACCCATTGGGTAATGGGTCAATTCAAGTTCAAATTTGGTTGGGTTGATTTGGGCTGACCCATGGTGACCCAAGGATGGGTCATACCAAGTTTCAATGGCTTTGGGCTTGGTTTGAATGGCTTTGGCTCAATTTGACCCATGTAGGTCAAATTGGGCTATGTTGGGTCAAGTTGACCAATTGATTAAATTGGGTCTAACCAAGGCTTGGGTCAAGCCCAAATGAGTATTTGAAATTTTTTGGTTCAACTGGCTTGGTTTAATTTGGCTTGGACATGAATTTGGCCCATATAGGTTCATATGGATCAAATGGGATAAGTTAACCAATTTGGCTAAATTGGCCAAATTGGCTTGCTAGGTGTTGATTTAGGTTCAATTAATCATTTCAAAATAATTGTAGGCTTTGATTTCAACCAATTAAGATTTAAAAATGATTTAGACCCATTTGACCCTTTAGATCAATTTGGGCTAAATGGGTAAATTGGGTTCAGTTATTTAAATTGGGTTCAGTAAAGGCTTTGATCATATTCAGTGATCAATTTGAAATGGATTTGGATCATTGGTTGTGATCAATTTGGATTAAATTTTGATTTGGCCCTATTTGGTCTTTTATGTCAAATTAGGTCAACTTGGGTCAAGAGGACCAATTGGAATTGATTTAGCTCAATTGATGGTCAAGTCATGTTTAAGGGTTGATTTAAAGTTGATTAAGATCATTGGTTCCAATCAATTTGATGTAGGATGGGATTTGGTTCAATTTGACTCATGTACATAAATTGGGTTAACCTGATCAAATAACTAAATTGACTTGGTTTGACCCAATTGATTGCAATTGATCAGTCAAGAGTGATCAACACAATCTTGTGTTGATGGATTATAAGCCCTAACAATCAAATAAAATTCAACTCAAATAAATAAATCTCTTCACTTTTAAATATATAAAGCCCAATCATAGAATAGATTGGAATGCTCACTACGCTTCATAGTATCATGAGAATTTCTACTTCCTTCCATTGAATTCCAAAAATAAGTCTTCTCCTTGAACTTTCTCAATTGATTTTTCAAACATAATCAATCCTTTGATAGTATAATCTTGAAATATTTGAAGATGATAATTGTTTACTTTCACCGAGAGTATTCTTAGAGAATTTCATTCCCTAAGATATAATTAACTATGGAGGCTTGCCTCCATAGGAAACTTTAGAACACGGCTTAACATAAATCCTACTTTATTCATCCATGTAAAGCAAAGGAAAAATCTCTGGTATATTTGATGACCCATCATGCCTTAGGAGTCATTATAGGTGATTAGGTCCATTGAAGGGTGATGTCTCTATCTTTCGAGATAGTATATCATACCTCAATGTCATACCCGATCACTTCAATAAGTACCCTCTACGATCTACGTAGTGTCCCCCCCCCCAACCACATTCGAAATAAACACCACACTATTATAATAATAAGTAAATATAAATATTCTTGCTTTTAGGTTGCTTATGCCCCTAAGTATAATCTAGTTAGGACAAGTGGGCTTAGTTACCCAAGTGTAAGGTGTTAAGTCCAAATATGTGAAATATAATTATTTGGCTTGTATGGTTGTTGACCTAACATTTATTTTACAGGTGTAGTTAGATTTTATTTTTAATAAATATGTAATTTTTGTAATAGGAATTAAGATTAGTACTATGGGGTTTAGGATGAGCAGTAGCTAGAAGGCAAAGACCTAAGAGACTCTGTGAATCCTGGAACAAACCAATCCAAAAGAAGAAAAGAAAGATAAAGAATGAATACCCCCCCAAAGCGTTCATTGTAATTGTAATATTCTCTTGCAATCTGGGTTATATAAGAGTAGAGCTCGGCTACCCAATTTCTTTTCATTTCTCGGGTGTATGATGGTACCCGACCAAACCGGCCTTTTATTCTTTTATAAAATTCATATGGTTGATTGTTGTGTTTAGTTTATGCAATTGAAATGGCATGCTTTTTATAGGTTTCTTAAAGTGTGATGATTTTGAGATATGGCTTGGAAGTGGTAGGTTCTTTAAGATAAAATTAAATTCTCTATTCTCACTAAATAACTCATAACTAAATTTTAATACAACTCACAACCTCATCTTAAAGCCTAAGTTCATAATTAAGATAAATAAAAGATTTAGAAACCCTTTAGCTAGGTGATGTATGTTATCACACCATGCATGTCATATTGTACCAATCTTGGATAGAGATGGTCTCAATTCTTGCACGATAGGGGATATGCTTGACCTTTGAGGGTAGTCCTTTGTAGTGGAGAACACCTCCTCCCATTGATTTAGCCTACAACTCTATTTCATCATGCATATAGACATAATTATCCCAAACCTTAGTCTAAAATGAATGTGTCAAAATGATGTAAAAGATTGTAATTTTTTTTTTTTGCATTTGTCTAAGTCATGTTTTCATGCCAGTCATGATCTAGTCTCTTATGGAGTGAGTTTAAAATTTTAGCTTCCATCTTAATTAAATAAAAGCCAAGATATATTGCATCTATATAAGACCGGCCTACATGGTATTAAAGCATAGGAGTGTTAGCTGGCAGTCACTCCAAGTGGTTGTAAGTCCAGAAGAGTTGGGATGGGTCTATCCTCTCATATGGAGGTAAACCATTATGTCCTATTTTTCCAATTAGACTTTAGTTGTGCTTTTAGCTTGTGCTAAAGCATCTTAGATTTAGGTTCCGATGCTACTTATTTCCTCGGAGCTATGAGTATAAGTCCTCACCTAGTATGCATTTTCAAAATCTTGTGTTGATTGACTATGAGCCCTAGCATTCTAATAAGATTCCAACTTAAACAAAAAGTAAATTATCTCTTTCAAATATGTAAAGCCTTGCTATATGGTAGATTAGATCACTCACTAGGTTTTCTAGTATCATGGGTGCTCCCTACTTATCCTCCTTTGGAATCCACAAATAAGTCTTCCTAATTGAACTCTCTTATTTGATTTCCATGAATACCTAATCCTTTGATTGTCTAACTTTAAAATCTTTAGTGATATTTATTGACTACTTTAATCGAGAGTGTTCTTAGAAAATTCCTACTTTCTAAGATGTAATTAACCATGAAAGCTTACTTCCATAGGAACTAAAAAACTTGGCATAAAATAAACTCTGCTTTACTTCTCCATATAAAGTAGAAGAAAGATTTCTAGTATATACGTAGACCCATCTGCCCTAGAGTCATTATTAGGTGATTAGTCCCATTATAGGGTGATGTTTCTATCTTGTGAGATGGTACATCATACTTTAATGTCATACCTAATTACTTCAATAAGTACCCCCTAAGATCTGCGAGGTGTCCCTATAGCTCCAAATTAAAACACCATAATGGGGCAATTTTATAAGCCTTGCAATGCAACAAAAATATTCAATAAAAAAAAGTCTCTCTAATAGAAAAGGATTAAATTTTATCCAATATACCCAATGGGGCTGCATCAGATCCATCATGTCCAAAATGATCAAATTTAAATTTAAATCAAATCTGCCATGCCCAAAGGGGTCAGATCTAAATTTAAATAAAAAATTGATTATACATAAATGGACTAGATCAGATCCATCATGCCCAAAATGGCCAAATCTAAATTTAAATAAAGAAGCAATCATTCCCAAAGGGACATGTTGACCTCACTTTTAGAGTGAGCTCTCAACTTCCTTATCATAGATCTATGACTCTCATAGACACTAAGACCTCTTCAGTCTTAAGACACTTCTAGTGATTAAGTGAACACTTAACCTAAGCTCAGAGACTTAGATAGTTAGCCATAAGAATAGGGTATGCCTTAGGCATTTATGAACACTTGCCTACCCTATAACATTGAACCCGATCCTTGCTTCATTCTTTCAAACCAAACCTCAAATTCAAATTCAAATTCAAATTCAAATTCAAATTCCAAATCCAAATCATAAATTAATTCTAAACCAAATGATTGAAACCCATGATCAAATTCAAATCCTAAAATCCTTCCTAAGCCCTTTGATTTTATCCTATGGACTTACCTTTAACTAAATCCAAATCACTCCAAACCTAAGTGATTTTCTCATAAATCATTTATATCTTCATTTATATTCCTGAATATAAATAGAATATAAATTCAAATAGCCAAAACTAAATCCAAAATCAAACCAAAATCCAATTTATACCCTTTTAAGCCAAGTCCTTAAACTTGGTCAAATCCAATCCAAACCAAGTCAAAACCCATGGATCTCTTCATGATTCAATCATTCCTTCAATCATTGTCTCAAGTATAAACAAAAATTACAATTATCAAATCAAATCCAAGCTAACCCATGTTAGCCCTTTTGACTTAAAATTGTCATATAAACCAAAACCCATTTGGCTCGAAATCACTTGTAAATTTATATTTCAATCCTAGGCTCATGTGTGAGTTTAACTAAACTTGAATCAAGCCATGATCAAGCCAATTAACCAATTTAGGTCTACTTGACCCAAAGTGACCTAAAATACATTTTAGAGCCAAGTTATAATTCAACCTAAATTGGATTGAACTAAGCCCACCCAAACCCTATATCATGATCAAATAATCATCCTAGGTTAATCAATTATCTTGAATTGGCTCAAATAAAGTCAACCTAGCTCATTGATCAAGTCAACACTTAGCCCAAATGAAACCCAAACTAACCAAAATCCATCATAGGCCAAATTGATCAAAACCATTGATTCAAACTCATTAATAATCAATGATTAAACATGAATAAACCCCCAATTGAGCCAAACTAAGACTAATTGGCCATTTAACCCAAGTTGACCCAAATTGGCCTAAAAGCCAAAATGGGTCAAATCACAATCCAATCCAATTGATTATAACCAATGGCTCAAGTCCATTCCAAATCACTTATTGAACTTGATCAAAACCATGATTGAGCCCAATTTGACCAATTTGTCAACTTGACCTAACTTAGCCCAAATTGACCTAAAGGGTCAAATTAGTCAAAATTCAAATTAATTTCAAATTAAACCAAACCAAAGCCTTCAATCATTTTCAATTAGCCAATTGAACTTGACTCAATACCTAACCTAACCCAATTTGGTCAAATTGATCAAATTGGTTAACTTGACCCATTTGACCTATATGAACCCAAATGAGCCATAATCAAATCTAAAGCAAATTGAATCAAACCAATGACACCAATACACTCCAATTATTCATGTGAACTTGACCAAACCCTTGGTTTGACCTACTTTGACCAATTAGTTAACTTGATCGAACCTAACCCAATTTGACCTAAATAGGTCAAATCAAATAAACTTCAAATCACTTGAAATTTGGGCTAACCCACTTTTGACCCATCCCAAATCTATCCAAATCAAACCCATAGCTAAATGATCACTTTGCCCTTAGGTTTAGAGAATTCCATGAGATGAAACACATGCTCATTGGGTCATTTTCTCCCCCCAGCCACTTGACATCTATTCATAGGTCCACTTAGGCACCTTGGACCATGGTTAACTTGACCCAAAGGTGGTTGGGTCCATGATCCATGGGGAGGTGAAATCACCTCCCCATCCCCATTGGAGCTTTCCAAACAGCCATAGGACACCCACTACTCCTTTGGCAGCCACCTCCACACCATCACCAAACCAAACCGAGCCACATCATGCACCCAAGGACCTCCACTAACCTTTAATGTGGCCAACTGATCAAGAAGAATCCAAATCAGCCATGGTCATCCGATCCAAGGAATAAGGGGGTATACCCCCCTTATTCTCACTCAAACTCAGAGACTCACACTAGATTCAACCCTAACAGCCAAGAAGAGAGTTCCCAGAGTGATTTCCAAGCCTTCCCAAGCTTCCCAAAATTCCCATTCTTGATTTTATGCAAAATCAAAATAAGGGAGGCCACCTTCAATTCCCATTTGCTCAAACCTCCACCAAAGTGCAATTAACTTTGCACACACCTTCTTTAGAGCCAAATGAGCAAGAATGAATCCTTTCCCTAGCTTCCTAATGGTGAGAATGAGTTTGATCAAGCTCGATCACCTACATCTAGTGGAATGGTCTTCTGAGCAAACTACACTAAATAAAAGCTCATGCGGCTCAACAGAGCTTTGTTTCTACCAAACAAAGCTTTCTCAATCGTTGAAACTGCTGGTCATAAGCTCCGATGAGGTATGCCATTGAAATCAATCCTTTAATGAAAATAGCTTGGTCTTTTGTGAAAGAAATTTTCATGTCATGCTATTTCCATTGTTGGATTTGATTGTTGTGCTTCTCCGAAGGTGTAGGATCATTTCATCTCCATCCGAGCTCAGGTGAGCTCAGATTGAGCAATGATCGATAGACGGTAGCCATTGTTCGATACTTGAGAGGAGATAGATCATGGACCATCCATTCCGTGTGATCGGGATGGATGGTCTGATCAGATCACTCTTAGAGCATCTGATTAATCCCTCTAAATTGCAGGTATGATCGTGGACTTCTGATCTCAGATCAATTGGTCTATAGAGTTACCTATGCGCCACCATCCAAGTCAGCACTTGGATGTGACAACTTAAATAGTGAATCCTGTCGCACCACGTAAAAAGCGCACCGTGTTAACCGCCACATGGCTCGATGGGATTAAGGCTCTAAATAGGGTCAATTGATTATTTTTTTAACCCTGAAACTTCCTAAACTCATAACTAATTGTAGAAAAATCTAAAAAAAAATATAAACTTAGGCTCATTTTAAAGATATTTCAGAATAAAATTTAGGAAAAATTTTTATTAATTGATTTTGATCATTGGATTTAGCTTAATTAAGGTTTAATTAGAAATATAATTAGCCTAATTACTCTCTAATTAACCATCCAATTAATCTCAAACCTTTTGTGCATGTATAGGGGGATGACCTCTGTGTCCCCTATTTTTTAGGGATTTTATCGGTTGCTTAATTAGGAAAATCAATGAATTAAGCCTTAATCACTTTCTTAATATAATTAGTAATAATTAAGCAAACTAATGATAAATTAATCAATCAATTAAGCTTATTAATCTCTGTTAAAGATGATGAAGTCTAGGAAAATGAATTGGGACTCTCTCTTCCAATCTTTTCTTTAAGTCTTCTCTAATCCCTCTTAAATAATTAATTAATTAACACTCCTTAATTAATTAGTCAACAAGATTAATCAAAATCCAAATCATACTTGAACCTTAATTAACTAATTGAAAGGATTTAGAGATTGAGACTTAGGCTCCCCTCTTTATCTCTTTCTTTAAGCCCATCTCATTTTGATTAGTTAAGGTTAATTAAGATTTAATTAGCTAATTAATGAACTTAATTAATTCAATTTAATCTATTTCTCTAATTTAATCTTAGGTTGCTCTTTGGGTGTTTAATAATCCAAAGGAGGAGATAATGAAATTATGGTTAGATCACATGTGAGAAAATCATAAAAGATAGTTAAGTGCGATCTCTTAAGCTTAATTAACTATTAATCATGAGCAAATTGCATTAGGCTCCTTTCATTTCTTAGGAGCATTACAAGTTTACTTTTCATATGGTTGCATATCATATTGGCTTATTATTAATTAGTTAATTAACTTAAGGTGATATAGGTAAGGGTTAATTAATTAGCTTAATCCATACCCTAACCTAATGAAACCATAAAATCAATTTAATTACTTCTTCATTAAATCAAATTAACTCACACATGGGAATGGGATTAGGATCAGTAAACCTCTTTCATTTCCTAAATCAAACTCAAAATTAAGAAATCTCATTAAAGAACTTTGGTTTATTTTAAGTGGCTTTATTTAGTATGATTGTCCTTAAAAATTAATTGGAATGAATGAGATTATGTACTTATGTTCCTTTATTTCTTTCCAATCATGTTAAATATTGCTTTCCATGTATGATCATGTATTCATTCCTTTTAAAATTAACTAAATGAAATGGTTTCCCTTATGCCTAATTGCATGTGTTTATTTAAATTAAATAGGTGTGGCTATTATCACTATTAAATCAAATGTTATTTTTAAAAGCCTACAAATCAATTATATATGAAATAATGTTAATTACAAGTGCCTATAAGTTTGCATGTGTTGATAATATAAGATATGCAATATGAAGTTCTCTTTCCTTATCTTACATGGATTCATATAGGATTTACAAATGTATAGTTCATTTGAAAAGAACACAATATTAGTCTAAATTTATTCCTATGCATCTCCATGTTAAGACTTAGAAAGAATTTTATATCACATATGTAAATCATATAATCAAATCAAATATGACTTATTGCATGACTTCTTATTCTTGTGGTTCTTTTTTGTACATTCATACATATCTAAAAAAAGTGGTATATTAGTATGGACACCCCGGGGTTGCGAGGCTTTAAGTAGCCTAAGTAGGTCTTGAATTTTATGCTCCTGATGCAGAATAATAGCATCGTACTCACTTAAAATTCTTATACATATGTATGTATGATGTGGCCAATGAATAAGAATCATAAATTAAATACAACATTTGCATGGATTTTTCTTAGCCTTGTAGTCATTTATACATCTATATGTATCTAAGAAAAGTGATATATTAGTCTGAATACCCTAGGGATGCAAGGCTTTAACTAGCCCTAAGTAGGTCTTGTACCTTATGCCCCTGGTGTAGAACAACGGTGACGTACTCACTTAAAACTTTTATACATGTGAATGTGTATTTAGCTAATGGATGAAAAATCTCTCTTTTCTATTAAAAAAACATGCATTCATAATTCAATCAAATGAAATATTTAAATTCCAAACACACTTCTTTGCATTCATCATTCAAGTATGCTAAAAATATAAATTGTATGTATAGGTATGCTTAGGATTTACTCATATGCATGATATACATGATGGAATAAATGAATGAATATATGTTATATGATAGTAATCTATTTTAATTAATCTTAAGATGACTTTCTTATTGAATAAGGTCATTTAGAGTAAACCTAAACTTAGGATTAATTAAAACATATAACAAGTCATTCATTAAAGGAAATTGGTTAATTAACTTATTTTAGAAGTGACTTAAAGTAGGGATAAAAAAAAGAGATTTCCTCTCTTTCTTTTCTTTATAACACTTGGTTGTTAAGTATAGGCCACATGAAATAAAAGAAAATACTATGTAAAATCTTCAAAATAATTAAATCACTTAAAGAGAAATCAACCATTTATAAATTAAATCCCTCACACTTAGCAAATTATAATTCTAAAGCCTAGTTAGGATATACCACACAAGCTTTAATTTATACACTTTAGACTAAGTCACCATTTCTAGCTTTATGTTAGAGCAATGTATATTTTGATGTATGCTAGTTTTGTGATGTATTATTTTAGACTAGATGTTAAGGTGTATGTGCGTAGTCTAGATGTTAAGCCGATATTAGCCTAATCATATTTTTATAGGGGGTTATGCTTAAGGGGCCGCTAAATAAAAATATAAATATTTTTGTTGTGTAAGTTGCTTAAACCTTAAGCACCATCTAAGTTAGGACAGGTGGGCTTGGTTACCCACGTGTGGGGTGCTAAGTTCAAATTATTTATACAACTGTTTGGGTTGTATGGTGTGTTTAGCTAACATTTATCTTGCAGGTGTAGCTAAATTTACTTTCCTTATTTTAATGTAATTCTGCATTAGGATTATGATGAGTGTTATGGGGGAATTAGGATGAGCATTGGTTATAAGACTAAGTCTTATATACCATGTGATGCCTTTGGAGAAAGCACATCCAAATCAAGCCAAAAGGAAGAAAGAAAGGGAGTGAATCAAATGAAGAAATGAAAGATGAAGAAATGAAGAGTGAAGAATGACGAATGAAGACCCCCATAACATTCATCATTTGTAATTGTAATTATTCATTTGTAATCTGGGTTGTATAAGGGTAAAGCTCGGCTACCCACATTTCTTTTCAAGTTGTATGGCGGTACCCAACCGTATCGTCCTTTTATTCTTTTACGATAGCTTTATAAAATTGCTTGATATTATATTTAGCTTGTGCATTAGAAATGGCATGCATCTTCATAGTTTCTTTATGATTGGAGATTATTGTATGGCCTGGATGCGATTAGGCTCTTAGAGTAAAAATAAATTTTTTATCCCATTAATAACTCATAATTAAACATTTAAAATAACTCACAACCTCATATAAAAAATCTAGGCATTAAATTAGGATAATAAAATATTTAGCAACCCTTTAGCTGGATGTTGTTTGTTTAATATCATGCATAACTATCTTGTTTCACTCTTATTAAGAGAGGGCTTCCATCTTTGCTAGATAGAACAGACTTAACTTTTGAGAGTCTATGATGGAAGAACACCTTTTTCCTTTTTGCTTTGACCCATAATCAATTTCTCATGCATTTAGGCATACAAAATCCCAGAGCCTATGTCAAAATAAAGAGTCCTAAACTAAATGAAATTTGATACAAATTTTCATTAGAACTAAGTCATTATTCATACCCCTCATGCTCTAGTCTCTTAGGGAGTGGGTTTAAAGACTTAATTTCTTTTTCTAAATAATAACAACCTAACCATCTTATAAAATTATATGACTTTCCTACATAGATTTAAAACGTAGGAGGAGTTAGCTAGCTTCCACTTCAGACAGTAATAAGTCCAGCAGTCGGGTGGTTTACTCTCTCTTATAAAGGTAAACCATATACCCACTTTTGCCTTAGATTTAGATCTTACTTTGGCCCTCGCCAAAGCTCCCTAGATTTAGGATTTGAGGTTGTTATTTTCCTTTGCGAGCTACAATCATAAATCCTAACCACTTAGGCATTTTCACAATATTTTATTGTGAAATTATAAGTCCTAGATTTCTAATAAAATTTCAAATCAAATAAATAAATTATCTCAATTTTAAATATATAAAGTCCAACCATAGGATAGATTGGAGTGCTCACTAGGCTTCTTAGTATCGTGAGCACTCCCTACTCATCTCCTTTAGTTTTGATAATAACTCTCCCCCTTTGATCCATCCCACTTGATTTTCTAAAATACAACTAATTTATTGATAGTCCTATCTTTGAATTCTTTGGGGACAACAATCACCTACTTTAATCGAGAGTATTCTTAAGGGATTCATTTTCCTTAAGATGTAATTAACTATGGGGGTTTACCCCCATAGGGACCTTTAAAACTCGGTTTAAATAAACCCTACTTTATTCATCCATGTAAAGTAGGAGAAAAATATCTGGTATATTCGAAGACCCATCATGCGTTAAGAGTCTTTATTAGGTGATTAGGTCCATTGTAGGGTAGTGACTTTTATCTTTCAAGATAGTACACTATTCCTCAATATCGTACCCGATTATCTCAATAAGTACACCCTCAGATTTACGTGGTGTCCCACCCCCCCCCCTCCATACAAATGAATCAAAAATAAACACCACAAGATCATATCATATCTATCATTTCCAAAAGGGCCAAATCCTAACCCAAATTTAGATATCATAATGTCTAAAGGGACCATAACTAAATCTAAACTTAGATCCAACATAGAATTTATGTCTAAATTTACCCAATGGGTCTAGATTTAAATTCCTAAATATACTCAACATACCCAAAAGAGTGGGGTCTAAATATAAGTAGAAGTAAGAAGACAACAAATGAATTATGTCTAATTAGCATGACACATTTGTTGGGGGGCAATTTATTTGCATATAAAAGAGAAAAAATAGAGCATTTTGGGCCAGAGCACCATGGTGCTAAAATCTCATCGCCTAGGCATTGTCACTGATCTTACGACATTTAGAAACTCAAATTACCCCTGATGGTTGCCTACTTAAATAACACAACTCCATGACGCTGTCACGATGACCTTTAGATTTAAAAGCAAGAAAACTATCGTTCCCACCCCAACATCAATAACAGCCCAAGGAGGAGTAGTGTGAATGGTTATGGAGTAGAAAATTGCCCTTTAAGTGGATAATCTTCTATAAAAAGAGGAGAATTTCCCCCCTAGGCCTCTCATTTTCCTCTCACACCCCACAATAGCTTGGGATTTTTTCTACACTCTCTTCACTGTATATCTTTTATACCACTCTCTTCTTGTGCAAAATAACTGAAATAAAGACGAGAGAATTATTGCAAACATTATTGATTTCAGACCTCCACTGTTAATCTTGGATCTAATGTGAGACAGTAGTCCTCTCATCGTCAATTTTGTATCCGAAGTAAGAGAAAAGAATCTAATTATGTTAAAAATATTTTAGACACATAAATTTCAAGAAATATAAAATTTGAAGGCCCCATCATTAAACCTAGTTCCAGCATAAGAAAAAACACCTTCCATCATCGATCTTAGATCCAAAACAAGGGATAAGAGTGCTTTTGCACTAAAAAATATGAATTCTAGCACTGTAAAATTGTCATGTTGCTGAAATTTTGAGAAATCAGTGAATTTCCACCAAGATAATTGCCCCCAAAATAGTGTTCCCAATACAAAGTGTTTCAACGCTAGGACATAGTGCCATAACACTAGGCTATTGAGAAATTAAACATATGTATCCTATGTCTTGGCATTGCAACACCACATTCTTAGCACCACCCCGCTACCCTCTCAAGTTTTAAATAAGTGAAACATGTAGTTATAACGTCGCAATGCTATATGTAAAGTTTCATGACACTATGTTAATTTTGTAATTTTTGTTACTTAAAAAAAATTCAATATCTCTATTTCAAAAATCAAAATTCTACACTCTTAGTCCCTCAAATCGGGCACCGTAGCTCTAACATCTCGAATTAGGACCTAAAAGATCTTATAACACCACAACACTATCAATAAAGTACCGTGGCACTGACCCCTTGGGTTTTTGAGCAAAAATTCTCTATCTTATAACACTGCAGCGCTACTAATTTGATGTCACGGCACGACCCTCTCAAGTTTGATGATAAAATATTTCTAACCTATAGCCCTATAGTGCTACCTCTCAGGCATCGCAACATTGTTTTCTAAAGTAATAAATCAAATATCTCTACTTTATTGCACTACATATCTGGCCCCATAGTGTTGCCTTCTTGAGCCAATAAATTTGGCAAATAAATAAATTGACCCGCATGGGCCTCAACTCAATAATAATTTCCTAAATTCAATGTTTGAGGATACTTCACGGGTTAATAAAAAAATTAATCTAAATTACCTGTATGTGCCCTAACATATGTATACAAAATCAAAATTAAATGTTTGAGGATGCTTCACAAGTTAACATAAAATAAATTTGAAATATTAGCATGTACACTGACACATGTATAAACAGATCTAAATTAAATGTTTGAGGATGTTGCACAGGTTAATTCACGATTGTGTCTCATGATTGGGTCCAAATTAACAAAATATAATCATTCCTTGATGATGGTTGTGATGATAAAATATTCAATTGGAGGGGATATGTTTAAATTAAATGAAGTTCATTATCAAAATAACTTAAAATAAATAATCACCCATCCATCCACCATCATTTGTTAAGGATGATAAGCTAAGAAAAATTTTGCTCATAAAAGAGCCAATGTCATATTAAATATATCACAATATTCATACTCAAATAATCTCATGCTAGCAAGGATATTATATATGTCCTCTATCTCTGTGGTTTTGCCATCAAATGACACCACATCAGATATGACCAGAACCTTCTGACTAAGTGACTTGGCATCCATATAGCTCCATTATATTTTAGTCATGGCAATAGCCCGTATGTTCTCTAAATGGCTTTGCTCCATAAGCTATAAATTATATAATATATTTAATAGGAAAATTCCTTTTGTTAGCTAAGGTTGACTTAAATTTATCACCATAGACAAATATCATCCCTAGTCTACAAGAACATATTAAACGATGCAACACATGGCTGATGATAAGGATTCTTCGGTCGGGAACTAGTTATCTTGACTAAGTAGACTAGGGACCATGATAGCCCATCATAATAGAACCATAGAATCTTGATCGGCCATGTCATCATTCCCACCCCAAATATATACTTGAAGTTAGATGACAATCAATTATGCCATATTATGCACCATTAGACACCGCTAGACACCTTAATAGGCCCCGGAACTACATGTATTTTATGGGGATTGCCACCATCCCTCTCTAGAAATTTTTCTCGAGCTAATCTTTGAAGCTGAAATAATCTTTAATTATATGTCACAACATACGATGATATGCGTAGTATGTTGGCTCATTTACTTTGTCAACTTCTTTGAGTTTCTTTTTCTTGGGATGTTTGAAATTTGGCTGCTTTAATAAATTTTTAAGTTCTTTTTCATAACCTCCCTTCTGAAAGAATAAGTTTGACTCATTCTTTCTTCAAAAAGGTGTGTGAATGGTTTTCTAGGTACTACAAACTATGGTGAAGAGGCAGATTGTGCCTATTATGACATCTAAGAGGGAGGCCTTTTTAGTTAAACATTGTGGGAGCCTTCCCCTTATCAACTGCAAAAACCACCTCAGTTCTCTTTTCTAATACCTTCTTAGGTTTATTAGGATCATTAGTAGATTGGTCTCTTAAGAAGATAAACTTAAGGACATTGGCCTATAAACTAAAGGCTTTATTTAATAGCTTTTTAAAAGTTTTAATAATGAAATCCTTTAATAAAAAAGCTATCAAGCAATGGATATTTTTCATAAGAATCTCAGCAGCTTGTTTTCTTGAAGTTGAGGTTCACACCTCATGCAGATATTTCTCCACCAAAGAATATATTCTACTAAAGACTCATTTGGCTTTTGTTTCTCAATAACTAAGTCCCCTATAGTGATATGGTGTTGAGCTCCAACAAACCTTTTTAAGAACAGGTTCTTAAGTTTCATGAAGATTTTAATTGAGCCGTTAGATAGCTCAGCATACCAATCAATTGCCACTTTAGCAAAGTAACTAACAAATTATTTGAATAGAGGGCATCGTTACCCCCAACATTATAATAGCTAGCTCTAAAATGACTAAGTGTTGCCTAGGGTTGCCTGTATCGTCGAACATCCTAAAGGATTGAGGCATAAATACCCCAGGGTAAAGAATTGCATTAAATTCTTCAGGGTAGGGTCTACCCTTTGAAATTACTGTCGTGCCTTAAGATTTGGCCAATGCCTCTCTTACTTGGTGTTCGATTAAATATTTTAAATCTTTCTATAGCAAAGCATCTTCTATTTTCTTTTCTTGGTTTTGTTCGCTAGAGTCTATTTTCTTCATATTTGTAGGGTGAGTGACATCTAGCTTGTCTGTAGGTTGTGACTAAGAGGATGTATGGACTTGACATTGGGTGATAACATTGTAGCCATCATTTTTTTCCATCCTCTTTTCAATTTGAAGGATAAGGTCTACCCTTCGGAATTAATGTAGTGCCTTGATATTAGGCCAATGCCTCTCTTACTTGGTGTTCTATTAAATATTTCAAATTTTTTTTCAAGCAAAGTAATTTTCTATTTCCTTTTCTTGGTTTTGTTCGCCAGAGTCTATTTTCTTTATTTTTACAAGGTGAGTGAAATTTGGCTCCTTTGTAGGTTGTGACTAAGAGGATATATGGACTCAACATTGGAGTGATAGCATTGTACCCAACATTTCTCCATCCACATTTCCATTCAAAGGATTTGGTCATCCTTCTTCTAGAGTTGAAGAAGTAGCTGTTTAGTTAGGTTAGATGAAGGACTTTCTTCTATAGCAACCTCCCAAACTTCTTCATGCTCTTTTTTGGAGATTGGGTTTCTACCAAAAATCATGTCCTTCAGGCAAATCTAAGTCATCAACTAAAAGGTCATCTTGATCTAAATCAAATATTATTTCACTTATTTTCTTCTATCTTCCTCTTCCTGCACTCTGATTTAAGCTTTAATTTCTTCTAGTAGCTCTTCCACAGTTTTTGCTCGAGAAGGGACAATCGGAGTATCACGAGAATACTCTTCATCATCTAAAGTCAAATCTTGCCCTTTGACATCATCATAGACTTTATTTGTCTCAAAATTTTCAATTTCCTTTTCCATTGGTTGGGCCTCCTCTTCAAGAGTGGCTCCTAGATTGGGCCATCTATGATTAGATTCCACCCTATTATAGGAAGATGGCTTAGGGGAAGCCACTCTCTCTTTTTCTACAAGAGAGGATAGAGATGGGCCCTCTGTTTGGGGCCTTTGTATCGATGGTGGTGTAATAGATATGTTGACTGGTGTAATAAGATGAGTGGTGGGTTATACTAGTTCTAAAGCAAGTTTAATCCTCTTAACAAGTAAATAAACCTTCTTTGCTTCAGGTTTAATGGCATTATTAATCTTCTTTGATTTTACTAGATTGATCCCATCAATGTGCCTTGTCATAGGTCTCCTATTTCTATAATATCCATCAGTGATGATGGATACAACTTTGTCATAGGTCTCCTCATTGGTGTCAAATCTCAGTGGTATTTCTCATTTCAAAATCCTTCAAGAAATTGAGATGAAGCTATGGGAGAGGTTTTATGGCTTGCCTCCCTATAGATTGGTGTGGAAACCAATGTACATCACTGCTCATCAGAGTTTGGTGTGGGGAGTGATCAAAGAGGTTAGGGAGAAGGGAAAATATTCATCTGAGTTCGTTTTGACTTAAGGAAGGTGTTGGAATGTTCAAATTCTGGAATTTGGCCTCTCACCTTATTTTTATACTTGGCCATGACCTTACCCCTTTAGAGGTGGTGGGAGGTGGCTGACCATTGGGATTGGGGCCTCAATGTTAAAGATAATGAGAAGGTCAGAGCACATGTTTGAAGTGGTTAATTGGATTGATAAGGAGATGTATGGAGGAATTTTGGTGGGATTACCTATGCGACTCGATTTAGGCTATACATGGCTTCCACCTCATTCCATGGTACTACCTCATACCTCTTTGGGTGGATTACACTTTGCTTTATTATCTGAAAGAAAATAGTGGTTTTTTAGTTCAATTAGATTGGGTTTGGATTCAAGTGTTTATATTATGTTTATCTGGGTTTAGGTTGCTTTGAGTTGGTTTGGTTATGTTTCCCTTGATTGATGAGCTTTTGATTTATGCTACAAACATTATTGATTATTCATTGAAGGATTTATGGATCAATTAATCCATATTTATTTTGGTTTGATGTGGTTTAAGTTAGGTTTGACCTTTTGACCTAAATGGGTCAAATTGAATCTCCTAGCCTAACTGTCCTCTTTTGAATTTAGATTTATGTTTAGTTATGTTTAGTTGACAGTTTGGGATGATTTTGATTAATCAATTTCATTTAATTTGAATTAGATTTTAGTTTGAACCCAAGTTGATCCTTTTTGATCAAAATGGGTTAATTTGGATATAATTGAGTCAAATAACAAATTTGACTCAATCAAAGTGTGTTTAGGATTTAATCATGTTTAATAAAGTTTTCAAGATGATTTAGACCAATTGATTTTATTTGAATTGATGTTAATTTTAATTTTGACTCACTTTAACCCAAAATTGGGCTTAATGGGTCAAATTGGGTTCACTTAAGTCAAATGATCAAATTATAAATAATTGTTGAATTATGTTCATTTATGATTTTTAAATAATTTTAGATGCTTGATTTGACTTTAGGTTCAATATGATATATTTGGATCAAATTACCCAATTAACCCATTTGAGATCTTAATGAAATTAGATTTATGTTTAAACATATTTATTTGATGATTTTGAGCTTTTGGAGTGATCGATATTGTCAAATTTTGGTTGGTTAACTTTTAACTTGGTTGGGCCCACATGGATCAACTCTAGGTCAAATGATCTAGTTGATCACTTTGAACCTCATATAGATTTATTTTTTGATTCATTTATATTTGTGCATTGATTCTATATATTTTTATTTGATTTGATTTATTATTATTATTTTTTGACTTAGGTGATTTTGACCTTAAATGGGTAAATTGGGTCAACCATCCCAACCACCTCATTATACACTCAATTGAATTCATATTTCAAATCAAATGTGTATGATTTAGATTTTTGTTGAATTTTAGTAAATTTGAGTTATATTGGGTTCACTTAATCTAATTGGGTTAAGGTATTAAGTTTGATTTGATTTCAAATTTGATTTTAGTTTGAGATTTATATTTGATTTAATTTTGATTTATTTATACATCTAATCACTAAGTGTAGTGTCCCAAGTGCCTAGTTAGAAAACTCATAATCTAAGATTATAGAGGTTCTTATTACTAAGATTGGAATGATGTCAATCTCATTCAACAATGAGGTCAACAATTAGTAGTTTGTCATATTTATGAATTATTATAATTTAATAAAGTTTTAATTTATTGTTTTTGTTTCGAGGCTTATGCTTCAATCTGCCTTAAGGCATTCCGCCTCGCTACACCAAAACACTTTAGTTCCCAAATTCACCTTTTTAAACATTAAATAATATTGTGTAAACTAGTGGTTAAAATCTAAGTTGAACTTGTTTCAAATCTCTTTCGAAGCAAGTTCGGAATTTGTTCAAAGTAAGATTGAACTTTTCATTCCACCAAAGTTCTAACTATTTAAACTACAAGTTTAAATCATGCTCAAATTTCAATTTTGAATCAGGTTCGAACATATTTTAATCCAAGTTTGAACTAAAGTTTAAATACAAATTAGTTCTAATCAATTTCATTTACAATGAATTTCAAATTAGTACTTGGTAGTTAAAAGAAGAGAGATTCTAGTTCAAAATAAACTTATTGACATATTTTTCTAAATAAAAATAGATGACATATTTGACTAATTAGAGTTATTATTGGACATATAAAATCACATTTTTATTTAATATAGAGAATAATAAGACTCTCAATAATAATATATTAAATAATTTTATAATCAAATCCCCAATGAATGTATTAATAGATCTTAATTTAACTTCTTTACATAGTTCATTTATCAATTAAATACTTATAAAAATATTTAAATTTATTCAGTTTTTTAATTAAATAATTATGAAGCGGATCTATAACATAACTCTTGTTCGTGTTCGGCTCGTTTGAAATTTATTTTGTTAGGTGTTAGTTTATATATCGATGAAATGTATTAGTATTTGGCGTTGTTATGAAATGAATTCAACAAGCTTTTTTTGACATTTATGTGAGGGAGGATTGACTTGATATCTGTTTTTGACAAAATTTTTTAATAAATTATATTTATGATATGTAAATGTGTTCGTATGTATATATAATATTAATAATAATAATATTAATAGTAATAAATAATAATAATTAATAAAAATAATAGTAATAAATAATAATAATAAATAAAAATAATAGTAATAAATAAAAATAATAGTAACAAAATAATAATAATAATAAAAATAAAAATAATAATAAAATAATAATAAAATAAAATAATAATAATAATAATAATATAATATAATATAATATAATATAATTTTTTATTTTAAATTAGATCTAGCTAAATACAATCAAATAAATAATTATTAATGTTTAATAAATTTATATATATAGAGCTTGAAATATCGAGCCAAATAACAGCCATATAACGGGATAAGAGCTATATAACGGGCTCTTCGAGAATAATAGTTTTTTTTTTTTTACAGCCCTAACCTCATCGAGCATCATTGATCTCGGGCTGCACCAATTTGCACCGCAGCGTAAGAAGTCAGTAAGAGTTCATGATTGGCGAAGCAGTTTCCCCTCCGGCGGGCGGCGGGTCCTCTGCATCATCGGTCTCCGAGGCAGCCGAAGACGTATCGAGGCACCTCCCTCTTTCGTTACTTAGATCCCAGCTCATGCCTCCTGCCCCGAACCGCCGCCGGTCGGCCATCGACTTTCTATATGGCTTCGGTGGTTCCTCATGGATCGCCTATGGCGCTTCCTCCCTCCTCGTGATTTCCCACTTCCCTTCCCCTCTCCTAGAGCATGAAGACCTAGTCGGTCCATTCTTTCGCCAGGTCATTGAGCCGTCCTCCTGCCGCGACGCCAACGTGCCCGCTGACGTTGACGCCGTCTCGTGGTGCCCAGTTCGTCCTTCGGATGGCGAGGTGGCGGCAGCGCAGGGTTATTCTATTTCGCTTTACGCGCCACAGCCTGACAATGATACAGGTTTGAAGAGTTGTCTTATTTGTTATTCTTTATCTAACGTTGAGTTCCTTAATTTGTGAAAAGACACTGTAATGTAATGTTTCTCATGCAGCGCTTTAACATTTTCGGCTTGGTATCTCACGGAAGATTTGTGCTTCTTTATAAATGTGACGCCTTCTGATAATTGCTGTGGTTTCTCTGATTGATTGAGGCTGAGTAGGGCTAGTTGAAGCTACTCGTTTATTTGCTTTCCTTGTCATAGAGTACTAAGATATAAAATTGTGGTAAAACAAGTGGATCATTCCTAAGGGGATGATTTGTATCCTATTGCAGGCAGGATATAAGCAGGATTTAGCTTAAATCTGCTGAATTGGGCACTTTATATTGTAATGTTATAATTTTTTTTTTATATTGTAATGTTTTAATTATTACCATTTCGGCCCATTATTTGTTGAATCTAGGATTTGTTAAGTTCCACTATTAACAAGATTTAATTGATTTATGGATTTCTCCCCCTCACAAATCTTAAGTTCTTGAACAAAGAGCAAACAAGTTATGTAAATTTAATAAGATTCGATGGTTGTCATGGCAAGTAGTTTTGCCATTTTTAATCCTCCTAAGGTTACTAAATTTGAATTTATTGGATTTACTTACCCTTCTAAAATTAAACCTTACTTGTAGCCGAATGATCCCCAAGGCTATTATTTATTCCAGTCCGGACTATTGGCCAATCAATGAGTTAGTAACATCTTGACAAGTGCACACAATCCTTTGTCTTTTTATTAGAAATAATGTCCACATGAATTTTATTTTTAGTCTATTTGTATCAACTGTTTAGAGTAGTGGAAAGGTTGGATATATTTGACCAGATTATTATTTTGTAGATCAAAGAAGATAACAATTTGAGAATCTATATTCTTGAAATTTATATTTTTTCCTTGAAACTTCAGTACTAGAATCGGTATCCATAGTTAGGGTTGTGAATTTGGCCTGAGGTTTTGAGGTTGCTAAAAAATTGGATTGATTTTTGTCATAGATTGAGCTTGGATCGTAGTCAATGAGTCAACTATTGAGTCAAGGGGCCTAAGCCTAATTATGATTAAACTTGAATTGCAAACCTTGAACGGATTGATCAAGCTTGAGGTTAGATCAAAAAGTATATATGGATCTCTATACACACAATGTATGTATACATTTTGGATTAGGAACTTGCCTCCAAAGGTAAAAAATTAATCAAGAACATATCAATTTTTTGGCTTATATCAAACTTGAATTGAATATAATGAGTCATGCTTGGTTTGAAGTGAGGTCAGATCAAGGTAATTTGTAAGTCTACTTCACCTGGGTTTAGATTAAATAGAATGACTTTGATCTGATCTTGGTTCAGATCGACTCTAGATTGGATTGTTAACAACCCTAATCATGGTATGGGTGCTTCATGGAATGCAATATATTATCAAATAAATCTTTAGCCCTGATTGGTTATAAACCCATATAGCTTTTTCTAAACTAGAATCATTGCTAGATTGTGTAGATTATCACATATATATATTTTTTGGATCATGTTCCACCCTTCTTTAAATGCTCATATGAATACAATAGCTTATAATAACTATGAAAGATAATTATAATGCTTCTAACCTCTGATTGGGTGCTCAATTAGTCAATCGCCCTGTTTTCTTATTAAGTTTCTTGGTATGCTCCTCTTTCTTGGCCGTTGGTTGTTTACTATTTTTAGCAAATTTTTTGGCATCACTAAGCAAATTCTACCAGTGTAATATTCTGTGAAAGTTGGCTGAAGTTTCTTAACTGTTCATTTGGAATACTACTCATCTATTTGAAGTAACTTGATATTTACAGGTTCATTCTGTTGGAAGCAGACTGCAGGCATCATGCAGTCTTCTATGATAGAAGCACTTGAATGGACTGGTTCTGGTGATGGACTGATATCAGCTGGCACTGAGGTTGTTTTTTGGAGAAGGAATGGTAGTTCATGGGAAATGGCTTGGAAGTCTGCAGCAGACGTTTCTCAACCTATGGTTTCTGCAACGTGGTCAGTTGAAGGCCCAGTTGCTACAGCAGCATATTGCTTGTTTACTTCTTGGGAGTTGGGTGCACAAAATTTACGTCAAGTGGATTGTAGGCATGTTTCTGTCTACCAAAGTGATGGGAAATCTGAAGTAACGAAGATCCAACTATGCCATCCTCAACCTATTTCTTTGATTAGGTGGAGACCATCCACATCAATGAAATTAACAAAAGATGCTTTGTGCTCAAGGAGGGATGTGCTACTTACATGTTGCTTAGATGGAACTGTAAGATTATGGAGTGAGATTGACAATGGAAGGTCTAGAAAAGCAAGTAAGGAGATTGATCACAAGATAAAACAACCTTTTCAAGTTGTTGCAGTTATTGAGATAGAACAATGCCTGAATGGATCCCTTGGCACAAACATATTTATAGATTGGGCTGTAGATATGGCCAATATAATTTTAAAATCTGGTGGAGATTGTCATTCTCTATCGTCAGCTAGTTCCAATAATGATTATATATCCTCTTGTGAATGGTTAGTCAGTGTTGGACCTGTGAACTCAGTTAGTTTCTGGGCCATCCATTGTTTAGATGATGCAGTTACTTTTCGTTCTCCAAGAGTGACATTATGGATGAAACAAAATCCTAGTCTTCAAGCTTGCAACTTCTCTAATTATCAGTCTTTGCATCCAACAGAAAAACCAATTTTGGTAAAAGTTGTTGTATTGAGGAGACAACTGTTTGGTCCGCCGTTTGCATGCTCTTTACTTCAGTTACTTCCTAATAATTGCTTGAACTGGTGGCATTTCAATAATTCGTCAATGGATGATGCAGAGCACAGGTCCTTAACACATGTCAGAAAGGAGAGATGGCTTTCTCATTTTACAGCTGGTGTGTTAAATCTAGATGGACACTCAGCAAACATATTACAATTAGTTCTCCATCCTTGTTCCTATGAATTTGAGCTGGCTGTCTCCTTAGATTCTGACGGTTTTCTTCTTTTCTGGTCCCATTCTAAACATTTCAACTTCACCTTAGGCATGCAAATGTATATCCATCCCACTTGGAAACTTTTGGGAAAAATTAGATCACAAGATTTATCTATCGATTTGCATTATTTAACTGTGCAGTGGGCTCCTTTTGCTTTGGATGAGAAACCATTGCTTCTTCTGGGATATGCTGATGGCATTGACTGTTTCCTCATAGAAGTCCGAGGGGAAGGAGAGGTTATTACATGTCATAAAATCTTCAGTGTATCATTTGCTGATCATAACCATTTCAAAGGTTCACCAGATCTCATATTTGCAACACCTTTAGCTTCTTTTTCTAGAGGTTTCTTGCTTTATGCTGTGTGGATGAAGGAAGTTAGGATTTTATCATGGAAAATTGTCCTGCAATCTGAAGTTTTAACAGGAAGTTCCTGTGGTTTAGTTCTGATTCTGAAACTGTTTTAAGGTCTGAAAATACGGGCAAATGGATATTATGCAGTGGTAGAAGATATTATGTTACCATCTGTCCAGCCTCATGGAATTTTCCACACTCACAAAATTCTAAAACAATGATCTGTGTTTCTGTGGTTACTCTGGATCATTCCATGATCTCCAGTGGAAAGAATGTTATTTCTGATGATGTTTCATATGGCAGTTCTTTTAGTTTAATGGCTACAGGATTTTCTGATGGTGTAGTGGAACTTTGGAAAGCTTCATCTACAAAATCATCCGAGTCAGAGTGGGTTCTTGTGGGCAAATTTACTGCACATGATGGCCCAGTTAATGCAGTTTCATTATCCAACTGTGGTGGTAAAATTGCTACTGTGAACATAGGTGGTAAAAATAGTATGACCACCGTTCATATTTGGTCTCCCATATGCTTGATAAGTGGTGGAAGCTTTCTACTAGAAGATGTTTTATTATTTAACGGGCCTGTGGTTGCCTTAAAATGGTCAGCTATAGGAAATGGGAAGCTCTTACTTGGTGTCTGTATGCCAAATGAGTTTCATATATATTGCGAGAGAAGATTGCATTGTGCTTTTGTGGAATCAGATAAATCAAAAGAGTTGCATCCTTGGTGCTGTATTTCAATATCACATTCTTACCATCATTGTCATGGATTTTTGTGGGGACCTATGTTGACTCCCATACTTTTTCATGGAAGGAAAATTTCAGTCTTTAGTGAGTGGTTGTCTGAAATAAAATCTAAGCACATTGGAGAAAGTTCTATTTATACTGGTCACACAGATGAAAACTTATGTTGTGGTATATCCCTCGAAAATAATGTGCATGTTGCTAATAAATTAAATCAATTTGACAATAAAGAAAATGGAACAGAGTTTAATGTTCTATCTTCGGGAAGTTTTTTGCAAAAAGATAAATCTGATACTCAGAAAAGGTTGCATAACTTGATGGATATGGTGGAGAGACTTTGTAGGCCTTTGGAATCCTATCATCCCTGGGTGCTACTCCAATATCTATATAGAGGTATGTTTTCTTAACTAGTTCTAACATATGCATTCATTAGGGTTATATTCAAAAGCAAATGTTATGCATCTTCATACATTATACTAATGACATCTAAATCTTATGGACATAGAATCTAATAATATATCTTTTCTTATATGCATGCAATATAATACTCTCTAGCATTTTCCTGCACCTTTATATTTTCCTGTTCAAAGATCTAAGCCATGAAGAGATGGGTGGCCTAGTGGTGTCCAAGTGAAGCCTTATGCTTAAGCATTGGTGCTTGTTAGATATAACCATAATGCATGTTTCATATGCACGACTAAGCCAAAATTCCTATAGCCTTATCCTCACAACCTCAAAATTGATTTATATCCTTTAAATTACTTACATATATAGATGAAAATAATGTCATTCTAAAAATTGCATAAATGGACGATACAGTTTTCAAGACTATTGTCATTTTGGATATCCCTTGTTCCTACTAGTGCATGTTACTCTAAGATTATCAATTTATTTAATTATTAATTTGATTGGTTTATCTTGTTGCATATTGGTAATGGTTTTTTTTTTTCTTTCAATCACTCAAAAAGGGTAGTTGCATGTTGTATGCAGTGAAGGTTTGAAGTTTGTGATATATTGGTTAATCCTGCAATATAATTACTATTTAGTGCTTCTTATATAGTGTATGGTCAAATACTTAAGTAAGCATTCAAGGATGTTTGGCTATGTTTTTCTTTTTTGTATTTCTTAAGTTGTATAGATTTAATGAGAGCTTTTATATGCATGCATACATATTTTAAGTATTCTACTTTATCCTTTATTCCTTATCAATGCTTGATCTATTCATGAATTCATGTTGTCTATTATCTGATTCTGTAATATTCAGTATTCTCATGTGATACTATAATGTACAGGTTAGCATTTATGGGCATGCTCTAGATAAGCGTGTTTTCTTATACCATGCCCATATTCTACAAAGGGCTATTTTCCTAGTTTTTTTGCTTTCTTTGTAGTAGCAGGTGCACCATTTTTGGATATAATTTACAAAGCTACTTTCCTTGAAAAAATTGTCTTGAATGATAGTTGCTTAATGAAATAGCTTTTCAACAGCAGCTTCAATACTTTATGAGAAAGAGAATCTCAATTAATGAGCCGTAATTCCATGTTTTTACTCCAGATGTATTTAATATTTCTTGGTTGTGATTTCCTTTCTTTCCTTCTTGATATAATTGAGCTATAATCTGGATTTTCTATTACTTATTCCATACATATCTATAAAGATATACTGACATTTGACACTGTGGATTGGGTGAAAAATTGGCAATTTAGGTAACTGGAAACGTGCCTATCTTGTTCTAAAACATCTTGTTGATTCACTCACACCAGTTGGCGCTTCTACAACTACGGTTGAACTCTTCAATTCAAGAAAGATTTGTCATATTCCACATATATCTTTGTCTAAGTACCTTGATGGAGTGATAACAGAGACAAACAGCAATACTTTACAATGGGGTAAAGGAAGTAATTTTGTGTCGGAAACATTTGAGGAAAATGTTTTTCAGCTTGGGGAGGATACTCTTAAGCAGACAATATATAAGGATTTTCCGCTGATAGACGGCTTGAAGCCTGAAATTTTGAGGTTAATTGACACTCTTGAAAAGTCTCACAACTTAGCTACTTTAACGAAAATGGAGAGAATCCACGTTCTAACAGTGCTTGATATGTTACTTGAGCTTAACAATACGAGCTACACTTCTTTGTATGAGAGCCTTGATGAAACTGGTAGAAGGTACTTCAATAATTGTCTTCTTAAGTTTTATCTATCGGATAATATTTTAATAGTTTATGATTTTTTTCCTTTGAATTATACAATGGATTTTAGGATGAATGATAAACTATAATATTAAGTATTCTCTTTTATAATTTACTTGCACTTGAATACTCTTTCTAAACAAATGAATGTTTATTTCTTAATGAGTGTAGCTAATGGGTAATATGGACTTAGAATGATATTTCAAGAAGATGGCCATAAATCTAGATGTTTGACAATCTTTTGAATGTCTCTCATAAGTAGTTGATAGCTTCTACTTGAGCTTGAATGATTTTGTCAAAAAGAAAAATTATTATTGCTATTGATAACAATTGTGAAACCTACAATGTTTTATGGTGTTGAAAGTTGGCTAGTAAAAGAGAAGCATAAAACTAAGTGAAGTGTTGCAGAGATGAGAATGCTCAGGTGGATCATTTTACTTAGAGACAAAATGCAAAACAAATATATATGTGAAAAGGCTGGAGTAGCTCTAGTGGTAGATAAGATTAGAGAGAGGCGTCTTAGATGGTTTGATCACATAAAACGTTAGTTGTCCGATGACCCAGTTAGAAGAATAGATGTATTAGATTTGGTCTGTGTTAATAATGGTAGAGGTACCTAAAAAGACTTGGTTAGGAGTTATAAAAAAATGAACTTATTTTATTAGAATTAAATGATAATTTGACACTTTATAGGACATAATGGAGAAAAATGATTTATGTAGCGGACCCACATAGTGAATAAAGGCTTCTTGTTGTTGTTGCTATTGATAACAATTGTAAAATGGAACTGTTGAGATGGGTGAAGTTTCTCTCTTACTTTAGCTATAATGTAAGGTACCCTTGGAAGCATTCTACATTTTACACCATTATAGACATACTGCTTAAGTGAATTCAATAGAAGACAGGAAGCTAGTTCTTTGTATTATGAAGGAAACTTTCTCAAGACATGTTATGTACAATATTACTTTCTAAAAAGGTAAGGGATAAATGAGCTGATAGTAGCCATATAATAATGTTGCTTGGATTAATCATCCATCAGCTAAGTTGAAATACCACTGGTGCTAATTCAACATAATTCAAGCTTAAGCTCAAATATGGGCTATTAACCTTGAATGTGATTTGCATTTCTAGCATATAAAATGATCAAAACAAATTTTAGCTCCTATGAAGCTTTCAATTGAGTGCCTAAACCAAACTATCATGCAAGAAGAGGAGTGGCCTTTATTTGCCAACAGTAATAGTATGCAATAAGAGGAGTGGCCTTTATTTGCCAACAATAATAGTTGAAAATTTATTTGTGACATTGCTTTGATTTTAAAATCTAGTATAGCCATTGTGTCTCATCAATGCTCTATTATTTGGATGATTTTATGATGC
This sequence comes from Cymbidium sinense, assembly GCA_021442155.1. Taxonomy (NCBI): domain Eukaryota; kingdom Viridiplantae; phylum Streptophyta; class Magnoliopsida; order Asparagales; family Orchidaceae; genus Cymbidium; species Cymbidium sinense. The sequence continues at coordinate 36,678,492 of CM038223.1, forward strand.
AGATATTTTTTTGATTCTTTTGCGGAACCATATGTTACTCTTGTTTGGTTTTTTTACTTTTGGATTTGTATTCCCTACATGAATCAATCTACTCTATTTAGGTGGTTAGTGATTAGTGTCCTAGCATAAATGGATGTTATTATTCATTTGAAGGCGATTTATATTGGATTCAATCATCGTGGTTGTTGGCATAAGGTAGCTTTTGAAGGCATTCCTTTATATTATTCTTCTTGCAAAATATTTTATCATTACTTTGTTGGATGCTTCAAGGCTTACCCAAAATTATAGAAATTATATCTATAAATAATCCTTGCAATCATAGCACATGGGATCAATCAAATGATCAAAATTTTCCCTCAAAGGTAGTGGTTTCCATTCTAATTACTTCTAATGTGATTTGTATCCAAGACTTCAAACCTATTTTAGATCTTGGAGGAATACCCTTGAGGCATACAACTGAGAGAGAAGATATAGGAAACCTCACAACTTAAAGTTTAGAGATAAAGATATAACAAAACTTGATGTAACACATCATGGGAAAAAAATTATCCATTACAAGGTCTCAATCCAAAAATTAAAGCTAATAAGCCTTATGTTTTATGTGTTGTGATATTTTATATTTGTGTCTCATGTTTTGTATTTTGTTGTAAAAGATATTTTGTCATGTTTAAGTAGTGGATGAGAGTTGTGATTGAAATCATTAAGTGTTGAAAGTATTAAAAGTGCATCAGTAATATCAGTAATATGATGCCTAAGCGCTTGCTTTCTGGCGCAGCGGTGTAACATTCGATTCCTTGTGTGGTGTCTAAACAAAGAAGCCGACGCCTAAGTGCTGGCCTATGGCGCCTAAGTGCCACGAGATGTCGAGTTCGAGTTTTGACAATTATTCTGTGGTTTTCTCCCACGGGACACATTCTTTGGAGTATTGTATTTATATAAATATTTATTCTGACTTAATGGGGGGCTTTTTATAGACTATTTGTGTGGAAATTCTATTTGCGTGGAAATTCTTGAGTGAAATCTCTTATTAGGTTGGAGCTTGGTGGCCGACCATCTGGGGGTTTTGGAGATCTCACACTACCGTTCTACTTCGGTGAGTAGAACTCACATCCCTTCCAATTTGGTGAGTGGAAGATCCTGAAGCACTTCTTTCTCTCTCTGTTGTGACTACTATTTTTGGTATCAAAGCCCAAGGTTTGGATACATAGAGAAAGTGCTTGTAAGTGTGTTCTATATCAAATCTAAGGTTAGTTCTGTATTTTGAATTTTGTGCAATTTTCTTTATAGATTTTAGTGATTTCAATTAGTAAACTTATGCTAGACTCATGTGATAGGCAATTCTATGAGCATTTGTCTTACTATCAATTAGTTGTCTCTATTTAAAAGCCTAGCCTTTCCCTACTTAAGACTTAACTATAAATCATGATACTTGAGTGACTACTTGAGTAAGAGAGAGTTCGCAAAAGAAAGCCAAATCTAGGATACGAAACTTGCATAAAAATCGAAATCATATTTTCAAAAACTTTGTGATTGTCTCTTTAGCGTGTTTACTTATGTTCTGTAGTATTCAAAAGTTAATTTGTCTTTATTGAAGGCTAATCATTTTAATTGAGTTTAAGACCAAATTGGTCCCTCAACTATTTATGAACCAATTTAGGATTAAAGGGACTAATTTGATCAATTATGATGGACCAGAGATTCTTCCATATGAAATTTAACAGAAAGTTGTAGAGAAATAATGAATATTACAGGGCATTTTCGAAATAACAAAAAATAAAAATAAGTAACTAATAAACCCTACCCTCTTCTCATTTTCAGTCACACGCCACACCACGGAAGGACCAACTTAGCCCCTGATCAAATAGTCAAGGGACCAAATTGGTTCTTCTGTTTTGTATGGGACTAAATTGGTCCTTCATAAATAGTTGAGGGACCAATTTGATCTTAAACTCTTTTAAAATTTATGTATCTCATTGTGTTAAATTTAGTTCATATAACACATATTTAAAATTTCTTTTGGAGTGACATACTTGTATTTCTTTGCTTTAATTATGCCACTCAAATCTGTTAACTTGGATCAATTAGAGGATTTATTTGGAAGGGTAGATGAGATAACTATGCGAAGCAAAGAGAAACTCACTAGAGTAGAAAACCTTCTTATGAACCTAGCCACATAAGTTTAAACCTTGAGTACGAGGATCAAACCCCATCGACTATCCCACATCCCGATGACTTAGATCCCGTAGGAGGGGAAAATATTGAACTTCTTGAAGACGACTTTCCTACGAGAATGCCAAACATGAACATCCATTGGCAAGACCATTTCAGGGTTCATGAAACCCTACATATAATGGTGTTCATGACCCAAATAAATTTTTGGTACCATATGAATGACTATCAGATGACCACACTTGCAAAAAAGAAATTGATGGTTATGCCAAAATTTATTGGAATAATATTTTAGCAAAGGAGAGGTTTAGTAGAACTTTGATAACATGGGCGAAATAAAAGAGATGCTAAGGGCTAAATATTATTCTAGGAACTATGATAAGAAGTTCCATGAACAATTAATGATTCTTAAACAAAGAAGCATGTGAGTAGTGGAATATATCATTACATTTCAACACTTAGTAGAAAGCAAGAATGATAGTTAGTCAATAAGTTTGTCATTAGCTTAAGAGAATATATTAGGAACGAGATAGAGCTTCATGATCCTCAAATTTTAGAATACACCTTTCATTATGCTTTATTCTTTGAGAAGCATAAGAAAGCTACATCCGCCTCCAAGATGAAAGCTTAAATGTCATCTAAATACTCATCCACAACTCAACCTCAAAGGTTTATTGCTAAATCTAACCCTTCCACTCCTAGTAATCAATCCCATATGACCTCTACTGAATCTACTTTTAAAAATACAAGAGAGATTGTCTGCTTTAAATGTCACAAGAAGAGTTATATGCAGAATCAACGTAGAACTAAAATCATATTTATAGAAAGATTTAGAAGAAGATGAGGATATAAAAGAGAGATATGATGATATACCCCTATTAGATGAAGAAGTAGACCCTAATGGATATAATTCAATTTTAGTTAATGAGGATATGACTGCTTCTAAGGTAGAATAAGATTGGAGGAGGCAAAATATTTTCTCAGTGTATATCTTTTGTAAGGAAAAGATGTGGAAGCTAGTAATAGACAAAGGTAATGCTATGAATGTTGTATCAACCCATGCTATAACTAGAGCAAACCTTATGATGAATCTCATCCAGAATTATTTTATATCAGTTAAGTGAATCACACATCCCTACCTATCACAAATATATATCTTATTCCTATTAAGATAGGTAGCTATGTGGACCAAATATGGTGTGATGTTCTTTCGATGAAACTCACACATATACTATTAGGGAGATTTTAGCTTTATGATTTAAATGTAATTCATTATGGTTGCAAAAACACTTATGTATTCAAGTACAACGAAAAGTCCTTAAGCTGTTTTCTATAAAATCCACTAAAAAGAGGCCAATTATATCCCACATAGAATTCTTCCTATACCTCCACATAAACTCAATTCTGAACTACAACCTGAACCTAATTAAAAGAAAAATGCTAAACTCCAGTTGATCGTGATATCACTGTCTAGCGAAAGGAATGATACTTATAATCTGCATTTTGATATGTGTGAATCTCCTGAGATTCAAACCACAACTTTAGGATTTATGCGCTTAGATAGTTCATTGATCCTATTTCTCTATTTATTCTATATCATCATAAAGTTTCTGTTGATACTAAGGAATACCACATATCTATTTTGATCTTAGATCTATTATCTGTATTCACGAATCTAACTCTTGATGAATTACCATCTTTGAGGGATATATAATATGCTATAAGCTTGATCCCTGGATTACAGATATTTAATTTGCCACATTATATGATAAATCCAATCGAACTTGCATAATTAAAATGACAAGTAGACGAACTATTAAATAAGAGTTTTATCCAAAAAAAGTCTTAGTCATATGTGTTTGAGCAGAAAATAAGATCACAATTAAATATAAGTTTCCCATACCTAGATTGGATGATATGTTAGATATTATTTTTGGCACATTTTTGTTCTCTAAGATTGATTTAAAAAGTATCAGTTAAAGATTAGACCTGGTGATGAATGGAAGATAGTTTTCTAAACTCCTGATGGTATTTATGAATGATTAGTTATGCCATTTGAACATTTATTTCCTTATAGTCTATTTTGATGATATCCTTATTTATAGTCCCGACGAAGAGTCACATTTACATCATTCAAGGATGATTTTGAAAAAGTTAAGAGCAACAAAATTATATGTTAATCTTAAGAAGTATTTCTTTTGTCAATTTGAAGTTATCTTCTTAGGATTTATTGTGTCTATTGATGGATTAAAAATAGGCTTCACAAAAATTAGAGCAATTATAAACTGTCTTACTCCAAAATATTTTATGGATGTTAGAAGCTTCCATGAATTAGCCAATTTTTATAGAAGGTTTATTAGAGACTTCAGCATTATTGTAGCTCCTATCTTCAACATCTTAAAGAAAGATAAATTTTTTTGGACTACAGATGCAAAAGGGGCCATGAGGCATATCAAAATTCTTATAACCTCTTCACTCTTATTAAAACTCCCTGATTTTGGTAATACATTTGAAGTACTTGTGACGTTTTAGGTGTTGGAATTAGTAGAATTTTAAATCACGAAAATCACTTTGTTGTTTTCTCCGGTGAGAAGTTGATTGATGCTAAGCAAAAATACTCTACATATGATCGAGAATTTTGTGCGATTGTTCAAACTCTTAAGTTTGACGATATTATCTATTACACATGGAGTTTATTTTGAATACGGATCATCAAGCTTTAAAATTCATCAACTTAAAAGAAATTGAATCGTAGGCATGCTAAATGGATTGAATATCTTTAGGAATTTTTCTTCGTACTTAAACATAAGCCTGTAGTAGAAAACAAGCTAGCAGATGCTTTATCTAGGGTGTCTCCCGCCATTTCGTCTTTAGAATTTTAAATCCTTGGATTTAATACTTTAATAGAAGATTATAAGCTTGCCCTGATTTTCATTTAATTTATCTAAAATAAGAGTCCAAACACTTGACTTTTTTCATAGTCCCTTTGTTATCATTAATAGATATCTTTACAAGGGAAATATATTATATTAACATTCATGAGAGACTTTCTTATCTGTGAGCTTCATTCAGGTGGTATAATTGGATATTTTGGTAAATCAAAAATGCAAGATCTCATTGAACAAAGATTTTACTGGCCATCTCTACAAAGGAATGTTGAATGTGTTGTAGCCCAGTGTTACACTTGTCATCAAGCTAAAACTACTAGGCAAAAATTAGGTCATTACACATCGTTACCTATTCCTTCTCGATTATGGAAAGACCTATCAATATACTTTATATTAGGTTTACTTAGAACATCTCGTGGACATGATAATATTTTCATAGTTGTGGATAGATTTTTCAAAAATGACATATTTATGATCTTATTCAAAATCAAATGATACATCTTATAACAAGGTTATTCTTTAGAGAGATTGTGAGATTACATAGAGTTCGCCCACAATAGTTTCTGATAGAGTTATATTTGTATCTTATTTTTGGAAAATTCTATGAAAATTAATGAGAACATAATTAAAGTTGTCCTCTGCATTTCATCCTTAGATCGATGGGAAAATAGAAGTCATCAACTTTAGAGAGCTTATTGAGATGTTTAGTTGGGAAGGATATAAGAAGCTGTGATTTAACATTATTTACATTTGAATTTGCCTACAATAGTACCATTTTCTGATCAATCTACAAAATACTTTTTGAAATAATTGATGGATATAATCTAAAGATGCCTATTGACTTAACTAGCACGCTTGCTCATGCATTTTTTGATTCAGTATATACAGTTGCATGTGATTTTCATAGCTTTCATGAAGATATAAAGAAATAATTGGAAATATAAAATGCTAAGCATGTTGAACAAAATAAAAAAAATAAAATTTTCATGGAATATAAGATAGGTGATTATATACTGCTATGAATCCATCTTGAGAGATTTCTTTCCATCAAATATAAAAAGCTACAAGTGATAGCTTATGGGCCATGTAAAATTATTTTTAAACTTGATACTAATGCCTATATTCCTGAATTGCCCTCTCACATGTTTATTAGTCTTATTTTCAATGTGGAAGATTTAATTTCTTTTAAAGTAGTTATTGAACCTCCAAATTTCTAGGATGATACTTTTGTAGGAGGAGATAGAAATCATTTATAGGTATCTATCTAGTTAATATTTTTTGAAGTAAAGGAGATCATCATAGTTGAAGCACCATCAGATGATAGCACTGTTCATAGGTGTTCTTAATCAAGTGGAGTGACAAACTTTCAAGTGAGGATATTTGGGTGACTTTAGATGAGCTGCAAAGACTTGACCTATAGCTTTTGAAAGACCTTCAGAATTTTAACTCTTCGGAGAAGAGTTCTTTGAAGTCTGAGGGAATTAATATAGTACATCAAGAGAGAAGGATCCCTTATAAGGTCCCAATCTAAAAATCGAAGTTAATGTGACTTATATTGTGTTTTATGTGTTGTGGTATTTTATATTTGTATCCTATGCATTGTATTATGTGGTAGAGGATGTATTTAGTCATGTTTGAGTATTGTAAGTGTTATAAATGCATCAACAGTATGATGCTTAGGCACTACAACCTGTGGCGCCTAGGCATTGCGAGACGACGGGTTCTGAGTTGTGACAGTTTTTCAGTGGTTTTCTCCCAAGGGACACATTCCTTGGATTATTGTACTTATATAAACGTTTATTCTGGTTTAATAGGGGACTTTTTAGACTATTTATGTGAAAATTCTTGAGTGAAAACTTTTAGGTTGGAGTTTGGTGGCTGACCGTTCGGGAGATTTGGTGATCTCTCATTGCCGTTTTACTTCAATGAGAAGAATTCCTCATGTCCCTTCCAGTTTGGTGAGTGCAAGATCTTGAAGCACTCTTTCCTCCCTCCAATATGACTCGTTGTTGCCGCACCACCAAAACTTATTGAAGGAGGAATGTTGTCAAGAGGGAGGGAGTTGGACTATCATTAGATTGTATCTTTGAAGATTGGTGAAGAGGCGACACTTCATGACATTAAAGATGTTCTGCAATAAAATTTTGTTATTGACACTATACAGTAGGTTAAATGAATAAACAAATTGCCCTTATAGGTCTCTAGTTGATGAGATTTTAACTTTAGTGGGACAACTTTCTTCAGCATCTTAAGCAAGAAGAGTTGTTATGAGAATGGATGCTAGTTTGAGGATGAGAGGGAACATCTTAGATATGAATTTCTCTTCTTTCTTTGGTAAGGCAAGAAGCTTTTTAGGCAAAGGGGACGACTCTAGCAAGCTTGCTTTTTACATTGGAATCAAATTTTCTTTGGGTCACAAGACATTATTAGGTTATAATGACACTACTTCCGACAAGACAATTGTGGTTTAAGTTAGGTTGATAATGACATTTATCTTGAGAAGCATTATGTGGTAGATTTTCTTACTCCTTTTCACCCCAAAATAGATTCTCATAGATGACAGTAAGAAGTTTAAGCAGTGGAAACTTACTTTTTTAGGTTAACCAAAAATTGAGGAAGTTCAGCTTGTTGAATTAAAGAGATGAGAAAGTATTGCATTGCAGTTACGCTACAAGGAATTATAGAATAGAATAGAGCACTGATAAAAGAGAAAAAATATTTGTAGTAGTTTGATTTGTAGGGCTATGTCCCCTCCAAGAAAAAGCAAAGACAAATATTTCATTTTCTAAGAAATTATAACAATGTTATCGAGTTCACGGAGCTTTCCCTAGAGTGTTGACATAAAGAGACGAGAGTAGAGAGAAATGACAAAATTACATAGAATATAATAGTTATATTAGGTGGGAAGAAGAGAAGAGGGTATTTTGTGACACTCAGTTTTCTACCTGGAGCTTATAAAAGATTCTAATAGGTTTTAGAGATTTAGTAAAAGAAGTGACTAATCTTTGATGGTGACCTGAATGCTTTTGCGAGTAAAAGGGAGAATTCTTTCAGCATTGTAGTTTGGTGCTATAATGGAGGAGATAAGATGAATAATTGGGAATCAATAATCTGACTTGTCAACCAAGTTCTGTAACCCTTAAATGACTCTGATGATGGGTTATTTATAGTTGTGTAGGCTTTTTAAAACATAGATTTGCAGTGACACTAAGTTAATATAATTATAATAATGTTTTAGAATAGCTCTTGTAGCAGTTTAATGAGTAAATAGTTATGATGTGTATTGTTGTATTATGATGACGGAGGTGCTCTGAAGTAGAGCCATAAACAACAATCATGAATATTTAAATAATCTTGACATCTGAGGGTACTCTGGGAGCAAAGAATGAGCTGACAATAGCGTGCATGCCTTGCCACGATGATAAATACATTATGCTGGTTCATGAATGAGCTGTAGTTTGTGGTGCTTTGTGTCAAATGTTTGGCCCTGTTAGTGGTGAGGTTTGTATCAAAAATTTTGAATTAATCATTGCTAAAAAGTGATCAATACTTGCTCCCTATTTTAGGTCTATGTCAAAGGAAGGTTTATGGTGAAATTTGGTTTAAGGTTGATTTCAATTTTTTGCATTGCTTAGAGTGATTCCAAATTTCATTTGAGTAAAGAATGATGCTAACTCAAACAATTTACAGCTTACAGCCTTAGGCCAGAAAGCTTGTTCCTGTTCAGAACTTGTGCTGATATTTGTTAAAGAGGAAATATTTTTCGTACACGGGTTGCTACCTATTCTTTCTCCTATGCACACTGATGAGGGAATTTTGTAGGATTAAAATTAATCAACATGATAAATTAGATATATCTTTTGCATGCATATCTTTGTATACTCTCAGCTATGCAGGTTCTTGGGAGAAACTGATATCCTAAAGTGTGGACTATATTTTGAAGTTTACAACTTCCAGTCGTAGAAACAACCTCTCTGCAATGCAGCGTTAGGTTGGATACTTCAACCTCTTCTTAAACTCTACATTAGTGGGAGTTAGATGCATTAGATATGCAAGTTATCAAAATTGGGGTTGATTGGGTCAGCTTGTCTCACTTAACCATACTTTGTCTGTTTAGCATAAGCATTGTTTGAATTTCTTGTCATCCTAGGGATAAATTTTTTCATCACCATCAGTTTTATTCCAACCATTTAGCTTCGCCTTTATGAATCCTCATTTATTATTTGCTACTATGGATTAATGTCTGAAATGTTAAATCTACTTTTTGCAAATCATTTTGAACAAATTCTATCTGTATAACCTTTGGTCCACCCTTTCTTCCTTATAATCCTCAGATATTAATTTATCTGCCCATCAAATTAGCATATTTTTCTTTTTTATTGTATATGTCAAACTCTCAAAACATGTTAAACCTTGAGGTAAATTTTGAACTTGATCTATGTCCATAGCGTATTTAGGTGTCTGCCAAGGTGTGCTATTTCTTTTTTTTTTTTTTCTTTGAAGGTTTGGTATTTGAGATTTAGTCATTTTCATTTGTTAAACCTTCTTAAATAAATTGTTTTTAGCCTTGAAAAGTGGTTTTTTTTGTTACTTTTGTCAATTTTATCTGGTCATAACAGGGTTTGTAATTTGTTGTGTCCGATATTGGTAGTATTATGGTTTCAATTTTTGTCTCTTTTGTTTGATGACTTTTGGTGGGCTATCCTAACATGTCTAAAATGACATTTAGGTTTTGCATTCAAATAAATATTCTTAAATTGAAGCATCCAAATTTTCTTTAGGTAATTGTATGACATGATATTGGGTATGCTTTTACTGCAGAAGAGATCCATGTTCTCCTTTTTCTTTTTACTATTATAAAAATACTAACTCAAATCTTGAATATGGAACTGTTGTGTGTTTATCACATGATGTATTAATCATATTACTTTTCAATTTGCAAGGTTTTGGGTTGCAGTGAAATTTCAGCATTTTCAATTTCTTCGGGTGGTTGGAAGAGTGGCTGACATGGAAGAATTTACTATAGAATCATGGATGATTGCATGGGCTTACCAGTCTGACTGTCAGGAGAATCTTTTAAATTCAATATTGTCTACTGAACCTTCTTGGATAGAAATGCGCAATTTGGGCATGGGATTTTGGTTTACAAATGTATCCCAACTACGGGCAAGAGTAAGAATGCGCTTGTCTAGGTCATCCTTCGTTTATTAAGGTTTTCGTATAATTTCATCTTGTTCTGCTGAAGTTCTTTTGAAAAATTTTCTGACTGAATTTTGATAAATTCTAAAGATAAGCATTTAAATTATCTCTCCTGTTCTTTTATGCATTATGTTGAAAATGGTTGGTGCTTTAAATTAGCTTATTCCAATGTTTGGCTCTTTTATGATTTAGGCTAATTTATTGCTTTGATTCTCACCGAATATTTCATGGTATAAGCTGCTCTAAGTCTTGAAATGCATAGCATGGCAATACCAGTTTACAATGGTTTGTTATTTATACCTGCAGGTCATTAGCACAATAATTTTCTTAATCTTTGTTTGTCTGTTTTGGATGGTGATGTCTTTTCAGCTCTCAATAACCAATTGATATATTGCCTTTTACATCCATGCTATGTCGTTTGAGATGGTATCGTGTGGGCCTTGCTTTTTACATGAATTAAATGCTTCAAGTTTAATCATAAATAACTTAAAAGAAGAATGCTTTTAGTTGTTTTGGTTAAGCTTTTGACCAAGGGGCTCCTTTGCTGCTAAAAAAGGAGTGTAAAATATTTAGAATGCAATGGTTTTAAAAATTTTAGTGTTTGTCATGAAGAATTTGAAATCTAGCGTAAAATTTCAATGTATTTCAAATTCATCTTATAGTTTAAATTTCGTGTATTTAAAATTTGCTAAATTTTTTGTGATTTTCAAATATATCGTTAGTGTAAAGTGAGGCCGGTTGTCGCCCACTATTGGCTGATCGCTATTGTTCTCTGTCAATCGGCGATCACTGTTACCCGCCATCGATTGGTCAATCGCTGTTGGTCATTGCCCATCCAATCATCATCCCGTCATCATCTCGTTCGCCATATCGTAGGCCATTTGCCAATTGCTTAGCATTACGCCTCACCTGCCGTTAAATTGTCAACATTCGCGGTCTTGTCGCCTCGCTAGCCGTCGTCATTCCTCATTATCGCCCAACCATTAAAATCATGAGTATTTTAATTTGCAGTATGTGACTTTATCAAACAAGAAAAAACAAACTATTGCATTTGTAGGAATTTCTACCAAACAATTTAAAAGGAATCCAAATAGATTTCTTTTACTTTATACTATATTTCAAATTCAGCCAACCAGATTGCCCCCATATGTAATCTATGAGTTCGTTCGAGGTGGCATTCTGCTATTTAGAAGCAGTCATTTAAGGTGTAATTTTCTAAGGGTCTGCTTGGGGCAGCTGTAGCTTTTTGTATAGCTAGTTGTGGAGAAAGCAACTTTTTGAAAAAGCTGTTGTGTGTGTTATAAATAATTTTTTTTGAAAAATTCAAAAAGCAACTTTCTGATAGCCACCACACTCTAACAGCTCTGATTCTCAAAACTACTTTTTCTCTACAAAATTTTGTAAAAAGTAGCCAAAAAGGTAGTAGCTAAACGAAGCTGCATTGCTTTCTGGTTGCTTTCTGAAAAAGCAAAACAGCCAAAAAACTATCACAAATTCACCCTAAATCTTGTAAACTTTCTTTGCAGTTATGGACTATCATGAAGCTTTTCATTTTTCTCTTTTTTAGATGTTGAAGTTTGATTCTCATAGGGCAATGAAAATTGGCCATACTATTTTTCTTTTAACAGAGATTCATTACTGTTAAATTGCATTATATCAACTCCAATTGAGTAAATCTCATGTTTTGTTGTTTTGATTGTGGTCGTCAAATGATTAGTGTATGCAAACTCGTTTGTGTAAACTCCCTGTTCTACTATAGTTGGACATCATTCAGCTTCTGTTAAGTTTTTAATATTCCGAGAGCACAAAATAGTCCTTAATCTTTAACTAATCCATTTAACCGTGAAGCTAGGACTTGAATATTCATTTTGGACGTGTGGTCATACGGCAAAGCTTAAACTGTGACTAACATTAGTAAAGGATTGATAAATAGCATGCAAAAAGTAGCATGGATTCTCAAAGATGGCAAACTTACATCTTATATAGTAATGGATAAGAGATAAGTTTACTAGAAATTTCCATTTGGAAGGGAATTTATTTTTCTTTTATTACAATCGTTTCCTTAGGTTCTGAACTGAAATGTGAACTTCATGCTTTTGTCCCTTTTGCCTGTCCGTACAATCCTATAGATGTGGTACTCTCATCAAGATATATGAATCGAAGCAAAATATGTGAATTCCTTATGATGTACCTATTTAAAGTGAATCTCCTTGCATTTATACTCCTTTACTGTTTTTATAAGCATCTTTAGTCCATATGAACGTTATTTGGAAAGGCTTTACAATATATCTTCTGCGGTTGTGGTTCTCATATGCTGCCTGGGAAAAGATTTTCTTGAATTAAGTTGTTTTTTTTAAAGTAACTTTTGTTCTTTGTTTATGTCTATTGATGGTGGAAATCCTTTTGTTCTTAATTAAGTTTATCTATTTTTGTCAGCTTCCATGTTGACGTTTCAGGTTGAAGTATCTTATTCTTGTCTCTACCCCTAAATTTTACAAAGACACACTACAACGATGGTTGCTAATTATCCAACAGTTCTCCATTACTTATTTTTCTTGTGTTTATTATTGCTACAGATGGAGAAGCTGGCTAGACTTCAGTATCTCAAACGGAAGAATCCCAAGGACTGTGCACTTTTGTACTTAGCACTGAATCGGTTCCAAGTTTTGGCAGGCCTTTTCAAGATCAGCAAAGATGAGAAAGATAAAATATTATTTGGATTCTTGTCAAGAAATTTTCAGGTACTATATTGGCATAATGATATTTAATAGTGCCATAAGTTACGCACATTCTTTTTTGTGCTGGAGTGATGACTTAACAGTTGATTCAGTTTAAAAAGGGAGTTGCTTCAGCTTAGGCACTTGATACTTTATATGAGCTCATTTCAATCATAGGTGGTCTGTTTATATTTCAAAATTTTTTTAATCCTTATTGTTGAACGCATGGCTTGTAATATATATCAAAGGGTGTGAATCTATAATGTTTTTTGTCCGTTATATTTAATATGTCAATCCTTTCCACTTACATGATACTTTTGGAGCTATTTTTGCATTCTAACTATTGTGATATTCTCTTTTTTTATTTGTTAATCTTGTTCATTTTTTAAATTATACGTTGTCATGAGTCTTTGTTGGCATTTGTTTTCTAAATATTATTCTTGTCCATGGTTTGGAGAATGTACTGATAGTTTTTCATTGGATAATGCATGATAGATCGATTCCATTCCATGATCTGTTTTATTACTTTGATCATTATGATATCTCGATTTTTATTCACAATTTAAGAAATCACCATTTTTCTCATTCCACATAACATTTCTAAATTAGCTAACTCAAAATTTAAATAAAAATATCTTGAAAATAGTCATCTAACTCAAGTTGTTCACTCATGAAAGCCCCAAGGCTCTCCACCCTCTTAAATTTGATTCATTTAAAAATTACAAAAAAAAAAAAAAATCAAATTATCTCACCAAATCAAAGGCTCTAGCCTTTGATTTTTACCCTTCCCAGAGGCTTATGCTTCGAGTTGCTCATGAGATGAGAAAAATAAAATGTGCTGATTTTGCTTTATTTGTGAGTAATATAAATACAATATGATTTAATATAAGATTTAATTTTTTTCATCAATCATTGATTGTTCCTATTAATAGAATTGGGAAACTAAAAGTATAGTGCATTAATCAGGTAGACAATGACAGCAAACTATTTTTTCTTATTAGTATAATCAATAGATTAATCTATATAAACTAATATATTTTAATGTGATAAAAATATTATATATTTGATAAAAAATATTTTTAATAATTTTGATGACATAAAACTTGTGTAGGAAAATTTTTATTTTCATCTTAGATTTATATATTGTCTGATTTCTTGGTAAGTGTTACACATTTTGAACCTCCACATAAGGTTCCTTGTAGTTATTGCCCCCATGATGAGTGTTGCCTTTGCTAGCATGACGCTTGGTTGATAGCATGGCTACACTCTTAAGGATGATAAGAATTTCCTTCTCTTGCGACCTACAAATTGGCTATCATGGCACTTGATGATTCCACAAGATTTGTTAAGATTGATCACTTTTCCTTTGAAGGTCACCATAATTCCAATGTCTTCACTAATTGTAGAATCATCCATGTCAAAGAATATTGTAATTGAAGTTAAAAAATATCGTGATTGTTCAAAATGTCAGTTGATTAATGGCTTGATGAATTTTTTCGAGTTGCACAATACTTCTTAAAAAAAAAAAAAAATGAAAAGGGCTTATATTCGTAGAGCACCTCTGTTGACGCATAGGTAGCCATGCATCAATGCCTCTGATAAAAATATCTCACTATGCCCTTTGCAACAATTGTTAAATAATTACACTTCCTTCGAAAGGATTTCTCTCTTTTATGACTTTTAGGATAAACTTGAAGATCGTGTGGCATTTTTTCCATTATGTGAGCCTAATTAAGTTTTCATGTCCATTTTCATTCAATGTCTTCACATTGCCATGTATATATGCATGAAGGTTGATCCATGCAAGCTTTCTACATTATGTAATGCTTATCACCACACTCTAGAAGTTGTGGAATTCTAGAACTGGAAGTAAAAATGCTCTATAACTATTCCAGGCACATCACCATGTGTTGGCACATATGATACCTCCCATCCCACAGGTTACATGCCTAATGTTCATTTTTATTCCCAGAGTGGATCACTATTGGTCCAACCATCACAAAAGAAGAATAGTGTTTTTAAAGCACTAAGTGCAACGCACAAGGATTTCTTCTTGCATCAATTCTCAAAGTATAAGGCAAAGCTGTGCTTTTATGAACTAGAGTGTTCATGATTTATATATCGTATATACACATTAAATAAATAATATAATCATTTGATAACTAACCTTAAACCAAATTAGATAATAATTTTCAGTGAATAGAATAATATGTTAAATAACAATAAATTTTTGCTATCCAAAATAAGAAAAAAAATCAGGGTCACTCAAGGCATTAGTAAACATTCTTGTAACAACAAGAACCCATAAAAAGCATTTAAGCAGCATGTGAGAATGTGATGAGAAAACTACTAAGAAGAAAATAGCTCTATTATGGGAGAATAAAGAACAAACGATGACTTGATTACTATAATAAATAGTCAAAAGAAATGAATGTTTTATCTAGTTATCATGGTAATTTCTAAAATGAACCCTGAACTTTGAACTGAGATTTTCTTTTACTTGGAGCTGAGTGCATAACACTGCAATGTAACACAATGAAGTAGTGTGACATGCATGTTTTATTGCGAGCTTGCAATTCAAAAGTAAGCGATGTGTGGGTCAACGCATAGCTTTGCTTCACTCCTTAAGTGTGTTTTTAATAATAGTGAGAAAAATTAGATGGATTACATTTCATTCAAAATACATTACTATTACTTGAGTTTATCATCTTTTCAAAATAAATCCCAAAATGATCCCTTGACTATTTGTAAGTGGCTAATTTAGTCCCTAAATATCAAATTGTTCCAATTTAGTCGTTGACTATACAAAATTGATCCAAAATGATCCCTCATGTAGAAATAGTGATACAATATTGACCCCAATTTAGTCCCTCAATTATACAAAATTGATTCCAATTTATTCTTCGAGGGATCATTTTGGATCAATTTCGTATATTCAGAAACTAAATTGGAGCAAATAGTCGAGGGACTGTTTTAGGATTTTGTCCTT
This sequence comes from Cymbidium sinense, assembly GCA_021442155.1. Classification (NCBI taxonomy): domain Eukaryota; kingdom Viridiplantae; phylum Streptophyta; class Magnoliopsida; order Asparagales; family Orchidaceae; genus Cymbidium; species Cymbidium sinense. The sequence continues at coordinate 36,694,454 of CM038223.1, forward strand.
ATCTTTTATGGAGTTTCTGATAATCTTAGTTAAGAATTTTTGCCATTCTAGATTGATCTGTTCCTACTGTTATGTTTGTTGTTTGTTGTATTCATGTCTTGGCCATATCTATGGATACTTTATTAATGTGTTTAGTAGGTTCTTGTGTCCACTAACATATATCTTGAAATGCCCATTTCATTGGTCATGTTTGATTGATTTTTTATTCAAATTAATATACTAGAATGACAGTATCTTTCTTTCCATCTCCATGTCTTCTCAAAAATTTTTAAGATAGTTTGCGAGGCCCAATAAAAAAAACATTGTTGTTCTTAGTTCAGAATGACACCTAGTGACCTAGTATAATGGAAAATTAAATGAGACAAAATTAAGGCACTGTACCTGTGATTGTGAGTTCTACATGGTTGTATAGGCCTTATGACATTACCATTGCTGCATTTTATCTCAAGGATTTATTTTTCATTTTGATCTTGAGACCCTAAAGTACTTGAATTTCCAATAAAAAGTTGAAGACATTACACACAAATGGGTTGCATTTTTTTTTTCCAGGAATACTCCTTTTGTCCCTAAACATCATGTCAACAATCAAGCTGTTGATGCAATTTATCACATCTGTTCAGTCTTCACGACAATGTTTGTTTTAATGTTTGGGTTTTCTTGATTGAATGGCTATATCTTCTATACTGACGTCAATGAGAAGTATACTTTGCTTTCCCACGTCCTTGGCTTTCTGGCTTCCTCTTATGAGTTTCATTTCTTTTTCCTTGCACATCCTTGTGAGACTTTATTATTTATTAGTTACATGTGTGTGTTTTAGCCAGGTTTTTTTGGGCCACAGTAAGATCATAGCTCTTGTTTAAAATCCATTTTTTTGGTCCATTATCATGTGAGATTTTACTCGCATTATTGATCAATGTTGGACCTATAGCATGGCATACACCCTCTCCTATTGTTGATTCGCCTTGCCAGGATCTTTATGGACTTCATTCTTAGATTATTTCAGATTAATCATGGTTATGATTTTATATTCATGGTGGCTGATTGATTTTTCAAGTTGGAATATTTCTTGTCATGCAGAAAAATTGTTGATGCATCTGCATCATCTTAAATTTGACATTTTTTTTTCATTTTTATGGGCAACCCACTTCTATTATATCTTATTGTACACTCAATTATTTGGACACTCTAGCACAGATTGTTGATAGTGTTTTTGGGATTAGTTTTGTAACCTTGTCAGTTACTGCAAGATTAAACTGATAAACTAAATTATATGAAGGCTTTTGAGATTCATTGTTGTGATTGCTTAATTAAATATTACTTATTTCTGAATTTGCTTATAATAATTCTATCCATCATATTTAAAGGAAGTTATCTTTGGAGATCAATTAGGGCAAAAACCTGCACGTTTTTATTGATTGTATGAAATTCTACATTTTTGTATACTATTAAGTTTGTTAAGCATGTGCAAAAATTGTAGGTTGATGTCAGAATTCAATAACTAAGTAAACTGAAAAATATAAGTTCGCGTTCGTCAAAATTTTCATTTTTTTCACAAAAGAAATTATATTTTAATTTGTATTGGCTTTTAATTTTTTTAATTTTAGCTTTTATTGAATAAATTAGAATTGATGATATTACAATTGCAAAAAATTGGCCACAACATTTTATTTTTGTTTTCCTAGCATGGTCTTTTATTTATTAAAGACATGGATGTTTCTCATGGCATGAAAAGTGGAGGGTTGTGATAGGTAGTCGACAACCAACGTAAAACTTGTCGAAATAATCATGACATGAATCATTTAAATCATTAATGTTAATCTTCTTTCCAAGCGGCAGCGTTCTTGAATACGTGAAAATGTGCAAGCACATCTACGCCCGGGTCTGTTAAATAAGCAAGGGTTCCCACATTATGGGACGGCAAAGAAGTTAGTCCATGAAACTAAAATTAGGTTATGAACTTGGAATATAGGTACTCTCACAGGTAAATTAATGGAATTAATAGATATTATGATTCATAGAAAGAAAAATATTTTATGTGTTCAAGAAACTAAATGGGTTGGGGAGAAGGCCAAGGAGATTGATAGTTTAGGTTTTAAACTTTTGGTATTCGGGTAGAAGTCGACTAGAAATGGTGTAGGTGTGATTATAGATAAAAGTTTGAAAGATAATGTTATAAATATTAATAGATATGGAGATAGAATTATACTTTAAAGATTATTATTGATATTAAGGTTATCAATATTATAAGTGTTTATGCTCAAGTAGGTTTGGATGTAAGCTCAAGAAAAATTTTGTAATGAATTAGAGATTAATACAAAAGATATCTCTTGAAGAAAAATATTTATTGGAGATTTAAATGGACGTGTTGGTAGAGTGGTAGAAGATTTTAAAAGTATTCACATGGTGATTGATTTGGGTGGTAATGAAGAAGGTAGATATTAGATTTTCTTTAAACTTTATAATTTTGTAGTTCTTGCTTTATTTAAGAAAAGAGATAAACATATTATTACTTAAAATGGATGATTTTTTTTAGATAAGAAAAATAGATCGTTTAGATTATAAAGATTGTAAGGTCATTCTGAGTGAAAGTTTAAAGTAACATCGATTGTTAGTTTTAGATTTTAAGATGAAAGATTGTAAGAGGAAAAATAAATCAAATTATCATCTAAGATTGGATGACTTAGAACACATGAAATAAAATATTTTTAAAGAGATATAAGAGCTTAGAATTTGGGATGTTCATAAGGAAGTTAATGTGGGAAAAAAAGAAAGTAAAATTAAGTAAGTTCTAAAATGTTTGGAGAATCAAGGAAAAATCTCTTTTAATAATAAAATAGTTGGTGGTGGGAGTATCTGAAAAGATAGAAATAAGAAGCGTTGTTATAAAACTTGGTTTAGATGTAAAACTTCGGAGAATTGGGAAAGATATAAAGTGTCTAGAGATTCTAAGAAAGCGATATATGATCTGAAAATTTTGCTTTTAGTTATTTATACTGATAGATTAGATCTGAAAGAAGGTGAAAGATGTATGTATAAGTTAAAAGAGATGAGAAGACCTAGTTCAATTGAGGTGTATTAAGGATGAAAATAATAAAGTACTTTTCTTAGAAAATGATATTGAAAATATGTGGATGAGATATTTTGATAAACTTTTCAATGAAGGATCTAAAAGTACGATTGATTTTAGCAACCTTAATACCCTAAACAAAAATAGAGAATTTTGTTTTTATCGTCGTATTAGTAAATCTGAAGTTTGAGAAGCTTTAAAGAAAATAAAATATGGAAAAACAGTAGGACCTGATGATATTCCAATAGAAGTGTGGAAATGTTTAGTAGATCAAGGAATTTCTTGGCTTACAAATATTTTTAATGTTATTTTAAAGACTAAAAAGATACCAGATGTGTGGAGGAAGAGTTTGTTGGTTCTTATATTTAAGAATAAAGGTGATGCACAAGAGTGTGCAAATTATAGAGGAATTAAGTTAATGTGCCATACATTAAAATTATGGGAGAGAGTAATTAAGCATAGGTTATGATGTGATACAAAAGTTTCTCACAATCAGTTTGGTTTCATGCCAGGTAGATCTACTATGGATGTTATACATTTGTTAAGAGGTTTGATGGAAGTATAGAGAAAGTAAGGAGGATCTACATATGATATTATTGATTTAGAAAGCTTATAATAAAGTTTCAAGAGATGCTCTTTGGAGAGTTCTGACGAGAAAGGAGTTTAGTTATATTCAAGTCATTAAGGATATGTATACTAGACTTGTGTCCAAACACAAGGAGGATTGACAAAATATTTTCCTATTTCAGTTGGATTACATCAAGGATCAACTTTAAGCCATTATCTTTTTACTTTAGTTATGGATGTTCTTACTGGCATTTACAGGAAGATTTACCTTGGTGTATGCTTTTTGCTGATGACATTCTTCTTGTTAATAAGACTAGAGAGAGAGTCTAAGAGGAACTTGAATTATGGAGGTCAACATTAAAGTCTAAAGGTTTTCGTTTAAGTAGATCTAAAACTGAATATATGGAGTGTGATTTTAGTTGTAGAAGTTCTAGTGATAGTGTTGTGACATTGGGTGAACAAGTCATTAATAAGAGTGAGCGATTCATATATTTAGGCTCTATTGTTCAAAATAATGGTGAAATAGATGGAGATGTTATTAGTAGAATTCAAGTTGGATGGTTGAAGTGGAGGAATGCATCTGGCCTATTGTGTAATAGAAAAGTTCCACTTAAACTTAAGGAAAAATTTTATAAGATGGTGGTATGATCTGCTATGACTTATGGTGCAGAATGTTGGCCAATAAAAGATAAGCATAAGACTAAGTTAAGTGTTATAGAGATGAGGATGCTCTGGTGGATGAGTGGCTTTACTCTTAGAGATAGAATACGAAATGAGTATGTTCGGGAAAAAGTTGGAGTAGCTCCAGTGGCAAATAAGATTAGAGTGAGTCGCCTTAGATGGTTTGACCACATAAAGCGTCGGCCGTCCGATGACCTGGTTAGGAGAGTAGATGCATTAGATTTGCCTTATGTTAAGAAAGGTAGAGGTTGACCTAAAAAGACTTGGTTAAGATGTTAAAAAAATGACCTTAGTATACTTGAATTAAATGAGAATTTGACACATAATAGGACACAATGGAGATGAAGGATTCATGTAGCTGACCCCCACTTTGTGGGATAAAGGCTTGTTGTCGTCGTTGTATGGATGTTTCTCAAGCAGTTCATACATCACCCGTGCACTTTTGGATGATTATTTTGTTGAGTACTAGGGATAGATGATGCAGTGCAACATCAATAGATCCATCGTCATCACTATCCAACACATCATCTTATTTGTCTTCGAAATGCTACTTTAAGAAAATAGAATTATTATGTAATAATGATATAATTAAAGACTTCCTTATTTAGAGGTGTTCTTTCTTTGAAAAAAAAATTTCTTATGAATTTTTTTTATTACCTTTTGATTACTTTTCTATTTTTCTAATTCCTAGTATGATAAAACCATTCTTATGAATAAGTGATGGTTGTATTTTGTAATTTCACTTCTTATTATCAAAACAATTACATGCAAAACAAGCTTGTGATATCTCTCCCTCCCTCTTAATTGTCAGTTCCTCTTTCTCTTCCTTTCCTCTATCTATGTCTCTCTCATCTTTTTCTCCCTCTCTCTCTCTCTCTCTCTCTCTTCTCTCTTCCTCCATTAATTCTTCTCCCTCTATTTTACAAAAGCTCTCCATATGGTTCTTTCCTCTTCTTTTATTCAAACAGGTGCAAGCAAATTCATGTTCAATTAAGACGGTAATTGTGATTTTTTTTTTTTTTGTTTTTTTGTGAAGATATGTCTCTTGCTATTGCATATTCATCATTGTTCTTTTTCTTTTTTTAGTGGAACGGGGGGAGGGGAAGTTGGATGGGTACGGGGGATGAAGTGGCGAGGTCTTAGCTGCAATTTTATTTCAGAAAATTTTGCTATAATACCAGCATTAACAAAATATGATCACTCTGATAACAAATTCATGGAGATCCTTTCTTCATGATCTCCTTTTGATATTTTCTTCCTTTTCTCATAAATATTCTTTTAGGTTGGTTATTTTTTTTCTTTGGTTTCATGCTTAATAGAGAAAGTGATGAATTAGGCTTGTAAAGAGAGCATTCTAAAGAGAGAAAAACTTGGTAGTTTCAACCAAAGGGATTTGTGAATTGGAGAATTTTGGAAATCAGGCCTTACAAGTGGGGGGAGAAAGTTAACTGTAGGGGGAAGGGAAAGAGGCGAGAGAATAGAAGGAATAGCTTTCAGTTTAATTCATAATATAATAATTATTACAACCCACTCATACTCCAATTTGAAGAAATACGGGTTACATGGATAGTTCAATCTTCAAATTTAAATCTAGATAAATCATGATGAAGAGATAAATTCTATCATCTAGATAAAATAAAAGATTATTTTAATGAATAGGATAACTAATTTGATTACTTTTTCATAGGAATCAAATGCATAAACTGAAGTAATATGCTCACAATAATCCAAAATAATTAGAATTATCTTAATGAATTGATGATGCATTTCTTGTGTTGCATCAGTTGGTCCTGCCATCACTAGAATTATTTTAAATACAGGAAGAGAAAAACAAAGCAGCAGCTTTGAAGAATGCCTATGTTTTAATGGGAAGGCATCAGCTAGAGCTTGCAGTTGCTTTTTTCATTTTGGGTGGTGATCCTTCTTCTGCTGTCACTGTATGTGCCAAGAATCTTGGTGATGAACAGCTTGCTCTTGTAATTTGTAGACTTATTGAGGGATGTGGAGGACCATTAGAGAAACAACTGATATCAAGCATCCTTCTTCCAAATGCTGTCGAGAAAAAAAATTACTGGTTATCTAGCATTCTTGAAGTAAGTTTTGTGATTACTTATACTTATTTATCTTGAATTAGTCATTTTGTCCCTTAGTGATTTGCCATTTTATTCATGCAGTGGAGCTTAGGAAACTATTCTGAGTCTATTAAAAGGCTATTTGAGCCTTCATTACACTCTTCAAATTACGCAGCTGCTAGAAAGTGCTGCCATGTTTCATTTGCAGACCCTCATATTGGTCGGTACTGTTTAATTCTGGCCTCGAAACATTGTTTGAAAAATGCGATTGGTGATTATCTTGCTTCAGTGCTGTCAAAGTTTGCTACAATGATGGATGTTTATTCCTTGAAGAGATTTGGACTCCCCGTGAGTGCATTTCAAAGTAATCTTATTTTCTATTTCAATTGTATATTGACTTCTCTTACTGCTAAAACACTTTTGTCTCTCCTTCCTCGCTCTATGACTGTTTAGAGTCCTATGTTCTTGAGGCTTGATTGTCTTCTTAATTTAGTATTATTCCCTTGTTTCCTACATTTATATGCATAGCCATATTTCCTAGAAAACTGATTAGCTTATAATAAAAAAATTATGTGTTGAAAAACGAAAGTACAATGCTTATGCTTTTTATCACTCTAACTTGCTATTGCTATATTGACTTCCAACTTATGTCTCCTTAGGAACTGTTCGTTGGACTGAAGTGGTGAAGAATAGTCTGTTCATTTTCTGGTGTCTTGTTAATGATATATTTGGCATGGGTTTGATTCTTTCTATGTTGAGTTTATATATTATGAATTTCTTAATCGGTCTATTTTGCTTTAACATGGTACTAGCCTCCATTAGCTTCCTACATCTTGACTTGTTATTGTTACCTTTTGTACTTTGCAAAGTTGATTCAATTAAAAATGACAAAACACAGATGTGATGTTGCATGAAATCTAATTGATGTGTCTCAATTGAAGTTGAACTCGCTAAATCGTCACGTATTTCCCAAAACAAATTGCGCCATCACCTCTAGAACATGGAAATTACTTATAAAAACCCCTTGATTTTGCTCAACCCATTGTGCAAGGAACAAACAAAAAATTTGTGTGAAAGCGATGATGAAAAAATGAGAAGCAAAAATTTATTGCATGATAATCAATTAAAAGGTTGCAAATTCAGGTGAAGAAATTAGGTAAAGAAGTATTGTGTATTCATTGTCTCTTCAAAGACATGCTCATGAAGCTTGCGAGCAAAACTATGGGCAAGAAATGATTGGCCAGGAGAGTAGAGAAAGTTGGAGAGTAGATACATATATTGGGAAGCAATTGCATTAATTTTTTTGGCTTATGGAAATAAATGACTAGAAAGTAATGTAAATAAAAATTTAAATTAACCATGCAATGGGAACTACTCATATGATCAACAAGAGTAGGAAAGACCCATAAGAGGTCCAACTAGAGAAAAATTTAGAATGGCATGGTTAATTGCAATCTCCATAATGTAGATTTACATAATAGCTTCCTCATATTTATCACCAGCTTTTAACACCATAATTTATGTTCGCCTCTTATTTTTTAGATTGACACAACCTATATCTTCACACATCTTCTCTAACTGGGAATATAATTAAATAATAATCAACAATCTAACTATTGATATCAAGGTATGCTAAAATGTTTGGCATTGTATTTACATAAAGGTTTCTAGGTCTTATGAAAACTCTTAAGGTCACCATGCCAATAAAGTGGGTTGTAACTATCAATCTTTTGGTTTTATCCTCTACATGCTAGGAGTGATATGGTTTAGGTATAATGTAAATTCATTTTAACATGAAAGCCTTTCTAGCCAATTTACCAATAAGGTAAGGCCATAAATTTCAAACTCTAGGTCTAATCCTTTATGTGCTATGACTGGAGTTGACAAGGCTCCTGTATAATAAAAATTTAATAAGATAAATCCTATCAGATCACCTTGCTTATAAGATTTAGACCCAATCTTTTATATACGAGGATAGAGATCTTAGATATTTAATACTTGATTCTCTACATATGGGGATAAATTAGATATGGATAATAACTCAAGAGTTTATGATCAAATTGGTTCTCCAATTATTTATAGAGGTCCAATTTAGTCCCAGATTTATTAAAAGGACCATCGCATTGAATAATTTTAATGAAATAAAAAAAATAATTTTATGATTGTATCTAATGAAATAATTCTAATGAAATAATTATAATTAAAATATTTTCAATAAATTAATGTAATAATTTTACATTTATAACATCAAAATAAAAAGAAATTCAAACTCTTTTATTACAAGAAAAATTTATTTGTTCAAAAATATGTATAATATAAATCTAATCTTCTTGAATATGATTGAACTTGTTGCACACATGCAAAAAAAATTGATAACAGATGAGATGCTTCATAAATATAGAAAAAATTAAAATTCTATTTTAACACTCCTAATCTATTACTTTTGGATGGTAAGATCAAATTAGTCCCTTTTTAAATAATCAGGGGACCAAATTGGTCCTTTTAATAAGCCTGGGATTAGATTGGTCCTTCATAAATAGTTAGAGGACTAATCTAGTCTTAAACCCCATAACTCAATTTTGTATATTGACTTGATTCTTCACATGTGGGGTAAAGTAGACTTGATTCATATATTGATAATTGCTCTATTAGAGAAATAATGATTTAACCATTGGTTTTGCTAGAGTACTTGACAATGCGTTTGGATAAAGCTTACTAAAATGGAAAATAATTTTAAGAAAATTGTGTCGCCATTAGTCCCAACCTTTAGACTCAATCATCTATATATGGGGATGGAGTTGAGAGTGGTCGTAATCCAGTTGTTGAAAGCTTAATTATCTACATATGAGAGTATATAAGTTCTAAAGAGTCAAAAAAATTAAAAAGTGCAGTATTCATTAAAATATTTTCCATGAATTTGCATGTCTCCAGGGCCTTGTACAATAAAAATGTGTTAAAATTAAATCTCTTATGTTCTTTTGTTTATGAGGTGTAGTTGTAGGACCTATTCTTTCAACTTGATCCTCTTCTGCCAAATGAAGTTTTTGCATGATCAATTGTTCTGCAATTGTGTAACCCCTTAACACAATCCACATTATAGATTAATATTGGGGAAACAAATCTAAAAGATTTTATATGTAAATTCTTTTGGGCTCTGTCTTCTATTACCAAGTTAATAGGTTGTAAACTCCACCAATGAACTTGATTCTTTATGAGTAACTAGTGAAGTCGACAACTTTTATGGCACCAAGATCAACACATAATATTAAAAGCTATTGTGCCTACTCTATTTAAGAAAAGAGATAAGCATGTTATCATTTGGAAAAATGGATTTGGTAAAAGAAGATTGATTATTTTCTTATAAGGAAAGTAGATCGTTTTTATTATAAATATTATAAGGTTATTTTGGAGATTTTAAGATAAAGGGTTGGAAGATAAAAAATTGATTTGGGATTAGATGAGATATTTAAAGAATGCTAATAAAAATATTTTAAGAGTAAGCTAAAAGATCTTAGGATTTGAGATATTCATGAGGAAATTAGTATTGTGAGAAAAAAATAACAAGTGAGATTAAGCAAGTTGTAAAAAATGTGCTTAAAGAATTAAAAAGAAAAGCTCCTATTAATAAAAGTAGTTGATGGTAGAGTTAAAATGTGCAAGAAAAGATCAAAATGAAGAAGTTTTGCTATAAAAATTGATTTAGATGTATAAGTTCAGAGAATTAGAAAAGATATAAAGTGGCTCATAGGGATTTTAAGAATGCAATATGTGATGAAAATAGTTCAATATTTAGTGATTTATATAATAAATTAGATATTAAAGAGAGAGAAATATGTATATATAAGTTAGTCAAGCAGAGATATAGAAGAAAAAAATTATTTTAAGTGAAATGAATTAAAGATGAAGATCATAAAATGCTTTTCTTAGGAGAGGATATTTTATCATAAGTGGATGAGATATTTTGATAGACTTTTCAATGAAGGTTATGAGAATATGATTGACTTTAAAAATTCTTTAAATGAAAATAAATATTTTTTTTATTGTCATATTAATAAAATGGAGGTTGGAGAGGTCGCAAAAAAAAAAAAAAAAAAATTGAAATGTAGAAAAGTTGTAGGACCTGATGTATTCTCATAGAAGTGTGGAGATGTTTAGGAGATCAAGAAATTATTTGGCTTATAAAACTTTTTAATAGAGGAATTAAATTAATGTGTCATATATTAAAATTATGTGAGAGAGTAATTGAGCATAGATTACAATGTGATACAAATGTAAAACTAGTTTGGATTTATGTCGGATAGGTCAACTATAGATGTTATACAGTTGTTTTGAGGTTTGATGGAGAAGTATAGAGAGAGTAAGGAGGATCTACATATGATATTTGTTGATTTAGAGAAAGCATATGATACAATTTCAAGAGAAGTGCTTTGGAGAGTTCTAGAAATTAAGGGAGTTAATATTGCTTATATTCAAGTCATTAAGGATATGTATGTTGGATTTATCACTTGTGTTCAAACATAAGGAGGATTGACCAAGCATTTTCCTATTTCAGCAGATTACATTAAGGTTTGGCTTTAAACCCTCATCTTTTGTACTTTAGTTATGGATGTTCTTACTAGACATTTATAAGAGGATGTTTCTTAGTGTATCCTTTTTGCTGATGATGTTCTTCTTGTTGATAAGACTAAAGCAGGAGTTCAAGAATAACTTGAATTATGATGGCCAACCTTAGAGTCTAAAAGCTTACATTTGAGTAGATTTAAAACTGAATATATGGACTATAATTTTAGTTGTAGAAGATCTAATGGTGGAGTGGTAGCAATAGGATCAAGTCATTAAAAAGATTTAACGTTTTAAATATCTTGGGTTTATTGTTCAAACTGATGGTGATGTAGATGAGGATGTTATCAGTAGAATTCAAGTTGGGTGGTTGAAGTGGAGGAATGCATTGGGATTGTTGTGTGATAGGAAAGTATTGCTTAGACTTTAAGAGAAAATTTTACAAGATAGTAGTGAGACCTACAATGCTTTATGGCTCAAAATATTAGCCAATAAAAGAGAAGCATAAAATTAAGTTAGTGTTGCAGAGATGAGGATGCTCAGGTGGATGAGTGGCTTTACACTTAGAGACAAAATGAGAAACGATTATATAGTTGATAAGGTTAGAGTAGCTCCAGTTGCATATAAGATTAGAGAGAGTTGCCTTGGATGATTTGGCCACTTAAAATGCTGGCCGTCTGATGACCTAGTTAGGAGAGTAGATGTATTAGATTTGGTCTATGTTAAGAAAGGTAGATCTAGACCTAAAATGACTTGGTTAGGAAGTATAAAAAATTATATTAATTTATTTGAATTAAATGAGAATATTGCACTTAATATGATATGGAAAAAAATGATTCATGTACTTCATGCAGTGAGATAAAGGCTTGTTTTTGTTGTTGTTGTGTTTGGTGAAGGCCAATGATATTGAGTAACCAATATGACAGAACAACTCAAAGAAGTATCGTCATATCTGTTCCAAGTTTGAAGTACCATTTCCACAAATAAGAATCCTCTCTCTTATATTATTATAGGATCTATGGGGCAATTAGTTAGATGTAGATGTTTGTTTAATGACCCTACTTATATGATAGAAAAGGATCCCATGATCTTGAATCAATCTTATCTCTTGAATGAAGGGGTTTTCAACAAGTATGTAAAGATCAATATTAGTTTAATAAAATTTTAGATTCTTTTCATTCTAGTGTGTATGTTGTTGGATGTGAATTTTCTAAGGGGTTGTAAGTTTTGGTGACATATTCTATGATAAATTTTTTTTTATGTATTGTCATGAGATTTGGATCATTCATTTGGTGATTTATATCCTTGCTTTTTTTTATCTACATACTTGGTGATTGATTTTGTTGTGTGATTGAGATTTAGTTAAGATTGCTTTGATTTGATTTTTTATTTTTGTTGTGTAAATCCTAAGCATTGTCTGATTTTATTTTATCCTTAGGTTTCTTATTAAATTTCAGATTTTTGACAATCTGTAAGTTGTCATTTAGTATGAAATTTAAGCATTTTTTAATTTGCTTTAAAAGGGATTAAATTTTGTCAAATTAAGAATTGGTGGGTTGTGAATTTTGATCTTTTATGTGCCTTTTTTGTACAACCCATCCTATATTTTCATTAGTAAACCCTGCACTCTAGATATTGTGCATCAAGTATCTTTCTATCTTACGTTACATTTGTGCTTGGCTTCAAAACGTTTGTTGGATATGACTCTAGTTTGAGAGTTGTCAAAAAAGAAAAAAAAAGAAAAAAAAAGAAAAAGTCCTCATGGTGTTCTAATTGGCTTTTTGCTCATATCCACCATTCCATTTCTGAGGCCAGATGTTTTTATGCTCTCATGATCTTTGTCCAAATTGTTTGCAATGCAACTTGACCGATGTTTTAATGGTTTTTTTATAGTCCTTTTCTTTTCAAATGGTCTATCTTGTGGTGCTTAATAAGGCGTTTCTTTAGTTAATTCAAAACTATATTTATAACTAATTTGCTTAGACTATGATGTGTGTAAACCCGAAAACCTCTCTTTTACTTCTGTAGCTGGAGGCATTGGAGTGCTTTGCTTCTCATACAGTGGAGGAAAATTCTGAATGGAACACTCAAGATGTGGAAGCTATTTTTCAAGGATTTCTAAACCCCTGTTTTACTGCTTCTGCTACTGCTAATGCAACTCAAACATGGTTACAAGAAGGTGTTGCATACCATTTTGCGTCAAATTTTAGACTAAGTCTGGCAATGCTACACATTTCAAGTTTATTCCGAGAGCTTCCGTGTTGGGCATATGGGAATCCATCGGTGTTTCCTGAGTTGCTGAAGCATGATGATTCTGAGAATGAACAAGACAAACATATCACAAGCGTATTCAGGGAAAAGTTGAATGCGGATATTTTAGTATTTGAGCAGAGGTACTCACTTAAGTTGATAGATTTAGCCAACATGGTACTTGAAACTTCTCCTAAAGTGAAATTTCCATTCTCTTCTCATATTCATTTGTTCTATTTTTTGCAATTGTTGACAACGGATGGATTTCTGGTTTTTTTTTACTCTAGGTATTGCTCTTTGCGTGCAACAGTGGATTGTTATTTCTTGGCTACCAATTGTTGCAGGGAATTGTTTTTTGGGAGGATGATGTTGATAATCAGCATAGAACTGTCCATCCCACTTCATGCCCTGTTGTGTTTGATCTGTTTGTGAAGGCAAACAAGGAGCTCCTTTATGCGTATTCTCGATATGTTGTATGTTGCCATTTATCTGATTCCACATTGAAGCTACTTTCTGGCAGAGTATCCACTGCAGAAAATTGTAGTGATGCTTATATTCAGAGGACTTATTGTGTGCAGAGCTTGATATGTTCCTTGAGGTTTGTCAAACCCCTGGTGAAATATTTTGATCATGCGCTACTTACAGAAGGACTTGCTTTGAGAACCTACGCATTTCTTGAACTTGTAGAGTACTTGATGTGCTTTTCTAGCAACTGGTTTAGCCGAAATTTAAGCACGCTGATTCAAATGGTGTGCCAAATGCATAGAGCTTCTGTTACTAATCATAATTCTATTGAAGTTATGACAGGTGAATTGATGAAGCTTCTGCATCATACCTCAGATAGTAATACTAGTGATGCATCATATGATGTTACAAAAATATTACATGACTCCATCAACCAAAAAAACCAAGTTAAACAAAGTAACTCTGTAGCATTTTTAATCCCAGAAGATGAAAGGTGGCAATTGATAGGAGCTTCTTTGTGGATACGCAATACCAGCTTTACTCATCAACAGTTGAGCAGATGTTTTTCTGCAGAAGAGTTTGAAGCTAAAAAGTCGATTACAGATCATAATCAGCTCCATATCATTGTTGCTAAATTAACAGTGGCATCTATAACATATGTTTCCTGTTCATTAGCAAAACAGCTTGCATCTTTTCTTAGAGAAAAAGCATCTAAGGGCTTACCTGTTGCAACTTTTGCTTGGTTGGAGGAATCTGGCCTGCATGAATTCAGCTCCCTGCCACATCATATTGATCAGGGAGTTTGCATCAGGAAACTATCTACCAGTGAGGACAGGGAGGTCCTTTTTGAAAATTTGTGGGAAATCTCTGTTAATGCGAAGGAAATTTATCAGAATTTGTTGAATGGAAGAGTTTATGGCTTTATTTATAGTAGTGAGAAGCTCCCTTCATGCTGGAAAGATTTTCAAGAAATAAACCTCCCTGAGCAAACGAGTGGTACTTCTCATCATAAATCTGAAGGCTATTATGGCAGTAGTGCCAGTAATGCAGTCAGATCTATCATTGCTAAAAAGAAATTGGATACTGATTTCTTCCATGAATCAAGTAGAAGATATTCAAATCCAATGTTTGAGAAAGTTAATTTTGGCAATCCAACAGAAATAGTAAAGAGAAGTGGAGAGCTTCTGGAGGTTGTTTCCACCTCTTAATGTCTAGCTATGATTGTCATTTTGAATGTTCAAGGGGCTTTGTTGCTGTTATACTTTGTATTTATTTCTCTTACTCTTTCTGCATATTTCCATAAGATCTTTCAGTTAAACGTTATATTGCATCTTCCACATTTAACAGTCAATTTGCACCAAATTTGTAGGCAGTTTGCTGTAATTCCATCTATGAGCAACAATTAGCTACCACTAGCAATCGAAAGGCAAGTTTTCTTATGCAAAGTGAGATCTGTTTCTATTTTTCATTTCAAACATTCTTTTTATGCTGTGTAATCACAGTTTATGCTGCCAAAATTTAATTTGTACGCTACATAATATCTTCAAACTACTTTTCTAGTTGGATTACTGTGACATAACGTGGAATTGCAATTCATGCAATTATTGCAATGTGTATTTTGTTCTTTACATGATCTTACCAAGCATCATAAAATCAGGCCATAATTTATAGCATTTTGAGTATGTATGTTACATTAAGCATCTCCTTGATTTATTTATTTTGGTAACTATTTGTGTGATAGGACCAGAGATATTGATTGGTCCTTTTGGATGACAACTGACTTCTATGCTCCCTTCACTGGAAATCTTAGCAATTTTTCTTTCTTTGTCATCTCTAGTTACAGAAAGTCAAAAAGTTGGAGAAATTGAAAAAAATGGAAAATACTGATTAGAATTTCAGGAGAAGTATGTTTTGTGAATGGACGGTTGTTGTTGTTGTTGGCTGGGCAGGTTAAGAGATCACAGTGTCTGCTGAAAAAGGAAAAAATGGGTGTGTTTGAGAGATGATAGTGGGGGGAATATTGCAGATTAAACTGGTATGTAGAGACTAATTGTTGTTGGCATGCTGGAGTATTGTGCCATAGTAAGGGTGAGATCAATTTCTGACATTGCTTGAAAGACATTTATAACTTTATTAGCAATGAAGAGAGATCTTGGTCATGATTCTCTTTTTCCAGGGGATGTAAATACTATATTGTATAAGCAAAGATTAGGACATTTAAGAATGAGCATGAAGGTGATAGGTAGGGGAGGAAGAAATTAGTATTTGTTTTTAGGAGGAGGTGCACACCCTAGCTCCTTCATGACACGCTTTTGTGCGTGCTTTCGTGGACATCTGAGGCTTGCTTCCACCTGAGTTTGTGACTCACTATCAAGGTGCACATTCGCATGCATTTCCGCATGTATTTCTATGTGAATTTCTTTTTGGGTTCGTCCGCTTGTTCTCCTCTTTAGCAAGAACATGATATCTCTCACCTCCTTAACAGGTGCATGTTCTCCAACCCTTGCTCTTGTGTGAGAAGGTGCCTCCTCATCCTACATCTTGATCCAACGTGGTTGTTTTTTATCCTTCTAGGGTAGCGGACTGTCTCTCATTTTCTGCTCTCCCCTTCGATTGGTGATCCTTTTTTCCCAGTTCTATAGGTTAGACTCATCTCTTCACCTATTTTGAGCCATTCATCTTGTCCCTCATTTTCTTGTTCTGCTCTACAATTGATTGGTGAATTTTCATTTGTTTTTTTAGTCATCATCATATTATTATCAGAATTTCTTTGGAGTCAGATTACACTAGGTTCTTTTCTCATCATACATACTACACCGACAGATTTTTGATGATAATCCTGAAGTGGTCTCCACTTTTGGGTTTACTTAGTTTGTGTTTACTCTACTTAAACCAATCAATCTTATATTCACTAAGATCTATTTTTGACAAATCTTTGCAAATTGATGCTGTTATTACCTATTTTTGTAGGCCTTTTGTTGCCAGGGGCTTAGTGAAAATGGGTGTTATCTCTACTTTTCGTAAGGTAGTGTGGATTGGTACATCATTTTGTGGTTACTATAGAAGGTTAAATTCAAGGCATGCATCAATAGTGCTCACTCTATAAGATCTTTGGCCATGCTCTATCTAATTATTTCAAAGCTGATGTAAAAATTAAGAAAATCAAATACAACAACAACAAGCTTTTATATCCCATTAAGTGGGGTCGGCTAGGTCTTTGGATGACTGACATTTTATGTGACCAAACCATCTAAGTCGACTCTCTATAATCTGATTTACCATTGGAGCTACTACAATCTTTTCACGAATATATTTATTTTGCATTTTATCTCTAAGAGTAAAGTCACTCATCCACTTGAGTATTCTAATCTTTGCAACACTTAAACTTAATTTTATGCTTCTCTTTTATTGGCCAACATTTTGCACCATAAATCATTGTAGGTTTACCACCAACTTATAAAATTTTCTCTTAAGTTTAAGCAGCAACCATCCAACTTGAATTCTACTAATAACATTCCCATTTATTTCACCATCATTTTGAACAATAAACCTGAGATATTTGGAACGTTCAGTCTTTTTAACGACTTGATCACCCAATGTCACAGCACTACCTCTAGAACTTCTACAACTAAAATTACACTTTTTGATGTAGTGAAATGAAAACTTCTAGACTTTAAGGTTGACCTTCATAATTCAAGTTCTCTTGGACTCCCTCTCTAGTCTTATCAATAAAGAGAATGTCATCAACAAAAAGCATACACCAAGTTACATCCTACTATAAATGCCTAGTAAGAACATCCATAATTAAAGCAAAAAGATATGGGCTTAAAGCCGATCCTTGATGTAATCCAATTGAAATAGAAAAATATTTTGTTAATCCTTCTTGTATTTGGACACAAATAACAACTCTAGTATACATATCCTTAATGACTTGAATTTAAGCAATATTAATTCCTTTCTTTTCTAGAACTCTCCAAAGCACTTCTCTTGGAACTTTTTCATATACTTTTTCTAAATCAACAAATATCATATGCAGATCCTCTTTACTTTCTCTATACTTCTCTATCAAACCTATCAACAAATATATAGCATCCATGGTAGATCTACCAACATGAAACCAAATTGATTTAGAGAAACTTTTGTATCACATCGTAACCTATGCTCAATTACTCCCTCCTATAATTTTAATGCATGACACATTAACTAAATTCCTCTATAATTTGCACACTCTAGTCCATCATCTTTATTCTTAAATATAGGAACTAACAGACTCTTTCTTCACTCATCTGACATCTTTTTAGTCATTAAAATAACATTAAAAAGATTAATAATATAAGAAGTTTCTTGATCTCCTAAGCATTTCCACAATCCTATTGGAATATCATCTGATCCTACTATTTTTCCACATTATTTTTTTTAAAACTTCTCCAACTTTAAATTTACTAATATGACGATAAAAATAAAATTTTCTATTTTTATTTAATATACTAAGGTTACTAAAATCAATTGTATTTCAAAATTTATCAAATTATCTCATCCACCTATGTTCAATATCTTTTCCTAAATAAAAATACTTTATGATTTTCGTTCTTAATGAATCTTTCTTTCTCAAATAATTAAGAAAATCAAATAATTAGAATAATTAAGTTCCTTAAAAAAATTATATCAATCATGACATCCTCTCTTTCTCAATGAACATCGTTCTTTCATTAGTGGAGTTTTGCTCTCAAAATTTAGGATTGAATGATCCTTTAAAAGTTATATTTGGTGTGTCTGCTCCTACTATATCTTTGACTTCAGTATCTACATCTCGTACAGTTAATGTGAATATTGATTCTTGTGCTTTGAAAGTTCCTCTCTCTTTTATTCGTGAAGACACAAGTTCATAATTTATTATATTCTTTTGATTTAGATGGGAGCATTCTGAGTTAGGGCACACTGACAGAATAAAAAATTTCTTATCACTTTGTTTTTCAGCATGCTTCAAGTTTGGTTCGCCAAGGAAGCTTGTACTTCATTGTATCTTTATTTTCTCCACTCATTTTTTTCTGATAATTTTTGTTAGTTTCCCTTTCCTATACTTTCATCAGTTGGTACAAAATTCTGATTAAAAAAAGTTTATTTGACATGTACTTTATAATTAACCTTAAGTAATTATATATGACAATTCTCTTTGTGCAGTGTATGTTCTCTCACCTCTTATTTGGGTTTGCTTCTGCATCTTGGTTCCATAAGCTGTTTTGCCCCTTGTATTGTGCTAACATGCATACTGGCGTATAGTTTCTCTACTTATCATGCTTGCTTATCACAACTTTATGCTTGTGATTGGCTGAGCATTCGCCCTGTGTGTTTGGTCGTGAGTTTCTTTTGTTAATGCCTTATGGTGTCTAGCCATGCTTGTATTCAAGCTTAGGTAAAGTTGTTGCTCTTAATCCCCATTATATCTAGAGCAGTTGATACCTTCTCGATTTGCTTTCTTAACTTATGTAGATTGTTATTCTTCATCTTGCCTTTGTTTTCATGCTTGTCCCCTTCCCTCAAATGTGGGTGGAACTTTGGTTGACATTTTGACCTTTGCTAGGAATCCTCCTCCTTTAGTGTGACTTTCTCTGTGTGTTTCATCTGCTCTTTCTTTTATATTAGCTACTCCTAGGTTTTGAAAAGTCATCACTTCCTTTCTTAGTGTCTTTTATATTTTTGATGCTCCTACTTTAGTTTTATCGCCAGGTGTCTCGATTACTTCTTTTACTAATTGGCCCATATGGCTATTGTTTCTTCAATTATTAGTGTTTCTTGGTCCCCAATGATATTGTTAGGGGATTGAAAACTTTTGGTTCTTAGTGGGCCAATTTTTATCCTTTCATTTTGGGATTAGATCTCGTCACAAATATCCCTTCACATTTTAAGATAAACCAATTATTTTTTACTTATATGCTAAGATTTTTGAGCTAGCTACTCTGATTTCTTTCTCTATTGTGGGTAAGTTCTCGATGAGGTGCCCTAGTCTTGAGATTTTTTTTCCATTTCTATTAAATGAGAATTTGACACATAATAGGACACAATGGAGACGAAGGATTCATGTAGCCGACCCCACTTAGTGGGATAAAGGCTTGTTGTTGTTATTACACTTACTAATGGTTGTGAATATTCTATTGGACTTCTTGAATCTCTCCATATTATTGGCAGATAATGGGTTTTAGCAAATTATTCTAGAGCTTTTTCTTGTTAAATCTTCAATGTGTTTGATTATTTGCTTCATATGTTAAAGTAGTTTTCAAAACTCATTCACAGAATCTCTTATCACTTCAGTTTGAATTTATTTTCCTCCTCTTTGACAACATTATTTCAATCAGTCCATATTATATTTTCTAGGTTCTATCTTTGGCAAATTATCACAAGTGGATGATTCAATTGCTCCTCTTAATCTTTTGTTGCTAGGGTTTTAGTTGATATGGATGCTTTACCTATAGGCAAGGAGGTTTGGATTGTGTCACCTCTTATGGATATAATAGAATGTTGAATTTGAAAACATAATGTTATATCGCACCTCTTATGAAATTTTTGTCCACAAATATTTTGATTGTTTCAAAGCTCATCCTGAATTAAGAAAATCATTTGTTATATAATGTGAACTTAGAGCTATGTTTTTGGCAAGCAAAAAAAGTCAGTTTTTTTTTTTTAAATTTAAAAATCTCTAAATTTAAGAAGTTTGAATTGATGCACTATGATGTCTAATTACTAGCTCTGATCCGATCTTTTGGTAGCTCATTGTACTACGTCATATTTATTAATGACTCAACATGGAAGGCATGAGTTTTTTTTTTTTTTTGAAAAATAAATTTGATGCATTTACCATTTTTAAGAAGTGGAGACTTAGACAGGACTTAAAGCTAAGTGTTTGAAGTTAATTGCAAGTGCACAGAACAAAACACAAGGGAGACAACAGATTAGATTGGTTAGAATGAAGATTCTTAAACAAGTGTGTGAGGATCATGAGGTTGCACATTGGATTACACAAGAAATTTTGCACATAAGAAAATTTAGTATGTGGACAAGACCATCTGGTTTAAAATCTTGAAGAAGAGTGGAAGTGGAAAAAGATTTACAGATTTTTACAAAATTTTAATTGATGTAGATGGATCTTTGATGCATAAAAAGTTTTCAATTTAATATTGATTTTAGACTATTTTTTTATTGATATGACTAAATAGAAGTTATAAAATCCAAAGTTGTAATATTTGATGAACACAAGCTATATAGGAATATATCAAAAATAGCTAAGAAACATGAATTATATATGAGGATTACTTGATAGATCAAAGACTTTATATTGATAGAAAAGGACATCTAGAAGGTTTTAAAGATTCAATGTTCTATTTCTTGAAGTTGAGAGACTCCAAGAGTAGCATTTCATGATTTATCTAAAGAGAATCAGAATTGAAGAAATGAACTCTCTGTGAGAACATAACTAAACATTAAGTCTATTTCCTAAAGAGAATGTAAAATTAAAACAAATCCTAGATGAGGAGAAATAGATAAAGAGATTTTGAGTTAAAGAAAAGTACATCTAGAATTTTTTAAATGGATTAATTCATATGTGAAGTTATATAGAGATCTAGAGGTGAATTTCATTTTCTAAGAAATCCTAAGTCTAGAAGAAGAGATGGATATCTGAAAATTTGATGTATGTTGTGTTATGATTATAAAGCTTGTTATTTG
The DNA here is from genome assembly GCA_021442155.1 of Cymbidium sinense. Classification (NCBI taxonomy): domain Eukaryota; kingdom Viridiplantae; phylum Streptophyta; class Magnoliopsida; order Asparagales; family Orchidaceae; genus Cymbidium; species Cymbidium sinense. Next base: position 36,715,835 of record CM038223.1, read on the forward strand.
AAATCTAATTGACTTTAGTTAAGCATACAAGAGGAATTGACAAAAATATTGAAGACTATGTAAGAAAGATAGATGTAATCATTTCTTCATAATATTTGACAATTTATAAATAAAATTATATTTAATATTTTTAATAACAAAAAATAAGATCTTAGTAGTTATAAAAAAAAAAAGAAAATTAGGGTTATCTCAATAGATGAGGATTATTAAACTTTGAAATCAGATTATGAGCTATTTCAAATAATTTGAAGCGAGAGTAGTCATTTCATGCTATTTAAAGAGCTAAACAATAAGTAATTTTTAGAGAGGTTATTAGAAGCAAGGTTTCTCATTCATGTCATTTACATCTAGTTTGTGTGTATTAGACTAGACATCTTAGCATGAGATTTATGAAGATTTATATCTAAGAGGAATAAGAATTTTAGGTGAGATCTTAAGATATTTGAACGATATTTTAAGTACTACTTTTTGTTTTATAAGAAATGAGTTATCACTTTATGCATATTATGAGGAGATTTAGATGATCACAATGAAGCACATCGTTCTTTGTTTTACGTTTATAATTTGATTAGTTGGATGTTTTAGGCTACAAGATGGTTTCTTTCATCATTGAATTTAGTATACATTAAGCAATAAATGATTTTACTAAAGATTTTTTTTACGAAATTTGGAAAAGAACAAATATATCATATGAGCACCATTCACTTGAAAGAATCAGTTTTCGCAAGATAAAACATTATAGTTGTGATATCACTTTCTATTATGAATTGATAATAAAACTATATTTAAGATTTATATATTTGAATGTTCTATGTGACTATCTCAAATTTGAACATATATCTCAAGGCCTATAAATCACTGATGGAGATTTTTTGATGGAATTAGGAAGAGCACATGAGGAGATTTATGTGACAATGATACATTAAAAGATTTTTTTTTTTGACTTTAAGAGTATGTTAAATGTGGAGTCAAATTTGCTGCTTTTTTTGTCAAGTTTGGGAAAAACAAATTTGGGTGTTTCATTTGAAATTCAAAATTGGTGGCTAGATTATCATTTAAAAGTATTTCACCTCCAAATCTACCCCTTCATCTTAGCTAATAAAAGAAAGGGGAGGAAATCTATGAGTGGATGCATCCTAATTTTTGTATATTTTCCTAAGGTCATTATAAGAGAAATATAATGAGATCCTAGTGTGACTATGGATGTAGGAAAAATGCTAAATCACATAAATCTTGTTGTACTCTCATTCAGTTTGTGATATTGTGTTTTCTATATCTTTCCCTCTTAATCTCCTAACACCTATAAAATGTATTCTTGAGCTTTGTAGTTCATAGGATTTTCACAATGTTGGTGTTATCATAGCATTAAAAGCTATTTCTCTTTTTTGAAGTATTTTACTTACCTATATATTAGAGCATCTTTTATAGAAGCTGTACTATTTTTTCGTTCTTTTTTTGTAAATTTTTTCAGATATTCAAGACTTCAATGTTTCTTCCTCATATGTGTCATGTTCTATGATTTGAAGATTTGTTATGTTACCATGTATATGTCATATCATCTCTACATGTATCCATATCCATGATTTTTAGTTCTGTCATAGTGGAAGCTATTTATAATAAAGTTGTTGATACAAGTCAACATGAATTGGAGGACCAATATTATTGTTGGGTTGGCCATATTTGATGTTTTTTTGAAATCTGGTGCATCTAGACTATCTTGTATCAACTTTGCTATTGCCTTTGCTTTGAAAGTTTCCATATGCTTGAATTTTCTTTGATTGTCATATGAATTTATGCATTTTCGGTGGTATCTTATCTTTAATTTCACATTGCATGATCAGATCATATGTTTTAATAATTTTTAAACATGCTATGAGATGAGGTATATTTATTTGTCTTTCAGGCATATTTGTAGTGATAATGTTTTATGCATGTGTGAATGTGTGCTTGGTATGCTCAACAATCATAGACATGCCTATAGACTTTAATGGTTTAACCCCATCTTAATTTAGGGGCTTTTATTTTTCAACTGGAAAATGGAATCAACATACAAAGAAAATGCACTGCTCATCTGGCCAGAGGTTGATTGGTCATCGGATAGATGGGCTGGTTTAGAATCTACACCAACTCCAACATGTGTGTCTCCAGTTGTTGGGCTTGGAAGAAAAAGTGGAAAACCCCTTGGTTTGGGTCGAGCAACTGTAGGCTTGGATTCAATGTCTAGACCTTTAAGGGACTTGACAGGTGGTGGGGCTTTTGGTATTCCAGGCTATGCTGGCATGGGGGCTTCTGGTTTGAGCTGGGGAGAACATATAGAATTTGAGCAGTATTTAGACCCTCTTGCAAGAGCTGAAAATGTGAGCTCACGAGCTTTGGCAAGCCATCCTTCAAGGCCATTCCTTTTGGTTGGGTCTACCGACACACTTATTTACTTGTGGGAGGTATGTACACTATTATACTATTTAATGATTTGAGATGCTAATTTTTTGAGATACTCACCATTCATTTTATTATCATGTAATGCATCATTACATTTCTATCGTGCATAAAAGCCAGGCTTTTGATTTTTGTATGAATGCAACTTCTTATGCTCTTACCATTTTGTTAATTTGTTTTCCTTGAAAAATGCCTTTTATCTCTTTTGTATAATAGTTATCAAAACACTTTTCCATTGGCATAGGGACATGTTCAATAAGGTATTATAGAGAAATGAATTTTGTTCACCTTGCAGAAGTATAAAGTTAGATTTTGTTTTTTTTTAATATTTAGAAAGTGATATGGGATTGAGGAGAATAAGCTGTAAAAGCTCGTTTTTCCAATCATCGATGCAAAAGGAGTGTGGTATGTTTACAAATCAAAGCTGTGATTGGTTTTGGTTCTTGAGCATTAAAGGATTATCATGGTTGTAACGGTATATGGTTTATTACATAAGTACAAGACATATGAAATGAGATCCTCGTAGGGTTTATAATATGGACCTTTTTACCCTAACTTTCGAGTTGTCTTTGATGTATTACAATTTACAAATAATTGATAACGTGAAAAAAGGAATTATGCAAATTAGAGGAGGGAAGATTTAACTGCACTAGTAATAATAGTATTGGCATTACCCATATTTGGAAAGAGAGCTCATATAACCCCCTCCATTTCATCTTCTATGCTTTATGAACCCATTATTTTATTTTGGGCTTTACTTGGCATTACCCATAATAGTATTGGTACTTTCCCAGTTCATTCGAACCATTCATTCGATGCACCTAAGATCGAGACTCTTATTTTTGTGAAATTTTTATCAGATTATACTTAGAAGTAAATTATTTTAATATTTTCTCATGTCGATCTTACTTTGTGAATGGATTTCCTATGCATATATTGAATGGTTTCCTTATTGTGATCTCTCAGTGGAACCATTTATTATTCTTGTTTGGATTGCTTTTTCTTGGCTTTAAATACGATGCTTCAACTAGTCTTCTTTGTATTCTCTTGATTATGTTTTTGATAAATTCTTGTAAGTGGATTTTTCTATTAGATTTTCTTGACCGTTTGTAGCTAGGGTTCTAGCTTAATTAATGTTTAAATTTTTTTGGATAAGGAGGTTTGCATTGGTTCATTATTACATGATTATTTGTAGAAGGTTGAATTTGAAGATATTCCTTTCTATTATTTATTTTATAAATTTTTTTTGAACTAATTATACTGAATGTTTCTAGATAATCTAAAACAGATAAAATCACTTATTATTGATCCTTACATTCAGGAACAAAGGGCATATAAACTTTCAAATTCTATCTTCATATGTGTAGGTTAATGTTCCGCCTACTACAGTTCAATCTTGTATACAAAATTTGAATCCAACTCTTAATGTTAACATGGAATGAGAGCCTTACTCTTGCCGTCTCAAGTCCTATTGATGTGATCAACATCTTATCTACATCCAAGAACGTTGATTTATATCTTCTAGATGAGTTAACCCTTTATCCTCTTCTATTGTTGTAGATGTTTATGCCTCAGAAGCTAAGCATTGTTATGATTATGATGATAATTATTAGAGTTTAGAAAGTTAATTGGATCGGAGGTTCTAAATCTTCTTTGTCAGGTGTGGCAAGATTAGAAATAAATTTTTTATCACACTTAAAGATTTATTAGGTTCAAGACCGTCTCTATAAGAGATTTTTGAGTATCTATTCATTTACTAGAGGGATTCTTTATCTTGCTTCGTAATATTAATTTTACTTGTTTCATTTTTTTTTTTATACTTTTTGGTGTAGCAATTCATTGTAATTGCTTCATATTATTATTTATCTCATTATCTAGTTATAAAATTTTGTTTAAAATAAAATCATCTTGGTCTACATTAGTCTTGTTTGCTTATTAACTATACTCGTAACCTAGTTGAGCATATAATTGAGTCTATTGGATGGGAAAGGAGATCATAGGTCTCTTTAGTCGGACAACTCACATCACTTGCATGAGCTACTTCTAAAATTTTTTGACCCACATATAGCCAAACTAAATGAAGAATTTTCTTGTGAACTACTAAGGAATTTAGAATATGATGAAAAATAAAGAAAGTTCTGAGTATTAGGTGAACTTACTCTATGTAGGCTTCGAAAATTTACCTCGGGTTTTATGAGAGTTTTTGTGGTGCCAGTTTAAACTTTCAAAAGACAGACTGTCTTGTAGATAAGACAATACTTATATATTTCACTATTATTTTTCTAGGACTTTAGATTTAGTTTTAGACTTTTCATAAGCGCAAGCACTTAAGGTTAATTAATCCTCCCAATGATGAGAAAACTTTTGATTAAGTCTAATTGCTTATACATTAAATAGTTAGCATATAGTAGCAACAATTTAGGTTTAAAATCAATAAATTCAATAACTTTCACATAAAGTAAATTGTGGTGGTAATAATGATTAACATAATCAAGATCACATTATTCTATTGTCTTGAGTTGTCAATGTCTACTTAGTCAGAACAGATAGTCGACCAAACTTAATGGAATAATTTTTGTTATAAGTCATGCGTTGCATCGTCGGGATCTTATATGCTTGAGATGAATGTTTATTTAAAGTGATAATTTTAAATATATATTAGCTAACAAAAAACTTTATGTACTATTAAAATCTTATGATTTAAACACAATGATAGAGCTATTAGGAAATATATGCAATCATAATATAATGATGTCATTTTACTACAAATTATGCGGTTATAGAGTTATGATTGTAATTGTTACTTTTTATGTTCAACTTTTTAATTATTTTACATGGACAGAGGATACGAGCCATGTTCTTATTGGCATGGAAAGGTTTGTGTATGATCATAAATATACTCTTGATATGGCATCAACTCTTTGTGAGCTTAAGTTATACTTAAATTTATCATTCCCAAGCAAGTGTTGTTAATGATGGATGAATTATTTCTTTAAGCTTTTGGTAATAAATTTCACTTGATTAATTTTTTATTTTATAATTTTATTTTGAAATTTTCATATTTTATAGGATATAAGCATGACATGGTCTGTATTAAGATTCGAGATATTTTGATGTTATATACCTTCCTATTGAGATTTTCTATCAGCACAAGTTTCATCAAGGGGTGCTTGCTTAATTGAAATTCATTGTTGTACAACCAAAGCATATTTTTAGTGCAAAGAACACTTGCCTGAGAGCCAAGAACTTGCCATGAGAATGCTCTCAGGAGATTGGCCATAAACCACAAGATGCGACACTTTGACCATCCGCTAACTTGATTAATAGGACTTGACAACTACTAATCATTCTAACATCTAAGCATCTGCTTCGCGGTTTGGGAAGGAACTTTTCACTTGCCTATGAAATCAATACCTGTGAAACTAAGTCCATCAAGGATAAAAGCGACTAGCCTTAGAAAGACTCACTAGAAGTTGCTGATTAGCATCATACTGTTGTATCATACTTGCCCCTCACTTTCCCAGCATGGGCGAGCACTTCTAACGAGTCTCCTAAGAAGTCGAACCATAACTGCATGATTTATACATGTTTGTATATGATTTGTCTTAGAGTCTATTTTTATATTCTTTAGCTTGATATGAAGCCATTTGACCCTATAAATACAAAATCCAATGGCACTTATAGGTGCTCTTTTTGTTTTTTCTATATTCTTTTGAGATCTTTTGATTAATATATTGTATCCTGGATTGTGATAGTGGACATTTTCACACCAACTTTTAATTATGATTTGTTGATTTTTTTAGTACTTTGCTTACCATCACAATTGTCGTGCATCTCTCATCCAGACCAAGTCTCTGGTCCTCCTATTCTCAGCTAGACTTGCCAGTAAAGTCTGATATCGCCCTACGGATAGATTTGAAATCAATATCCTCTTAGGTGCGGTGTAGCTGACTCCACTTAGTGGGATAAAGGTTTGTTATTGTTGTTGTATTCTCTTAAGTGTAGTGAGTGTGAAGGATGCCACAAACAAGAAGTTGAGCTCTTTGTGAAGTAGGACTACTCACTTAGGAGACCTCAGTTACTATGAAACCAACTGCACAACATTTTGATAGATGGTAGGTCTTAAAAGACACAAAGGATCATATCACCGACTTTATTCAAGGTGCCATAGAAAGGATGCAACGAGAAGTCTTGGGAATGCGAGAAGTAGATGGATTTCTAAATAGGTTGTTTTGTGCATCAAAGATCATAGGTGAGCCTTTACCTCAACCTCTAGCATTAACGAAATAAATATTACCACACTAGTGAGGAGGAAACTCTCGGAAGGAGAGAAATAGAGATAGTGTTGATCAATGCATTTTTTAAGAAAATTGTCGAAGCTTGCCAAGTTAAATCATTCGGGAAAATTGTTAAAATGATTAAATTGAGTGAATTCAATATTTTCTTATTTGCCTCGTAAGGTGATTAAGTCTCAATCTCTCTCATGATTTTCTAGTAGACTTCAAGGATGCTTACCATACTATGATTGACTTCGAACAACCATTGCGCCTCTATGTGGACGAAGCCTTTGCAGAACATGGGATGGGAGCTGAGATTTTATTGAAGAGCTTAGCAGTCACTGTTACTTAGGCTATTAAATTCAAATTCAATGTAACAAACAATCATATTGTGTTTGAAACCTTACTTGTGGAACTTAGATTCGCACATGGACTTTGCTTGAAGCACTTGATGGCGTATTCAGACTCCAGCTTATGGTAAATTAGGAAAATGATGACTTCGAAGTCAGGGACGAGTCATCATAAGATTAGTAAATTTAAATATTTCAAAATTGAGTAGATATCTAAAGAAGAGAATCAGTTCTTTGATTCACTATCCAAGAATGGTGGTATCAGAGATTAGTTGCCATTGAACTTACTTTTATCGAAGTAGGGGGGAGGACAACTTCGGTTGTAGATCCCTTCAAGAAATATTTGAAGATAGGAGAAATCGAGATGAACAACAAAGACCCCAAGCGATTCAATATTATGGTTGCCCAATATATCTTGATAAAAGGGGAATTATTTAGAGAATTGATCATTTCATTGAACTTAAGATACATCAGGGAGGATGAACAAGAGATGGTACTCAAAGAGGTATACTCTTGGAATGTGGAAGCCATTAGGATAGAATGACACTCGCTTTCTGAATTCTCAGGAAGGATAATTCTGGCTTACTCTCTAGAAGGTCATAGAGGACTTTGCCAAAAGGTGCGAGTAGTGTAATGAATTCGCACCCATATAATTACAACCTTCTTAGCAATTGAAGCCAATCACTAGTCCTTGGCTGACCACATGGGGCGTGGATCTTATAAGCTTGTTACCACTTCCCAGCGGCCGACAAAAATTTATCTTTAATATGATTGACTATCTTACCAAGTTGATTAAGGCCAAAACACTGGCTAAGACAACTACACATGTAATAAGAAATGTTATATGGATTAGCATAATTTGCAGGTATGGTCTGCCCATGATCAACATCACAATAAGCGTGCCTCATCACTGATAAGACTCTAAAGAAATTTTACGAATCATAGGGAATTCGTCTTAGGTTTGCTTTGGTCCATCAACAACAAATTAATGATAAGGTTAAGCGAAAGAAAAATTGAAGGAGCAAAAACCAAATGGCTTGTAGTGTTGTCAGTAGTACTCTAATTTCTCAGAACAACACCCTCATGAACAACATGACAAAGTCCATTCGCCTTATCTTATGGGGTGGAAGTTGTTTTACTGGTCAAATACAATTATATAGCTAAAAATTTATGGCAACAATAGGATTTGATCAACAAACTATCAAATAGGAAGAAGAAAATGGAGAAACCATGAAAATTGCACTTATCTTACTTGAGAAACTCAGGACACAAGCATCGTTGAGATAAGAAGAAATAAAAAGAAGAATAACCAAGTATTGCAACAGTAACGTCAAGGAGAAACACTTCAAACCCGATGACTTGGTGTTAAGAATTGTCGACGCAGCAGCTCATTAGAATGCACTCAACAAGCTCACTTTAAGTTGGGATTGAATGTACCTCGTCAAAAAATAGATAGGAATGGGTGCTTACCAATTGCAGAATCACTTAGTAAAGGATGTACCCCAGAACATGGAATGCAGTCAATTTGAAGAAATTTTATCTCTAAGAGAAGTATCTTTCCTTTTGTACTTATCATATTTTTAAAGAAATTTAGGCATTTTGTTATTTAAGTTTTGAGCCTTTCAAAAAAATATTATATATGTATGATTAGTTTGAGTTTTTGTAAATTTTAGAGAAAATGAGAAAAAAAGAGAGAAATAAGTGACTCTTCGATCCCTCGCCCTACTTCCCATACTCGAGGAACTCGCAACCATGGGGTGAAAATAATGACGAAAACTTGGTTGGCTTCGCAAATCCTTTCGATCAAGTCGAGGTGAGTGAGTTGGAAGCCTGAGATGATTAACTCAAAGGTAGGCCAAATATGGCCTGAGTGTTTTAGACTATGAGACTACTCACTGGAAGAGGTTAGATGCCCCTATACAAGAAACTTGTAGATTAAGCCAAAACACCCTGGGTAAAGGAAACTATGAGTCTATTGTAATTGCCTCATACTTGTGACCCAACTCACTTTGATTCGTTGTTAGGATTTTAGTGACAAATATGAAAGCCAATTACCAAAGCAGGAGTTAAATCCTAGAGGGTCTACACCAACTAAGGTGAGCTTCACATTGCGAGACGAGTCCCTCGTGTTAAGCCTTAGCGCATGCCCTTGAGGGCCTAAGTGTCCAAGGAAGCTAACCCCACACCCAATACTGAACATAATTATAAGGAGTTGACCCACACTCCTATGGTGAGCTTTGTAGTGAGTTCTACTAGTTGCTTCCTCAGACGAATAATGATTAAGTGGTGAGTCTAGAAGAAACACTAGCACAACACTAGCACCAAAGTTTCGTGTGATGAGACAGTTAACTCGCCAAACTTTTCCATGCACCCAAGTGTCGTGTGAGATGCAATTAACTCGCTACATCTTCCATGCATCCAAGTGTCATGTGAGATGTAATTAAATCGCTAAAGTTTTTCACACACACAAGTGTCGTGGGAGATGCAACAAACTCAGCAACATCTTCCATGCAAGTGTCACGTGAGATGTAGTTAACTCACCAACGCCTTTCAAGTACCCAAGTGCCGCATGAGACGCAACAAACTCACCAACTTCTTCTACGCACCCAATTGCTGCACGAGATGCAACCAACTTGCTAATGTCTTCCATGCACTCAAGTGTTGCGAAAGACGTAGTAGACTTGCCAACGTCTTTCACACACCCAAGTGTCATGTGAAATACAATTAACTCGTCAACATCTTCCATGCACCTAATTGTCATTTGTGATGACAGTTGCAACTTTCACAATACTATGAGACAATCCTTAAGCTGAATAACTGCTACCCACCCTAAGGATTTGCCTCTCTAACAAGAGAGGTGCGAAGTGCCCCTATGGTAGGAGCATTAAGGGAAAAAATAGTTTGAAGATCCACTATGAGAGCATTCACCTCCAACGAAGTCAGCCCTGCGGAACGAGAATCAAGGTTAGCAAATTGAAAAGTCATAAAAAATGGGATCATAATGAGGTGACTCGCCAAAGGTGTAGCCCTAGGATTAGGAAGTTGTTGCAAAACTGAGCGTGCTTCCTAGGAGTTTGATCTAAGAGCTTTCCCATGGTAAGGTGTATGTAGAATTCGCTAGGAAGGCTTGCGAATCCCCCACTCTCAAGAGCTTCAATGATCAACTCATCTTCTGAGGCATTCGACAAATGATCACTCATTTTGGATGAGTCCAAGAAACTCATTATCTATGTTTGAGGTGAAAATTATTATTATTATTAGTCAATCTTTCTTTTCACAAACTAATTTTGTTGGTAAGAACATGAATACCTCAGGTAGCAGGAGATAGCATACCTTGCACCACTACTTTCTGTCAACATCGGATAAGTAGAGTTCCCTCTTCTTCCTCTTTTTCCTCCTGGGGACCACTCGTGTCTATTGAGGTTGGCGTTGCCAATGATTCTATAGGAGTAGGGTAAACGGTGATAGCAGGAACCTCTAGTAGAACCGCTTTAGTGGTGGCTATTCCCGCCTCACTAGTGATCAACGACCCTATGTTCTTGTTTTGCCACCATCCCCTTCCTTTTCTTGTCCCTATGAATGCTAAGCCACAGCTTGGCACTATAAATATCACCAATAGGACTTTTGGATGCCATTCAAACTGCAAATGAGAACTTGGCAATGAGAAAAGAAAGGAGAATGAGGCACAAAGGAACTATTAAGCAACCATATTTATAAGCGTGGGGCAATGGACCAGTTAATCCGATATGGCAAACAATAGGTGACATTGACTTCATACTCATCTCTAGTTCTTTCCTTTTTGTAAGTCGTTTTATAAAAGAGCAGGGAAATCGGAGAACTAAATGTACACTAAAGATGTATTTTTAGTGCAAAGAATATTTGCTCGAGATCTAGGAACTTGCCATAAGAATGCTCTTAGGAGATAGGCCACAAACCCCAAGGCGTGGCACTCTGGACCTTAATAGAACTCAACAACTACCAATCGTACTAGCATCCAAAAAATCCACTTCATAGTCTTGGAAAGAACTCATTGTTCGCCATTCCTGCAAAATCAAATCCACCTAGGATGGAAGCAACTCGACTTGGAAAGACTCATTAGAAGTTGCTCACTTTATGTCATATTGTTTATCATACTTACCCCTCACTTTGCCTAGTATGGCGCATGGGGTGAGCACTTTTGATGAAGAGTCCCTCAGATGTTGCATGATAGTGACAAGATGTGCACATGCTTGTATGTGATTTGTCTTAGAATTTTTATTAATATTTTGTCGCTTGATATGTAGCTATTTGATCCTATAAATGCAAAGCCAGATTGCACCCATGAGGGCTCTTTTTTTTTTTCTTTTTTCTTTTTTTTTGGAATTCACGCATCTTTTTTGAGATTTAGCCTGGATTGTGAAAGTGGACATTTTTATGCCAACCTTTTATTGTGATTCACTAATTTTCTTATTACTTAGCTTATCATCATAATTGTTGTGCATCTCTCATTCATACCAAGTCTCTGACCCCTCATGTTCTTAATTAGATTTGCTAGTAAGATCTGACATCACCTCATAAACATTTTTGGATTCAACAATTTAAATGAACCTTGCTAGCTCAGTTTGTTTTTTTATAGAGGATTGAGTTTATAATTGGTATCACTTGTTCATTTAAACATTCATTGTGCTATTGCCCCTGCTAATTCTATTTTTGTATGTAAAGAATTTGGTTTGCAAGCTGATCTCGTTATTGTAGTTAATGAGCAAAACATTGCTGAGAGTTTTCATTTTGAAATGAATTTTCTTTATAAAGGGCTTGATGGTTGTATGCTAATGGTAAAAAAAAGATGATTTTTTTTCATGAATCATGTTGTTGAATTTTTTTGATGTAGATTTGTTTGGTTTAGGAACTTAATTTAGAATGATTTTTCAATGTTTCATTAAGAGAGAGAAGTCTTGTCAACTCCAATCATAGGACACCATCCTGTATGGGTAAGGTAGCCAAGGAGATTTACATTTTTTATTTTTTATTTTTGAAAATGAAATTTTTTTCTTTTGGAAGGCTTTAGAGGTTATATATAAATGCGTGTGCACGCATACACACACATATATACATATATGTATATATATATATACATACATATATGTATGTATGTATGTATACACACACACACACGCACAGACACACACACACACACACATATATATATATATATATATATATATATATATATATATATATATAAAAGATAAATATTTGGTTTTTGGCTAATCTTATAAATTCTAGTTCTTGTGAGATGGAGGGTTAGACTTGCTAAATGAGACTTACAGCTTTTTCTTATAGGCGATGTAACTTGCTCGTGAGCATGCATAAGTTAATGGGTTGAGGTTTGGTTATGGCAAAGATTATTTGCATTTTTAAAATAGTTGTGTTTTTTTAAATACTTGCCCACTCCTCAAGAAAAAAAAATATAAATTTATGTTAAAATTATTTTTAGCCCTTGCGACATTCTTAAACATTAGGTTTAAGCATTTAATTAGTTTGTTGGAGCACATTATTTCAATTTTTAAAATTCAAATGTACTATGGAGGACCTACATACCGATCGAGACAAATCAAATTTGAGTTGAACTTATTTTAGTCCCTGCAACATTCTTAGATCATTGATTTGAATGTTCAACAAGCAAGTTAGAGTACACACACCTCGAGATAATTTAATTTTGAGTTTCATTTATTTTAATACGTGTAATATTTTAATATGATAGATTTAAGTTTTTAATATGTTAGAGAAAATTCGGACTATTTTTGGTCATTTGATTTATTATTCACGCATTATCAGATTGATTGCATGATCAATAGAATAGAATAATGTAATACTGAGCTATCATCTCATTATGATGATTTTTATGTGTGAGGGCATACTAGTATTCATGGGAGTTTCCTGTCACATCAAGACGTTCACATGTTGTCTTGGTGGTTGACACATGAATTGTTTAAGATATAACTTATACAATTTGTGACACGTAGTAGCTTGGACCATTTGACTTTATTTGAAAAAGTTTCCATTCACATGGATATAGTGTTATTTTAAGAGGTATGATGGTTAGTTGTGGTCGTTCATGTGGTTGCATGGTCATTAGGGTGTGCATGTAACTTTGCATTTTGAATTCATTATTGGTCTCATTTTTGGTTCACTTACATCTGTTGGATTGGTGATTTGGTTGCAAGTGTTACAAATTAAAACCTTTTGCATGTTTTCACAATATTATCATTTTTATCTTTTTAAGATTGTAATTAAACATGGCATGTTCCACAACGAAACAATTTTTTTGTTATAAATGTGGGCCTCTCTTTTTAGTTCATTTTTCTCTTGAGTTCGGTTAAGAAAATGTACTAGGCAAGGGGGCGTCTATCTCCATATATATATATATATATATATATATATATATATTAAGAATTACTTCCAAACAAGTATAATGCGCACCTAGAAAAATCTAAGTTTGTTGCAAGTTGATCTTACTGTTCTCCAAGATTTCTTCTGTGTACTAAGTTGAGGAGTTGGCTTTATAAACTTTTGGAATGTTCTTTGAACATTAATGCATAGTATAAGTTGGATCCTTGGCATGCTGATTAGCTTTAATATTAACCAATCTTCAATTTTATTTTATGCATTTTGACATATCACACTTGTATACATTGCTATTATTTTGCTGGGTTTATATAAAATGTTTAGTTGTAGAAGGCCTGAGGGAATGTTGTAGAGCAAGCCCACTGAGGAAGCGATCAAGGCTATAATAGACAAACATGATCTCTGTAGGGATTGTTAAAGTTGATGATATGCTTGAGCAATACGAGGAAATGTTGAGACATTGAAGCATTTATGGTGATTTCTTAACTTGATTTTCATGCTCCCGTCTTATGAGATCAACCCTTCCATTTATAGAGATCTTGCGAAATGGTAATGACCATCAAATTGAGGTGTGGGGACTATCTTCTATTAGAAAGAACTATTGGCCAAGTGAGTTATAGAGTGTGTGATATTTTGCAACCAGCTATAGATGTGATCGGATCAACCAATATTCGAGACTATTGAGATGTCATTAGTTGCAATCCATTTCGTTAGAATGGTCTCAAAACTCTTCAGTAGGGCAACTTTCTAGTTATGCACACGAAAACCTTCTCCTTCGCTCGATAAATGTTATAAGCACATAAGATTACTTTGAAGGAAGCAAGGGTATACAAAGTCATCTATGCATACTCATTCAATTTGGAGTGTATCCCTCATTGATGGATTAGAGTGATAGTTGAATTTTGGGAACACACCATTAATACCTATTTGATAGGCCCAAAAAAATGGCTATTGCATTGTGGGAGTCAAAGGGCATATTTGGTTTGCCAATCTTTGGCCGTCAAAGAATATAACTTACCCCACAAGGAACTTTTTTGTAGGAGACCCTCTGCTAAGAGAAAGATGCAAGAGGAGTTGATCTTTGCAGTAGTCTTTTCTAAAATTCTAGGCCATTATCAGCAAGTCTATATAATGTCAAGGTTATCAATGCTCTTGAGCAATCATTTCTTTGAATATTTAGATTCGTATCCATCTGATCCCATCAATTTTGATGTAAGAACATTATTTACAGAATACAACCACTTGTTGGATGGAAAGCCATTGAATCTGATCTCATCACTTTTCACGCTTCTATTGGTTGGATGGCAAGTCAAAGAATGCAACAACTTCTAACTGTAGATGGTGTCACATGATCAATTCCTTTTGAAGATTTGGGTTGGGTTCACCAAGCACACATCCATCTAATCCATCACTTTTGATGTAAGATCTTCATTTATGGAATGAATCTTTCTATTGGGCACTTTCTTATCTTTGTGGTTGATTGAAGTTATTATGTGGTCAAAGATGTGTTCATGGATTGTCATTATTCCATTCTCGTGGACTATGATGATGATGAAACATAGTCTATCTTTGATAGTTGAAATGAGGTCCTAGCATGTCAACAATATTAAATTTATTTAGTAATTGCATCGGTCTTCTCTTAATGATAGCCTAAAAGCCTATAGTGAGATTCTGCTTAAAGCAATTGTCGCTGAAAGAAAATTCAATTCTTATGTTTGGACCCAAAGATTAATGGAGAGAGAGAGAGATAGATCTCGTGCCAAACCAAAGATTGATGACTTCGAAATGGCATTCAAAACTTGATTGGGCTAAATTCAGCTATGTTGTGTCTTCAATTTAATTTGAGTAAAGTTCTACAACTCTTTGAAAGTTATTGTTTTAATTTTTTTCTTATTTTTCCGGCTTACCTTGTTAGCAATTAATAAAACGATGATAGTATCTAACTTTACTCTTGTGAGTGGCTAGAGAATTGGGAGTACCATTGAACTTAAGAATCACTCAAGAAATTAATTATCTTGAATAGTCTTTGATGAAAAATGGGCCATTTCCTATATTTTGATCAAAGATGAATGAAAAGGAGAGAAATATCTTGCCATAATAAAGATTTATGTTTGAGGGATGGTCTCTATAAATATGCTTTTAAAAATTTGATCAGATAAAGTTCAATGACCCTGATCTCTTTAGCTAATCCAACGATTGATGACTCATTAATTATTCACATTTATTTGTGTATGAGGGATTTTAAGAGTGGAATGATAAAAAATATACGTGTGCATTATGAGCTTGAACGGTGTGAGGTCATCAATTGTTGTGTCATCAGGTTCGAGGAAGTCAAGCTTGACATCCTTGAACTTGGACATAGGAGATCCATTTGAGGGAGTGGATGCTTGACATATGTTGGCAGTGAAGATGAGTAGAGGAGAGTGCTCGCCATAAAGACAAAGATGACCCTCCATTGATTTTTTTTATTCGATTGAAGACCACTTAGTGGGATTAAGGCTTGTTGTTGTTGTTGTTGAAGACCTTTGGACTATCAATATTTGCTTTGAAGAGTTCCTCCTCTGATTAAGATATTGTGTCACATCTTAAACGACCCCCCCTCCCCCCATCTCAGGGTCAGTCTGGGATGTAACATAATGGGATGACTTAGTCAGATATAGTTTTCACCAATTCATCCCAACATATAAGGATTCGGGCAAGTGAAAATTAAATTTCACTAAATCATGACAAACAAATTTTTATATTTTGAATTCCTCTAATAATCACTGTATAACTTCAGTTTTTGCATTGTAGGTTGGCAATAAGTTTATTTCTACTTTCTCTTGATGACAAGCGTAGATCTTCCATAACCAAGATTTAAGTACCTGGAACAAACATACATAACATTTCCCAATTTAATTAGAGGTGTTTCGTTAAATTATGGAATTTTTCAATGGGGATTGTACTTTTTGAGGGTTCTATCTCATTGAGAGCTGGGAAATGTGATTTATGTTTGTTTTAGATACTTAAATCTTGGTTATTGGAAGTATTATCATCATTGCTTTTTATATTTTCATTAATTTTTATATCTTTGATGCGGTAGAATTTCTAGGTTGTGTGATGATTGCTTCCCAACTTGGAGATCTCACATTGTATGAGTGGCAAATGTATGATGTTCTTTTGAGCAAACGATTTGTATCTTTTCAGATGTTTACTAGTTCTAAATCAACTTCTTTGCTTTTGTTTTCATTGATCTTTTTTTTTTCCTCCAATTCAAAGATGTGTGACTAGCATAGATGCTATTCATGGAATTTGCAGTTTGGAAAGGACAGAGCAATGGCGACCTATGGTGTTGTCCCTGCAGTTAATGTTCCTTCACCTTATGCACTCGCATCAATATCTGCTTTGAAATTTGATCATTGTGGACATAGATTTGCTACGGCTTCATTGGATGGCACAGTATCCACCTGGCAACTTGAGGTTGGGGGAAGGAACAATGTTCATCCAACGGAATCATCCCTCTGCTTTAGTAATCATGCATCGTATGTAGCTACACAACCATAAAATATGTTTAATGCTGCCAATCTTTTGGTTCTTTTCCTGTTTAAGAGAAAATCATGTTCATGTTCATTAAATTTATGATTACAGGGATGTTGCATATGTGGGCGCTAGTGGATCGATACTAGCTGCAGCTGGATGTAGCACGAATGGGCACAACATAGTTCTATGGGATACACTGGCTCCTCCAGGCACATCTCAAGCATCACTCTTTTGCCATGATGGTATGTTTCTTTCAAGGGCATGTAAAAGCGTAAGGCCTATGTTAGTACTTTTCACATTACATGCTGCTGCTAAATCATAATGAAATCAGTGGGGATGTTCACATTAGAGCTTGACAAGCTAATAAAGGCTTCACAGTTTCTGTGCAACTCTAAGCACAGAAACAATACTCTATCTTAAAATTGATGATATGTTTTTTGAAATTTTAAACCATTTACCTCACTCAAAAAAAAAAGTTGTGCCCATATAACTTTTTATTTTTCTAAGGCTAAATTTCTTTAGTGATGTTGTATCTTGAGATTTGCACCATTAATTGGCAACTTGTTAAAATATATAATAGAAAAATCAAAGACTATTGAATCAGAAAGTTCTTGTATGGATACTTTTATTATTGCAGGGAAGATCAAAGGTATTGATTTACATTCTAATAGCTTGAAGCTCAAAATTTGATGGAAAAGAAACCATAATATATATATATATATATATATATATATATATATATATATATATATATATATATATATATATATATACATATACATATACATATACATATATAGATAGATAGAGAGAGAGAGAGAGAGAGATGGGGAGGGAAGATGCTGAGATGTCAAAAAATTTTTGAAGCCTATTCCAAGGTGAGAAAAACAATTTTTCCTATCAAAATGAATATTAAGGCCATTAACCATGACCTATAATAATTGACATAACTAAAATTATTGAAATAATCTTAAATTTATTACTAACTTATTGACATCTATAACAAAGCAACTATCCATGGCCAATAATTTTTCATCTTCAACAATTCAATAAATTGTGGTAACAAATTTCTATTTATGTTTAGTTAATTTTGGTTTTCATATGATTTTTCAGCTTTATTTATTCCATAAATAATTATTTCTTCACCTATTTATCGCAATATATATTTTTACACTGTACAAAAGAAAAAAAAACATCAATCATAAAATCTCTTTGTTTACTCTATTTTTTTTTTCTTTCTAGTTTTCAAGATGATATCAATGGCATTATGATTCTAGTGAGGATGATTGATCCTTTAACATAGAGCTCCTTCAAGTTGATGGGTTCTTTATCAACACTAGGTGCCTATTTACATCTAATAAGAGTGGTAAAACAAATATGAATAGTTCTCTTAGAAAGAAGAGGATGGCAACTACTATTAAGAATCTAATGGCCATGAAGCTAGCAACTCCAACATTAGCAGTCAACCTTAAAAAAATATTTAAAATATGAAAAATTTATGATGAGGTACTGAATTGAGAAACTCTAAAGAAAATTGGTAGAGGGTTAAATTGCAATATCTCTTTTTTTTTTTTTTTTTCTAGAATCAGGTATTTGGATAACAAATCAAAGGCAACTAACTTTGTAACTTTGGAGTATCACCACAATAAATTTGATTGTTTTAGAAGTTAAATTTTTAGAACTCTATTGCAAACAAGAAGAAAATTATTACTTATATAAGAGACTTAGAGTGTTAGATGATATGATAGGAGGAGACAAATATCTTACGTAATTGCCAATAATGCTATTGAAATTATAATGTTCAAATTGTAAATGGGTTATTATAAGAAATGGTTGGAATTTTCTATCATTTTCTCAAATGATCTAATACTTAATTTTGTGCTTTTAATGCTTAACCTAGATTATGACTTTTTATCAATCAATAAACTCATTTGATATAAACTATGTTGTGATCGCTCAAGAAAAACACATTTGAAAATATCTGCTATTTTTATATAATGTTAGAGAGTTTATTCTTTGTGAGACAGATTGATTTATATTTAACTAGATTTCCCCCAACATTATGTTAGGGTTTATTTAAATTTGCATTCTACTTCCTATGAGTACATGCATCCATAGTTAATCACCTCTCTTACCGTAGTAAGAGACTCGATTAAGGTTGAAAATAAATATAGATCTTTAGTATAAATCTTTGTTTAGTGGTGTGGTGTGGATTACTGTCTAAAAGAAAAATGGAGGATAGTCCCGATCAAGATCCAATGGTCCTGTCATCTTGGAATTGCAACATCAAAAGGCTATTAGCTATAATGTCTTAGGAGTTTGATTAGCAGTCATGGGTTGCCTCGTGTCTGATATCCTGAGTAGACTAGAATTGTAATGTAGGTTTTGTTGTCCAATTGTTTGTTGAATTATTTAAGCTAAAATTAATTTATAAGTCTACTAAATAATTAAATTTTATGAAATTTATATTACAGACGTACATAAGGCTTACATCAACAAGAATGCCATTATTTGATTGATCAATAGTCTGCATTGCAGACAAACATAGGGCTTACATCTATTAAAATATCATGTTTGATTGATTAATAGTCTCCATTGTAGACAAGCATAAGATTTTCATCTATTGGAATGCCATATTTTGATTGATTAAAGTTTGCATTGCAGACAAACATAGGGTTACATCCATTGGAATGCCAATGTTTGGAATAAGGTTATATTTGCATGGCAAACATAAGTTAGGTTGAACTTACATCCATTGGAATATAGTATTTTGGATTAGTGTTCGCATTGCAAATAAGTGAATGGGCTTACATCCATTGGAATGCCATATTTTTAGATGTGAAGTTTATATTACAAATAACGATTGAGCTTATATCTATTAGAATGCCATAATTCGGATAAGTTTGCAAGCCAAATTAGTGACTAGACTTACATCCCTTGGAATGCCATGATTTTAGTGAAGTTCATACGGCGAACATGTGACTGGGTTTACATCCATTGGAATGCCAAGTAGGATTGGACTTGCATCCTTTTGGAATGCCATAATTTGGATTGGTGTTCGCATGAAAAATAAGTAACTA
The DNA here is from genome assembly GCA_021442155.1 of Cymbidium sinense. NCBI lineage: Eukaryota > Viridiplantae > Streptophyta > Magnoliopsida > Asparagales > Orchidaceae > Cymbidium > Cymbidium sinense. The sequence continues at coordinate 36,735,884 of CM038223.1, forward strand.
GGCTTACATCCATTGGAAAATCAATTTGAGTGATTGAAGTCTGCCTTGCAGACATGTATATGACTTAGATCCATCGGAATGCCGTGATTTGGATTGGTGTTTATATGATGAACAAGTGATTGAGCTTACATTCATTGGAAAGCTAGTTTGAGTGATTGAAGTCTGCCTTGCAGACATGCATAGGACTTACATTCGTTGGAATGCTGTTAGATTGGGCTTAAATTCTTTTGAATGCCATAATTTGGAGAAGTTTGCATGGCGAACTAGTGACTGGTTTTACATCCCTTAGAATGCCATAATTTGAAGAAGTTAGCATGGTGAACTAGTGACTGAACCTATCATTTTGATTCATGTGGGATCCGAAAATTTGCCACCGACCTCTTTTAGATGAAAAGAGTTGTTTTAGAAGGCAGATGTATAGTAGATAAGACACTACCTAAAGATTTCGTCCTCATTTTGTGAGAATTTTTTAAATCGGTTCCGTGTTTCCTATGAAACCTCATAGTTAATTACCTAATAGCGGTAGATTAAAATTTAGTCGATGAATCGTTAAATAACGAGTATATAATAGCAGTGAGTGGAGTTCAAAATTTATAAAATTTATTATTTTAATTTAAAACTTTTGGTTGGGGGAACGATGACGCGCCCGATCTAGATCCCATGGTTCCGTCATCCCGTGTGGTGGTCACTAGTTAGTCGAGGAGGTATTGACCCCTCAGAAGGATCCTTATCAAGTTACGTCGTTCAAGTGTTCTTTTAGGTGGAGTTTGTCTGGGGATAAATATAAGTCGACCTTAGCTAACGGAGTTTTTGCCCAATCAAATACATTTTATATTTCACCAAAAGCGTTTGGAACATACTGCGGTCATGACCAGTAATGTAGTGTGCCATATCGGCAAACCACCGATCGATCTCATCGTAACTACCATTTATGTGGTGTCATTTCAAAATCACGTGGACAGGACAATGCTCTGGGCTTAGATTATTTGAGTGTGAAGATAGTTATGATTTGATTTGGCTTTTCAAGAAAAATTTTCTTAATTTATAGGATAAATAGTTATAGAGGTGGATTGATTTTAAGTTTTAATTTAAATAATTAATTTTATTTCATTTATATTTTATTATTTTATTTGAATTTTGATCATTTTATGATTGATTTAGATTTGAATATATGATGATTGATTATTTGAATTTTAATAATAATCGCTTTCGATGTTATGATTAATATCGATCTGTCTGTTTTTACTAGAGTCAGTTAAATTCATTTGTCTCAAAAGTATAATCCTTTTTGTCAACTCTAGCTTGATGATCGAGTTTGAGATTTTTCCTCTTGAGGGTTTGTGTTTTGATTGATTTGTAATATATGACACTCGTATATTATTAGCTTAAAATTTTTATAATATCATAATCGGATTTTAAAGTTTTATTAATCCGGACCCGGTCCTAAGACCAAACCGGAAAGTGTAGCATCTGTTCTTTCATTTTGCACATAACTTGCATATCTTTCTAGATACTTGATCTAATGAATACTTCAACATACGTACATGTATCTGCTCTTTTAAAAATATTGTATGAATATTTAGATGACTAAGTTGAAGTAGTTGAGTTTGACATGTATGTGAAATGCAATGAGTTTTGAATATGGATTTTTTGGTTTTGTTAACGGTCAAGACCAAAGGAAGTGTATATTTTAGTTTTTTTATATTCAACTTGCATATGTTCCTAAATATCTGAACACTTAACCACACATACGAGTATCTATTTTTTTTTTAAAATCTTGTATGGACATTAAAATGTCTAAGTTGAAGTGTAGATATTAATTTGCAAGCTTGATTTTTGATATAATATTTTTGGGTTTTTTAAGCTTGGGACCCTAAGACCAGCGGGAAGTGTAGATCTTGTCAACTCTATCTTGCAGAGGATCGGATATTAATTATTTTAAGATCTATCATTCTCCAAATCTGTCAACTCTGATTGACATGTAAGATCGGGTTTAAGACTTTTTTTTGAGATCTTGAACTTGAGAAGATACATTAACAATGATATCGATAGATTTATCTTTTATATTACACTTAAACTATATTTTATTAAGTTGAAAATAGTATAATAGCATCATTAGATTTTTAGGTTTTGTTAACGACGGTCTAGAAGCCAAGTGTATCATTCTTTCATTTTGCATTTAGGTTATATATATTTCTCCTAAATGTTTGATCTAATGACATTTTAAAAAAACATATCTGTTCTTTTAAAGCATTGTATGGACATGAGAATGTAAGTTGAAATGATTATATTTAATATGGCGTCATCTTTAATACATGTTATAAAACAAGTAATGATCTATTTTGATCAAGCATGTATTTATTTTGAATTCAACATTCCCAAATCAAACCAAATGAGTATCTGCTCTAGATAATCAAACACATGTTTGAAAGAGATAAGACATCTACTTTCACATCAAGTGAACATTTGTTCTTTAATGATATAAATTTAAACCCTTCTCGACTCATCATGAATCAAATATGTATATCTTTATAGGATATACATTTAACTTTTTAAAGCATTCGCTAAGCATCAAGTGCGATATTTATCTTAAGAGAAATTTGAGGAAAGGTTATGAATCCCTTATAAGTTTGCACATCACATCCAAGCCCCATTATACGTATTAGAATTTGGATGGATAGGGATCACTTCAAATGTAGACTTGTATATGAATTTTTATTCGATGCTTCTTTGAATTTAAAAGAGAGTTTCATGCTTAATGAATGACTATTCTTACTTCAAAATACCCTTTCACATATTCATAGAAAGGAAAGAATGATGATGCTAATGAAGTTACTTCCCATTTTTTATTCTCTCATACTTTATAGTAATAACCTATTAGAATTTAGGCATCATGTCAAACAAGTAATTTTGGAGGATCTTGCCCTACCTTTATAACGATGCAAGATATAGATTTAACACTTGTTTATGGGTGTAACATGAACATTTATTAGGTAAAATATCACTTTAACATACCAATCAGCAAGCTAAAAGAGGCTTAGAATTGTATTAAACTTGAACATATGTCCATCCCATTACTCATTATCCTTATCATAATTTGTACAAGTCCATTTGTAATGTTTTGTATAAATCCATCTAGTCTTATCACTAAGCATATGATTATGACATGATTACTTTCCCTCTGCCTAAGTAAGTTGATATGCTATGATAAGAACAAGCTTAATTGTTGGGGATCTTTTCCTTTGAAGGGCAGATGAACTTCCTCTTAGGAGACTTAGACTTACAATAGATTTTGTAAGGAAAATGGGGAGAAGTTGGAAAGTAAAGTCTTCATGAAAGAAGGATTCTCTCTTATTTATAATGATTAACCTCTCAGCAAAAAAAAAAAAAAAAAAGAATGTGAGACTTATGTTATCCCATTAATTTCTATTTTTTTTGTTCCCATTAAAGAGAGAAATTTTTTATTTCTTTGTCATTTATCTTTTAATGTCATTTGCCATGAACTTGCATGTAAGGGGAGATTAACTTTTTTGCTTGTCATATATCTCTTAATGTCATATGACATATACATGCAATGAGATCTTTAACTCTCTTTGTCATTTCTTTTTAATGTCACATGACAAGAACATAGATCTAAGAGAAGACCTTTACTTCTGTGTCTCTTAAGTTGTCTTATTTTCAAACAATTCATTCATGTAATATATAAAGAGATACTTATCAATAAAGTAAAGTTTAAATCATACCGATTTTTGGTGTAGATTTATTTCTCATTCATATAAGCATAATCACCACAGAGAAATTTGAATTTTAAACAAGTAATTGCCATATGCTATGAAGATAGTAACAATTGAACTAAGCATGAGTGAGCATATTATAATTGTCATATGATATGATGAATGAGCTAACCATGAATGAACATATGTATATACTTTCCTTCTCAAGAACTTAGGCATTTATACATACTTTTTTTCTTTACTGAATTTTTGACCTCGACATCATCCCCGATATCGCCGGTCGGGAGCCTTCCCATCCAAAAGAAGGCTTGCGGGTAGTGAAATAGCGGTCAACCCACCATGCCAAGAAAAGCGTGCATGGGTTAATACAACATAATATTTTCTTGTCATGTTGGAACAACGTGATCAAGTACTTATATCATAAAAGAAACAAATTCCCTGCCACATTAGAATAACGTAAGTACTTATCAACAATTTTTTTTACGCCATTGGAACAACGCGTGAATGGGCTTATAGCAGATTTTTCTTCCACGCGTTGGAACAAGCGTGAATAGACTTATCACAAGTTTTCACGCGTTGGAACGATGTAAGCGGTACTTATAATAGATTTTCACGTTAGAACAAGCGTGAGCGGTACTTATAAGTTCTCAGCTGGAATAATGTGAGCGACTTATAAGAAAAGATTTAACAAATTTACATTCACATGTGCATGGAATTAAAATATAACTGATACCCCCTTGCTATAGCATCGTTTTTATCACCATTTTATTTGAATTTTGCATTTGGAATATTCAAATAGCAAGCTATAATATAAACTTTTAATCATATGTGAGTACCTTTCCATTCTTCTCATTTTAAATATAAAGGGGGGAAGTACATTTCTCAAAGCCCACCAATAAAATAGCCATTAAATCACAAATAAACTTTTCAATGTATACTTCCAATTTCCATCACTTTCATGTCAATGCAAGCTTCAATATTTAGTAAAAGATATGATAGAAAGAAGAATAATTTAAATCATGCTTTGCCTCTTTTAACATGATAATTGTTTGCAAGTAAGGCTTGATTTACATAAAGTAAAACAATCAACTTCATTTGACAAGCATAAATCTGAACTTCATTCTTTTCATTTCAATAAGCCATGTCATATTACTCATCTTAGGCTACTAAAGAAATATCACTTTAGATTGCATGCAAGTAAAGTTCAACCCCTTTGTAACATGAAGAAAATCTGAAATTTCATTCTCTTTTGCTTGCCACAAACCCAACAAATGAAATAGCACATAATTGATAGCGAGGCATAAACAAATCTCATTGTGTTGAAAATATGAAATAGACAAAACAAAAGTAAAGAGGCTTCAATGAAATCTTTACATACACATGAATCTAAAGGGAAATTCAATTTTGTTTGTCATTTCCTTTTAATGTCATATGCCATGAACATGCATATAAGGAAATCTTTATCCTCCCTTTCATTCCCTTTTAATCTGTATAAATGAAGTAGCAAGTTAAATGCTGCATGAGACATTAGAAGATAATGACATTGAACCTCACAAATTTAAAATTCACTTCAGCCTCATCTCATGATGACATAAAAATGAGAATAACAAGATATGAGTGATTTTGCATGAAGAAAGCAATATACATATCTTATCTCACTCAATTGTGTCTCTTAGTAAATAAATTTCAGCCCTTTAGTAATATGAAGAAAGCAATATCATATCTCACTCATATGAAGTGGCATTTCATACGACATAATAGCTATTCGAAAGTGGCATATTGCACAATGTTCAAATAAAACCCCAAATCAATGCTTTTCAACCATAGAAAATGCAAGCTTTGGCTTATACATATCTCAAAATTCTTCATGTTTCCCACTTTAACGATAGTTTAAGAATTGAAAAATGCATAATAGCAAAAATCGGATATAATGTGTTGGAGATTTTAATTCAATTTCAACTTGAAATGATAAGAAAGTACTTGCATGCATTAAAAGCTTGCAAATCAAACATGACAATTTTAGGTTTCACTTATGTGCATCCCCATTTCTTATTTTACTTTAAAAGCCATTGATTTGAAAGTAACTATGACGAAGAGAGCAAGTATGAAACCAAAGCCCCAATCCATTCTTGCTTCATAGTCATTTGAAAGTGAGGATAGGCATTACATATCTAGATTTCAACAATTTTCAATATGGATCAGATTATGGATAGCAATGTAAACTTCTCCCAAAATGAAACCTTGCTATATTACTTGTCATAAATGAGAAGTTGGCTTTATATATGAATCTGAATGAAATTTAATTCATATCATGTGAATCATAAAGGCAACCACATTGTATCATAAAGATGTTCACACTCAAACAAATTTCAACTTTCCTTTTGTTAGATAATAAAAAAAAACTTCATTTCTTTTATGGCTTAAATCTTCATCCCTCTCTTTTTTTTTTTATACCAAATGGACTTGCTATTTGATAATTGGAAAGAATTTTTGTAGATCAACAATGATTCCAGCTCCCACAATAGTTGTCGAGAGATTAAACACAGCACTAGGAAATGAAGCTCCATTAAATTCATCAAACTCTCCATCCTCTTTTCGCTTAGGAGCGTTCTCTTCAAGAACATCCTTACCCTTTCCCTTACTCCTCACATCCGGAAATACACTTGCAATTGTCATTATTAATTACTTCAAAATGCAATCTTTCACAAAAATTCAGAAGCTAATAAAGAATACCAGTAACAAAAGATGAACCTTGCCAAGAGATCAAGAATTTGAGTAGGGAAAACCAGAAGCTAATAAGTTATCAGTCACAAAACGTGGACCCGAGTAAAGTAGTCCAAAGCCCGGGAGAATTCTCCCTTCGTCTGTAACTCCCGTGCAAGATCAAGCAAGTGGACTGCCTCCCAACGGCCGGGGAGCTAAGCATCCTTCTCATGATCAAAGCTTAGTGAAGGCGTTGGGAGTTACTGAGGGTAGAATAAGAGAGCGACATGGGAAGCGAGAGGAAGAAAAGACTTCTCCTAGTGTTGTTCTTGCACCATGCCTTCCATGGCTAGGGTATTCTTCACTTCTCTCTTGGTTGTGATTGAGACTGGGAGATAGGATGGAGGCTGTGAGGGAGTTCGCGGGCAAGAGGGAGATTCTGAGGAGAAAACGCACGAGAGGGAAGGAGGAGTTGCATGAAAAATCCAGGATCGGGTCATGCCCTAGCCACTTGCGTTTTAGAATATTAGGGCTGATCGGCCCTTTCGATTGGTTGCACAAACGGCGACTAATGAGGGGTATTGGCGGCAAGTCTAATTAGAGGGTTTAAGCGGCAGATTATGATAAGGATTAGGGGGGATTAAGAGATTAAGCAGCCACTAATTATCTTAATTATAAATTAACGTAATTTCGCATCAAATTTTATGAATTTACTTTGTGCGATAAATCCTAGCAATATAAGTGTCGATTTAGGTATTACCGTTGTCGGACCGCGATGTGATCGATTTGCCGAGGTCGTTTGGACGGTGGCGGTCAAATGATGAATTGCGGCGTCGCATTCAAATCGAGGTTCACGTAGACTTTGCGAATTGATCGGAAGGCGTCGTTTGATAGATTTCGGCGTTTCAATAATGGCGCGCAATTTGTGAGCGGAGGATGTTTCGGGCGCTTACATCAATATGCACGTAATTTCATTAAAAATTGATTTTAATTAATTGATTAATTATTAATTGATGAAACGGACTTCATTTGATTCATTTTAATATTTTGAGTGCAATTATGCAATCGAAACTTTCGATTTAGAAATATTTTAATTAATTTTGATCGCGATTATGAGGTTTTAATTTCCAATTATGCGACGTTGCCGTTGATTTTCATAGATTTTATCATATGCGCTTAATTTGAATAATGATACATACTTGTAGGTCAACAATTCAATTTCATTTTCTCTTGTGTTTGATTGGTTGTCTTTTATCAAAATTATTTTTGATATATTTGGACCTTTCATCTTTTATGTTTAATTAAATATTTAATCGATCAATCACACTTGTATCTATTGTTAATATTTAACCTTTGATGTTATTATCTGAATGAGACAAATCTCAAATATATAATTGGATTATCTTTGATTTTTACATTGATCATTAGATTATATTCGAGTCTTTAACACTTTGTGTTTTGATTAATTGATTAATTGATGACTGTTCAAGATTGTGTTTGCATGTAATTGTCATTTCGTGAAAGGAATTGATGGTGTAAGCTTGGATTTTTAAGCTTTTAATATGCAATTAATTATGTCATTTTAATATAAGAGTAGGGAGTACAAATTAATTGCATTTAATAATTACAATATTTGATTTAGTTAATGTGTATTTTTAATATGAATTTTTTATTATATTTTAAAGTCTATTTCTTCTCATTTAAATGATTTTTATGAAAAATATTTAAGTTTAATAAGTTTCACGAAATTTCAGCAACATAACGGCTTAGTAGTGTTATATTTCGCAAAATTTAGTGCGATGCACACTCGTCTCCCTTACTCCGGATTCAAGATCGACGAAGGAAGGATTTTTCATCTTCCACTAGATCCAAGATCTACGGTGGACGCCTTTGTAAAAATTCTCAATCGGATCAAGATCAACTGATGTAGGCCTTCAAATTTTAAACCTTTGGTTTATTTAATTTCAATTAATTAAAATTTCAAGTTCATTATTTTTTTTTTTGGCTAAATGATGGCTCAGTGGGATTGCATTTTTGCGAAATAGCACGCTCGCATATTTTTCTTTGCTCCGGATCCAAGATCGACGGAGGGAGGTAATTTCACTCACACTACAAGATCGACGGTAGAGGTCTTTGATTTGATATGTAGAGCAAGAAATTAATTATAAAATTTTTATATTTGAAAATTACCTGAACTCGACGCTTCAAATTGCTTTTTGTTTTCAATCTAGATGAAATTGCCCTTATATTTTTTTTCAAGACTTTAGAATGGGAGGATAGTTTGGGGATTAGGCTCTATTTACTTGAAGTAGCCCTAAGAGTCGGCTAGGAAATTCTTATGTGAGAACCAGATTGGGTTGTTTCACGCAAGGACTTCCTTTGCTTCAGCTCTTCATGCGACGACAGTGGAAGAGGGATTAGTGGCTAGGTAGGTCAGTGGTGGCCAAGGGACTGATTGACGGCGAGGGCTAGTTGGCTAGTATTTTCATGTGGCGGTGGCTAGGGATTTCATGCGAGCATAGAGGGATTGACTAGGCTCGATTTCATGCAAGCAAGATAGTCGACTTCGGCTAGATAAGGAAAGTCTCGTGTCTCTCTTTTTCTCGTGCGTACATGTGTGTCGAAGTGGTGATGCCCAACCGAATGTCCCTCCCCCGCTCTTATAGGAGTCCAAGCTCCAACTATTCCCACTCTTAGTGCAATTTCAATGGTGTGGATGACGTTTGGGGTGGAGTTAGGGTTTTAAAAAAAAATCTCTCATTCATTGTTTTTCATTTTTTTTTTGCTGCCAACATGTTAATTTCTCATTTAATTTGTTACTTTCATGACTTAAACTTCAAAAGGATGATTGGAGATGTGTTCAGGACTGCATTCTAAAGAATGATTCTTCGAGTAAGGTATGAGCTCAAATAATGGATTGTATATCCACAAAAATCCTTCATGGACACTTCAAATTTTGATAGTCATATTTGACTTTGACATTATCACCTAGGATATCCAAACTTATATTGAAAAATTAATCTCTTCCTCTCTTTATAAACAAAATTTAAATGACTTTTTGTGTGAAATTATCATTTGGCTAAACACTCATATTTTCCATCTTAGTCAAGCTTGTAAACTTTCTTGACCTTTTCCTTTAGACCATAATAATGTGTTGCGACCATCTAAAATTAAAAATGTCTCTTGATTAGATAGTTTATTATCTTCATTGATGATCGTATGAATCTCACTTGTATTTCCTTAATGAAAGGAAAATTTGATGGGGGATAGATTTTTAATTATTTTAACACCATAATCCACATTGAATTTCAATTCAAAATTGTAATCCTAAAAACTAGCAATACGAAAGAATGCTTTTAGATAGTCTTAATTTATCTCTTGTATCGATGGATTATCCACCAAAGGTCTTGTTCAAACACCTCTCAACAAAATGAGTTTGTTGAAAAGAAAATTAGACAACTTTTAAAAGCATCTTGAGCACTAATATGTCTAAATATCTTTAGGGAGAAGCTGCCCTAATGGTTACATATTTTATTTATAGGGTGCCCTCAAGTGTGATAAAATTTTAAATCTTTGTTCAAACTCACCTTTATTGATTTTCTATGATCATAATCATTTCTTATCTTCTTGCAAAAAATTTTGCAATTTTAGTTTTCATTTATGTTCATTTTTAGCACTAGAGTAAAGTAAACCCTAAATCTATCAAGTGTATTTTTGTTGGATACTCATCACATTAAAAATGGTACAAATGTTAAGGAAATAGAGGAACACGAATCTCAATGTTGAAATTTTTATGATCATCTATGTTTCACTTTCATCAAACTCATGAACAATAAAACTTCATCCTTATTCAACCTATGAAAGCCTCACCATAATCTCAAACTCTCTCTCATCATTTTATTAGTACATCCAATTGACTATAACCTTGCTAGAATTGCAAACTCTCTTATCACCTTGTCAATACATGAAAACTATGCAAAATGAGGCACAAAAAACAAAAAAATGGAGCAATCAAGATATATGCTGGACACCCAAGAATCTAATTGTTCTTGGATAAATAAAGTATAAACTAGTGAAAATAAATTTATTAATGATGATATTAATCTTCATTAAGCATGGCCAAACACGTAACATTTAATTTTATGAATTAATAGGAGCTTTTTCTCATATTTTATGCTATTGACATTTATCTTGATTAAATATAGATCCCATATAATATTTATGAAGATCTCCAAACCCTCAAATAGAAGAAAAGTTGTGTTGGCCTCCATGCTTATGCCATAAGTTAGTTCAATCAAATGTGATAACCTGTGGTGTCACACAAAACTCATTTGAAATGATCGACTACAATGAAAATTACTCAATCATATGGACTATGCCAATGAATCCAAAAATAAAATTTACTAAAAAATCCCATGTTGCCAAATGCCCTAGAAGAGAAAAGATGAAAAATTTCATGTTAAATAAGGTTGAAAATTTTACCTACACATGGGGCAATGACAAATTCAACTCGTGAGCGTCAAAATTTGTGAGGCAAAAAATAAAATCAACAAAAAGGAATGCTAAAATTTTTTAATAAGATAAGGACTCAGTACGACATGCACATGAGATTCAATTTGAATTTTAATTAAATATTTTTGTGTATATTTGTATATATAATCTAATTTAAAAATTATCCAAAAAAAATTAAATCCTCATTCTGCTTTGCAAACCTCAGACAAATCCCCAAATTCCCACATCGCTCAATGTCGTTTCCATTTCTCTATCTCGTTCAACCTTTCAAAAAATATCTGAACCTAAAAAAAATCTACTATGGTTTCTCCTTAATCTCTCTTTCGCATGCCCACGAGCTTCCCCCATGTGCATTGCAATTTTGTCGATCTCCTCTCAACCTCATTCATCTGCACGCTCTCTTCGTTACATTAGTTTGCTGATCTTTCTCGTATACATGCTTATCACTTACCTATCTCATGAATTCTTTTCTTGAATGACTAACTCAACTCATGCTCTCCTTCACCTGACGTCAATGCCATTTTTCTTTCTTGTGCCCTCAATTGCTAATGCTTGTGTGTTCCAACCAGTTTGATATCCTCTACTTGCTCATACTTGATTTTAGATCATGCAAGCCCTTGCCTCTCCCCATCTACTATTTCTCAAACTATTGAAATCCTCAGCAATAAACAAACAAGGAAGTTATGATGAAGAACCACTGGTGAAGGCATTGACTAAACCATCAACATGTGAAGAGGAAGATGAATTTTGAGATGTTCACTTGATTATTGGTTAAAATAAGGATGAGTTAGGGCTTGAGATCCTGTAGGATTTAAAGTCATTATTTTGGCTGTTTGGATGGATTAAGTTAAATATTACTCAAAGTTTCCCACCAAGTAACTATTGAGTTGACCAACGACAACTTTCAACCAGCCTACTTGCTAGCCTCATAGCCCTGACATTGATGACCCAGCCAAAACATTGGTGATCTCCATTCTTTAGTCAACTGCAAAAGCTCAATCCAAAACACTTGCATCAACAAGCTCCAACTCAAATAGCCCAACAACTTTGGTCATCTTTCTCTCGCTTTTTGTCTCTCTCACTCTCTCTAATTCTCTCACTCCCCTTGTCCTACTATCTCTCTCCCTTTATCTCTAACTCTTTCTCCTTATATATATTAAAAATATAGCAAGAAGATAACAAAAGAAAAAAAAGAGATATTTATAAATGAAGATAAAGTTTGAAAAAAGTGTGTATTTAATTTTGCCACAAATTTGATTTTTAAGTAAAATGCAAAGCCAGCTCATCATGTTATCATTTAAGTATTCATATAGGTCTTGATTTTTTAAGTGTGATGGATTAACGATGCATACATGTTTTTCTTGATGTGGCAAGGAATCCTTATGTTATGCATATTTTTTAATGCAAGTGCACAAATATGCGTGCTTCTTTTAAGCATGGTGGAGTCATAGAGTCTTAAGGCACCTACTATACATGCTTGGTTTGGCATAGCGAGCATGTTTCACAATCCTCAAATACCTTTTATTCAGATGCTATCAAAATTTTGATTGATAGATTCAAATTGAACAAAACTAAGATGATTATTTATGCACTAAAGCATCATAAAAATCTAGAGTGAAATATAAAATTCTAAATAAATAAAAATGAGAATTAAATTGATTTAAAAAAGGATTTAGAGAGACCTAAAAGCTTGTTTATGAACATAGAAAAATTTTCCTCTGCTTTTTAGAACTCTGAATGTGCAAAACTCTCAAAAGCACACTTTGTTAACAGAACTTGAATAAAAAAATGAATTAAGCATATCTTTTTATTATAAGAGAAAAAAATATTCTCCATGGGGCCTACTAAGATAAAGTATAAACCACTTGCAAGCATAATTGGCCTATTTGAAACACATAATGAACTCTTAATCCACAACACAAATATGCAAGACACAATGTGATTTTCAAAGCTAAAAAAAAAAATAAAAAAAAAATAATAATAATACTGTGCATATTTCAATGATAAAATGTGTAAATAGTTAAATCTAAAAAAAATTCAAGTCTTCTATATGTATCAGGAGACGACTTTGAACTCAAATATAATGCCATATAAGGCATGTATGTGCACCAAAATGCTAACGTATGTCTTTTAAAAGCATAAAATCAAATTCTCCACATGTGCTTTTATAAATGCATTAAATGCTAAATATAAAGTCATGAATGCTATGTAGACTTAAAGCAAGAACTTAAATTTTCTTATTCCTTGAGAAGCATTAAAATGTTTTGAAAGACTTGCAATTAATATGGAAATTCAAACTCCCTATTTAAATTCCAAAGTGAAATTTGACATATACTTAGGCTCTGTCTATAGGGTTGGATTGTAAATTTCATATTTTTAAATTGATCTTTCACATCCCAAAGACTGGAGTTGACAACACTTGAACCATGTGATAAACATTTATGCAATGATTCTGAAATAATCACATTCAAAGAATGACCAAATTTTAACTTCTATTCTAGTTAAATAAACTCATCACACAATGGGAACAAAAACTTGTTTTGAAATTCCACCTCCCAAAGATTGGAGTTGACAACACTTGAACCATGTGATAAACATTTATGCAATGATTCTGAAATAATCACATTCAAAGAATGACTAAATTTTAACTTATATCTAGTTAAATAAACTCATCACACAATGGGAACGAAAAACTTGTTTTGAAAGTTCACCAAGTTATTTTATCTTTTATTTACATATGGCTTATAATATCCTTTTCAATGAAAGCTCATTTCAAAAAGCAAATTCTTTGCACTATTTTTATAATACGCAATCAAAAGTTCTGACCATAGACTTAACCTCTTACATACAAGGCTAGAGTCTATAAGTTCTATAATGTAATGAGTATTTAAATAAATTCAAATGACATGCAAACTATGAACCTATCCTCTATAATTAATTGAGCAAATTTGGCGAGGTTTAAAAGATGATGGTCATATTTATTGTACATTATAAACAAAGGCTATGAGAAACAAAAATAATTTAGGTTAGTAGCCCTATGATTAGTGTAGCCACTACACATCATAATTAGAGGGGATCATTTTCAAATTAAAGCTACCATGTTTTAAATAAAAATGCTTTAAATTGTCTTGCCCTAATGAAGGTCATATTGATAGAAAATGTCAGTCACGTGAAATCTCTATTATCAAAATATTCTTCAATTCCAAAGCAATTTTTTTTGTGCTCAAATCTAGGTGAAAAATAGGAAAATTTTAGCAAATTACAAAAATCTAAAAATGTTTATACAATAAAAGATCACTCTATACTTTAAAGTAACTATCTATTCTTCCTTCGTCTAGTTTAATTAGGGTTATAAATTGAAGATAATCTATGCTCACAAATAATCAATGTCATATTAAGCTTATTATTATAATCACTCTCAACATTCTCATACCGATAAAGATGTGTCATATGCTCTTTGACTAGGTGATTTGAATATCAAATGAAACTACTAAATTATGGTTATGACCAATATCTTTTGATCGTGTGATTTATTGTAGTTTGACACTATTAAATTACAATTATAGTTAAAATCTAAAAGTTTTTCAACAGCTCAAACGTTTGAGTGGTGAATTATAGTGTGCAGTTGGTAGGATATAAAACTCTATATTAGCTAAAGTCGATTTAAAGTTACCTCATTAGACAGACTCTTATTGTAGATTTATGATGCCCTCTTAGATGTTGTAGTTCATGGTTACTAATAAGGATCCTTAAGTTAGATTAGGTTGACTATTTTCTCTGACTAAGTAGACTAGATTTCATCACAACCCAAGATAATGAAATTATAAGATCTTGATCGAGTTTTCTTTTTCATCATTTGTTCTAAGTTAATGATGATAATTTTTTTAATCATAAACTCAATTTGTTGCTATTATGAGATATATATTTAGTGCCTAATGATTAGTTTTAATCAAAATTTCTTTCTTATAGCTTTAAGGGTTAATTAACTCTTCTGCATATGGGAATACTAGGATTATATCATAAAGTCTTTATTAAATAAGATCGAAATTCAACAAAAGAAAAAAATAAATAAAAATAAAAATTGAGATCACCACTAATGCGACTTAGTGTGCAGACTCATTTACCTCTCTTCCACTCAACATGATGTTGGGTTCCTTGTTAATGTTTTAAACTAATACATGAATAATATTGAAGACCACATGAAAAGTTATTAATTTCATTCTAAGGTACTTTATGGCGACTCTAGGAAAAACCCTAGTATTTAAAAAGTCATACAATAAGAAAATAAAATTTTTTATAGATTTTGATTGGGCTGGAGACATCAAACCGAGGATTTATCTTTGGCTATTATACTAATGTTTTGGAAAACACAATCACATAAATAAATAATTAATAATATGTGGTCCCAAGAAATAATGATGAAGTTAAATATATGATAATGCCAATTTGTATGTGAAGGAGCATGATTAAAAAATATTATTAGAAGATATAAAGTATCAAATGAAAAATTCCTAAAAACTATATTGTGACAACTAGGCTAGCATAAATATTCCAAAAAATCTTATCCCCAATGCTAGAACTAAACACATTAAGATAGGCTAACATTTCATCTCAAAAAAAAAAATAATAAAAAATAAAAAAAGGTTAGCCTAATTATATTATTTTAATAAACTCTCTAACTATAGATATCCTCTCTAAGGTTTTATTCAAGATAAGTTTTAATCTAGTCAATATGTTGAGTGTCATGACCTGGCTTGGGACTTGGAATTTCAAAGACAGTAGACAGTTGGATTGTGAAAATTTAAAATTTATATTATCTAAATCCAGAAGTAATGAAACATGCAATCTAAAGAAATATATAAAACAATTTAAAAATTACCTTTGTTAGTTATTATCTCGTCTACGATATACGTTCTTTGTTCACTCATTTAGATTTGAATTTATTAAATAACAATATAATGAGTTTTCAAACCCAGTAGAATAATTACAATTCTAAATTACAATACTCAATAAAAAGAAGCTAATATGTTTGATAGTTCTCTCTATCAAATTATAAAAATATTTCATATGATGATCTAAATCAACTATGATCAAGAATATCATCTAAACTAATATTTAAAATGCATATTTTTAAAAATATTACTTTCTATTGTATAATTTATGATCTAGACTTTTAAATTTTAATGAACTTAATATCTTACTTTATATATCCATTTTAGAAGCATCGTCTAAGTATAGCCTAACTCACCCCTGGTCGATATATATCTCGTCCATACAACGGGGCATAGACAAGTCTACTATTGTTTGATGTGAAAATGCTCCAACTCACCTCTTGCCAATACATCTCCTATCGGCAAAGAGAAGCATGGTTTAATTTTCACTATCATCTGAGGAGAAAGGAAAGTTATCAACATGTAATATTACATCCTCATCCAGTATTATAAGGGGTGAACTCCTTTCATCATGTACAAGCAAGTACATCTATAGGTAAATATGTTTATTGGCATTCATCATAATATGCATGATTTTTTTATACAATATAAAGTTTGTTTACTAATCATTAAATGTTATATCGAATGAAGTCTATATGTTATGTTATGATGATCTAGTATTTTTTTTAGAAAAATTACTGCATATGTATATTTCAAATAAGACTAATGCATGTCTCAACCTTAAGTAGAGAACTAATTAATAAAGTTGCACTCATTTTGTTTGTTGATTCATTTATGATTTTTCAATCTAGATTGTTATTGTGCATTTAAAATAATATATTTTGTTAGAGTTCAATTGACAAATTGTTCCAAGTGAACTCCACAGAGAATAATTTTTGCATATAAATGAAGTGCAATCTTGTTCATTTTCATCTTTCAATCTTCAGTTCATAAAGAGTTTTGATGGTTTTAGAGGCAATGAGGTTTTGTTTACGCTTTGTAGGTGAGCTGCCGAGTTCTTTGTAAGTCTTGTTTTAGTTCATTCAATTCTTTAATGCATATATAATTTGATTTTAAGTGTTCTGTGTATCTCATATTTGTAAACACTTGTGTATTTTCATTTTGTGTCATGTTTGTTTATATATAATTATTTTGAAGACAGCGTGAAGGTCGAGTTGCTAAAAGTGAGGGAAAGAATGAGTGATTGTGAGAGTGCAAGTAACAGAGAGGATGGTTGTTGAGCCTATGAGGTTGGCAATCGTGAGTAGCTCATAGGTTAGGAATGCAAGAGCCAGAGTGATAGGTACATTGAGCAAAAGTAGCATATGGGGAATGAGAGAGAGAGGCAAGATCGCATATATAAGGGAGTAAAGAGACACATGAGCACCATGTCATGTGAGACTAAGTGAAAGGTGGCATATTAAGGAATTTTTTTTTCCACATGATGGTCATATGGTTCTCACATCTTGCATGACTGAGGGATTTTTTATATTTTTTTTAAAGTAAAATTAAATTAAAAATGAGATTATATTTAATATTTATATTGATATTATATATGATGATGTCTATAATGCACTTCAAATTGGTCTCATGCAATATTGCATCTATTATTCGCTACTAACATCTCATTTGGTCACACTTAACTAGTATTACATTGATTGTTTTATGGTGCATACCTTTGCTATAGAGACTGTGTTTCTCTCTCTCTCTCTCTCTCTCTCTCTTCTTATAAATTCGGGTTAAAGGGTGGGCTGGCAGATCAAATCATTTGTGTATGTGTTTTGTACTTTTGGTAATATAATAAAATTTCCAAGTTTGTCTCTATGCTCTCTCTCTCTCTCTCTCTCTCTCTCTCTCTCTCTCTTCTTATAAATTGGGGTTAAAGGTTAGGCTGGGCAGATCAAATCATTTGTGTATGTGTTTTGTACTTTTAGTAATATAATAAAATCTCCAGGTTTGTCTCTATGCTCTCTCTCTCTCTCTCTCTCTCTCTCTCACTCTCACTCTCTCTATCTCTCTCTTCCTCTCTAACTTGATTTGTTCATGTTACTGAAATGATAGTGCTACTCATGGACAAATTTAGATTCAACATTGAAAATATAATTTTGAGTTGCTTTATTTTATGTTTATCTTTGGATTGGCTTGCGCATCTTTGTGATCTGCCCAATTTTAATCTTGTATTACTTAACAAGGTACTTTACGAGAGACTACCCAACGTTGTGTAAAATAGTATTTATATCATGCCTTATTTGATCAGTTATGATTCTTGAGTTGTTACAGTTGATTTTGGTTAGCTCTCTTTAACTCTTTCTGTTAAATACTTTCACAAAAGTGGCATACATATGTTCATTACCCATTTAAGCTGTTGTACTATAAAATATCTTTAAACTATTTGGTGTTGGTCAACTGTGTTTAAAGCCTGATAAATGAGATAATGATTTTCAATCTGTAGCAAATACAAGTGAATGATTCACGGTAATATATAATTGTACATATGTTTGAAAAATTTATGCCCAGCTTCAGCCTCACCTACTTCTCTCTTTCTTGTGATCATCATGGAATAGACGGAATCAGTTTAAAGAGACTCAAATGGTAAGAACAGATGTTGGGCAGAACTAGGAATAAGATAAAATTGTAACTTGTTTCTTTTTCTTTTTTAATTGGAGGATTTTGATTCTGAAAAAAACAGAAATTGAGCATTCTTCAGTTGGCAAACGTTAAATAGACATTAATGCAGATATTCTGAGGTTTTCTGCTCTAATTATTTTCACTGTTCAAGAAGGTGGTTCCCGTTGTCTTTCAGTCTTTGATAATGATGCGGGGAGCGGTTCTATATCACCCCTAATAGTCACTGGTGGAAAATGTGGTGATGTTGGGCTGCATGACTTTCGGTACATTGCAACTGGAAGGAGCAAGCGGCACCAACAAAATAGAGATCAAGACTTAAGATCCTCCACATTTCTTAATGCTTCCAAGCATGTTGATAATGCAAATGGGATGATTTGGTACATACCAAAGGCTCATTTAGGTACGGAATTTCATTGTTTTCTTTCATTCTGCTTTCGTATTTGATAATTCATATTCATTGCTTTCTGGTTGATGTTTTAGGAAGCGTTACAAAGATCAGAACCATTCCTGATACAAATCTGTTTTTAACCGGGAGCAAAGATGGAGATGTGAAACTTTGGGATGCCAAAAGAGCACAATTGATTTTTCACTGGCAAAGAATTCATGATCGTCATATTTTTATTCAGCCGAGCTCTAGAAGCATTGGTGGGGTTGTTAGGGTAAGGAGCAAATTGAAGCACTTGTACTGATTCTATCAATGGTAATGTGCGTACATATTCTGTTTTCTAATATTGCATATTATGATAAACATGCAGGCTGCAGTCACAGATATCCATGTCCTTTCTTGTGGTTTTCTTACATGCGGTGGAGATGGTTCTGTGAAGCTAGTACAACTGAATTGAGGGACAACTAAATGTAGGGTAGCTTTTACAGGCAAAATTTTGAGTTTCTGCAGAAGATCGTTCGGATCATTTTTTCTTGCAGATCAAAGAATATTTCTTGCATCATCTCACCATCATCCACGTGCTACTTCTCCGTTGAGGTTTTTCCTTAATTGGGATTCTATGTTGTCCATATATCCTATATCAACATGTAAAGACGACTTCATTTTTTTTTTCAGATTCACCTATCTTGGCCAAAATAATCAGTGTTCTTCCATTAATTATCTTGATCTAAAAGTCTTGGGGCTCGTTTTGGCTGAGTTTTTAATTTTTTAAAAATTTATTTTTAAAAATATTATTTTAAAATGAAATATATAAATACCGTTCTGAAAAGAGTGCAGACAAATCAAATAGTTTAAAATTTATTAACGATATTTTATAAAATGTAACGTAATAAAAATGTGGAATCAAATGAGGCCTTATGCTCTGTGTGGCATGCGTGCTTATATGTCATATAATCTACCAAAAGTGATGTTTCCTGTGATATTAGTGCTCTTTGATCTGTTATGGAGTGAATCAACCATCAGAGCTTTTCAATTTTGGATTCAAATGAAATTGAAACTTTAACTAACTATATGAACCTATAAATTGTTACTTTTTAGTGAAATTAGAAAATTAAGAAGTTTAAAGTCTTAAAATTACACTTGAGCCAACTCCAAATGCCCTTGTGCCGTACAGATTTTAAGAGAATCAGACGGCTTCTTTAAAGCCTTAAAACGTTTTATTAGCGGCAACATTGGGTCCAAGAATAACAGAGTTATATAGCCTCTAAAGACTTTACTTGATACAATTATAAGTTTTTTCCAGCACTAATATCATTTGATTTAGGTGCCTTATAATTTTCGAACTTCAGACTATCACCACCTTCATATAAGATCATCTCATTGGTAATTTAGCTTATATTTCTAGGAGTAATGAATGTTTAAAATATTCATTACTAAATTCTTTTACGGAAAAGAAAAGGTCATTTTACTTGGCATTAGTCCCACTAAGAACTGATCATGGCAGTAAAAGCATTCTTATATTAAATGTCACGTCTCAGGTCTGGAAGATTGTATATGAGATGTGGTGAAGTTATATGAAAATTTATTTTATATTTAAGAAGAGAGAATTTATATATACTATAATAATAATGTTAAATTAATAATAGCAAGAGAAATAAATAATATTCTAATTCATTTATAGAGCTCATAAAATTATTCAATAAGAAAGAACAAGATTAAATACCAACCAGGATAATCTCTAATAATAACATAACTAACTTCCAAACAAGAAAATAAAATAACATTAACAAGAAACAAATCTACCCTTCCCAAAAACATAAATATGAAAATTACTACCAAAATTTAAAAATATCAAGTACTAATTCTTGGAGAAAGCGGACTCCGGTGGTAAAGATCCTCTAATTACTTCAGTAGAACTTGCCATAGTTAAAATTTACAGCAAATGAATTTAACTAATCAAATTTAGCAAATAATTACTATATATTAAATCATAAACGACAAAGGAATGCAACATGCGACATTAATAAATAAAAAAGTTCAATGATCTCAATTAATAAAAAATTTGATATCACAATAAATCAATCAAATTTTAAAAAATTTTAAATGAATCCTTTATGGATGCATCTTTCATAAAAGAATTAAAAAAAATCTTAATTAAGGCTTAAAATTTAATTTATTTTAAATTACACATCTAATTAAGATGAAAATTTAGGAAATTTAAATTAGCAAGGAATTTCACTTGTCATAAAAAATTTTAAAGTCAAATGACCCTGGATTAGAAGTTGTTGAATTTCCAATCCTAAAGTTAATTTAAGTGAAATAATAAATCAAAATATCATAAATATTATAAAAATTCATAAAATCAATTTAAAACATTTGAATTAACATCAGAACACTCGAAGAAATTTATTCAACCCTTTGAAGTCATGGAATTTAATTAATTATATATTTAGGGTATATTAAAATGAAAAAAATCTTAAATTATTAATTTGATAAATTCTTAATAAATCAATTAATCAATTGAAATCAAAACCTTTTAAATTAACCTTGAATTATAATATGAACTTAAAGATTAAGTGGATTCACTTAAGCTAATGAACATAAACATTAATGAAATAAGTAAATGAAATCAACGGAAATTCAAATAAATCAAGTAATTAAAATTCAAAATAATCAAGATTATCTAATCAAGTTAACTCATCCAAATTCATAAAAATTAATGAAATGAATAAGTAAGATCAAATCAAATGAACATTTAATTAAATGAAAGGAAACAATCTAAATCTTAACCAAAGGTTATAAACCAAAAGATCATAAACTCCAAACTTTAAAAAGAAACTTAAAATATTAATCAAATCAAACTCAAATTAAAATAAATCACTTAATGAATTCAAAAGAAGCTAATCAAGATACTTAGGATATTAGCTTGACCTTCTAGAATGGATCAAAATTTATTCTATTAGGGTTTAGGATATTGAATAGAATGAGTTCCACCCAAAGTGGGACTTAATTCATTCTTCATTCTTTGAAACTTAAATTTCAACTTTAACACAAAAGTAATTTAAAAATATAAATAAAATCACAAATCAACCAAGTCACTTAAATTGAAACTACTCAAAGGTAAATTAAACAAATGTTGAAAACCAAATCAAAACTGAATTTAAAATACTTAGTAAAGTCATACCACATAAGCTCATTTTTCTTCACACACTATATTATTAAGTCATCGACCCTAGCTGTAAGTTAAGTCGATGTTCTATGATATTTTGTGGTATGATGTGAAATTTTTTTTCTTATTTTGTAGTATACTATTTTAGACTGGATGATTAGAATTGCTTGCCCACTAGTTTGGATGCTAGGGCATTCTTCTTAACCTAACACTATTTTCTGTAGGGAGCTGTGCTAAAATGGACCACTATAATAAAAAAAATATATATAAATGTTGTTTGCTTGTAGGTATGCTTAAGTCGCTAAGCATAGCCCAATAGGATAGATGGGTCTGGCAAGTAACTAATGCTAAGTTTGTATATTTGCAAACATAACTGCTAGAGGACCGTTTGTATTTCCTAACATCTATTTTGCAAGGTTTATGAATTTACTTTTGGAAATTTAAATGTAATTTTAGCCTAAAACCAGGTTATGATCTATGGGGGTCTAGGAATAGCGAAGCACTCTGGAGGACCTTGAAGAAGATGACGATCCTGGAAGAAGACCTCGTAGATTAAACATTTAGTTATAGGCTGGGCTGTATAAGACAAAAGGTCAGCTGCCCATTTTTTTCTTTCTTCCAGGGTGTGTACAGAGGTACTTGGCCACATTGACCTATTTTAATTAAATTTGTTTGATTTATTTTACGTGAACAATAGAAATAACCTACTTTTTTAGGTTTCTTTCTATGCTATGTTTCTATGATGAAATGCTGGAATGTTAGGCTCCTAGGAAAATTAAATTTTCTACCTAATATAATGTAAACAACTTAAACAAAAAATAAATGAACTCTTAACCTCATATTAATTAAAGCCTTAGATACAACTTAAAATTAAGTAGAAATAATTAACTTTGTGAAACATGATAGCATATTGTTCGTACTCCTTGAATTGGACATTTCACCCATTACATAGAAGGGGGCATTTGATCTTTGAGGATGACCACCCTTCTTGGGAAAGTATGCCTTCTCTTCTGATTTGGCCCATGACCACTTCTAACTATATATCATTATGGGCATAAAATTGCATATCTATGGCCTTAAATGAATTGTGAGAAAATATAAAGAATGAAATTTATTGCATTAGCTAGGTGCATATCATACCTAACATGATCTTAGGGTTAGGGAGTGAGTTAGGTTCTTAGTCTCTTTCCTAAATACAACAGCTTAACCATTTTGCATAGTATGAAGATTGAACTCATGAATTTAAAAATGCTAAGGTGGTGTTAGCTGACAGCCTTTACAGACGAATGATAAGTCTAAAAGAGTCAGGGATAGGTTCATTTTCTCAAATGAGAAAAAGAGCCAATAATTCTTAAAAGTTATACTAAGTCGAGCCTCTGACTTTTGTTAGAAGAACCTATAGACTTAGGTTCTGAAGCATCTTTTTTGGAATAAGTCTTCAACCCTAGGCATTTCTGCAGTCTTATGTTAACAAAGTCTAAGCACTAAATTTCTAATAAAATATCAGTTAAAACTTAATAAAATTCAAATCTCAAAATTATAAAGTCCAATGATATTTTAGTTGAAATGCCTACTAAGCATCCCAAAATCTATAAGTATTTCTTACTTTTTTTCGATTGGTCTTTAAAAGAACTCTTCCCCTTTGGAGTGTTCCATTTTGAAATTCTAATCTAATTATTTCTTTGAAACTAACTTTGAAATCCATAGAAATAAATGCCATTTTTTTAATTGTGAATATTCTTAGTAAGATATTCTTCATTCCTAAGATGTAATTAACTATAGAAGCTTGGCCTTATAGGCAACTGTGAACCCTGCAATAAAATAAACCTTGTTCTACTTCTCCATATTATTCAAGAGAAAAATCTCTGGTATATCAAAGACTCATCAGCCTACTTTATCCCGATTGGTCTCCAAAAGAACTCTTCCCCTTTAGAATGTTCCTTTTTGAAATTCCAATTTAATAATTTCTTTGAAACTAGCTTTGAAATTCATAGAAATAAATGCTAATTTTTTTAATCGAGAGTATTCTTAGGAATAGATTCCTCATTCCTAAGATGTTATTAACTATAGGAGCTTGCCCTTGTAGGGAATTGTGAACCCTACAATAAAATAAACCCCATTCTACTTCTCCATATAGTTCAGGGGAAAAATCTCTAGTATATCGAAGACCTAGCAACCTTAGGAGTTCTTATTAAGTAATCAAATCCATTATATAAAAATATGTTTATTTTTTTAGATAATATATTTATCCCTTAATGATGTATTTGATTATCTAAATAAGTACCCCCAAGATCTTCATGGTGTCTAAACAATAAAAAATTCTAACCATATATGCCCGCTTTGGGGAATTTTGTATTTGATATATCCTTGCTTTTTTTATTATTTTATTAAACTTTTATCCTAGTTTTACATCTCAACCTCACAATTATTGTTACTCTATTCATTCTATAATTAGCAATATCACATACATCCACACTAATATTTATGCACAAATTAATTTGTTACAAAATATAAAGAGAAATAGAGTGAAAAAGGTGATGTGATTTATACAAGCAAATTCATACTTTAGACAGATATGTGCATTATCATAAACAAATTTTTAAGATGTTTGGTTGAGTTAACGATGCATACTTCAATTACACAGGTTTTAAATCCTAAATAATACTTGATTATTAAAAACATAGAAAAGAAAATTTCAAAAAAGTATCACAATGATTTTAATTATAGAATATAAAGGTAAAACATACATCAAATGCAAAGTGACACAAATTACAGAATTGAGTGAAGAAATTTATTGGTTAGAATTTGGCGGCCGTCCAGAGAAGGGAATTTGGTGATTCATTTTTAAACATTATTTTGGTGTGTAGTACTATTACTTTCTTTCCTTACAATATTTAACAATCTTTTGTTTTTTGGGATTGTGCTATACTCTAGAAAAATTAAATCCATAATTTTCTCATCAAAATTCCATATTAAATCCCACTTGTAATGGTCAACCTCAACTTAGGTTTTTTAAAATCTAGTTTATTTTATAACATGCATTTAGCTAACCAAACATCCACTAAAAATTACAAATTCTCCAAATCATTAGCCCACATAATTCCCTACAATCAAAATTTTCTAGACTTTAATCCACTTAAATCCTAAAGTAGTATGTTATCAAAACTAATTTTCTATGTGGCCAATATGGAGAAAAATTTTGAAATAATTATAAAACGTCTCCAAACTTTCTAGATTATATTCACATTCCTTCCACTATAATCTCCTTTTTATTTCATGTAATTTGATCACTTTTTCTTTAAAATCCCTATTTTCACTAAAATTAAACTCCACCTCATATATCCTTACTCATATGAATCTTAGGTGGGACCTTAATCCACTAATTTGATCATTTTAGTGATCTAGTCCCATGCACCCACATCAGCAGTGCTTGCCAAAGTTCTACTAAACTCAAATAATGAATATTATGACTTTCATTCTATGCCTAAACTAAGAAGGGATGTAGTAGAGTTTGACCCTCTTTTATCATGCCTTCTTGGTAAGGGAACATAAGGACAACACTCTATAGTTCTTGGTGTGTATGGATAGTTGGCTTAGTGTAAAAAACTAGAAATTAGCATTCTAAGCTTTTCTTCATTAAGTGCTCAATTGACTAGTTAGTGCTAATTGTACCTTCCCCCTTCACAATCAATAAGGTGGTGATTCCTCAGTGAGTTTTGTCAAGGAGGAAATGCTAAGTTGTTGAGCAAGTCACTTAACATTTGGTTTTCCACAAGTTTGGCAACATCCATGAACATATCTAATATAAGTGCTTGCCTGTTTACAACTCATCACTTTTTATTTTTCCTTTTGCATCTACTTATTTTTGTATCGCACAATGATTCTACCTCTTTCTTGATGAACCTTGAAGTACTCTAGTTCTTGGGAAAGTCTAAGGAAGGAGAGGACAATGGAGGCGAGTCCACACCTACTGAAGTCATGTCTAAAAGGATAGTTGAGGAGCAAGATTGAATTTAGCAACCCCATAATAGTCTAAGAAGAGGATGAAAAGTGTGGCAATTCTGTGAGCTCCCTAAGCATCTCTGAGAAAGAGGCACAAGAAGGGAAAGGAGCTCATTGAAGATCCTTTCTATATTTATCCCCTAAATGATTATTCCTTTAATATTGCCAATCTGACAGGTCAAGCTTAAGCTATGGATCACCACATATTCTTATTAAAGATGGTTGACATTCTTGTGGAGCTTTCTAGGAGTTGACTACATTATTCCATTGCGATAGTGCAAGTGATGGATCTGGGAGCTTAGCCGAGAATATATATCCATATTAAAAGCTATGGCTAATACCAAGGTAGAGCATGACTTCTTGGAGGAGTAGTTGGAGGTCACTAAGTTTAAGATGGTCGATCTTGAAGGAGAGGTGAAACGCAAAGAAAGAAGATAATGTTTGAGTAGTGTTGGAACTAACTCACCTCTTTGAGTTGAATAAATAACTAAAGGTTGAACTTGTGCATTGCACTATAGACTTTCAAAAGAAGGAGGTCTAGTTGACAGGATTTTTTTGACTCTGATGAGTACAAGGAATTCTTGATGAAGAAGTTAAAGGAAGGTGTTGATCTTATCACTGAGAAGTTGGTTAGGCACAGACAACTGGATGCTAAGTTTCTTGACTTTGATAATGCACTTGCTTCAATAAAGTTAAGGTTCAAGGAGGGAAGCACTAGTTTGGTTATTTGTTCATTTTTTGTAGTTTTTTTCTTTTTATATTTGTGAGTGGAAGAAAAAATAATTGTAAATATATTTTGTACTTGCCATTGGTTCTTGTACTTAAATAATTTTTTCAATGAAGATTTTTTCTTTTAATCATCTTCTCATTGATTATTAATTATTTATTTTGCACAAGTGTACTCACTTCATTATTTATTTTATATAAGTATACTCATTATACTTTACATTATAAGAGTATACTCACTTAAGAGATGCTTGAATCCTTAAATGGTCATCTTGGCTAATGTTTTTGAAATTACTTAGGAAATATTGAATCATTGACTACATAGAGTGTTAATCTTAATTTCTAGTCATCAATCACATGTAGTGTTGGCCTTTAACTTATAGTAACCAACAACATGAAGTTGTGGTCTTTATTTGTATCCACCAACCATATATAGTATTGTTCTTTAAATTGTGGTCGCCAACTATATGAAGTGTTGGTCTTAATTTATGATCTCCAATAACACAAAATGTTGGCCTTTAACTTGTAGTTGCCAACTAGATGGAATATTAGTCTTAATTTATAGTCATCAACAACATGGAGCAAGTTGTTCTTGAATTTTTTAGTAAATGTAGACACTCTAAAGGGACATAGCTCTGAGTAGTCTATCAAGTTAAACCTTACACACTCTAACAAAAGGTTGTTCACCAAGCTTAGGCTTTCATCATTTAGGTTAAATGTAGCTCATTGAGTTAGGCTATGCACTCAAGCCAATGAGTAGCTCATTGAATTAGGCCTTGTACTTTGGTTAAAAGTATCTTATAGAATGAAGATGTTTTATTTAGGCCAAATGTGGCTTACAAAGTGAGTTAAGTCAACACATAGCTCCATGAGTCTTTTTCAACTCATATTGAAAGTAGTTAGTAAAATAAGCTTGGCCAAAATAGCTCACCCAATGACATGATCCAAATGTAGCATGCTGAGTGACTTGGGCAAATATGTAGCTTGCCAAGTCATTTAGGCTAGAGTAGCTTTCCAAGAAATTCTGGCCAATGTAACTCACTAGGTTACTTGAGCTAGTACAATTCATCAAGTTAGGTTTTACACTTGAGCTAACATGCAGCTTATCAAGTGTAACCTCATAACTTTTTAGCTTCATATCACCTTAAATGATTTTAGGAATTTTCTAAGTCCTGGATGGCTTCATTTAATCGATTGCATTGTATGAACGAGTGAATTAATTCCATAAATGTTATGTCTATGATTAGATAATAGGCAATTAAGAGTAGATAATTGTTGGTGAGTAGAGTTTTACATTTATTTCATGAATATCAAGGTTTTTTTACATACACTTGGATAAATGATTTTTGTAAAAACTAGAAATCATTAAAAGAAAAACTAATACAAGAATAGTACTTCACTTAAAGATAGAATTTCTTCAGACCTATCGTACTTGAAGTTTGGGGTACATCTTGTCTTGAGTGTGCTTGTAATTTGTAGGATCCTAGTGTATCTTGCCTTTTGATGATGTAGGGCTCATTTTAAATGTGGAAAGTTTGCCAATTAAGTTTTGTTGAGTAGCTATATCTACTTTCTCTAGCACTTCACCAGGACTAAAATGCTTTTCTTTGATGTTATTATTGTAGTACTTAGATTATTTTCTTTTAGTCTCTTCTTGTTTAAATGATGCTTGTCATGTATAGTTTCCTTGGAATCTACTTTTGATCTTTCCCACTAAATAGTCTCTTGATCAAGCTGGGCAATCACCATTACCCTTTGACTTTGTATCTTTAACTTGACTGGCAAGTTCTGGTGTGGATAGTGAGATCACTGAAGTGAATAAATTAGTTAATTGAGGGGGATCTTATAAGATGATTATAAGAGTAAGACTATATGAGGTATAATTTAAATTCAAGTGAAAATAGGGTTTTAAAAAAATGTGATCGACTAGGCACAAGATTGTAAACAATCTAAGATCTAGTGCCCCAAATTCATTTAACTAGATCTCCCTCACCTAAAATAAAAATTACATGAAATTAACTTGAGCTTGTAGAAATAAAAGTGTATAAGTTATTTGAAAAGTTTCATAAAATTTGAAGTTATTTTGATATTTCTTTTATATTTTATCTCTAGACTGGCCACAGAAAAAATTGGTTTGGGTAGCAAAAAGTTTTGGAATTTTAGTAGGTTAAACTCTAGAAAAATATGAAAAATTAACAAAAATACAAGGATATTATATAGGATTATGTGTATAAAAGATATAGAGAATTTGGTAATATTTAGCGGAGTTCTAGCCAAATGCAAGAAAAACAAAGGCAATGTCCTGTAAGACTAAGAATTTGGACAACTCCAGCATGCGACTAAAGGATTGAATTTCTTAAGGTAAAATTTGGGTATAACTTTTATAAGTGGGACATAATGAAAAAACATAATACTATAGATAATTAAAGAAATTAATGATAAATAAGATAAGACAATACTCATCATAGTAGTGTTGAAAGTAGGATTACCAAACCCTTTCTTCCTTCATCAACAACCAAGCTCCAACCATAATAAGTTTCTTCACTCAAATTCTTCTTAAACACCATCCAATCACTCCATTTCATTATTATAAGAGTTTAAATACTAGTACAAATATTCAAAGGTTGTGTCCCCTCAAAAATAACTCTTTGATCCTATGAAAAACTGTTTAAAAATTGAATTAGTTTGGTCATTTGCTTGGGTACCAAAAGAGTAGTGCCTAGGCACTATCCTCTTTGTCCACAAACTTAAAATTTTCTAGAAACTAGCACCTCAATGTTGAAAATAAAGTGTCTAGGCACTAAATAGACACCTACATATAACAATATATAAAAAGTACATGATTTAAACTATAATATAAACACAATATTTAAACATGATAATACACATCACATGTAACAAATCACAACAAACAATATACACATATAAATATCTCCTAAGTATTCATGCAACAAACTTCATGACCTCTAGCACCCAGTAATATGACCTCTAAGAGTTGCCTTCATCTTCTTTAGCATAAGCCCCAATCAAAGGACCTTGATAAGGTGGCTATGTCATATTATTTTCCCTAAAATCCAAAGAGTTCTTCTCTAAAAGTTTGAAGTCCAAGTAATTAGCTACAACCTTCTCCAAATACTCTATGTTGCCAAGTATCTTATGTGGGTGGCCTATCTCTTCATCTAACAAGAAATCTATGATCTCCAATATAGTTCTCCTCATATGTGATGATGTGGTCCACTCCAAAGAATGAGTGTTTGACCCCTAGAAAGAGTTATTTTGTGATATTGTACATGAGGAGGCTGGCTAACTCTTTCATATGATATAAAAACTTTCTCAATAAAACACAACTGATAAACATGTCTTTAGGCAATTCAATAACTTATGCATTCGTGCAAATTTTCCTAATTATATTGAATGGCCCACATATCCTAGCTTGTAATTTTTTAAATGATGTGGAAGGATATCTCTCAAGAAAATTCTTATTAATACAAGATCCCCTATGTTAAGTTTCTTAAAAGCTATCTCTTTATTTCTAGTTTAAATATATTTTATGTAAGTGACTTCCAATTGTTTCTTCACATCTTCATGAAGGCTTTGAAAATCTTGTTAAAATTTAAATATAGAATCATAAAATGCATTTGAGAGTATGTAAGAGATATAAACTAGGTTAGTATGGTTATAATTATAGACTACCTCAAATGATGTTTTTTACTAGTCCTAAAAATTGAAACTCAAGTGTTAGAATATGATGGAGTTTAGTGAGTAAAATTTTAAATAAATGGGATATTCATATTAATATGGAGGTTGAAACTGATGCAAAATTTGATGAATTTCTTAATCCACCTAACTCTATTAGGATCGCAATACTTTATAGTAGTAAATTATCAATTATTTCGGGGACATACCATATATTTTCTTAATAATGTTTGATAGTTTGCTCTCAATGGTGTTTGATAGTTTGCATTTTTTTTCTAATAGAGCTCTTAATGGCATTGAAAATGAGTAGGACATCATCAACAAAGGCTAGATGTGATAATTGACTTTTCCTTTGCCCACAAATCTAGTATAATAGCTTTTCTTGGAGGTTGTTTAGCATCTTTGACAAATAATCAAAAGCAACGATAAAGAGGGAAGGGGATAATGGGAACCTTGTTTAATGGCTCCTTATAATTTTACGTATCCAAGAGACTGTCCATTTTTAAAAAATGAGTGGTAATTATTAGTTAACAACCTTATCAAAAGATTATAGAATCATTCCTTCTATGACTATTTGAATGAATTCTCAATTAATGGCATTAAAGGATTTTATTATATCTAGTTTGATAAGTAAATTTCTACCTCTAGCTTTCTTATCTAAAACTTGTAAAAGTTCTCATGCCAATAGAACATCCTTTAGCAAAGGTAGCTTGGTTTGTACTAATCTTTAGAAGATGCGGTTGAATTCTATTGGACACTATCTTGCTAATTATTTTACTGATACACTCATGAGGCTAATTGCTTTAAAAACTTTCCAAGTACATTTGTTTTATGGATAAGGGATATGGATGAGGTTGTAAAATAGTTGTGCATATCAATTCCATGAAAGAAGGCTTGAATAACAATGATGTCTAATTTTATGAGGTTTTGTGTATGCTTATAGAAATGCTATAAAATCATCCCATAGTTTTAAAACCATCCATTGAATATAGTGTAGTCTTGATTTCAAATTCATTTGGGATTAAAGTTAGATCTAGTGAGTTGATTAATTTTCTATCCTCCATAAAAGAATTCTCTATGGAAATTCTCATGTGAGATGGTAGTTGTTTTGAATAGTTACTCAAAATATAAAATGTAGCTTGAAATAATTTATTCTTGATTAGATAACAAGCGATTAGAATCATCTTTGATTTTGAGAATTGCCTTGTGTTTCCTTTTTGTTTTGATGCAAGATTGAAAATATTTTGAATTCCTATATTCTTTAGCAATGTTAGAAATAACTACTTTTTGTTCAAAAAGGATAATTTCCATATCAATTAATCTCTACAACTTAATCTATGCCTGCTATAAAGTTTCATCAGAATCCATGGAGCTATCATATGGAAGCCGACTCTCCAAATAACATACTTTTTCTTTAGCATTAGCAACTTGCAATGTAATATTCCCAAACACCTCCCAGTTCCATTTTTAAGTGCATCAGCCATATTCTTATGTCACATTGACAGCCTAGTCCAAAAGTTTAGATTATAATTAGTGTTCTAAGCATCGTTAACACACTCAAGAAAATTTTCATATTGCATCAACATATTAAAGAATCTAAAGATAGTTTTCTCTTGCTTTGGAAGGTAGCTGACATAAGTTAGCAATTGTGCATGATCTAATCTAGTTACTTATATGTTTAATATTAGTGTCTTGAAAGTAGCTTAGCTAGTAATTGTTAACCATGACACTAGTCGAATGATTCCAAGGTTTTACCACTACGCCACGTGAGGGGAGAGCCACTGAAACCAATATCAAGTATACCTGTTTCATTAATATAGTATGTCAATTCCCTCATTAGAAGTTGTTCGGTTTCCTTCCCTCTTTTTTCTCTATTGAGTTGGAAATTATACTAAAATCACTTCCATCCAACAAGCTAGTATGATAATTAAGATTGATGGATATAGCTTTATCCAATGATCTCTTCTTGCAATCCTTGAACAACCAATATATACAATTGTGGCATAGATAGTACAGTTAGTGTAGTTTATTTGCAAATGTAAAAATTGTATATCATTTATAATTAGGTTGATCTGAAAGCTACCATGCCAAAATAGCCAAATCTTACCATTATAATTGGAGAGCTAATTGAATGCGCCAAAACAACTTCTAATTCTAGTAGATTTGTTTGGGTAAATAAAGGTTCGAAGATTCTAATTAAAATTTTCTAAATGATTAGAGGCATTGAGCTTACCTATGCCTCTAATGTTCCATATCATGAAGTTAGGCATAAAAGAGGTGCCCTCCCATTGTGATAATATTAGGAATCTTGCCATCTAAATTAGCCAAGATTCTAACATTAGAACTACATCCCAAGTTTGTAGTAGCATCTTTCCAAGTTTCTAACTTCTCTTTGACACTTAAACTTGTGTTTCTTAGACTTTTGAACCATCCAATCCTTTTGAAATTCATGTATAGTCTCATTCAACATTTCTATATTTGTGACAGTATGGAGTTTGTTGGTGGATTCATCCTCTTTTGACTGGGTTTGGGCTTCTTTTGGTTGCAAAGTAGTATCCACTTCTACTAAACTATTTGGATAAGTTCTTGTAAACTTAGAATCTTAGGTAACATTATTCTTATTAGTCACTTTTTTGTTTAGAGTCTAAAATACAAAAAGATTAGTTGCTAGTATGCTAACCTATGGTTGGTCCTCTACTAAACTATCAACAGGTTGTGTAAGATCAATATGTTTATCCTCTTCTATGATAATCTAGTAGTTACCTAGATCTTGTTCCTTTTCTTGTTGTTTTCCTCTCAACAATGGGTGGGATATATAACAATTCTCAAGATTGTGACTAAAATTTTTGCATTTTGTAGAATAGTAAGCTTTTACTCAATGACTATAGATTGCCAATATCTATTTGTCAGTGAACCAATCATCAACATATTCAGACCATCTCCACTTGTACCCTAGCTATTAATAGTCTTTAGAAGTTAAAGGTGGGTATGTTCTTCATGGGATTACTAAAAATTGTAGTTAAGGTGAATAAAATCTATTTGTTGAAAAGGTGCAATTTGAGATTGGAGAACTTAATCTATATGGGAACTATAGGTTGTTCAAAACTAAAATTAAAAAGTTGATGTCCACTTAAAGATTGTCATAGTAATGTTTTCTATATAATACATCTTTTTGGAAAAAAATTCTAGCGTAGTCTTTATCCTTGTTCAATCAAATAACAATGTGGCTTCCATCCAACAAGCCTACACTCCAATCATGTAACAACTTCAAATCATCGAAGTGCTTCCTTATAACATCCATCTTGGGATGTTTGTATGTGAATTTTTAAATGAGGGTGAATTTTAGTGGTTCTAATAATAAGGAAGTTTCGAGCACAACCAAGAATAGAGATGCCTTCCAATTTTTCTATTTAAATGCTTTATAAAACTACTTTCTGAATCTTCTTCAAACTTATCATGACATGCTTGTGTAAAAATGATTTTGTTTATAATATCATGAATTCTATCACTAAGGAAGCTGTTATGGAGCAACGCTCTAACATAAGTTGAAGCTTCCATCATATTAAAACTAGAAAACCTAGCAAAATTCATGAGAAGGCAATGGAATAGTAACTAAAAAAATTAAGCAGAACCTTGAACTTCATTCTATAATGGGGTAGGCATAGAATTTGTCAACTAGATATGAAGTCAATATAACATGTTGTATGTCTCTTATTAATGGTGACATCTAGAAATACATCCTTAAACTTATATATAATAGAATTCGTAACATTAGGAATATGAGTTTCAAGATGTTCTTATACCATTTCCTTCAATTGAAAGAGAAAATAAGGCAAAGTATCAAAATATTCCTTAAGGATGGTTTTGAATCCTACCTTTTCTACTTTAATGTACATAGATAAGGGTGATAGTGTAGGATACTCTAGATTTATTTCGAAAGACATCACCTTAGTAGTAGGGGATAGAAATATTATAAACTGAAGTTTAACATTTTTCTTCTATCAAGGCTTTGGTTAAGATTAGGAATTGGTTTATGATTTCATGTGGGGAAAATCCTTTTTGGAGGGGTGATAAATGTTTTTACAATTGTCTTCATTGAGAAAATAATTATATCTTATCATTGTATTTAGATACATAAGTGTTCTCTAGACCATAATGAATAACATTTAAGTCATAAAGTCACATTCTTCCTAACAAGGTATGTGTGATTTCCATGGGGAGGCATCACACCAAATGTGATTGTGGTGTTTATTTTTGATTTGGGTTGTGTGTGTTTATGTGGACACAACGCAGATCTGAGGATGTACTCATTGAGGTGATCAAGTACAATATTAAGGAATAGTGTACTATCTCGAGAGATAGAAGTCACTACCCTACAATGGACCTAATCACCTAATAAGGACTTCTAAGGCATGATGGGTCTTTGAATATACTAAAAATTTCCCTACTTTACATAGAAAAGTAAAGCGGGATTTAATATTACCGCCTAGAGTGACAGCTAGCTAACTCCTCCTATATTTTAAAACCATGTAGGGAAGTCATATGCTTTGCAAGATAATTAGGCTATTATTTATTTAGAAAAGAAACTAAGTTCTTAAACTCACTCCCTAAGAGACTATAGCATGAGGAGTATGAATAGTGACTTAATCCAATATAAATTTTTATCACATTTTGTTTAATTTGGGACTCTTTATTTTGATACAAGCTATAGGAATTTGTATGTCTAAATGCATGAGAAGTTAATTATAGGCCAAATCAAAAGAGAAAGAGGTGTTCTTCCATCATAGGCTCAAAGGTTAAGCTTATTTTTATCTGGCAAAGATGAAAGCCCTCTCTTAACAAGAGTGAAATAAGATGGTTATGCATGATATTAAACATTTAACATCGAGCTAAGGGATTGCTAAATATTTTATTATCTTGATTTAATACCTAAGCTTTTATATGAGGTTGTGAGTTATTTTAAAAGTTTAGTTATGAATTGTTTAATGGGATAGAAAATTGATTTTTATCCTAGGAGCCTAATCGCTTCTAGGCCATATAAAAATCACCAAATCATAAATAAACTATGAAGAGGCATGCTTTTTTTAATGCACAAGCTAAACAAAATATCAAATAATTTTATAAAGCTATCACAAAAGAATAAGAGGTCGATGTAGTTAGGTACCGTCGTACAACCCAAAAAGAAATATGGGTAGCCAAGCTCTACCCTTATACATCCTGATATAATGAAAGAATAATTATAATTACAAATGATGAATGTTATGGGAGTCTTCATTCTTTATTCTTCATTCTTTCTTCTTTCTTCTTTTTATTTCTCCATTCTGATTTCTCCATTTATTTATTCCTTTTATCTTGATTTGAATGTGCTTACTCCAAAGGCATCACATGGTACATAAGGCTTGGTCTTATAACCAATGCTTATCCTATTCCCCCATAACACTCATCCTAATCCTAATGTAAAATTACATTAAAAAGAAGGAAAGTAAATCTAGCTACACCTACAAAATAAATATTAGCTAAATACACCATACAACCTAAGTAGTTATATGAATAGTTTGGACTTAGCACCCCATACATGGGTAACTAAGCCCACCTGTTTTACCTTGGGCCATGCTTAGGGGCATAAGCAACCTGCACAACAAAGACATTTATATTTTTATTACAATGACCCCTTAAGTATGATCCCTTGCATAAAGCATGATTAGGCTAATATCAGCTTAACATCCAGACTACGCACATACACCCTAACATCTAGTCTAAAATAATACATCACAAAATAAGCATACATCAAACCATACACCATCTTAATATAAAGCTAGAAATGGTGACTTAGTCTAAAGTGTGTGCCTCAAAGGCTTGTGTGGTATGTCCTAACTAGACTTTAGAGTTGTAATTTGCTAAGTGTGAGGGATTTAATTTATAAAGGGTTTATTTCTCTTTAAGTGATTTGCTTGATTTGAAGATTTTGCTTAGTGTTTTTTTATTTCATATGACCTACATAAAATAACTAAGTGTTATAAAGATAAGAAAGAGAGGAGGTCCCTTTTCTTATCCCTATCTTAAGTCACTTATAAAGCAAATTAATTAATCAATTTCCCTTAGTGAATGGCTTATTACATGTTTTGATTAACCCTAAGTTTAGGTTCATCCTAAATGAACTTATTCAACAGGAAAGGCATCTTAAGATTAATTAGAATGAATTACTATCATACAACACATATTCATTCATTTCTTTCCATCATGTACATCATGCATATGAGTAAATCCTAAGCATACCTATACATACAATGTTTGTTTTAACACACTTAAATGATGAATGCAAAGAAGTGCGTTTGGAATTTAAATATTTGATTTGATTGAATTATGAATGCATGTTTTTTTAATAGAAAAAGAGTGATTTATTTATTTATGTTAGTTAGATACACATTCACATGTATAAAAGTTTTAAGTGAGTACGTCGCCATTATTTTTTGCACTAGGGGTGTAAGGTACAAGACCTACTTAGGGCTACTTAAAGCCTCGTAGCCCCAAGGTGTCTAGACTACTTTACCACTTTTCTCAAATACATATGAATGTAGAAAAGGAACCACAAGGATAAGAAGTCATGCAAGAAGTCATATTTAGTTTGATTACATGATTTACATATGTGATATGAAATTCTTCCTAAGTCTTAACATGGGGATGTATAGGAGATTTGGAAAATGTTATGTTCTTTTCAAATAAACTATATACTTGCAAATCCTATGTAAATCCATGTAAGGTAAGGAAAGAGAACCTCATATTACATACCTTATATTATCATCACATGCAAATTTATAGATATTTGTAATTAATATAACTTCATATTATTGTAATTGATTTATGGGCTTTTGAAAATAGCTTTTGATTTAATAGTGATAATAGCCACACCTATTTTAATTTAAGTCAACACATGCAATTTGACATAAAAGAAAACCATTTCATTTAGTTTTAAAATAAATGAATGCATGATTTCACTTAGCAAGCAATATTTAGCATGATTGGAGAGAAATAATGGAATATAAGCACATGATCTCATTCATCCCAATTAATTCCTAAGGATAATCACATTAAATAAGGCTATTTAAAATGAACCAAAATTATTTAAAGAAATTTTTAAATTTGAGTTTGATTTGATTTAGGAAATATATAAGAGGTTTGCTACTCATAATCCAATTCCCCATGTGTGAATTAATTTGTTTTAATGAAGAATATTTAGGTTGATTTTATGTTTTAATTAGGTTAAAGTGTGAATTAAGTGAATTAATTAACCTTGACCTATATCACTTTAAGTTAATTAACTAATTAGTAATAAGACAATATGATGTACAATCACATGAAAAGTAAATTTCCAATGCTCTTAAGAAATGAAAAGGGCCTAATGCAATTGGCTTATAATTAATGGTTTGTTAGGCTTAAGGAGGATCTCGCTTAATTACTT
Organism: Cymbidium sinense; assembly: GCA_021442155.1. Lineage (NCBI taxonomy): Eukaryota > Viridiplantae > Streptophyta > Magnoliopsida > Asparagales > Orchidaceae > Cymbidium > Cymbidium sinense. The sequence goes on from CM038223.1 coordinate 36,773,829, forward strand.
TTATAGTTTTCTCACACATATGAGCTAACCATAGTTTCATTATCTCTCACCTTGGGTTATTGAACACCCAAGGAGCTACCCAAGATCAATTAAAGGTTGTTTAGATGTGAGTGAATTTTAGATTGAGTTAAATTAAGCTTATTAATTAATGGGTTGATTTCTTTGATTATATTTTGATTAAGATGATGAAATTAATTTAAGGAGAGGAATCAAGGACAAAGCCTCAATCCTTAATCCCTAAGTCATTTCAAACATTCAATTAGGCTTTGATTTTTATCTTGGAAATTAATTAATTAATTAAGTAATTAATTACCTCATTAATCATTAATTAAGTTAATTCTAAAAATGTGAAGGAAATCTTAGGAAATGAATTAGGAAAAGTATCCCAATCACACTCCGTAAGTTCCCTTATTATTCCACAAACATAATTGCTTAAATAATTAATTAAACTACTATTCATTCACTAATTATTACTAATTAAATTGAGAGAGTGATTAGGGCTTAATCAATTAATTTTTCTAATTAAGAAATTAATAAAATCCTAGAAAAATAGGGGAGGCAGAGGTCATTCCCCTAGACATCCACAAAAAATTTGAGATTAATTGGATGCTTAATTAAGAGATAATTAAGCTAATTAGGTTTCAAATTAAGCATTAATTAAGCCAAAATCACTATTTAAAATCAAATAATAATAAATTTTCTAGATTATATTATAGAATACCTTTAAAATGAGCCAAAGTTTGTATTTTTTAGATTTTTTTTATAATTAGTTATGAATTTAAGAAGTTTCAGTCTTAATTAAAATAAGCTCATTAAAGCCTTAATCTCATTGGGCCACATGGCGGCTGAAGCGGCGCACTAACGCGGTGCACTTTTCATGTGGCGTGATAGGAGTGGCTATTTAAGTAGTCACATTCACGCGCTGACTCAGCCAGTGGCAGATGCGCTTTCTCCGTGGACCATCCATTCTAAGATCGGATGGTCATGATTCGATCCACGTGTTAAGGGAGAAAATAGTGGGGATCTATCATGATCTAATCACAGCCAACCATTCCAATCATGTGGAACGGATGACGTATGACCTTCCTCCTTTGTAAGCAGTGAAAGATGAGCATCGTCCATCTTTTGCCGTTCGATCCGAGCTAACCCGAGCTCAGATTGGGATCAAACTGATCCCACACCTTCGGAAGGAGGGAGGATACACATCCAATGGTCAAATTCATATGGGATTCAAATTTACTTTACAAAAGACCAACCCATTTTTGTAGACAAGGCTCGGTTTGCAAAATTACCCCACCGGAGCTAATGTCCGATGGTGGGTCATCGGAGGTAGCTTTGCCTAGTTGAGGAGAGGCCCTGTTGAAGAAGTTTGGGCTTAATTTGGTGTGGAATGCTCTGTGGACCAAGCTCCCCTCCTTTAGCACTTGATCTTGATCGAATTCACTCATCTCATGGCTTGGAAGCTTGAGAATTGATTTGTTTGTGCTCGACTAGGTATGATGATGGTGTGGCTAAGAGGAATTGAGATTTGATTGGGTGAAGAGGGAGTATTGATCGAAAGGGGGCTGTCTTATTTTAACTTTGTTCGAGAATGGGCAATGCCGATCAAGGATGGCTTGGGATCACTTGGGAAGCTCTGTGGGATTTCAAAAATGCCTTAGGAAGTCTGATAAAGTAATTTTCACTATTTTTTGCTCGAATTAAGGGGGTATACCCCTCAATTTCTCATAATGGATGGACGCGATGCATCCCATATTTTTTGCTGATTGGCCATCGTCAGGTCGTCGGACCATCATTAGTGACATGTGGCTCTCTAGGAGTGGTCGAGGCTGTGGTAGGAGTCTCAAGGCTTAATATGGAGCGATTGCGTGGGATTGACCTCCCTTGCATCCAATGGGTTTAGCCATGTGGGGGAATGGCTTGGCTTTGTTCTCTTGGTCCATGGCAGATGCTAGGGTGAGTTAGGTTGGGCTAGGAAGTCATAGGGGTGCTTCATTTGGCCATTTGATGGCTACCATGGGGAGATAACGTGTACTTTTCCACTTAAGGAAATGATCCAATGCAAATGAGAGGGTATCCATTGGTTAATCCACTTGGGTTGGGTCCCACATGGACTTGGGTTAGTTTAGAGCTGACCTAGGGTCTAATTGGGTTGGGTTAGGTCAGCCACGAAGGTTTTCCAAAGTGATTTTGGGTGATTTGGGTTTATATGGTCAAAATATGTTTATTTGGGCTAGGTTGGGTTGGGTTGACCAATTGGTCAAATTGGGTCAAACCAAGGCTTGGGTTAGGCTCAAATGATGATTTGGGATGTTTTGGTTCAATTGATTTGGGTTGGTTTGGCCTAGGTTTGGACTTGACTCATTTGGGTTCAAAAGGATCAAATTGGTCAAGTTGACCAATTTGATTAATTTGACCAAATTGGGTTGGGTTAGGTGTTGAGTCAAGTTCAATTAGTCAATTTAGAATGATTGTAGGATTTGGTTTGGTTTAATTTAGATTTAATTTGAATTTTGGCTAATTTTACCCTTTAGGTCAATTTGGGATTGGCTGGGTCAAGCTGACCAATAGGTTATCTTGGGCTTAATTATTGCTTTGGTCAAGTTCAATAAGTGATTTGGGATGAACTTGAGCCATTAGTTGCAATCAATTTGGATCAAATTATGATTTGATATATTTTAGCCTTTTAGGTTAATTTGGGTCAACTTAGGTCAAATGGCCAATTGGACTTGGTTTGGCTCAAGTGAGGGTTTGGTTATGTTCAATCATTGATCATGAATGAGTTTGAGTCAATGGTTTTAATCAATTTGGCATATGGTGGATTTTGGCTAGTTTGGGTTTCATTTGGGCTAAGTATTGACTTGGTCAAAGTGTTAGGTTGACTTGGTTTGGCCCAATTCAAGATGATTGATTAACCTAGGATAATTGTTGATCATGTTGTGAGATTTGGATGGGCTTAGTTCAATCCAATTTGAGTTGGATTAGAACTTGGCTCAAAAAGGTCTTTTAAGTCACTTTGGATCAAGTGGACCTAAATGGGTTAATTAGCTTGATCGTGGCTTGATTCAAGTTTAGTTAAACTCACACATGAGCCTAAGATTGAAATAGAAATCCAATTATAATTATTTTGGAGCTAAATGGGTTTTGGTTCATATGACAATTTCAAGTCAAAAGGGCCAACATGGGCTTGACTTGGGTTTGGTTTGACAATTGTGATTTATGTTTATATTTGGTCAATAATTGAAGGAGTGATTGAATAATGAAAAAAATTCATGGGTTTGGTTTGATTTAGGTGTTATTTAGCCAAGTTCAAAAGTTTGGCTAAAAGGGCTAAAATTGGGAATTTGATTTGATTTGGGTTTGGTTTTGATCAGTTGGATTTATATTTCATTTATATTTGTGAATATAAATGAAGACATAAATAGTTTGTCAGAAAATCATTTGATTTTAGAGTGATTTGGAAGAAAATTTGACCAAGGTTAGGGATGTAGGTTAGAAAGGCTAACTTGGATTTGGTTTGAAGGGTTTGAACTTGACTTTCATTTATATTTATGAATATAAATGAATGAATGATTGTTTTATAAAGAAATCAATCAAGTTTGAGTTAGTTTGGATTGAGATTTGGTTAAGCTTATGGAGGTAGGTCTATAAGCTTAAGAAAGGAATTTTGAAATTTGGATTTAGTCATGGGTTTCAATCATTGGAAGTTGAAATTGATTTTTGAATTTGGATTGGGATTTTATTTTGAGATTAAATTTGATAATTGAGAAAATCAATTAGTTTGGGGTTGATTTGAATTTGGTTAAGGCTAAGTCCATGAGATAAAATTAAAGGGCTTAGGAAGGGATTTGGAATTTAAATTTAATGATGGATTTTAATCATTGAATTTGAAATTGGTTTTTGGAATTTGACTTTGAATTTGAGGTTTGGAATAAGGAAGCAAGGATTAGGTCTAGGCAATAGGGTAGGAAAGTTCTCCTAAGTCCCCAAGGCACAACCTATTCCTATAACTAACTCTTCTAAATCTCTAGGGTTAGGTTAAGTGTTCATCTAATCACTAGAAGTATCTTAAGATTAAAGAACTCTTAGTGTTTATAAGAGTACTATATCTATGATGAGAAAGTTGAGAGCTCACTCCAAAATGAGGTTAACAAAGGGTGTCCAATAGGTGTGGTGTGATTGACAAGGCATACCACACATATTGGTGTTGACCGAGATGATCAATAACGTCCGAAGAATCAAAAACACTAATAGGAATGAACTACTCCTGAACCTGAGATCTAGAAAGAATCAAGATCTTAATACACTACAACTCCACTCATACTGAGGGCATAAGGGTGGAGGGAGGGATCTACTAAGGGATCAAGCCAATGAACCTTCCATTAGGGAAGCAAGTTCAGGTTATCCACTTGGGATAGGATTCGATGCAAGATATGATTTGGGTAGAATTTCCACTAGGGATTAGAATGTATAACCCGCCAGGGATAGATGCATGAACCTTCTACTACGCAAGCAGGTTCAGGTCATCCACTAGGGATAAGGATTTGATGAGATTTCTTTTGAGGGTGCACTCGCTGGGGAATGCAACTCCTCTAGGGAGGTCGGGATGGTCTATGTCCGTTGGGGCAATGTTGGTTGATTTTTTGTTTAAGTTTTATATTTCAAGATGAACCCTATTAGTTTGTAATGGACCGCACTGAGAAGGGGCCTTATCGGCCTAGGCCTGTCTCAGATTTATTATTCCAAAGGGGTAGTTCACCAGCCACATAGTAGAACTATCCCACCAAAAGAGGTTGCCTTTCGGTGTACAACGACTATGCTAGGAGGAAAGCATAGCAGACTCACATCCCCAACAATAAGGAACAATTGCTGGGGTGATCTGTTGGATACAACAAATCGAACCCAACCTAGGGCGACTACTAAATTAATGTCATTGGGGGACTTATATCAATTTAGAAATACTTAGGATAATGTCATTTGATTGAATTGTACTTATTTTAATTTTATTTATTTTAATTTGATGGATCCCTCAGTGTGCGATGGATCCACTAAGAAGGGGATAATGTCAATCTAGACTTGTCTTAGATTTACAAATCCAAAGGGATAGTCTACTGGTCGCAAGGTTGAATTAACCAGCCCAGGGGATGTCTTTCAGTGTGCAATGGTCAAGTGGGGACTCAGATCCTCCTAGACAAGGAACCATTGGGGTGATTGATTGCTTGCACAACAAATTGAACCCGACCTAAGGCTGCCTGTTGATTTACAATGGTCATGTTGGAAAGAATGCATAGTAGACTTATATCCTTCCAAGCAAAGGTGACCATCGGGGTGACTTGTTGGTGGCACAAAAAGTTGAACCTGACCTAAGGGCGACTACTGAGAGAGTGCCGACCTAGGGAGTTATCTCAACTCAAGGTAGTCAGGCAATTCCTATAGGGAGTTTTGCTGACACTGCCATAAAGATAGGACACTTGCTTGGGAAAGGGGCCGCTGGGGGCTTGAATTCTTAATCCACAAGCGAATATATATTTAGTTTGTTTTATATTTGCATGGACCCTGTTGGTTTACAAGGAACCACACTAAGAAGTAGCTCATATCAACCTAGTCCTATCTCAAACTTACTGGTCCAAGGGAGAATCTACACATCAGCTAAACAAATTCTCCAACCATAGGGCTGGCTACTAGGAAAGGGGGACTATCTAATCCAAGAGTAACTGGGGTAGTGTCTAAATGGGGTCATTAAGGACATGATCCAAATAAAGTGCCCACAGGGGAGGTGTCACTAGCGACATTATCCAAACCCTATAAAAGAAAGCCTGTAGGTATTCAGTAGCCAACTCAAGGAGAAAGAGTGGGGACTCACATCTGCTAAGAGCGGTGTATCCGTTGGGTGGGTCACCGTCAGCATGGCGATAACCAACCAACCTAAGGTGCCCATCAGTTTGCGATAATAAGTCTAGAAAGAAGGTGTGTAGGCTTACATCTTCCTAAGGCGAAACTGATTGCAGGGATACTATGTCTTCGGCTCGACAGTGGCTATTTGACCTAGGGTGGCTACTAAGTGAGGGGTCTCGTGTAAGGACTAAACCTAAGCTTGAAGTAGTCAGGAGGAAAGGAGCCACTAGGGGAATTATCCTAAACCTCAAATATACTCGACCAAGTTAGTGCATGATAGCTAGTTCAAGAAGAAAAGCGTGTAGGCTTACATCCTCTTAAAAAGTAAACATGGGGTAGCTCACTAGTTGCATGGTAAGGCCTACCAAACTGACAAGGTGCTCATTGATTTACAATGATCAAGTCAGGAAGAAAGCACGGGGACTCACATCCATCAGACAAGTGACCACTGGGGTGACCACTAGGGTGACACACCAGCAAGGTAACATATCGACCCGACCTAGAGCAGCTAATGAGTGAGTGCCATAGGGGTCTTGCTTCCACATCAAAATAGCTCGAGACAAAAGATATGTGTTCATTTGTATTGTGAAAGAGGGACTAGGATGCTGCTCAAGTTTTCTTACACCTACCTTAAACACGTCATGATGGATTCATAAGCGAAAGATATTTCTAACACATAAGAGATGAAATTTGATATGAAAAAAAGTTTATTGATGATTATTTTTAAATAAGATTTATGGATAATATTTCTTTAGGTAGAGCCTGTTGATTGGAAGCATAGGGCGCTCTCACTTACAGTTTATGAGCTGATAAGATCCTCCTTGGTAGGCATTCTTTATGGTAAAAGGGCCTTCCCAAGTGGGTTAAAACTTGCCTCCTATATTTTGATGGGCAATAATTGGTCTACTCAGAACTAAAATAAGCTCTCCTACTTGAAAAGCTCTAGGACAGACCAACTTGTTATGAGCTTGAATCATTCTGGATTTATACAACTCGAGGTTCTGGCATGCCTAGAGGTGTCTCTCCTCCAAACCTTTGAGCTCTTCTAACCATAACTTGGCATCCTGCTTTATAGTAATCTTACTTCCTTAGTGATGGGAGTTGAACTTTTAATGGTAGAACAGCTTCAGACCCATAAACTAAGGAGAATGGGGTAGATTGAGTTGGAGTTCTGTATGTGATGTGGTAGGCCCACAAGGCTTCAACCAACTACTCATGCCACTGCCACTTATTATTGTTAAGTGTCTTCTTTAATATCTGGCTGAGAGTTTTGTTGAATGCTTCTGCTATACCATTTTCCCTCAGAAAAGAGATGATAGAGTATCTCCAATCTATACTGTGTCTTCAGGAAAAGCTATTAATTTTAGTGCTTTTAAATGCAATACCATTACCGGATATAATTTGTTGAGGAACCCTGAACTTATATACGATATGATTCTTGAAAAACTGGAGCACATGCAGAGCTGTGACCTCTCTGAGTGGGATCGCCTCTGGCCACTTAGAAAAGTAGTCGGTGGCAGCTAGAATGAATCGATGACCCTTAGATGGGGGATCAATTGGACCCACTATGTTAGTGCCCCAACACTCAAATTGCCATGAGGATAGTGTATGATGTAGAATGTTGAGTGGTTGATGTAGGACCACACCTTGCACCTGACATTGGTGGCACCTCCTAACTACATCAATGTAGTCTGTAATCCTCAAGGGCTAGTAGTATCATAGTCTCTTGATCTTGGCTTTCACCTTCAGACTAGACTAGTGAGCTCCGCATAAACCTGAATGTACCTCAATCATGATCTTATGGGCTTCATGTTTGGCTAAACAATGTAACCACATATGATCGAAAGGCTGTTGGTATAAGGTGCCATCCACGAGAGCATATAAGAGAGCTCTCTATTTCACTTGATGGGCTAATGGCTTCTCTTGAGGTAGTATTCCTATGTTTAGGTAATCCATGAATGGTTGCCTTCAATCTGACTCATCATCATTTTTGGCAATGAGAACCCCCTTCAAGAGAGAGTCTCTCGATGAGTTTAGAGTCAATAAGGGATAAGACTTGTCTATTTTAGACCCTTATTGGAATGGATTCATCTTCTGGGCATGCCAACTCCTTGGTGAGCTTAGCCAATGCATCTGCTCATAAAATTATCTCCTCAAGGAATCTTATAGATAGTGACCTCTGGGATTTTAGCCAGCAACTCCATGGTATTCTTATGGCAATGATAGAGCTTAGGCTTTAGAACTTTGTAAGACCCAGCAATTTGGTTGATAACAAGCTAAGAAAATCCCTGAAGATGTTGATGCACTAGACGCATAATGTAATGACTAACTCCAGACCAATAATTAGAGCCTCATATTCGGCTTCGTTGTTGGTACATGGGTTGGACAGGTGATTTGAGAATCTCATCACATCACAATCCAAAGTTAGGAGAACTATTCCTACCCCTGCCTTTCTTGGAAGAGCAGATTATGGTTCTTCTCCTTTTTGAGAGGAAGCTGCACCATCAAAATACATCTCCCAACTGTGAATGCTAGTGTCCCCTAAATTCATGATTTGTTCATCGGGGAGGTCATCACTAAGCAGAGAATCAATAGAAAGTGGTTGTGCCATTAAGAAATCTACTAGTGCCTATCCTTTCATGGCACGGAGGGGTATGAATGTGATATCAAACTATAATAAAATTATGGACCAACGTGCCAATTGTCCAGACAACATTGGTCGTGTCATGAGATATTATAGTGGATTGATTCTAGAGATCAGATTCACTTTGCAAGAAAGCATGTAATGCTTTAGCTTTTGGGATGCAATGATTAAAGCTAAGCAATGCTTTTCAATAGATGGGTATTTTGCCTCAGTAGGGATTAGATGACAAATGAGATAGTAGAGAGCATTTTCTTTCCCTTCGTCATTGGTTTGAGCCAAAAAAGTGCCAAAGGATTTATTTAATGTAGCAGTGTAGAGGATCAACATTTTGCCCAGGATAGGGGCTGCTAGAACTGGCAGTGTCATCAGGTAGTGCTTGATGTCTTCAAAAGCATGCTGAGACTTATCATCCTGCTTAAACTTGGCATCCTTTTTGATAAGTGCTGAGAATGGCTGGCATCTTCCTGATAAGTTGGATATGAAGCGCCTTAGATATGCCAACCACCCTTGAAATGATCTGAGTAGAGTTAGAATTTTAGGGGGTGGTATTTCCAATATTACTTTGATCTTCTACGGATCGATCTCTATTCTCCAATGCCAGACAATAAACCCAAGAAATTTCCCTGAAGCTACTCCGAATGCACACTTCATGGGGTTCATTTTAAGGTTATATTATCTTAACTATTTGAAAACTACTCTGAAGTCAAAGAGATGGTCTTTATTTTCTTTGCTTTTGACTACAAGATCATCGACGTAACATCGAAGATTCAAGTCATAGCTTGCTTATATGTAGCACCGACATTTTTAAGGCCGAAATGCATGACCTCATAGCAAAATATTTCAATCAAGAATAAAAAAAATAATGTTTCTTTTATCTTTAGGGGCCATCTTTATTTGGTTGTATCCAGATGAGCCATCCATGTAGAAGAAAATTACATGAGATGAGGCAATGTCCACCTTCAGTTACAAGATTGGTAGTGGAAATTCATCTTTTAGACATGCCTTATTTAAGTCCCTAAAATTGACACATATGTGAATTTGGCCATTTTTCTTCTTAACTGGGACGACACTGGCCAACTAGGTAGGATATTTTTCTTTCCAGATGAAACTAGCATCGATCATTTTCTTGTCTTTAGAAATATCCTGCTGTTCAATGTCTAATCGCATGCATCTAGGAGTTTGCTTGATAGGGTTAGCGTTAGGTTCTATTGCTAGTTTGCAGACTACCATGTCAAGAGATAAATCAGGCATCTCTTCATAACTCTATGTGAAAGAGTCCTTAAACTAAGTCAATAGCCTAACTAAGTCATTGGTTTTAGTTTCATTCAACAAAAGAACTAATGCATGCTGAACATTGATTATCTTTAGTTTCTAAGTTTATTTCTTTGAGCTCATTGATGGTTGACTTGATCTCTTCTTCAACCTCTGGTGGTGCATCTTTGACTTCAAAATCATTTGGAGCATTTGAAGTTTCTAAGCACACCTCTTCATATTAGTTTTCTTGATGTAGTATTCCACCTATTCTAATACTTGATGCATCATAAGTCACTTCAAAGACTTTATTGAAGTCAGAAAGTCTTAAGACAAGTGATGAAGTTATAAGACTTTTAATTTGTTGCATGAATCTTTTAGTTTCTATGGTCCATATAAACTTATCTTTCTTTAGAATGTCGATGATGGGGGTTACAATAGTACTAAAGTTTCTTATAAACCTTCTATAGAAAGTAGTTAATCTATGGTAATTTCTAACATTTGTAAAATGGTTTTTACTTGACCACTCAAAAATAGATTTGATTTTTGATGGGCTAGCTTTTGGTCCATTAGCATATATAATGAATCCTAAGAAAAAGACTTCCAGTTGATAGAAAAAAAAATATTTCTTAAGGTTTACATATAATTTTTCTAACCTTAACTTCTCTAATATAATTTTTAAATGATATAGATGTGACTTTTCATTTAGGCTATTGAAAAGAGTATCATAAAAATAGATTACAAGGAATTTACCAATAAAAGATTTCAAAATAGTATTCATTAGTCTTATAAATGTGCTAGGGGCATTTGAAAGACCAAACAACATGACTAACCATTCATAAAGACCATCAAAAGTTTTGGACGTTATCTTCCATTCATTGCTTGGTCTAATCCTTATCTGATGGTATCTACTTATAAAATCAATTTTAGAGAATAATGATGAATCTAAAATAAGATATAGTGTATCATCCAATCTAGGTATATAAAATCAATATTTTATTGTGATCTTATTTACTACTATATTATCAATACACATCCTCCAAGTTTCATCTTTCTTAGGAGTTAAAAGAGTAGGTGGAACATAAAGACTAAGACTTTCTTGTACAAAACTCTACTTTAAGAGTTCATCTACTTATAATGCTTAGTTGGATTCTTCTTAGAATGGGATAAATTAGATATTTATAAAATATGAATCAAATCTACATCATATTATATATCCTTTAATGGCGATAGCTCATTAAGTGTGTCATCGGAGATCAAATCATGAATTCAAGTAATAGATCTATGACTACAATAGGTTGTTGACTTCATGAGCCCCATCTCATATGAGATTGAATTTTATGATAACAAACACATGTTCAATTGCTACTAATCAAATTAAATTCAAGTGTAAGAAAAATTCTTTAGCTCTTGGTTCTTCAGTTACATTAGAATGCTAAAGCTTTTGGACATGGACTAGGTGGATATTTTTCTAAGAATAACTATATTAAGGAAAATAAAATGCTCACTAAAATAAAATATATCATTCATTTTAAAATAATCTATTTTAAATTATTCATAAACACTATATTTCATATTTACATTTATTCTTTAAAATTATTCATTTTTGTATAATGTAAACTAAATGCATAAACCATGTTACCTTTATTGTGCTTCCATGCAAGTTAAATTATGTTCACATCTCATTAAACTATTTTCATGCTAAAATATATTCATTATCCATTTATTACATGCAAAAAATTTAATTATCTTGAAATTATTCTTTATATTATTTTTTCTCTCCTATTATTCTAGTTTTCTCTCTCCTATACTATTTTTCATCTTAAACCCTTTTGGACAAATGTTTTTATGATTATTTAATAAATAAATTGTTTGTGAGTTATTCAAATCATTTCCATAATTATCCCATATTTTTATAAATTAAATAATTCATTTATTTGAATCTTTAATTTGAATTATTTTTGAACTCAAATTGAGTATTTCTTTGATTACATATGAAAATTTGAACTCCTCTTTTTATGGAATGTTATGTGGTTTATCATATGCTAATCAACTTTATTTAATTTGAATTTATTTAAGTTAATTCAAATTCAATTAAAATAAACCATGGAATGTTTTTTCTTTCCTTTTATATAAATTTTATTTTTGGAAACCTCCTTTGGCCAATCATATCTTTACTCAAATTAAAATTAATATATTGATGAAATTTGATTTAAACTCTCCTAAGATCTAATCCATCATTATTTAATTTAAATTAAGTAAATTAAAATAAATTTAATCTATTTTTAGAAAGTATCTTGGCTAAATTTTATTAATTCCTTTGATTTAATTTAAAATGTTCTAGAATTATATCTTTCCCTCCTTCATTCAATCAAGATGAATTGATTGAATATTCCATGATATATCATTAAATATTAATTGAATACCATCATGGAAACTTCCTTTTGGTCGACCATATATCATGCTTAACTTAAATTAATCAAAATTTGAATTATTCCCTTTTTCACTTGGACAATTAATTGTGTCATGACTTATTGGTAATAATTCAAACTCTTCTCTCTCTCTCTCTCTCTCTCTCTCACACACACACACACACACACTCTCTCTCTCTCTCTCTCTCTCTCTCTCTTGGATGACCCTCAAAAGCATTAACTTCTTAATTACACTTACCATTGTATATTTTCTCTTCGTTGCCTAGGATGAATTTCCTCTTATATAATTTGAATTTCAAATTTATTTTTAAATTAAACCAATCTTTGATATTAAATTCCTTCCTATTTCTCCTTGGTCGAATCATTCACTCATGCGAATTAATTTTATTTTGATTATCTTATGTTTAAAATAATTTCAAATGAGTTTTGCTTCTATTTTTCCTCCCCTTAGCCGACCCACTTGACCCCTTGTCTTATTAATAATGTTTCTTAGACTAAGTTAATTTCTCTTGAAAATATCTCTCATCAAAAAATTTCTCTATTGGCTCAATTTTTGCAAAACCTTTGGAGATCCTTTTTTGGTTAATCAAGTGCTAATCTCTTCGTCTTTCTTCCATGTTCCAACCTACAAGTGATTGGCTTGAAGATTGCACAAAGAGTTGGTAGATTGGTGGAAATCCCTCTTGGCCGAAAGCTATACAAGGTTCCTTAAATTTATTTTATTGCTACTCTTATGTGAGACCTTAATTTCTTTCATGGGCTAAGATTCTTTGGTATTTGTTCAATTTTATTTGAGCTTAACACATCCATTCATATACTTTCTCAATTTGGCTGAAAGCTTTATTTTTTTTTTGATTAAAATTTTGTGTTTGCAAACTCTTCTCTTCTTTTTATTTTTATATATGCTAAAGTGAAACTTATGTTGTGATAATTAGTTCATAAAGAACACTTGTAAGTTGAAAGTTTTTTTGTCTCTTAAATAGTCTCATACTTTGCATAAGTAATATTTCTTTTAAAAAGAGATTTCATTTGAGTTTATGTGATTTAAGATTCCATTTTCATTTCATATTTTCGAAAACTCTAAGTCTCCTTCTAACAAGTGAGTGATTTAAGTTTCAAATCATTATTATGCTATATTTCAAATCTTGAATCAAATCACTTTGATTTCAAGTTATTATATTCACATCAAATAGATTAAACATTCATGTAAATAATATACATCATTCAAGTTTGATTTTTACTTTCAAATTTAAATATCAATTAAAGTGCGCTGCCTTTTTTTTTTCTTTGAATTCACCTGCTTTAATATTGTTTGTAGTTGGATTTTGAAAGCAAAATTAGTTTAAAATTGAGAGTTAGATACTTTCATATTCCTCTTTCTTATTCTCTTGTTGGGTTGTACTTGCTTGTTAAGGAAAGTATGTGTTGGGTTGTACTTGCCCATTAAGGAGAGTACGTGTTTGGTTGTACATTCCTATGAAGGAAAGTATGAGAGATTTGTTGTAATCTCAACTTTATTTTTGTGAATTCCTAGCCTAGGTGGCTAGGCGTGGACGTAGGCCGGTTTTGGGTTTTGGCCGAACCACATAAAAATCTTTGTGTTCTCTTTCTTTATTTTTTTGCACTTTAGAATTTTGCTTTTGATTTTCTATAATTTCATTTCACTAAAATATTATTATTAAGCAATTAAATTTTTTACAAAATTTAAAATTAAGTTTTCTAAAATTTATTATTAAAACCTAATTTTTTGAAAAATCTAAAATACATAAATTTTCTACTAAACGATTGAATGTAAGAGAAGAAACAGTATGCTTCAATTGCATAAAGTCCAGTCATATAAGAGGTGAGTGTCTAGACTTAGCTGAAAAATAAAAAGCTGAAAGAAAGAAGTCTTGGAAAAATAAAAAGGCTTAGAAGAAAAAGAAACAAACACTTTGGGCAAACTCTGATTCAGAAGAATCAAGTGATGACACTATAGAGGAAGAAGCAAATATATATCTTACGGTTGAAGTGGATTCTACAAGTGAGGTATGTGAAGATATTTCTTATAAAGAATTAAATGATGCATTTAATGAATTAGCACATGAATATAAAAAGCTGAAAAAAATTCAATATATTAAATAAAGAAAAGGAAAATCTAAAAATGCATGCTTCATCTTTAGAAAAATAATGTGCTGATTTAAAGGCTAAGAATGATGCTTTATTAGATCAATCAACACTTGTGGAGAAGTTGAAAAAGGAAAATTTATTACTTCATGCAAAATTAGATTCTTGTGGTAGATTACATTCACATGTTCCATTTGCTAGAAATAAGTCATCAAATGCATCAAAATCATTTAAATTTAGACCTTACGCAAATTCAAATGTTACATGTGATTTCTGTAATAAAAAATCTCATGTATCTTTTGATTGTCATATAAGAAATTCTCAATCATTTCCTAATTCAAACTTTATTTGGATGCTTAAAACTAAAATAGCTACACACACTACTCAACAATCATCACATATATTTTTATTTGGATGTGGACTCAAAAATGTTTGGGTTCCAAAAGTTGACCCTTAATTTTATTTTGTTAGAGTTTCTTCAGAGCAAAATAAAGAAAAAGGCATGTGGTACTTGGACAACAGATGTTGAAGACATATGACAAGTGATAAATCTAAATTTTCTACTTTAGAACCTTATGAAGAAGGATTTGTAATTTATGGTGATAATGCTAAAAGAAAGATAATTAGAGTTGGTTCTATTTCTAAGGATTCAATTACTTTAGATATAGTTTATTTTGTTGAAGGTTTAAAGCATAATCTTATTTCCATTAGTCAATTATCGATAAAGAATTTAATGTTAAATTTCATGCATCTTTCTCTACTATTGGAAATAAGGAAACTGTTTTGCTTGTTGGTCATAGATACATAAAAATTTACCTTATTGATTATGAAAATGCAAGTAATACAAATTTAAATTTACTTTATTTTAAACATTCAATTGATGATATTTGATTATGGCATAAAAGGTTATGTCATATTAACACGCATTCTTTAAACAAAATTACAAAACTTGATCTTGTTGATGGTTTACCTAAAATGAAATTTTATTCTGATTATGTTTGTGATACATGTACAGATGGAAAACATTCTTTCAAAAATAAAAATATTATTTTTAAAACTAGACCTTTAGAATTGTTGTAAATGAATTTATTTGGATTTGTTATCTGTTAGCACTGCTAGCTTAGGTGGAAAATTCTATGGTTTTGTTATTGTTGATGATTTTTCAAGATTTACTTGGATTATGTTTTTAATTCATAAAAATGATGTTTTTGAACATTTTAAAATTTTTTTTAAACAAATTTAGTGTGATAGAAGCCTTCTTGTTAGTAAAATTTAATCTGATCATGGTGGTGAATTTGAGAATAAAAAATTTGAAATTTTTTGTGATGACTTTGGTATTAAATAAACTTTTTTTGCTCCTAAAACCCGTCAGCAAAATAGTGTTATTGAAAGGAAAAATAGAATTTTATTTGAATTGAGTAGAGCTATGCTTGATGATTATAAATTGCTTAAGTATTTTGGGCAAAAACTATTAACGTTGTATGCTATGTGATGAATCGTGTTTACTTGAGACCTATTTAAAATAAAATTGTTATGAGTTGTTCTTTGGTTAGAAACCTAAGATTAGTGATTTTCATTTCTTTGGAGTAAATGCTTATTTTGAATAATAGTAAAGATTCTTTAGGGAAGTTTGATTGTAATCCAATGATGTTATCTTTTTGGAATAATCTTTCAATGGTATATCTTATAGAGTTTATAATAAAAGAAAAATGATTGTTGAAGAATTAGTACATGTGATATTTGATGAAAATCCTATAGATCCTATTAAAGATGATGTGATTGAAAAAGAGGTAGATGATTTTAAGAAAATGAGTTTGGAAGAATATGTAGATTATTCTTTACCTAAAGATTGAAAATTTATTAGGAATCACCCTAAGGACATGATTATTAGAGACCCTTCTCAAGGAGTTAGAACTAGAAGACAATCTACGAAAATGATAAATCATTCTCTATTTTTATCTGAGATTGAACCAAAATCAATAAATGAAGCTTTGGAGAATCATTATTGGATTGTAGATATGGAAGAAGAAATAAATAAGTTTATTAGAAATGATGTGTGGGAATTAGTTACTGGCCTCAAGATCAAAATGTTATAGGAACCAAATGGGCCTTTAGAAATAAGTTAGATGACTTGGGACACATTGTTAGAAATAAGGCTAGATTGGCTGCACAAGGATATACTTCGATTGAAGGGATAGATTTTGAATAATCATTTACCACTATAGCTAGATTAGAACCTATTAGATTGCTCCTTGCCTATGCCTATTATAAAGGCTTTAAAATATTTCAATGGATGTAAAAAGTGCATTTTTAATTGCCTTTATAGATTAAGATGTCTTTATAGAAAAACCTAATAATTTTGAAAATCTTAAGTTACCTGATCATGTTTTTAAATTGAAGAGAACATTATATGAATTAAAACAAGCTGCTAGAGCTTGGTATGATAGATTGAGTAGCTTTTTAATAGAACATGATTTTAGGAAGAGTAGAGTATATACCACCCTATTCCTTAAGAATTTAGGTGCTAACTTGATCATTGTTCAGATTTATGAGGATGACATTTTATCAGGTAGTACAAATGAATCTTTATGTGTAGAGCTTTTATTTTGACGTCCAAAGAATTTGAGATGAGCATGATGGGTGAACTCAACTTTTTCTTAGAATTTCAAGTAAAACAATAAGAAAAAGGTATTTTTATTTATCAAACTAAATACACCAATGACTTGATAGAGAGATTTGATATGAAAAAAATAATTAAATCTAGTAAGACTCCCATGAGCCTCTCTACTAAACTTGATTTAGATGAGTCAGGTAAACCAGTTAATCAAAAACTTTATGGAAGTATGATTAGTTCTCTTTTATATCTTACTACTATTAGGCTTGATATATGTTTGCTATATATTTATGTGCTTATTTTTAGACTGCACTGAAATACTCTCATTTAACTATTGTTAAGCGTATCTTACATTATTTAATTAACATTTTAAGATTAGGTTTGTGGTATCCTAATAATTCACTTTATTGTGACTTGATTGCTTATTTTGATGCTGACTTTGCTAGTTATAAAGTGGATAGGAAAAGTACATCAGGAACATGTAAATTTTTAGGATCATTATTTGTATCTTGATCATTTAGAAAACATAACTCTATTGCTCTTTCAATTGTTGAAGCTGAGTATATAGCTGTTGGACTCTATGTTGCTCAGGTTCTTTGGTTGAAGCAACAATTAGAAAATTTTGGAATTACGCTAGATCACATTCCTATTAAGTGTGACAATACTAGTGCAAATTATTTGACAAAAATTCCTATCT
This sequence comes from Cymbidium sinense, assembly GCA_021442155.1. Taxonomy (NCBI): domain Eukaryota; kingdom Viridiplantae; phylum Streptophyta; class Magnoliopsida; order Asparagales; family Orchidaceae; genus Cymbidium; species Cymbidium sinense. The sequence continues at coordinate 36,791,468 of CM038223.1, forward strand.
AACACTCTAGAACTATACACATATAAGTTAGACATCACTTTATTTGGGATCATGTGAGTAAAGGTGATGTAAATATTGATTTTATTAGCCCAGATTTACAAATTGAGGACATTTTTACTAAATCATTACCCGAAGAACGATTTTGTACCCTAAGATGCATGTTAGGTATGTTAGATCCAAGCATGTAATTTTATTGTTATTCATGATTAAACCTTTTTGATGTTGTCAAAAAGGAGAGAAAATAATATGTTGGTTTTCTTTCTCCTTAAGAGGGGAGCATTCTCATGTTATATACTCATGCTATATTTACGTTTTATTATGGTTAAAAATGTTTTAAGTGTTTAAAAAGTTTTTTATTTACTTGCTACAAATTTTCTTTAATGTAACTTGTATGTTCAAATGTTGATGCAAGGTCACTTTGCACCTTCATCGATATTTAACATCAACATATGTTTGTCATCATCAAAAAGGGGGGAGATTGTTGACTTCTTGAGCCACATCTCATATGGGATTGATTTTGATGATAATAAACACATGTTCAAATGCTACTAATCAAGTTAAATTCAAGTGTGTAGGAAAAATTCTTTAGCTCCTTTCTTTAGTTATATCAAAATGTTAAAGGTTTTGGACATGGACTGGGTGAGATGTTTTCAAGGAATAACTATATTACGTCAAATTAAATGCTCACTAAAATAAAATATATCATTCATTCATTTTAAAACAATCTATTTTAAATTATTCATAAGCACTATATTTCATATTTATATTTATTCATTAAAATTATTCATTGTTGGATAATTTGAACTAAATGCATAAACCATGTTACATTTATTGTGCTTCCATGTAAGTTAAATTAAGTTAACATCTCATTAAACTATTTCCATGCTAAAATATATTCATTATCCATTTATTACATGCATAAAATCTAATTATTCTGAAATTATTCTTTATATTATTTTTCTGTCTCTTATCATATTTTTCATCCTAAAACTTTTTGGCTAAATGTTTTCATGATGATTTGCTAAATAAATTGTGTGAGAGTTATTCAAATCATTTCCATAATTATCCCATGTTTTTCCAAATTAAATAATTTATTTATTTGAATCTTTAATTTGAATTATTTTTGAATTCAACTTGAATATTCCTTGCATATGCAAATTTGAACTCCTCTCTTTATGTAATCTTATGTGGCTGATCATATGCTAATCTAGTTGATTTAATTTGAATTAATTTGAGTTAATTCATATTCAATTAAAATAAGCCTTGGAATTATCTTCTTTCCTTTTATATAAATTTATTTTTTGGAAACCTCCTTTGGCCAAACATATCTTTACTCAAATTATGAATTAATCTCTTAATGAAAATTGATTTAATCTCTCCTAAGATTTGACCCATCATCATTAAATTTAAATTGAATACATTAAAATAAATCTAATATATTTTAAGAAAGTAGCTTGGCCAAATTTTAATAATTCCTTAGATTTAATTTAAAATGTTCTAGAATTATATCTTTCCCTTTTTCATTCAGTCAAGATGAATTGATTGAATATTTCATGATATTTCATTAAATGCTAATTTAATCCCATCATGGTAACTTTCTTTTGGTTGACCACATGCTTAATCTAAATTAATCAAAATTCAAATTATTCCCTTTTTCACTTGGACAATTAATTGTGTCATGAATTGTTTGGTAATAGTTCAAACTCTTCTTTCCTCTCTCTCTCTATTGGCCAACCAACATAAGCTTTACCTTTTTAATTGCATTAGAAATCAAGTCATATGATGAATTCATTCAATTTGAATCTCTTTCCAAATTATTTTTCCCTCCATGATGCCTTGGCTGATTTTATCATCTTGCAAAAATAAATAGATTTAAATTCAATTGATTCAATTTGAAACACTTACCATGTATATTTTTCCTCTTCCTTGCCTTGGCTAAAATCTCTCTTATACAATTTGAATTTGAAATTGAATTTTAAATTAACCCAACCTTCCATATATCCCCTTATATTTTTCCTTGGTCGAATCATTCACTCATGCAAATTAATTTTATTTTGATTGAATTATATTTAAATTAATTCCAAAAGAGTTTCCCTTCTATTTTTTCTCCTCTTGGCCGACCCTCTTGATCCCTTATCTTATAAATAATGTTTCTTAGACTAGGTTAATTTTTCTTGGAAAAATATCTCATTGAAGAATTTCTCTCTTGGCCAAATTCTTGGTCTTCCTAATAAGATGTGAGTTATTTTCATTGGAAGAACATCACACAAAATTTGATTATTATAACTACCTATTTTAATTAGAACAAGACATTTGCTAGTGATAAGTAGGAATGTATGATTTACCCAACTGACTTAGAATAGCTTTAGGTGAAGTTTAGTTCTAGGATTGGCATTAGTGATAGCATGTGTTGATATAACATTCATAGAACTATCTATATCTATTACAATCTTACACCTCTTCTCCTTACATAGAATATATATCGAGAAAATATTTCACCTTCTCTAATCTTCTTCTCCTCTATAAGCAGTCATGCACCTCATAATTAATGTTAGATTATCTATATTTAGATCTACTTCTTTATCAGATAAGGGTGTATCATCATATATCTCTTTAATATCTTCTTATTCCTCTAAATCTTCTACTTCATCTAGAAACATAATTTTTGTCCTACATTGGTTCTGTATATGACCTTTTTATGACATTTAAAGCAAACTATCTCTAGCACATTTTTAGAAATAATTTCATTGGGGTTTACTTTAGAGGGGTTGTTCGATGTAGAAGGATTAGGTCTAACAATTGGTTTTTGAGGTTGCGATGCAAGTGGATATTTAGAAGATATTTAAGCTTTCATTTTAGATGTGGATGCAGCTTTTTTGAGCTTTTCTAAGAGAAAAATATAACGAAAGGCATCATCTAAAGTTTAAGGATTATGAAGCTCTACTTCATTCCTAATATCTCCTCTTAATCCAATGATAAATTTGTTAGCTATTTGTCACTCTTAATTAGTGCATTGGGTTCAAGCTATTAAGTCCTCAAATGTGTTCATATATTCCACTACTGACATGGTTCCTTGCTTAAGAGTGATCAATTATTCTGGAGTCTTTTGTCATGATTTCTAAGATAGTATTTTTGCCTTTAAGATTTTTTTATTCTATCAACATCATGAGATTTCTAATGTATCTCTCCTCCTTAACTAAAATATTATTCCAATAGATCTTCACATGACCTACTAGTTTCATTTTAGCAAATATTATTCCCTAGTAATCATCCATATTATATTGATAAAGAAAATCATTCATTTTGGCTAACCAGTCTAAAAATTTATTGGAGTCATGAACACTTTCTTATGCTAGGGCTTCTATTTTAACTTATTTTGTACGTTCTTATGATGCTTCATGTATCTTAAGATAGTCATGTCCAAGGGTGTTCCCTAGGTTTGACCTTCTTGTAGGATATTCATCTATAGAAAGTTCAATATTATCCCCTCCTGCGGGTTCTAAGTCATTTGGATGGGGTATAGTTTGTGGGGTTTGAAATCTAGTACTCATTGTTTGTATTTGTGCATTGAGATTCATGAGTAGGTCTTCTACCCTATTGAATTTCTCTTCACTTTTCATGGAAATCTCATATACTCTTCTATTTAAGTCATCTAATTGGTCCAAACTAATGAATTTAGGTGGCATGATGTAAACATAAAGATACGACATGACACTCTAAATGATGATTTAAAATATGCAAAAAAATGAACTAAACTTAACACCAAATTTTAAAATTATCAGCCTTTAATAAACACAAAAGAATATGTGGATACTACAAAATATTAAACACACTTAAAAAAGAAATAAAATAAAAAATATTTAAGGATATTATTTTGATTTTATTATGTAAGGTTAGTATCTAGGTAGGCTATTTAGTGAACTCTCCTTTTCTGAAGTTCTTACTCAAGTATGATGGTTTGTGGTGAAGTTAAGTAGGAGATAGGCTAAGATTTATAAGTAGAGATAACTAGTTAGTAGTAACAAAAACATTCATAGAATTTCCTACGACATATATTTAGCAAGCATTTCCAATTGAATTCACTAATTTTAGAAAGGAAATTACATAAAATCTAAAGTATAGAACTAAACTTGCTTGGATTTGATATGGATTATCTGCAAACATGTTCTCCATGCCTCCAAATTTTAGGCTCTGACACCAAAGTTGATGAAGTGTTGATCATGGAGAGAAGGATGTCATAGTGGATGTGGAGAAAGATATGCTCCAATTTTCTTCCACTCACTAGAGTGTAAGAGAGAAGAATATATTCCACTCAGTAAAGTGAATGAAGTATGAAGTTCTACACACCTAGGTAGAACGGTAGTGAGAGATAACTGAATCTCCAGAATGGCTGACCACCAAGCTCCAACCAAAAAATTTTTTCACTCCAAATGTCACACAAAGTCAAAAGTTTTTCATTAAGTCAAAATAAGTGTTTAAATAAGTATAATACTCTTAAAGATGTATACCTTGGGAAGAAAACTATCAAATAAACTAAAAAATAGTTAGAACATTCATTTTGTAGCACCGTGGTGCCACGAATTAGAGCTTAGTGCCACAGTCTAGCATCGTGGCACCATATCGCAACACCAAGGCGCCAACTTCTCTATTCCCATGCACTAAATTCTACATAGTGTAGTGCCCAGGTGCCAAGAAGGCAGCACTGAGCTGCTAGACCCACACCTATGAAATTTAATACATAAACTCACATATTTTCAACCACAACTCTATGTGGTATTTTTTTTGGAGTGTTTGTAGGGACAACACGAAAATCTTAGAGAATAGTAGTGGGAAAATTTTATGACACCACATAAAGTTTAGGAATTTCTTATTTAAATGATTAAATGCATTATTAAAGAATAAACATATTATCTTAAAAGATAAACATGTTTTCCTATAATGGATTGGATCATTTAATAAAAGACTCCTAAGGCTAATGAGTCTTTTGTGTACCAGATAGTTTTCCCCTGAACTACATGGAAAGTAGAACAGAGTTTATTTTAAACTTGGTTTATTGTTCCCGATAGAGGCAAGTACATATAGTTAATTACATCTCAGTAAGAAGGTCTCTTCCTAAAAATACGCTCGATTGAAAAAATAAGTCATTATTTCTATGGATTTCTAAGATATTTTTCAAAAGAATGATCTTTGGAATTTTTAATTGAGATTGATCCAAAGTGGAAAGAGTTCTTTTGGGAGGATAAATGGGATGAAGTAGGAAATGCCTATTGATATTGGTATGCCCAGTAGGCACATCAACTATCTTGTTATTAGGCTTTGAATTTTAAATTTTAATTTAGATTTTGAGTTGATATTTTCTTAGTAGTCTAGGACTTAGATTATAACAGTATAAAACTATAAAAATGCCTAAGGTTGAAGACTTACTCCAAGGAGGATGCTTCAGAACCTAAGTCTACAAGTGATTTTAACACATGTTAGATGCTCGACCTACTATTTTGTGAATTATTAGCCATTCCTCTCACTTGAGAGAACAAACCTATCACTAATTCTTCTAGACATATAACCCTCTTAGAGGGGCTACTAGTTAACACCACCTAAGTGCATTTTAAATTTATGATGCCAACTCTTGTGTATATAAGATGGCTAAGATATTGTATTTTTAGGAAAGAAATCTAAGGATCCTAGACTCACTCCCTAATCTCTAGAATCATGTAAGGTATGGAATGCATCTAACTAATGCACATTTTTTAGATTTTATAGTTTTGATTCATGATTCATTTGAAGATTGGGTATGCAATTTATGCTTATATGGTATGTAATTAGAAGAGGTTAATGGTCCAAATCAATAAAAGATAGGCATATTTCCCTAACAAGGTGGACATCCTCACAGGTTAGATGCCCCTTATGTGCAATGGGTGAAGTGCCTAATTCAAGAATTGAGAGCAAAATGATTGCATGATTTTCAATAGCTAAATGTTTCTAATTGAATTTTTTTAGTTTTGTCTAAAGCTTTACATTGTGTGAGGTTTTGCATTTCTTTATAATTGCTTCAGTTATTGAGATTTAGATTGGATAAAAAATTTAATTTTTCCTATGAGCCTACATCCAAGCATTCATCACAGAAAAGCACAACACAGAAAAAACCCTAGGAAAGTTGGTTGATTCTATTACGCACCCAAAATAAATCAAGCCAATTTTATTTTAAAAAAATGCCAATGTGGTCGGGTACTGCTATACACTTTAGAAGAAAGAGAAAATAGGCAGTTGACCTCTACCCTTATATAGCCTGACCTAGAACTACAACTTTTAGATCTATGGGTCTTTTTTCTAGGATCGTCTCCTTCTTTAAGGACCTCCAATCAGTTTCACAGGGAACCATTGCACTTATCTCTGGTAGGATCAGCTTTGGCTAATCCTAGACCCCATATATACTAACCTAATTTTATGCCCAAATTTATATTTTAAATTCAAAAAAGAATCTTAAGCCCTGCAAAATAGATGATAAAAAAATACAAATAACACATAACATTTATATTTTATAAATATACGAGCTTAGCATTAGCTATTTTCCAAGCCCATATGTCTTATTGGGCTATGCTTAAGGACTTAAGCACACCTACAAGAAAACAACATGTTAATTTATTTATGATAATAGTCCTTTCTAGTATAGCCCCTATAAAAGACAATATTAATTATAAAAAAATTATCTTATCATCCAGCCTAATGGGTAAACATTCCTAGACTACAGGCTAAAATTGTACACCATAAAGATAAGTGAAGCACATCACATCAAAACACAGAATATCATAAAAAATCATAGAATAACCTAACCTAAGTCTAGTATCCGTGACCTAATGATCTAGTGTGTGAAAGAAATAGGCCTGCGTGGCAAGACTTTATTAGGCCTTTTTAGTTCAAATTTCTATTTGGATTTTTGAAGTTTGTTTGATTTTTATCTTTGGATGGTTTCAATTCAAATAATTTAATTATTTGTTTTCATTTATATTTTCACTTTAATTTTAGATTTTCAAAAATGAAGAATATAATATATTTCACTTTTGTGTGGAACCCATTCTATTCAACATCCTAACCCCTAGTGGAATGAAACATTCATCTTAAGATGAATATTCATTCCAAAGGTCTAACGAAGATCCTTAAGTATCCCAATTAATCTTTTTAGTTTCATTTAGATGATTTTGGATTTGAATTTAGTTTGGAATTTAGATTAATCTTTCAAATCATTTCTTTAGAATTTAATTCTTCATTTCATTTCTTTGATTTGATTTAATTTTCATTCTTAATTTTATTTGATTTGTGTTTCATTTTTTTGTTTTAATTCATTTTTAATTTGATTTGATTTGGATTATGTTAATTATTTGTTTTATTTGATTTGTGTTATGTTAATTATTTATTTCATTTGATTTATGTTGATTTAATATTTAGTTTGAATTATGTTTTATTTTTTTTGAATTTACATTCTTTTGCTTTGATTTATGTTAACTTGAGACACTTAGGTTAATATTTGAATTCATTCTTAAGTTATATTGATTTTGGATTAAGGTTTCATTAAGTTGTTTGATTATGAGTTCATTAGCTTAAGGTTTAATTAAACTTAACATTTCATTATTAGTTTCATTAACCTTTAAGTATGGAAGTATTCAACTTTATTTGATTTAGGATGTTGAAGAATCACCCTTGAATGGTTTGATGTTAATGAAAATTATTTCAAGTTGGTTTATTTTTTTTGTGATTTATACTTTTTTTTTAATTCATTACTTGATTTATATTGACCTAGAGATTTGGAAATTCAACAATTTCCAATCCAAAGGTCAATTTGGTTTGAAATTTTTATGGCAAGTGGGGTTCCATGCCAATTTCATATTTCCAAAGTTTCATTTTAATAAAATTCATAATTAAGGTGTAATTGAGGTTTTAATAATTTTATTAAAACCTAAATTAAGCTTAATTTAATGAGGATCATTTGGGGGCCTTATTTTTCTTTGATTCCTCTCTAAAAGATGCCTCCATAGAGGGTTCATTCATAAATTTTGGGAGATCTTGTTGATTTATTTAAGTTCTGGTTAATTAATTGGATTATTTTTTACTTATTTATGAAATTAGGGTATTTTGTTATTTATTGCATTTGAATAGGTTTCATTGACGTTTTTAAATTTATTAGGATTTTTTATGTTGATTTTAAGTTATTTGATCCATTTTTATGATTTATTATATTTAATTTTTATTTATTTGATTAAAATTGAAGTTTAGGGTTTGAAATTTGATATTTCTTGAATTACACTGATATAATTAATGAAAGTTTATCCTAAGGTGTGCTTTAACCTCAATTTAAATTCCCCAAAGTTTTATTTCAAGTGGATTAATGGTTTGTGATTAATTAAGGTTTAATAGATTTCATTCAAACCCAAATTGAGGACAAAATACCTTACATAATTTAGGGATTTTAATTTGGATGAATTTCTCTCATCAATAAGAATCCATAGAGAACAAGTTTACTTTTCTTGGATTTATATTTTATTTTCTATGAATTTTTAAGTTTGTATGCATTTTTAATGATTTTTAATTAATTCAAAAAAGGATTTACTATTTTAAAATGGTGGTGCCTACGTGGCGCCTTTACGATGTGGCACGACACCATTGGCCCAAGCAGATTCCACATGGCAGCCACATAAAAAATGGCACCATGTTAGATAGATCTCGACCGTATCGTTGAAGATCGTATGGTCCCAATTTATTTTGTGGTCTCCTTAAGGTGATTTAATCAGATTATCTAACTGATCTCGATTATCAGTTCCCAATAGAAAGATCGAACGATGGAGATAATTTCTTGAACATCTTCGATGAGAGACAGCATTATCCATCAAATTTGATGAATTTTTGGAGATCCAAGGCTAATTTTGACATGATTTCAATTGCAAAATGATAAGTGATCAATTTGTAATCATATGGTTTGATCCTCATGGGCATCAAATTTGTTTCACAAAAGACCAAAATTGAACATTATGGAGGTCGGTGGTGAAGCATACCTCAATTCTAGTGATCTCTGGTGATGGGATCGCCTTGAACATGTTCACCTCGATGTGACAAAGTTGTGGACATGATTTGGTGGCTTGCCTCCTAGACAAATGCCTTGGAGACCAACATGTGGTCATTTTCCTTTAGGTTTGGCTGTTCTTCGGCTTACTAGCGAAGAGGGGTTATAGTGGATATTCATTTGAGGTCATCTTGACCTCTAGAACATGTTGGAATGTTTAATTGGAGGTGAAACACACTCCTTACCATTTTTCCATTCAAGGCTGAAGGGAGGTCGCCAGGTTTTGTCAATTTTTGGCGTACCAATGGTGAGTGGTTAAGGGAAGGAAAAGAGGGGAAAAGGAGGGTCTCTTTTTGCTCCTTCTATACATGGCCAAGAGCCATGTATTTAGCTTTCTAGGTGGTAAGATTTTGGCCACTAGTGGAAATAAAGTTGGCCAAAGGGTAGATTTTATACCTCTCAGCATTCTAATCATCTTGGGATAAAGAATTGGAGGGGCGGAATTCATTTTCTCCCCTTTCCTCTCTTGGTCGTGAGCTTGGCTCTATTTCCTTCTTTCTCTTGCTCTCTTCTTTCTCTCTCTCATGGAGGAAAGCACTTTCTCTTTTTTTTCTTTTTGGAGGCCCTCAATTAATTGGAATGAAGCTAATTCTTTTTGAAGCCAAGAAGTGGAATACTAAGGGGATGAGGGATTGGGCAGATTGGATTTTGCTTCATGCAATCCCTCTTTTCCATTATATAATCCATCATTTTGGATTGATTTAGACTTGATTAGTTTACTTAATATTGGTTGGCAATCTCTCTTAACCTATGCTAAGATGAATTTAGATAAGTTTGCATAGGTTTAGTTTCAATTTGAATCCATTTGTTGATGAAATCTTAGCATTAGATTTAATTCAAGTTTCAAATGCTTTAATCACTGTTATTTGGTTTTAAATTTTGGTTTAGATCATCCTTGATTGTCCATTGGATGATTAGGAATTGATTTAACCCATGCCATATGAGGGTTAAGTTCAATTCCAAGTCAACTTGATCCATTTTACCTTAAATAGGCTAAGTTGGATTTGGTTGAGTCAAATGAACAAATTTAACTCAATTAAATTATGTTCACATGAAATGATTTGGAGTGATTAATCTCATTTAATTTCAAGCGAATTTCAATTTGGACCCATTTGACACAAAATGGGCTAAATGGGTTAAGCTTGGGTTTCATTTGGGGTCAAATGACCAATTTGACCAAATTGGACCCAATGATGAGTTGGATTGTGTTTGATTATCATATTCAAATGATTTTTAGCAATCAAATTGAATTGATTTCAATCTAATATTAGTTTGAACCAATAGGACCCATTTAAGTTCATTTAGACTAACTGGTCTAATTTTCCTAATTAAGGCCTAAAAAAATTTAAATTTTTTTAGATTCATGATTAAACATATTTATTTGATCATTTGAAACATTTAGAATGATTTCATTTGGTTACATTTTTGGTGGGTTGACCTTTGACTTAGTGAGACCCACCTTAGTCAAACTTATGTCAAATGGGGTGACTATCTTTGACTTTGATTTGGATTTAGATTCATTCATTTTGATATATTTGAATTTGATTTGAGTTATTTAGATTTGTTTTGGATTAATCCAAATTTATAATTTGGGTTGAGTCCACCTAAGCCTATTAGGTTAAATCAAACCCAAGGACAGTGCATTAGGTCACTAAGTATAGTGTCTTGAGCACTTAATTAGAAGGTTCCTAATTTAAGATTAGGTATCTTAATTATTAATTTTAAAAGTGACGTTAACCTCATCCAAAAATGAGGTCAATAATTCTTATTAAAATGATCGAGTATAGTATTTAAGGAATGATGTACTACCCTGAGAGGTAGAAGTAGAAACATCACCCTACAATGGACTCAATCATCTAATAAAACCCCTAAGGCAGATGGGTCTATGTATCCTAAAGATCTTTCCTTTACTTTACATGGATGAAGTGAAGCAGGGCTTATTTTAAATAGAGTTCTTTAGTTCTCTATTGAGGCAAGCCTCTATAATTAATTACATCCTAGAAAATGAGAATTTTTAAAAAATATTCTTAATTAAAGTAGCCAATTAATGTCTCTAAAAATTTTAAAGTTCGGTAGTCAAAGGATTGTTAACTTTTGGGAATTAAGTGGGAGAGTTCAAGGTAGGAAGAGTTTTTAATAGATTCTAAGGGACGATAAGCACCCATGATACTAGTAAGCCTAGTGTGTGCTTCAATCTACCCTATAGTGAGGTTCTATATTTTTTAAGGTGAAAATTATATTTATGTGAATTGATATTTCATTAGAATGTTAGGACTTAGATGCTAGCAATACAAGATTATGGAAATGCTTGAGAGGTGATGACTAATACCCATAGAAAAGGAGAAATAAGTAGCCTCTAAACCTATCTAAAGTACTCTAGCATAAGCTAATAGCTTAAGCTAGATCTACTCGAGGAAGGAGGGCTATATTGGTTCACCTCCACCAAAGAAAGTGAACTAATCTTGACTCTTCTAGGCTTACAACATCCTAGACTGGTTGCTAGCTAACACCTCTTATAATTCAAAATTATGTAGCTAATATTATATAAATGCAAGATAGTTAGGCTGTTATTTATTAAGAAAGAACCTAAAGCCCTAAACTCACTCCCTAAAAGACTAGATCATGATTGGTATGAAAATTCAAGACAGACTAATGCAATAAAATTTGTACATTTTTATTTTATTTTGACTCGTTATTATGGGCTCAGGCTTGGGAGAATTTATGCCTGAATGCTTGATAAAATTAAAATATGGGCTAAATCAATGAGAAGACGTGTTGTCCACTATAAGGGACTACTCTTGCAGGTCAAGCCTTCTACCTTATCATGCAAGAGTGGAGATTCCCTATTTTCAAGAGTAAGATAATATCCATAAATGATGTTATAATATACAATCATATAGTAAGAGGTTGCTAAATCTTTTATTTCTTGATTAAGATACCTAAGCTTTCAAGTGAGATTATGAGTTGGTTAAAACTTAGTTAAGATTATTAGTTGGGATAAAAAAATGAATTTTTCCTAAAGAGACTATTGCATCCAAGCCATACATCAAATATTCAATCTTTATGAAACCTATAAAGAGCATGCCATTTTTATTGCACAATCAATGTAAACACAACAATCAAACATTATCAATTAAGAGAATAAAAGGCTGGTGAGGCTAGGTGCCATCGTACACTCCAAAAAAGAAAAGAAATTGGGTAACTGAGCTCTAGCCTTTTATAAACTAGATTATAATTAAATTACAAATAATAATAAAGCTATGAGGGTATTTAATTTTTCATCTTCACTTTTCTACATAGATTTGAGTACTCCAGGCATCACAACACCTCCCAAGTCTAGGTCTTCTAACTGCTAGTTATCTAAAACCCCATAGCTCTAATCCTAAGCCTATTACAAAGCTTACATTATATAAAATAAAAATCTAACTACACCAACAAAATAGAGGTTAGCTTAACACACATTTAAACCAAACAATTAACTTTTATACATTTAGGCTTAGCACCCTATATTGGATCACCAAGCCCACTTGTTCTAATGGATTTTGCTTAAGAATTTAACTACATACAAGAAACATTTATAATTTTATTATTATCTTATGGTCATTTAAGCACAATCCCCTGTAGAAAATATTATTAGTCTAATATTCTCATAAAATCTAAATACTTACAATCAATCCTAATAATCTAAAATAATATATCACATGATCAAAACAAACATCATCCTAACCTAAGACTAAGATCGGTGACTTAGTATTCTAGTGTGTGTGCTAGGTTTGATGTGGTATGACATAATTTGGCTTTAGAGTTTGAAATTTTTTAATGATGATTATTTAAATCCTTTATTAGGGGGAACTTATGATTTACATGATTAATAATTTGAGATGATTTTTAAACTTAGACTTTTATTTTTATTTTATTATTTTATTTTTTTCCTTGGCTTAGGATAATAAAGGGAGAAAGGAGGGGTAGGACCCACCTTAATCCCTAACCTTAGTTTGGACCTAACAGATGTATTTTGTTACTTTTAATCCTCTTAATGAAGCCTTATATTTTTTTTATTAAGATATGTGTTTGGATTTAGATTATGAAGGATTATCTTAAATGTAAAATACTTCTTAAGATTAATAAAACTAAAACATAGTTAACTTGATGATGTTTTCTTAACATTATTCTTTCTATATATATATATATATATATATATATATATATATATATATATATATATATATATATATATATATATATATGATTAGGTAATTGGATTTAATAAATATATATGTATATACATCATTTAATTATTTCACATTTTGATGTAAGAATGAATTAGTATGTTTTCAATTATTAATATTTGGCAGAAGTTATGGTTGTATGATAGATGAATTTTTATTGAAAAGGTTAATTTAATTTTATGCATACACATACACATACATATATTGGATTTGTATAAGTACATGCCATTGTTGAACCAAGAAAGTGAGGTAATTAGAGACCTCCTTAGGACTACTTAAAGTCTCCTATTCCTAGGATGTCTAGACTATAGACTTATTGATTTATATACATATGTACACATATATGGACATAAGGGTGGAATTATTAAATTTAATTTTTAAAAAATAGTTTATTTTTAACATGTAATTTACTATAAATCTTAAGGTTTCATTATTATACCAGAGGTATGAGGCATCAAGACCTCTTTTAGACAAATAACCCTAAGACCTCGAGTTTCCAAATTAGATACCTTTTAAATCATAGCTAATACATGTAGGAATTAGAATTAAGTTTTAATTATTTGCATTAATTTATGTTTATAATAACTATTAATTAAGAAATTTATTTAAAATTTATTAGTGATAATAGCCACACTACGTAATTCAAATGCATGTGATTAATGTAATCTTTCATTTTTTTATTTTTAGAACATGGATGCATGAACATATAAAATAAAAAAAATTATAAATAACTTAAGCAAAGCAAATAAACATTATCGAATAGCTTATTTGGTTCACTAATTTCTAAGGACGTTCACATAAAGATAAACATCTTTAAGCATAATTAAATTTATTAATGGTTAATCTTAGGGATTTTAGTCATTTAATCCTAAAAAGAAGATGAGATTATTAAAGTCATCCCTTAGCCCATCTTTATTCCTTAACAAATTTAAGAATGATTTAGGTGATTTGTATAAATTAATGAATGTTAATTAATTAATTAATTAATAAAATAAGCCCCAAAAGAGCCTCTAAGTCTAATTAAGCCTTAAACATGAGGCCAAAAATTATGATGAAATCATTAGAAATGAATAATCATAAAATAAGTATGCCTTATGAATTCTAATGCAATTAGGCTCATGATTATAGGTTAATTAAATAAAGAAGGAAAATAGAAAATCATTAATTACACTAAAAATACTTGAAACTAATTGGAGATCTTGATTTCATTAAAAACCACTTTGTTAGCTGAGCTGAGGGAGGGTTTGGTTAAATTTTTTTTAACTATGCTAATGACTATGATTTTCTAAGTTCTAGGTTAATTAATTAATTAAAGGTTTATTAAGATGATTTTATGGAAATAAATAGAACTAGGAGTCTCAACTAATCACTAAGATTACCCTTACTATCTTACTATTTAATTGAGTTCCCATAATTATTTTTATAATTTTATTAATTTTAAATAATTATTAAATACACAAAATGTTTAATTAAGATTTGAAAATCAAGATTTCCCAAATTACTTAGCTAATTGTCTTAGGAAAATTGTGGGACGCAGAGGTCATCCCAAGAAGTGATTACACTAATTTTCAAGTCATTTAGCCAAGCAATTAAGGATTAATTAAACTAATTAAATGAAATTCAAACTCTAATTATGCACTATTCACTTAACAAAAATTAGGGGTTTTATTTTCTTAAATTCTCGTCTATCTAAGCTTTCCAAAATGGGATTATTTATATTTTTAGATTTTTCTACAATTAATTATTAATTTCAAAGTTTTGGCTAATTAAATCACATTTTAATCCCTATTTAATCTATTTACATAGTCGACACTGACGTGATAATACTTTCTACATGACACCATGGGATTGGTCACTTAAATTGTTCTACGTGCCTACTAACTCAGTAGTGGTGGATGTGCTTTCTCATTAACTATTTGATCATATATCAGATAGTGAAGATTAATCTTGTAGTTTAAATCAAAATATTTATCATGATTAATCAGAATCGTCTGCTCTAATCATGTAGAGTAGTCCGTTTCTAACCATACAGTGAGAGACAGGCACCATCTACCTTTTACTACTTGATTCAAGCTCATCGAAGCTCATTTGCTGGTGGAAATGATTCCAAAATAATTAGAGGGACAATCTAGAGGGGATCCTATAGTCCAATCGACGCCAAATGCACATTTCTTTCACAAAGTACCAAGAATCCTATGATTTTCTAGAGTTCATAAAAATTTTTCTCGTCGGAGCTATAGACTAATGGCAAATGAGGTAGCTTTGCCTTGAAGAGGCAAAGCCACCCTGAGAAGATCACGAGCTACCTCCCCGTCGATCATCCTCTAGACCAAGCGTCACCATAAAGCTCACCAAAGTTGGTCTTGGAGTACTTTTTGATGCTCGAATCAAGTGAGACTCAATTCATTTTGACTCCACTGAATAAAGAAAGTGTGGGTGAAGTTAATTTGATCTTGGTGGAGTTTTGATGAGATTAGATCGATGGGAGGCTCGAGTTTGAGGTGGGGTTGTGCTCAAGAAGCTCTAGGGAAGCTTGGAGACTGATCTCTTAGCTTTAATGAATGTGTGTATGTAGTTTGAATGTAAGTAAACTAAGCCATGAGATTAGTTCAGCCTTTGATAGTCATCCAACTAGTGTAGGTGGTCAGAGATGATAAGAGATCGGTGAGGTGGATGTGCTTGAGTGGTTGAGGGAGCTTAGTATCCTGCATGGAGTATACACCTCTTTTGAGGTGGACTAATGGCCACCTAAGAAGAGAAGGTCCTCCCCTTGGTTACGGACTGAGCTTAACAACTTTGGGTTAGGTTGTGTTAGTGGTTTTATGTCCAAAGAGGGCCAAAGGTGGCTACCATGGGCTAACGGGGTGGGTTGGCCTTCCAAATGGGAATTTTGTCTTATTTAGAACCCTTGGTTTACTTAGTTTGGGCTAAGTTAGGTTCACCGTGGGTTGGGTTTACTTGGGCAGGTCAAGGGGGACCTAAGGATGAGTCATACAAGGTTTGGTTGGGCTTGGCTCAATTTGACCATGTAGGTCAATTTGAGTTCAAACAGGTTACAAATTGGGTCAAGAGGGTTAGTGGATTATGTTCAAATGACCATTTGGATTGTATTGGTTCAA
This sequence comes from Cymbidium sinense, assembly GCA_021442155.1. NCBI lineage: Eukaryota > Viridiplantae > Streptophyta > Magnoliopsida > Asparagales > Orchidaceae > Cymbidium > Cymbidium sinense. Next base: position 36,807,928 of record CM038223.1, read on the forward strand.
TTGGTTTGATTCAATTTGAAGTGGATTTGGATTTGATTCATATGGGGTTCATTTTGGTTAATCAAGCTTAGTTGACCAATATAGTCAAATTGACCAAATTAGGTTAGGCGAGGGTTGAATCATGTTTAATTGATCATTTATGAATGATTGGAGCTTTGGTTTGAATTTATTTAGATTAGGATAGGTTTAATTTAATTTGATCCTTTAGGTCAAATTGAGCTAAATAGGTCAATTGGGTTGATTTGATCAAATTGGTATCAATTAATGGTTGAGGAGTATACAACAATCAATTTATGATTTATTGGAGGCATTAGTTGTAATCAATTTGAATTGGAATGAGTTTTAACCCAACTTAACCTTTTAGGTCAACTTGGGTCAACTTGGGTGAAGTGGCCAAATTGATTCAATCGGGTTCAACTAGTTACAATTAGATCATTGATCAAGATCAACAATGATTTCAAAAGTGATTGGATGAGTTGATTTAATCCAATTGGAGTTGAATTGAATTTTAATTCAATTTGGTCTTTTAGGCCAAATTGGGCCAAGTGAACTAATTAGCTTAGTTAAATTTAATTAGGTTTAATTGAATGTTAAGAATGTTCAATGATGGGCTTTGAGTTGATTAATGGCTTTGATTGCAATCAATTTGGACTAGAATAAATTTTGGCTCATTTGGACTCATTAGGTCAAATGGGTCAAGTTAGGCTAGTTGAATCAATTGATGGAATTAAATGGGTAGGAGTGAATTGAAATATTCAATTAAGTGTCCAGATTGATCATAAGGCTTGGATTGATTCAATTTGGCTTAGATCACATTGAATTGAATTTTGGTCCTATAGGGTTCAAATGCATCAATTTGGGTTAATGGAAAATTAAGTTCAATTAGACTTAATTAGTTTGCAATCAAGGTTCAATCAATTTTGAAATTCAAATGAGTTTAGGTGAGTTCAATTTCAATTAGATTTGGTTGACTATGGATTTAGCCCTCTTAAGCCCAAATGGGTTAGATCATGTCAACTTAGCCACTTGACTGAATTGAACCATAATGGCTTAAATTAGATATAGGATTAGTCTTATCTAAGGTTTAATTTGTGGTCATTTAATTCAAGTTTGAGAGTCTGGTTTAATATGTGGCTTAATTGAGTTTAGAGTAGGTGGACCCTATCTATCCTAAGTCAGAGTCTAACCTTAAGGTTGAATCCTATGAGTCTTCTAAGCCTAGGGCCAGTGTTCACCTAACTATTAAAAGTGTTCTAATCTTAGGAAGCCCTTAGTGTTTAGATGAATCCTAGGTATAAGGAGGGGATAATTAACCTCACTCCAAAAGTGAGGTCAACATTCCAAATAAAACCCACACATGATTGAATATACTTATTACTATATAATGCAATACACAAAACATAAATTTAAATATAAAGTCTACTAAAATTCTTTTTGGGTTCAGGCTTTGGCTTTTGGTTAGTGATAGGTCCTTTCCTCCTTTGATGTGCTACATTAAAAATTGAAAGAAATTGCACAATAACTTGAAATTCACAGAATATAGCAGATAAGAGAAAAAGCACCAGCTAGTAGAACAAACATGTTGAATATGATTAAACAATATAATATCAAGTACAAGACAAAATAGAAATAAAAGTAGAGAGTGCATCAAATGCAAAAAATATAAACTATAGTACATGAAAAGAAAAAGAAATAAAAACTTAAAAATTAGAAGGTCCCTTGTTAGGTGGTGGTGGTTGAAAGATGCGATGGAGAGTATCAAATTGAGCTTCAAACAAAGCTCGATCCTCTACATGTTGTTGCTCCATTCTCCTTAATATGTCTATCAATATTTAACTCAAGTCATTCAAAGTACTCCATCCATGCATCCTGGTGGGAGAAATAATGAGCTGAAGGCTCCCCTCTTGTTCAGCTACTTCCTCCTTTCTGGCCCCTATTATGGCCTAAGCTAGTCATCATATCTCACTGTAAAAAGTGTAGAAAGAGTGATCTATATTGGGCAAGGTGTGCGGTTTGGTGTCACAAGATAAGTCATGTTGTATTTGAGCTTAAGTAAATAGAAAATCATATTCCCCATGGCCAAATTGTACTTTCTTATAGATTTTGGGTTTTTAAAGATTATGATATTTTCAATGTAATGAATCAAAAGATCCATAACATTGAACTGAGTGTAAGTCATGCATGAATGAGGCAACAACATAAATAGTATAGTGCATTCTCTTTCCTTCCTCATTGGCATGGGATAATAAAGCACCGAGGGAATCCCCTAAAGTTATTATGTGGAGAATGAGTGATCTACTTTGGATAGGAGTAGCTACAACTAAAGGTGTTATCATATACTATTTGATGTTCTTTAAAGTGTATTAATATTTATCATCCAAATGAAACATGGCATTTTTTTTATAAGTGTTGGAATCCTTCTTTATAAGTGCAGCAAATGGTTAGCACCTATCAAGTAGATTTAATATGAAGCATCTTGGATACACAAACCTTCCTTAAAAGGATTTGAGTTGAGTTAGGGTTTTTGGAGGTGTCATTCCTATTATCACTTTAATCTTTTCTAGATCGATCTCAATCCCATGGTGACGTATTACAAACCCTAGAAACTTCTGATGTTACACAAAATGTGTACTTTAGGGGGTTCATCTTTAGATTGTAGTATCATAACCATTTGAAAATAACCCTTAAATCATATAGATGGTCTTTCTTTTCATTACTTTTAACCACAAGAACATCAATGTAGCATTTGAATTGCTGTTGAATCGCTCATCAAAGATTCGAGATATTTGTCATTAGTGTATAACACCAACATTTTAAAGGTGAAATGGTGTGACCTTAAAATGATAGATTCTGATTAAAGTTCTAAATGCAATTTTCTTCTCATCCTCAAACACCATCTTAATTTGGTAATAACTAGATTACCCATCCATGAATGAGAACATCATATGTAATGAGGCAATGTCTACCATCTGCTCTAATATAAAATGGGAACTCATATTTGGTACATTTATTCACATAACATCAACCATTCTTCTATTTAACTGGGCTAACCTACTTTTCTTCTCAGACTAACAACCATTCACCAATTAGTTATTGCTCAATTAAAGTAAAATCAAGTAGTATTTCTAACTTATAAAATGCAATGTTGAGATCTAATTTGAGCATTTTTTTTCATAATTCTAAGAAAAACTATCCCTAAATTGATGTGGCACAAGGTGTGGAAATGGACCAACTTCAAATTATGAAAAATTTAAGTGACACAAGGTCCTAATCAATAGACTAAATGGAATATATCCATGAGCTTGGAGAAGGAGTTTCAAGAGGACTTGATGTTTGAAGCATGAAGACCACTAAAGAGACTTTATATGTGTGTTTTATGTGTTTTAGCTAGTAGTTCATGATGTGTTTTATTATGTTTAAGTGTTATATGTTGTGTTGCAATTAAAATCATGTAAGATAATGTGTTAATATGGATAGGTGTCAGTTTGGAGCCTAAATGCTAGTCTTCTGGTACCATGGCACTACATTTATAGGTATTTAATGGGGACAAAGGGAATAGCATCCAGGTGTTGGCCTATTGTGCCTAGGCACCATGTAATTATAAGTTATGATTTGTTTTTAGTTTTAGTGGTTATTTTGAAGGGGCACATCCCGTGGGTTGTTATATCATATGTAAATATTTTATTATGTGTAATGGAGGACTTTAAACTATTTTCTGTGTGAAAATTTTGAGTAAAGACTCTTTAGTTGGAGCTTGGTGGTCGACCATTCAAGGGATTTGGTGATCTCTCACTAGCATTCTATTTAAGTGTATAGGACTTCATGCATCTCTTTTTCTTTGGTGAGTCAAAGATCCAGAGCACACCTTCTTCCTCCATTCGGTGTGATGCTTTCCTATCATGACCACATCAAAATTTTGGTATCAGAGCCTAAGATTTGAAAGCTTGGAGAAAGTGCTTATAAAGTGCAATAAAAATTCTTTTCTATATTTATGTTATTGAGCATTCATATTTGCATTTGACCATTTAGGTTTGTCATAAACTTAATTATAAGGTGTGATTCAGAATGCTTCCATTAGACACATCAATAATAATCCAAGATATTTTAGATCAATTGCATAATATAATAGAAGTTATTGATGATGCAAAAAGGTAATAAGAACATGAAATTTTATCATGATTGTATCAAAAAGGAGGGAATTGAAAGCTATTACAAATATTAAATCTCCACACAATTAGTTAAATTACTGGAAAAAAAATTATTAAGAATGGCTTTAACCACTTTAAATCCATGTTCTAAGAACATATGATAAACTTGGAATCTTTTCAAGATGAGCTGCTCAATGATTGCAAAGCTAAGAAAAATCAGCTTGACCTTTATAGTCTACTGGAAGATAAAACTAAGAAAATTATTGACTCACTTAATGGTTCCAAAGCTATAAGTCCTGATGGGTATACAACTCATTTATACTGACACTCTTGGTAATGGATCAAGAAGGATGTAACCTTGTCAATACAAGCCTTTTTTTTCTAGGAATGAAATTCATAAGTACTTTTGCTCCTCTACCATCACACTAATCTCCAAATTCGACAACAAATATGCCTGTGAAAATTTTAGGCCTATTAGTGTTACCTCTATCATCAGCAAAATCATCACCAATTGACTCCAACCACATCTACCTAATCTCATCAAGAAAAACCAAGTTGCATTTGTTTAAGGAAGTAACATTATTGAAAACATACTATTTGCTCAAGAACTCACCAAAAGAACTAGATAAAAATTATAGGGGAGGTAACATAATCATCAAACTTAACATAACGAAAGTATTTAATACTAAAAATTGGAATATCATCCTGGTTACATTGATGGCTAGAGGTTTCCAAAAAGCTTCTATAATTTGGTGAAGAGGCTACTATCCAACAACCACTATTATATCCTTATCAATGGATAACCACAAGGTTTCTTTAAAGAATATAGAGGAATCAAGCAAGGTGATCCCCTCTCCCCAATTCTATTTATGTTTGCATTTGATTGTCTTTCTAAATTGATCAAACTAATTACAACTCCCATAGATCTCTCAATTATAAGACCAGAGGGAAAATTAGCATTTCACACTTGTCCTTTATTGACAATATCTTACTTTTTTTGTAATGGAACCAATAACTCTATTAGAAGAGTCATACACATCCTCAATACTTTTGAAACTATTTTTGACATGAATTGTAAAATGTCAAAATGCTTATTCTTCATGACAAAACATTGCAAAACTAATTGGAGATGGATTAAGCCTAACACTAGATTCACTCATTCCCATCGTTCTCTCAAGTACCTTGGTGTAAACATATATAAAAGTAGGTTTAAATCACATTATTTTGATGAAGTTATTAGTAATATCCAAAATTGAATCAGCTCTTGGGAAAACACATTTCTATTCACTGGTGGTATGCTATATTTTATGCAAAGCATCCTCAATTCCATCCCTCTCTATTCCATTTAGACTAAGCTTATGCCATCCTAGACACAAACTCAGAAAAAGAGAATTTTTAACTAATTTATATGGAGTAGAAAAATTAATTCTATACATTAGGTTAAATGGAAAAAGTTATGCAAGCCCAAATGTGATGGTGGATTAGGATTCAGATCCCTTGTTGAATCAATTAGAATCAATCAAGTTAGACTTTGGATTAAGTTTAGACAAAACTACTCTTTGTGGGATAATTTTTTACATAGCAAATACAACCAAAATTCTCACCCATCTACATTTACTCCAATATCCACAGACTCTCATCAATGGAAATGTCTGTTGCAACATAGAGATATGATAAAAAATATGATATTTTGAAATCTCGACTAGGGTGATCTAAATTTCATCTTGGATCATTGGTTTCCTAAAGAACTAATGTCAAACTTCACAACACAATTGATATCAAACAATGAGTTGGTCTCTAATTTTTAGGTTGATGCTAAATGAAATGATGCAAAACTCAGTGAACACCTACTTGTAGATATCCTGAGAGCTATAATCAACATTCTTTTAACTCCTCATCCAGAGGATAATTTGCTTCTAAAATGCTACAACAAAACATCAAAAATGACTAAAGCCATCTCCAAATTGATACACACTACTAGCAGTACCTTTGAATGGAGCCCCTCCCTTCGGCATGCTACAATCAAACTGTCCATATCCTTTTTATGTTAGAGACTGTGGAATAACCTGCTGCCTACTGATGATATCTTGAAACTGAAGGTCTTAAATTTCCTTATGTCTGCCACCTATGCTGAAATGAAGAAGAGTACATACCTCATCTATTCACCACTTGCCCAGTTAGCAAACAAGTCTGGACAGAAACTATACTCTTATTTCAAAAATCAAATCAAAATGAGGAATTCTTACTAGGATATCTACAAGATTAGAATTACTCATCCACATCTTGTAACAAAACAAGCCATCTCTCTATCATTCCATTAATTATGTGTTGGTTTATTTGGATGGCTCTGAACTCCAACAAACATGATGGGAAAAATGTGGGAACTAAAGACGTTATAGAATAAATTGAAAGTTATATTGGTAAAATCACAACAGTCGGTCTATTAATGGAACCAACCTCAAATCTTAGCCACTCTAGCCATCTTAGCCCTCTTCTTATACATTAAATTATACATTTAACTTGAAGCAGATTGCATCAAAATTAACATAGATATAGGTTTTGTAAATTATACTATATCTGATAAAATATGAGGTGTTTTCAGAAATCATAACAACCAATGCCTCTTCTTTTTATCTCTCACTTTCTATGCCATGAATGCTCTTCATGTTAAAACTATAGTTTTCCTTACAGCCTTGAAAATTGTAGCCTCATTTCAATTCAAGAATGTATGGATAGATTCAGATTCCATAACTCTATGTAATTTAATTAGAGATCGTGGTGATGTTCCATGGTATCTAACACACCTTCTTAAGAGGATCAAACTATTATTGGAATAGCTTAAATTCAAAGTTAGCCAAATTCATCATGAAGGAATTCCACCAGCAAATGTTTTAGCAAAAATGGGATCTCATTTGGAGAGACCAACCTTCTCTTACCAGCATATACCACAAATTCTTAATCTCCTCAATGGAGATTTTCTAGATTTACCTTACATTGGAAAACTATAACCCCTTTTTATTTTCTTTTGACTCTTTTTGATCAAGCTCTCCTAATTTTTTAATCTCTCTTTTTAATATATATATATATAAAATGATTTATGTAAAAAAAGTGACTTAAATCTGATAGAAAAAAAATATAATTCTTGTGAGCCAATCGAAAATGATATCACTACTGAATTACAAGAAAGTAACCTTTATGATACTATTATAGTTGAGCCACAAGAGAGTGATTTTAATGATATTATTATAGTTGAATTATGAGAAAGTAACCTTAACGATACTAATAAAGTTGATAAAGTTAATAACATTTTTTCAATTATATATCCATCATATAATTCTAATGCTCCTTTGCATACTTTAGATTTTGCTTCACTTAAATGGTCAATTTGCTAGTATGAACTTCAATAATCATAAGTATTAGAAAATTGTTTCAAGGTAATTCTTTTGGAGAAAGCAAAGCATGTCTTTAGAGGTGAAACCACATGATGATCTTCCTACACCTACAGATACTCTAGCATAAAGTACAGTCCACTCTAATTCTTCATGAGTAGAGTTCTTTAAGGTCCAAGGGAATATATATGGTACAAGGGGCCAATCAAATGAGAAAATGGACCAACTTCAAAGCATGAAAGAATTGAAGTGGCATAAGTTCTCAATCAAGTGACTAAATGGACTATATTCATGAGCTTGGAGAAAGTGTTACAAGAGGACTTGATGTTTGATGCATAAAGACCACTACTGACCTCATTTTTGGATGTCGTTAATAACACTCCCAAAGCTAATCATTATGACTCCTAATACTAAATTAGAAGTCTTCTAACTAAGCACTTAGGACACTATAATTAATGATCTACTGCACCCCCCTCTCCCAGGGTTATATTAGGTTCAACCTAAATCTACAACCTAAACATACACCACTCCAAATTTGAAATTAATTAAGCTTAGAATGAGGTTTAATTAGGAGACTAAACTTAATTACCTTAATTAAGATAAAAGCCATATAAATTTAAGAAAATTCAAATTAAATCCAAATAAACCCAAATCAAATGAAATTAAAAGTATGAAAACCATGAGATGAAACTAAATAAATCCAAATCTAAACTAAAGGTAAAAATTGGTCAACCCTTTTGACATGGGTTTGAGTTATATAGGTCCCACCAAATTTTACCAAATAAAATCATACCAAATTATTTGGCTGATGATATGAGCATATTTAAACATGAATTTAAGAGAATATAAGTCCAATATGGCCTTAATTAGGCTAATTAGGTCATTTGACCTAAATGAGTCTTATTGGGTTCAAACCTAAATCAAACTCAAATCAACCCAAATAAATTGTTCAAAATCATTTGAAAATGATTATTGAACATAAACCAACCCATCATGGGGTCTAATTGGGCCAATTTGATCATTTGATCCAAATGGACCCAAACTTACCCAAATTTAAGCCATGAAATCAAAATGTGCTAGATTAAATTACAAACTTTAAATAAATGAAATGATTTGATCCAATGAATTCCAAGTGCTTGGATTACCTTAATTAAAAGTTAAATACAATCTAATTGAGTCAAATAAATGATTTGACTCTATTAGGTTTAACCCACATCCACTTGAATCAAAACGGGTTAAGACATAAAGTAAGCAATCCATGAACTTTAAAATCCTTAAAACCTTGGTTAGACAGTTCATTAATAATTAAATGAACATAATCCATGCATTGATCTAAAGCTAATTTATTAAGTAAAGCAACTTAGATCAGTCTAATTGAAAAATCTATAACTGACATAATTCAAAGGGATTTTGAACCTAATCTCTGACTAATCTCCTAACGATGCAATCAAATCCCTCCCAAATTGAATTAGTGTTGATTACCAACCAACATTAAGCCATTTAATCAAATCCAAATAGTGCAAAACCCAAGGAAAATGCTATGGAATGTCAAAGACAAATGAAGCCAAATCTAATATGCATAACCTCATTTTCTCATTCCCCACTCCACCTCTTTATCTTAGGACAACTGTTAGGGAGGTAGTGAGCCATTGAACTAACTTCCAAAAGCTTGAATCACACATAGCTGACCAAGAGAAAGGAAAACAAAGCTTAAAGCTCTCAGCTTCAATGGTAAAACCCAAGAGAGACTTTCTCAAGTGAAATTGATTATCCCATCACCTTCCTCACCTTGTACGAAGATGAACTAGATCTTCCCCAATCCCCTCGCCACCGAGAGGATGAAGAATGACTAAGGTTGACAGAACTTAAGTCAAGTTTGGTCTAAGAGGTGATCCATAAGGAGGCAACTCAATTCCTTTTGCACACAAGCTCCCCACATCATTCCAAAGCTATTTCAGTTGATTCCACCATCGGAGATCACTAGGATCAAGGTATGCCATTAACGACATCTCCCAGCTTTTAGTTTTGGTATTTTTCAAAGGAAATTTAATCTCAAGTGAGATCAAAACATTTAGATCTTCATGATTTCATTAACTAATGGATTTGGCATCAAAATCATGTGATTTTGCTGGTTAGATGCTGGAAATCATGTGAAAATGATGGACAGCTCTTGGATTCTGCCATCATTGTAGGAGACAAAATCTCCATTGTCTGTTCCTTTATAAGAAAAAAATAGCCGATATCTAGCTGGATATTTGATTAAAACTCTTAAGGAGAACTGTGGGACAAATTAGAGTTGTCCAATCTTCGATCGAATGGCTCATAATTAACCTAGTGTGCAGCCATTTTGATGCGGGATCCATGTGGATCCCAGGTGGTCCAATGATGCGACACTTTGTGGAAAGTGGCACCACGTTAAATCCATGTGGATCTAAGCGTTTAGACCATAAATCCTGGGTTTACTAATTAAAAAATTAAAAAAATGCATAAAATTTAAAACTTCATAGAAAATTAAATATAAATCCAAAAATTATAAACTTGGGTTCAATGGATTCCTCTTGATGAGAGGAATCCATTTAAATGAAAATCCCCAAATTATGTGGGAATGTTTTGCTCTCAATTTGGGTTGAATGAAAATTTTAAGACCTTAATTAATCCTAAACCATTGATCAAAATGAAATGAAACTTTGGAGAGTTGTAATTGATGATAAGATACACATTAGGTAAATTTTTCATGATTTATTTATTAATAAATCTTAATATTTGAAATTTTAAATTTTGAAACCTCATTTTCATAAAATAAATTAATAATAAATGAAATAAATGATAGAAAATGATCAAATTAACTCAAAATATCATAATACATCTTAATAAACATTAATAAATCTTTGAAACTCATTGGAACTTAATAAATCATAAAATGACTCAATTTAGCCATTAATTGAATCAATTAATTCAATTAATCAACTTGAACTTAAATAAAGCATAATAAATCAACCAGAATCTCAAGAATTATGAATAAATCCTCTTAGGATGTATATTTAAGAGGGGAATCAAGGAAAATAAGGCTTAAGTTAAGTTTTAATTTAATACTTAAAACCTTAATTACATTTTAATTACACATCAGATTAAAGTGAAATTTTAGGGAAAAAAAGTTGGCAAGGAACCCCACTTGCCATAAAAATTTCAAACTAATTGACTTCTGGATTGTGAATATTTGAATTTCCAAATCTCTTGGTCAATTTAAAAGAAATAATAAATCAAAAACATCATTGAAATTACAAAATCCATAATACAACCTTAAAACATCATAATTGTCACCTGACCACTTAAATAAAAACACCCAAGCAAACTAAAAGCAAATGAACCTAATTAATTCTAAGTTAAGGGTTACGAATAAGTGAAAATATGGAATTTAATCATATTAGAAGAATAATAACCCCTTACCATAATAAATCCATTAATAAACTAACATATAAAGTTCATTAATCTTTGAAATTTACAAGCCTTGAACATATAAATACATTAGATCCATTTAAATTAAGGAATAAAGTGGCACAAATGTAAATATGAAAAATTAAGTGTAATTGAACTTTTAGGTAGGTTGAATTGAACTTGAAATGACATAAAACTCTAAAGTAACATAGTGCAAGTTTAATGCAAAAGAAAATAACATTTCTTTAAACTCCTTAAGACATGATGAGTAAGGAAAATTACATTATGCTGTGTTTTTCAAATAACATAATCGTCACTCTCTTTAAAATGAATTTAACTATTCCATAATGCATAAAATCATGATTTGGGAACATTCATCTTAATCTAAATTTATTAATAAACACTAGAAAATTTCATGAAATGAATAAATTGAAACAAGAAGGAATCATTGATCTAAATAGGTTAAAATTGAAACATAATAAATTGAGTAATACTAAACTTAAGACTAAAATATAAATTTACATAAGTTAATAAACATCAATAAAAATGAATAAATAAATTTAACTTAAATCATAATAACAAATGCATTAAACTTCAAGTGAAAATTAATTCAAACTAAATCACATATTATTGATAGAGAAAACATACCTTAAAGAAATTAAAACACAAAAATACTAAGTGAAAGAAGAATAAATAAATTTAAAACAAAATGATATAAACTAAACTAATTCAAATCATCTAAATTTAAAGAAAGGATCAATTAAAATACTTAGGATTTTAGTTAGATCTTTAGGATGAATCTTTAGCTTAGAATAAAGATATCATCCTATTAGGATTTAGGACGATGAATAGAATGAGTTTCACCCAAAAGTTAAACTTATTTTATTATTCATTTTTGAAAATTTAAATTTCACTTCAATATAATAAAATAAATATAAAATGAAAACAAGAATCAATAAATCATTAAATTATTTGAATTAAAACCATCCAAAGGTAAATAAAAAAAATACTCAAATCCAAAATTGAAATAGAAACCCAAAAGCCTAGTAATGTCTTACCACACAAACCCCCATTTCTTCATACACTAGAATCATAGGTCACAGACCTTAGACTTATGATAGGTTGTTCTACAAATTTTTTATAATATTTTGTGATGTTGTGATGTGAATTATTTTTTATTATTTTATAGTGTACTATTTTAGACTAGTTGGCTAGGATTAATTGTAGTTAATCTAGATGGTAGGACACTATTTTTAAAACTAACATTGTCTTCTATCAGGGGTTGTGTAAAAAAGATTTCCATCATATAAATTTATAAAATTATTGTTTGCTTACAGGTGCCAAATAGTCCCTTAGCATATCCCATAGGATAGGTGGGCTTGGCAAGCAACTAATGCTAAGCCTATTTGTTTATAAAATATAACTACTATGTGCTATTTGTATTTTTCCTAACACCTATTTTGCATGGATTAAGATTTATTTTTGAATTTAAAATGTAAATTAGAGCTTAGAATTAGGTTAGGATCTATGGGGTCTAGGATTAGCAGGTGTTGACTTTACCAGGAGATGGTGTAGAGGTCCCTTGTGAAGCCCAATGGAAGGCCCTGAAGAAGGAGATGACCTATAGATCTAGACTTGTAGTTCTAGGTCAGGCTGCATAAGGGCAAAGCTCGACTACCCATTTTCCTTTCTTTTGGGGTGTATAGCAGTACTCGACTGCATTGGTCTTTATTTTAATTAAATTAGCTTAAATTATTTTGGGTCATAATAGAATCAAACTGCTTTTTTAGGTTTCTTTCTATATTGTGCTTTTTTTTGATGAATGCCTAGATGTAGGCTCATAAGAAAAAAAATTAAATTTTCTACCCAATTAAATCTAATCAATTTAAAAATAAAATTAATGAAATTCAAAACTTCACATAAATTAAAATCCCTATGTAATAACTTAAAATCAATTAGAAATAAATTAGCTCTAAAAAATCATACAATCATATTGTTCTAACTCTTGAAATGTGCACTTCACTCATTACATATAAGGCACATCTCACTTGTGAGAATGATCACATTCTTAGGGAAGTCTGCTTATCTTTTATTGATTTGGCCCATGACTTTGTTCTAATTACATACCATGTAGGCATAAATTGTATACCTGTGGCCTAAAATGATTATCGAGTCAAAATATATAAAATATAAAAATGTACATTAGTTAGTAATATTTTCGCGCACTACATGATCTTAGGGATTTGGGAGTGAGGCTAGGATTTTTAAATTCCTTTCTTATAAATGCAATAGCCTAGCCATCTTGCATACATAAGACTTGGAGTCATGAATTTAGAATGTGCTTATGTGGTGTTAGCTAGCAGCCCCTCCAGGAGGATTGTAAGTCTAGAAGAGTTACTGATAGGTTTGTTCCCTCAAGTGAGAGGAATGATTGATAATTCCCAAAATGGAACTAGGTCGAGCATCTGAGTTGTGTTAGAAGCACTTGTAGACTTAAGTTCTGAAGCATCCTCCTTGGAGTTAGTCATCAACCCTAGGAATTTTTGCAGTCTTGTGTTGCTTGAATCTAAGCCTTAGATCTTTAAGAAAATGTCAATTCAAACTCTAAATTAAATTTCAAAATTTAAAGCCCAATGATAGGAGAGTTAAAATGCATATTGGGCACCCAATATCAACAAGTATTTATTACTTAATCCCCTTTGGCCTCCTAATAGAACTCTTTCTACTTTGGATCAATCCCAATTGAAATTCCAAAGGTCATTCTTTTGAAATCCAACTTAGAAATTCATAAAAATAATAAATTATTTCTTTAATCGAGAGTATTCTTAGGAAGAGACCCTTCTTGTGATGTAATTTGCTATAGGGGCTTTCCCTTATAGGGAACCATGAACCCAATTTAAAATAACCCTGCTCTACTTTCTATGTAGTTTAGGGAAAAAATCTTTAGTATATGAAAGTTCAATTAGCCTCACAAGTCTTTTATTAAATGATCAAATTATTTATAGGAAAACATGTTTATCTTTGAAAATAATATGTTTACTCTTTAATGATGCATTTGATTATCCAATTTAAAAATTCTTAACCTTTATTTGGTGTCATTAATTTTTCCCACAACCACTAAGTAGACTTTATATATGTATTTTAAATAATTAGTATTGTATGATGTGTCATGTTTAAGTATTGTATGTGTGTTGTGATTGAAATAATGCAAATTTATGCATTAATATGTATTTGTATTAGTCTGGAAGCTAGATGCTAGTCTTCTGGTGCCATGGCAATGCATTTTGAGATATTTAATATTTGGAGACATAGAGGACATTGCTTAGGTTCTACAAAACAATAGTTTACAAGTTTTTAAAATTTTTCAATAGTTTTTTGAAGGGACACATCCCTTAAGTTATAATTTATATAAACATTTTATTCTATGCAATGAAGGACTTTAGACTATTTTTGTGTGAAAAACTTAAGTTAAGACTCTTTGGTTAGACTTTGATGGTCGACTATTCGAGGGATTCAATAATCTCTCACTAACATTCTACTTGGGTGAGTAGAACTTTTTACATCTCTTCTGCTTTAATGATTAGAAAATTTGGAGCACACTTTTCTCCATTTGTTGTGATGCTTGTTAATCATTCCTACATCATAAACTTTGAAACTAGCTTGATTAGGTTATTAGCTTTAAACTTGGTCAACTATGAACTTATGAATGTCGAACATGGGTTGTCTTTAGTTCTCTATTTTAACTCATCAATGCTTGACTTTACCTCTTCCTCCAATTTTGGGAGTGCATCCCAAAATTAGAGGTCTAGATTATATGTAGTTTTTAAATAAACTTCTTCAAATGAATTTATGCCATCTGAGAAAATCTTATCAAACTCCAAATGGTTTGTGATGACCAAGTAGTATTCATCATCTTCTATAGGGCCAACTATACTAATTCCTAGCCCTAATCTTGACTATGCTTTCTAGCATTTGTTTTTTAACATTTTCACAAAGTAAACTGACTTGAGCTTAGACTCTTTATGCAGTATCAACCTCTATTTTGCTATGTTTTGAATGCAAGATAAGTACCATTCAAAAGGTAATCCTATTATTTAAAAGATTCATCCTTAAGTTTTACTTCCACTCTTGAACTTGAGGATGATGTCTCCAAATAGAAATTCTTGTTGGCTTTATGAGCCCCATGTTCAATCCTATTAATTTTGATGATAACTAACATATGCTTGGATGTTCTAATATATGGTTAAATGTTTCAGATATATTGATTTTGAAGTTATGTGATATTGCTAATTACATATCTAATGCATCTCTCAATATGTTTGATGCAATTACAAGTATAAGAGAATGAAAGATAGATCAAGATGGATAGCTTAGACCTCAAGATATAATATTTTAGATTATAAGCATTTAGAATTATCTTAGAGATTTATATGAGATCATTGCCATGCATTGATTTGCTCACAATTTAATGTATTATTTTTATTTATTTTAATTATTCATAATAAGATAATTAAAAAATCTTTATCTAATTAACATTCAATTCCATAAATTTAAAAATATTTATATGCTTAATACATAGTATTTAAATTATCAAAATAATAAATGATAATTATTTATGATTATTGAGTGTAACTTGTTTATATATTTAATATAATTAAAAGTTTTATGATAACTAACATATGTATGATCATATCTAAATTATATCGTAATCTTTAAATGTCATATTTCAAAATTGACAAAAATATATAAAATTTAGTATTCAACAAAAGTCATTTTATAATCAAGGAATTTTGATCTGATTTCACCTCCAACAGATCCTTAGATTCTTTTCTTTTAATTTGATAGGTTACATGACTCATATTTGATTAACATTGAATTTATTATGATTTTTTAAATATTAGCTGATTTTAATAATGAATGCATGCTACATATTTTGAATATATTAAAATCCATATTTTATTATTTTTTTCTTGCCCATATGATTAGCCATTTTTGGAAATTTGAATTTAATACTTATTTAATATATATCATTTTTTTATTGAATATCACATTAGAATATGATAAAATGATGTTATAATAATATATTTCCTTGAAATAATGACCTTCTTACTTATAAATAGCTCTCATTCTCTTCATGAAAGGGTTACTCATTCAAATTCAAAATCTCTCTAGAAAATTTATAAGAAAACTTATTAGATTTCTCTTCGAAGTATTCTTTAAATATTACAAGATCAAATCCTTGGTTCAAAAGTTTCAACATCTTCAAATAAGCAAGCTTTTTCAAATTACTTGAGTTTGTTTTTTCAGAATCTTTATCTCTTTTAGTTGTCCATACTATTTTCACCATCTATTTGTTCTTTCAAATTTTACTTTTGGTGGATTAGTCTTTGGACATCAAAGTTTAACTTTTTTACATTAAAGTTATTTCATTCATTTTTTTTGTGAAAAACTCTTGTAATAGTTTGTATGATTTATTTCATCTTACTAAAATTTTTATCTTTCTACAAATTTCTTTTAGTTTCTTAAAATATTTCTTCATTAGTCTTATTTGAAAGATCATTTATCCTTAGATCTATTTTAGAAGTATATTTTAAGCATTTAAAATTAATTTATTATTCTAAAAATACTTTCATATTTGCTAGATTTTTTTTTTAATTAAAGGCTTATCTAGTTTACTTAGATCTATCATATACTGAATTTATTTAAGTATTTTGTGATTATTTGGATTACTTTAAAGCATCATTTTGGTTGAAATAAAATAAATTATTTGCTGTAATTTTAGAGTATATGCTATATCTATAATATATTAAATTTCTTTATCAAAATAAAATTTATTATTTTATTTGACACTTATAATTTCATTCTAACTAATATCCTTTGTTTAAATACTTTTTTATATTGCTGAAATTTAGTAAAGCTTATTGTTTAATAATTAAGGAAAAAAATTTTAGTGAAGAGTTAATCCTTTTTACACTATTTCATACATACTAGCTATAGTTTCTCTTAAACTTAAAATTATTCCTTACTGAAATTTATTTTATTGTCCAATAGACTATTGTGAATTTATTTTGAAATCATTTTTTTATTAGTCTACAAATTGTAATAACATAAACATCCTAGTAAGATCACTTTAAGATATTTATTTTATTTTTTCTTATCAAAATTAAGTGAGCATTCTATTTTGTCAAAATTGTAAATTGTAAAGTGAGCATTTATAAGTTGTGAGATCACTTTTTGAGTTGGATAGCTTGGTATATTTGTGAAAGATATATTTAATCAAAATTTATTATTTTGAATCTTTCTTTTCATGCTTTAAAATTTTTATTGGGGTTGTACTTACCCCTTTTGTAGTAGAGTACATGTTTTTATAGGGGTTGTACTTACCCTATTTAAGTTGAGTACAGTTTATAAGCTATTTTGTATTTAGTGGATTCCTAGTCAAGGGTGGCTAGGCATGGACGTAGATCATTTTTGAGATTTGGCCAAACCATATAAAAATTATGTGCCTATCATATCTGCTTTGTACTTTATTGTAGTTTCTTTTGCATTGATAATTATATATTATGATTATAAAATCAAAAATTAATTTTTTATTAAAAATTATAATTTAAATTTGCCTTTTAAAATTTTAAAATAATGCCCAATTCACCCCTGTTTGCTACTATAGTGACTCACAATTCTCAAGGTTGGAGTTTTCATTTAGTTATGACGCAACTTTAACTACCAAACACTTAATAATCTTTGAAGAAA
Organism: Cymbidium sinense; assembly: GCA_021442155.1. Taxonomy (NCBI): domain Eukaryota; kingdom Viridiplantae; phylum Streptophyta; class Magnoliopsida; order Asparagales; family Orchidaceae; genus Cymbidium; species Cymbidium sinense. Next base: position 36,825,650 of record CM038223.1, read on the forward strand.
GTCATCTTAGATTTAATGTGCTCACATACTAGTTGATTCTCTCAAATAGTGATAAATTAGATACATCAACACTTTATTGGGGGACTTTGTATTTACCACTATCTAGTTCTAGTGCCACCTCTTGCTGATTCTTTAAGTGTTGAGAGATATAAGACCAATCCTCTAAGCTAGATTCTAATTCTATGTAGCTTACAAGAGGATCTTGAACTACTAGTATGCATACTATCCTTCCTCCTCTCAAGCCACCTTAGAGCCTTCTTCATCCTCATCTAGTGGTAGATTAGGACATCTCACCTACTCGTTGAAAAGAAGAGGTGAAAATTTATTAGAAGTTGATGTCAAATTATGCCCCCTTCTCCAAGTTTTCTTCTTTTTTATCTCTCTCTTTTCTTTTCTTTGTCCTTTCAATTTTCTTTTTCTTTTTCTCTTTTTTTTTCTCTTTCTTGTTCTTCCTTTTTTTGATTGACATTATTTTGAATATCATCAGATATATTCAACCATGTACTAAAAATGACTTCTAGTCACCTTTGATGCAATCTTCTACTACACATAAACTTTATTCATGGTGAAGTTAGGATAGTAGCACATTATTCTCATGAAACCAAAGTCTCCCTAACAAACTGTTGAAGGGTATGCTTGAATCTATAATGTTGAACATTGCTTTAGTCTTTAGGTCATCATTCTATAATAACAATGTGATTGAGCATAAGACCCTCTTACCTTATTCATTGAATTTTTTAAAGATCTTCTTATTAGTACTAAGTCTAGTAATGCTATCCTCAAGTAGGCAAGGATTCTTAGACTTATGATATCGACTAATGCACCTGGGTCAATAAGCACTCTGGATAGTCTGAAGTTATTTATATTTACTAAGATGTAAGCGGATGATTATGAACTGTAGTCCCCAAATGTAAACCTTCATATAAGAAACTGACTCATACAACTTCTTTAAAATACCAAGCTTCTTCTTTATCTATCGATATACTAGCCAATTGAGCTAAACATATATTTGGATCTAGTAGAGCATTAATCAACAACTCCCTTATCTCTTTCGATAAGATAAGAGAGTCTTATATACATAGCTTAGCTGGCAACATCTTATTATGGGATACAATATTATAATCAACTTTGGGCTGATTGTCTATGAGTATATCATATGATGGAGCATCTCATGGAGAAGCTATCTACTCACTAAAACCAATAACATATTTATCCTTTTCCTGAGGTGCCATCTTAAGAGGTAAAACCCTGCCACTATGAAGGTTGACTTCTATAATTTCATCTGCTAGAGTGGTTGTAGTGGTATCTTCTTGCTATTTGGGGGTACTTAAAGCTTCTCCTATTAGATCTGTAGAATTAGATGACTCCAACTCTATCTCAGTAGTGGCATCTAAAAGATTTAAAATAGGGATGTCACGATTAGAGTCAAAGTCATCATAAGAGAATGATTGATCAGAATCATTTTGATTATTGAGATTTTGAAGTTATTATTATCAAAATTAAGATCATTAGGACCATCATAATTGCTTACACTATAGACATATAGGATGTAAGGATAATCTTTCTTCATTGATTTGTTAGTCTCAGAAAGAATAAAATAAAATTCATATAAGGTGAGTGGCATGAGTGACTTAATGCCTATATCCACAGATTCAATGCTCCTAGTAGAGGTAGTGGTAGTAAGTGGTGGTACTGCTATTGTATCTAGGATTTGCACTAGAAGCTATTGCTCAGCATCCACCTTCTATGAGTTTTCCCTTACAACTTATAGACCTATTAGTGAGTTGGAGGTTTGAGCTAGTTTAGGTACTTGCAGAGAAAGCTTCATGAATTTAGAAATGATTTTGTGGAAGGCTTGAGATAAGGAAATATCCCAACCTTTTTTAGGCTTAAGAGGATCAAATGATCCCCTAGATATTACTTTAATAGAACTAGAGGTGTGTTATATTTTCTTTGGGGATAACTATGGCTTTAGATTTGTAACTTCTTTTGAACCAATCCTTAATAGTGCTGCAATACTCTAAGATGTACTCAAGCATGCGGTGGTAGGGAAAATTTTTTTGATCATTGCTCTTGCCCACTTCATGTGGTTTCTTGGGTTCAAGTAGTTGGAAATCAAGCTTCTTCTTAAGGTTCTTGAATATTGCTTGTTTAACTTTTCAGTGATGGTGGGAGGCACCTAGCTACATAACATTTAGTAATGATATTGATGACATTGTTATTATTATGATCATAGATTTGGAAGAGGAAGTTCAAGTGGGGGTGGCTAGAATTTAGGTATTTTTGGGATAAACCCACATGGGATGCTTTCCTCTATCAACATCGGAGACTATCTCAGTCTTTTTCTTTATCACCTTCTACGGCTTGGGTTTTCAAGATTTGCCCAAGGAAGATGATTGATTTACTTGAAGCTGAAAGTCGGATGCCTTGCTGATCAACTTCTCAAAAGTCTTGATAGTGAAGCCTTTGAGCATGAATGCCACTAGACCATGAATGTTCTTTAAGCAAAATCTTAATGGCATGCTGCTCCTAAAGCATAGGAGCACACTTTATGCTAACATTTCTCCAACTATGAATGTAATCAACTAGGGACTCATTTGGTTTTTGTTTCTTAACTATTAAGTCTCCTACAATCACCTTCTATTGGGCTCTTGCAAACCTCTTAATGAATAACTATTCCAACCCAATGAGTGTCTTCATTAAACTATTGGATGATTCAGCATACCAATTGAATGCTATGCTTGATAAGCTAGTAATGAATTTTCATAATAAAAAAGCATTATTGTCTCTAGTATTTTGACAACTAGTTCTAAAGTGTGCTATATGTTGCCATTGGTTCCCACTATCATTAAATATCTTGAAAAATGGCAACATAAACAATTTAGGTTACTAAATCGCATTGAATTCCTCCAAATAGGTTCTACCCTTTAGAACTAGCAAGTCCCAATGGGTTTGAGCCAATGCCTCCTTCACAGTTATGCTACCAACTATTTAATATCCCACTCCTATAATGTCATACTATATATGACTTTTCTATGCAAGCTTCATGTGCTTCATTTGTAAGGGTGGCACATTTGATCCTCTCAAATGTATGTGCCACATCTAGCTTCTCTGCTTCTATATGTGCGGCTTCAGGTTTAGTCATCTTTAACACAACAGACATAATTTATTTTATTCTCATATTTATGCCACTAATCTAGTCATCTTTTTTTTACTTTAATTAATGCAATAGTCATTGGGTTGAGTCTAGTGCCTCTCCATTCTCAACTATAGCATCCTGTACATCGGCGCTATGATGCTGCTATCTATGAGAGAATGTCCTTGTGTCCACCATATAAATTTTAGTTATCTGATCTAATAGGTCATCCTCATCAATATCAAAATCCACCATCTCACCATCTAAGCTGTGGTGCTTATCCCCAATTATCTACCTAACTGTAGCTCAATAGTCATCTAGAACATTTTCTAAAAAATGATTATCTAGGGATGTACCTAAGATGATCACTAGCTTTGATTTGATCTTTTGTATCCATCATATTTTAAAACTCTAGAATAGTTTAAGTTGCCTACCCATTAATTGACTTAAGCTTCGCATGTACTGGAGTTTCTTCTTTTCTTTTCTCTTCCACCTCATGTGATCGCAATAGATCTATAACTACACTTTTGGGCATCTACACCTTCTTCTCTACTAATGTAGTGAGAAGTCAAATTTAGGAGCTCCATCTCCCATCATTGATGTAAGAAGAGGAAGGCTGGCCCTCAGATTATAGTCTAATCACTAGAGGTAGGGCTTTCCTTTTGTTCGACTACTTTTGGTACTTATAGGGAACTTCAAATGCTATTATGTGGATGTGTGAAGGTTATCTATGAGTCAAGTGGTGTGGTACTGATCACATTGATTTTCATTCTATCAATATCATCTTTCTATGGTTAGGCCCAATAAAGAATTTTTGATCAGAATTGCTTGTGCGATTGGACTGCTTATGGTGTATATCCTTAATGTGTAGGATGCTGATTATCTAACAAATCTTCTCCTTTTCATTCTACCAGCCTGAACTACAAGCTTGGCCTCCATGTCCCTATCTTTCTTAATCTAATCCCACACACTCCTCAAAATTACTACTCTCAAATCTCTAACCATGGTAGACTCAAATCGTCCATGTATCTTAGCTACTCACTAAGAACTAACCTCAAATCAACATAAGACCTCCTCCTCTCCTAAGCTAGTGTCTCATACATAAAAAAAAGTATAGGGTGATGATATTATTTGGTAAATGTGTTTCTCTCCCTTACAAGTGGAGAGTGGATGAAACCTACTACCCCTAATGAGGGGAGAGGTCTCCCTTGGGGACCCATCCTTAGTAACATGAGATGAGGTTCCTATTTCTTTGAAGATCATCTCATATTAATTTTTTTAAAACTTTTTATTCTTCTTTCTTCTTTAGGTTTGGTCAGAGGGATGTTGTAGGTGAAAGAACCTTCTTTAAGATAGATGGAAAAACAATTAGCTTGATCTTAGCCTTGCTTTTGGAGGCCAGAGCTATTCTGCATGATACCTCAACCTTAGTAACTCTAATAGTGGTGGAAATGATTGATGGTTATCATACAGTGAAAACCTCAATGGCTTTCTTCATTAATAAAAGAAAAATTGAACTATAGTGGTGGCTTTCTATCAACGACCTCCTAATGGTCCACTATGGTCAAGGCCGAGCTATCATAACTCACCTTGAGATCTTTAAATTGAAGCCAAATTGGATGATGGGGTTGCCAGACAAATAGGTCTAATTCAGGATGAAATCAAGTTTGATAGAGAACAAGAAAATTTGTCATTGGAAGACATCTTCTTTGCATGTTGCAAGAAGCTTGATGCTAATAATTTTGTTGAATTATTCTTTGATCATAGAGAGAAAATTTTGTTTGAACCCTCACCCCATCAAATGTGATTATAATAGGCAAGGTTCAAAGGATTTGAGAGATTTCTTTTAACATTTTTAACGTTACCATAAAGTAGGTTCAATAATTTTGGAATTTATGGAGAATTGCGTAAGGGTGAAATGGAAAAAATATCCATTAGGAAGAATGATAGCCTTAGCTTAAGAGTGGTATAAACCTATTACCAATGTATAAAAATAATATTGAAGATGGAGAAAGAAACATTTCCCAGCAGAGTTGCCAGATAAATCTATGGTGTTTGAAATGTAGGTTGTATACCTTGTAAATCTTAGGGAGTACATATTTAAATGATCGAACATGGAACCAAGGAATAATAAACTACCTCAAGAAATAGAAATATCATCATATAATAGTTTCAATCACTTAATTAGGAGTCCCAAGGTTGATGAGTTCATATGTACTAAAGATTGTCCCTTACTTTATATGGATGAAGTAAGATAGGGTGTATTTTAGACTGAGTTGTAAGATTCCTATAGGGGCAAGCTCCCATAGTTAAATACATTCTTAAAGGCATAGGTTATTAGGAAACCTCTTGATTAAAGTAGTTGATCAATATCTTTATGGATTTTAAAGTTTAGAATCAAGGATTGCTTATTTAATAATCAAATGGGAGAACTCAAGTTAGAACAATTCTAAATGTATTCTAAAGGAGAATAAGTAGGAAGTGTTTTGATACTAAGATGCTTAGTAAGCACCTCAATCTATCTTATAGTTAGGCTTTACATATTTGAAATTGAGATTTATATATGTTTGTGCTGATAATTAATTAAAATATTATGATATATCTTAATAGTACATGACTATGGGAATGCCTAAGATGTGAGGACTTATTACTCATAGCAAGTGAGAAATGAGTATCCATAGATCCCAAAACTAAATGCACTTCAATACAAGATAGAAGCTTCTCTTAATTTATTTGGGGAAGATGGGATATAATGACACACTCTTAGCTAAGAGTGTGAACTATCTCGACTCTCCTTTACTTACTAATGCTAGAAGTGGCCACTAACTAACACCACCTATGCTTTAAATTCATGTGGACAAGTCTTATGCTGATGTGAGATGAGTAAGCCATTTTAAGATGGAATTTAATATTCTAAACTCAATCCTTAGGAACCTACAATCATGACTGGCATGAATAATGTTTCTAGCTAATGCAACAATATTTCACCTTTTACAAATTTTTAGACTCACAAATTTTGACTAGGTTTTGGGTAGATTAGTATGTCTACATGCATTGATGAAGTTGAATTATGGGCTAGATCAGTAAGAGTGGCATTTTTCACTTAAGGGAGGCTACCTAGAATGGTTAGGCTCTCCCTCTTATCATGTAATGAGTGAAGATTCACATAATAAAGATGAAAATCAAGGTAATTTATGGTTATACATTTATCACACACCTAAGTTTTCTAAATCTTTTAGTTGATTATTCCTAAGATTTAAGATGAGCTTATGAGTATTGTTAATTTTTAGCTCAAGTTGGCAATTAAGTTTGGTATAAAATTTAAGTCTTGAAGAGCCCACTGAATTAGGAAACATACATCACACTTGAAGAAACATATAAAAAAGATATAATTTTTGTTTCCATAAATATAAACAATTCAAATAATTCAAAATCAAACTAAAATGATAAAAGACTGATGTAGCTAGGTTCAGTACACACCCCAAGAAAGAAAGAAAATGGGCAACCAAGCTCTGTCCTAATACAGCCTAGGCTAAAATTAAGTATTATGAAAAATTAGCCAATGGAGTGTCTTTATCTTTAACTCCAAACTATGGGCACTCCAAGATTCATAAGGCCTTACAAGTTAATATTTTCTAGCCTCTTATCATTCTAAACACCATGGCTTTAATTTAGTTATAGTACAATTACATTTGAAATTCTTAAATAAAATTCTAACTACACTTGCAATATATAATCCACACAAACTAGTATAATCTATATAATGGGGCTTAACACCAGTGGGTGTCCAAGCCCACTTGTCCTAATAGGCTATGCTTGAGCAAATAACACCAGCAAGTAAGAAAACTTAATTGATTTAACTTTATTATAGCATCTCCTTTTTCTATGGAGCACAACCCCTTAACATCATCAATCTAATATCATCCTAACATCTAGTCTATGAACATGCACCCTAACATCTAGTCTAAAATGTTACATCACAAAATAGAAAAAAGTAATACACCATAATAAAGCATTAGTCTAACCTAAGTCTAAAATCGATGACCTATCAATCTAAAGCATGTGCAAAGGCTAGTGTGGCATGAGAAGGCTAAGCTTTAAATATTTGAATTATGAATTAAGTGAAATGTTTAATTTATTAAAATAAAATTGATTTTAATTCAAGTGATTGATGGCTTAAGCATGAGTTTTAGATTATATTTTTTGAATTTTTAATTAAATTTAAGCTTAGTGTTTTAAAGAGTATGAAAAGTGGTGAATTCCACTTAAGGTAGATCCCATTCCTTTCAACCTACTCCGAATAAAGTCTAAAGAGATGGATTTTATGACTTTTAATTAAATTATGAAAGCATTAAATTTTAATTAAATCATAAGTTTGAATCAAGCTTAAATGACAAAGAAGTGAAGCATCTGAACCATGGCAGAACATCTTAAGGCGCCAGCTCCTGGGTACATTTTTCCCCTTGACCTAGTTATTGTTCCATTCTATTTCTCTTCTTAGCCACATTTTCTTGCAAGTTTTTCTCTTCTGCTACATTGGCTCATTTGTTACACTAACTCTTGATGGATAAAACTACATTTGTTGTTGTAGTGGCAGTCAACTAAACTGCTATCTCTCCTCCTTAAATGAGGCTAACTAACTCATCTTACACTAGATCTACTATGAGAAATTCTAGGATGGCTCTGATTAGAATGGTATCCTGAGGAAGGCTAATCACAAGAATGGAAAACTTACTATTTTTCTTTCGGAGCCTGATCCTTGGTCATTGGCCTTCCGAATCCCCTAAAGATGGATTTAAGAAAACACGTTGAGGAACTAAGAGTCATTGATAAATGGAACATCGGATTGCTCGATGAGGGGAACATTATGATAAAATTGAGTAAGGAAGAGGATTATGCTAGGCTGTTTTCCAAAAAAACTTTACCACATTGAAAATTTCCCAATGAAAATCTTGAAATGGACCACCACCTTTGACTATAGCATAGAGCCTCCTATAATGCCCATTTGAATAAGATTCTCAAACCTCAAACTACATATATTCTATGAACAGATCCAATATTCTATTTCTACAATTTTTGGCAAACCATTGAAACTTGATCAGCCAACCTTCAATTTAACTAGACCTTTAACAGTAAGAGTTTAGTTGAGATGGACATAAAAACCCCATTCATTGATAAAATTTGGATTGGTACCCCTTTTAGTGGCTACTAGCAAAAAGTTGAGGTTGAAATAAAACCTTACTATTGCCCCAAGTGTAGAATGTTTGACCATTTACTAGAAAAATGCTATATTTCCCACCTTAAAATAAGAGACACAAAGAATGTGAGATTAGTAAACCCTCCAAACATCCAAGACTTGATAATTTTTTATCAAATACTAGATCAAAGGCTAAGGAATGCACCTATACTTTAACACAACTTGGCTAAAGCAATACCTAATAAACAAACTCTTACAAACCCTCCCACCCCCATTAACCAACCATGATAAGAAGACAATTGGAAATTCCTATGATTTGTATAAAATTGATATTATCATTACTAATAATCAAAATTCAGATATGGATACAAATGTTTTACAATTGCAAGCTTAGTTTGTTGTGAGAAACAAAATTGATATTTCAAACAACTATGATAGCAACACTGTTTATAAGAAGACTGAATGGCATTCCAAAAATTATAATAGAAAAGAAAAAAAACATGATATATAGTAGCCTAACATTTAATTTGGTGGCTGTGAACATTGAAGATGTCCAAAAGATTACTGAACATGAATATGAACCTAATCATCTTGCTATTATAATGGCAACAAATAATAATCATTCAGAGATAACAAAGGTGTTTATAATAGTTCTTGAAGTAATAAATGAGCACACAACAATACAAACTTAGATAAATTCAATGGATCATAAAGGTACTAGTGTACAAGAGCAACCAATTGAAGAGGAGATGTACCAATATAATGACATAATGGGAGAAACTATAGAAGAATGGAAATAACAAAAAAAGGCATAAATTAAAGCAAATAGGCATGAGAGAACTCAAGAATCTTACAGAAGGTGCAAATAAATTGAGAAATTTTGCTAGATCATTAAATCAAGACAACAAGAGGATTGGCTGAGTGGAAGGTCAAAAAGCAGAAACCCACACTCCATATGACTTCAATCCTTATTAGAAAAATTAGAGCCAGTGATAAGACCAATTCCTCTAATAGACTCAAAAGCCTTATTAGAACACATAAGCTACATATATTTTCCAAACTTGAACTAATTTCTCACAAAGAAAATGTATCAAGGATTAGTAGAAGATTAAAAGATTACAAAATAATAGTCAACATAGTAACAAAATATGGTTCTTCTCAAAGATACATCATTAAGTTCAGATCCTCCTTGAAGACACTCATTTTTTACACCTTACCATCAACAACACCAATATTAAATTTTTTTTTTTTTGTGTACATTATCTATGCTGATTTCTCTAGACACCAAAGAAAGACACTTTGGAGGAACTTAATCCTTAGATCATTAGAGGGGACTTTAACATGATTTCTTGCTCAAATGAGAAGAAAAGATGGAGGAAACAGAACCTAGCTATCATATTTGAGTTTATTAAATATATATAAAATGTTGGCATTTTTGACATGGGATTTAGTGGATCTCATTTTAATTGGAGGAGAGGAATGGTGTTTGAAAAGTTAGACCAAGTTCTCACCAATTCTACTTGAAACTCTAACTTCCATTCAACTAAAATTCAACACCTTGACAAAATTTCCTCTGATCACTCCCTAATATTTGTCTCCTTACACCTCATACTGAAACTAGATCATAAATCTTTCAGATTCCTTAACATATCAATAAAGCACCCTTAATTTAATGAGTGTATCAGCAATGCATTAACTACATAACTGAACTTAGATCCTTAGGTGATACTATGTAGATTACATAAAAATACAACTACAACCCTCAAGAAATGGAACTTAGAGGTCTTTGAAGACTTGCACAAGTGTATTAATACAACTGAAACCAAATTTGCTGAGCTAGAAAAAAAGATGATGACAAATGACTCACAAGAGATAGAGGATCAATTAGCTTTGGAGAAAACCCACCTTTCATAACTATATTAATTGGAAGGAAGATTTACTTAGATAAAAAGAATTTATCATAAACTTTACCTAGGGTGATAATAACTCTAAGTTCTTTTATGCTTACATCAAGAAGAAAGAGAAGGCAAGTATATTACAAAGATTAGAGACACCCAAGCTAGATGGATCAGTGAGCAAGGAAACATCATCAAGAGTTGCATCAATAATTTTTAGACTCTCTACAAGAAGACACAATCAATATACAATAGTAAGATAATAATTTATTCACTAATGATGCTAATTATATCCAAAATGCCAACCTAATAAGTCCACCCGATACAATAAAGATAAAAACTGTTCTAAATTTAATGGATGGTTACAAAATAATTGGGCCAAATGGATTCACAATATCTTCTACCAAAAATAATGGGAGACTATCAATGGTGATCTAATTAATGCAATTCAAACTATCTTCCAACTGGACAAGATTCATAACTATTTCTACACTTACTCCGTTATTTTGAGCCCAAGACATAAAGAAATCAATACATTGTACAAGTTCAGACCAATTTTCTTAACTCCTATTATTAATAAGCCTGTTAGTAAGATCATTACTGCTAGACTCCAAAATATTCTTTCCCATATAATTTTTAGTAATCAGGGTACCTTTGTCTAAGGTAGAAACATGATTGATAGCATCTTTTTGTCCCAAGAGCTAACTAAAGATATTGATAGAAAAGTCTAGGGTGGGAATATCATTATGAAGATTGACATAAGGAAGGCCTTTGACTCCATTAACTAGCCTTTTATCATGCAAGTTTTTTAAGAGAAAGGCTTCACTAACCAATTATGGTCCCTCTTAACCACTACAAGATCCTTTTTTTTGCATAAAAGTAAAGATATTATTGATTACTCGAAGTGTACAGTAATCCAAAAAACAAAAGAAAGTGGTGATTACAAAAAATTTGATCTAATGTATGGTAAGCCCAACTTGGCACTAAGTACAAGTAATTTAAGCTCTCTATCAGGGTACTTGGAAAAAGAGAAGTGTTGGAGTTATGAACCTCATTTTTTTAAGAGGTCAGTAGATGTATTCCCTTCACTCTAAATATGGGAGCAAGATACTTTGGGGTTCTCCTTTAGCTTTCTGATAGTTTTGAGTAGGTTGATGATGAGCCAGGGTGGTTGCTGCATTTGTTCTTTCTGAAGGGTCCGGATGAGAAGCAAGGAGTCAAGTTCAATCTAATAATTAAGTTGAGGCTTTCTTGAGGCAAAGAAAAGAGAAAAGAACAATGTAGTAGTTTCAGCATGGAGTGCAAAAGAAGCAGCATATGGCATATAGAAGAAGTAGATGTAGTATCCCTTACAGTTCTTGAAGATGCCTCTGATTCTAGCCCTGTTGGTGTTGGTGTTGAAGCTTCCATCAATATTGATTTTGATGGTGTTTTGGGCTAGTTTGTTCCAAAATACAAGGTTCCATTTTGAAGATCTGCAAATGATTGGAGTGTTGATCCTCCCCTTTGTTCATCAACTGTAAATGTGATCTGATTTTGAGCCTAGTGGAGTCAATAGTGATGTTAGAGTCATTGTGTTTGATCTTATTTCTTGTAGTCCAGATGAACCAAAGGATGATAAACATGGCATTCAATGTTTTATTGGATAGCTCTAGTCTTCCTATTGGGAATTATCCAAGAGGTGGAGTAGAGTGGAATGTCCATCACTGTTTGACCCATTTGTCTGTCCCACATACTTATTCTAGATTGAATTACTGAATTTTCATTGGATGAAGGTAAGTAGGAGTCCTTCTTCTTCTTCTTCTTCTTCTTTACATAAGGGGAACCTTGAGGCAAGCCTAAGACCCTTGATTTTGAGGATATCTTCAAGAGGTAGGAAATGATGGAAGAGTCTCTAGCAAAAGAGGGCAATAGATGGTTTGATGTTGTGATTCCATATAAATTTAACCCAAGGGACTAATATGGTGTCTCTCCACTAAGTGAGATATAGTATCATATGTAAGGGATTATATGTAGTTTTCCCTTTGACCACCAAACTATCTTTTTTATAAATATTGATCGGTAGATTGCATATCTTATTGCATATGGGGAAGGAAGAATAGTATTTAGTTTCTCTTTATACCATTCAATATCTTTCTAGAAATCTTCAATGTGAAAGGATTGTAGGAGCCTAGTTCCAACAAAGTCTAGGTAGAGAGGCTCATCCCCAAGCCAATTGGCATTCTAAAGGTCAATACAGCCAACCCCTAGGTACCAAAAGATCAGATCTTTAGCAACCTCCCTGTGCAAAAGTAGCATTTTCTATATTGTTGAATATTTAGTTTTTTGATAACTATCATTGGGTGTGTGGCCTTGCAATATTTCCCTATCATATAATTAGACAAGAGTGATTTGTTTTCTCTTAATTTTATGCAAAGTTTGTAGGTATTGAATTTGATATTCTCCCCTATTATTTTGAAGCCCATCCCACCTTTGTTGGTCAGTTTGCACAACTTTTTCCAACTAGTCCAATGAATGGACTTTTATTTATGGCTCTAGATAAACTTGTTTAGCATTCTTTTAATTCTCAATTTGATCATTTTTGGAATGTGTTGGACTTGAGTGGTATATAATGGGATTGAATTGAAGATGCTTTTTCCAATGGTTATTCTCCCACCAAAAGAGAGGAAATAGTTTTCCCATGTGCTGATTTTATATTGGATTTTGTCAATGAACTCATAGAGGAGATATGATGTGATCTTTCCTTTGAATAGCTTGATTCCAAGGTAGGAGAGGGGGAATTTGGAATGAATGAGTCTGGTTTTATCAGTGATTCATTTGATTTTAGATTTATTGATTTACTTTCCTGTAATAAAAAGAAATTTGTTAGAGTTTAAATACAAATTAGAGAGGTTCATGAAGTTCATTATGATTTCCTTATAGGTGTTGATAGATCTCTTCATCTCATTGCTAAAAAAGAAAAAGGTCATCAACAAATGCCAAGTGGGTAATATTGATGTCCCTAGTGGAGTGGAAGTTGATTTTCTCTTTTGAGTTTGAGCTACTATTCAACTTCCTAGAGTGAATGTCCAATGCCAAAATGAAGAGAGTGGGGGAAAGTGGATTACCTTGTTTCACTCCGTTTTTAGCTTGGAAAATACCACTAGTTTGCCTATTAAGTAATAGTTTATAGTGGCTATTAGAAAGGAGTGTCTCCACCAACTTACAAAATTTTTGAGAGAAACCTCTTTCTTTTAGAGAATTAAGTAAGAAATCCTAGCTAAGAGTGTCAAAGGATTTTTTCAATATCAATCTTCATTATTGCATTACCACCTCTACCTTTTCTATCAATGTCTTTAATCAACTCTTGGGCTAGTAAGATGTTATCAATAATGTTTCTACCCTTTATGAATGCAATTTGGTTTTGGGAGATGAGTGTTGCGAGGATCTTTTGAAGCCTATTCACTATGATTTTGCTAATAATTTTGTTAATGATAGCGGTTAGATAGATAAGTCTAATTTTGTTCCATGTATGGCAATTTTTTTATCTTTGGGGATCAAGATATGAAGTGGTGATATATTTATGACTACTCAAGTCTATGGAGAAGGTTTGAATGGCTTTTATGACTTCTACTTTGATGACATCCCAAGCTTTCTGGTAGAAGAGGGTAGTAAATCCATCTAGTCCAGTTATTTTATATCCATCCATTTAATTAAGAGCATTCCAATTTTCTTCCTCCTTAGGGTTTGAGGTAAGGAGTTCATTGTTTATAGGAACTTTCTCAAAATCAAAGAAATCTCTAGTTTGGTGGGGAGTTTTGTTGTGGTTCAAGGGTTGGCATAGGGTATTGGTGAAGTATTTAGTGCAATCTTCCATAATGCTTTCTTGATGAATAATCTAATTACCATGGGTATCTTTAATTTTATTAGCCCATTTTCTTCTCTCTTCTACCTTATGCAAGCATGAAAAAATTTGAAATTTCTATCACCATGTAAGAAGTTTAAATAGCTACTTTTTCCTAATGAAGTCCTCCTCTCTATCAATAAAGCTCTAGCGATCCTGTTGAAGAGTCTCCAATTGGTCTTCAAGGATATAAGTATCAATATGCCTCATGTGAGCCAATTCTTTTTCAAAGTTGTTAATTTTATCTTCAGTTATTTTAACCTAGTGGTGAATGTTGCCAAAAACCTCTTTGTTCCATTTTTTTAATCCATTGGTAGTGTTCTTGTGAAGGGCCCATAAATGAATCCAAGTTATTATATTCATTAGTTTATTAAATCTTTATAATGCAACTGATAAAGTTAGGATGGGATGTCCACATATTGAAGAACTTGAATGGGTTGTATTTTGGCTTAGTAATATTGTTGAAGCTGGCCAATAATGGGGAATGGTCTAAAGCAATTCTAGCTAGATGATGAACCTCCAAAGTGTAGAAAAAACTATACCATTCTGGATTTGTAAGGATTTGATCCAATCTTTCCCATGTTCTCCCCCTCCTCCAAGTGAATGGTTTTCCTTTGAAATAGGCATCAAATAAGTTTTCCCCTTCCATACATTCAACAAATTTAGAAATAATGGAAAGGTTGGGTTTTTTTCCTTTCTTTTTTTAAATTAAGCTTTAAATCATGTGGAGATCTCCTCCTACTAACCAAGGACCAGAGGTGTGCATGCTGATTTGTTTCATATCATTCCATAGTTCCAATCTATGATAATGGTTGCATGAAGCATAGATGATAGTGGTAAAGATGTTGAAATTTATATCTTGTGGGTGGAAATGAAGGAATTTGTTAGAATCAATAAGGATATGAATTTGAAAACTTGGCTTGTATAAAAGCCAAATCTTGTTGTTGATATTGATTATGATTTTGAATTTAGGGAATCTTCTATTGATTCTTTGAAGATTTTTTCTTTGGAAAAGAAGCTTTAGAATGGAAAATAATTTAAGAGAGTGTGATCTTATAAGGCTTTTAAGTCTATTAGTGGCATTGGCCTTGTCAATGCCCCTAATATTCCAAATCAAAATATTAGTCATTTAGGTGTGGAGTTACTTCTAGTGATTCTTCTAGAAGTGCCTTCATCCCATGAGTTGGTTCCATCATTCTGAAATCTATTGGCTAGTAAGTGCTTTAGCTCCCTCGATCCTCTCTACATATGCTTTTAATTTTTAATTGTGTGACATTCATCAATAACTGTGTTTAGGATGTCATCATAGTGCATCACTTCATGTGAACTGATTTGGTTGTGAGATTCAGTTGTCAGGTGGTTTAGTAGCTGCATTCAGTCTTTCAGAGTTAATGGTTTTCATGTTCAGATTACTAGTGATATCCTTAGTAGGGAGTGTGTTGTCAGTTCTTGGATCAGGGTAGTCTTTCATACTATCTTGAATGGGGGATAGTAGATCTATTCTATTTATATCAATCATTCATCTATTCTCTCCTGGACAATCTCTGATTAAGCTATTGTCAGGTTCAGCTTTAGATTATTGCATATCAGGGTTGACTTCCTGCAATTGATGTGGCTTTTCCATTTTTGTCAATCTAGGAGGATGGGGGTTAATGTTGTGGATTATTTTGGCCTAAAATAGGAAGGAATATGAGTTATCTTGGGTGGGAGTGTCCATTGGTTGCTTTCTTTTAACAATTATATTGGTCCTCAATTCTGGGTGAGCAATGAAACATTTTTTCCAAGTTATGTCCAAACATTGTACATTTACCATAATACAATGGTTTTTGTTTAATCTTTACTCTTTGCCAATACCCATTGGATTGAGTTCCAATCTAAATTTTCTCATTAAAGGGGGTTGTTATATCCATTTCCACCAAGATCCTTACAGCTTAAGGTCTTGTAAGGCTGAATGTAGGTGTATCCAATTTTAATGGTCTTCCATAAATAGTAGCTATGGAGTAGAGAATCTATTTGTTAAAGAGGTGTAGCTTAAGTCCAGGTAACTTAATCCAAATAAGGGCAATGGGAAGCTCAATGCTATAGTCAAAAGAGGGAGTCCATTTCATAAATTTTATAGGAACATTCTCAATATGGTAAAGGTTTTTTTAGAAGAGTCTAGCATATTCTTACTCCCTTAGAGGGTTTGATCATGATATACCATCCATCCATAAGTCCAACCATCCAATCCCCAACTAATTTCATATCAATGAAATGGTTCCTAATGGTATTCATCTTTGGGTTCTTATAGGTGAATATTTTAACTAGTGTGAATTTGAAGGGTTTGACCAAACTCCAAGTTTCAAATTCAGAGAGCAAGAGAACTAGTGTCCATTCTTTCTAACAACCTTTTTCAAATGGGAAAAGCTGGAGCCTTCAAAAAAAGAGTCATGGTAGGACTGAGGGAAAAGGAGTAAGTTGGGGTTGGGAGGAGGACTTTCAGCTAGTGAGCCACCAGCTAGCACGTGAGCATAACATGGCGGATCCATGGACTAAGAGGAGATGGAAAAAACACTAGGAGAGAAGGGCCAAAAAGTAGGAAAATCAATGGAATAGTAAACTATGCCAGAGAAGGAGACATACCAAGTCGCAATGCCATCCATGAGCTTCCTCTCTCTCTATCTAAATCTCTAGAATATTCACTATAAGATCCTTGTTAATGGTGAAACCAAGCAGTTCTTTGAGACTTCTAGAGGTGTCAAGCAAGGAGACCCTCTCTTTCCAACAATTTTCATACTTGCTTTGGATTATCTATCTAAACTTTTGAACCTGATTGTCATAAAATTTAAGAGTTTTTTGCTATATCACCAAAGGAAAGATAATTACTAGCCACCTTGCTTATGTTGATGATATCCTTATTTTCTATAATGGAGGCAATAAAACCATCATAAAGTTAATGAAGGCCATTTAGAAGTTCATATCATTATCAGGTATAACATTTAACACTAAAAAAAATACTTTTTCATTGCAGGGAAGTATATTGATAAAAATAAGATCAATTGGATCAAAAAAGAACTAGATTCTCTTAACCTAGTCTACCTTTTACATATATGGAGATCAATCTATAAAAGGAAAAGTTATCCTCTACACTCTTTAATGATTTGATTAGCAAGCTTCAGACCAAAATTGCATCTTAGGAGAATTCCTTTCTCACATTTGGGGTCGAATAACTCTTTCAAGGAGTATCATCAACTCCATTCCACTTTACACTCTACAAGTTCAGAAAGTTCTAATTAATGCGCAAAGAAAAATTGAGAGACTACTCAATAATATTATATGGAGCCCCAAAGTCAAATCAATCCAATGGAATTGTTGGAAGAAAATCTACAAACTAATTAATGAAGCTAGTCTTGGTTTTAGGGCCTTTAGAAAAAACACTATATGCAACACAATCAAACTATGTATAAAGTTTAAAGAGAAAAGTTCACTCTATGCAAAATTTCTTGTGCAAAAATATTGTACAAAAGATCATTGAACAATGGTTAATGAACACCAATTTGATGTTACTACATGGAAGCATATGATGCATCACAAAGAGAAGGTGAAGAAACTCATTTACTAGGAGTTGGGTAAAGAAAATATCAACTTTTGGAACCACCATTGGGTTGAAGACAGATTACTAGGAATTTATTGAACTTGGACAAATGCTCGATAATACCCTCATATCAAAATTTCTATAGAAATGGAGGATATGATATGAATATGCCTTCTCAGCACTTGCCTAAGTAATTACACAAGAGAATTACCACTATCCTCTATGATCAAAATTAGGTGGGTGCACTCATTATAAAATGGAAAACTAAATCTTAGACTTTATCCAAAATAATATTAATAACCAGGGGAACAAAGAAAGAATAGTACCATGGGGCAGAGTAATATGGAATCAATTACTAAAACATTGTTCAAGCATATTTCAAAATCTTATCCCCACCGATGTCATCCTCAAACTAAAGGCCTAAGAATTACATCTAGATGTCACTTATGCAATTTGGAGGAGGAAAGCATATCTCTTTATTCATTATAACTTTAGTTCCTAGGTCTAGTTTTAAAATTACAAGACTACTGAACATCCAAATAAACTTCCAACAACCATCTAATATGCAAAAGTTTATCTAGCTTTGGATGTAGCAACCAAGGGAAAGATGGAAGGTTCATATCACTTTGATTCTCCCTCTCATTACATTATGGTTTATATAGGGAACAAGGAATGAAAGGAAGCTTAACAACAACAAAATTTCCAATTATACTACTCAGATGATTAAGCAGTATATGTAAAATGTTGCTTACAATGGATGCTTGAAATTTTTATAATTATCTAGATTTTCATATCTACAATACCAATATGGACTAAATATAAATTCTACCACAATGAAATTTGAGCTAATTATGGTGTTTTAGTTTAAAGCTATAGGGACGCCACGCAGATCTTAAGAGGTACTTATTGAAGCGATTGGGCGTGGCATTAAAGTATGATGTACCATCTTAGAAGATAGAAACATCACCCTACAATGGACCCAATCACCTAATAAGAACTCCTAAGCTGGATGGGTCTACATATATACTAGAGATCTTTCCCATACTTTACATGGATAAGTAAATGAGGGTTTTTTTGTGCTTGGTTCTTTAGTTCTCTATGGAAGTAAGCTTCCATAATTAATTACATCTTAGGAAATGAGAAATTTCTATGAACACTCTCAATTAAAGTAGTCAATAAGTATTTCCAAATATTTCAAAGCTAGACTATCAAAGGATTAGGTGTTTTCTAGAAATCAAAAAGAAAATTTCAAATAGAAAGACTTATTTATGGATTCTAAAGGAGAATAAGTAGGAAGCACCCATGATACTAGAAGCCTAGTGAGTGCTTCAATCTATCCTATAATGAGGCTTTATACTTTTGAAAGAGAGAATTTACTTTTGTTTAAGTTGGAATCTCATTAGAATGCTAAGGAAAATAGTCAAACAACTCAAGATTGTGCAAATGCCTAAGAGGAGAGAACTTATACTCATAGCCCAAAATAAATAAGTAGCCTCAGAACCTAAATCTAAAATTCTTTAGCACCTACTAGAAGCACGACCTAAGCCTAATTGGTAAAATGGGATTTAATGGTTTACCTCCATAAGAGAGAATAGACACATCCCGACTCTTCTGGACTTACAACCTTCAGGAGTGGCTTTCAGCTAATACCTCCTACGGTTTAAAACCATATAGACTGGTATAATGTAGATGCAAGATAGTTAGATTATTATTTAATTAGGAAGGAAGCTAGAATCCTAAACCCACTCCCTAAGAGAATAGAAAATATTTGGTATGCAAACATGACTTAGCCTAATGTTGAAGATTTATGAGTTTTTTACGATCATTTGACATATTTATTTTTGGAACAAGGCTTAGGACAATTATTCCTATTTGTGTGATGAAATTTAGTCATGGGCTAAATCAATTAGATGAGGTCTTCTCCACTACAAGGGATCGCCCTCAAAGGTCAAGCTTATCCCCTATCATGCAAGAATAGAAAACCTCCCTATTCAAGAGTGGCACAATATGATATGGATGGTGTGATAACATATACCATTTAGCTAAGGGGTTTTTAAATTTTTTTATTTATCTTGATTATAGACCTAGGCTTTAAGATGAGGTTATGAGTTGTATTAAAATTTAGTTATACATTTTTAGTGAGGATAAAAATTTAATTTTATCTTAAAGAGCCTACCGCATCTAAGCCACACATTAAATCATCACATTTTAAGAAACCTATGAAAAGAATGCCTTTTTTAATGCACAACTAAACACAATAATCAAACATATGAATTTAATAAAAGAATAGGGGGCTAATGCAGCTGGTTACCACCGTACACCCAGAAATAGGAAAAAGTTAGGTAGTCGAGCTCTACCTTTATACAACCCGGTATTAAAATTAAGCATTACAATTAAAATAAGCTCTATGGTGGTCTTCAATCTCTCATTCTTCTTTCCTTTCTCTAGATCCATTTTTCTCTAGGCTTCACAGGGCCTCCAAGGTCTTTGTCTTTTAGCCACTGTTAATCTTAAACCCAATAGCACTAATCCTAATCCTATTGCAAAAATTACATATTTATGAAAAATTAAACCTAACTACACCTGCAAAATAGACATTAGCTAAGCGAACATACAAGCCAAGCGATTCTATTTGCCATATTTTGACTTAGCACCCTACACTTAGGTAGCCCAGCCCACTTATCATAATTGGATTATGCTTAGGGGTATAAGTAGCACCTACAAGTAAGGACATTTATATTTACTTATTATTACAAAGGTTCCTTTAGCACAATCCCCTATAAAAATATCATTAGGCTATTAGTGACCTAACACAATCTACACATAAACAAACCTAACAACTAGTCAAAAATATTGCATCATAAAATAAAACATAACACCATAACATACACTGGCCTAACCTGACATTAAAATTGGTGACTTTGCATTATAATGTGTGTGCTGAGGTTTAGTGTGGTGTGTCTTGATTAAGCTTTAATATTAAAATTATCTAAGGTTTAGAATTACTTAAGTTAAGCATTAGGGGAGGTTTCACTCCAAATATTTGAATTAATTGATTAATTTTATTTACTCTTTGTTATTTCATTTGTTGCTTACTTAACATCTAATTATTATGAAGAGAAGAAAGAGGTTTGACCCCTTCATATTTACCTAAGTTATTTTCTAAAGGGGTATTAATATGACTTTGGTTTTCTTAGTGAGCCATTCATAAACATGAGTCTTATTCAAACAAGAAAGACATCTTAGAATTAATAAAATTAAGTCACTATTACATGAACAACATTTCACTACTTCTTTCCTTCATCAATAACATACATACTTCTTATATTTATTTTTATTTAACATGATATTTGATTTAATATACATATTTGTACATGCAATACAATATATATATATATATATATATATATATATATATATGATCATATATATATATATATATATATATATATATATAAGATTTCATTTCATAGTTAAGCACATGTAAACATGTACTACAGATTTAAGCAAGTACATGCCATTATTAAACTAGGGAAGTGGGATTATCTAAGACCTCTTTAGGGCTACTTAAAGCCTCATATTCTTGAGATGTCCAAACAATATACTTGCCAACTTAAATACATATAAACATATACACAAGCATAGAAATGAAAATCATGCAAAGGTTAAATAAAAGCAAATCTTTGGTTCATGTAAAGCAAAGTTTTATCCCAAATTCTATCACATGTATACCCATGAATGAAATTAAGCAAGTATGTGCCATTGTTAAAGCAGGGAAGTAAGATTATCTAAGACCTCCTTGGGGATACTTAAAGCCTCATGTTCTTGGGATGTCCAGGCTATATACTTGCTAACTCAAACATATGTAAATAAGCACATGAACCATGAAGACAAAACAATCCTTTTCCATCTTTAAATTATAAATAAATGTAAACTTTATTAAACATTTATAACCAACATTAACTTAAATTTCACATACTTATACATCATTAGCTTATAGTTCTAAAATAATTTGAGATTTATTAGTGATAATAACCACACCATATAATAATATTTATCCAACACATGCAACTTAAATGCAACCATATTCTATTAGTTCTCTTTTATTTTTGAAAATATGAATATGTGAAACAAATGGCATGCACATTTATAATGGTTGAAAAGATGGTAATTAAATATTACCACATAAAATACCTAATTACATTAAGTCCTAAAGATAATCAAGCCAAATAAATATTTCTTAAGACTAACCAAAGTTCTTATACGATTTGATTTTGATGTTTGAGTTTTTAAAACATAAAGAGGAGAGATGATTTTTAGTAGTTACCCCATCCCATTTTAGTGATTTGATATATTTAAAAAAAGGAATTAAATTTATTTTATTATTTGATTAGGTTCAAGCCATTAAGCACTTCAATTTAATTACCCTTTCCTAAACTTATTTAATTTAATTAACTACTTGATCATGAGCCTTCAATGATATGCTTTTAGGAAAGTAAAATTTTCAATGCACCTAAAGAAATCTAATGTAATTAAGCTCATGCTTAAGAGTTAATTAGTCTAAATAAGGAAATAATCTAAGTTAAATACTCTTATAATTTTCCCATACTAATGGGCTGATCATAATTTCTTTAATGACTTTATGTTATTAAACACATAAATGTAAATTAATGGATTATGTTTAAATTATCTGAACCAATCATTAGTTTTGTTTGATTTTTATTTTATGATTAACTTTCAAAATTATTCCCTAATTATTACATATGTTAATTAACCCTCTTAAAGAAATACATTTAGAAAAATAATTAGAAAGCGGGCATAATTGGTTCACTAAACTATTCCCACTATCCATAATGATTAATTATCATTAATTATTTAATTTTTATTATTCATTAATTTTAATAATTATTTAATTGATTAAAGAGGGTAATTAGGATTGAAATTATAATTCTTTAAATTACATGGAAAATAATTTTAAGAAAATTATGGGAGGAAGAGGACATCCCATGGAATCATCCCATCAAATTTGGAATTAATTGGCTAAGTAATTTTATCTTAATTAAAGTAATTAAACTATCTTTCAAACCTTAATTAAGCACTATTCACTGGGCATAAATCAAGGATTTTATTTTTCTTAAATTATCCTCTTTCTATCCTTTCCAAAATAGGTTTGTTTGCATTTTTTGGATTTTTTTACAATTAGTTATTATTTTTTGAAGTTTTGGCCATTTAATTATATTTTTAAAGCCTAATTAACCTTTAAACGGTTGGCACCACACGGACCCTGATGCGGTAGTGCTTTCCACGTGGCACTCTAGTATTGGTTACTTAAATCATTTGACGAGGCAATTAACTCAGTGACGGCATACACAATTTCTTCTTGACCGTCTGATCTTAGATCAGATAGTTGAGATTAATCCTGTGATTTTAAAAAGAATAAATCAATATTTCTAACATCATTAATCATGACTGTCCATTCTAATCATGTGGAACGGATGACCAGTGATCTATCATCTCACGAGCGCCAAAAGATGAACACTGTCCACCTTCTACCGCTCGATCCAAGCTCATCTAAGCTTGTTCAATAGTGAAATAAAATCTCAAATGACCAGGGAATAAATCTAGGAAGATCCTATGATGGAGATCGCACGAAAACGTGATTCACTTCAAAAAAGACCAACACCTAGGGGCTAAAGATATAGTTGCTAGATTTTTACCTCACCAGAGCTATAGACCTGTGGTCCACTGATAGAGGTTGCTTCATCTTAAAGAGATGAAGCCCTACTAAGAAGATCATGAGCTCACCTCCCCGCTAATCACTTTGTAGACCAAATGCCACCAGGTCATCAAAGTAGGTCTTGGGACATCTTTTGATGGTCGAATCACTCAAGAAATGATTCATTTCAGTTCACCAGAGTGAGCTAAAGGTGTGGGAAGAGTTAATATGAGTTTGGTAGAGGTTTAGGAAGTTTGGACGGATGGAGCTCTCGAGTTCGATCGGTACTTGGTCTCACTGGTGGTGGAGTACATGAGTAAACTCTATCCTTGGTTTGAATTGATGGAGAGGAGTATACTCTCCTCCCTAGTTGACATAAGGTGTACACTCTCCCTTAGGTGGCCAATGGATTTTCGTGGGTGAACTCACCCTCTCTTGGTTAAAGGCTGAGCTTAACACTTTGGGTTAAGTTGGGTCAATGGTCCTCTTGCCCAAGAAAAGCCAAAGGTGGCTGCCATGGGGTAAGGGGGTGGAGAAACCATATAAATGGATTTTATCCCATTTGGTTGGCTTGGTTTAATGGGTTTGACCCAAACCAGTTTCACTTGGCCAGACCCATGGTGACCCAAGGATGAGTTATGCTAAGTTTGGTTAGGTTTGGATTTGGTTTAGTTGGGATTGGATCAATTTGACCCATATGGGTCAAGTTGACTTAAGTTGATCATTTTGACCAAATTGGGTCAAAGTGATGACTTGGGTGTGTTCAACTGGTCATTCAGAGTGAATGAGTGCAATTAGTTTGATTTAGATTTGGCCCATATGGTTCAATTTGGGTCAAATGGGTCATATTGACCAATTTGACCAAATTGGCCAAATTGCCTTGAGCATGGGTTAGGTTTATGTTCAATTGATCATTGGGGATTGATTAGAATAGTTGATTTAAATTAATTTGGATTGTGGAGTGAATTGGTTTAATTTGACCCTTTAGGTCAAATTGGGCTAAGTGGGCTAATTGGGTTAGGTTGACTAAATTCGATCTAATTGAAGGTTGGATTATGTTTAATATTGAGTTAGTGATTGGTTGGAAGCATTGGTTTCAACCAATTTAGTATAAGATGTGATTTGGTTCAATTTGACCCTTTAGGCCAAATTGGGTCAACTTGGGTCAAAGGATCCAATTGGCTTGATTATGTTCAATTTATTGTAGTAGAGTGTTCAATAATGAATTACAATCATCAATGAAAGGATTGGATGACTTGATTATCTCCAATGGGAGTTTAATTGGAGTTTGGTTTAATTACCCATTTTATGTCACTTTGGGTCAAGTGACTTAATCAAACCATCTCGGATCAATTGGGGTTATGAATGGTTGGATGTGTTCAATGATATATTTGAAGTTGATTAGTGGCTTTGATTGTAATTGATTTAGGTTTAATTAGGTTTTGGCTCATTTGAACCTTTTAGGTCAAATGGATTAGCTTAGGTTGGTCACCTTTCTTTGGTTCAATTGGCCAGATTGCAAGCATTAGAGTGGCTTGAAATGATCTAATGAATAATTAAAGTGAGTGAGAAAATCAAATTGGACTTAGTTTGCTTGAATGGGTTTGAACTGAATCATAGGATCATGGTGGAGTTAACTCAAGTTAAGGTCAAAGTTAATTTATCTTAGAGCTTGTATTAGAAAACCAAATTTAGTTAAGATTAATTGAATAGGTTTGAGGTTGGTTTAGCTCCATCTACATGAGCTTAAGCTTGAATGAGTGAATAGGTATGAGTTTTTTTTTTGGTTTAGGCCATAGGATAAGTGAAACCTATCTATCCTAAGGTGGATTCTAAGCTTAAGATTATGCCCTCTAAGTCTCTAAGCTTAAGTTTAGTGTCCTCGTAATCACCAGAAGTGTCCTAGTACTAAGAAATCCAAGTGTCTAGAGGGTTCCTAGATCTAAGTTAAGAAAGATTAATCTTCACTCCAAAGTGAGGTCAACTCTAGTCTACTTGATCAAACTTAATAAAAACTCCACTAAAATAAACACTATTGGTAGCTTCCAAAACCCCATCCAGAACTACAGGAATTAATGGAATGTTCTACAACCATCAGGGAAACTACTTACTCTATGTTTCTATGCCAACAACTACATACTCATCACTACATGTTAAATTAGTTGCTTGCCTCATGGCTTTTTGAATTGCTGCACTCAAACTTCATACATATTATAGGTTGGAATCAGACTTGAAAGCTTCAGTTAACATTCTATTGAACTCTATCAACATCTGCATTCCATGGTTCCCTATACATATGATTAAGATGATCAGACACTATATCAACTCATGCTCAATAAGAATCACCCACATTAAGAGGGAAGGAAACTGACTTGTAGAAATGCATGTAAAGATTGGGGCCGACACTTAGAGTTTCTAATTATTTTTCAATTCAGACAACCCCATTCATGATCTCATCAAAGGTGATAAGCTAGAGTTACCATACATTAGAGCCAACCAATTATAACTATCTTTATAGCTTTTATTTTTTTTTTGGTTTACTTGTATCATCCCAAAGTAATCAATAAATTGTTTTTTTAAAGCTTAAATGACATTATAATTACATGAAAGACATCATATGATTAGAGATAAGTTAAGATATTCCCCATGTCATTTATTTATATCTTCTTTATCACTTAATATTACACCATTTTGTAATTTAAAAAAAATACTTCATTTTATTTGGAAATCATTTGAGTGAATGATTTATAATTTAGTGGATAAAATATTTCACTCATGCATGTTTTTATGAATACATTTTATTTTGATATAAATTAATAAAAAGATGCATGTATTCATATCAAAAAGAATTAATCATGTACACATATCCATATACACACATTTATAATTAGCATTTGCAAGTACCACCCTGAGTGTCTAGACTATATATTTGCTAGCCATTTACAGGTGTGTATATGTATTCATGCAATGAATATGATAACTTAAGAAATTTTAATAATGAGAAATCTAAATCTAATTTAATATATATATATATATATATATATATATATATATATATATATATATATATATATATATATATATATATATATATATATCTTTGTATATTCATAGTGACATTATTATACCAAATATATAAGGTCAAAACCTCAAAACCTCCTCCAGACTAATAGCCTTATGATCTCAACTTTCCAAACTTAATATACCTTAAGAATGCATTGATTGCATGATTGCACATATGATTATTATATTTTAATTATCTTTATTAATCAATTTAAACTTATATATATATATATATATATATATATATATAGAAGTAATTTTAGAATTTAATTGGGATAATAGCATTAAAATATTAACATGACATAAGCTTAACATTTAAAATTTAAGCATGAATGCAAATAAAAATTTGATTAATCTTACACATGTAAATTAACAAAAACAATGGATAACTATCATGAAACTATCTTCTTGAACCACTAATTTCAAGGGTAATCATATAATCATATCACCATATAAACTATTTTTAGCAATAAAAGGAAAATGTTTATTGATTACTAATGTGTACAAGTAATCTAAAAGGGGAAAAGGTGTAAAAGATGAACAAGTGGCAAGTGCATCATTCTAATGTGAGGCAGGTTTAAATTGTCTCATTTGAGCAGTATGTATAGATTCATGTCTAGTCTAGTTGACATAACAAATTTTTCCAAGCTAGCAGCTTAGTTGGCTAGAAAGATATAGCTAGTTATGTTGGTAAATTTTCTAACCAAAGCTTTATTTTTTTGTAATATTGTGATCAAGTCCCAAGGTAAAACTATCACATATTCTCAAAATAATAGTAGCATGAGTGAATGTGTTTCAAGCCAAATGTGAGTGAGATGGATGGAGGATGCAATTTTGAGTGTTGTTAGGCAAGTAAAAGCTTTGGTGTGGAGAGCTGATAATGTAGAGCAAGTCATTGTGAAGAAAAGGCTGCATCTACCTTTCTGATTTCTAAAAGCATCACTACTTCTAGATTGAGCTAAGTTATGAAGGTAGTTGCCATGAATATTACTTTTAATGAAGAGATCTTGAGGACTCATCTAAAGGAAAAGATAGCCAACGGGTTTGCTTCTACTATGCCTCTCACTGAGATCATTTTAAAACATTTTGGTTATTTGTAGTGAAGCAACCAATTTGGACAACCTTATTCAAAAAGTTTTTGATCATACTAAAAGTGTCATCATGTGTACAAATATCCTTCTCATACTTGGGGTTGTTTCTAGTAATCTAAAAAAACTAGTAGATAATGATGGGAGTGATAGTGTTTAAGTTTGCACTCAAAATCTTCAAATAACTTGGTTTCCATAGTTCAATTATGTATGTGATAATGAGCTGAGAAATTATAAACTAAAAAAGAGAGGTCTAATGTAGATATTTAGATAACTCTGAAAGTGCAAGTTATAAAGAGGTGCATAATGGATTTGTCTTACAATGGCATAGGGAGCATTTCAAATAGTTATAATTTTTTGAAGTTTTACTTATTTAATTATAATTAAAACCCATTTTAATTATGCATAATTAAGAATCAGTAAATCACGATTTACATGTGGTGTTGTGGGATTGGTTATTTAAACCATCTCATGTGGTAGTTGATGCTTTGGCGGTAGATGCAATTGCATCCCAAGCCATTTGATTGAAAATAAAATAACATTGATTAATCCTGCATTTAATAATAATAAATCAAAGAATAATTATCATAATTTATCATGATTGATCATTGTAATCATGAATAATGGACAACATATGATTCATCTTATTCCTCTAGCGATTGACAAAGATCATCCTCCTCTTGTCATTTGAGCTAACCAAGGCTCAAATCAAGGGTGGTAAAGATTACAAATCAATTGAGGAGATAAATGGAGGGGATCTCTATGGCTTGATTAATTCATGTAATACACCAAATCATTTCATAAAAGATCAACACTTAAAGGTTATTTTATGGTTTGAGTTCATTACTTAACTAGAGATAATGACTAATGGATTTATTGATCAAGGTAACTTCATCTTAAAGAGATTAAAGCTCTTTTTGAAATCCCCCTTGCCTCTTTGTTGGATGGCCTCTAGACCACTACTATATTGTACCTCACTAGAGCTTAGATTATAAGTTTGCTCTAGTGCTTGAATCAAATGGGATTCAATTCATTTTAGCTTTAGGGAGTATAAAGAAAGTGTTGGAATAGCTTCTTTGAGGATTGGTGGAGGATTTGTGTGGGTAAATATTGGAGGCATTCGGGTTTTAGAAGAGTTGGTGGGGGTGCAAAGGAGGCTCTAAGATTCTTAGGGACACTCTTTAGAAAAGAAGTGAAGCTCTTTGTGAATTTTGGTGGTTTAAATTAAGGTATTGTGATCTCTCCTTATGAACCACCACATCTAGTTGGTTTAACCATGGGTAGCTAGGTAGGTAGTGAGGGGAACTAGAAATAAGCTTGAAATTATGAGCTGTATATTCTTTATTAGCTTGGAAGATTTAAGGAAGTGGAGTGAGATGAACAAGTCATGGTTGGTGAACCAAGGGATGCCCATGGTGAGGGGGACTTCACCTTGTTCAATGGCAAGACTAAATAGATTTTCATCAAGTTTAGTCAATAAGTTAGCTCAAGACATGCTATGGGAGTTACCATGGACAAAAGGAGGGGTTGGACTTAGCTATTTTGGTATTTTATTTTAAATGGAAGGCGTGGTTCAGTTGATTTAGGTTGAACTAGGTTCCTCTTGGGTTGGGTCTACTTCGATAGGTGTGGAGGGTCCAAGGATGCTTCATGCCAAGTTTGGTTAAGTTTGGACTTAGTTTGGTTAGGTTTAGCTCATGTAGGTCAAATTGGGTTAGGTTGATCAATTAACCAAATTGCACCCACGAGGTTATTGGATCATGTTCAAATATGAATTTAAAGCATGTTAAGATGATTGGTTTTGTTCAATTTGGGCTAGATTAGGTTTTGGCTCATTTTGGTTCATTTAGGCCATTTTGGTTAGGTTGAATCAATTGGCCAAATTAGCCATAAATGAATGTTGGCCATGTTTAATAATCAATTTGGATTGATTACAAGGATTGGTTTGTTTCTATTTGACTTGAATTAAATTTTGGATTAATTTGACTCATGTAAGTCAAATTAGGTTAAGTTGGGTTAACTAACCGAAATGGTTAAATTGGATTCAATTGATCGTTAAGTTGTGTTCAATCATCAATTTCGAGTGGGTTGGAGGGTTGATTTAGTTTAATTTGATTTAAATGTGATGTGGTTCAATTTAGTTCATATGGGTCATTTTGGGCTAGGATGGGTTAATTGGCCTAATTGGCCTAATTGGGTCCAAAAATTTGTTGAATTATGTTAAATAATTAATTTATAAAGATTTAGAATACCTTGTTAGGTTAAATTTTGAATAGATTTGGTTTTAGCTCAACATGGTTCACTTAGGATTATATGGATCAGGTGAGGCAATTACCCATTGCAATGTGGGATAAAAGATGTTCAGCCATGTGTTTAGGATGATTATAGGGCTTTAGATTGGTTCAATTTGAATTGGATTGGCCTGAATTTGATTTTGGCTCCATTGGTTCAATTAAGCCAACTTGACCTAAGTGAACTAATTAGGCTTCAATCAAGTATAAGCAATGTTTCAAATTATTTGGGGAAAATTAATTCCAAATATTTTAGGTTAATTTTCAATTTAGCCCTTTTAGGCCTAAATGGTTCAGGTTGGATCACTTGAGCTAGTTGGTCAAATTGAGCTTCAATTGGGTCTGATTTGAGTATGATTGGTGTTTTTGATGTCACATGATTGATTGGTTAGAATTCATTGGAATTGGTTGAAGTTTGAACCATGGTGACCGAAATGGGATAAATAAGTTAATTTGGGCTAATTAGGCTAGTTAACCCAATTGAGGCCAATTATGCTTAGTTTGTGCTTGCATTATTGAGTTTGAAATCAACATTGGTTTAAAATCAATTGGGTGTAGTATATGACGATTTGGGTTAGTCGAGCAAGGTGGGGTCCATTAGTCCAATGGGCTAACGTAGGGTTAAGTCTTATTATTTTTTGGGTTTGGGTTTGGGTATCCTCCCAATCAATAGAAGTGTCTTAGGATCTAAGTGAGGAATCCTTAATGCCTA
The DNA here is from genome assembly GCA_021442155.1 of Cymbidium sinense. Taxonomy (NCBI): domain Eukaryota; kingdom Viridiplantae; phylum Streptophyta; class Magnoliopsida; order Asparagales; family Orchidaceae; genus Cymbidium; species Cymbidium sinense. The sequence continues at coordinate 36,856,205 of CM038223.1, forward strand.
TAATGAAATCCCATGGCTAATGGAGATAAGTGTCAACCTCATTAGTGAGGTCAACAAATGGTCTTTAATAGGTGTAGTGTAATGAACAAATTACATCGTATGTATTGGCGTTGACTGAACAAGTCTGACAAATTCAAAGGATAGTAGAAAAGAATATTTACACTACTCCTAAGACCTAAATGGATCTAATGATGATTGCTAGATAGTTCATTTAAAGATTCTACCATAGATTCTTAAATGTTGGTGATTTTAGAATACATGTTGAAATTTGACTAAGTTATAGACTTAGAGATTCATGACCTGAATCTATTAGAGATTGAATTTAGAAGAATAGGGAAATATTCTCTAAAGATAGGTTTGATTTGATTTTGTTTGATTTGGGATATTAAGAAAAATATTCCCTAAAGGTAAATTTGGTTTTATTTTAATTAAAGATTGATATTAGGCTACGAAGGGTAGGAAAGACTTGATCATACATAAGCTTGCTGATTTGTTAGAAATTATGTAGATATGTAAAAGTGGTAGGGAGGAGGATCTGAAGGTTAGTTCCTATCCCACAATGTCTAAAAGTTTTTCTATGCAATAATGAATTGATCCTGCATCTCATTCCACATTGAACTTGTAGAGCAAGGGAAAGGCGGCACCGACATCAAAATCATCCTACTTGGAATTTCTTTAAAAAGGCGCTAGTTGAGGGTGTGTTTCATGGACTACACTAAGAAGGAGCCTTGGGGTCCTTGACCTATCTTAGATTTACTAGCCAAAGAGGTAGCTTATTGCCAGGGGAATAATTACTATCGAACCTGAGGGGTGACTTCTAAGAGAGGGGCCATTATGTTGTTATCTATCGATGATAATGGACCTGATAAGCTAGGGGAAAGGAGTCATAAAAGCATTATCTTAATCCCTAAAGTGTGTATGGACTCTATTGATGTATAATATACCACACTAAGGAGGATCCATGGGGATTTGGTTTAGCTTGGATTTACTAGACAAAAGAGATAGCTTGTCATCCACAAAAGATCTAATATCTAACATAAAGGGTGACTATTAAGAGAGGGGTCACAAAGTCATACCCTATCAAGAAAGTGGCCATGAGGGCTTTACCTAATCCCTAGATGCATATATCTCATAAGTGTGTGACAACTAAATTAGGAAGAAAGCAGAGTGACTCACATCATCCTAAATGAAACTAGGCATGAGGGTGGCCTACTGTTAGCAAAGCCATTACCCCCTAACCTAAGGATGCCCATCAGTGTGCTCTAGTTAAACTATGAAGGGGTTATAGGGATGTTATCTAACCAAGATTTTCTTGCCAAAAGGATATCATATCAATCACATAATAAGAATCATTTGATCTAGGGAAACCATTAGAAGAGGGGTTGCAGGAGCATGACCTTAACATGTGGTAGTCTAATCTCCACTAAGAAAGGAGGTCACTTAAGTTCTCTTACACCTATTTTAGTTATGCAGATATAAATAAGATACACTTGGGTACTCTTACACTTAGTTTAATAACATTGGTGATAAATTCAAGGAGAAAATCTAAATTTTGTTTATGATTTTGAAAAGGAATTTAGATTTATAGGAGATCATGAAGGGAATCATTGTTTGATATTTTCTTTGAGGGTTTAGACTCCGACAACATATGCATTAGCTTGACATAAAAAGATAATTTTATTAATAAAAATTTGCTTTCAAATATAATTATTCATAATATTTCTTTAGATATTTCTCATTGATAGGAAGCATTGGGCACTCACCTTTGTTCAATTGACAAGATCCTTCTTGATAGGCCTTTTCTATGATAAAAGGCCCCTCCCATGTTTGTTCAAACATTTCTCCTATCTTGTGATGGGCAACAGTCAATCTCTTAAGAACTAAAACTAGCTCTCCAACCCTAAAACTTATTGGTGGGCTAATTTATTGTGAGCTTGAACCATACATGCTTTATATAACTTGAGGTTTTGATGAGCTTGGAAACATATCTTCAAGACCATCAATCTCTTCCAATCATAGCAAAGCATTATTCTCATTCATGATTTTGTTTCCAATGATAACTCTTAGTAAAGGGAGTAGAACCTCTAGGGGAAGCATAGCCTCAGCCTCATGCATTAAGAAAAATGGAGTGGACTATGTTAAAGTCTTATATATGATATGATAAGCCTATAAGGCTTCGACTAACTACTCATGCCACTATCTTTTATTCATCAAGTGTTTCTTTAAATTTTGGATGAAAGTTTTATTGAAGGCCCCGCTTAGCCATTAAGATGGTATTATAGTAGAGTATCTCCAATCTATGTTATGTTGCTTGACAAAATTGTTAATCTTGGTGCTATATAAGGTGATGCCATTATTAAATATAATTCATTAAGGTACAACGAATTTATACATAGTTTGGTTCTTGAAGAACTATAGAACAAGGTGGGCTTCGACTTCTCTTACTGGAATCACCCTAGCCAATTTGGAAAATTAATTTGAAGCTGATATAATGAAGTAAAGCCCATTAAAGAAGAATGGTCAATTGGACTAACTATGTTAGTACCCCAACTCTTGAATGGCCATGAAGCTATTATTGGGTGAAGGATGTGGGAGGTTGGTAAAAGATCACTCCATGTGCGACATCCATATAGTTTGTAATCATCGAGGGCCAATAATATTGGAGTCACTTAATCTTTGCCTTTATCGTGTCTCTAAGTGTGTCCCATATAGTTCAGTGTACCTCGATCATAATTTTTTGGGTTTTATGTTTGCTTAAACTACATAACTACATATGATCAAAGGACAAGTGGTAGAGTGCCATTAATAAGAGCATTGGATAGTTTTATTTGTTTGATTTGTTAGGCATGAGATTTCTCCAAAGGTCATTTTCTTTACACAAATAGTTAATAAAGCTATCTTAAATCAACCTCTTCATCATCTTCAGTAATCGAAACCTTCCCTTCAAGGATTTTTTATTTTGATAAGTTTTGTATTGACAGAAGATAGAATCTAGTCATTGCACACCTCTATCAATATGGATTCCCTATCCAAATAGACCATTTCGTTAGCTTGTTTTGCTAAGGCATTTGCTATGGAGTTCTCTCTATAGAGAATTCTAAATAGAGTAATCTCTAAAATATACCTTAATAGCTACATCATGTACTTATGATATTGATGAAGTTTGGGCTTAAGAACTTTATAAGTTGTGGTTATTTTGTTAACCACTAATTATGAATCCCTAAAGAAGTTGATATCTTTGATATTTAATAAAATGGCCAATTCTAGACTGACAATCAGAGCTTCATATTCAACATTATTATTTATTCGTGGCTCTATGTGATACAAAATCATAATATCCCTCAATCATGAGTGAGGAACACTAATCATATCCTTACTTTGCTTGGGAGAGTAGATTGTGGTTTATGTCTTCTTTGAAAAGAATCCATACCATCAAATTATAACTCCAACAATAGCTATTCTCATTCTCTAATGTCATGATCTATTCATCATGGAGGTCATCATTCAAAGAAGAATCCATAGGGAGAGAATGTGTCACTAGGAAGTGGGCTAGCACATATCCTTTCATGTCATGAAGAGAAATGAAGGTGATGTCAAACTACAATAAGATCATGAACCATTATGCTAACCATCATGATAGCATCGGTTGTGTCATTTGAATAAATAGTATTAAATTCTTCCTCGCCTTTAAGTCATCAATCTATAGTAATAGTATGATTAAGCCTAAGGCCCCTGCCTTGTTCATTGAATCCTTTCAACCTCATCTTATAAAAACTAAATTTAGTGATGTCGATCCTCAAGTAGAAAGGATTCTTAGGCTCATGATGTTGACTGATGCACTTTGGTCAACAAGCATTCTTGACAGTCTTAAGTTGTCCATATTTGTTGAGATGTAAAGTAGGCAGTTATGATATGTAGTCTCCAAAAGTAAATTATCATCTGATAAGTGAGTCCTAATACTTCTTTAAAGTAGTAGGCTTCTTTAGTTATGGACGTAGAAACCAGTTGAGCTAAGCATATCTATAGATCTTATAGATCTTTGATCAATAACTCCCTTATTTATTTGGATAAGACATAGACATCATATGTGCTTAGCCTAGCTAGCAACTTTCTAAGGTGGGATAAGACATTAAATTCAACTTTAGGTTGGTTTTCCCTAAGCATATCTTAAGATCGAGCATTTTGTGGATGGGTGATCTGCTACTAGAACCGACCTATTTACTTTGTCCGGGTGGTCATCTTGGTAGGTAGCACTTTGACCCTATGAAAGTTGACTTTATGATCTCTTATGCTAGAGGAGATGGTATCGACCTCTTCATAGGGGCACTCAAAGCTTCTCATCGATCTTCAAAATCGATGTCTCTAACTCTATTTCTAAAGGGGCACCTTGAAGATTTAAATAAGGATGTCATGATCAAAGTTTAAGTTAACATAAGAGAAAGTTTCATCAAAATTATTTTGAATATTGAGGTTTAGTTATTATTATTAGGATTATGATCACTAAGAACATCAGAATCACTTTCACTATGAAGAGACGAGATGTAAGTGGAATCTTTCTTCATTAATTTATTAGTCTTAGAAGTGACTAAATAAAATTCATACAAAGTGAATGACATAAGTTACTTAATGTCTCTATCTTTAGATATAATGCTCCTAGTAGAGGTAGTGGTATTAGGTGGTGGTACTACTATTGTCTAAGATCACTTTTACTCAACATCCACCTTCTCACGAAGTTAACCCTTGCAACTTGTAGACCTTTCAGTAGGATATAGGTATGATCTAGTTCAAGTACCTGTAGAGAAAGCTTATTGTCTTTAGAAATGATTTTTTGAGAGGTTCAAGAAATGGATATATCCCAACCATTTTCAGCCATAAGAGAATCAAATGATCCCCCAAAAATTGTTTTAATAGAACTAGAGGGGTATTATTTTAAGTATTCTTTGGGAATCACTTTGATTCAAATTTATAACTCCTTTCAAGGCAATCCTTAAAGGTTATGCAGTCCACTAAGATGTTTGTAAGCATGTAGTAACAAAGGCTAAAGTTTGGATCATCACTCTTACACACTTACTTTGCTTTCATAGGTATGGGTAGTTGAAAATTATATTTAAAAGGTTCTTCAATATGTTTCTAATTACCTCCTCTTGAAAGAAATATTTCTTATTTAATTTTAATGATGGTGGAGGGAAAATAGCTATTTGATGGTTAGTTAGGATATTAATAGTGTTGCTACTACTATAATCATGGAGGTGGAAGAGGAGGTGGATCTTCTGGGTTGAAACTGCATGAGAAACTTTCCTTTATCAATTATGAAGACTATCTCGCCTTTTTTCTAACACCTTCAATGACGTAGTCTGCAAAATTACTCTAAGAAGTACAATTGCGATTGGATGGCTTGCTAATCAACTTCTCAAAGGTCTTAATAGTGGAGCCTCTGAGTATGAATGTCATTGGACCATGGATGTTCTTGAGTAGAATCTCAATATGACATTGATCTTGAAATTGAGGCTCACACTTCATGCTAAGGTTCTTCCACCTAAGAATGTAATCAACTAGGGACTCGTTGGACTTCTACTTCTCAACTACTAAGTCTTCTACAATCATCTTCTATTGAGGTTCTGCAAACCTCTTAATGAATAGTTGTTTTAACTTAGTGAGTGTCTTCCCTTAACTATTAGGCTATTCAACATACTAATTGAATGCTATGGTTGATAAGTTTCTAATGAATTTCCATAATAGAGGAGTGTCATTGCCTTCAGCATTACAATAACTAGCTCTGAAGTGTATTATATGCTGCCTTGGGTTACCGCTACCATCAAAGACTTTGAAAGATGGTGGCACAAACTCCTTGGGGCATTGAACCAAATTGAATTTCTTCAGGTAGGGTCTACCCTTTGAAATTGATGAGGTCGCTTGGGTTTATGCATTTCTTTTGCAGGCTGCCTATGTCTTCATCTGTAGGGGTAACATATTTATTTCTCTCAAATGTGTGTGTCACTTCAAGCCTATCTGCTTCCACAGGTGGGGCATAGGGTATTGGTGCCTAACCTTGAAGAGTCAATGCAACTAACATGAACTCTTCAACCCTCCTCTCCTTGCAACTAATTTGGTTATCTTTTTATGTTAGTTGATATAATAGTCATTGTGGTTAAGTTTGGTGCATCACCTTCCTCAACTACAACACCTTATGCATAAATGCTATGATGCTTCTCTATCTGGGAGGATGTCCTAGTATCCACCATATGACTTTTAGTTGACTCATCTAATATGTTATCCTCATTAACATCAAAATCCACAATCTTGTTATCTCAATAGTGGTGCTCATCCCCAATTATCTACTTAATTATGGCTCGATAGTCTTCTAGAATATCTTCTAAATAATGATTATCTACTCTTTCAGGTTTTACAAGGATGAATCTAGGATGAACATCAGCTATGATCGGATCTCCTATATTTATCTTACCCAAACCTTCTGTACTGTCTAAGTTACCTATCCACTAACTGACTTGGGCTTTGCATGTACTGGTGGTTCTTCTTTTCTTCTTTCTTCCACCTCTGGTAATTGTAGTTGGGATATAACTACACTCTTGGGCCTCTACACCTTCTTCTCTATTGATGTAGTGAGAGGTTAAATTGAAGAGCCTGGCCTCACATCATCAATGTGAGAAGGGAAAGGTTGGTTCTCAGATAGAAGTCTGATGACTAGGGGTTGTACTTTCATCTCTTTGGACTACTTTTGGTACTTACTGAGAACTTCAAATGCTACTATGTGGATGATGGAAGGTGTTTAATATGTCAAGTAGTGTGATGAAGACCTTGAGTATAGCTCTACAGATACCCTCTTCCCCTAGTTAGGCCTTGTGAAGACTATCCATTTGAACTTACATGTATGATAGAACTACTTATGGTGGAGGCTATTATTATCTAGGAAACTTCTTCTTTTCTTTTCTATTAGCCTAAACTACTACTTTAATTTCTATGGACCTTTGCTTCTTGATCTGATCCCATACACTCCTCGAGATGGCCTATTAAATCTTTGACCATGAAAGACTTAAATCAACCAAGTATCTAACAACAGAGAGTGGGTGACACCTACTACCCTTAAAGAGGGGAGAGGTCTCTCATGGGGACCCATCCTCAACTACATGACATGAGGTCTCTATCTTCCTAAACAACCTCTTATACTATTTCTTCAAATTTTCATTTTTATTTTTCTTTTGGGTTTTGGTGAGAAAGATGTGGAAGGAAGAAGATCATCCTCAAAGACAGTTGGAATAATCGTCAGCTCAATCTTGGCCTTCCCTTTGGAAGATGAGGCTATCCTAGATGCTAACTCAACCATGGAAACTCTAGTAGTAGTGAAAATAATAGATAATGGTGGTATGCTAGGAACCTTAATAACTTTCCTCTTTAGTGAGGGAAACTCTATCTCAGACTTTAAATTGAGCTATAGTAGTGGCTTTCTATTAGCCACCTCCTTATGGTCTTCTATGGTGAAGGCCGAGCCATCACTAGTCATTTTGAGATCTTCAAATTCCAAGTTAAGACAAATGATGGGGTTGCCAGATAAATAGTCTAATTCATGACCAAATCAAGTCCAATAGAGAGCAAGAAATTAGCTTGCTGAAAAGCATCTTTTTTACATGTTGCGGGAAGCTTCATGTTAGGAATTCTGTTGTATTATTGTTTGTAGAGAGAAACTTTTGGTTGAACCCATACCCCATTAAATGATATTATAATAGGTGGGATTCAAAGGATTTGGACAATTTTCTTTTATTATTTTGAACCTCACTATAAAGTAGGTTCAATGATTCTATAATTTGTGGAGAATTGCAAACATGTCTTGCCAATTTAAGTATGAAAGTAGGTGTGGGGAAAAATTAAGACACCACATAGATTTTAAAATTTTCTTATTTTGGTAAGAAAATTCATCATTAAGGAATAAACATATTATTTCAGAATATAAACTTGTTATCTTATAATGGATTTATTTACTTAAATAAGAACTCCTAAGGTTAATGTGTCTTTTAATATTCCAAAGATTCTTCCCTTGAACTACATGAAAAGTAAGATAGTTTATTTTAAACTAGGATCATTTTTCCCCCTTATAGTTAATTACATCTTAGGAGTGAGGATCTCTTCTTAAAAATACTCTCGATTAAAGAAAAAAAAGCTTTTATTTCTATGGATTTCAAAGTTGGTTTCAAAGGTTAAATTGAAATTTCAAAAGGGAACACTTCAAAGGGGGGAAGAGTTTTTTTTTTTTATGCCAATTCAGATAAAGTAAGAAATGCTTATAGATATTGGGATGCCTAGTATGCATTTCAACTATCCTACCATTAGGCTTTATATTTTGAGATTAAATTTATTAAGATTTGAATTGATATTTTATTAAAAATGTGGGACTTTGATTATAATAGTATAAGACTGTAGAAATACCTAGGATTGATTACTTATTCCTAGAAAGATACTTCAAAACCTAAGTTAGAGGCTCTACCTAGTTCAACTTTTTTTTGAAAATTATTGGCTCTTTCTTTCACTTGAGGAAAGGAACCTATCCTTGACTCTTCTGGGCTTATCACTTGTCTGGATGGGCTACCAGCTAACACCACCTAAGCTAATTTTTAAATCCATGATACCAGTCTTATGTATGCAAGATGGCTTGGTTGTTACATTTTAGGAAAAAATCTAAGATCTTAAACTCACTCCCTAATCCCTAGGATCATGTTATGTATAATATGCACCTAATTAATGAAATAATTTTTAGCTTTTAAATGTTTGACTCAAAATTCATTTAAGACCATTAGGGTATGCAATTTATGCCTACAATGAGATGCAATTAAAACCAGTTGTGGGTCAAATCAAAATAAGAAGGTGGTCATCCTCAAAGGTTAGATGCCCTTTATGTGTAATGGGTGAAGCATCTAATTCAAGGATTTTGAATAATATTCTAGCTTGGTTCACAAAAGCTAACTGTTTCTAGTTACTTTTAAGTTGCGCCTAAGGCTTTAATTTATGTGTGAAGTTCTAAGATTCTTTTTTTATTTAAGTTATTTAGATTTAAGTTGGGTAGACAATTTATTTTTTTCTAAAGCCTAATGTCCAAGCATTCATCACAAAAACATAGCAAAAAATAAAACATAAAAAAGTAGTCAATTTTTATTGCACATCCAAAATAAATCACACAAATTTAATTAATAAGAATAGGCCAATGAGGTTGAGCTCTGTATTTATATAGCCTAGCCTAGAATTAAAAGTCTAGATCTATGGGGGTCTTGTATGAGGATTGTCTTCTTCTTTAGGGGCTTTTGTGGGCTTTATAGGGGACCTCTACACCCATCTGCTGGTAAGGTTAGATCCTGTGATTTCTAGACCCCATAGATCCTAATTAATTCTAAACTCAAATTACATTTCAAATTTCAAAAGTAAAATTTCTAAACCCTACAAAATAAATATTATGAAATACAAATAACAATCCAATAGTTATATTTACAAAGATATAAGCTTAGCATTAGTTGCTTGCCAAGCCCTTAGCATTAGTTGCTTGCCAAGCCCACCAATCATATTGAGATATGCTTATGGACTTAAGCATACCTGCAAGCAAATAGTAGTTATAATTTTTTTTTTATTACAACAGTCATTTTTAGCATAGCTCCCTACAAAAAAATAATATTAAGTTAAAAAGAATGTCTTATCATCCAATCTAATGAGCAAACATTCCAAGCATTCCATCTCAAATAGTACACCACAAAATAAGAAAATATTTTACATAATATCACAGATCAACCTAACCTAAGTCTAGGGTCGATGACCTAATAATCTAGTGTTTGAAGGAGGGGTTTGTGTGGTATGACTTTACTAAACATTTTAAGCTCAAGTTTTAATTTAGGTTTTCAAAGTTTGGTTTAATTTGATTTTGAGATTTTCACTTTTCATAATTTCACTTCATAGGTACATGTCATTGTTAAACTAGAAATTTGAGATATTAAGATCTCCTTCAGACCAGTAACCCTACAACCTCAAGTGTCCAGACTATATATCATATGTTTGCTAATTATGAAAAATTTTATTGTCATTATTTTAATTTCTTTTATTCTTCAAATTTGATCAATATCCCATTGGGTTGTTCTAATTTAATTAATTTAGTTGATTATCATTTCATTTTTATTTTAATTTACTTCTATGATAAAATAGAATTTAAAATTTCAAGAATGAAAAATAAAATAAATTCTACTTTGGGTAGAACCCATTCTATTCAACATCCTAAACCTTAATAAGATATTCATCCTAATGATGAAGATTCATTCTAAGGGTCAAGCTTACCTGGCATCTTGAAATTCATTTGACTTTGATTTGATTTAATAAATATTTTAATTTTATTTGGAAATTTTGTTAAGATTCAGTCTTCTTTTGATTTCTCTTAATTTAATTAAACAATTCTTGATTTGGTTTATGATTAATTTTTTATCATCTTTGATTAAGATTTAATATGTTTTTAATTCCTAATTAATAATTTAATGTTCATATTATTATGAATTTAGTTTAATTTAGTTTCCATTTTAAGTTTGATTATAATTCTTTTATATTTGATGTTGTTTAGTTTATCTTTTATAATTAATTTCATATTTAATATGTTTGATTTGGTTGATTATTCATTTGATTTAATTAATTTTTTTGTTTAACTTAGATTGATCTTGTTTATTCATTACATTAATGTTTATGTTTATATTTATGTTTATTTCATTAATGTTAATGTTTATGTTTATGTTTATTTCATTAATGTTAATGTTTATGTTTATTATTTGGATGAACTTAATTGACTTAAACTAATATCTTAATTCAACCTTGGTTTTGATTTCATCATTTAAATGATCCATTATATTTCAATTTCATGATTCATTTATTTATATATTTTCATTTTCTCATTTAAGTTTATTTTATTTTAATTAATTTTATTTATTCATTTCATTAATATTTTCATGTATGTAATGAATTTGGATTAATCTAATTGATTTCAAGTTATTACTTCTTTCATTGACTTCATCAACATTTACATGTATGAATTTAAATAAATTAATTCAATTGTTTCCAACCAATTTGGAGGAAGTCTTAATTTCATCATTTAGAAAATACATTTTCTTATGTGTTATAAATTATTATTTTAAAATTAAGCTTAATGAAACATTACATGTTAAAAAAATTTTGTTTAGTTCATGATGATGGAGTTTTGTTTACTCATCTTAATTTAAGAAACTTGTTGAATTGATTGACTTTCAACACCTAACTCTAACCTAGGCTATTTTAGTTCCTAAGTTTTCCTACATTTAATTAGCTTATTGAATCATTTTATTTTTTATTCCACTTTTATTCTATACTTAAGATTATAGTATTCATAAGTTTAAATTTTCTTCATATTAATGAATTCCATGTTTTAATGTAAAGTTTAGAGATTGGTTAATGCTGAATTTCAATTATTTAATTGAATATAGTGATTTAAGATTTAATTAAATTTAACATCTTAAATTATTTCATTAAACCTTAAATCTTAAATACTTTATTAATTGAGTTGTTTAACATCAAAAACTTAGAGAATCTTTGTAGGTATTCAAATATTAGTAAAAGTGAATTAATGTGATTTTATGAATTTCTGTAATTTTTATAATTTTTTATTTAAAAATTTCACTTAAATTAACCTAGGAATTAGAAATTCAATGACTTCCAATCCAGAGATCATTGGCCTCTAAAATTTTTATAGCAAGTGGGGTTCCTTGCCAATTTGAGTTCTCTAAAGTTTCACTTTGATAAGATGCATAATTTGGGACTAATTAAAGCATTAATTATTTCACTAAAACTCAAATTAAGCTTAAATTAAGAGAAATTAATTAGAGGTTTTAATTTTCTTATATTCCTCTCTAGAAGATGCATCCATTGAGGTTTATTTGGAACTTCTAGAGATTTGGTTGATTTATTATGATTTTAGGGATTATAAGGTTTCAATAGGTTTTAATAAAATATTTAGGTTCATTAAAGTTTATTATAATGATTTAGCTTAATTTTATAATTTTCCCTAATTTTTTAATTTAATATCATTTTATTTCAATAAATTAAGACTTATTGGTTGAAAATTTTGTATTTGAGATTTATTTTCTAATAAATCATGAAACATTTATCTAAGGTGTGCTTTAACCTTAATTTGAGCTCCTCAAAGTTTCAAATTGATTGGATTAATGGTTTGCGTTTAATTTGAGTTTGATTATTTTATTTAAATTTAAATTAATCTAAAACTACCAATAAATTTTAGAGATTATTGGTTTATGGATTCTCCTCATTGAGATGAATCTATAGAGTCCTTATTTACATTTTTTTGTAGAATATTTTATTTTTTTATGTTTTTTAAAAATTTTTGATATTTTTATATATATTTTTTAATTCCAAAAAAAACCCAGATTTCCTATTGATGGCAACACGTGGCACTAATGCTTTTTTACACATGGCAGTGCTCGATTTGGTCATGTAGGATGCACATGGATTTTACATTATTTCAGTGGTGAAATGTTGTTTGATCCAAACTGTCCGATCTTTTTGATCAAATATAGGATGGCTTGGATCATCGTGTGGTTTCTTATAAGGATTTTAATCAAACAATCTAACTAAATCATGGTCATTCATTCCAAATAGAAAGAACAGATGGTCATGATTTTTTCTTCTCTATTTGTGATGGTGACCGAGTGTCATCCACTTTGCACGGCTAATCGCTAATGATCTTTGCAATGAAATCTCAAGATTTCAATTTCAAAATAATCAAGGTATGGTTTAGAATGGATCTATATGGTTTGGTCAATCCTAGGATCTACTTCACTTCATAAATGACCAACGTTAATAACATAGCAAACCAGTTTTAGCTATACCTCACAAACATGGGGTCTCGTGATTTGCATTTTGAAAACACCCAAGGAAGTGAGAAGAACCTTTTGGAGGAAGAAATGAGCTTTGCTACCATCTGGATCGACATGGAGATGGATGGCTGCCATGACTCACCTGAGTTTTGCATTGAGTGCAATTGAAAATTTTTGGTGGGAAAAGGTCTGGTTAGATTTAGTTTTACTTGTTGAAGATGATGGAGTCGAGCAAAAATGCTAATTTAAGGTCCTCCTCCTTTTTTATGCTTGGCTGAAAGCTCTCTTATTAGATTTCAATGGAGGCTACTAGCCAAACGAAATTGAACTTCAAATTATGGAGGTGAAATGGAACACATGGAAAGAATCTTGGGGCTTATTGAAGGAATTAGCTTAGTTTGGGTTTTCCCTTCTATGGTATATTCCATTCCTCTTAGTCTGATTTAGACATTCTTAACATGCTTAATCTTGGCTTCCATTCACTTAACTCATCTTATGATGAGATTAGATGTGTTCCAAAGTGATTAATCTAGGTTCATGTTCAAAAACTTTGAATTATGCCACTTAAACAATTTCTTTTTTAACTTGACATAACTTCTTTCATTTGATGGATTGATGCTAGACTTAAGCTTCAATTATGTTCATTTAATCATTTATAATGTCCTAAATTAATGTGCTTCATCAAATTTGGAGTTGGTTGTTTACTTATATCAACACTTTACCCATTATGGATTAAATAAAATTTGGTTGAATCCAATTTAGTCAAATGACCTTCTTGACTCAATCACAATGTATTTAGCATTCATTTATGTTAATCCAAGTATTTGGAATGATTTAGGTTAGTTGAATTTCATTTAGTTTAGGTTTAAAACCCACTTTGGTCCGATTTAGACTTAATGGGTTAAGATTGGTCTAATTTGGTCAAGTAACCATATTAGTCAAATTAATCCCAAAAATTAGTTTATGTTTAATAATGATTTTTAAATGATTTTAAATAATTAATTTGGGTTGATTTCAACTTAATTTGGATTTGAATTCAATAAGGTTCATTTAGGCCTATTTAGATCAAATGATCTAATTTGAGGCCTTATTGGATTTAGATTCATTTGATTCATGTTTAAACATATTTATTTTATTATTTAAAAACTTTAGAATGATTTAGTTTGGTCAAATTATGGTGGGTTGACCTTTGACTTGGTGGGACCCATATAAGCTAACCATATGTCCAGTCGTTGACTTTCATTTCTTAGATGTTTATGCCATGGTTACATGCTTTTATTTGATTTGGTTTGAATTCATTTTAATTTATTTGAATTACTTTGAATTTTAGGTCCTCTTGAGCTTAAATAGGATGATCATGTTAATCATCTAAACTACCCTAGTGTAAGCTCAATTAGAACTTAAATCTAATTTGAATATGTTTAATTAAGTTTTGGTTTAGGTCTACCTAATCCTATTGGGTTAGGTCAAACCCTAGAAAGATGCACTAGATCACTATGAGTAGTTCCTAAGTGTCTAATTAAGAATCTTCTAATCTAAGATTAGATGTCCTATTTAGTAATTTAGAGTTGATGTTAACATCATCCAAAAATGAGGTCAACAGTAGGTTTCATATTAGATTTAAGACTTATTAGGAGCCAAAAATTCCATTGAAAATAATGTATTTGATCTTGGAGTTTTGACAAGGAATAACTCTTTCCTTAATTAAGAAGATTAAACACATTTTGGAATCTAATGGGTGGTTCTAGAACCTACTCATTAGAGGGTGATAAATAAGAAGTTATAGAACCAAAGGAGAAGATATTGGCAACACTTTCCCAAGTGTGAATGGACAAGATATCAAATGGAAAAACTGATAGCCTTGGGCTTAAGACTTATAGAAACCTTTTGCTGATGTATAAAAATGACAAGTAGATATTAAAGATGGAGAGAGAGTAACTTTCCCTAGTTGAGTCACCAAAAAAATTTGTGATGTTCAAAAATGTAGTAATATACCACGTAGATCTTAAGTGGTACTTATTTAAATGATCAAGCATGGAATCAAGGAAAAATATACCATCTTAAGAGGTGGAAATATCACCATACAACAATTTCAATAACTTAATAAGGACTCCTAAGACTAATGGGTTTATATATATATATATATATATATATATTCCCCTCATTTACATGGATGAAGGAAGATAGGGTGTATTTTATACTAGGTTGCAAGTTTCATGTAGGGGCCAACCACGATAATTAAATACATTCTTAAAGACATAGTATATTAGGAAACCTCTTGATTAAAGTAGTTGATTGTTATATTTATGGATTTTAAAGTTTAAAATCAAAGATTATTAATTTCATAATCAAATTGGAGAACTCAAGTGAGAATAATTCTTAATAGATTCTACAAGAGAATAAGTAGAAAGTGCTTTGATACAAGAAACCCTAGTAAGCAGCTCATTCTATCATACAATTGGGCTTTACATATTTGAAAATAAGATTTATATATGTTTGTGTTGATAATTAATTAAAATGTTAGGACTTATATCCTAACATATAAGATTATGTGAATATCTAAGAAGTGAGAACTTATACTCATAGCAAGCGAGAAATAAGAAACCTTAGATTTTAAATCTAAAGGTTCCATAACACAAACTAGAAGATTTCCTTAATTTATTAAGGAAAGATGGGATATAATGGCACGCTTCTCCCTAAGACTATGAACCTATCTCGACTCTCTTATACTTAAATACACCAGGAGTGGATATCAACTAACACCACCTATACTTTAAATCTATGCGGATAAGCCTTATGTTGATGTAATATGTCCATGTTGTAGTTTCTTAAGAAGGAATCTAAAATTCTAAAGTCACTCTTTGGGAACCTACAATCATGACTAGCATGAATAATGTTCTTAGCTAATGCAACAAAATTTTTATTTTTACAAATTTTTAAACACACAAATTTTGACTAGGCTTTAGGTAGATTAGTATGTTTACATTTATGATGAAGTTGAATTATGGGCTAGATTAGCAAGAGAGGTGCTTTTCAGCCAAGGGAAGCTACCAACAATCATCGAGCTCTCCCTTTTATCATGTAATGAGTAAAATTTTTGTAATAAAGATGGGAATTAAGGTAATTTATGGTTATACATTTATCACACACCTAAGTGTCTTTAAATTTTTTTAGTTGATTATTCTTAAGAGCTAAGATCAGCTTATGAGTTGTTTTAATTTTTAGCTCAAGTTGATAATTAAGTTAAAGTAGAAATTTAAATGTTAAAGAACTATCACACATCTACACGAAGAGAAACTATAAAAATCATTCAATTTTTATTTGAGAAAATAATGTAAATAATCTAAACAATTCAAAATCAAACTAAAATAATAAAAGGCTATTGCATTTGGGTTTCGGAACACACCTCAAGGAAAAAATGGGCAATCGTGCTCTACCATTATATATCATAGTCTTGATTTATATATTATAACAATTTAACCAATGGTGGTATTCATCTTTAACTCTAAAGTGTGGGCACTTTAAGCTTTATAGGACCTCCAAAGTTAATGCCTTCTAACATCTGTTCATCCTAAATCTCATGGCTCTAATCTAGTTTTGTATAAATCACATTTAAAATTCTTAAATAATATCTTAACTATACTAGAAAAATAAAAGTTAGCTATTACATGCATACACACAAGCTATTATAATCCATACAATGGTGATTGGAACTCGCGGGTGCCTATGCCCACTCATTCTAATGGGTTATGCCGGGGAAAATAGCATCTACAAGTAAAAAAAAAACTTATTTGATTTAGTTTTATTATAGCATCCCTTTTTTATTGAGGATAACCCCAATAGAAAATATAATAAATCTAATATCATCCTAACATCTAATCTATGAATATAAACCCTAACATCATGTCTAAATCATTACATCAACAAAATACACCATAACAAAGCATTGGTCTAATCTAAGTCTAGAATAAGTAACATATCAATCTAAAGTGTGGGTAAAGGCTAGTGTGGCATGGAAAAGTTAGGCTCTATATATTTGAATTATAACTTAAGGAAAATGTTTAATTTATTAACATAAGGATGATTTTAATTGAAGTGATTAATGGTATAAGTATGAGTTTTAGATTATGAGTTTTATTTCTTATTAAAGTTAGACTTAGTGCTTTAAAGAGTACGAAAAGTGATGAATTCCATCCATTCCTTTTCAACACCACACTCCCAATGAAGCCTAGAAAGATGGATTTTATGACTTTTAATGAAATCAAGAAAGCATTAAATTTTAATTAAATTTTATGTTTGAATCAAGCATAAATGACATTATAAGTACATGAAAGACAACTTAAGATTAGATGCATAAGTTAAGATATTCCCAATGTCATTTGTCTAATTCTTCTTTATCACCTTAATATTTTCTATTTATTTTATAATTTACGAAATACTTCTTTTTTTTTGCGAAATCATTTGAGTGGATGATTTATAGTTTAATGGATAAGTTTTTAACTCATCCATGTATGTGTGTATGAGTACATTTTGTTTTGATATAAGTTAATATGAACATGCATGTATTTTCATGTCAAAAGTAATTATCATTTACACATATGCAAATACACACATATAAATTTAAAATTTGCAAGTACATGTCATTTTTAAACCAGAGATGTGAGGTCAAAAGCTCCTTCAAACTAGTAGCCCTATGACCTCGGGTGTCTAGACTTTATACTTGCTAACCATGTACATGTGTGTATATGTATGCATATAAAAAATACAATAGCTTAAAAACTTTAATAAAAAATTTAAATTTAATTTAGTTTACATATGTATTTCTCTTTGCATTTTCATATGTATGTGTCACTATTATACCAAAGATATGAGGTCAAAACCTCATTTAGACCAGTAGCCCTGCAATCTCTAGTTTCTAGACTTAATATACCTTAAGAATTCATTGATTGCACATATGATTATTATAGTTTAATTTTCTTCATTGATTAATTTAAACTTATATATAGCTTTTATATCTAAAAAAAGTAATTTTTAAAATTTAATAAGGATAATATCATTAAAAATATTAACATGGAATAAGCTTAACATTTGAAATTTAAATATGAATGCAAAATGAATATTTGATCAATCAAACACATGTAATTTGACAAAAATAATGGATAAGTGTAATGAGGCTATCTTCTTAAACCACTAATTCCAAGGCCAATCACATGATCATATCACCATTTAAACTTAATTATGCTTTAGTTAAACCATTTTAATTAAAGTGAATTAGGATTATTTGAGGGGTTTAGACACTCTAAAATTATCCCACAATCCCTCTCAATTTATTAAATAACTAAAACTTTGAAGATATGATTTTTCTGATTTATTAATGTTTAAGAATCATTTAATACAAGAACATGATCTCTAATAAAGTAATTCCAAACATTTATGTGTTTGGTACATAAGTGTTGAATGGGATTTTTAGTTATGCCAATAGCACTACTGTTGTCACACAAATTAGGAATTGTACCTACCTATTGAACAAAATCCAAGAGTTGCAACTTTAGCCATATGACTTGGGGAACAAAGCTTCTGGTAGCATTGTATTCAAATTCAACAGTTAAAAAAGCAACAAAATTTTATTTCTAACTACATCAAAAGACTAATGAGCGACCTACAAACTGACATGTACTAGTAGTGCTTTCCTATCGACCATACATCCTAGAAAATCAAAACTAAAATATCCAATAAGATCAAAAAATAGTTCTTTCATGATGGTATTAATTCCTAAATTAGGTGTATCAATCAAATATCAAAAGATCTTTTATAGCTTTCAAATGAGACTCTTTTGGATCAACTTGAAATTGCGCACAAAGATAGACACTATACAAGATATCAAGTCTACAAGCAGTCAATTAATGTAATAAGCTTATCATCTCATGATATTTCTTAGGATCAATAGACCTACTTATTGGATCTTAGTATAATAGAGTGTTACAGAGCATAGAGGTGTTTTTGTTCTTATATCTTTCGAATCCAAATTTTTTGTTCAACTTTTCATGTATTTAGTTTGACTTAAGAACAAACATTTTTGTCTTTTTTGAACATAGAATCCCAAGAAGTAAGCTCACCCATCATTCTCATCTCAAATTATTTGCTCATTAGTCTTGGAAAAAGCATCACACAATATAGAGTTAGTATAACCAAAAATAATAACACTAACATAATTTGAACAAGAATAATATCAACATTAGTTCTTGTGATGAACAAGGTACTATTTGTTAATAGATCCTTTTAATATATTACCTTTTTTTTTAAAAAAAAGAAAGAGGTATGTATATTATACCAAGCATGAGGCACCTATTTCAAATCAAACAAAGCCTTTTTCAATTTGTAAACATAATCAGGTTATAATGAGTTCAAATCTAGGGAATGTTCTAACAAACACATCCTCTTCTATAACATCATTCAAAAAAGCACTTTTAACTTCAATCTAAACCAATTTAAAACCTTTAAAGAAATTAAATGCAAGTAACAATCAATTAGCTTCCAATTGGGCAACATGTGCAAATGCTTCCTCAAAATCAATCCCTTTTATTTGATTAAAACTTATACTTGCAAGTCATGCTTTGTTCTTAAAAATAACTCCCAAGTCAATTAATTTATTTATTTGTAAAAATGTTGTTCTAGTCATACTTTGAGTTGAGGGTCTAGGCACTAATTCTCAAACATCATTTCTAGCAAATTGATTCAATTCTTCTTGCATTACCTCAACAAGACCATTAGTTACAAGCCTTTCTTTATTCTTAACTATAACTCCCAAGTCATTTAATTTATTTTTGAAAACCTACTCTGTTCCAATCATATTTTGAGATGAGAGTCTAGGCATTATTTCCCAAACAACATTTCTAGCAAATTAATTCAATTCTTCTTGCATTCCCTCAACCTAGAATTCATCAGATATTGCATCTTTTGCACGTTTGAAGATATATAGCTAACTTCTTCTCTAAGGATATTTATAATATTGACACATATAGATGGGTTCCCTCGATTAATTCATGGGGATGACTCGATGAATATCTACACTCTCTAGGTAGTCTCCCGTTAGCTTCCTCATTTTCTTCTAAACCTAGATTTTCTAATTTAAACACTAAATCATCCTCATCTACAGGCTCTCAAGATGGGGACGATGTTAGCTCCATGATCCCATGGACTCCTAATTTGGATTTTGATGATAAAAAAATATGTGTAAAATTAACAATAGTTTATTTTGAGATTTGTTTAGAAAACTTTTAAGACTCACTTAGCAGGGGAAACTCAAGTGTCATTTCTTATAAGTTTGGCTAGGATTAGTGTCTTTATTTTGTATATTTGCATTAAAATTAACAAATGGCTCACTTTAAATCTAATTAAATATGTATCATCATTTCATAATCACATTAATCATAAATTTAATTTTTTAGTCAATATGTACATTATCATTTTATTAAGTCATATGCATATTACTTGATTCATAATTGTTTTAATTAAAAAATTAAATTTTTATAATTTTAATTTTATTTAAAATAAATTTTGTGAAGTCATAAGCTTAATTATTTCATTTTGTGCTTAATTTATTTATTTTTTCATAATTTTATTAAATTTATTTTCTTAAATTTCCACTATTTATTTCTTTCTTATTTAATTAAATTAATCAATTGATTGTATAAAAAATGGCATATGCTTCTACAATAATGGAGCTTAGAGTTATTTTTTCCATTGGATTTCTCTTTCTTCCTTGCATAATTGTAGTCTAGAACATCATGGAGAAGAAGGCCTATGTTGCTATTCTTTATGGGCCTAATGAGTACCCTCAGGTATTTGATAGTGACTCTACCATAGCTTTTCCTCCAACTTTCTTTGATGCTTTGTGGAACCAAATTGGGGATGGTAGCCTACCTTTCATTAAAAAGTACATCAAAAAGTTGGGTGAGCTAACTGTCCTTATAAATGAACATAAAATTTCTAATCTGGCTGCTCCATTTTCTTTCTCATTAGTTAGCAAATGTGTAGCTAAATGTATCTCTTAAGCTAATATTAGAAAAAAAATTTAAAGAGCTCAGCCTCATTAGCAAGTGGTCAGTTGGCTTCATCAATTCCAGACATTATCTTATTAGATTAGAGAATGAAGAGGACTATGCTAGGGTGTTTGCCAAAAGGATTTTTTATGTCAACAACTTGAATCCATGTGATTTCTCTTTTGGTTCAATTTTGTGGCCTCAAGGTGCATTACTTTAACAAAAAAAATACTATTCTTTTTAGCTGCAATCAATGATAGACCTCAGAGCATGAACATCCATACTGCCACTCTCTTTAGACCTTCCATCACTCAAGTTTTAGTAGAAATAGATGTCACTCTTAATTTTAACAAAGATGTATAGATTAGCACTAATAAAACTAGCTACTGATAAAAAAATTGTTGTTGGAAATTAAGCCAAAATACTATAGTCATTACAAATGATTTAATCATTCCATAGATGAATCTCTATTTCTTCATCCCCAATCCAATCCTCAAGTAGTTGTTGATTCTCCTTCTATGGCATATGTAGCTATTATAAATGCCCCTACTGTGACAGAGGTACCACTAAATAATTAGGATATACAAAGTAACATAATGCTTACTCAACCTAGTATTTTACCTCTTGATAATACACCTAGATTGTGCCAGTTATCAAAGCTATAATTATATTTTCTCCTAAACTCACTAAGTCCTAAGCCAAGAGCCTAGGAAAATAAGTTGTTCTAGAATATAACCAAGAGGAATAGAACATTTTTCTTGTAACTATGTAGCGGCAAATTTATATTGGCAAGGACTAACCTCAATCTTTAGTTAATGAGGAAAATGATGGATGGGTTCAAGTGAAAAAATGCATTAAAAATTAAAATAATTACTAAAGGACCAACCCAAAACATTAAGGAGATTAAATAACACTTGCAATCTATCCATCCAAGACAACATTTAAAATAAACTCCTTCCTAATGATTAATTTCTTTATACGGATTGTCATGGGTATTATCAAACCCCAGTTTATGACCATAATAAAAAATTTAGTTAAAAAAACATAACCTAGGTGCTTTTAGTATCCTAGAATGTCTTGTGAAGTATAATAAAAATAGCAGGATGTTAAAATTTTTTAGAATGAGATATGCATTTTCTAATTATAGCAATAAGGTTTGGAAAGAAGGCTTTTCATTTGATATTTTAATTGATCATCCTCAATTTGTTCATGCTAAGATATTTATTAGTAGTGTTACATCCTTGGTATCCATTGTTCATGCTTTCTACACTCATTTAAGTAGATATGAATTATGGTCGTACTTTATTAACATTGGCATTAGCCTATTGACTCTTAGCTAGTGAGGGAAATTTCAACATGATTTCTTGTAGACCTTTAATTGATTTTTTTGAGTCCTTTTTTATGCCTGGACTTTATGGTGTTGGCTACTCAAGTTGAAACTACACTTAGAGGAGAGGCAAGGTGTATGAGAGGCTAGACAGAATACTCATTAATCTAGAATGGAAACTGAATTCTTATAATACTTTTGTCCATCACTTATCTAGATTTTTTTTACCATGCTCCACTCATGATCTCTATTGAAATGTCTCTTAAACCAACTAATTCTAGTTTTAGATACCTTAATATGTGGTTTCAACATGCAAAATTTCTAAGCATTATTAACAACATTTAAAAAATCAATTACTTAGATAGCAGATGGATTAACTTTAGCGATTGCATAAATTAGTGTCTAAAGGTTTAAGGAAATGGAACAAAGAGGTATTTAAGATGATTCAATCCCATATGGCTAATGTAGAAAAGACAGTTCAAGACCTTAAGAATCTTTTAGCCAACTAGCTCTTTAGCACTATTGATTTTCAATTACATAAGGCCATTGCTGATCTTGATTCAGAAGTGAAGATGGAGAAAGCATATTACAATAGTTGATTTAAGCTTTGTCAAAGATGATAGAAGTACCAATATTTTCATACACTCATTAGAAGAAGAAGAAGGAGGAGAAGAAGAAGAAGAAGAAGAAGAAGAAGAAGAAGAAGAAGAAGAAGAAGAAGAAGAAGAAGAAGAAGAAGAAGAAGAAGAAGAAGAAGAAGAAGAAGAAGAAGAAGAAGAAGAGAGAACCTCATTATCCTTATGATCAAGAATTAGCATGGTCAATGGATTCAGGATCAATACCAAATTAAAGAAGAGGCTATTTATTTTTTTCAAAGCCCTAATTGCCCTTAATGTTGTTGTAGGTACAAATATTACCATGGGATTTTTTTTTCTAATCAACCAATTAATACAAACTTCATCCTCAATCTAGGTGAGATTAAAAACTATAGTGTTCTTCTTAAAATAACAAAATAGCTGGGTCAAATGGTTTCATAGTTTGCCTCTATTATGGCACTTAGGATATAATTAAAATTAATATGATTGGTACTATTCAATATTTCCTTAGAAGATAGCTTATTTCAGGCTACTTCAACTCGACTAGCATTATTCTTATCCCCAAAATAGCTGCACCATAATTCTAGAAGAAATTTAGAACTATTAGCCTATCTACCAATGTTAACAAGGTTATTAGTGAAATCAATTTCACACTAGAATTCAAAGTTCTTTTCCTAATCTAATCACACCTAACCAAAGTGTATTTGTCAAAGGAAGGGATATGAGTGATAACATGTTGTTAGCACAAGAGATTCTCATGGATATCAAATTAAAGTGTAGGGAAGCAATATTATTGTTAAGCTTGATATTCATAAAGCATTTAACACACTTACTTGTAATTTTATACACCAAGTTCTCAAAGCAAAAAACTTTGATATGGAATCATGAAGTCTCATATAGATTAACCTTAAACAATAACTATTTTATTCTCATTAATGGTAAGAGGACTAGATTTTTCAAATCCTTAAGGGGACTTAAGCAAGGTGATCCCTTATCACTTGCAATCTTTATTCTTGTTATGGATTATCTATCGGCATTCTTAAATTTAGCAATGAATGACCACCCCTCTTATAGATTCAGCACATTTGGAGGTATGCCGATTTTGATTTTAACATCTCTCTTTAACATTTCTTAATGCTTCTAAATCAGCTAAAAAAAATATATTGATGACCCTACCAAAATTTAAGATAGCTGCTAGAATGAGTTCAACAAAGATAAATCCAATAGCTTTCTCAGCAAGCATATTCAACCAACCCCATGCTTGATGGATCAAAAGTTATGTAAGAATTAAGGCTTCATAGCTCCCTACTAAGTATCTTGGAAATACATTTATCATTAGTAGAGTGAAGAAAGCTTACTTTGAAGAGATCATCACAAAAATCCAAATAGGATTATAACATAGGATAACATGTTTATTCCATATAGCTATAGAATAACTATTATCAAAAGTATTCATAATTTAATTCTTGTACACATACTCAAGGTTATAAACATGCTCACTAATCCTTAAAGAACAATTGACTCTCTATTTAATACTTTTTTATAGAATGGAAACATAAAGGGATATCATTGAACATCATGGAGAAAATGTTATAAGCCTAAAATTGAAGGGGGTTTGGGGTTTAGATTCCACTAAGAAAGCATTGATTGTAATGTTATGAAACTTTGGATTAAATTTAGAAAGTAAGATTCACTATGGGTTGTATTTTTGATAAAGAAGTATTACAAAAAAATAATTACCCCACACTTAACTAAGCTAGATTGAGGCATCCAAAAGCTAGAAACAAATCTATAATTTCATGGATGAAGCTAAGAGCATAAATAGAAAGAATTTTGGGGAAGTTAATATAAGCATTTAGCATATTATTTGGATTAATGATGATCCTCTCAATTCCAAGAGCTAGGATTAGCATGATCAACACCAACCCAAAGTCAAACATATATGCATTTACCATTCTGATCAAACTATCTGGAATGTGAACAAAATCAGTAAAATTTTACAAGAGGTTGTTGTAGCAAATTTAATCATTTTTAATTGATTATAATTACCTTTATAGATTGGTTACTATTAGACACCCACAACATTACAATCTTACTAAATTATTCTATAATATTAAGAGAATTATAACTCCAAATGCTTGCGGTAATCTGATATGGCATAGAAGTAAGAAACCATCCATTTTAATTTTTTTACTAGAGACTATTTCATAATTTAAATCTTACTTATGAGACTATCTACAATAGAGGTATCTCCATTATTTCTAAATGCCAGTTTTGTAATAACTTGGAGACAGTTACCCATTTATTTCTGCACTACCTGAAAACCTTGGCTACCTTGAACATTATTGAAAGTTAGTTTAATGTGAACATCAGAAAAGGTGGAATGGATAACCCATTGCTTATTCTTGAGGCCTGCTAGTAATACAAAAAAGAGAGTTCAAAGCATCATCTATATACATTAGGTTCCATTATTATTATTTTGGCTCATTTGGTGGGATAGGAACAAGACTAAGCATGATAACACTCCAATTATGCTAGAGCAAATTGCATTTCATACTACTTCCTACCTCAAAAAAGCACATGATTTTGATCTTCTTTAAGACATAAAGGTGAGAGGAGAACATCATTTGCAGAATATGGGCTTTCCCTCTATATTAGCAAAACATAAATGGGCATTGGTCAAGTGGATTAAACCATGATCTCCATTGCTAAAGATTAATATTGATGGTTCATTCTCTAAACTTGGTAATTTTGCATGTTCAAGCGGATTTATTAGGGATTAGAATAGAAATATTATATATCTCTTTAACAAGTCGTGTGACAAAAATAGCCTCCTTCAAGTTGAAATTGATGGCCTGGCTTTTTCACTTTCGGTTACTCGTCCCTTCTAGGGGAAGCATTATTGGATTAAGATAGATTCTCTTAACCTTGTGATAATGTGTTATAGAGAGACCATACCTCCATGGCATGATTTCTAGAAGTTCAAAATCATTTGGAAATTATGTTTCGACCTTCATCGTCATCTCACTCACATTCATAGGGAAGGCAATGTTCTTGCTGATTTTCTAGCCAAATAAGGAGCATCACAATAAGTAACTATAATTTCATTTTTCCTACAAAAATACCTTATTCAAATATCTTGTTATTTATGTGATTTGTGTTGGAATTGTTAAATCTTCAATTAATTTTTTTTGTTTAATCCTTATTATTATTTGGTTAAATATTTTTTGTACAAACTATTATAGTTTCTAAAGCCTATCTTAATTGAAAAAACATTGGAATCTTTTCATTTTAAATAAAATCATATTGGGGGAAAATCTTGTGATCGAAATATTTTAATTTGTTGAAATTTTCTTTTTCCTACAAAAATCAATTGTGTGATCAAAATTATTTAACCTAAGGTTTATTTAAAAAGTCCAGTATCATTAGAATCATTTTGGAGTTTTATTTTTAGTGGAATAAATAGTATTTTTACTAGAATTATTTTTAATTTACTAAAATTTTTTTTCATTGTAAAAATATTTGATTTACTTAAAATTATTTAACCTAGAATTTTTTGAAAGCCCAATCATAATTTTAACCATATTGCACCATGGTTATGGTTTAGACAAAATTATTTCTAGAATTATTTTTTATTTGATGCATTTATTGAAGCTATCATAAAATTATTGAATTGTGAAGATTTAAGTCATATAATTTATATTTGATGGTATATTCATTAGTCATTGTATTCTAGACTTTAATCGTTGCTTAAATTTAATTTATATCTTGTTCAAATCTATTTTATCTTGTTAAATTTATTGTCCCATACTTCAAGAAAGATCATTTTAGTGGATAATCAATCATTCAAACAATGTTACATTAAAACTAGTTATAATCTCTCTTCAAAAAAATTATGGTACTTTATGAAATTTAGTTTTTTGCATAATAGACACTTGTTTATTAATTTCAAAATCATTTTTGTATTAGTCTTTTCTTTTCATTAAACTATTATTGTTTTAAAACTAAATTTATCATTTCTCATTAAAAATTAGTAAGTCATTTACTTTGTCAAATTTTTTGCAAGTTAATATTTTGTTAAGTTATCATTTTATGTTGAAAGATCACAATTTCATTCGGTAGAGTGCTAGATATTTTGAATTTTAATATCTAAAAATTTATAGTTGTTGTAACCATTCTTGTGCTTTAATATTATTTTTGGTTGGGGTTGTACTCAACACATTATAGAAGAGTTTGATATTTTGTTGGGGTTGTACTCGCCCCATTGTAAGAGAGTATGTTGTAATTTATTTGTGTTGGGATAGTGGTTTTCTAAGTGGGAGGCTAGGTGTGAATGTAAGCCTATTTGGGGTTTTGGTTGAACCATGTAAAAATCTTTTATGTCACTCTTTTCTTTTCTACACTTTTTTTGTATTATGTTTTTTTTATTTATCATTATTTCAAATTAAATTTAAAGTTTTAAATTTTTAAATTATTAAACATACAACTCAAGCCCCCTCTTAAGCCTCATAGTTGCTCTCAGAAGGGACATTAGTTTCATCAAAAATAACATGCACTCATTTCGTTACAAAAATTGTTCTTCTATTGAAGATTTTATAAGCTTTTTCCATAAAAGAGTAACCCAAAAAAATCTCTCATTAGATTTTGATTCAAACTTTCCCAAATTATTTGTTCCATTATTCAACACAAAGCATTTACACCTAAAAAAACTGCAAATGTGATCTATTTAGAGTCATACCTTTTAGAAGCTTATAAGAGGTTATATTGAGCTTGGATCTAATGTTTACATGATTTAGCCATACCAAGCGATGTTAATTTCCTCAACTAAAAGTATCTAGGAAACGTATATTTTCTAAGCATGGATTTAGAGACTTTTATGAGTGTTCTACTCTTTTGTTTAGCTATTTCTTTCTATTGTGGAGTCTTGAAGCTGAAATATTGTACTATATTGTTGTCTCATTAAAAACTTCAAATTTATCATTTTCAAATTCACCCCATGATCATTACAAATAAATGCAATGCTACAACTAAGTTTTCTTTGAATCCAAATTACAAATCCTAAATTCAAAAAGATTCATTTTGTATTTCAAAATCTCACCTAAGTAAATCTAGTAAAATCATCAATAATAACAAATCTGTATGGCTTTCCCTCTAAACTAGTGGTGCTAATAGGTCCAACTAAATCCATGCTAAAAAATAATAAAGATTTGTGGAATGTTAGTGGCTAATGTGGATTTAAAAGAAGATTTAGTTTCCTTACCATGCAGACAGGCATCACACAAATGATCATAAAAAAATCTATTATTGGTATACCTTTAATCAAATTAGCTCATGTAATATTTCTAAGTATATGCAAGCTAGAATGACATAGTCTTCTATGCCATAGCTAGGACTCATCTAGTGTAGATTTTGAATAAATAATTATAAAATAACTCAAGTTATTAAGTTCAATCATGTAGTTGTTGTTAATCCTAACACCTTCTAAAATAATTGTCATTCAAATTAAACAAGCATTTATCATTAAAAATTTATCATTAAAGTCCCTATGACATAACTAACTAATGCTATGTAGATTGCATTTTAAATAGTCAACAAGAAATACCTTTTCAATGGATAAAGAATTTTTAATACAAATAAAACCAAACCCAAGTACTTTATAAGTTGTTGTCTCAAAAAGTAACCTTTCTTTTGCTTTTTAGTTTTAAAGAGATGAGTTTACTTTTGTCTCTAGTCGTATGTCTTGAGCACTCACTGTCTAAGTACCTAATGCCTCCACCAATTTTTAAGGGAAGGTATATCTACAAAATAGATTTAAGTTACTATTTTGGTATCCCAAACTTTTTCAAGTTCCTTAAATTTTAAAATAAGAGAGATATGAAATGTTTTTGGAATCCATGCACATGCTAGGTTTGAATATGAATGATGTATGCATAGTTAGCAATATGTCCAAACATGTCACAAGAAAATCAACCATTGTTAGTTAAAGAATGAATGATCTACTCAACTTTGAATTTTCTTTTTTGAGTGAATGTGTTCTTTTTTCAATTAACAATTTCCTTTTTCATGTTTTCATTTCCACATTCAAGAAAGCCAATTTATTTAGATAACTCATACTCCTTTATTATCATTTTTCCATTTTTCATATTCCTAGATGAGAGTTATGATTATTTTCTAATGAAGAAAAGTTTTTCTTTAAAGTCAAATATTTTTTTCAAATATTCAAATCAACATGTAATTCCTTATAAAATTTTAAAAAGTTCATCGTAGCTAAAATTTCTTACTTATTCCTCATTGGAAATGACTTAATTATGATGGATGAAAATAATTAACACATATCGATAATCACCCAGTATGATAGGAATTGTATAGTATGATTTCCATAAAACTTTAATTTTAAAATTTATTTCATATTCTCTCAAATGTGTGTGTGCTTGAATTTTTCAATATTTTATGTCTTGTCTAACCTTGTCTGGATGTTTGGCATAGTAGTCTATAATTTTGCTTCAATTTTAAAAAAAAAAAAAAAAAACTTTATTCCACTATGTGTTGTGATGGGTTAGGTTATTGCCTATTTTTAGCAACATAGCTACTTCCTACAAGCTCTCTCTTAAAAATGATCTCCTTGATGAGTAGATCATGAATTTAGAAGAATAAAAGAGTTCCACTTGGGAGATATACTTTGACAATGCATTATCCTCCTAAAAGGGCAAAGAACCAAATTTTACTATCCCAAGGAAGGCTAGGATTAGGTTGGTTTTCATAACTCTAGAAAAAGTGAATAATGTGATATTTCTACCACTTATCTAAGCCCTATACAAAAAATGAAACCAAATATGAGGTTTTGATAATTGGTTTAGAATTTATAATTTTAATGGAAATAAAGAAAATTAAAATCTTTGGAGATCAACCAAGTGGGAGGAATCTACAAGGTTTTAAACACCAAACCTAACAACCATTATAAAGATTTTATGAAATTAATTGACTAGATACTAACAACGACTTCGTCTAATGTTTCTGCTAGAAGTAATTATGTAGTAGATGTTTAAGTGAAACTCATAAAGGAGGTAACTTTTTGAGAAGAGGAATCACAAAGGAGATCACTTGTCTAGAAAAATAATCAAGTTCTATAGAAGTTCAAAATTATTAAAATATGCCTTTTATAAATTTATGTTTCATTAATAATACAATAACTAAAAAGTAAACTACCCATACTAAAGGTCATGCAGAGGCTGAGTGGAGGCATCTATTCATGGATTATTTGCATGATGGAAGAATCTTATTAGATAAGTCCTTGGTGAATCAAATTATAAAATAAGCCTCATCATATGCCTTAATCAATAATGATTTGTATTGTAGATCATTTGATTGGATGTAGCTACATTGGTTATATAAGAGCAAAGCCTAGAAAGTTAATATTATGGTTCTATTTGGGACAGCTAAGTAGTATGCCAAAATTATGGTGGAGCTACTATAGAAGAAGCTATTATCTAAGAAGATGTGGTGGGTATTATAAAAAAAATTAGTCAGAATGTAGCTTTCTGGTAGCCACGACAGTATACTAAATCAAGTTGAAAAAGTATTTCCTATTGCAAATGCCACCTATAATGTGGTTCAAACTGCACCATAGGCAGAAGTTTTCCCAAAACATAGCTTAAGATACATTCCAAATTATGTGGCACCCAGCAATATGGTCCTAAAATAAAAATGGAAATTAGGAGACTCTGATACTATTGGTGATCAATGACTACATAAAAGGCATACGACATTGCCACTAATGTTAGGTGCATGGTGTCACTTTACAACAACCACCTAATATGTTACATCTAATAGTTGCTTTATAACCCTTTAAATGTTGGGGCATAAACATCATAGAGCTGATTGACCCCCCATATTCTAAAGGCCACATTTCATATTGATTATTATATTTTACTTCTCAAAATCGGATAAAGCAATCCCATTATAGAAAAATGAAGGTACAATATATGCTCAAATTCTTTTAACAGCATATCATATATTGATTTGCTTAACGCATCAAATTGTATCTGATAATGATCTCATATTTTGGTCTACAAAAAATAGATAGATTTGTTCAAAATCACAACATTGATTAAAGGTATTCAACACTCTATTCTCTTCGATTAAATGGATTTGATGAAGCTTTCAATAAAATTCTTGTTCAAATTTTAAAGAAAATTCTAATGAAGATAAATTCCAATGGTGAGAAGTTGGTTGAAGCTTCTGGACCTATTAGACCACCTGTATGACATAAACTCCATCTACATCTTTTACTTTAGTTTATGGGTTGAGGTTGTCCTTCTATTATAGGTACAGTTGCCTTCCTTGATAATTTCCATCAATAACCAAATCATAATGGAAAATACCCAACATTGATTGGAAGAGCTTAATAGCCCTAAAAAAATGTCTACAAGCTTAACAAGACTTTGAAGTCTACCAATCACAAAATGGTTCAAGCTTGCAAAAAATAGGTTTGCCCTAGAACCTTTCAAGTGGGCTACTTGGCCTTGGTTTTTTGAAGGCCCATCTTAGCACACTAATAAGTGGGAACCAAATTTGAACCAACCTAAAGGTGTGGTTGTTCATCATAAAAAGGCTTATAAAAGAAGTTCGTATAAATTAGTTGATTATAATGGTGAATGCATCATGCTTTATATTAATTAGAGTAACTTAAAAAGATATACACATGACTTTATTTAAGAATAAGTTTTGAGCAATAAAATTTTAATTTCATGCACTTATGTTACTTTTTATCTTCACTAAGTTTGATATTTTTGGGAATGGAACACCAATCTTGGGTCTCTTCCCCTATAATTTTTATAAATAAACCAAAGATTAAATTTCTTATAAAAAATTAAATAAAATAAATCTTTTATCAACCATAATTATAATCACCTTTACCTAGATTAGGACTAAGTTCTCCAGTAGCATTTTTTTCTATACCACTCTAGTGTAGTTTAGATTAGGACAAAGTCCCCTAGTAACATCCTTATCAATATCACTCTAGTGTAGCTAGGATAGGATTAAGTGCCCCAATGGCATTTTCCCTGGCTTTGACAACTACTTAAGATAAAGTCCCTAATTAGTACATAGGAGCCCTGCTCCATAATACTGCACTGAATGAATCAAATCCAAACACTACAAATAAGATCATCTTTATGGAAGTTTACAATGAGAGATTTAAAAAGTTGATAGTGCTTACATAAGAAAGCAAACTAAAAAAATGGCAAACCTGCCTTATTTTTAGCTAATGCAGAGTCCATTCAACTGGCTGAACCACTTAAGTTTGCTTTAATAACCAAGTTCACCTATAAGCATCATAAAATGGATATCATCTATGAGTACTTTGATGACCTTAAGCTCTTGGGAGAGTGAAGTGGGATTATTGGATGGTAGACATATTTCCATAAGATTAAATAGGGAAGAAGACTATGCAATAATATTTTTATAGAAACTCAATCATATTGAGAATGTGCTAATGAAGGTTCTTAAATGGACCCCATCTTTTGATTATAGCATCAAACCACCAATTGTTCTTATATGGATTAAATTTCCCAATTTAAAACCTCATCTTTTCAATAAACAAATCCGTATCTCTTTAGTTTCCCTTTATGGGAAACAATTGAAATTGGATTTACTAACTTTTAATTTTTCAAGATCATTTGTAGCTAGGGTCTTGGTTGAAATGGAAATTTTGGCTCCTTTTGCTACAGAGGTTTAGATTGGATCACCAACAAATGGTTACTAGCAGCCTGTCATTATTGGATAGAAACCACACTATTATTCCAAATGTAGGATGTTTGGTCATGTTTTGGAAAAATGTTTCATTGCTAATATGGACTTTAGAGGAAAAAAGATGGATAAAGA
This sequence comes from Cymbidium sinense, assembly GCA_021442155.1. NCBI lineage: Eukaryota > Viridiplantae > Streptophyta > Magnoliopsida > Asparagales > Orchidaceae > Cymbidium > Cymbidium sinense. The sequence continues at coordinate 36,888,948 of CM038223.1, forward strand.
TATTTATCAGAACAATAGACATCCAAACACCTTCAATAAATAATCACTTTACAACTCACATAGTAAGACACCAGCAAATTAGAGAAGAGGTGGATGTCACAACTTCAATCCAAATGGCTTTCATTAATGTGGTCACATATGATAACAAAAACCAAGAAAATTTGAATTTAGTCACAGCAGCTGACCAATGTGAGGAGATCAATACTCAATTACAAGTAACGAGAAAAGAATTTGAAACACATCATAAAGAGAGGAATGTTCAGCATCAAATAAAATCTCACACTAAACCAACAGATTTGCATTCCCTTTGTAATACACATATTGTATCCAACTTAGAAATCTTAAACAAAACCCTACAATAATTTAAAGATGATTAGATGGTTCAATGATCTAAAAAAGAAGCACAAACACATTAGAGAGCTAAAATACATCAAGCCATATGTCATTAAAACACTTGGTAGCACATTAACTACTAGTATCCTAGCTAATTTATATGATAAGATACCTATTAGAGCTAATAGATGTTTCAAACACCTCCTAAATGACTAATTTTGAGATTTGAAATATTAAAGGAATTTTCAAGTTGAATGCCTCTAATCATTTAAAAACTTAATTAGATACTACAAACTACAAAATTTCTATAGTTTTGGAACCATTAGTGCATTCCCATATTGTTGACAGAATGAAGCACTTGAATCAATTCAATTAGTTATCTAATTATAGTGGGAAAATATGGATTCTTTTAAAAAATAACTACCAAATAAATCTTATCTTAGATGATCCTCAATTTATGCTAGTTCGTATCACCCATCGCTTATGTAGCTTCCTATAAAGAATCAAGAAGGGACTTATGGAAGAAACTTATTTCCATTAGTTTTACTTTCCATTATTGTTGGTTAGTGGGGGATGATTTCAATATGATTGCCAATCCATCTGAAAAACATGGAGGGAGAAAACTAAACAATGTTATGATGACAAAATTCTAGGATTACAATGAGGAAGCTTGACTTTTGCATGCAGGTTTCAGTGGTTGCCCCTTTACTTGGTGCAGAGGGAAAACTTTTGAATGTCAAGATAAAATATTAGTTAATTCAAATTGGTTCAGCAAATTTCAACATACTAGCATCAAACATCTTAGCTAAACTGGTTCTAATAATGCTCCATTACTTGTGTTTGTCAATGTATTTCCCAAACCAAAGAATGTTACCTTTAGATTTCTTAATATATGGACACAACACAACAAATTCAAATATTGTCTTAAGAAAGATTAGATCATTGATGCTAATTATGACCCATGGATAAAACTTTAGAAACTTCACAAAAACATGGCAACTAGCCTCAAAAAGGAGAATTGGTATGTTTTGGAGATATTAACCAATATTGTAGAAAGTAAGGTGTCTTCTAGAAAATATGACTACCAATTGCAACCATCCAAATGTTGATTATGAACTGCAACAAACCCAAATCGAACTCCCAAAACTTATCACCTTGAAGGAAAAGTTCCTTAGACAAAAAGCAACAATTACTAGCTTTATAGAATGAGATAAAAATACTAAATTCTATTATGTTTGCATCCAGAGAAGAAGGGACTATAAAGCAATTCTTAGGATCAAACTTAGATCACCAACCAAGAAGACATAATTACTAATGGTATTAAGTACTTTTAGAATATATTTCATAATGATAGAGATTCTTTGGCTAATTTTTAAGAAAATTTATTTGAAGGAAGTAATGAAGTTATTAGCTCACTAAATCTAACTGAAATTCCTAAATCAACCCTAGACTTATTGAATGGGTTTAAGATAGGGTCCCAAATGGCTTCTTTGCTCTTTTTTGCCAACACAACTGAGATTTCATTAAGAAGGATGTTATTCAAGCCATTCAAGCATTTTTAAGGGCTATAATATGCATAAGTATTTCATATCATCCTCTATTGCTCTCATCCCAAAGATCAAAGATAAACAAAGTTAGGATAATTTTAAACCCATCAACTTAACCTTAACTATTAGAAAAATCAGAAATAAAATTAATATTAATCATCTTCAACCCCACTTACCATTATTGATCAACAAAAATTAAGTTCATTTAGACAATATACTTTTAGCACAAGAACTACTAATAGATTTGGACATAAAATATAGAGAAGGCAACCTAATCATCAAACTTAACATAAGGAAGGCATTTGATAGTATAAGGTAACCTTGAAAGCTAGAGGTTTTGATAATAACTTTTGCCAATTTGTTGAAAGAATACTATCCAATAATTATTACTCTATTCCTATAAATGGTGAAGCTCGCATCTTTTTTTAAATCTCAAAGAGGCATGAAACAAGGTGATCCTTTATCCACTACATTTTTATCATAGCCTTTGATTATTTATCTAGATTCCTTATTGAAGCTCATGAGACAAAAAGAGAACATACATTACATGCCCAAGGGTAAATATAATATCTCTCATTTAGCATTTGCAATGACATTTTATTATTCTATAATGGAAGAAAAAACTCAATCAGGGAAATTATAAAAATTTTAACTCATTTTGAATTAATTTTTTGTATGGCCTTCAACAAATTTAAATGTTTATTTGCCTTGCGTAAGAATTGTAATATAGATATGAGATGGCTCAAACATCATACAAGCTTAACTAAATTGAGCTTCCCATAAATAAACTTGCAACACCAATTCCATTTAGAATTCCATTAATTAGATATATAGGCATAATTAGCAATTCATTCTATAATTCTTCTCAAACACCTTCGGGAAAATGTCCCCACAAAAAAAGAAATTGTATAGTACAAAATAACATAAAAATAAACTAATTGGAAAAGATGCGGTGTCACCTTTTGAACAAAGATGAAATGAAATAGTTGAATCAAATTCAATTTCATTCAAATTTCATAATCTACCAATGACTATTACTATTTCATCTAAGTTTAATAACCAAATGTCCTATGGATTTTTATAACTACAGAATTATATATATATATATATATATATATATATATATATATATATATAAAGGAAAATTAAAGTCCAACTATTTTGATAAAATCATTGTTAAATTCAAAATCAGATCAGCTCTTAGGAAAATACATTCTTATCATTTGGTGGGGAGATTATCCTACTTAGCAGTACACTTAATTTAATCCCTCTCTACATTACTCAAGTTCTAAGTATGTTTTCCAATGTGGAAATGAAATTAGATAGAATTCTTAACAAACTTATTTCGATTAGAAAGGGTAAATACATCCATTGGGCTAGCTGGAAGTTTTGCAAACCAAAAAGTGAAGGTGATTTGGATTTCTATTAATTAGCCAAGTATACCCAAATTAATCAAATCAAACTATAGATCAGGCTTGAGAATAATGACTCACTTTAGGCCTCTTATTTGCATAGCAAATATTTCTAAAATACCCATCTAAAAAGTGTAATTTATCATAAAGGAGTTGGGAGTTTTCATAAGTCATGGCAGCATCATCTCCATAACATGTTTATCAATCAGACTTTCAAATCCAAACCAACCACAAATGGATTCTTGTATCCTAGCTCAATGCATTAAAATCTATATTGATGGATGCTATATTGTTGAAATATAGACAGTCAAAATTGGCAGTATTTTCAAAGATTATATAGGCAAATGCATTTTCTTGTTTTTCTCATGCTAAAACTCTTGCTTGTCTTGCAACATTCATAATCTCTTCCTCATTCAATGCTTCATTACACTATATTAAAATTGACTCTATTTTACTATTCAAACTCATCTAAGATAACAAAGGATGGCTTTGGAATTTAATCAATCTTCCTAATCAAATCAAATTGTTAATGGGGTGAAGACACTATAAATTTAGCCATATAGTCTGAGAAGATAACAAACAAATAGAGTTCATAAATAAAATGGGTGCTTTCACAAACAAATTAGTATTCTTCTCCTCTCTTACTCCACATATTAGCATTCTTCTTAATAGTGATAACTTAAACATAACCTCATTTGAGAGCATCACTAATGCCTTTGGATTTCTACTTTTTGTTTTTGGGTCAACTTACATTTTGATCTTAAAATTTGTACTCACATCTCATATCAATGATATTCTAGCTTTTACAAAAGAAAAAAAATAAGGACTACGTCCAGTAGTGTCATTCTTTTCTACTAATACCTTTAGTTCAAACTAAATCCCTTAGCAGTATCATTTTTCAGAGAATTTTCTTTAGTATAATATAGTTTGGACTAAGTCCCCTAGTGTCATCCTTTTCAATTAGTACATTGAGATTATGAATATTTCATTTAGTGTCATCCTTCTTTAGTTCACTCTACTATAGTTAGGTTAGGATTAAGTCACCTAATAGCATCCTCTCCAACAATCACAACTAGTTAAAATAAGTCTCTTAATCGCATTCTTTTTAGTGGAGATGACTCTAGTAATTAGGCTAGGACTAAATCCCCAAACAATGTCATCTCTTACTAATATGCTTAATTAAGACTATGTCTCCTAGCAGCATCCTTTTTAAGAATGTTTTCTTTAGTATAATAAGGTTAAGACTAAGTCCCTTAATGGCATATTTTTTCATTAGTACACCTATATTAAAATTAAGTTCTTTAGTGGCATCCTTCTCAAGTTCACTCTAGTGTAGTTAACTTATGACTAAGTCCTCCAATGACATCTTCTCTTGCTATCACAACTTGTTAGAATTAATTCCCTTAGTGGTATCCTCTTTATTAGAGTCGACTCTAGTATAGTTCACTTAGGATTATGTCTCCAAGTAGCATCCTCTCTTACAAATATGCTTAGTTAAGACTAAATCCTTTAGCAACATTCTTTCAAAGAGAGTTTTTCCTAGTATAATGAGGTTAGGACTAAGTCCTCCAATGGTATCATTTCTTATTAGTACACTTAGATGAGGACTAAGTCTTTTGGTGGCATCCTTCTCTAGTCACTCCTATGTAGTTTGGTTTGGAATAAATTTTCTTGCAGCATCCTCTTCAACTATCGCAACTTGTTAGAATTAAGTCCTTCATTAACCTCCTCTCTAGTGAAGTTGACTCTTGTATAGTTAGTTTAGAACTAAGTTTATAGTGCCATCCGCTCCTACTAATACACTTAGTTAGGTCTAAGTCCCCTAGCAACATTATTTCTAAGGGATTTTTCTTTAGCATAATGAGGTTAGGACTAAGTCACTTAGTGACACCCTTTCTCATTAGTACACCTACATTAGGACTATGTCCCCTAGTAGCATCCTTCTCTAGTTCAATCCATTACATTTAGGTTACAACTAAGTCCCCTAGTGACATCAGATTCGTCTATCACAACTAGTTAGCATTAAGTTGCTTAATGGCATTCTCTCATACTAATAAATTTAGTTGGGACTAAGTTCTCTAGTAGCATACTTCTTAGGAGATTTTTTTAGTAAATGTAGATTAAGACTAATGCCCTAGAAGCATTTTTTTCTAGTTAATACATCTAGTCAAGATTGAGTCCCTTAATGGCACTGTGACTTGAGTATGGAAGCTTAAGAAGGAAAGTTTTCTAGACCCCCTCCTACTTAAAATTCATTTAAAATAATATCAACTCAAAATTTAAATCTAAATCCCAAAATTTCTAGATTAAATTAAATCAAAAATCTGAATCCAAATTTCAAACCTTCAAATTAAATGAAACTCAAAATATTTACAAATAATGTTATTTGTAGCTCTCTAAATTAGTTGGCTAGCTCGTTCAACACCAATACCTTTGATGTACTTGGTTAGTCCACCACATCTATTTAGGGTTCATTTATTGACTTCACTTTTAGTGAGGTTAACACACATTTGTTCATTACCAATAAGATTCAATTATGGAATAAGACTCTCCATATATGTACCCTTAGAACACTATCTTAATGGCTACATGAATACCATAACCTAAGCCTAAACTAATTTAAAATTAAATTTAAATAAGTTCAAGCTAAAACTAAATTCAAATGAAATTAAAATATAAGTCTTGGCATAAATTAGGATAGTAGGCCCCATTAGACCCAATATAGCTCAAATAGGTGAGGCAATTTTAAACATTCAAAAATTAAATTAAATCAAATCAAATTTAGAACTAAACTCAATGGACTCCTATTTAGGTTAATTTGGCCACATAACCTAAATTAATTGATTTCGACCCCTATTAAACAAAATTTAAAATTACTCTCAAATAAAGTCAAATCTAACTAAAAATAAATCAAATTGAATATATTTAAAGTTTAGAAGTATTATTCAAGCTTAAGAAAACTTAATTAAAGCACATTCTGTGCTCAATTTAACTAATTGAGTTTATTAACCTAAGTTGATCCAAATGAATCTTATTAAATAAAAATCAAACTAGATTGAAATTAAATCAAATTCAACACTCCAAATTGCTCAAAATATTTATTTTTGGGTATTTCAACCATTCATTCCAATTTAGTCCATTTAACTAATGGACCTAAGTGAACCCAAGTTGGCCAATTTGGCTCTCCTTATACAAATTCAAAATCAAACCAAAACTAATTACAACTAATTAATTATAAGCACTCCAAATGGTAACTAAGATATAATCAAAGATTATTCATAACCCAATTTGACCAATTGAATCATTTGTTCTAATTTTCACCCAAAAATTGGACATTTAACCCACTAAATCTCAATAAATATGAGAAGATCTCAGCCCAAATGGAGAAGATAGGGAACATCACACCAAGATAAATTAAAAAAATCCAAATATAAATAAAAATCTAAAAAGAGCCAATATGGATCCACCTAAGCACATGGAAAGGAAGTCTCCTCCCAAAACTCACCTCATTGGCCTTAAGGACTTCCCCAATTAATTAACCACACAAAGGTGGCTCCCTTTTCCATGGCCAGCTTCCCCATCTCCTCATTAATGGCGGAAGTTTGTCTAAGAATAAAAGAGGGAGCTTAGCCACCCTCTTCTACTTTTTATTTACCCAAACAATTCAATAGGACAAAAGGAGACAAACTGAACTCCCTACCCCCCTTTCTTGACCTATAATTCACTAAGAACCACCGGAATCTAGCAAACCCACAATGGAGCAATCTTCAAAGAAATCCACAATAAGGCAAGAGAAGAAATTCATACTAGTGCTTCATCTCATTTTAAGGAGCGATTATGAATCAAAAATTTATGGAATGTGGACTCTAATGAGGTAACCTCTCAAATCACTCAGCTAAGCACTAGGCGTTGATTATTTTTAAAAGAAAATCCATTCAAAATTAGGATCCAACTTTATAAATCTCTAATGCTTATTTTAGAATAATCTTAGTAAAAAATCACAAAAATGTTATTGAATTGCTATAAATTGATCTTAAAGGTAAACAATATTTATCTTTAGTAAGATAGTGAAGATGATCTATCTACCATGCATTATATTTGATTATAATGGATGGCCATGATCTAGTTGGCCATAAAATTTAATTATTTATTTCTTTTGAGCCATGAATCAAATCTTGGTTCTCTGATCTTTGATCAAACAGTTTGTATTAAAACATGTGATCATTACCATCCATGCAAAAATCACATGACCTAATTAAGTGATGTCATGCTTTAAGCATTATCCCACCAGCTATTGACATGGACAATTGGGAAATTATAGTATTAAATAATTTTTAAAATACCAAAAATTACAAACAACCCCACTCTAGATTCAACATTTAAAGAGAAATCTAATGAACCCTAACGCCCCAAATTTTACTAGGTATTTTAAGTGTAATTTATATTTTATTGAAAATCATATTTATTTAATTACTCCTAAAATATAAATACAATTGGACTAAAATTTTTAGGGGAGGAACCTAATGTCAATCCCTATCTCCCATTAAAATTTTAAAAATTTAGAGCTCTAAGTTAAAGATATTAATTTTTGAACTATCTTGGAGAAATTAAGCTAAATAATTAATTATAAAATGTAAAAAATGTGGAAGCTCTCCTAAATGGTTCAACTCACATTCATTATCAATGAAAACTTAAGAAAATTAATTATATCCTATAGGTCATATTAATGACTTAATTGTTTTAATTTAGCCTTACTTAATTAGCTTAATTTAATTAGAACATTCGAATTCATAGAAGATAAGCCACAAAATCAAAAATCACAAATGATCTGAGGAATCAAATAAACTTAAAAACTCCAATTTTTATTAAATATTTTTAAAATAAATTTAACTTTAATTAAAAATTAAATGTTTTAATTACTCATAAAATACACATCTAATCAACTTGAAACTTTTAAGGCATGATCCATACATAACACCTTAGTTTTCATAGCAATTTCAAAACATTTTAAAGACTCAATTGAAAGTTTCTAATTTTCAACTCTCCTAAAGAAATTAATCAAATAATTAGTAATTAATTTTAAGTCACAAAATTATAAAAATACCATCAAATTGCCTAACCATTTAATCAAATAGGGAACAACTTCAAAAATAATTACACCATAGATCCTAATTAAATCATAAATCACTAATTCAAACCCTAATTAATCTTAATTAACTAAACTAAAGAAAGCTTTAAAAAATTATAATAAATCAAATATTTAACCAAAAATTATGAATAAACCCTCTCTGAATCTACTATTCAAAGGAATATCCCTATGTGTATTTCTTACCTATAACAATTTTGTTTGAAAATTTACTTATGCCCATAGTTAATTATTAGGATGAAAACCAAAACTAAGGATTAAGGACAAATAATTAATTATTAAATTACAAAAATTAGAAAAGTTAATAAATCAAGTTTAAAACTCCCTGAAAAATAGAGAAATTTCAAAAAAAAAAACTATTAAATCCCATTTGAACTTAATCAAAAGTGATCTATCACATAATTAAGTTTAATTAAAATTTAATTAATCTTTAATTAATTTAATTATTCACCCATATTGAAAAAATTATGATCAAATCAAATTAAACCACTAATAAAAAAATAGATTTTTTTTTCAAACCTAACTAGTGCTTAGAATTAAAGAAAGTTAAAATTATCATTAATTCATTAATATTTAAAATATTTTAATCAAATAATCCAAATTAATTGAATAAAATGCATAAAATCCCAATTAATCCCAAATAATTTCAAAACTTTAGAGGTCAAAGACATCCCTTGGAAAGATTCTTTATAAAAATTTGAAGTGATTTAATATGAATTATAAAATTATAATAAGAATCCTTAATTATATAATGTGATCATCCTTTAATCACAATATTTAATAAATATACCCTTAACTCTAAAATTTTATAATGAATTAAAAAAGTTTAAAAAAATTAACAAATTTTTTATGTATGCTCAATCAACAAAAGAGACTTCAGAAATAAAATCAACATATTTTAAATATTAAAATATTTTATAGAATTTAAATAATTTAAAAGTTAATATAATTTATAGAAAACCCAAATAACATCTAATTTATTGAAAAATTTAGAAAAATGTTAGAACACTATTCCTAATTTTTTTAATAACTTTTTTAAAATTTTAGGATATAGATTAATTTAAAATTATTTTTTAAATAAATAATTATATTTTTTAGAAAATTCAACTTAAATCAAAATTAACCCAAAACTTTTTGTGATACTTCTCTCATGTCCTTTCTCCAAAGACTATCTCTTAATTTTTGGATAGTTACCTAAATTTTCTTTTGAGAATTGATGAATAAATTCTAATTAATTATAAATAATTGAAAAATTAATTAAAATTTTATGGCACATTCTAAACGATGTCCATGGTCTTACAAATTAATTATTTGAAATTAGAAAGTCATTTGAGCTCAAAATAAAGTCAAAGATAATTAAAATATATAATTTAACAACAATCAAAATAAAACATTCCAATTAGGAAAGATTAATAAAATTCACCTTATTTAGAGTCTTAGGATGGCTTCTCATCCTTTGGTGAGGTAACCATTCTATTAAGACTAACTTGTAAGAAAGACTGAGCCTTATCCTATGTGGGGCCCATTACCCTTCACACTCCTTAAAATCTTATGTCCAATCTTAATGTAGGTTGAACAAAAGCTTAAAATTCACTTGAAATCATTAATCAATTAAACTAAAATTACACGATGGTGATAAATTAAACTCCAAACTTGGACTAAACTCAAACACTTAAAAAAACTTAATATAGCCTTACCACACTCTCTCTCTCTCTCGCACAGATTAAACTTATAGGCCACAAACTTCTAACATAGACTTGGATGGTGCTTTATTTTGTGATGTACTAGACTTCATATTTTATGGTGACTTAAGATATTTTTGTATATGTTCTTTTGTGCTTTCTTATCCTCTCTTTTGCAAGGTTTAGTAAAGCTTTCCTTTTAGAATTAAAAGATGTAAATTATGCTAAAATTAGTTTAGGATCTATGGAAGATTAAGATCAATAGGTATAGAATATGTAGATTATTGTTCTCACGTAGAGGATAAAAATTGTCCTTGAAGAAAAAGATGGTCTAAATGAAGCAAATATCAAGACCCCCATAGTTCTGACTTTTAATTTTAGGCTTGGTAGTATAAGGGAAAATCTTGGCTGTCAATTTTTCATTTTCTTCTAAGGTGTATATTAGAACCTACTGCACTAGCCTTTTTTGATATATTTTATTAATAATTAATGTTATGTTTATATTATGTGCACATTAGAACTGCATGCTTTTTATAGATCTCTTTTTGTGATTCTATGGTGATATTATGAAAGCCTAGTCCACTCAAACTAAAAATAATTAAACAACTCACAATAAAATCATGATGAAAGTCTTAGGTTTAAATAATAAAATTAACCAAAAATCCAAAAACTAGAATAATGATAACATATTTCCTCTTAATTTCTTGAATTGGACCCTTCTCCCATTGCACATAAGGGGCAATTGCCCTCTGAAAATGATCATTCTTCTTGAGAGAAGTTTGCCTTCCCTACTTGATTTAGCCCATAATTGTTTCTAATTACATCTTATTGTAGCCATATTTGCATACCCATTGCCCTAAATATAAACTCAAATGTCTAAAAATACATAAAATATGTAAGTTATTATATTAGATAAAAGCATAACATACTATTCATAATCTTAGACTTAATATATTTAGGTTCTTAGATCTTTTCCTAATTTTATAATAGCCAAAACTATCATTTATTTCATAAGACTTGACTCATGTCTTAAAGTTTATGTGGTGTTGGTTAGTTACCCTACTAGGTGGGTTATAAGTCTAGAAAAATAAATATATGATTTCATTCCTTAATGGGAATAAGCCTATAAGTTCATTTTCCATGTTAAACTAAGTTGAGTTATTGACATGTGTTGATAACATCTTTAGTTATAAGTTATGTGGCTACTTGTTTCACCTTGCTACAAGTATTAGTCCTTAATTCTAAGTCTTTTTTGTAGTATTTATGAGTTACTACAGTGCCTAAGAGGAGGGGGGGGATGTGAATTGGGTGATATTTAAAATTTTAAAAGTTAAATCTTAAATTTTAATTTTTAGTAGAAAATTAATTTTTAATTTTATAATGATACGATACAATACTTAATATAGCAAAAAATAAAGTACAGTAAAATAAAGAGAGATAATAGGTATATAATTTTCAAGTAATTCAGCCAAATCCTAAAAAATGACATACGTATCCATCGTTAACTAAGAATCCAATAAATATAAAGTAACTTACAAACCATACTCTTCTATAATCGATAATAACATGTACTCTTTTACAAAGGGGCGAGTACAACCCCAATAAAAATTTTAAAATATAAAAAATATAAAATAATAAATTTTGATAAAATATATATTTTGCAAATATGCCAAGCTATCCAATTCAAAAAGTCAGCTCACAACATATAATTGATCACTTTACAACTTACAATTTTGACATGATAGAATGCTCACTTAATTTTGATAATAAATAATAAAATAAATATCTAAAAATAATTATACCAAGATGCTTATGTTATGACAAATTATAGAATAATATAAAATTAATTTTAAAATAAATTCACAATAGTCTATTGCACAATAAAATAAAATTCAGTAAGAAATAATTTTAAGTTTAAGAGAAACTATAACTAGTATGTTATATAATAGTGTAAGAATGATTAGCACTCCACTAAAATTCTTTTTTAATTATTAAATATTAAAAATTGTAATCTTTACTAAATTTTAGAAAAATAAAACCATTTAAACAAATTGTATTAGTTGGAACAAATACTAGCTAAATAAAATAATTTAACTTTTTATAAATTTTATTTTGATAAAGAAATTTGATATATAATAGTTCTAGCATATACTCTAAAATTCTAGTAAATAATTTATTTGCTTTTAACCAAAATGATGCTTTGAATTAACGCAAATGATCATAAAATACTTAAATAAATTAGTATATGATATATCTAAGTAAACTAGATAAGCTTTTAATTAAAAAGAGAGATGCAGCAAATATAAAAATATTTTTAGCATAATAAATTAATTTTAAATGCTAAAAATACAATTCTAAAATAGATCTAAGGATAAATGATCTTTCAAATAAGACTAATGAAGAAATATTTTGAGAAATTAAATGAAATTTGTAGGAAAATAAAAATTTTAGTAAGATAAAATAAATCCTACAAACTATCACAGGAGTTTTAACAAACAAAAATGATTGAAGAAACTTTGATGTCCAAAGATTAGTCTACCAAGAACTAAAATTTGAAAGAACAAATAGAAGGTGAAAATAGTATGAATAATTAAAAGAGATTAATATCAAAAAAATGAACATAAGTAGTTTGAGAAAGCTTGCATTGTTGAAGATGTTGAAGCTTTCGAACCAAGGATTTGGTCTTGTAATATTTGGAGAACACTTGGAAAGGAAATCTAATAAGTTTTTACTTAGAATTGTTGGAGAGATTTTGAATTTGAATGAGCAACCCTTTCATGAAGAGAAAGGGCTATTGATAAGCAAGATGGTCATTTTGAATTTTTTTCAAAGAAATATATTATTTTAACATAATTTTATCATATAATAATATAATATTTAATAAAATTATGATTTATATTAAATAATATTTAATTCAAATAGCCAAAAATGGTTATTCACATGGGCAAGTCAAAAATATTCAAATATGGCTCTTAATATATTCAAAGCATGTAGCATGCATTCATTATTAAAATCAGCTAATGTTTGAAAAATCATAATAAATTCAATTTTAATCAATCATGGGTCATTTAACCTTTCAAATTAAAGGCAAACATCCATGGAATCCATTAGATATGCAATCATATCTAACTTCCTTGATTATAAAATAACTTTTGCTGAAATACTAAATTTCATGTATTATTATCAATTTTGAAATATGACATTTAAAAATTATGATATAATTTAGATATAATCATACATATGTTAGTTATTATAAAACTTTTAAATTAAATCAAAATTTTTAATTATATTAATTATATAAACTAGTTACACAACAAAAAATAAACACTATCTTCAAAATATTTGGTACACATAGACCTATCAGCTTTAAGAGTCTTTATTAAGTGATTGAATTTATCGCAATGTGATATTTTTTTACCTTATGAAGTGGTATATTATTTTCCTTGATATTGTGTTCAATCACCAAAATATAAATTCACAAGATCCGCATGTGTCCCACTTTAAATACCCATAAAAAGGAGTGATTTTTTGTAATTATAATTAACTAACTAATAATTATTTAGCTATAAGTAATTTTCAAAAAGAGAGGCAAGCATTTATATTAGGGGAGTTATAGTTTGACTTGGCTGGCCCCCAAATCTCAAACCTCTCCCTATCTTTTCAAGTTTGAATTAGTGTGTGTTGTTTAAAGGACTTTTTATGTTGTTAATGAAGACTCAACTGACTTTTGAATACAAATAACTTAGAAGAAATCTAAAGAGTTGGGCTTGGTAGCTAGCAAACCATCAAAGTGATTTTCTTGGGTGAGCAATCAAATTTTATGTTATAATTTTTAATTATGTTTTTTTATTATGTTGTTTCTTTCATAGTTTCTTAAGTTTCAATAAATTGAATTTCATATAATTTCTTCATTTAAAAGCATCCAATCATCCATTTGAAGCGCCCAACTAGTTCAAATCAAACCTAGTCATGTTTTAATTAAGGTTTTATGACTTAAAATAATTAAAACGTTTTTAAGAACTTTAAAATTGTACTAGACATTCTAAGCTTTTATTTGGAAGTATTTAATTAATTTTTTCTTAACTATAAAATCAGTTCCTTATCATCTTAAGTGACCAAATAGCTAGTAGCTAAGGAGGGTTTCACCATACCAATCTTAAGAGAAAATAAAAAATAATTATCTAAACTAGATCTTAAGTTCATAAACATCTTAAAGAAGCTCCAATCCACCAAATTGGTCACTCCAAATGACTTGACTAGGCAACATCAAGAAAAGCTATTAAATTGATACTTATAAACACCCCCAACTTATATTTTTACTCGCTCAAGCAAAGCCCAAAATAAATAATAAACAAAAAATAGAGTCTTATATAATACTCACATAAAATAATATAAATTATCACTATGAAGATTATTTTTAGGATGCATTGTTAATTTAATTAAATTAAATCATATATATAATTAAAACTATCAAATTTCTAAGAAGGATCCATTAAATAATACATAACTTCTTAGCACATTGTAATCTACAGCAAGCTAAGATATATTTAATGTAGACTTATATAAATTATAAAAAAATTAGACATATCACTAAGCGAAACCATTTACATACATCTTTTTAATCCATATGTGTACCCAAAAGAATTATCATTATGGTGTATAATATATAAAAAGGCTTTCAAATAACATTAAATGGATATTTAGTCTATTATAAAAGAATTTTGTATTTCTAAATATCTTTTCTTATTTTTACCATGAATGATGATTGCCATCGATTTTGAGGAGGTTGATTTACATATCTTTTTTTCCTTTTTTTTTTTTTTTTTTTTTTTGAAAATATCAATTCACATTCTTTTATTTTCTTTTTTTCTATGTTGGAAATAGCTAACTCATTATCTTTTTCTCAATTCAAATCATGCACTTGTTATTTTTATGTCTCACAACTAATTAAATAAAAATTTAAATATACTCAAGGACTCATAGGTATACACGCCAATCAAAGTTAAAAAGCTTAATTTGACTTTATATGCATTATATAAGTTTTAAAACATAAATATAGCTACAATACAAATAAATGGTGTAGTTTATAAACTATATATTGTATAATAAATTGTTCTCATTAAACTTAATAATTTTAAAATATTTAACATAGATAATTAACCTCTTCTTATCTTGGACATTCCTTACAAATAAACTAAATATGCTGAGTAAAACACTTAATCATATTATATTTAGGACTAAGATAGCAAAGGATAGTCGAATATATAGTATATGCCCACTTCTCCCTCCTAATAAAAAAAGGATGAAAACTACAAACAAAATCAAATTTACAAACTTAATAATTTTATAATAGCATGCTAATTAACAACTTAATACTTTTGAACTAACATTCTAACTAGTCATGACTATAAAAAAATGAAAGAAAATTATACGAAGAGCTGAGGCATAAAATAAATGCAAATAAATTAATTCCCCACACCTGAACAATGCATTGTCTCTAATGCATAAAATTAAGAAATAATTAACATGTAAAATGATAAAAAGTAAGAAGATAGAAACTTCCCAACATGGTGTATTAATTTTCAATTGAATGCTTGCAACTACTTATACTTCGCACCTTAATATTGACTTCTTTTCCTAGTCACAATAAAAATCACAATTAGAATTAATAAAACAAAAAATAGATAAACCATATGGGCAAAAATATTGGGTTACCTTCTAAAAAGCACTTAATTTAACATCATTCTTCTTTGAGATAATCTTGGAAGTTTGATTTAATTATCCAAGATTTCATAAATTTTGTTTGACGGCCTAAGAGTGGGGATTGATGTTTTTTTTTATTGAAGTTTTTTATGAACCTTGCTTTTTATATTCTTAGTGCCCTTCTTTCTATAACTTAGCTTGGCTAGCCTCCACTACTTTGATTGTGTACTCAAGCTTCTTAGTTTCATTGGTTATTAGGTGTAGATCTTCTCCTCAAATTGATTTTTGGTATCTTCATAAACTTTGAAAATAATTGTATCATCTTAAATTTTAAACTACACAATGATGTAAAAAAATTTTATGATTTCATATAGAAAATGATAAGCCCAAATATTTATTTATGTTATCTAATAGCACTACTGTTATGATTTCTTCCATAGTGACCACAATAATGCATGATGATGTGAATGTCATTAATAGAAAGAGCACTACATTTATTTGTTAAAGAAGCAACCTACATAGTAAAGCCTATTATATGATTTGAATCTTGAATAGTGATGATTAGTTTATTTGGTAATAGCCAGTTTGTTGGTTACTAATAGTTGTTCATGGCTATATTTTCTAGTAAGTCATACACTACTTCTTAGGCCTTAGTCATAAAAGTTCCCTTGTATTTTGTGAAGTGTAAATTATTATTCTAGTTAGAATGAACAACCCATTATAAAAAATATGTACTTACATTTACTTAAGTAGGTTATGATGAGTGAATCTTCTTAATAGGTGGCATGCATAATATTATATCTACATGACGTTTGGAACTCCCTGCACATGCGAGCTATCTTTGTTAGTTAATGATGAAGCATGAAGTGAACTGCTCATGCAAGAGTACACAATCACATCAAAAAATAAAGTGAGAGAAAGATATTGTCCCTCATGAACTAAACACTAATTATTGAAATAAGAATGATTATTTAATATGTGGACAATTAATAATAGGTTGTCAAAGTAA
Organism: Cymbidium sinense; assembly: GCA_021442155.1. Taxonomy (NCBI): domain Eukaryota; kingdom Viridiplantae; phylum Streptophyta; class Magnoliopsida; order Asparagales; family Orchidaceae; genus Cymbidium; species Cymbidium sinense. Next base: position 36,905,780 of record CM038223.1, read on the forward strand.
TAATTAAAACTAGCCTTTAGTCTACAAAAGGGGCAAACTAAACTAATGAGAATGGGATTTCTTAAAATGATTAATCTTAGGTGTTTAATTTCACTAATATTAATTTATGTAATTCAAATTTTACAAAGATCAAAAATAAATGTTAAGGTACTTATTTTTCTTGCATAACCTACCTATTAGGGGGTCAAAAAAGTGACACAACTCATATTTAGGAATTTGTGTCATAATTAACTCAATGATATATTTACTGCAAGAAAATTCCATAAAAAAATTTTGGATATTTAAAAAGAACTACAGGGGTTTGTTATAGTTATCTCTAACCTACAATCCATTACCGTGGTATTTTGTTCACAATGAATCCACTCTCCACCTCTTAGTTACAAGTGGATCTTATAATCTATTGAATTTGATAACCAATTAAATCAATAGTCGAGAAGGCATAGTACAAAATACATAGTAGTTAATAAAATAAAACACCAAGCTTTATTGAAAATTAGAATGTACACAAATCAAGCATAGCTACATCCAACCCCTATAAGAGGGATTTAGTTCATTATGAAAGAAAAGTGAAATGAAAATGTTTCATTCATGAACATGATTATAAAGATAAAATATAGAGATAAGCATGAAAAAAAAACTCAGAAGATGACCTTTGAGATGCCTCCCTCTTCATCGAGCTTCTTCGCTTAAGAAATGTCCTTAACAGCCTCTTTAATAAGTTGGAGAAGCCTTCACCAAAAGTCTCCTTTTGACTCCTCAAGAATGGGTGAATAACTTTAAAATAAATGCTAAAGAAGTGCCATCCTTCATCCTAATGATTTCTTTAAATATGGCTACTTAAAATCTCCCCAAAAAGGCATGTTTTAATTCTAAAAGTAAGGCATTGGGCTCTCTATTTGGTGCTTAATCTCTAGGCTCTTTGCCTTGTGCACACTATAACTTCTATGAATGGGTCATAAGAGCCTAGACTAGGAATCTAAGCACCATACTCTTTATATGGTGTAGAATATGGATTTGGATTAGGCACCAAACCATCGAGGTTTTATCTTATTCTGTGGTGTGAGTCATGGTCAAGTGCTTTGGCTTTACTATTTTGCTTCAAGGGTAACATGCAGTCTAGACACTTAGGTACTTAGGTCAACTCCAAGCAACAACTGAGTTTTAGATTATGTTATTTCCTTAAAAATCTACATAAAAGTTTTCTCTAATTGATTTTGTGCGCAATTGAAGCATTTTTTTTCCTAATTGGAAGTAATCCTACAAAAATTTAATATTTAAATAATAAGTGTTATTAAATTCTTAATGGAAAGAATAATTATATAAAATTCACACTTATCAAATTCCCCTACACTTGTACTTTTGCTCATCCTTGAGCAAAATAAAATACACATTAAGTTAACCACCATAGAAATTAATGAGCTTAAATTCACATGATGTTGTGTTGTGAAAATATAATGATTGCTTTCTTGAAATGGGTTATTCCTCAATCTCAATTAATAGATGCCATGTTCTTGAGTTTAAATATTGAATGAAATAATCTATTGACCTACATTCTACATATTAACTTATCTTATACTATAGCATATTAATGCATTCTTGTTGCAATATTATCCAAATTTCATAAAATCAAGTTGTCACTAAATAGACAATTTTTCAACAAGATTGACTCTATATTCACATTAATGCTTTAAGAGATTTTATTTTGTTTGGTAAATACATTTAAATAATTTTTTATAAGTGATAAGCAAAGATATTTAAGTCTCCAATAACTTGGCCCTAATTCTACTTTTGTGGGGTAAATTCATGCCTCCTTTTTCCCCTTTCTTTCTTCTTCTACATATGTGCTAGAGACACCTAACTCACTTCGCTTTATTTCTTTATCAATCTCTTGCTTCTTATGATAGTCCACATATTCAACCATTCAATTAAAAATTTTAATTTATGGAGTGATTTCTAAAGTTCATTCCTACTCAATCCCTACTTAGCTTACCTTATTTTATATGCAATGTATACAATTGCATACAAACAAGACCAGTATTACTTTAGGTAGTAAAGTTAATTATGCTACATGTAGTCCAATTAGATTATTTTGGACAAGCAGTTGAATCAATAGTAAAGTATTATTAATTTTTATCTTCGTTTCCATAATTGTTCACAAGCAGTTAATTATGTTTTGCCAACACAGGCAACAAGTCATAAAATAACTTCATAAATATCTCTACCCTCGTGCTTCCTCTTAAAAATTTTAAAAAATGAAACATTTAACATAATAAAAATAGTGAAACACAAAATAAAACTTTGTTAAGAATATCTTTTAAATATTAGAATAAAATCATCACAAATAAATTAGATCAAAGGTGAAAACTACTAAATACAAATAGCTTGGAAAAATAAATATAGCAATAAGTAAAATAAAAATTAAAAAATTTGTAGACTACCCTTCCTCCACCCTTGAATTATGTGTTGTCCTCAATGCATCAAAGTATAAATAAAATAGAAAAAGAGTAAATGGCATTAAACTAAGTAAAGAAAGGTGACTAAAACTTCCAAGCAAGGCAAAACAAATCATTATATTTATATACTTCATCTTCTTCCTCTTCTTCATCCTCTACATGCACAAGTGGCGTAGGGTACTATGGTAATGGTGAAAATTACATATTACTCAGCATAGTCTATAGGTTTCAATTTGGGAACATGTTTACTAGGGAGGTGTTGAATCTTCCTACACAGTGACAATGTATTCTACTACTATTCATTAGGTATTCCTAATTAGTGGCCATCCTTTGATACATTCACTATTACTACTACTCAATCATGTCCATCTAGTTTCTTTTGCTTAGCCCATAAAAATAGACCTCCTATTCTTGAACCTCTAAAATTAAGAATCTTCTTGCCTCTTATCATTGAGAAGATCTCCTTCAAAATTAGGTTATCGATACCTACCTCTAGGTATCATCTAGGCGATCCTACTACTTATGATTGGGCACTTGAAATATACCACTTCCTTAGATGTGCTCATTGGAACACTCATTTGTAAGCATAAATCATGAATGATAGAGTGGCCCAAAGCTCCAATGTTAGATGACCTCACCATGTCTAGGAAGATGTAGTGGATAAGGGCCCCAACATTAAATAATAAGTTATGTTGGATGGAGAATAGATAAGTGTTAAATTTGTAAAAATTTCATATAATTATAATATCTTTTGTTTGGCTTTATGAGCTTCTTGTTTAATCATATTAATTTTGATGATAACAAATGTATGATTGGATGTTCTAATGTAAGTTTTATGTGTTTTAGATATTTTGATTGTTGATTACACATCCAATACATCTCACAATATGTTTGATGAAACTGCAAGTATAGAAGAATGATAGATAGATCAAAATGGATACCTTGAAGCTCAAGATATAATATTTTAGGTTATATGCATTTAAAACTATCTTAGAGGTTCATATGAGTTCATTAGCATGAATTAATTTGCTCACAACTTAACATATTATTTTTATTTATTTTAAATAATGATAATGGGACTAATTTAAATAAATCTTTATATAATTAACATTCAATTATATTCTTCATACATAGCACTTAAATTATCAAAATAATAAATGATAATTAATTAAGATTATTGAGTGTAACTAGTTTATATACTTAATATAATTAAATATTTTAATTTAATTTCAAAGTTATATGATAACTAACATATGTATGATTATATCTAAATTATATCATAAATTTTAAATGTCGTATTTCAAAATTAACAAAAATACATGAAATTTATTATTTCGGCCAAAGTCATTTTAAAATCAAAGAATTTAGATATGATTTTATCTCCAATGAATTCCTTGTATTTTTGTTTTCCTTTAATTTGATAGGTTACATGACCCTTGTTTGATTAAAATTGAATTTATTATGATTTTTCAAACATTAGCTAATTTTAATGATGAATGCATGTTACACGCTTTGAATATATTAAAAGTCATATTTGATTATTTTTTATTTGCCCATATGACTAGCCAATTTTTGGCTATTTGAATTTAATATTTATTTAATATAAATCATATTTTTATTGAATATTAAATTATTATATGATAAAATGATGTTAAAATAATATATTTCTTTGGAATCATTCAAAATGATCTTCTTGCTTATAAATAGCCCTCATTCTCTTCATAAAAGGGTTGTTCATTTCAAATTCAAATTCTCTCCAACAAACCTAAGAGAAAATTTCTTATATTTTCCTTCCAAGTGTTCTCCAAATATTGCAATACCAAATCTTTGATTTGGAAGTTTCAATATCTTCAACTAAGCAAGCTTTCTCAAATTACTTGAGTTTGTTTTTCTTGGTCTTAATCTCTTAAAGTTGTTCATATTATTTTCACCATCTATTTGTTCTTTCAAATTTTTTCTTTTTGGTGGATTAGTATTTGGACATCAATGTTTAAGTTTTTTACATCAAAATTTTTTCAATCAATTTTTTTTTTTGGTGAAGAACTCTCATGATAGTTCGTAAGATTTATTTCATCTTGCTGAAATTTTTATTTTCCTACAAATTTCTTTGGTTTCTTGAAATATTTCTTTATTAGTTCTATTTGAAAAATCATTCATTCTTTGATCTATTTTATAAGTATATTTTAATCATTTAAAATTAATTTATTATGCTAAAATAGTTTTATATTTTCTAGATCTCTCTTTTTAATAATAAGCTTACTAGTTTACTTAGATCTATCATATACTAATTTTTTTTAAGTATTTAATGATCATTTGCATTAATTCAAAGCATCATTTTGGTTAAAATAAAATAAATTATTGTTGGAATTTTAGAGTATATGCTAGATCAATTTTATATCAAGTATCTAGCATATATATATATATATATATATATATATATATATATATATATATGTGTGTGTGTGTGTGTGTGTGTGTGTGGGTGGGTGCATTGATGTTAGCAAGTATATAGTTTGGACATCCCCTGAATATAAGACTTTGAGTAGCCACAAGAAGGTCTTAGATTTCCTTACTTCCCTGGTTTGACAATGGCACGTACTCACTTAACCTTTAATACATGTATATATATATGCTCGACTAAGGATTGAAATCTTTCTTTTTCTATCAAAAAGGTATGCATAAAAAAATCATCAAAGGTGGAAAAACATGAGTATATTATATGTACAAGTATGAAATAAAGAAATATGCATGTTATTGATGATGAAAAGGAATGATGTAATATTATCCATGTGATAGTAATCCAATCTCATTATTCATATAATGCCTTTCATGTTTGAATAGGATTCTTTAAGATTAAGCTAAACCCAAGATTAATAAAATATTTAATAAATAATTCACTAAAAGGAACCAAAAATCATAGTAACATGCCTATAAAAAATAACTTAGGGTAGGGATGAAGAGGGTCAAACCTCTTTCCTCTCTTCATAACAACTAGCTGTTAAGTAAATATTAAGTGAAACAAAGGAAAATATAAATTAAAATCCATTAATCTTTTTAATAACTTGAAGTGAAACCTTCTCTAATGTGTAACTTAAACATTCCAAACTTAGATAATCATAAATCTAAAGCCTAGCTAAGACATACCACACCAAACCTTATCACACACACTAGAATACTAAATCACCACTTCTAGCTCTAAGTTAGGATGGTGTATGTTGTGATGTTATGTTTTGTTTTATGATGTAATATTTTAGACTATAAGTTAGGATTATTTATGTGTAGACTAGATGTTAGGCCATTCATAGCCTAATGATGTTTTATGCAGGGGATTATGCTAAAGGGGCCACTGAAATAATAAATAATAAATATAAATACTCTTGGTTACAGATTGCTTATGCCCCTAAGCATAATCCAATTAGGATAAGTGGGCTTGGTTACCTATGTGCAGGGTGCTAAGTCTAAATATATGAAATATAATTGCTTGGCTTGAATGCTTCTTTAGCTAACAACTATTTTGCAAGTGTAGTTAGATTTTATTTTCTATAAACATGTAACTTTGCAATAGGAATTAAGATTAGTGTTATGAGGTTTAGGATGAGCAGTGGCTAAAGAACAAAGACCTGGAAGGCTCTATGAAGCCTAGAGTAAATCAAGTCAAAGAAAGAAGAGTGAAGGAAAATCAAACATAAATTCCCACCATAGCAGCTATTTAATTGTAATTGTAATATTCTTTTATAATCTGAGTTGTATAAGGGTACAGCTTGGCAACCCAATTTCTTTCTTTTCTAGGATGTACAATGATACCTGGCCGTGCTAGCATTTTATTATTTTATGAAGTCTATGAATGTTTGCTTGTTGTGTTTAATTTTTGTAATAGAAATAGCATGTTAATCATAGGTTTCTTAAAGTTTGATGATTGAATTTGTGGCCTGGATGCGGTAGGCTCTTTAGGATAAAATTAATTTTTCTACTCCCATTAAATAACTCATAACTAAATTTTGAATATAGCTCACAACCTCACCTTAAATCCAAGGTTATAATCAAGATAATTAAAAGATTTTAGCTAAATATTGAATGTTATAACATCATGCATAACATTTTATTTAACTCTTGAATAGGGATGGTCTCCATTCTTGCACGATTAAAGAATGCTTCACCTTTGAGGGCATCCCTTGTTGTGGAGAACACCTCCTCCTATTGATTTAGCCCACAACCTTATTTCATCATTCATTTAGGCATAATTATCCTAAGCCTTAGCCTAAATGATTGTGTCAAAAATGATTTAAAAGATTGTAAATTTTGCATTAGTCTAAGTCATGTTTTCATGCCAGTCATGATCTAGTCTCTTAGGGAGTGAGTTTAAGACTCAAGTTTTCCTTTTTGATTACATAATAGTCTAGCTATCTTGCACTTTCATAAGACCAGCCTACATAGTTTTAAAGTGTATGCAGTGTTAGTTGGCGGCCACTCTAGACGGTTGTAAGTCTAGAAGAGTTAGGATGGGTTTATCATCTCTTGTGGAGGTAAACCACTATATCCCATTTTTATATTAGACTTAAGTCATACTTTTAGATTGTGCTAAAGAATCCTAGATTTAGGTTTTGAGGAAACTTGTTTCCTTCGAGCTACGAGTATAAGTCTTCACCTCTTAGGAATTTCTATAATCTTGTGTTTATGGATTAGAATACCAAGCATTCTAATAAAGATTCTAGCTTAAACAAAAGTAAATTCTCTCTTTTAAATTTGTAAAGCCTCACTATAAGGTAGATTGGGGCACTTTCTTGGCTTCTTAGTATCAGGAGTACTCCCTACTTATCCTCCTTTGGAATCTATAAATAAGTCTACCCATTTGACTTTCATGAATACCCAATCCTATGATAGTCTAGCATTGAAATCTTCAAAGATATTTATTGACTACCTTAATCGAGAGTTTTCTTAGGAAATTCCTATTTTCTAGGATGTAATTAACTATGAAAGCTTGCTTCCATAGGAAACTAAAGAACCTGGCATAAAATAAACCCTATTCTACCTCTCTATGAAAGGTAAGAGAAAGATCTCTAGTATTTTAGAAGACCCATCTACCTAAGAAGTCATTATTAGTTGATTAAGTCCATTGTAGGGTGATGCTTCCATCTTTTGAGATAATACCTTAATATCGTACTTGATCACTTCAAAAAGTACCCTCTAAGATCTGCATGGTGTCCACATGACTCCAAGTTAAAACACCACAAGTCCTGAAGTGTTAAATATCCATTAAATATTTGACTATTTGTAGGATTCACAATCATTTAAAAGAAAATATGGGTAAGGCAACCAATCAAAATATACTTAGCACTAGGCAGAAAATTATGTAAAGGATTATTTTAGTTATATTTGTCAAGGCATGGAGGGTATAGCATTTTTACTCTTAGTTGACAGTACGAGTTTAAAATTAATTTCACAACTTAATTTAATATAATACATAATATAAAAATTTTATAAACTTTTAATATTATTTTTAAAATTAAGAACAACACCTATATTTTCTATAAAAATATAAAAAATATAAAAAGTAGCCTTTTTAATATTTTTGTAAAATAATAGATAGTTATTTGAGTTAAGAAATTTATATTTTGTTGGATAAAAATCAAGTTTTAAAAGATTCATACTTAAATTAATATAAAATTAATATTGAATTTTGCTCTACTCCTCACAGGAATGATACTCTATTCATTATATATAACTTAATGCAACATGTTCACTTGGGTATCACTTGGATTAAAAGTAAAATGGTAATTTTTATTAAGTTAATATTAATTTCTTTGAACTATTTTTTATTCAAAATTTCTATTGATTGTATGTGTGTTGTGTATTAAATGTGAAATCTCTTTGTACTTATTTAGTGTACTATTATTTTAGCTTTAAACCAAAGTTATGGTTTATAAATTACGCATGTGTAGGGACAAAACTATAGAATTACTATTGTTGAACTTAGAAATTGATCAACTTTGCAAGAAAATTAGAAAAGAAAAGAGAAATCAAGTAACAACACTAGCAATAGACAATCAACCAATAGCAGAACCATCTAGCTACATCGATAGTATATGGATGCATCAAAGTATTGCTAGAATAACTATTCAAGTAGGTTATTTTGAACTAAAACTATCCATAATTCAAATACTTAAAAACTACCAGTTTAGGGGTTCACCTACTGATGATCATAATATGTATATTTCCAATTACTTAGAAATTTATACACTATTTAAATACAATGTGTAATGATGCAACTATTAGATTAAGATTATTCTCTTTATCTATGAGAGACAAGGCTAAAATGTGGTTAAATTCACTTGTTCAAGGATCTATAACAACTTAGAATGAGTTAGCTCAAAAATTTCTAGCAAATTATTTTCCATCTTCTAAAACTGCTAAGCTAAAAAATGATACTACATCAATTATACAATCAGATAATAAATTTATATATGAGGCTTGGGAGAGGTATAAAGAATTTTTAAGGAGATATTCTCATCATTCATTACTTGATTGGCTTATCATCCAATCATTTTATAATGGCTTAGTAGGATCTCTATGGACTATCATAGATGTTACAGTTGGTGGTAGCCTGATGTCAAAACTTTTTGAGCAAACTTGTGCTTTAATAGAGGAAATGACAACTAATAATTTTCAATGGCCTTGGGATATGTTAAACCCTATGAAAGTAGCCACTTTTAACAATAATGATATAATTACAATGTTGACCTCACAAGTAGCATTCCTATCTGAGAAATTAGATAATTTAAAAATTAATCAAAATATTAATAAGATAAATCTAGTGGGAGAAAATGGTGAAACGTTTGTATTAGAAGATCAAACTAATCAATGATTAGAAATACTTAACTATATCTCAAAAAAAACTAAATTATCCTTATTCAAATACATTCGATCAGGGTTGGAAGAATCACCCAAACATTTCTTAGAATAATAATGGAAATTTTAATCAAAATGAAAAAATGGGAAGTTGAAGCAATTAGAATTATAACCTTTAAAACTCTAACTTTAGACTTATCATTCCACTAAGATATTCTCTATAAAATACAACTAAGGAAAAGAAACCTACTTTAAAAGAATTAGTGATACAAATGGAAACTCAATTATGAAGCCAAGGAGCTTCAACTAGAAATTTAGAAATTTAATTAGGGAAATTAGCTAATAACCTTATAAATAGACCTTAATAGAATTTATCTAGTTACACAGAAGTAAATCCTAGAGATAAAGGTAAAGAATAGTGTAAACTAATTGAATTATGAAGTGGAAGGAAATTAAAATAATTAAAGCTAGAAGATAAAAATGAAGAAAATAAAATATTAGTTACAGAAGAAAAAAAGAAATAAAAAATAAAAAAAAAGAAAAAAGAAATTAAGCAAAAAGAGAAGAATTTAAGAAAATGAGAGAAAGATCGCTACCTCCATTTCCCCTAAGACATCAAAAATAAAATATGGATAAGCAATTTTTAAAATTCTTAAAACTATTTAAGAAATTATCCATAAATATACTATTTACTGAAGCCTTAGAACAAATGATTTTGTATACTAAATTTTTGAAAGACATTCTATATAAATAAAAAAAATTAAGAGAAAATGAAATAGTTTCTCTTACAAAGAATATAGTGCAATAATTCAAAGAAAATTACTTTAAAACTTAAAAAATCCATGGAGTTCTACTATTCCTTTCCTATAAGGGATTTTTTTTTTTTTTTGGAAAAGCATTATGTGATTTGGGGGTTAGCATAAAATTAATGCCTTTATCAATTTTCAAGAAATTAGGATTAGGAAACTAAAACCTATAAGTGTAACTCTACAGTTAGCAGATAGATCTTTGACTTATCCTAAGAGCATAATTGAAGATGTTTTAGTTAAGGTTGAAAACTTCATATTCACTATAGATTTTATAATATTATATATGAGGAAGATAAAGAAATATCTCTAATTTTAGGTTGACTTTTTAGCTACTCGAAGAATTATGATAGATGTTCAAAAAGCATAATTTATCATGAGAGTAAATGTTCAATAAGTTAAATTGAATGTATTCAACTTTATTAAATTTTGTATGATAGAAATGAAGAATGTTAAAAAATTGAATTAAGTGAAAATAAAATAAAAAAGAATTAGTTTTTAATATCATAAAAAATTTTATAAAATAAAAATGGAAACAAAGTTTAGAATAGCTCTCTTTTGTCATGTCACCAAGGTGTCTGCTTAGTAGTAACCTAGCTAAAATGAATGTGTGCAAAGTTTTGAATTATGTTGTGAGGCTGAAAATAGAAAAATTAACAATATTTCAATCACATCATTTTCATTATGTACTTTGCACCAATAAGTGAATAACTTCTTCATAATCCTAACCATTTTCTATATAATTGGTCTACATAGCATATGAGACATCTATCAACCCATAAAAAGAATTAATCTAAGTGCTATTAAAAAAACTTATTTATCTCTAACAAAACATATGTTGTCCACATCTTCTAGAATATTAGCATAAAATTCTCAGACCAATGGAAAAAATGTAGAACTAGGCTATTTCACCAATATCTACAATCTTCTTGTGATCAGCTTTTCCTCAATGTGACCACTCAATGCATCTAAACCTCATCATAGGATGCAAGGTATCGAAGAGAAGGTTTTTCTTAAAATATTTTGCTATTACATGTGAACAGAACTTTCTCACATCATAGATCTAATAGGGTGCCATGAAAGAAGAGTTACCTTCTCATCTTCACAATCCTCATTATGCCCACCATGGTTGTTGAGAAGGAGAAGATGAGGAAGAAATTGATAAGGAGAGGGATTAGTAGATTGAGATTGAGAGCCATCCCAATCCCCTTAAGTATAACCCTTCTCAAAAAACATATGGGGCTCTTTTTTATTTAATTACTTGTCCAAACTTTCTTAGAGTTATTTGAATTGTTATCTCAATAAATATATTTTATGGCTCACATTAAGTCATCTCTCTTTTCTTGCATAAAATGATAAAAACATCAATATCAGCTAGCTTTCACCTAAGTGCTATTTTTACCATCTAGGTGCCAAGTAGAAGATAGCCAAGAACATATGGAATTATGAAAATACAAGTGTTAGTTCCTAAGAACCAACAAATAATTCTTTTTGGCATATTTTATTGTGTGAGACAGTGAGCTTAGCACCTAGCATTATGTGTGGTACCTATGCAATAAGCAGAAAATGTTTTTTTATTTAATTAGGAGTAATTTAAATAAAAAAAGGTAGAATTAAATAAAAAGAAATTTTGAAAATGAAAATTGGATTTCCTCCCAATAAGCGGTTGGTTTAACGTCATCAGCCAGATTCCTTTTTTTTCTTAATCAAGTCTGAGAGCAAATGTTGTTGTAGCCATTTTAAGTTTGACATTGCCTCTTTTAGATACTCTTTAACTATCAATCTAGCCATCCATATTTACCTTATTTTAACTAGGGATCCTTTTGGTAAGGAGTTCTATTTCTTTTTTCTATAGGCCTTACATGGCCTCCCATTTTTTCTCTTTGTTGCATTCTCTTCCTTCCTTTCACTTAAGTTGCTCTTTTCTTCTCTATTATTAACTCATCATTTTTCTTCTTATTGATATAAAGTTCATTGCAACTATCTTTCTTAAGTAGTATCTTGTGATTCTTATACACTTTAAAGATTTGCATTTCATTTTCAATTCTCAACTATAAAACTCTCTTTTGAAGTTCAATATGAGCTTTTCTTATGGCTGAAAATGGTCTTCCAAAATAATGAAACAGTTAGAATCATCATCATCTAGATCAATAAGAAAATCTATTAAGAAGATAAACTTGCATACTTTCACAAAAACATCTTTCATGATCCTTTCAGGTTATTTCACTAAGTTGTCTGCAAGTAGAAGAGATATAGTGATGGGTTTTGCTTTCCCTAGCCCAACCTTCTTAAAGACTAAAATTTGCATTTGATTGATGCTTGCTCTAAGATCACACAAGGTGTTTTCAAATTCCTCCGATCCTATATTTCATGGGATGGTAACACTACCCAGATCTTTCCTCTTAATAGGCAGCTTTTCTTGAGCATGACAATGCATCCTTCTATCAAAGCCACCAATTCATGGTCTTTAGTTTCTTTTTCATGGTCACTTCAGAGAAAAACTTTTTTAAGTGGTATAAATAGCTAAATTTAATTTTTCATGGTTATCTTAGAATGTTTAATTATGATATGGAGTTGTTGATAGAATGATAATGGATTTTGGGTAAGACCAAAACTAGTCCACTTCGAGCTAGTTTGGGATGATCTGAAATATCTCTTTTAAGAAATGGCTTAAGTTAATATAAATAAGGGAAAATAATGGTGAAAGGTTGGTTTAAGATGGAAAGTTATGATCTAAAATATTTGGTGGAGTTTTGTGAGGTTTAACATATTATAATGGTTGAAATCAAAAGACAAGGTAGTTATCCACATAGTTTGGGTTAAAAGTTTTCAAGAAGGTGTTAGAGTGGTTTTGAGGACTTTGATTATGGTTGGCTTGACTTAGATGTTAACTACTATGTAGGAGGGTATGTGATAATTTTGAGAGAATTTTTTAGAGGGGATTAGGGAGAACTTATAAGATAAAAATCAACAAGGAAAGGCTAAGCTAGACCACCAAGCACTAACACAAAGAGAATAAAATTCTCTAAAATAAGTTTATCATTCCAAAGTAGAAGACTTTCATTGCAAATCTACCCATTTTATAGGGATTACAAAGACCATCATTAAAAAAAAAGAATAGGGAAATTTTTGGGGGAAAAGGGGTAGGTGGCCATTAATAGAAGAAAGTTCCAAACACCAACATCAATTCATTTTATCTTTCATTATTTAAGTAACGAGCATCCCATACAAGTTCAAAAAGTAAAAAAAGTATAACTTATAGAAACTGAATATAAAATTTAAATAATATAATTCAAAATCTAACTTTTTCTTCATGATTGTACTCTTATGATAGGTTGGTTGGGCTCTTATTTAGGCTCTTTCTTGGGATCTTATAGTTGGTTCTTCCTTATTTGAGTATATTGATGTTCTTGGGATTCTATTTTGATTTCCATAATTGGGCCTTATATATCTTGATGACATCTTATTGCTTGATTTGGCAAATAGCCATATGGATGATGAGGAGTATAACAAAGTAATCCAACTAATAATTACAACTCACGAGAGGGAATCAACTTGAAAGTAGCCCTTAGAGCAACTCTTGAAAGATAGGTTTTGAGTTAGAAGATAGATAAGAGAAGAAGATAACTTGCTATGTGAGAAAATGTGTTAATGCATATGTGCAACTTTCAGATATTCACAAACTCATCATCTGCAAGGCAAGAATTTATAGCCAATCATAACCACATCATTATGGGTAGAGTCCATTCAAAATAAAGAGTATTTCAAGTGACCACCACTCAAGCTTGATGGAGTTCAAGATCACTCAAGGTATTGCTTGTACCATCACGATCATAGAAATGACACTAGGGAGAATCAGTATTTGAAAAGTTTGGTGGAGAAACTTATTAGCATAAAATGCTAAAGGAGTTCATAAGGATGTAAAGAAAACAAGTTGTTGAGATAGGCAATGAACCCACCCCCACTCATGTGATTCATATCACTAAGGTTGTACCCATTATATTTGATGGATATAAAATGTCATCAAGGCGAGCAACCCTAAGCCACTGTTAACTGCATTTTTGGATGAGGTTGACATCCATCCCAATCTTAGTAATTAAAGTCCCTAATATTAAATTAAAAGATTCTTAATTAGGCACTTAGGACACTATATCTAGTAACTAGGTATATAACCCAAATTAAAATAATAAATCAAAATTGAAATAAAATCTAACTTAAAAAGTCAAATACCTTAAAGTCAGAGCCTAGGTCAACCTAATGAATGACCTCATCCAATTGGATTAGGTGAACCTAATCAAACTTAAAACATAATTAAGTTCAATCAAAAATCAAGATTAAATAATACTTAATTTAGCATGGTTAACCCAATTAGACTATTTAAGCTCAAATTCACTTAAGTATAAAGGAAATCAAAAAAATTAAATTAAATCAAAATCAAATAAAAAAAGTATATAATAACTGAACGAACATAAACTAACACAAAACTAAATCCAAATGGGACACAAAGTCGCTAATTAGGTCATTTGAGCTAAGTTGACCCATGTAAGCCCCACCAAATTAAGCCATTTTGAAGGCTTAAAATCATAGAATATCCAAACACAAATTTAAATAAATCTAAATTTAAAGAAAATTCAAATGAGTTAATTGAGTCAATTAGACTAAGTGAACTCGAAGGGACTCTATTAAGTTAAATTAAAATTAATTCAATTCAAAAATCAAAATCGTTTCAAATTTATATTTAAACATGATTTAATTTTCTTTAGAATTAATTTGATCATTCCCGTTAAGCCCAAAATGGTCAAAATCAAAATTAACCCCAAATTAATCTAAATCAATTACTCCAAATCACCTCAAAAACTTAACAAAATATGATTGGAGCTTAAACATGCCTTGATGAGCTAATTGGACATTTGACTCAATTAAACCCATTTACAGCCAAAATGGGTCAAGTTAAGTCAAATTCAAAATCAAGCCCAAATTAAATGAATATAACTAATCATAAATATTATAAATGGTCATTTGAACATAATTAAACACAAATCTAAATCCCAAAGTGGCCATTTAGGCAAAGAGACCCAATTTGACCCACCTTTTAGGTCAATTAAGTCAAAATAGCCCAAATTAAATTGAAATCCCATGTGGCATGGATGAATTTAACTCTAAATCAATCAAAGATTATTGAAGTCATCATTGAATGCCAATTAATTAAGTGAGATCAGCATAACTCAATCTAACTCAAATCAAGCTCAACTAAATCAAACTCAAAACACTCAACACTCATACTCCTACCCATCTCAAATTAGCTTAGCCTAACCTCTTAGCTCACCATGGTTTGACTTGATCAATCAACTAACAAGCTTAAGGGGTGTTAAGGTGATGCCATAAGGTGAAGAAGTGTCGTGCATGTGGTGTGAAATAATGGGGAGGAAAAATGCCAAAAAAATTACACATAAAGCCAAATACCCATTCTTCTTTTCATTCTTACATTCAATTAACTTGAGCTTATCTCAATCAATTGACCACCTATTGGAGGAAACTTCCAAACCTAGCAAACATCGTGGTTAGCCACCCATTATATCCTCCCATGAGGAGGAGTTTGACCAAGTATGAAGAGAAGAAAAGAAGGCTTCTCTTCCCATGCAAAATACACCAACACATTTTAGAAGTCAATAGGAATGCAACTGAGTCATCCCTGTGTTCCCCAACATAAGCTAGCTAGAGATTAGCCAAAGTCGATGGCAAAGGTAACAGCTAAACATGGAAATGGGGAGGAGCATTCCTCCCTCAAAATTGATTATCCCTACACATTTTAGAGGTGAAGATGAACACAATCAACCCCTCACTCGAGAACCTCAATGATGATGAAAAATAGGATTACTATGAAGTTTTTTAAATACCTCCAAAAAAATTTTAAAATTATTAGTCAAGTTTTTCTCTTTAGAATTTTTAAGGGTAAGCAAGTAGCAATACATATGGTGGTGGATTGTTCAGGAATAACTTTGATTTGAAATGCCCTTCATTATCCTCACCCTTTCTTTATTGAGCCTTGTCCTCCATTTCATCAGGCCTCTTCAATCCCACAACATCTTTATTTGACTTTATTATTTTAAGCTTCTTCTAGCTTTTAAGATCTTTAAAATATTACCCACCTCAACAAGATAGTTTTGATGTGCCCCATTGGGATCACCTCTATGTTGTTTGGAAGCTTTCCCAATTGATGTCTAACAACTATTATGAAAGCTAACCAATATAAAACTTAATGTTCTTGATGGTCGTCTCTTATCTTTGAGTGAGACATCATGCATTTGAATTATAGCATCTATATGGTCTATGAACTTAATGGTACTAGCTGTCGATTATGCTAATGCCTCATTTATTGGTGATTCTTATAATTTTTGTATTGAGGGCCTAGTTATAGAGTGAAGCTAGATGGCTAGTGTATACCTAAAGTAGCGGGTAGGCCCAAGCGAGCCTACATGTCAAGATAAAAGTACTCACAAAAAGGGTACTCAACAACCCAGTAAATGTATACTCACCGAAAGGTGCATTTGATAAGGGAAGATAGATCTAACCCAGTGAACCAAAAGACATAGAGAATACTGACCCAAAGGCAAAGCATAATCAAACTCACCAACCTCTAGTGACTATGTAGAGGAAAAACATAATTACTCTTTTATGCCCCATCCTTACGCAGACTCGCTCAGCACCATCAGCTAGTGTAGGAATTCACTTGTATTAAATTTATCTTATATGATCTTTCTATGTTTGGTCATCCCTTAATATTATAAATGACAAAATTCTTTCTTATAAGGAGACCTTTTGGCTTTCACTCTAAACCCCCATATTTTGTACTCATATTATAAGCGATAAAAATTATTATTCTCTTTAAATTGTACTACTTTCCTATCTTCTTGTTAGCAATCTTTCTATCTGACATTTCACAAGTATCTCAAAATGTTCTTCCTCCATTCACAAAAAAAAATTAAACCTTAATTGAACTTGATTGAAGAAACATACCTTAAACAAACAAACTAGATCAAGATGTAATAAAAATAAGGAAATCAAAAGAAGAATTTAAAAATAAATAAAGTATTCATTAAATTAAACCCAACTCAAAATAAATCATTTAAAGGAATCCAAAAGAGGTTAATTAAGATGCCTAAAATCTTAGATAAACCCCTTAGAATGAATCCTCACTTTAACATGAATATTTCATTCTATTAGGACTTGGATGCTGAATAAAATGGGTTCCACCTAAAATGGAACTTATTATATTCTTCATTCTTGAAAACTTAATTTCATCTTAATGTATTATGCACTTAGAATGAAAATAAAATTTTAAATTATTAAATCACTTAAATTTAAACTATCCCATGGCAAATTAAACTAATTTTAAGATTAAAAGAAGTTAAAAGAATAAAAAAATCATAATTAGCAACATATGCTATATAGTCTAAACACTCGAGGTTCATAGTTACTGGTCCAAAGGAGGTCTTGATACCTCAAATCTCTAGACAATTACATGTACTTATAAAGTGAAATTATAAAAATTAAAAATCTCAAAATTAAATTAAATTAAATCTTGGAAACCCAAATTAAAACTTGAACTTAAAAAGATCTAGTATAGTCTTACCACACAAGCCCATTTTCTTCACACACTAGAATGTTAGGTCGCTAACCCTATATTTAGGTTAGGTCAATCTATGATGTTATGTAGTGTGAGGCTTTTATTTTTTTTGTGGTGTAATGTTTTAGAGTAGATGCCTAGGATTGTTTACCCATTAGACTATATGGTAGGACATTCTTTGTAGAACTAATGTTGTCTTCTACAAGGGGGCTATGTTAAAAGGGACCACCATATATATATATATATATATATATATTACAGGTATGCTTAAGTACCTAAGTGTAGCCCAATAAAATAGGTAAACTTGGCAAGAAACTAATGCTAAGCCCCATATGTTTGCAAATATGACTGTCGGTGTATTTTTTTGCATTTTCTAATGTTTATTTTGTAGGGCTTAGACTTTTTTTATTAATTTTAAATGTAATTTGAGCCTAGAATTAAGTTAGGATCTATGAGGTCTAGAAATAGGAGCTAGCCCTACCAGTAAATGGTACAAAGATCCTCTATGAAGACAATGGGGGTCCCTGAAGACCCATATATCTAGACTTTAGTTCTAGGTCAGGTTGTATAAGGGTAGAGCTTGACTGGTGATTTTCTCTTTCTTCTTGGCTATACAATGGTACCCGCCATAATGCCCTATTCTTTAATTTAAATTATCTTAATTTATTTTGGGTGTGTAATAGAATCATTATACTTTTCTAGGTTTATTTATATGTTGTTCTTGTTGTGATTAATGCCTAGATGTTAGGCTCTTAGAAAAACTAAATTTTCTACCCAATCTAAATCTAAATAACTTAAACAAAAAATAAAGAAATTCAAAACTTCACATTAATTAAAACCTTAGGAATAACTTAAAAATAATTAAAAATAATTAGCTTTTGTGAATCATGCTAGCATATTATTCTAAATCTATGAATTGGGTGCTTCACCCATTGCACATAAAGGGCATCTGACCTTTGGGCATGACTGCCTTCTTGGGGAAGTCTACTTTCTCTTCTTGATTTGTCCCATGACTACTTCTAATAACATGTCATTTAGGCATAAAATGCATTCCCCCAAACCTTAAATTAATCATGAGTAAAAAATATTTAAAAGCTAAAATATGTTGCATTAGTTAGGATCATTTCATACCCAAATATGATCTTAGAGATTAGGGAGTGAGTCTAGATTACTATATTCATCCCTAAAATACAATTGCCTAACAATATTGCATACATAAGACTTGGTATCATGGATTTAAAATTGCTTAATTTGTGTCACCTAGTAGCCCTTCTAGGTGAGTTATAAGTCCACAATAGTTAGGAATAGGTTTCCTTGCTCAAGTGAGAGAAAGACCCAATAATTCTTGAAAATGAAACTAGGCCAACCCTCTGACTTATGTTAAAAGTAATTATAGAATTATGATATAAAGCATCCTATTAGACTAAGCCTTCATCCTTAGCCATTTTTATAGTCTAATGCTGATAAAATCTAAGTCCGAGAGCCAAGAGCCTCTTATGGTTTTCTTCTTCTCCTTGGTCAGCCAGGGCTAATTGATGTCCTTGGAGGCTAGCTTCAAGGATCCTCAGTTATTTAACAACTATTCAAGGCTTGAGGAGGTGGAATGCTATGGAAATTAGGGATTATACAAATTGGATTTGGCTTCATGTAATCCCTCTTTCCCATTGTATATTCGATCATTTTGGATGCATTTGGACTTAATTAATCCACTTTATATTGGCTTCCAATCATCCTAAATTTATTTTAGGATGGGTTTTAGTGCATTCCAAAAGAATGGTTTGAATCAATTATGCCATTTAAGAAATTTTGATGTAATTTGAGCTAACTCATTTCATTTAGTGGATTAGGACTAGGTTAATTCTACTTTTACATCAATTTTATCCTTTATATGTTTTTAATTAATGAATTTCAAGGAATTTATAATTATCCAAGAGTTCATTCCATATTAAACCCCTTTATGGCTTAAGTGGGCTAGGTTGGGTTGGACTGGATTGAGTTAAATGGGTTATTTTCCTCCAGTATAATGTACTTGGTTTTCAATTATGTTGATCCAAGGATTTGGAATGCATTGTATCAATCAATTTCATTTACTTAAGGTTTAAAACCCAATTTGGTCCACCTTAGTTTTAAGGGTAAAGCTTGAGTTATGTTTGAAATTGATTGAGTCAAATAACCCAATTAGATTATTTTTGGACCCCAAGCATGCTTAAACACATGTTTGGGAAGATTTGAAGTGAATGATTTCAATTAATTTCAATTAATTTCAATTTTATTTTAATTTGAACATGTGACCCAAATTGAGCTTAATGGGTTAGGTTTGGGTTCATTTGGGTCAAATGACCAAATTGGTCAAATTAGGCCCAATGATGGGTTGAAGTATGTTTAATTATCATTTCCAAATAATTTTGGAATATTAATTTAGGTTAGTTTTTATTTTATTTGAGTTTGAACCCAATATGGTCCATTTAGGCCCATTCAAGTCAAATGACCTATTTAGCCTAATTAAGGCCTTATTGAATTGATATTCTCTTAAATTCATGTTCAAACATGGATATATTACCATTTAGACCATTGGGATGATTTTATTTGGTCAAATTTTGGTGAGTTGATCTTTGACTTGGTGGGACCCACTTAAGTCAAACTTATAACAAAAGGGTTAACCACTTTTTGACCTTAATTTGGATTTGGATTTATTTTTGTTTTTAAATTGATTCCATGGTTGTATTTTCTTTTATTTGCATTTTTATTTAGTTTGAATTTCTTTAAGTTTAAATGGTTTTAAGACAAAATAAGATAATTAGGTTAATTACCCTATTCACCTTAATCTAAGTTCAAGTGTCTTTAGATTTCAATTTCTTTAGATTAGGATTTGAATTTGGTCTAAGTCTATTCAATCTTCTTGAGTTGGATTAGATCCTAGAATGGTGCATTAGGCCACTAAGTGAAGTGTCTTTGGTATCTAATTAAAAGATTCCTAATCTGGGATTAGGTATCCTAATTATTAATTTTAGAAGTAATGTTAACCTCATCCAAAAATGAGGTCAACATGATGGACAATATAGATGTGTTCATCTTGTCAATAGTGGAGATGCTAGCCATTGACATCAATATTGCTTGTCATTATTTGAATGTTCGCACTGGTGCACAACCTGTTAAGTAAAAAAATAAGGAAAATAGTAGCCATATACACCGAGCCTATCAAAAAGAAGATCATTAAATTTCTAGAAGCTAATTTTATTAGAGAAGTTCAATACCTCGAATGGGTGTCCAATTGATTGATGGTGTAAAATTCAAGTGGCAAATGGAGGATGTGTGTTGACTTCACCAACCAAAACTCTACATGTCCAAAAGATAGGTATCCTTTCCCATGAATAAATGAGCTTGTGGACTCAATGATCAAATTCTTAGTAAACAGTTTTCTCAATGCATTTTTAAGATATCATCAAATTTAGATGTGCCCTATAGACTATGAGAAAAAGGATTTTATTACTATTAAAAGACTATAATTTTATAGAGTTATGCCTTTCAGACTAAAAAATACCGAAGTGACCTACTAAAGACTCATGGATTGAGTGTTCAAAGTGTAAAAGAGGAGAAATATGGAAGTTTATGTTGATGATATGCTAATTAAAAGCAAGTCATCAATGCAGCATATCTGAGACCTTGAGGAGATATTCATCACACTTAAAAGATACAACATGTGCCCTAATACTTTGAAAGGAATCTTTAGTGCAAGTGTAAAAACATTTTTGGGGTTTTTCATTATCCCTAAAGAAATAAAAAAGAATAAGTTGAAGGCTATACTCGACATCCTCTCAGCCAGAAATATAAAAAAAGCACAGCAACTTATTACACAAGTAGCAAGACTAAACAGGTTCATCTCAAAAGCTGGGGAACGTTGCTCATTATTTTCAAAGTTCTCAAGAGAGCAAGAAAGTTCAAGTGGGCCCCAAAATGTGGTCCATATTCATCATTGATAACTCGCTAGAATCTATGCTCACTAAGCATGATCACTCGAGGAGATTGCTCAAGTAGTCTGTAGAACTGATCGAGTTTGACATATCATACTTGCCTTGAACCACAATCAAAACTCAAGTACTCAAAGATTTTTTTTTATTGACTATAGTAGCTCATAAGATAATCAATTAAATTCAACTTTAGGTGACAAACAATCATGTTGAATACAAAGCTTTACTCGTTGGGTTAAGATTTGCTAGAGTACTTGAAGTTACACATGTGGTAGCTTATTCAGACTCATTGCTTCTGGTAAAATAAGTGAAAGCAGCATATAAAGTTTGAGATGAATCTTTGATAAAAAATTTGCCTAAAGTAAAGTAGCAACAAGAATATTTCAAGATTGAGGAAATTCTTATAGAAGAAAACTAACTTGTTGACCTATTATTTAGGGCTATCCTGAGCATGCAGTCATCCAACTCACTCAACTGAGTACCAAAGAAGAAGAGCTATCATGAATACTTGCTAAACTGAGTCAACCCCAATAAAAAGTACTAAAAAAATTGATGAAATTAAAGAAATGATGAAGGACTTGCAGAGGTTGAAAATTAGAGCAACCTAATACCTATTGATAGGAGATGAGCTATTCTAAAGGTTAGTGACCTCACTCAACCTTAGATGTGTGAAAGAAGCAGAATAAAAGAAAATCTTAGAGAAAATCCACTCTAATGAGTGTGGAAGCCACTAAAGAGAAAGGACACTCACCAATAAAATTTTAAGGCAAGGGTATTTCTAGCCCACACTGCGAAAAGATATTGAAGTGTTCATGAGAAGATGTATACAATGCCAAAAATTTGTAGCACCAACCGTCATAACCTTTGCAACCCATCGCTAGTTCTCGGTCATTCGCCATTTGTGTAATGAATCTGATAGGCCATTGCAAGTTGCCAGTAAATAAACAAAGTTCATCTTAGTCATGATTAACTATTTCAGTAAGCGAGTCAAAGCAATGCCACTTACAAAAATTACCTCTTATGTAATAAGCTATTTTATTTGGATAGGCATTATTTATAGGCATGGTTTACTATTAACAATCATCGCTAATAATGGCCTCAATTCATTAAGAGAGACCCAAAGGAATTCTGAGTCTCAAGGAATCATGCTAAAATTCACATCAATCAATCACCCATAGAGTAATGGACAAGTGAATGCTGCTAAAAAATACTCAACTTGCTCAAGAAAAAGATCGAAGGTGCAAAAGCTAAGTGAGTAAACACACCACCCATTGTACTCAAGGCACTCAAAACAACTCCCACTAATGCAATCAAACAATCACCCTTTACATTATCGCATGGGATAGATGTTGTCCTACCAGTCGAGTATGATGTCCAAAGTTAAAGAGTCCTAACAATGGAAAGAATGGGGGATGAAAATGGTCATACAAGAAAACATGAAGGATTTTATCCTTAATGGAAAAATCATTTGTACTCAACATGTTCAAAGAACCCATTTTAATAATAAAGTTTCATATCAAATAAGGCAAGAAAATAAAAAAATGATGGTGAAACAATACTATAAGAAGGACAAGATTTTAAAGGTGACAAGTCCATCTCAAGCAGTAGTGAAAACTTGAGTAGGACACCCAAATACTCGATATGTCATTCTTGGCCCAAGAAGACTAGTCTGATAATATGTCCTTAAGATAGTGTAAAATTAACACCTCGTAAGGTCATCAATTAAACTCAAAAAAAAGACCAACTCTCTTAGTTGGTAACTTAAAAAAACAACATTCCATGTGGTTGGCTCTATAGTATAAGATTGACACCCTATAAGATCAACAACTAAACTCAAAAAGAATTAACACTCTATGAAATTAGTTACTATAGTGTGACTGACACCCTGTGAGGTCAACAACTAAACTCAAAAAAGATAAAAACTCTATACAATTGGAAACTATATTGTATGACAAACACCCTATGAGATCAACAACTAAACTCAAAAAATACCAACACTCTGAGTGGTAGGTGATTAAAGTGTAAGACCACCACCCTAAGAGGTTAGCCACTAAACTCAAAAATACCAACACTCCATACAGTCGGTGACTATAGTGTATGATCGAAATTCAATGAGGTCGTCAACTAAGAAAAGAACAATTCTCTAATTGGAAAGTCAAGGCTACCCCTCAAAAAGGGACAACTAATTTAAAATGTGACTATATAAGGAATGATATCTCATGTGATCCATGATAAGCATCAAAAGTTAGGTAGAGTTATTCATGCATCAATAAAAGAGTAACAATCTAACGAGTATACATAAACTCGCAATCCTAAAGGACCATAAAGGAGGTTCTTGCAATTGATTTATGGCCCAAAATATTCCAAGTCACCCAATTCATTGAAATAAGCAAGCATCATCCTAACAAGTATACATAGATTAGCTATGACTATCCAGAGAAGATTCTCTCAAATAACCAAAGATCATAAATGAGTTTAACACTACCTACTTCATCCCAAGTCCGATGCAAAAAGTGGAGGGTTGCTAGGTAGTACCAAATAAAAGAAATTTGTCGTAAATAATTATGACATGACGATCACCCATGAAAATTTCCACTAATCAGTGTCTCAAATATTCTAAGTTATAAATAGTGTCATTCACACAACAACCAGTGAGTATCAGCTCAATAATAGAACATTCATTTAAAAAAACTCAGTAAGAAAATAAATCTAGTCGTTATTCAGATAAGTATACTTGACTAGAAATGTATGTGTGATTTTTATTTCACATAATATATTTTAATAGTCAAGTGAGTAAAATATAGGCATCCAACTCACCAAAAATAATTACAAAAAAATAAAGAATGAAAATATGTGTCAACTCAAACTGTTCTCATCGTCGACATCTGAGTCTGTGAGTGCGAGTACATTTAAGAACTCTAAAAATATTGCATCAAGATGATCATGTTTCACCAACTTTGTAATAACCAAGTGGGCATCATCCTTGAACTTCTACTGTAAAAGATCTTGGTACTCATCAAAATTGAAAAACCTAGTGAACTTAGCTTCTCTCATCTAAAACTCTTTAGTTTAACGTGAGAGTTCCTCCTCTAATTCTCTCTTCGCCTCCATAAAGCGAGTGAGCTCCATGATCACCCTCTCCTTCTCCTCTTCTTAGAAAACAACCTCAACCTGAAGATCCATGTGCTTGGCTTCAAGAGTTGTCTGCCACTTCTTTGTGCTCACTAATTAGGACTTACTCGCAAAGGCCTCCTTCATCTTCTCAAAACATTTATGGAAAATCTCCTAGGTTGACTGCCATGAGTAGTCATGATAGTATGTAACATGTGAGCATTAGAAAGGTCACCCAAAATATTGTCAAATCCCATGAGAAGTTGAAAGAGTCAAGCTCATAGGGTTCACGGGTGGGCTCATGCAAGCTTGGAGGGTAATTATCCCCGAGGCCTTCCTTATGCTCTTCCTCCTCTACAGACTCACTACTCTATTGGTGATAGTGATGAGTCAAGCTCGTGACTTATTTCTTGAATTTTTAGAAGCTGTACTTGGCCTTGACTCATCAACAGTCTTAGTGGGAGTCGCACTAGACTCCCCCTCCTCTTCCTCCTCACTAACCTCAAGAGAGAGGTCTATTCCTAAGTGCTAAACACTCGCTCACTAATCTCATACTCACCTTCCTCAAGGAATTGGAGCACTTTTAGGATAAGCTCGGGGGCAGCTAGAGTCCCCTCTCCAGCAAGTAAATAAGAAGTAAAAAGAATTAGAAGAACAAGTCACTAAAAGTATAAAAGATTAGCGAGTAGAAAAAAAGGATATTACTGAGGAAGGTGAAAACCTTTCCAAAGTGAAGGTAGAGAGAGATGTTCAAACTTGACCTTATAGCCTCTCCATTACTTCCTCCTTCTTCTATACACTCAGCTTACTAAGCTTGATGGCCTTGCTTAGCTAGTAAGGAAGAGGGGTGATTAACACTGGCCACTAATACATGCTATTCACAAATAGAACTTGCAAGTGCTACTTTTGCACCTTATTTTGTAGACCATGAATTTTCAATAAAGTTGTTAAAATTTGTACGGTCCCATCTTGGTGGCCCTCCACCATTGAAGGCTTGACAGAAGAAGTCCAGGCTCCATGGAATGTCCTCTTCCCATAACCTTAAGATGAATGTTATGATGGTTGCCATCGAGTTGGAAAGGACTTGGGAAAGCACCACTCCAAAGAAGTCAAAGATGACAATCCACTTGCAGGGAAGAGGAAGTCAAAACCCAATCTTAAAGTGGGTAAATGGAATGCACAGCTCATGCATCCTCTTCTAGTTGAGGTGCCCTCTCTTCTAGGATACTCATATAGCAAAATTTTGATTAGCATCATAGTATTCGTAAACCATAGAAGTTATGATGGAAGAATGCAACTCAAGAACTTCCTTGATTTGGCTCAGTATAAAAAAGTGACAAACTTCTTCAACAAAGTCATACTCGCTGACAATGAAAAGATGATCAAGATCTACTCGCAAAAAAGTTATGCTCACACATCTCAAGAAGAGAAATAAAGTCCTAACTAATTTAATCAAGAAGAATTTATAAATGCAATAAGAAAAGCATGATAACATCGACATCATATTAAGCATTAAGTGAAGAAATGATTACCTAAATCCTATAAATATCTCAAGAATTAGTTATTATAGGGAAACAATTAATCTGCAATAGTAAAAAATTAAATAGTACTCACAAGAAGAGTAATATAAAAATATATGTCTTTATTTATAGGTAAAAAAATATAACACACTCACTACAACCATAATATATTATTTTTTTCACAATTTTATTGTAGGGTTTGAGTGCTAGTCTTTCGTGAGTCCACTTTTTCACACATAATTGAATGGAAATTCAGGCCAAAAAGGAGAAGAAAACTACTTCACAACTTAATTAATTTCTGAAGTAATGTTATCTCAGCCTTCATGGTCACAAAGTTGATGGTACTCCACCTTCAATGATTATCATCATTGTGACTCTAGCTCTAATTGTTCTCACAGCTTGACTATGTCCTGCTAGGATGAGTCTAAAGCTTCCCTGAAGAAGGCAACATCCCCTCACAGAGTGACAACTTCCAAGGAGTCTACTAATACTTATTGTTCTTCCTCCATGATGTTCCCTGGTCACCGAGTAAACTCACCCTTCATAGACTCTCCATTATCTCTACAAGGAAGAGAGGCAAAACTAACCATCATATCCCTGATGTTGGCAGAAGTGAAGTTGGTTATGGAAACAGGAGCATCAATAATGACCTCGAGCTAAGGACAACTCTTTGCCAAATTCATGTGTGGCATTGATAAAGTCAGCGGCAAAGCTGGAGTCACTACTAATCGGTGAGAAATAAATTCATCAAAAGGAATTTCAAGAAGAGGATTTACTATGTGTCCAACCTTCAAGAAGGGAAGTCACCTATCAAGTAAGTGGAATTCCTCTCTACTTGAGAAATGTCCTAGCAAAGAGCTCTTGAAAAGGTGAAGCAACACTATTAAGTTACCTAGACTATCGAAAGAAATGACCTAGAGGGCTGGTGAATATCCCTTCCCATACTTTGTTGAAGCTTGAATGTTAAGCACACTCAACTATGACCAAAGAAGAAAGTGATATACTTAGATAGAAAAGTCTCCCAGTTTGTAATAGTAAGCAACTCTCACCTCAATAAGGCATTCCTCTACATCCACCTATGAATTAGCTTGCCTAATCATTCGACTCTCCATCACCTTCTTATGCTGAATTAAAGGCTCATATTTCACTTCTTCCTCTTCCTCAGGAATACACACAGATCACACACTCACCATAATAACTTGCTCCTCAGATAAGAGATTGTTAAATTTTCTTCGTGAATCTTAGGAAGTAGTCAAGGAGACGGTTGCTATAGATGGAGTAGTTTAAATGCTCATTGTAGCTACAGAAAGGGCAGTAGCCTCTTCTAACTTTTTCACTTTCTTGGCCTTATTGCAAAGGTCTACCCATAAAATCACAGCATTAATGTCACCATGAGGTCTATTTGCATCTATTACGATTATGTTTTAATAAGTTTTGCAAAGTTGATCATTAGGAGGTAGAACATTTATCCAAAGGAGTAGCTAAAGAATTGTTGAGCCCATAAAAGAAGAAAGAAAAAAATCCATTTATAGCCTCCAGAATGTTGAAAAATTGGATCAGTCCAAAAGTGATGTGACTTCTCAATAATTATATGAATTTTCTCATTTCATTCAATATTTATAATTAATTATTCTTTTATACTTTTTGCAATGTATCTTTATGAGGAGCAAAAAAATTGGAGAGCTAAATGTATACCCCAAGCAGCGGGTAGGCCCAAGTAAGCCTATATGTCAATACAATTGTACTCGCATAAAAGGTACTTGACAACCCAAAATATGTATACTCACCATAAGGTGCGTCTAATAAAGAAAGAAAGATCTAATCCAGTGAGCTAAAGAACTTAGATAATACTAACCCATAGGCAAAGCATAATCCAACTCACCAGCCTCAAGTCATTATGCAAAAGAATAATACAACTACTCTCCTCTACCCTATCCTTGCTTGCATAGTCATTGGATATCAAGTTGCCCATGCCCTATCAGTCAATGGACCTTACTCGCTCACCACCATTAACTAGGATCAAAATTCACTTGTACTAAATTTATCTTATATGATCTTTCTATGTATGGTCATCCCTTGACATTATAGAATAGGGACTTCTTTCTTATGAGGGGACCATTTTGGCTCTCACTCTACACCCCCATATTATGTATATGCATTCTAAGTGATAAAATTTATTATTCTCCTTGTGTTTTACTACTTTTCATCTTCTTATTAGTAGTCTTTTTGCCTAACCCTATTCCCAAGTATCTTAAAAGGCTCTTCTTCCATACATGGAAAATTTTAGATTCAATAGCTACAAGCCTCCATGTAGATGGAATCCAAGTGGTTATTAGTAACCACCTAGATGTTTCCTCACTTGATGTTTCCTCACTTGAAGTATAACAGAGTTCAATTTAATGATAGGTTCATACTTCCCTATAACAGCAAGCCCTTATAGTTGATTACATCTTAGAAAAATAGCAGTTCTTCTAAGAATACTCTCAAATAAATAAATTATTCTTTAGCTCAATCGATTTCAAAGTTTTATATTCAAAGGATGACTTCGGAAATCGAAAGGGAATGCTTCAAAAGAAAGAGTTATTTTTAGAGGTCAAATGGGATTAAGTAAGAAATGCTTCAGATACTAGGAAACTTAGTAAGCATTTCAACATATCCTACTATCGGGCTTATAACTTTAAGTGCAAAATTAATTAAATTTTGAATTTATATTTTATTAGAAAATTAAGACTTTGATTCTAACAGCTCAAGACTGTAAAAATGACTAGAAGGTAAAGTCTTACTCTAATAGGATGCTTCAGATCCTAATTCTAAAAATGTTTCTAACATAAGTTAGAAGCTCATATTTGTCTAATCAGATATATTTTGGAATTAATAGTTCTTTCTCAGTAGAGAAAGAGAACTTATACCGACTCTTATGGACTTACTTCCCACTTGGAAGGGTTACTAGCTAACACCTCCTATGATTTTAATTTTATGAGTTTGATTTTATGAATGTAAGATAATTTTACCATTTTATTTAGGAAAAGAAGATAAGAGCATAAACTTTATCCCTTACCCTAAGATTATGATTGATATAATATACTTCTAACTAAAGCAATAATTTTCATATTTTTATATATTTTTAGACACTTGATTTTATTTTAGGTATTTAGGTATGCAAATTATGTCTAAGGTGACATGCAGTTAAAAAGAGCCATGGGCTAAATCAAAAGAGAAGGTAAGCTTCTCGAGGAAAAGTGGTAATCCACACAAGTCCGATGTCCCCTTATTTACCTCATTTTTGGATGAGATTAACATTTCTTCCCAAGACAATTTGTATGACTTCTAATCATAAATTAGAAGGCTCATAAATAAACAACTAGGTCATGACACTTAGTGATCTATATTAATCTAACTTAATGGACTTAGTTAGATTCAACCCAAATATTTGACCTAAATATACACCACTCTAAATTTGAAATTAATTAAGCCTAGATTAGTGTTTAATTAGGAAATTAAACTTAATTACCTTAACTAAGCTAAGAACCATATAAACCTAAGGAAATTCAAATTAAATCCAAAAAAATCCAAATCAAATGAAATTAGAAGCATAAAATCATGACATAAAATTAAATAAATCCAAATCTAAATCAAAGGTCAAAGATTGGTCAACCCTTTTTACATGGGTTTGACTTATATGGGTCCTATCAAGTCAAAGGTCAACCCACCAAAATTTGACCAAATAAAATTATTCTAAATGATTGTGATGATGATATGAACATATGTAAAGATGAATTTAAAAGAATATAAGTCCAATGTGTCCTTAATTAGGCTAATTAGGTAATTTGACCTAAATGAGCCTACATAGGTCTTATTGGATTTAAACCAAAATCAAACTCAAATAAACCCAAATAAATTGTCTAAAATCATTTGAAAATGATTATTAAACATAACCCAACCCACCATTAGATCCAAGTTGGCCAATTTAGTCATTTGACCCAAGTGAACCCAACTTTAGCCCATTAATCCCAACTTGGGTCAAATGGGTTAAAAATGAAATAAAATTGTAATTATTTGATTCAATTATTCCAAATTGCTTGAATTAACCCAATTGAAAACTATACACATTATAATTGAGTCAAATAAACCATTTGACTTGATTAAAATCAACCCAAATCCAATTACATCAAAATGGACTAAACCTAAAGTAATCACTCCATAAATTTTAAACCCCTTTGATTAATAAGTTCATTAATGATTAAATGGACACAATCCAAGCATTAATCTAAAGCTAATCCATCAAGTGAGGAAACTTAGATTAAATCAATAAAAGAAATCATTAAATGGCATAATTTAAAAGGATTTTAACCTAATCTTCATCTAATTCACCTAGCATGCAACCAAATCTTTCCCAAACCTAATTAATTTTGATTCCATCCAACATTAAGCCACCTAATCAACTTCAAATAAATCCAAACCTAAAGAAGATGTCATGGCAAGTCAAAGGCATGTAAAACCAAATCCAACCCTATAACCTGATTTCTATTCTACCTCTTCAGCTTAGGCAAGTGTTGGATGGATAGTAAGCCATGTAACTAATTTCCAAGGGTTATAATTACCCCAACTAACCAAGAAGAGAAAAAACCAAGCTAAAGGCTCACGAATTTAATGGCATCCTTACCAAGATCTATTCCTAAGTGAAAAAAAACCATCCAATCACTTTCCCTACCTTACACGAAGTTGAAACCCATCTTCCCCAGATATCCTCACTATTAGGATGCCGAAGAATGACCAAAGCAGTAGAAATCTAAGCTGAGCTTAGTCTATGTGATCTAGAGGAAAGCAACTCAATTCCTTTGGCACATTGATGAGTAAAAATTTATTTGACACAACCTGGAGTTTAGGAATTTTTTATTTGGATGATAGAATGTGTCATTAAGGAATAAACATATTATCTCAAAAGATAAACATATTTTCCTATAATGGATTCAATCATTTAATAAAAGACACCTAAGGCTAATGGGTCTTTGGTGTAGCAGAGAATTTTCTCATGAACTACATGGAAAGTATAACAGGGTTTATTTTAAACTGGGTTTATGGTTCCTTATAGAGGCATACCCCTATAGTTAATAACATCTCAATAAGGGTCTCTTCCTAAGAATACTCTCAATTAAAAAATAAGATATTATTTCGAGGGATTTCTAAGTTGGTTTTCAAAGGATTAATTTTTGGAATTTTTAATTGAGAATGATCCAAAGTAGAAAGAATTACTCTTAGAAGCCAAATGGGATGAAGTAGAAAATTCCTATTGATACTGGGATGCCCATTAGACACTTTAACTATCCTATAACTGGGCTTTAATTTTATAATTTTATTTATATTTTGAGTTAATATTTTTTAAAAGTCTAGGACATAGATTCTAGCAACACAAGACTACAGAAATGCCTAGGGTTGAAGGCTTACTCCAAGGAGGATGTTTCATAACATAAGTCTACAAGTTCTTCTAACACAAGTTAGATGCTAAATGTAGTTTTCTTTATAGGAATTATCAGTCATTCCTCTCACTTGAGGGAACTAATATATTACTGACTCTTCTAAAGTTACAACCCACCTGGAGGGGCTCCCAGCTAACACCACCTAAATGTATTTTAAATTCATGATGCCAAGTCTTATGAATGCAAGATGGCTGGGATGTTGCATTTTTAATAAAGGAATCTAAGAATCCTAGACTCACTCTCTAATCCCTAAGATAATGTAGGGAATGAAATGCATCTAACTAATACACATTTTTTAAATTTTTAAGTGTTTTGATTCATGATTTATTTCATGTCTTGGGTATTCATTTTTTGTCTAATATCATTTAATTAGAAATGGTTATAGGCTACATTATTAAAAGAAGGTAGACTTTCCCAAGAAGGTGGCCATCCTCCCAGGTCAGATGTACTTTATGTGCAATAGGAGAAGTGCCCATTCAAGGATTAGAGTAATATGATTTCATGGTTTCAAGACCGAATTATTTCTAATTGATTTTAAGTTTTTCCTAAGCCTTTAATTTAAGTGAGATTTCAATTTTTCTTTATTTTATTTCAGTTGTTTAGATTTAGTTTTGGTAGAAATTTTAATTTTCCCTATTAGCCTAATCATCCAGGAATTCATCACAGGAAAGCACAACACATAAAGAAACCTAAAAATGTATGTTGATTTTATTATGCACCTAAAATAAATCAAGAGAATTTAATTTAAGAAAAAGGCCAATACGGTCGGGTACCATTGTACACCCCAAAAGAAAGAAAAATGGGCAACCAAGATCTGCCCTTATAAAGCCCAACCTAGAACTACAAGTCTAGATCTATTGGTCTTTTATCCAGGATTTATCTCCTTCTTCAAGGACATCCATTAGGCTTCATAGAGGACCACTGCACTTATCTTCAAGTAGAATCAGCTCCTGCTAATCTTAGACCCCATAGATCCTAATCTAATTTTATGCTTAATTTTATATTTTTTAATTCAAAAAAATTCCTAAGCCCTGCAAAATAAATATTATAAAATATAAATAGCACACAGCAGTTATATTTTATAAACATACAGGCTTAGCATTAGCTGCTTGCTAAGCCCACCTACTTTATGGGCTATGCTTAAGGACTTAAGCACACCTACAAGAAAATAGCATTTTAATTTATTTATAATAGCAATCTTTTCTAGCATAGCCCCCCTCTAGAAGATAATGTTAGATCTAAAAAGAATGTCCTATCATCCAGTTTAATGTGTAAACAATTCTAAATATGCAGTTTAAAATAGTACACCATGATGACTTGTGAAGCATATCACAATATAGCATAGAAAAGCACAAAATGATTCACATAATAGCCTAACCTAATTCTAAGATCCGTGACCTAATAATCAAATGTGTGAAGGAAATAGAGTTATGTAGCAAGAATTAGCTAGGCCTTTTTAGTTTAAGTTTTAATTTGAAGTTTTGAGTTTGTTCGAATTTTACCTTTTGGTGGTTTCAATTCAAATCAATTAATGATTTTTTTTATTTTCATTTTTACTTTTAATTTGTTAAAGTGAAGTTTAGATTTTCAAGAATGAAGAGTAGAATAGATTCCACTTTTGGGTGGAACCCATTCTATTGAACATCCTATTTCCTAATGAAATGAAGCATTCATCCTAAGATGAAAATCCTTAAGTCTTCTAATTAATTCTTTTAATTTCATTTAGATGATTTGGGTTTGACTTTAGTTTGGATTTTTTATTAATGTTTTGATTCTTTCATTGGAATTTGATTCTTCATTTCATCCTTTTTTTTATTTGATTTAATTTTCATTCTTGTTTTAATTTATTCTTTGAATTTGATTTGGTTTGAATTATCTCATTTGATTTGAATTTTTTTTCATTTACTTCATTTGATTTGCATTAACATTTCAGTTCAAATTATGTTTAGGTTTATTGAATTATGTTTGTTACATGTGGTTTGATTTAAGCTAAGCTAAAACACTTAGGTTAATGTTTAAATTCATTCTTAGATTAGATTAATTATGGATTTAAGTTTCATTGGTTTGTTTAATTATGAATTTATTAACTTAAGGTCTAATTACTCTAAATATGTCTAATTAATTTCATTAGTCCTTAAGTAAGAAAATGATTAAGTTTCTTTGAATTAGGATGTTGGAAGAGTTATCCTAGGTGTTTTCAATATTAATGAAGATTAGTTCAAATTACTTCATGATTTGTTTGGATTTATGAATTTTCTTTATTTATTATTTGATTTATATTGACCAAGAGATTTGAAATTCAATAATTCCCAATCCAAAGGTCAATTAGGTTTGAATTTTTTTATGGCAAGTGTGGTATCATGCCAATTTTATATTTCTAAAGTTTCATCTTGATTAGATTTATAATAAGGGTGTAATTAAAGTTTTAATTATTTCATTAAAACATAACTAAGCATAATTTAGTAACTATCATTTAGGGATTTTATTTTTCATTGATTCTTCTCAAAATGTTGGTTCTAAAGTGGGTTCATTCATAATATTTAAAAATTTGGTTGATTTATTATGATTTTATTAAGTTTTAGTTAATTATTTGAATTATTTAAATAACCTAATTACCAAATTAAGCCATTTTATAATTTATTGAGTTCCAATGAGTTTTATTAATGCTTTTATGTACATTAGGGTTTGTTAAGTTGATTTGAAGTTATTTAATCCATTTTGATTATTTATTCCATTTTATATTAATTTATTTAAATAAAATTGAGGTTTAAGATTTTAAATTTAATATCTCATGAATTACATTGATATAATTCATAAACATTTTTTCTAAGGTGTTTTTTAACCTCAATTTCAATTCCCCAAAGTTTCATTTGATTAGGATTAATGGTTTATAATTACTTAAGATTAAATTGATTTCATTCAAATCGAATTTAAAAATAAAATACCCAAAATTAATTGGGGATTTTAATTTTAATGGATTCCTCTCATCAAGATGAAGACGTAGAGCCCAAGTTTGCTTTTTTTTTTTCTTTTGGATTTTAACTAAATTTTCTATGCTTTTTTTGAATTTTCTATGATTTTTAATTAATTTTTAAATTTATTTAGAAGAGATTTATCATTTTAAATGGCAGGCCAATGTGGCAGCCGACATGGCGCCCTCGCCACATGGTGCGGTGGCATTGGGCCATGTGGATCCCGCATGGGGGCCACATCAAAAGAGACACCAAATGGGACAAATCTTGACCATCCAATTAAAGATCGGATAGTCCTAATTTATTATATGATCTCCTTAAGGGAATTAATCCAATCATCCAGCTAGATCTCAATCGTCCGTTCCAAATAGAAGGAACAAATGACAAATCAAATCCTGAGTGTCTCCGATGAGAGATGAATGCGGTCTATCATTTTTGACAAATTTCTAGCAATCGTTGATGAATTTTGACTTGATTTCAATTACAAAATGATGAGGGATCAATTTGCAACAAATCTATATGGTTTGATTTTATGGGGATCAAATTTCCATAATAAAGGACCAAAATTAAATGCCTAAAAGGTCGGTGGTGGAGCGTACCTTGATTCTGATCACCAATAGTGGTATCGACTCCAATAGCTTCACCTCAATGTAATGATGCCATAGACATGATTTGGTAGTTTTGCTCCCCATGGATCAGCTCCTACACTATGCTCGACTTAGATTCCATCGAGTTTGGTCATTTTCTGGCTTGCTGGCAATGAGCGGTCGGGTGGCGATTTATTTGAGGTCGTCT
The DNA here is from genome assembly GCA_021442155.1 of Cymbidium sinense. Classification (NCBI taxonomy): domain Eukaryota; kingdom Viridiplantae; phylum Streptophyta; class Magnoliopsida; order Asparagales; family Orchidaceae; genus Cymbidium; species Cymbidium sinense. The sequence goes on from CM038223.1 coordinate 36,941,355, forward strand.
GGACCTCTAGAAAGTGTTGGAATGTTAAAATTGAGGTGGGAAGCTCTCCCTTGCATTTTACCATTAGAGAGGGCTCAGTGGCCACTGGATTCCATTATTTTCTGGCGTGCAGGTGGTGAGGAGTCACAGGAAGGGTTGCCTCTTCATCTCCTCCCTTGGTGAGTTGAAATGAAAAGAGGGGGGGAAGAAGCTCTCCCTCCCCTCTTTTCATACATGGTCAAAAACCATGTTTTGTGTCTTCAATTTGGTTGGATTCTGGCCACCGACAGTGGTAGGGTTAGCCAAGTGGTGGATTCAATCCCCCTTGGCCTTGTGAGCAAGTTTGGATAAAAGGTTGGAAGGGAGGAGGGTATTTTCCCCCTTTTTATTACTTGGTTGAGCCTTGGATCATTTTTGGCTCCCTCAGCTTTTTTCTCTTTGCCTCTTGCTTTCAACTTGGAAGAAGCAAAATTATATTTGGCTTGAGGGTTGATCCCCACATTTTCATCCCTTAGAACCATTCTCCTAAGAGGTGGTCAAGGGTCCAAATTTACTTGGATAAAATCTAGGTAATCTTAATGACATTAAAAAAAAAAAAAGAATTAACCCTTAGTCAAAGATCTCCACTCATTTCCTTTTGTTTCATTTTATTTTGCTTTCAGCATCACTATTAAAGGCTTTAGTCTAATATGTGGCTACCTAACTCAAACTCAAGATCAATTTGAGGTCAAGTCCATATTCATTTGGATTGAATTAGAAATTTGAATCCAATCCAAGCATTTGAATTCAAAGTTTTTTTTCATTTTGATTCAATTCCTTTAATTTTGAGTTTAATCATCTCTAATTGATGACTGATTAGGTTTAAATTTAATTCATTTATTTATATTTGAATTAATTTTTGATTTTATTTTATTTTAACCCATTTAAACCTAAATGGGTTAGGTTTGATTCCAATTGGGTTCAAATGACCAATTTGACTTAATTGGATTTGGTTTAGACTCCAATCATACTTGATCACATGTCTGAGATGATTTGGAGTGGTTGATTTCATTTAATTTCAAGTGATTTTTAATTTGAACCCATTTGACCCAAAGTGGGCTTAGTGGTTAAGCTTAAGTTCCATTTGGGTCAAATGGCCAATTTGATCAAATTGGACCTAATGATGGGTTGGATTGTGTTTCATTATCATTTCAAATAATTTTGAGTAATCAAATTGAATTGACTCAATTTGATTCAGGCTTGAACCCAAGAGGACCCATTTAGGGTTATTTAGACTAGGGGTCTAATTAACCCAATTAAGGCCTAAATAAATTTAAATTTTTTTACATTCATGATTAAACATTTATTTAGTCATTTGTAATATTTGAAATGATTTCATTTGGACAAATTTTGGTGGGTTGACCTTTGACTTGGTGGGACCCACCTAAGTCAAACCTATGTCAAATGGGTTGACTATATTTGACTTTGATTTAGTTTTGGCTTCATTCATTTTTTTAAAAATTTGATTTCAATTTGATTTATTTAGATTTAATTTGATTTAATCCAAATTTAGAATTTGGGCAAGTCTACTTAAGCTCATTAGGTTGGATCAAACCCAATGAAGATGCATTAGGACATTAAGTATAGTATCTTGAACACTTAATTAAAAGATCTTAATCTAAGATTTGGTGTTATAATTATTGATTTTAGAGGTGATATTAACCTCATCCAAAAATAAAGTCAACACACATGGTTTCCACACCATTCCGCAGATCTTGGAGTTAATCCTACCGCCGGAGATCACCGAGATCAAGGTATGTCATTAACGACCTCACTTAAGCTTTCGAGTTTTGTACTTTTGAAAGAGAATTTAATCTCAAGTGATACCAAACCATTTAGATCTCTATGTTTTCATTCATTGATGAATTTGGCATCAAAAGCACACAATTTTGATGATCAGATAGCCGAAAATTACACAAAAAATGATGGACGGATTCGTTCTATGTCGTCATCATACGAGACATAATCTCCTCCATCCATTCATTTTAGAAGGAATGGATGTCTGAGATCTAATAGGATATCTAATTAAAACCAATAAGAGGAACCACAGGTCAAATCATGATCGTCCGATCTTTGATTGAATTGTCCCTAATTAACCCACATATGTTGCTTTTCAACTTGGATCCTACATGGCGCGATGACACCACACCATGTGGAAAGCGGTGCCACATCGGATCCACATGGATCCGACGCGCCTAAATGAATATTTCAGGTTTTTTGAATTAAAAAATTAAGAAAAAAATGAATAAAAATTTAAAAAATCACAGAAATTAAATATAAATACAAAAAATGCAAACTTGGGCTCTATGAATTCCTCTTGATGAGAAGAATCCATTAAAATTAAAATCCCCAAATTATTTTTGGGTATTTTTTTATTAATTTGGGTTTGAATGAAAATTTTCAAACCCTAATTAATCATAAACCAATAATCAAATGGAAATAAAACTTTGAGGAAGACACACATTAGGTAAAATTATCAAAATTTATTGAGTAATAAATCTTAATATTGAAAATTTCAAACCTTAAACCCTCATTTTTATGAAATAAATTAATAATCAAAATAATAAATGATGAAAATTAATCAAACTAACTTAAAACATCATAATACATCCTAATAAACATAAACAAGTCATTCAAACCCATTGGAACATAATAAATATAGATATGGCTTAATTAGGTCATCAATTGAATTAATTAATTCAATTAATCAACCTAAACTTAAATAAATCACAATAAATTAACCAAAACCCCAAAAATTATGAATTACCCTTCTTTGGATGCATATTCCATGGGGGAATCAAGAAAAAATAAAATCCCTAAATAAATTTCATTGAGTTAGGCCTAATTTAGGCTTAAATGAAATGATTAAAATCTTAATTACACCTTAATTACACATCTGATCAAAGTGAAACTTTAGGGAAATAAAATTAGCAAGGAACCCTACTTGTCATAAAGATTTCAAACCCATCTGACTCTAGGTTAGGAATATTTAAATTTCCAAGCCTCTATATCAAATTAAAGAAAATATTAAATTAAAAAAATCAAACAAATCATAAAATCTATAATATAAATTAAAAGCATCATAATTTACATCAGAATACTCAAATAAAATATCTAACCAACTGAAAGCAAAAGTGCCTAATTAATCCTATGTTAAAGCTCATGAAAATATGAAACTTAATCATATTTAACAATAATAATCCCTTAAATCATAATGATTCCATTTATAAACTAAAATACAAAGATCATTAACCTTTGAAATTTACAAGTTATCAATATATAAATACATTAAATCCATTTGGATTAAGGAATGAAATGGTATAAATGCAAATATGAAAGGTTAAGTGTAATTCAACTTTAAGTTAGGTTGAATTAAACTTAAAATAATAAAATAACATAAGGTAAATTTAATGCACAAAGGAATAACCTTTCTTTAAACTCCTTTAGTCATGAAGAAAAGGAAAATGATATTATGTTAAATGCTTCCCATTTTCTTTTCTTCTGGGTGCACAGCAGTACCTGGCCGCATTGTCCTTTTTTATAAATTGAAATTGGTTTAATTTATTTTGGGTGCATAATAGAATCAACCAGCTTTTCTAAGTTTCTTTATGTACTGTGCTTTTCTATGATGAATGCTTGGATGCAGACTGATAGGAAAAATTAAATTTTCTACCCAATTAAATTTAATTAATTCAAACATAAAAATAATGTAATTCAAAACCTTACATAAAATAATGTCCTAGGGAATAACTCAAAATCAAATAGAAACCAAATAGCTCTTGAAAATCATGCAATCATATTACTTCAATCTTTAAATTAGACAACTTTTCCCATTGCACATAAGGGCCATTTGACCTGAGGATGATTGCCTTCTTGGGAAAGCCTATCTTCTATTATTTATTTGGCCCATGAATTTCTTCTAATTGCATACCATGTAGGCATAAATTTCATACCCATGGCCTAAATTGATCATCGAGTCAAAATATTAAAATCAAAAAAAAGTGGTGTTAGTTAGTGCACTTCATACCCTACATTATCTTAAGGATTAGGGAGTGAGTCTAATATTCTTAGATTTCATTCTTAAAAAGACAACAGCTCAGCTATCTTACATTCATAAGACTTGATGTCATGAATTTAAAATGCACTTAAGTGGTGTTAGTTGGCAGCCCCTCCATGTGGGTTGTAAGTCCTGAAGAGTCATATTATAAGTCCATGTGGGTTGTAAGTCAAGTAAGAGGAATAAGTGATAATTCCCAAAATGAAACTAGGTTGAGTATCTGGCATGTGTTAGAAGCACTTGTAGATTAGGTTTTGAAGCATCCTCCATGGAGTTAGTTTTTAACTATATGCATTTTTATAGTATCATGCTGCTAGAATCTAAGCCCTAGTTTTTTAAGAAAATGTCAACTTAAAACCTAAATAAAACACAAAATTTAAAGCCCAATGATAGGATTGTTGAAATGCCTACTGGGTATCCCAATATCAATGCATTTCTTACTTCATCTCATTTGGCTTCTAAAAATAACTCTCTCCACATTAGACTAATCCCAATTAAAAATTTTAAAGATTAATCTTTTGAAAACTAACTTAGAAATCTTTAGAAATAATCTATAGGTAACCATAAACTCAATTTAAAATAAACCTTGTTCTAATTTTCCATGTAGTTAAGGGGAAAAATTTTTAGTACATGAAAAACCCATTAGCCTTTTAGGAGTCTTTTATTAAATGATCGAATCCATTATAGGGTAGCATGTTTATCTTTCAAGATACTGTGATTATTCATTAATGATGTATTTGATCATCCGAATAAGAAATTCCTAAACTCTACGTGGTGTTAAATAAATTTTTACAAATCACCCCTTATGTGTAATTGGAGAAGGGCCCAATTAAAAATCAGAGAAGAAATATGTAATTATACTTCATAATAGTTGAGCTCTACCCTCTTATTATATGGCCTAAAACTATAAGTTTGATCTATGGGGTCTTCATTAATGTTAGTATCGTCACCTTCTTCAAGGACCTCTTTAGGCTTCATAGGAGACCACCAAATGAATACAATCAACTCCTACTAATCCTAAACCCTATAGATCCTAATCTAATTATATCATCAAATTACATTTAAAATTTTAAAAATAATTCTAATTCTTGCAAAATAGATGTTTGGAAAAAGCAAACAATGCATAAGTAGTTTATAATAGAAACTAACAAGCTTAGCACCAGTGGTAGCCAAGCTCACATGTCCTACTAGGTAATGCTAAAGGACTTAAGCAAAGCACCCGTAAGCAAACAATATTTATAATTTATCTATTATTATGGTCCCTTTAAACACAACTCACCATAGAAAATAATGTTAGTCTAAAAAGATGTCCTAACATCCAGAATATCGAGTAAACAATCCTAACTATCCAAACTAACATAAAACACCAAAAAATAAGAAAAAATATCACATCATAAACATATCACCGTCCTAACCTTAGTTTAGAGTTGGTAACCAAATAGTCTAATTTGTGAAGAAATGGGCTAATAGTGAGACTTTACTAAGCATCTTTTAAATTTAAGTTCTGATTTGAGATTTTAGGATTTATTTAATTTATTGCTAAGTGGTTCCAATTTAAGTGAATTAATTGATCTTAAATTTTTATTTCTAATTTTAACTCATCATATTTTTTAAATAAAATTTATTTTTAGGTTTTCAAGACTAAAGAATAAATGAGTTTTGCTTGAACCTAATACAAAAATTTATTAAAGGATCTAAAATTTAAATCTTTTATATCTAATAGATTTTGATTAGGTTTTAATTAATTTTAAATTTATTTCTTTCATTTAATTTAGTTTTAATAATTTGTCTTTCATAGGTATATACCATTCTTAAACCAATGATTCGAGCTATCAAGACCTCCTTCAGATCAGTAGCCTTGTGATCTCACGCATTCAAACTATATACTTTGTGATTATTTATTACAAAAAGTTCAAATTAAGTTTCATGTTTAATTAATATTTATTTGATTTGACCAATAATTCAAATGATTATTTAATTCAAGTTCAATTTCAAATTTATTGTTGAAGTTAATTATGTTTTTATTAAGTTATATTGATTAAGTTAATTAATTGGTTTTGTTACTATTTTTTATGTTTTAATTATTTGAAGATTTATTTTATATATTTATTGACCTCACTTTTAGAGTGAGCTTTCAACTTCTCCATCTTAGACATAGGGCACCATTAGACACTAAGAGTTCCTTAGTCTTAAGACACTTCTAGTGATTAGGTGAAAACTTAACCTATCCTTAGAGACTTAGAAGAGTTACCCATAGGAATAGGTTATGCCTTAGGGGCATTAGGAGGACTTGTCTACCCTATTGCTTGAACCCAATCCTTGCTTCCTTCTTTCAAACCAAACAATAAATTCAAATCTTAAATCAATTCCAACTCAATTGATTTTTTCAAATCATAAATCAATTCAAAAATCCAAATCATGAATCAATTCCAAATGATTGAAACCCATGATCAATTCCAATTGCAAAATATTTTCGAAGCCCTTTTGATTTCATCTTATGGACTTAGCTCAAACCAAATCCAAATCACTCCAAACTCAAAATATTTTCTCATAACCCATTTATATTTTCATTTATATTCACAAATATAAATGAAATATAAATTCAAATAACTAAAATCAATTCAAAACTCAAATCCAAATCCAACTTAAATCCAACTTATACTATTTCAAGTCAAATCCTTGAACTTAGCCAAATCATTCTCGAATCAATCCAAACCTTTGGATTTTCTCTTCAAACAACCACTCCTTCAATCACATTCCCAAATATAAACATAAACTATAATCACCAAACCAAAATCAAACTAACCCAAGTCAAACCCATGTTCACCCTTTTGACTTGAAATTATCAAACGAATCAAAACCCATTTGACTCCATATCACTTGCAATTGGATTTATATTTCCATCATAAGTCCATATGTGAGTTCAACCAAGCCTTGATCAAGCCAATTGACCCATTTAGGCTCACTTGACCCAAAGTAACCTAAAGCACCTTTTTGAGCCAAATTCTAATCTAACTCAAATTAGATTGAACTAAGCTCATCTAAGCCATGAGCAACAATCATTCTAAGATGATCAATCACTCAAATTAGGTCAAACTAAGTCAAACCTAGCCTTTGACCAAGTCAACATTTAGCCCAAATGAAACCCAAATAAGCCAAAATCCACCATATGCCAAATTGATTGAAACCATTGATCTAAACCACTTCATAATCAATGATTGAACTTGACCTAACCCATGGTTTGACCCAATTTGACCAATTGGTCAACTTAACCCTAACTTGACCTAAATGGGTCAAATTGAACCAATTCAAACCAAATGAACTCCAAAATACTTGAAATGTGGCCCAACCCATTTTTGAATCATTTCAAATCTGTACAAATCAAAAATTAAGGCCAAATGACCATTTTACCCTTAGGTCATATCTTATGACCAAATTCACTTGAATTTGGTCATTTCTTTATCAAGGCCACTTGGCATCCTTCTAGTGATCCACTTGGACACCAAGGAGGGTGGTGAGAATGACCCAATGAGCTTGGGTTGGCCATGACTCAAGTCAAGGCCAAACTGACCCCTTCAATGGAAATTAAGCACTTGGATCACCCAATGCACTCACCTAGCACATGGGATATTAAATAGCCCAAACCATGAACCAAATCTCACCCATTGATCAAAAATGGCAAAACTACTCTTCACCGTCTGATCCAAGAAGGGCGAGATATACTCCCCCTCATTCCCACTCAAACCACAAGCACTCAATTCCACAGAGCCAAGGAGAGTGAGTCGAAGCTCCCCAAGCTTTTCCAAGCCCTTCCTAAGCCCTATTGATTTCTCCTTCTTGGTTTTGCTCAAAGCCAAAATAGGGGAGGTCAATCCAAATCCCAGCTCATCCAATTCTCCATAAAACCAAATTAACCTTGCAAGCACCATTAGTAGACCTCATCGAGCTCAACCAAGTTGTTTCCCAAGTCTCCAAGCCACAAGAAGCATCACCTTGATCAAGCCCGATCACCATTGAAGGGGAGCTCATCAAATGAGCCATCCACTTCGAATCAAGATCCAATACCTTCAATAGGGCTTTGTCTCTACTATATGAAGCTACCTCCACTGTTGGAAGCACCAGTGATAGCCTCCGGTGAGGTATTGCTCAAAACCGTAGCCATAGAAAAAAATTACTAGGTCTTTTTTGAAGGAAATTGTAATCCCATCAAATCATAACCATTAGATACATTGCTTGAGCTTCCCTGAAGGTGTGGGGTGAGTTTAAACTCCATCCAAGCTCGGGTGAGCTCATATCGAGCGCTGATTGATGGATGACATTCATCTCTTACCGCTCAGGAGGAGACAGATCACACATCATCCATTATGCATGATTGGAATGAACAACTATGATTAGATCATGATAGATCCCCCTCTGATTTAAGCCTAAATAGTGGGATTAATCCTAACCGTCTGATATTATCGAACGGACCGTGGAGAAAGCACGTCCACTGACGATTGACTCAGCAAGCAGATGTGATAACTTAAATAACATATCCCATCATGCCACGAGAAAAGTGCAATGTGTCAGTCGCCATGTGGCCCCACGAGATTAGGGGTTTTAATTAGCTCTAATTAATCTAATTTTCATGATTGACCTTCAAAAATTCATAACTAATTGAAAAAAAATATAAAAAAATATAAACTTAAGTTTATTTTATAGATAATTCAAAGGAGAATAATATAAAATTAAAATTAATTTATTTTGAATAGTAATTTTCAATTAGTTTAGGTTTTATTGAAAATATAATTAGGCTGATTAATCCTTAATTACTTTAGCAATTAATTCTAAACTTCTTAAGGTTGATTAGTGGGATGACATCTGCCTCCCATAATTTTCCTAGAATTTATTATTGGATTAATTAGGGGAATTGCTTATTTCATCTCTAATCCTTCTCTTAACTAAATAAATGGTTAATTAACCCATTAAAAAGTGATAAATTTATTAATTAAGCTTGTTAATCATCATGAAATAATGAATGGACTTAGAAAATGAGATTAGGATTTCTTTTCCAATCTTTTCCTCTAAGTTTATTTTATTTGGATAAACACTTAATTAATTTGTAAATTAATTAATGACTTAATCACTTCTTTAATTAAGTTTAATTAATCAAATTAAAAACTAAATCATTCTAGAACTTAATCATCTTAATCTTGGGTAGATTCTTAGGTGTTCAATAACCTAAGAGACTTCAAAGAAAATTATAATCAATCTACATGTGTAGGATGGTTATGAAAGTACTTAATTAAACCCTTTAGCTTAATTAATCAATAATTATGAACCAATTACATTAGGCCCCTTTATTTCTTAGGTGCATTGTTGATTTAAATTCCATGTGGTTTCATATCATATGTTAGTTCATAATTACTTGAATAATTATGTTAAAGATGTATAGGTAAGGGGTAATTAATGGATTCAATTCATACCTTAACCTAAGAAAACATAAAATTAACCTAATTGTCCTAAAATTAAACTAAACCAATTCACACATGGGGGAAATTGGTTAGGACCAGCAAACTCTTTTCATATTTCCTAAGTCAAATCAAATTCAAAAATAAAGATATCCTTAAAGAATTTTGATTCATTTTAAATGATCTTATTTTATAGGATTGTCCTTAGGAATTAATTATGCTGAATGAAGTCATATGCTTACATTCATTTATTTCTTTCCAAGCATGCTAAATATTATTTGCCATATGAAATCATGCATTCATTTCTTCTGAAAAATCAATTAAATAAAATGTTTCATTTTAAGTCAAATTCCATGTGTTGGCTAAAATTAAGAATATGAGTGGCTATTATCACTATTAAACCAAAAATTATTTCCAAAACTTATAAGTTAAAGATTAAGAATGAAGTGATGCTACTTATATGTATTTATAAGCATGCATGTGCTTATAGCATAAGATGTGTTTTATGTTGTTTTCTTCCTTCTCTTAACATGGATTTGGATAGGATTTGCAAAGTGTATAGTTCATTTAAAAAGAACACAACACTTGCTTAAATCTATTCCTATGCATTTCTATGTTATGACTTAAGAAGGATCCTCACATTTACATATGCAAATTATACAACCAAATCAAACAAAAATCTTTTGCATGATTTTTCATCCATTTGTTTCTTTTTGTACATTTACATGTATTTAAGAAAAGTGGTATATTAGTCTGGACATCCCGAGACTACGAGGCTTTAATTATCCCTAAGTAGATCTTGTGCCTTATGCCCCTGGTGTAGAAAATAATGGCGTCATACTCACTTATATCTTTTATACATGTGGATGTGCATTATGTTAATGGATGAAGAATCTCTCTTTTCTACATAATAAAGACATGCATTCATGGAATATCCAAATTTTTAAATCATATCTCTTAGCATTCATCATCAAACTATGCTAAAACTTGCATTGCATGTATAGATATGCTTAGGATTATTCATATGCATGGCATACATGGTGGAAAGAAATAAATGGTTGTGTTATGTGATAGTAATTCACCTTAACTAATTCTAGGATGCCTTTCTTATCGAATAGGGCTACTTAGAGTAAATCTAAACTTATGGTTAATTAAAACACATAATAAAATATTCACTAAAGAAAAATTATTAATGAAGCTACCTTAAAAATTACTTTAAGGTAGGGATGAAAAAGAAGTTATCTTCTCTTTTCTTCTCTTCGTAACATGTAGTAACTAATTGTAGGTTCATTCAAACCAAATCAAATTATCAACTAAAATTGACAAATCAACTAAATCATTTCAAATGAAACCACCCTCTAAATTGAATCTTTCACAACTTAGAAAATTTCAACCTTAAAGCCTAACTAAGACATGTCACACAAGTCTTAAATGGCACACACATTAGGCTAGTCATCATTTTTAACTCTTTGTTAGGGCGGTGCATGGTTTGATGCCTAATTTTATTTTATGATGTAATGTTTTTTAGACTGGATGTTAGGGTGCATGTGCGTAGTCTGGATGATAGGGTAATCTTAGCCTAATCATATTTTTTACATGGGATTATGCTTAAGGGGCATTGTAATAAAAATATAAATACTTTCGTTGTGTAGGTTGCTTATACCCCTAAGCATAACCCAAATTAGGATAAGTGGACTTGGTTACCAATGTATGGGGTGCTAAGTCCAAATTATTCATATAACTGCTTGGGTTGTGTGGTATGTTTAACTAATTTTTGTTTTATATGTTTAGTTAAATTTATCTTTCCCTTTTTGATGTAAATTTTCCAATTGAAATTTGGAATGAATGTTATGGGAGAATTAAGGTGAATATTGGTTATAAGACCATACCTTATATACCATGTGAAGACCTAAAGCAAACTACACCCCAAGCCAAATCAAAAGGAAGAAAGAAGTGAAGAAAGAAAGAAATGAAGAAAGAAAGAAAAGAAAGAAATGAAGAAATGAAGAAATGAAGAATGAAGAATGAACACCACCATAATATGAATTCCTACTAAATTGTAATTATTCATTTCTAATCTGGGTTGTATAAGGGTAGAGCTCGACTACCCATTTTTCTTTTCAGGTTGTACGGTGGTACCCGACCGTACCGGCCTTTGATCCTTTTGCGCTAATTTTATAAATTGATTGATGTTTTATTTATGATTGGGAAATTAGGATGGCATAATTTTTTTGGTTTTATCATTGCTTGATGAATGGCTTGGTTGCGATTAGGCTCTTAAGAAAAAATAAATTTTCTATCCAATTAATCAACTCAAAATTAAATTAAACAACTCATAACCTCTCCTAAAGCCTAGGACATAAATCAAGATAATAAAAGATTTAAGAACCCCTAAGCTAGATGTTGTATGTCTCACATCATGCATAAATCATATTGCTTCACTCATGCTAATGGAGGGCTTCCACCTTTTCCAGAGAAAATGGCTTGACCTTTGAGAGCCATGGTGGAAACACACCTCCTTCTTTCTGATTTTGGCCCATAACCAATCTTCTCATGCATTAGGCATATGAAATTCTATAGCCTTTGTCAAATAAAAATGTCCAAAAATCAAAATAAAACTTAACAAATTTTTCATTAGATTAAGTCATTTATTCATGCCCTTCATGATCTAGTCTCTTAGTGAGTGTGTTTAAGAACTTAGTCTCCTTTATAAATAAACAATAGCCTATCTATCTTACAAAGCATAAGACTTCCCTACATGTATTTAAAATTATAAGAGGAGTTAGTTGGCGGCCACCTCCAGGTAGTTGTAAGTCCAACAGTCAGTTGGTTTAGTCTCTCTTGTGGAGATAAACCATATACCCATTTTTTACCTAAGATTTAGGTTATGCTTTGGCCCTCACCAAAGCTCCCTAGATTTAGAATCCGAGGTTGATGTTTTCCTTTATAAGCCACAAGCATAAATCATCACCTCTTAGGCATTTTCATGACCTTATGTTGTTGAATTATAAGCCCTAAATTTCTAATAAAAATTCAACTCAAACATATAATTCTCCTCAATTTCAAAAATATAAAGCCCAGCCATAGGATAGTTTGGGATGCTCGCTAGGTTTTACAGCATCGTGAGCATCCCCTACTTATCTCCCTTTGGTTTTGATAATAACTCTCCCCTTTTGATCAATCCCACTTGATTTTCCAAAAATAACCAATTTGTTGATAGCCCTATCTTTGAGATCTTTGGAGATAACAATCATTTACCTTAAACGAGAATATTCTTAAGGAATCTCATTCCTTAAGATGTAATTAACTATGGGGGCTTATTTTCATAGAGAACTTAATGAACCTAATTTAAAATAAACCCTGCTTTACTTTTTCATGTAAAGTATGGGAAAGATCTCTGGTACATTTGAAGACCCATTATTCTTAGGAGTCCTTATTAGGTGATTAGATCCATTATAAGATGGTGACTTTTGTCTCTCAAGATAGTACAATATTCCTCAATGTCACACCCGATCACCCTAACGAGTACATCTGTGGAACTACTAGTATCCCAACAATATTTTTTCCCATTCAATAGAAAATAAATCACCACAATATGTTAGATTAAATAATTTTAAAGTTTATTGCTTAGTTAAATTTCTTTTCTGATTTGATTATTTGATTAAACTTCAGTTTCTTATTTTAATATTTTCATTAGTTAAATCATTTAATTAAAACTTAAATTAATTTATTTAATTAAGATTTAATTATTAATGTTTAATTTTAGATTAGCCATTATATTTGATTTATTATTTTAATTTTAATTATTTTAATTTATATAATTATTCTTTAACCTTAAATTTTGGATTTTTAAGATAAATTGAATTCAATGATTAAAAAAAATTTTCTAAGTCTTCTAATGTTAATAAAAAATATATTAAAGTGAGTTTTGTAAATTTTATAATTTTTAAGATTTATTTGTTTATTATTTGATTTAAATTACCCTAGAACTTCAGAACTTCATAACATATGATCTATAAGTTATTTTGATTTGAAATTTTTAAGACAAGTGGGGTTTGATGCCAATTTCATTTTTCTCAGGTTTCATTTCAATGAGAGGTGTATTTTAAGATTAATTAAAATTATATTATTTTTAATAAATCTGAAATTAAGCCTAAAATATGAAGTAACACATTGGACTTTTATTTTTCTTAAATACTCCTCTAGAATATGAATCCAAAGAGGATTCATTTGAAAATTTTGAATTATTGGCTGGTTTAATATTTTTTATTAAAGTTTGGCTTAATTAAATAAATTAATTAATTTAATTAATCTTTAATTAGTTGATTTAGGTTTTTCTTATTTATAGAAGAATTTGACATTTTTCTTAAGTTTATTGATGCCATTTAAGATGTTTTAAAACATTTTCAATTTTTAATTTTTTAAATTTTTAAATAAATTATTTTGATTAGATTAGGTGTTAGACTTAGAAACTTTAGAGCTTTTTATCCAATTAACTCTACCCAATAAAATTTGTATGCAATGTGTACTTTTAAGACCTATAAAATTTTCACAATAATTTGACAATTATAAATAATGTTTGATTATTTTCATTAAAATCTAAATTAAGTTAGAATTGTGTAGAATAAATTACGGCTTTATTTTTCTTTAATTCCTTTCTATAATATAATTCCAAGGAGGGGTTTTTCATATGTTTAGGATTTCTGATCAACTTATTTTAACTTTTTAAAGTCTATTAAGTTAATTCAATTATCTAATTATAATTAATCTAAATTTGAGGATTTTAGGATTTTATGGTTTCTAAAGGGTTTAATGTTTTCTTTAAATTTATTGGTATTGATTATGATGTTTTAAGTTAATCCCATATTTTTTTCCTAATCCTCATATTTTAAATTAATTAATTTCATTGATTAGGGAGTTTTAACTAGAAACTTTTATAACTTACCATCCAATTAGAATTGGGCCTTGAAAGTTTTTTTTAGGTGTGTTCTAATCCAAATTTTAAGTCCCTAAAGTTTTAAATTTAATTAGATACTTATTTTTAAGTTTAATTAAAATTTAATGTTTTAAATTAAATTCAAATTATTGAATAAAAATTAGAGATTTTTTGTTTAATTGATTTCTATCATCAAGTTGAATCCATAGAGCTCTTCTTTATATTTTTAAGATAAGTATTTTATTTTATATTAATTTCTCAAGTTATAGATAATTTTCTATATTTTTTAAATATAAAAAAAATTTGATTTCCACTTAACCCACTCAGCGCTGACGCGATGCTAACTAGGCACCACTTTTGTGTGGAGAAATGCGACTAGCCATAATGGATCCATGCGGAGCCACCATATAAAGTGGTGGGTGACACAGGTTAAGCCTCGATGATTTTTGAAGGGAATTAAATCAGATGGTGCTCCTATATCACAACCATCCATTCTAAATAAGAGGAGTGGATGGTCGTGATATTGTCCACCACCTCTTACCATAAATCGAGAACCATCAGCTCTTAAAGGGCTAATTTCAGCTATTTAATCAATGAAGCTTTGTGAGTTTGATCGATCCATATAAATTGATCTCAATGGAGATCAATTTCACTTCATAAATGATAAAATTCAAATGAAAGGTAGATCGATGTTAAGGAGTACCTCGACTATGTTGATCCTCGGTGGTGCTAACATTTTGAATGCCTTGTATAGATTGAGATGAGGTGCCGAAAAAAGTTTTATGAGGTGTTAAGAAAAGTTTTCCCTCTTGCCTCTCTTTAGATTGGGCTAGAGAGCATCAATGTCGGCATTCATTGGAGCTTGATAAAAGGAAAGGTTACAAAGGAAGTGGGAGTGGGGAAAGAGTTTTCTTTGGTTGCTTGGTGACTAAGGAAGGTGTAGGAAGTGTCAAAGGTAAGTAATGTGGCCTCCCTCTCCCTCTTTGTACTTGGATTAATGTCTCTCCATTAGGTCATTGGGAAGGGTATTGAGTTCTTGGAATTATTCCTAAAGGTGGTGGGATGATCAGGGCTCTTAATAAAATGCAATAATTAGAGAAGAAAGAGGTGATATAGGTGAATTTTAGTTACTTCATGAGTTGGCTTGATTTGAGGTCTCCCGTGGCATTCACCTTGCTTCCTTATGGCAACCCACTCCATGGGCTTGCTGAAAACTTCTTGGACAAGTCTAAGGTGAGCCATAGATCAGGTTGGAGTTCATTTGAGTTAAATTTTAAGCATAGAGTTTGAATTCATGCCATATAAGTTAAGGTGGTTTTGATTTTGATTAATTCGATTACTTTCCATTTGATCAATTTGATTTAAATTTATATTTCAATCTTTATTGATTATCCATAAGATGATTAAGGAATCAAATTATTCAAGTTTTATGTGAGTTTGATTTAATTTAAGTAATTTGACATATATGTTCAAAATGGGTTAAATTGGTTTCATAGCCTATCTGGCCATTTTAAGATTTAGATTTGTGTTCATTGATATTCAATTGATCATTTATTATATTTATGTTTGAATAATTTCATTTGATTTAGGCTTGATTTTAATTTTAATCTAATTTGACCCATTTTGACCCAAATGGGTTAAATTATATTCAATTAAGTCAAATGTCTAATTTTGACTTATTCAAGGTGTGTTTGAACTTGAATCATTTTTGATAAAATATTTGATATGATTTAGAGAAATTAATTTAAAATGATTTGACATTATTTTTGATTTTGACCCATTTGATATAAATTGAGTTTAATAGGTATTATTATATTCATTTGGGTCAAATGATCAAATTGATTAAACTAAACCCAAAGAAAAGTTGAACTATGTCCAATTATGATTTTAAATTATTTTTAAATGTTTAACTTAAATTAATTTCAATTTAATTTATATTTTTACTTTATAGGGTACATTTGAGTATATTTAGGTTAGGTGACCCAATTAATCCATTTGAAATCTCATTAGATTTAGATTTATTTTGATTTGTGTTCGGACATGTTCATTTGATGAGTTTCAGCCTTTAGGAGGGCTTAATTTGGTTGAATTTTGGTTGAATTGTATTTTGACTTATTGTGTAAACTTAGTTCAAATAACCTAAATGGCTACTTTGTGCCAAATTTGAATTTCATTATAGGTTAGTTTATGTTTGTGCTTTGATTTAGTGCTTCTTTTTTTATTGATTTGTTTTGATTGTATTTAACTTTTTCTTGGATTTAGGTGATTTTGAGCCAACCATCCCAATTACCTCAATTTTGGCTCAATTGAGTTTAGATTTCAATTCTAATATATTTTACTGAGTTTAGAATTGATCAAATTGTCTAGTCTAATTGAGTTAGGTTAGGTCCTAGTGGTGTCCATTAGGCTAAGCTAGGTTTTCATACTGGGGTGCTAAGTTTGATTTTAATTTTGGTTTCTTTTATTTTTGGTTTCAAATTAAGTTTTGGATTCAAATTTTTTGTTTGGCTCAATTTATTGTTTGATTTTGGTTTGGAGATACAATTGGCCACTAAGTGTAGCATCTTAAGTGTCTAAATAAGAAGTCACTAATCTAAGATTAGATATTCAAATTAGTAAGATTAGGATGATGTTAACCTCATCTATAAATGAGGTCAACATGTAGCCTTGTGCTTCTTCAACATAATTCTTTTATTTGGCCATTGATAATAATTCATGGCCATCTCCTCCAATAAGTAATAGGTTACCATATGAGTTTTGCTCATGTAAGTGTTACCAAATATAGTGTCAATTAGTATCCTCATCAACCTAGCTAGTCATTTTGGAAGATCCACATATGTATCCATTTTGGAAGGCTGTGGTGGGGGCATTTTCTCAGAAGATCCTTAAACCTCTTCCTTGTGTCATAGAATTTATCACTTCCATCTACATAAAGTTTGAAATCCTTATGTGCAACCTCATTATTTTCTTCACAAGAAAAACTTGACAAGAACTTCTGAGCCATATCTTCCTAGCTCGTGATAAAGTTTGACAAAACTTTTTCACTAGGAAATGAGTTGATCTAGCTTTTGTCCTAGTCACTGAGTAAAAATGGGAACAAAATGAATTTGATTCTATTGACTAACACTCAATTTTACCTTCAAAGGATAAAAAATCTCCAAGAATTTGTGATATACACATTGGGATCTTTAGTGGAAAAGCCACCAAACTAGGAGCTTTAGATTCTTTGTAGGGAGGCAAGCTTATCTTGAAGTTATTGGTCTACACACATGAATTAACAATATCCTGGGGGGATGTCATGCACTATAGAAAGAACTAGGTCTCTTAGTGCCTTTACCTCCATGGTCATGCATCCTCCGTCTTCAAATTGGGCATTATTTTTTGTATTTGTTTAGTTTGCTTCCTTTTCTCCTTGAGTCTCCATAGAATGATTTTTTTAATCTTTGGATATTTAGGTATCAATGGTCCACACCAAACTAGTGGATACACATCGATTAGCCTACAAAATAAAGTGAATAAAATGAAAGAAAATTAGTTAAGAAAAACAAAAATTGAACGGGGCAATATAAATAAACATGATATTAATATTAGTGTTGCAACCCCTAGTAATAGCACCAAAATTTGATGTAGAGCAAGATAACTAATGTGTAAGAGTTCCTGATTACCTCAAGAGATAAAGAGTGAGCTGAGTATATCAATTACTAAAATGGGTTAATTTATTATTATTTAGATGGTGAATTTAGGGTGTTAAGGCAAAGATTAAATCTACTCATAAATCTATTAGAAAAGTTAATTAGCTAGCTAAAGTAAAAATTTGTGGAGGTGATCTCATATTTTTAAACCTAGGGATTGGACTTCATTTATATCATCTTATGTAGTTAGATTATAACAAAGGAATTAAGTTTTAAAAAAAATTTGATCAAGATGGTCACAACCTTTAGTTTGAAAGCCTAAAGTCCTTATTTTTCTTGCGCAACCTACCTATCTTTTAGTGAGAAATTCAATGGAAGAAAAATTCATTAAAGCTTTTCAAATCTTAACAAGGACTACACTACATTGTTGTAATTATCTCTAACCTACAACTATCGCCATGGTATTTTGTCCATGACAAGCCATTTTCAATCTCTCAATTCCAACTAGACCACATAATCTATTAAAATGATAGCTTGTCAAATGAATAGGTAAAAAATCTAAAACAAATACATTATATTATAAGAAATAAACTCTACATTTTATTAAAATTAAAATTAACAAAAAAATAATATGGTTACACTCAATCCCTAGAAAGGAGAGTATTCTTTATAAAGAATTAATAAATGGTTATAGAAGATTGATGCATGAACATTACTATAATAAATTAAAAGAAATTAAAAGAAAGGAAGAAGTGAAAAATTCAAGTAAAACATGCCAAGAAAGCCTTCTCCATTTCCTTGACACCTTGCCCTTGAGAAATCCCTAATAATTTATCTAAGAACATCAAAACAACTTTCACAAAATCTTCTCATATATTCTTCAAAAATTTGAGAAAATATTGGAATAATGGATAAAGAAGTCCCCAAATTTGTCCACGTGATTTATTTAAATAGGGTTGTATTGAATGTCCCCAAAAAAGACTAACATTATATAAAGATTTAGGAAAATTCATAGCAGCTGCTATGCAAGCGTCTATGCAGGTCAAGTTCTTAGGGTATATACTTTCAATTTGCACATGCTAAAAATTTTTGGGTTTGGATATTAGGCATCAGGCATTCTATCTTTAAGTGCAACTAGGATGGGGCTTTAGCACCTAGCAATGGCTTATTTGTCTAGTTCCTATAGTTATGCACTTTGCCACCAGACCTCCAAGCTACTTTCTAAGCACTAGTTGAACCCCAAGCTCCCAAATTTATTTAAAACGATTCTTCATGTGGTTTTGCATATTGATACAAGATTTTGCTCCTTCTTAAATTTATAAAATTTATAAATTTAAATAATAAGTGCCACAAAATATATAAAATCATGCAAAAACCCATAGCAACGCATAGTCTAAGGTAGGAAAAATATGTATAACTTCCACACATATATTGTCATCTCTCTAACTTGCAAACTTGGTAATTATATAACAAGAATGCATAGTGCACACCAATAAATAATATCAATAGTAATTAAAAATATTCTAAATTATTATATGATTTGACCAAATATTGAATTGAACAACAAATATCTAACCAACAAAAATATATAATCATCTTTAATGCATAAATTTAATGACAAATTAGATTTTAGATCAACTTAAAATTGGTTTTGATTTTACTTTTATGAAATTATTTTTTGACATATTATATCATATATTATGTTATAATAACATTATTATTGTTTTTATAATTTAAAATATTGGGCTATGTATAATAATTTTTACATTTTAGAATTTGTTTTTTTTCTTATAAGTTATTTTGTATTATGAAACAATAGGTGATAAAGCATAATATAATTTATAAAATTGATCAAAATAATTATATGATTATTTTAAATATATATTCATCAAATCATGTATATCATCTTTAAAAAAATGAATATAACACAAGATTTAATATTAATTTTAAAAAATGCTATGTTGCCCAATAATAGTTCTAAAAATATCTTGATGAGTTAATGCAAAAAGAGAGTAATGAGAGAAAGATAAGTAATGCAACACACCACCAAAAAACATGCTTAAAAAATCATTTGAACCTCAATTTATAAGTGTACAAATTTGTAATATATATAAGGATAATTTTTACATCTTGACTTCCCAAAAAGCTACTATAATTTTGTATGTTTATAATTTTTTTCTTCTTCTTAGAAATTTATTAAGTGAGAAATAAACTTTTTATAAAAAATTTACTAGAATAAGACATTAATAAGAAAAATACTATCCAACTTTTTTAAAAAAATAAAAAGTCTATTTTATACCCAAGATGTACAAGAAGTGCTAGTAGGAGATAAAGGGCTAGCACAAGAACACACACCAGTGTGGAGCAAAAATTGTATAAATAGATCAATCATCCATGAAAACTCACTCTATGCGAATAAGAGGAGAGATCATCTGTTAAGCAGTCAAAGTTTAACTACCCACCACATATGTGAAGATTTACTTTAAGCATGGTGAACATAAGAAAAAACCATTTAAAATAGATAGTTAATATCGAGCAACCCATTTTATACATAAAGCCTCATGCACATGTGAGCGATTGCTACCAAATACACATCAGACAACTCATCTCGCCAACATTGACAAAAACACTTTTAAACTCATCAATCAGCATGTAACACTTACCTCCACTAGTGAGTCCTTTTTTATGTAATTGACTTAGCCAGTATGTATTTTTCTTATGTAGTCACCCCTCAATCTTATAAAAGAGAGATTTTTGAAGAGGGAGACCTTTTGACTCTTTTTTTATTTTTAATATTCTTGTACTTTTACTATTTTTATACTATTTTCCAAATATGGAGAGAGGTAGAAATATAGAGAGAGAGAGAGAGAGAGAGAGAGAGAGAGATTCTTCTACTTAGATCTTCTTACATAATGGAATTGCTTTTCTTTTTTTTTTTTTTTTTTCTTACTTTACTTTCCTACTATTATCCAACTTGACTTGGCTCTCCTTATTAGGTGTCTAAGAGGTTCTATTCACTCTATGAATAGATTTTGATTCAACACTCATTTAGCTAGGTGAGTGTGGATGAGGTCAAGAACTAGAAGTCATGGACTTAGTGAAGCAAGGCACTCAGTATATAATAACTTGGTAACATTGGTCTTGAGTACTTAGTAATTCATCATAGAGCAAGATTTCTAAAGCATGTAGAGCAGGATCACTTACTTATTACAAGCGACTCGAAAATAGTGAAGAATGAAAGTCTAAGAATAAGAGATAATAAAAGCTCTTCTAGTTCAACAACTCGCCAAGCTTAGCATAAACAAAGGAAACTATCCATGTTACTTAGTATTAATGATGAGTCATATCAAGAGAGTAAAGATAAGAACCCTAAGGAGCATGTGAATACTGATCTTACCAATATCTTCTCCAAGATGATCATAGAGGCTCACCCCCAATAGAAGTTGAAGATCTCGCATTTAAAATCATACAAAGGTTTCACTAACCTAACCAATTACATAGCTTACTTCAAAATCACTAAATCAATATTGGACATGAATGACTCAATAAAGTGCCAGCTATTTTTTTTACTACTTATAAAGAGTCATCCCTCCGACAGTTCTTAGGCCTACTAGTGGGAGTCATCACTTTCTTTATAGAGTTTAAGAGGTTGTTCTTCACAAAATTTGCTAGTGCTTACAAGTCTATGAAGAGTTCATAGGATCTTCTATAAATTAGACAGTAAATAAGCAAGTACCTCAAGAATTTAATTATTCACTTCCAAAAGAAAATGTTAGAAGTAAAAGATTTCAGACATGAAGTTGCATAAGTTGCACTTAGCTAGGGCCTCAAAGAAGGTCCATTTAGATATACTCTTAGGATTCAATAACCCAAACACTCATAGAATTATTGGAATTATCCTATAGCCATATGAATGCTAAAGAATATAATAAGGTTGCCTAGTCAGCAATGATGACTCACAAATATGGCAAAAGGAAAAGACAACTGATTTAACTAGAAGGAGCACCAATTCATAGGCGTGAATTCAAGAATTTACTAACTCACTATGAATAGGATAAGTATTTATAACTAACTATACTCACACCACTAAAGGTGTCATTACTAAGCTAGTGGAGGCCATTCAAAATAAGGAGTACTTCAATTGACCACCATCAATAAAGGCCAATGAAGTTAGCAATTGATCCAATATTATGCCTATCATTACAACCACAGTCATGAAATTGAAGAATGTAGACAACTCAAGAGCTTGATCGAAGAGCTTATTGAAGTAGGAAAGTTGGGTGAGTTCATAAGAAGACCAAGAAAGGAAATGATTGTTAAAACAAACTTAAAAACCAGCATAAGCTCGCCTGACCAACATAATAGAAATATTACCTTAGAGGAAGTTATATTTTTATATTTTCTTTCTTTATAATATCCTATTATTTTCAAGATCTTTATACAAGAAAAAGACTCTAATGATTCAAATACATCAAATAAATCTTTTTATTCTCGCTCATCAAAGTTTTTATTCAAAGTGCACTAAGGGTTTAAATGCAAAATGACAAAAAAGCTTAGCAAGCTACACTGGCCAAAGTTATTCAATGAATTACCTTCATCCCAAATTTGAGAAAATTTAGGAGGAGTTGTATGTCGATAGGTTGCTCGACAAGTTGGTCTAGAAGCAAAGAAATTATAGTACACTCATATAATATGTGCCACATACATGGAATGTATGAGTCTTAAAAATATTTTACCCAT
The DNA here is from genome assembly GCA_021442155.1 of Cymbidium sinense. Taxonomy (NCBI): domain Eukaryota; kingdom Viridiplantae; phylum Streptophyta; class Magnoliopsida; order Asparagales; family Orchidaceae; genus Cymbidium; species Cymbidium sinense. The sequence continues at coordinate 36,964,188 of CM038223.1, forward strand.
AAGATAAGCTATATCTTTGTACTTATTTTATTTTTATTAAGTTATTACTCTATTATTGTTTTATATTAATAAAACTTTCTTATTCCCCCAACAAATTATTTTTTCTTGTAAATATGAACTTAAAGCTCAAAAAATGATGACTTAGAATTTTAACTAACTCGCCCAATGACTTAGTGAACCTCATAAACCAAAAGCAATCGATAATCAATAATAATTTGACTTAACACTTAGAGAGCTATGTGTCAACTCAAGTCATTTAGCTATCCACTTTTAGCCAAGTAATAAGCTTCATTTAGCAAGCCACATTTGGCACACATAAACTGTCCAATGCTTAGTGAGCCACTTTTAGCTCAAGTATATATAATTTGACTCTTTGATACAAATTTTGACTATGAACACTCCCTTTAAATGCTTTATGAAAATATCAAGGAAACACATAATATCAACATTCTATATGGTTGGTAATTAAAGTGAAAGACCAATACTCTATATGGTTGGTGACTATGAATAAAAAGACCAACACCCTAAAGGTTGGAAATTAAAGTGTATGACTAACACTTTGTATGGTTGGCAACTATAAATATAAAAAATGCCACTCCATGTAGTTTGCAACTATAATTAAAAAGATCAATATTCCATGTGATTAGCTACTCAAGTGTAATACTAACACTTATATGGTCAATAATTATAAATAAGAGATCAAAGCTCAGTGTGTTTTGTGATTCAAGTATAAGACCAACACTCCATATAGTTGGCAACTACAAATAAAAAATAGACACTCTACATGATTGACAATTATAAATAAAAAAATTAATACTCTATGTGGTCAATGACTCAAGTGTAAGACCAATAATCCATGTGATTAGATATTATAAATAAAAATACCAACATTATAAGTGGTTGGCAACTCAAGTGTAAAACCAATAGTCCATGTGATAAGAAACTATAAATAAATAGATCAACACTATTGTGGTTGACGATTCAAGTGTAGGACCAATATTCATACGGTTAGCCACTACAAACAAATGACAAACACTCTATGTGGTTGGCAATTAAAAAACTTAATTTCAACAATCTGTGTAGTTGGAAACATTGTATTCCTTTAATGTTGTGAGTAATTACTTAAAATAATCATTCACATTGAGTATTTTTAAAAATATCTAGTGAGTATATTCATTCAAAAAGTACACCTAATGATTATACTATTTTGGCTAGTACATCTACATAATTAATGCACTTGTTCAAACAAATTTTCTCTTAGTAAGTATAATTGGCGAGTATATTCAAAAAGCATATTCAATGAATATATTTGATTAAATAAGCATGTTAAGCAATATTATTTGATTCAATGTGTATATTAAATGAGTATGTTCATTCAACGAGTATGTTGAATGAGTATGTTTGTTCAACGAGTATAGTTATAAAACAAATATATTCATAAACAGAATAAAAAAGACAACATGAAGAAAATTTTCCTTTCATTAAAAAATATTTAAGTATAAAGGTGAGTAGCGAGTGTACAAAATTTAAATATAAAGTCACTCTTCCTATTAGTAGGTACAAAAAAGAAAAAAACTATAAGTAAAAATAAAATAAAAAATTACAAGTAAAAAAAGAAAAAGTTAATTAGTTTTCCCTTCCACATTGATTGCCTCATAATCTAACTCTAATAGAGTAAGCACGTTGTCAAAGTCCAAATACCTGGTGTCTAATTGCTCAATCTTCAACAACTTAGCAATGACAAACTTCATGTCTTCTTTGAAATGTCATGTGGTGTTTAAAATTGTGATGAGGGACACCACATAAATCTTAATGGGTACTTATTGAAATGATCAAATACGACATCAAAAAATGATAGACAACCTTAAAAAAATAAAAGTATCACCCTAAGGTGGTCTCAATCACCTAATAAAGATTTCTAAAGTTGATGAGTCTATGTGTACCAAACACTTTTTCTTTACTTTATATGAGTGAAGTAAGGTAAGGTTTATTTTAAGCCTGGTTCATAAGTTATCTATATAGGAAAGCCCCCATAATTAATTACATCTTAGGAAACATAGTTTTCTAAAAAAAAATTTATTAAAGTGGCTAACTAACATCTCTAAAAATTTTAAAGTTTGGTATCAAAAGATTTATGATCATTGAAATTCAAGTAAGAGTGCTCAAATAGGAAGAGTTCTTAACATAATCTAAAGAAGCATAAGTAGGAACTACTCATGATACTAGGAAGCCAAGTGAGAATTTTAATCTCTCCTATGATGAGGCTATATTTTTGAAGAAGAGAATTATGATTATTTAAGTTAGAAATTTTATTAGAAAGTTAGGACTTATATTCTAACAACACAATATTGAAAAAATACATATAATGTGAGGATTTATACCTATAGCAAGAGAGAAATAGGCCACCTCTAATCTTAAATCTAAAGTGTTCTAGCACAAGCTAAGAGCTATACTCAATTCTACTTAGAAAGTAGGATATATTGGCTCAAAGAGAGAGAGAGAGAGAACCCGTCCCCACTCTTCTAGACTTACAACTGCCTACATAGTGGTTGTTAGCTAACACCCCCCACACTTTAAAATCATGTAGTCAAGTCTTATAAAACAATATAGTTAGGCTATTATCTATTAGGAAAGATTTTAAGATTCTAAACTCACTCCCTAATAGCCTATATCATTATTGGTATGAAAGTATGACCAAGAATAAATATGTTTATTTGCATGATGAAATTAAATTATGGGTTAATCCATGAGAATGGTCTTCTTTACTTAAGGGATTATTGTCAATAGTCCTAAACTCCCTTTATCGTGCAATGAGTACAAATCCCCTATATTCAAGGTGAGGAAATAATATGCAAGCATAATGATATTCACATTCATCACAGATTATAACGATTAAATCAATTTTATTGATAAATTCCATTGGTTTTATAGTAAGGTTATGAGTTGTATTAAATTTAAGTTGAAGTTATTTACATTAACTAGATAGAAAATTTAAATTTCTAAAGAGCCTAATGAAATCTAGGCCAGACAAAATAATCACCATACTTAAAGAACTATAGGAAAAGCATGTAATTTATATTTGAAATCAAAGTAAAAAACACCAAATATTTATTCAAACTAATACAATATTGATAATTCTATGAGGAAGAGTTTTGTTATACGCTCCTAAAAAGAAAAAAAAAGTTAGTTGTTGAGCTAAACCCTTATATAGCCTGGATTATAATTACATGAGTAAAGTTAAAATAAGACATGGGGATCTTCATCTTCACTTGATCTTCCAAATTTTGGATCTTCTAGGCATCATAGGGCCTCTTAGGTCTTTGACTTCTATCATGTTCTCATCCTAAACCCCATGGCTCTAATTTTATTCTATTATAAAATTATATTTAAATTTTAAACAATAAATCCTAACCAAATTCGCAAAATAGAGATTAGCTATAACACACATACACTCCAAGCAATTATATATCACATAATGAGACTTATCACCCATTAGTGTTCAGCTCACATATCCTAATGGGCTATGCTTAAAGGGGTAAGCAACACCTACAAGCAAAAAAATCTATATTTAATTTATTTTTATTATTATAGTGGCTCCTTTAATTAAGCATAAAATCATGCATAAAATATCATAACTTTAATAAATAAAGCCGTACCATCAAAACTAGCACATAAAAAATTCCAACAACCAATCTAAAATATTACACCATAAAATAAGAAAAGTAAAACATTATAATAAAGCACTGACTTAACCTAAGTCTAACATCAATAACATATTAATCAAATGTGTGTGCCAAGGCTAGTATGGTGAGGTAAAGCTAAACTTTAGTGTTTGAAATGTGGATTAAATAATAAGTTCAAGTAATTAGCCAATATGATGATTTTGATTCAAGTGATTAGTAAGTTAAGAACTAGAATTTTTTTTATAAATTTAATTCTATTTGAATTAGACTTAGTATTTTAAAGAGTATGAAAATTTATAAGTTTCAGTTAAAGTGAATGTGGTGTTTTAATTTGGAACCGTAGGGACACCACACAGATCTTAGGGGGTTTTTATTGAAGTGATCAGGTGTGATATTAAGGTATGATGTACTACCATTGGAGATAAAAAAAATCACCCAATAATAGACCTAATCACCTAATAAGGACTCCTAAGGCATATAAGTCTACATATATACTAGAGGTCTTTCCTCTACTTCATATGGAGAAGTAAAGAAGAGTTTATTTTATGTCGGGTTCTATATTTCACTATGGAAGCAAGCTTCTATAGCAAATTACATCTTAGGAAATGGGAATCATTTAAGAACACTCTTGATTAAAGTAGTCAATAAGTATCTCCAAAGATTTCAAAGCTAAACTATCAAAGGATTAGGTATTTATGAAAATCAAATGGGAGAGTTCAAATAGGAAGACTTATTTATGGATTCCAAAGAAGAATAAGTAGGAAGCACCCATGATATTAGGAAGCCTAGTGAGTGCTTCAGTCTACCTTATAGTGAAGCTTTATATATTTGAGAGAGAGAATTTACTTTTGTTTAAGTTAGAATCTTATTAGAATGCTAAGGCTTATAGCCTAATAACATAAAATTATGGAAATGCCTAAGAGGTGAGGACTTATACTCATAGCTCAAAAAAACAAGTAGCCTCATAACCTAAATCTAAAATGCTTTAGCACAAGCTAAAAGCATGGCCTAAGTCTAATCAATAAAGATGGGATTTAATGGTTCACCTCCATAAGGAAGAATGAATACACACCGACTCATCTAGACTTACAACCGCGTGGAGTGGCTTCTAGCTAACACCTCTTATGCTTTAAAACCATGTTGGCTGGTCCTATGTAGATGCAAGATAGCTAGTTGTTATTTAATTGGGAAGGAAGCTATAGTTCTAAGCTCACTCCCTAAGAAACTAAACCATGCCTGGTATAAAAGCATGAGTTAGACTAATGCAAAAATTACAACTTTTTAAATCATTTTTGATGCATTCATTTTGGATCAAGGCTTTGAATAATTATGCTTACATGCATGATGAATTAGAGTTATGGGATAAATTAGCAAGAAGAGGTGCTCTCTACTACAAGGGATGCCCTCAAAAGTCAAGCATATCCCCTATCATGCAAGAGTGGAGACCCTCCTTATTCAAGAGTGAAATAATATGACATGCATGGTGTGGTAACATATAACATTCAGCTAAGGAATTTCTAAATCTTTTATTTATCTTGATTAACAACCTAAGCTTTAAAATGAGGTTATGAGTTGCATTAGGATTTAGATGAGTTTTTAGTGAGGGTAGAATATTTAATTTTATCTTAAAGAGCCTATCGCATCCAAGACACACATCAAACCATCACACTTTAAGAAACCTACAAAAAAGCATGTCATTTTTAATGCACAAACTAAATGCAATAATCAAACTTATAAATTTTGTAAAAGAATAAGAGGCTAGTGGGGCTAGGTACTGTCGTACACGTCAGAAAGGAAAATAAATTGGGTAGTCAAGCTCTACCATTATACAACCTGATTGCAATTGAATATTACAATTAAAATGAATGTTATGGGGTCTTCAATCTTATGCTCTTCTTTCTTTCCCTTGAATTAGTTTACTCTAGGCTTCACAGGGCCTCCAAGTACATTGCCTTCTATCCACTACTCATCGTAAATCCTATAGCACAAATTATAATCCTATTAAAATAATTACATATTTATGAAAAATAAAATCTAACTACACCTATAAAATAAATGTTAGTTAAACAAACATACAAGCCATCAATTATATTTCACATATTTGGACTTAGCACCCTGCACTTGGGTGGCCAATCCAATTTTTCCTAATTAAATTATGCTTAGGGGCATAAGCAGCACCTACAAGCAAGAACATTCATGTTTACTTATTATTACAGTGACCCCTTTAGCATTATCCCCAACAAAAATATCATTATGCTATTAGCAACCTAACATCCAGTCCACACACAAACAATCCTAACACTAATCTAAAATATTACATCATAAAATAAAATAACACCACAACATAAACCAGCCAAACCTAAGGCTAGAATTAGTGACTTAGCATTATAATGTGTGTGCTAAGGTTCAGCATTGTGTGTCTTAACTAAGCATTAAAGTGTGATTATCTAAAGTTCAAAATTATTTAAGTTAAACATCAGGGGATGTTTTGCTTCAAATCTTTAAATGAATTGATTAATTTTAACTTACAGTTTCTTATTACATTTGATGCCTACTTAATATCTAATAATTATGACAAGAAGAAAGGGGTTTGACCACCTTTAGCCCTATCCTCAATTATTTTCTAAGGGTATATTCATATGACTTTGGCTTCTTTAGTGGACCATTTATTAAATATTTTTATTAGGCCTAAGTTTGGGTTAGTCATAAAGAACCTTATTCAAACATATAAGGAATCTTAGGATTAATAAAATTGAATCACTATCACATGGATAACATTCTACTGCTTCTTTTCATCATCAATAGCATACACATTTCTTCATTTTTATTGTTTATGATATTTGATTTAATACACATACATATATATACAATACATATTTATATTTTTCACACTTGATGATCATTAATGCATGTATTTTGATAGAAAAGAAAGATTTCATTTATTAGTTAAGTATATGTAAACATGTATTAGAGATTTAAACAAGTATGTGCCATTGTAAACTAGGAAAGTGAAGTTATTTAAAACCTCCTTGGGGCTACTTAAAGCCTTATGTTACCAGGATGTCTAGACTATATACTTGACAAATTAAATACATGTAAACATATACAGAAGCATAGGAATAAAAATTATGCAAAGATTATATAATAGCAAATCTTTTGTTCATGTAAAGCAAAGTTCTATCCTAAATTATAGCACATGCATACACATAAATGAAATTAACAAAGTACATGCCATTGTTAAACTAGCAAAGTGAGATTATTTTTGACCTCTTTGGGGCTATTTAAAGCTTTGTGTTCCTGGGTTGTCAAGTCTATATACTTACCAACTCCAAACATATGTAAACATATACATGAATCATAAAAAATAAAACAACCCTTTCCCATTTTTAAGTTATGAATGTAAACTTTATTGAACATTTATAACTAACATTAGCTTAAAATTTACATCATTAACTTATTATTTTGAAAATAATTTGGGATTTATTAGTAATAATATCCACATCATATAGTATTTTTCCAACATATGCAACTTAAATGCAACCATGTTCTTTTGATTCTCTTTTTTAAAGCATGAACATGTGAAACAAATGGCATGCACATTTATAATGATTGAAAAGAAAAAACTAAACATTTCCACATAACATGTTCAATTACAGTAGGTCTTAAGGACAATCAGCCAAATAAAGATTCTTTAAGACTAACCAAAGTTCTTACAAGGTTTGATTTTGATATTTAAGTTGTCAAACCCTACAAGGAAGAGAATGATAATTAGTATTTACCCTATTCCTTGTGGGTAATTTGATATTTTTAAATAAAAAAATTAAATGGTTTTTGTGGATTGATTAGGTTCAAATCATTAAGCACATCAACTTAATTACCCTTCCTCAAACTCCTTTAATTTAATTAACTACTTGATCATGAGCCTTCAAACATATGCTTTTAGAGAAGTAAAATTTATAATGCACCAAATGGAATCTAATGTAATTAGGCTCGTGCTTAAGAGTTAATTAAAATAAAGAAGGAAAGAATCTAAGTTAAATACTCTTATGATTTTCCCATACCAATGAGTTAATCATAATTTCTTTACTAACTTTATGTTATTAAACACATAAAGGGAAAATTAATGGATTATAGTTGAATTCTCCAAACCAACCATTAATTTTGTTTGATTTATATTTTATCACTAATTTTTCTAATTAATCTCTAATTATTACATATGTTAATTAAACTTCTTAAGGAAATACATTTGGAAAAATAATTAGAAAAGGAATCCAAATTACTTCTCCTTACTATTCCCACTGTTCATAATGATTAATTATAATTAATTATTTAATTTTCAATGTTTATCAATTTTAGTAATTCTTAAATTAATTAATGAGGGTAATTAAGATTGAAATTCCAAATTCTTTAAATTATAAGATAAATAATTCCAAGAAAATTATGGGAGGTAGAGGACATCCCATGAAATCATCCCACCAAATTTGGAATTAATTAGCCAAATAATTAAGCCTTAATTAATGTAATTTTCTTAATTTGTAAAATTAAATTAATCACTATTCTCTAAATAGAAACTAGAGAATTTATTTTTCCTAAATTCTCCTCTGTCTATCCTTTCCAAAATGGGTTTATTTATATTTTTTAAATTTATCTATAATTAGTTATGATTTTTTATTGTTCTGGCCATTTAATTATATTTTTAAAGCCTAATTAACCCTTTAAACCATCTGCCACGCTAACGTGGCAGTGCTTTCCACATGGCATCATAGTATTGGTTACTTAAATTGTCTAACACGGGAGCTGACTCAACAGCGATAAATGTGGTTTTTTCACAGCTGTTTGATCTCTGATCGGATGGCCGAGATTAATCCCATGATTTCAAAAGGATTAAATCAAAATTTCTAATGCGGTTAATCATGGTCATATATTCTAATCACATGAAATGGATAGCCGGTGATCCATCATCCCAAGAGCAACAAAAAAATGGATGTTGTCCACCTTCCACCACTAGATCTAAGCTCACTAGAGCTCGTTCGAAGGTGAAGTTGACTCAAAAATGATCAGGGAATGAATCTAAGGGGATACTATGGTGGAAATCGCATGAAAATATGATTCACTTCAAAAATTACCAACACCTAGGGGCCAAACCTATGGTTGCTAGGTTTTACCTCACTGGGGCTATAGACTGGTGGTCCACTAACAGGGGTAGCTTCATCTTGAAGAGATGAAGTTCTGTTGAGAAGATCATGAGTTGCCTCCTCACTGATACCTCTATGGACCAAATGTCACTGCAAAGCTCATTGGAGTTGGTCTTGAGACACCTTGTAGAGGTTGAATCGCTCAGGAAGTTTTAGAAACATGTTTTGATTCACTAGAGTGAGGTAAAGGTGTGAGAAGAGTTAATTTGAGTTTGGTAGAAGTTTTTGAAATTTGGATGGACAGAGCTCTCGAGTTTGATCAGGAGCTGGCCTAGCCAACAACTGAATGTACGAAGAGCTCAGAAGAGGGTAGGGGACAGTGCGGAATGCTTTCAAGAAGGTTTGTGCTCGCTTGAATCCATGGGGAGGAGTATACTCTTTTCACCAACTAAACCAAGCTCTGGGATTAGTTTAGCCTTTGGCAACCATTCAACTGGGTAGGTAGCCGAAGATGGTAGGGGATTACAAAGGTTGCTGAGGGTGAGAGGCTTAGGGAGTGTAGTGGGCTGACATGAGGTGTACCTTCTCCCTTAAGTGGTCTAATGGGTTTCCATGGGTGAACTCACCCTCTCTTAGCTAAAGGCTAAACCCAATAGCTTTGGGTTATGTTGGGTCAGTGGTTTTCTTATCCAAGAAGAGCCAAAGGTGGTTGCCATGAGGTGAGGAGGTGGAGGACTCATACAAATGGGGATTTTATCCTATTTGGGTGGGTTGGTTCAATGAGTTTGACCCACGGGTTCACCATTGGTTGGGCCCACTTGGCTAGGCCTAAGGTGACCCAAGGATGAATCATGCCAAGTTTTGTTGGGTGTGGGCTTGATTTAGTTAGGGCTCAATTTGACCCATATTGGTCAAATGGGTTCAATTGGGCTAAGCTTACCAATTTGACCAAACTGGATCAAAGTGGGGGGTTTAGTTAAGTTCAATTGATCATTTGGAATGAATTAGTGTAATTGGATTGATTCAATTTGGACTAGATTTGGATTTAATTTATATGATTCAATTTGGGTCAAATGAGTCATGTTGACCAATTTGGCCAATTTGTCCAAATCAGCGTGAGCATGTGTTAGGTCAATCTTCAATTGATCATTGGTGATTGAGTGGAATAGTTGATTTAAATTGATATGGGTTATGGAGTGATTTAAATCAATTTGAACATTTAGGTCAAATTGGGCTAAGTACGTCGATAGGATTGGGTTGACCAAATTGGGTCTAATTGAAGGCTGGATCATGTTCAATATTCAATTGGTGATTAATGGGAAGCATTGGTTTTAACCAATTTAGTTTATGATTTGATTTGGCCTTCGGTCAACTTAGGTTAAGGAGCCAAATTGGCTTTTTAGGTACAATTGATTATAGTAGAGTGTTTAATAGTGACATATAATCATTAATAAAGGGATTGGGTGTTGATTTGATCTAATGGGAATTTGATTGGAGTTTGGTTCAATTTCCCTCTTTATGTCACTTTCGATCAAGTGACGTGATCAAGCCATCTTGGACCAATTATGGTTATGGATGGTTGGGGTGTGTTTAATGGTAAATTTTAAGTTGATTGGTGATTTTTATTGCAATTGAATTGTGTTTAATTAGGTTTTGGCTCATTTGAACCTCTTAAGTCAAATGGGCTAACTTTGGTTGGTCACTTTCCTTTGGTTCAATTGGTTTGATTGCAAGTGTTGAAATGGCTTGAAATGATCTAATAAATAATTTGAGTGATTGAGAAAATCAAATTGGATTTAGTTTGCTTAAATGGGTTTGAATTGAGTTATAGGATCGGGGTGGAGTTAACTTGGATTAAGGTCCAAGTTAGTTTAGCTTGGAGCTTGGATTAGAAAATCAAATTCAATTAAGATTAATTAAATAGGTTTGAGGTTGGTTTAGCTCCATCCACAGGAGCTTAAGCTTGGATGAGTGAATAGGTATGAGTCTTAGTTTAGGCTATAGGATGGGGAACTTATTTGTCCTAAGGTGACTTTTGCACTTAAGATTACGCCTTCTAAGTCTCAAAGTTTTAGTTTTACTATCTCCTTAATCACTAAAGGTGTCCTAGCACAAAGGAAATCCAAGTGTATGGAAGGTTCCTTGATCTAAGATAGGGAGGATTAATCCTCACTCCAAAAGTGAGGTCAATAGTAAAACTTATTCCTCTTCCATACCCTACCTTAAGGTTAAATCTAAGGATATATTTCATGAATTTTAATCTTTCTTAATGAGGTGTTAAAGCCCTTTCATTAATTCCTAAGTTTAGATTAAACAAAAAATGGAATCATAATCACATGAAATGCACTTCAAGGCAAATAAGGATAACTGATGGCTCACTTAAGGATGTACTTCAACCCTTCATCACTTTAATACTTCATCTTTAAAAATTTATTTTACCACTTTTAGTATTTCATTTTAAAATAATCAGGTACTTTATTCTATCACCTTAATTTTCCATTTCAATATAATTATGTGTTTATCTTATCATTTTAATAATTTGTTTCTTAAAATAATTTTGTATTTATTTTGTCATTCTAATAGTTCATTTTAAAATAATTATGTGTTTATTTTTTGTTATGTTAAATTTTTATTTCACTTTTAAAATAATTATATATTTATTTTATTATTTTAATAATTCATTTTTAGAATAATTATGCACTTATTTTATTATTTCTTTTCTTAACTAATTATGTATTTTATAATTATACTCTTTATCATCTTAATAGTTCATTTCTTTAAAATAATATACATTTTTCTATGCACCAATATAAACATGAATATGGATGAAATAAAATTTTGAAATCTCTATGATATAAAGCTAAGTGAATTAAATTTATAGTTTTACATGCTTTTTTCAACACCACTTTTCAAGCATTTGTCATTATTAAACAAAAATCTAAGAATTTCATCAAATCATTAATCATGCACCCCTCGGTGTCAAGACTATATGTCTTCAAATAGTGTATATCATACACATCAATTACACATAAAGACTTTATTCACCTTTATTAACTTAGAGTTTTTAATATATTTTAGCTTATATGACGAAAATATTATTTTTATTTTAATCATTTAATGCCTAGCTATTTATACAAAACATACACTTAAGGATTTTAATTATAAATATAAGTGTGAATGAGACATGAATTAATTGCATATTTATAAGTGAATAAAGAATATCAAATGTATATCCCATGGCATCTACTTAGGCTATTAAACCCTAAAGGCATTCATATAAAAATGATACCACTTAAGCATAATCAATATTTCTGAATTAACATATTTATTAATTATGATAAATTAGACATATTAAGGAGAGATCAAATGATCAAATTTTTCTTCCACACAACCCCTAGTTATTAAGGAGATTTAATGGTGAAATGATATTTTTTTGAATTGATTAAATTTCATGATTAAGTAATCTAATTAATACTAAATAAACCATAAAGTTTAGTTAATCATAATCTGTAAACCCAAAAATTATGAGAAAATTCATGAATATGTAAATTTACAAGAAAAATAAATAATAAAAATTCCAAGATATTTGGGCCAATATTTTATAATTAATTAGAAAAAATTTAAGTAAGAAATTACTCTAAAAATACCCAAATTATTTGGAGATTTTAATTTTATTGATCAACTTTTTGTTAGGTGAAAAAAAAAGAGTTCATTTATAAATTTTGAAGATTTGTGCAATTAATTATGAATTTTCTATGTCATAGGATAATTAATGCATTTTTTTTAATTAAAGTCTCTAAATGGTGATTTTGAGAACAAATTAGGACCACATGTCTTAAAAAATTTCTCTTGTCACCATTAGGCCTCTAATACATATTTAATCACCCATGATAATTTTTTTAACTAAATTTATTTAATAAATACCCAAAATGGCTAATTAAGACTTGAAAATTTAAATGTCTCAATGAACTTATCCAATTAAATTGAAATAATTACGGGAGGTAGAGTTCATGTCATAGAATATTCACCATAAATCTCAAGCCAATTAAACAAGTAATTAAAGATTAATTAAATTATTAATAAAAATATTCAAACCTTAATTAGTCATTAATCACCTAATAAAAAATTATAATTTTATTTTTCCTAGATTCTCGTTTATCTAAGCCTTCCCATGAATATTTATTTGCATTTTTTAGAATTATCTATAATTAGTTATGATTTTTTGAAGTTTTGACTATTTAAAGCTATTTAAAACCATAATTAAATGATTTACACACTTAGCACTTATGTAATTGCACTTTAAGCGTGATACTATGGGATTGGTTATTAAACTAATTTGACATGGTAGCTGACAAATGGTAGTGCGTGTGATTTTGTCCTAAGCCATTCGATTAAAGATCAAATGATTCAAATTAATCATGCAATTTTAGTGGGATAAAATTTGAATTTCTAGCATCGATTAATCACAATCGTCCATTCTAATCACATGATTAGTATTTACCCTATTCCATGCTGGTGATTTGATATATTTAAATAAAATAATTAAATGGGTTTTATGGATTGATTAGGTTCGACTCATTAAGCACATCAACTAATTTACCCTTCCCAAAACTCCTTTGATTTAATTAACTACTTGATCATGAGCCTTCAATGATATGATTTTAGGAAAGTAAAATTTACAATGCACCTAAAGGAATCTAATGCAATTAGGCTCATGCTTAAGAGTTAATTGAATTAAAGAAGGAAAGAATCTAAGTTAAATACACTTATGATTTTCCCATACCAATAGGTTAATCATAATTTCTTTAATAACTTCATGTTATTAAACACATAAAGAGAAAATTAATGGATTATAGTTGAATCATCTTAACCAACCATTAATTTTATTTGATTTTTATTTTATCACTAATCTTTTAATTAATCCCTAATTATTGCATATGTTAATTAAACTTCTTAAAGAAATACATTTGGAATAATAATTAGGAATTGGATCCTAATTACTTCTCCTTACTATTCCCACTATTCATAATGATTAATTATGATTAATTATTTACTCTTCACTATTTATCAATTTTAATTATTCTTAAATTAATTAATGAGGATAATTAGGATTGAAATTCTAAATCTTTAAATTATATGATAAATAATTCTAAAAAATTATGGGAGGTAGAGAACATCGCATGAAATCATCCCACCAAATTTGGAATTAATTAGCCAAGTAATTAAGCCTTAATTCAAGCAATTAGCCTAAGTTTCAAAACTTAATTAATCACTATTCACTCGACATAAATTAGAGAATTTATTTATCTTAAATTCTCCTTTGTCTATTCTTTCCAAAAATGGGTTTATCTGTGTTTTTTGAATTTTTCTATAATTAGTTGTGGTTTTTAAACTTCTGGCCATTTAATTATATTTTTAAAGCCTAATTAACCCTTTAAACCATCGGTGCCATGCGGATGCTAATGTGGCAGTGCTTTCTACATGGCGTCACATTATAGGCTACTTAAATCGCCTGACATAGCAGCTGACTCAGTAGCGATGGACATGGTTTTGTCTCAGCCGTTCGATCTCTATTCGGATGGCCAAGATTAATCCCATGATTTCAAAAGGATTAAATCAAAATTTCTAATGTGGTTAATCATAATCATTCATTCTAATCGTGTAGAACAGACAGCCGGTGATCCATCATCCCAAGAACGCTAGACAATGGATGTTGTCCGCCTTCTACTGCTAAATCCAAGCTCACTGAAGCTCGTTCAATGGTGAAATTGACTCCAAAATGATCAGGGAATGAATCTTAGGGGGTCCAATGGTGGAAATCGCACAAAAATATGATTCACTTCAAAAAAGATCAACACCTAGGGGCCAAACCTACGATTGCCAGATTTTTACCTCGCTGGAGCTATAGACCGGTGGTCCACTAATAAAGGTAGCTTCATCTTAAAGAGATGAAGCCCTATTGAGAAGATCACAAGTTACCCCCTCACCGATCACTTTATGGACCAAATGTCGCTGCAAAGCTCATCGAAGTTGGTCTTGAGATGCCTTCTAGTGGTTGAATCACTCAGGAAATCATTTATTTTGGTTCACTAGAGTGAGATAAAGGTGTAGGAAGAGTTAATTTGGGTTTGGTAGAAGTTTTAGAAACTTGGATGGATGGAGCTCTCGAGTTTAATCGAGAGCTGTCCAGCGGTGGAATGTACGAAGAGCTCAGAAGAGGGTAGGAGACTGTGTGAAATGCTTTGTAGAAAGTTTCTGCTCGGCTTGAATCATTGGGGAGGAGTATATTCTTTTCACTAGCTAAATCAAGCTCTAAGATTAGTTCATCCTTTGGTAGCTATCTGGCCAGGGTAGGTGGTCGAAGATGGTAGGGGACTACTGAGGTGGCTGAGAGTGAGAGGCTGAGGGAGTGTAGTGGGTTGTCATGAGGTGTACCTCCTCCCTTAAGTAGACCAATGGGTTAGCATGGGTGAACTCACCCTCTCTTGGCTAAAGGCTAAAACCAATAACTTTGGGTTAGATTGAGTTAGTGGTCTTCTTATCCAAGAAGGCCAAAGGTGGTTTCCATGAGCTAAGGAGGTGGAGGAACCATCCAAATGCAGATTTTATCTTAATTAGGTGGGTTGGTTCAATGAGTTTGACCCAAACTGGGTTCACCATTGGTTGGGCCCACTTGGGTAGGACCATGGTGACCCAATGATGAATCATGTCAACTTTGGTTGTGTATGGGCTTGATTTAGTTGGGTTTGGCTCAATTTGACCCATATGGGTCAAATGGGTTCCATTGGGTTAAGTTGACCAATTTGACCAAATTGGATCAAAGTGGGGGCTTAGTTAAGTTCATTTGATCATTTGGAATGAATTAGTGTAATTGGTTTGGATCAATTTGGACTAGATTTGGATTTAATTTATATGGTTCAATTTGGGTCAAATGAGTCAAGTTGACTAATTTGATCGAATTGGCCAAATTGACATGAGCATGAGTTAGGTCTATATTCAATTGATCATTAATGATTGAGTGGAAGAGTTTATTGAATTGATTTGGATTACTGAGTGATTTAATTCAATTTGCACATTTAGGTCAAATTGGGCTAAGTAGGCTGATTGGATTGGGTTGACCAAATTGGGTCCAATTGAAGGTTGGATCATGTTCAATATTCAATTAATGATTGATGGGAAGCATTGGTTTTAACCAATTTGGTTTATGATTTTATTTGGCCTTAGGTCAACTTAGGTTAAGGGGACCAATTTGGCTTGTTAGGTTCAATTGATTGTAGAGGAGTGTTTAATAGTGACATATAAGCATTAATAAAAGGATTGGGTGGCTAGATTTGACCTAATGGGAGTTTGATTGGAGTTTGGTTCAATTTCCCTTTTTATGTCACTTTGGGTCAGGTGACTTGACCAAGCCATCTTGGACCAATTAGGGTTATGGATGGTTGGGGTGTGTTTAATGGTAAATTTGATGTTGATTTGTGGTTTTGATTGTAATTGATTTGGGTTTAATTAGGTTTTGGCTCATTTGAACCTCTTAGGTCAAATAGGCAAACTTTGGTTGGTCACTTTCCTTTGGTTCAATTGGTTTGATTGCAAGTGTTGAAATGGCTTGAAATGATCTAATGAATAATTGGACTGATTGAGAAAATCAAATTGGATTTAGTATGCTTGAATGGGTTTGAATTGAGTTATAGGATTATGGTGGAGTTAACTTGGATTAATGTCCAAGTTAGTTTAGCTTGGAGCTTGGATTAGAAAATCAAATTTAATTAAGATTAATTGAATAGGTTTGAGGTTGGTTTAGCTCCATCCACATGAGCTTAAGCTTGGATGAGTGAATATGTATAAGTCTTAGTTTAGGCCATAGGATGGGTGAAACTTATTTGTCCTAAGGTGGGTTTTGAGCTTAGGGTTATGCCTTCTAAGTCTCTAAGTTTAAGTTTTAGTGTCCCCTTAATCACTTAAGGTGCCCTAGCACTAAGGAAATTCAAGTGTCTAGAAGGTTCCTAGATCTAAGATAGGGAGGATTAATTCTCACTCCAAAAGTGAGGTCAGTAGTAAAACTTATTCCTCTTCGATACCCTACCTTAAGGTTAAATCTAAGGATATATTTCATGATTTTAAATCTTTCTTAATAAGGTGATAAGGTCCTTTCATTAATTCCAAGTTTGGATTAAATATAAATGGAATCATAATCACATGAAATGCGCTTTAAAGCTAATAAGGATAAGTGATGGCTCACTTAATAATGATGTACTTCAACCCTTCGTCACTTTAATACTTCATCTTTAAATATCTATTTTACCACTTTTTGTATTTCATTTTAAAATAATCATCTACTTTATTCTATCACTTTAATATTTCATTTCAAAATAATTATGTGTTTATCTTATCATTTTAATAATTTGTTTTTTTTAATAATTATGTATTTATTTTACCATTCTAATAGTTCATTTCAAAATAATTATGTGTTTATTTTTTGTTATTTTAAATTTTTATTTCATTTTTAAAATAGTTATATATTTATTTTATTATTTTAATAATTCATTTTTAGAATAATTATGCATTTATTTTATTGTTTCTTTTTTTAACTAATTATTTATTTTATAATTATACTCTTTATCATCTTAATAGTTCATTTCTTTAAATAATATACATTTTTCTATGCACCAATATAAACATGAATATGGATGCAATAAAATTTTTAAATCTCTATGATATAAAGTTAAGTGAATTAAATTTATATTTTTACATGTTTTTTCTACACCACTTTTCAAGCATGTTTCATTGTTAAACTAATATCTAAGAATTTCATCAAGTCATTGCTCATGCGCCCCCCGAGTGTCAAGACTATATATCTTCAAATTGTGTATATCATACACATCAATTACACAAGGACTTTATTCACCTTTATTAACTTTGATTTTTAAATATATTTTGGCATATATGATGGAAATATTATTATTATTATTATCATTTAATGGCTAGGCTATTTATACCAAACATACACTTAAGGATTTTAATTATAAATATAATTATGAATGAGGCATAAATTTATTGCATATTTATATGTGAATAAAGAATATCAAATGTATATACCATGGCATCTAGTTAGGCTATCAAACCCTAAAGGCATTCATATGAAAATGATACCACTTAAGAATAATTAATATTTCTAACTTAACATATTTAATAATTATGGTAAATTAGACATATTAAGGAGAGATCAAATGATCAAATTTTCTTCCACACAACCCCTGGTTATTAAGGAGATTTAACGATGAAATGATAATTTGTTGACTTGATTAAATTTCATGATTAGTTAATCTAATTTATACCAAATAGACCTTAAAGTTTAGTTAATCACAATCTGTAAAAGCAAAAATTATGAGAAAAGTCATGAATATGTAAATTGACATGAAAAATAAATAATAAAAAATTCATGATATTTGGGCCAATATTTTCTAATTAATTAATTAATTAAAAAATTTGAATTAGGTAATTACTCTAAAAATACCCAAACTATTTGGAGATTTTAATTTATTGATTAACTTTTTGTTAGAAGACAACAAAAAGAGTTCATTTGAAAATTTTGAAGATTTGTGCAATTAATTATGAACTTTCTATGTCATAGGCTAATTAATGCATTCTTTTTATTAATCAAAGTCTCTTAATGGTGATTTTGAGAATAAATTAAGACCACAGGTACTAATAAATTTATCTTATCACCATTAGGCCTCTATTACATATTTAATCACCCATGATAATTTTTTTAACTAAATTTATCTAATAAATACCTAAAATGGCTGATTAACACTTGAAAATTTAAATGTCTCAATGAACTTATCCAATTGACTTGAAAAAATTACATGAGGTAGAGTTCATGTCTTGGAATATTCACCAAAAATCTCAAGCCAATTAAACAAGTAATTAAATCTTAATTAAATTATTGATGAAAATATTCAAACCTTAATTAGTTAGTGATCACCTAATAAAAATTTAGAATTTTATTTTTTTCTAGATTCCCCTTTATCTAAGCTTTCCCATGAATATTTATTTACATTTTTTTAGAATTCTCAATAATTAGTTATATTTTTTGAAGTATTGACTAATTAAATCTATTTAAAACCTTAATTAAATGATTTACCCACTTAGAACTGATGCAACTGCACTTTATGCATGATACTATCGATTGGTTATTCAACTAATTTGACATGGTACCTGACAGATGGTACTGCATGCAATTTTGTTCTGAGCCATTCAATTAAAGATCGAATGACTCAAATTAATCATGTAATTTTAGGGGGATAAAATTTGAATTTCTAACATTGATTAATCACAGTCATCCATTCTAATCATGCAAGATGGATGACCCATGATTTATCATCTTCTTCGAGCAAGAAATAAATGATATTCATCTTTTAGCGCTTGATCTAAGCAACAAAGGCTCATTTCATAGCAAAATTGACTCCAAATTGATCATAAGGTGAAAATCTATCGATTCATATAGCTTGATCAAACCAAATCATATAAATTCTTTACAAAAGACCAACACCTAAAGGATCAAGAATTATCTTAATTCAATTTGGCCCTAATTGCAAGTGTCAATTCAATCCACTTTGAATAGGATCAAGAATTGGCTTAATTTGATTCTTTAAGTCCAATTAGGTCAAGTTGGGTCAATGGATTGAATTAGCTAATTAACCAAATTGGGCTACAATTAATCATAAGGGATGTCCAAGTATGCAATTAGAATGACCTCGAAACTTTGGATTGACTCAATTTGGCTTAAATCAAATTAGATCTCATTGTGGGCCTATAAAGTACAATTTGGTCAACTTGGGCTAAGTGAATCAATTGACCAAATTTAATTCTAATGAGACATCAATATAGTTCAAATAGTGTTTTAGGGAGTTTGGGTGAATTCCATTTCAAATGGTTTGGATGAATTTTTGGTTTAGCCTTTTAGGCCCAAATGGGACATATTGGATCAACTTGGTCACTTTGCCAAATAAAACACCAATTAGGCATGGTTCGGATCTATTTGAGGATTTATGAGACATGTAATTATATTGGTTTTATATATGGGGTTTGGTTTGAAATAAGGGTAATTAGGTTCAACCTAGTTTGAGTTGAGGTCTCACCCTAAGGTTAAGCATTATAAGGCTTCTAGGCTTTGAGTTGGTGTCCCCCTAACCACTAGAAATGTCTTAGCTCTAGGTGAGAAAACCTTAGTGTCTAGATCAAATCTTAGGACTAAAGAGTGATGAGTGTCAACTTCACTAAAAATATGGTCAATAAAAGGACCCCCAATAAGTGTTGTGTAATAAATAAGATACACCATAAGTATTAATGTTGACCGAACTAGTCAAAAATATCCAAGGGTACCAAGAAAGGGTGCTTTGTACTATATCCAAAACGTAACCTAATCTTAACAAAGACCATCCAATACTCCAACTTAGCGGTTGAGACTCCAAAGTGTTGGAGATTTAAAGATGGCATCTAAGATGACATATTAAGAGCAGGTCAAGGGGCCTTGGCTTACCTTAAATTCACTAACTCCAAAGGGTAGTCTACTAACCTCATAATAGAGTCTATCTAACCTAAGGGTTACCCATCAGTGTGTGATGATTAGACTAGAAAGAAAGCATCAAGGATTTACATCCTTCTAAATAGAATCAATCATCGGGGTGACCTTCCAGTCGTATAATAAGTCGAGCTTGACTTAGGGGTAATTACTAAGATGAACCACAAGGGCATTATCTTAGATTGAATTAATTCAATGTTTGTGTTCTAACTAAGAAAGGAAACCATGAAGGTCTCGCATGCCAATCCTAGTTGTGCTACCTAAAATAGGTTGTTGCTAAGGTTTGCTTACACCTACCCTATTAGCATTGAAGGTGAATTTTAGAAGTAGACCAAAATTTGAAAATAGTATGATTTAGAAAGGAACAAAATTTTGTGGAAAATCAAACAATCAAAATATTTTATAATTTTGGCTCATTCCATGTATATGTCAATTTTAATGTAAAAATATAATTTTTTTAATAAAATTTATTTTTACATATAATCATGCATAGCATTTCTTTAAATATAGCCCATTAATAGGAAGCATCGAGTGTTCACCTTTGTGGTTGATTAGCTAGTATGATCCTCCCTAGTAGACCTTTTATGACGAAAGATCTTTTACATGTTGATTCAAACTTGCCTCCTATATTGTGACAAAAAATAATTAGTCTTTTAAGAACTAAATTTAAGTAGAATCTCTCAATAATTTATTGTGAGCTTGAATCATTCGTGCTTTATAGCTTAAGGATTTGACAAGCTTGGAGGCGTCACTTCTTAAGACCTTCAAGCTCTCTCAATCATAGCTTAGCATTTTGCTCTATTATGATATTATTGCTTACAACAACCATTAATGATGGTAGCTGAACTTCCAAGGGAAAGACGGCATCAAATATATACAAAATGAAGAAGGGAGTAGACTGCATCATAGTTTTATATGTGGTATGATAAGCCCATAAGGCTTCAACTAACTACTCATACCACAATCATTTGTTAACATTGGGTATTTTTTTTAATATTTGAAAGAGAGTTTTATTAAAGGCTTCTATTATCTCATTCACTTAGAGATAATATATGATGAAGTAGCTCTAATCTATGTTGTGTCACCTTATGAAGCTATTAATCTTAGTGCTCTTCAAAGTAGTATTATTATCAGATATAGTTTTATGGGGTACACCAAATCTATAAACAATATGATTCTTGAAGAACTGAAATACACGGTGAGTCTTGGCTTCCCTTAATGGAATCTCTTATACCCACTTAGAAAAAAAATTCTTCACTGCTAGAAAAAAATAATGACCTTCGGAAGAAGGAGGGTCGACAGACCCACTATTTTTGTACTCCAACACTCGAATGGCCACAAAGCTATCGTCGGATAGAGGATGTTAGGTGCTTAATGTAGGACTACTCCATGCACTTAACATCAATGATAGCGATGCACTATATCCATGCAATATATAATCATCATCAGTTAATAATATCCATGTCTTTTGATTTAGCTTTCATCTTTGAACTGAATTAATTTGTTGCATACAATCTTGAATATAGCAATCATGATTTTTTGGGGTTCATGTTTTTTAAACATTGCAACCACATGTGATCAAAGGCTGGTCAGTATAGGGCGCCATCAATAAAAGCGGATAATGGTCTTTGTTTGATTTGATGAGCTTGAGACTTCTCTTCAGATAGTTTTCCTTAATACAAATAGTAAATGAAAGACCATCTTCAATTAGCCTATTCATTATCTTTGGTGGCAGCAACCTCCCCTTCTAGAGCTTGTCTATCAATGAGCTCGATATTGATAGAAGGTAGAACTTGGTGATTATGTACCTCTATCGATATAGACTTATTATCTGGACAAGCCATTTCTTAAGCAAGCTTTGCTAAAGCATCAATTATGGTATTTTCACCTTGGGGAATTTAATATAAAGTGGCCTTAAAAATCTATTTTAGCAACTTGATGGTGTACTTATAATATCAATGGAGTTTAAGTTTGATAACTTTATAAGTTTTAGTGATCTAACTACCCACTAATCACAAGTCCCTGAAAATGCAATGTTTTTAATTCCTAACTAAATAGCCAACTCTAGACCCATGATTAAAGTTTTATACACAACTATGTTATTCGTACAAAGCTTCACTATATGATATGAGAATCGTATCATCCCACAGTCTAGAGTTAAGAAGAATATCCCTATTCCTACTTTTCTTGGAAGGATGGAATGTAGTTCATCTCCACTTAAGGAAGTAACTGAACCATCAAAGTACAATTCCTAATGATGGCTATTCATATTTCCTAAACTCATGATTTGCTCATAAGAGAGATCATTATTTAGGGGAGAATTTATGGGAAGAGGGTGCGCCATTAGAAAGCCTATTAGGATGTGTCCTTTTGCATTATGAAGTGGTATGAAGGTGATGTCAAATTGCAATAAAATTATAGATCTTCATGCCAACCTTCTAGATAGAGATATCACAATAGATTTACTATAGAAATTAGGTTGATCTCATGAGAAAGCGCATACTGCCTTAGCTTCTGGGCTATGAATATGAGAGCTAGGCAATGCATTTTAATAGGTGGATATTTGGCTTCTACAAGACTTAAGTGATGGCTTAAATAGTAGAGTGTATTTTCTTTTTCTTTATTGTTGGCTTTGGCCAACAATGCACCAAGGGAATCACTTAACACCATTATGTAAAGAATGAGAGGTTTACTTGGGATGGGGATAGCTAGCATTATGGGTGTCATCAAGAATTTCCCAATGCTCTCAAATGTGTGCTAGCACTTATCACCCTATCAAGATTTAGTATCTTTCTTTTAGAGTGCCACAAAGGCTTGACATCGGCCAGAGAATTTTAATATAAAGCATCTTATATACACCAACCTTCTTTGAAATGATCTGAGTTGAATTAAAATCTTAGGAGGGCATTTCAAATATGACTTTAATCTTCTCTAGAATAATCTTGATCCCATGGTGTCATATGACGAGCCTTGAAACTTCTCTAAAGTCACCTCAAAAATGCATTTTAGAGGGTTCATTTTAGGTTATAAGGTTATAATCATTGGAAAACTACTCAAGTCATATAGATGGCCTTCATTTTCTTTACTTTTGACCATGAGATCATCGACATAGCACTTGACTTCATGATTGATGAGTTCATCAAAATTTGTGTCATGGCCCGCTAATATATGGCCCAAGCATTCTTTAGGCCAAAGGTCTGACCTTATAATAAAAGATTCTGATCAGAGTTCAAAATGTGATATTCTTTTCATCTTCAAGTGCCATCTTGATATGGTTGTAACAAGATGACCCATCTATGAATGAGAAGATTGCATGTGAGGAGGCTATGTATATATTAGCTTTGGTATGGGTATGGTAACTCGTCTTTAGAACCTGCCTTGTTAAGATCCCTAAAATTGATACATATACAAATTTGTCTTTTTTTTCTTTTTAATTAGTATGATATTAGCTAACCATGTGGGATATTTTCCTCTCAAATAGAACAAGCATCGATTAGTTTCTTGACTTTTGAAATGACTTATTGTTCTAATCGCATGCATTGGGAGCTTGCTTCATGGGTATTGCATAAGGATGTATTTCTAACTTATGGACTACACTGTTAGGAGCTAATCCAGATGTTTCTTTATAACTCCATATGAAGCAATCCTTAAACTCAGAAAGCATCTTGATTAGGTCATTAGCTTCAGACATACTTAATAGTGACCTTATAAAGTTGGGTGTGAGTTATCCTCAGTGCCCAAATTGATTTCTTTCAGCTCATATATAGTTGACTTTAGTTCCTCTTCTAGTTTCGGATGTGCAACTTTAAATTGGAGGTCATCTAGATCATCTGAAATTTTTAAATAGTCTTCTTTAAATGAATTGAGTTTTTTCATAAAGACCTTATCAAACTCCAAGTACTTAGTGATGACTAGATAATACTCATCATCGTCTAATGACTCGACTGTGCTAAATCCTAGTCCTGGTCATGATTGAACCTTCTTACCTTTATTTTCATAATTTTTCAAAGTAATTTGATTTATGTCCAGATCATGTCTGAAGTATTAATCCTTGCTTTAATAAATTATGAACAGAAGGTGAGTATCAATCAAAAGATAATTATATTATTTCCTTGAAAGATTCATCTTCAAGTTTTATATCTATTGATTTTATGAGCTCCATCTCATAAGATATTGATTTTGATGATAACAAACACATGTTTAAATGATATTAATCAAGTGTGTTCTTCAGCTCTTGTTTTTTCAGTTATATCAAATTGCTAAAGCTACTGGACATGGACTAGTGGAGAATTTTTCTAGGAATTACTATATTAAGAAAAATGAAAAGCTCACTAAATTAAAATATATGATTCATTCAATTTTAAATTCATCATTCTAAAATTATTTATATTTTTCTATATCTTAATATAATAATTATTCATTAAGTTATCTATTTTAGATAGTATGAACTAAATGCATGATATAAGTTCTATTAAATGTATGTTTAAGAAAGATAATTTATGTTTAAACTTTATTAAATTATTTCCATGTCATTCATAACTTTTATTTATAATTTTTAGTGCATGAAAATTGAATTATCCTAAAATTATCCTAAAATTTATGTTTAAACTTTATTAAATTATTTCCATGTCATTCATAACTTTTATTTATAATTTTTAGTGCATGAAAATTGAATTATCCTAAAATTATCCTTTTTCCTTTTATTCTCTCTCATTTTATTTTTTATTCTCTCTCCTATTATCATTTTCATCTTAACATTATTTTGGAAACAAATTTAATGCCTTTTGTGTAATAAATTCTGTGAAGTTCATTCAAAACATTTTCATATTATTTTCCCTAATTTTTTATATTTTAACATTTATTTATTTGAATTTTTGAATTTAAATTATTTTTGAATTAATATTTAATTCAAACTCCATTATGCATTACATGTACTTGCTAAATCAAATCAAAATTTTTATGAAATATGTTGAACATCCCAATCATAATTAATTATGATTATTTACATCCTAGTTGATCTATTTCAAGTTATTTTAAATTCAAATTCAAATTGACTCTTTTTTTAAAAATAATTCCTTTCATTTTTTTTTAAAGGAAACCCCAAATAGGGGGAATTTTATTGCCACAAAAAAGAAGGTTACAAGGTCCTTAAAAGGGGATAAACTCTAAAACTTCAAGAGCTACAACCGAGAGAAAATCTATCTAATTACATCCAAAAGCAAGTAAAAGCAAAAGAATAGTAAAAGATACATAGAGATCAGCAATGGAAGATCGGCAAGCAAATATGTAGAATCAACAGAAATGAACACAATGCACAGCAAAATAAAGGAAAGCTGCATCACCAAAATAAAAGGGAAGAATTAGTACAAATGCAATAAGAGGGCAGTAGAATAATGATTGAAGTGAAAGTTTGAGGGAGAGGGCTAAAGATATTCACACCAAATTAGGGCAGATGAAAATGTGTGCATCCAGGCAACCATTGTATGGATACAACACAAGAGTTACTACCAAACCAATAAGGGGTGAAGACATCATAGCCCACAAACCTGTGCCAGGATAGTAGCCAAAGGATGAAGGATTTGTGTTTCTTAATACTTGTAAATCTAAATAAAGCTAAATATAATGTATATGAAAAATCCAAGCCATTATCCCAAATAGGATAACCATCAGCCATTATATGCACCATAGCATAATTCCTACATGATAGAAAAAACCAACGAGCCAGCGGATGTGCGGGAATCCATGCATGAATCAAGCGAAACACAAGCACTTGATCTAGCCATGATCATAACCAAAATTATACCAAAACCAATTGCAAGACAAAACTACGATGAAAAAAATCACCACACTAATCACCCACCTCTACACAGACCAAACAGTAGACCAAAAAGAAGGAACCATGACAAAGTATTGATGGGGAAAAAACACAAAGTGTCCGACAATTCAAAAATAGCACATTCAGTGGCTAGAGGAACGAAAAACATTCCACTATTGGAGAAAACCAAGAAATGAAATCCGAGTTAGCTAGTGATGGAAATAAACCGACATACAAATCGACTAAAGCTACATAGCAGAAGCAAGAAACCAAGTGGCCAAAAGGCCCCATGTTAGCAAATATTGATGGGAGCAACAAACACAAAGAAACCCTGCACAACAAAATTCTGGAGAAACTACAAAACTACTTGCTCTATAGCGACGTAAAATGAATCAACATATGCTATTTGAAATAGAATAACACTCAGAAAATGAGGGGAACTAAATATACCAATAAATTCTTTAACTTCAATGAACACATATGTATTCTATAAACCATGAAGCAACACTTGCCCGGAAGGAGAGGAGATTTATTCGATGGATAGACCATTGCAAAAGGCTACATATCAGAGAAATAAATAAAAACTCTTAGAAAGAAGCATAGTGTTGACATATATTGTGATAAAAACATAGCAAGAAATAATATTTGAAAAGAAATAGCATTAATTTAGCCTATCACCCTTATCATCACTAGAATATATAAATAAACCCATAAAATCAAAGACCAAGAAAATAGGCCTAGCCGAGCGAAAAGACATAAGTGAAAATTTTGTCAATACAGATAGAGAGATATGCATTTCCAGCTAGTAGCTTAATGAAATAGGAAACATCATACCCTTCAAAATGAGACAGCATTATCAAAAAAAAACCCAATGAGGTGAGCAAGGCTCGGGTCAGAAGCATAGGAGAAGTAGAAAAAATAATTATAGGAATGCATCAGAGAATAAGAAATAGTAAATAGTAAGAAAAGAGAGGGAGGCTAATTTCTAAGGTATGGTAGGATTATCCAAATTAACTAAAATGTGGTGTCTAGGTAGATTAGATTGAAAGAAAATTTGATCATCAAATCTAGCACCCAGATTAAGATAATCCATGCATTTTTCTTCCGCCAAACATGAGTGATTATGTAACAGATAGAAGCATTTTTGATTGAAGATAATACAATTCAGTGTTACCCATTTTATTTGAGGTTAATAGATCAATCGAGAAGAGCATCTACTTCAATCCAAATGTTAAGCGCTTTTTTTGCAAGCGATCTCAACATTTTAATTAAGCAAAAATAAGACATGCGGTAAAGGATAGACAAAAGCACAAGTTAACATGCTTTTAAAGTTTCTGAAAATGCCACCACATCTAAAATTATTTTGAGAAACAGAATCATCAATATTAATCTTGATAATATTATCATGGGGCTTAATCCAATAGACAATCTTATCATCTTTACAATTCAAATGCTCAGACAAGGTAAGACCTAGTTTATTAGCTACAAATTTGCAACCTTTAAATTGATTATTAGTAAGTAAATTGGCATTGAATAAGGCACGAATTTTATCGTTGATTCTTGCAATAATTCTTTTATGATTCATAGGAATCCCACGATGTTTAGCATCATTTCTATTCATCCATATAAACCATATGAGTGATGGCATCATTTTAATATGACCTTTAGCTTTTTAAAATAAGCCTCCAGAAGTTGGTATAAAGATAGAGTTCCATTAAAAAGATTAATATTGAAAAGATCATCATACCAAACCCATAATTTAGAGGCAATAGCTCTATTAACAAAGACATGATTCACATCCTCAATGTGATAACAGCAATAGCATTTAGAGGGTAAGTAAAATCCTTTTCTCCACATAAGAGAGTCCACAGGGATGAAATTTTTTAGAATTCTCCAAGTAAGGATAGAATAAGAGATAGGTATAATGTTATTCCAAAGTTTAAAAAATACATTAGAGAAGTCATGAGTTTCATTAATATGAAAGCAAACATCTTTAAGATTAAAATCTCCATTATGAGAGAGCTTAAAGAGGATTTGATCAGGCTTGTTTGAATTGATATATATGTTGGTGAGATTATGTATAAAAGGAGTAGGAATGTAGTCAATAAGCATGATATCATTCCAATTATTATTCAACCGTAAGGAGGCTTTAATATCAGTAGTGGAATGAGTATTTAATAAATTATCAATGGAACCATTGTCAGTCTAGTTGTCTTGCCAAAAGAAGGAAGAGCCAGAGTTGACCCCCCAAGAAATAAGGGATTCAGCTTCTCATTTGATGTTACAAAGTCTTTTCCATACATGTGAGTTACCCACTTTGTAAGAACATGTGAGAGGATGCTTACCCTGGCAATATTTGGCAGTCATAAATTTAGCCCAAAGACTATTCTTACTTCTAAAGTTCCACCAAAGTTTATGAGAAAATGCAGTAATAGTTTCACGAATCGTCTTACAACCCAGGCCACCTTCAGCAAGGGTGCCACAGTTTTTATACCAAGAATTCTAATGCATCATTTTATAAGGGTTGTTAGATCCCCAAAAAAATTTATTAAGGAGGCGCTCGATTCTATTAAGGGTAGAATTAATAAGGACAATGGTTTGAATAAGATATAAAGGCATGGAGTTTAGGGTACTCTTAAGCAAAGTAAGTCTACTACCAAAAGAGAGTAAATGAAATTCCCAAACAGAAATTTTATTTGAGATTTTTTGGATAAATTAATCAAAGAGATGTGATCTTTTTCAACCTTTATAAAGAGGAGCACCAAGATATTTAATGGGAAGGTGATGTTGTTGAAAATTGGTGATTCTCAAGATTTTGCCAATTCTATTACTAGGAATTTTAGATGAAGGAATGAAACAACTTTTGCCTTCATTAATAGAAAGACCACTTTCCTTCCCAAATTTAACAAATAATTTCATTATTTTTTTGATGTGATGAATGGAAGCATTAGAAAAAATGATGAAGTCATCAGTAAAGCTCAAATGAGAGATAGGGATGCCACCCAAGGTTCAAAACTACATGCTAGGATTATTGTTGAATAGGTCATTAAGACTCCAAGAAAGATATTCCACTCCAATGATAAAAAGAGAAAAAACAATGGGTCTCCTTGTCTCAAGCCATGGGATGAGGGAAGAAACCTAAGTCCTCTCCATTTAAAATGATAGAAAACCAAGCATTAGTAATACAATTTTTAATAAGATATATGAATTTATCAAAAATCCAAACAATTGAAGAATATGAAAGAGAAATTTCTAAGAAATATTGTCAAAGGCTTTAGAAATGTCTAATTTAAAAAGGAAATTGCCACCTTTGATAGGGGTATCCAAGTCATGAATTAACTCTTGGGCTAGAAGAATATTATCGGATATAGCTCTACCTCTGACGAAGCCAGTTTGATTAGGAGAGATAATTTTTTGAAGCAAAGGAGTAAGTCTATTAGCAAGTAATTTAACAATAAATTTTTGAAAGAAGGTGCAAAGGATGGGTGAAGTCAGATTCTAGATTGTCAATTTTGGTATTAGGACAATGGAGGTGCAAGAGAAATATCTAGGTATAGAGTTACCATTAAAGAAGTCAATGACTGCTTCAACTAAGTCTTGTTTAATAATAGTCGAACAATATTGAAAGAAGTGAGTAGTATATCCTTCAGGGCCAGCAGCTGAATCAGTATTCATGTTATTAACAATTTTGCTAATCTCATCTTCTGTAGGAATCATAGTTAGTAAATGGTTTTCTTCACTAAAAATAAATGAGGGAATCAAATGAGTGTTGGATATAGCATCTAAAGTATGGCTCTTATTCAGCAAATTTCTAAAATGATTAATAACAGATTCTTTAATTTCATTGTTTTCAGTGATCCAGTTGTCATTGGTACTTTTACTTTTTTGGATATAATTTAAAGCTCTCTCTTTTTGAAAAAGAGCATGAAAGTATCGGCATTTTACGCATCGTAATGAGTTTACTATTTTGCCTTTAGTTTCTTCCATATTTTGATAGGTAACAAGGTTATCTTTGGCTTCATTTAAATCCTTCAATTTAGAAGAATCGTTAAACATTTTCAAGATTGCACCAATTGTTTCATGTTTTGATGTTAGCAAAAGGTTTTAAAGCGATGTTTGTTCCACCAAATAAGGTTTTGCTTGAGTATTTTAAGTTTAAACTAGAATCATACCCTTGACCAATTCGAGGTGGAGGCGGTTATTAGTGGTGACAACATTTACAAAATCAATATCTGGATCCACATATTACAAATCGAAAGATGTAGAGTGGGAGAACGATTTAATGGATTTTAATAGAAATCAGAGAGGAGCATGATCGACAAGGTTCTACTTAAATGTTCACGAAGTATGGGGCCATTGATTTATCCATATGGAGTTAAAGAGAGTTCATCCAGTTGCGAGTCTAGAGTTGTGCCAAGTGTAATCCGATCCAGACAATGTCAATAAGGTTACAATCATGAATCATATTAGAAAAATCTTCCATAGAATGCATGTTGGGAGAGCATCCCCCCCTTCTTTAGAAGAGAAGAGGATGGTGTTAAAATTACCCCCCGACCAACCAAGGTTTGTTGAGAGTGGCGGCAAAGGATCTTAAATTGTCCCAAAGGATGTTTCTACTAGCCCTATTGCAAGATGCATACATAAATGAGCCTCGAGCAGAGAAATCCCCCAAAGAAATGTTAACATTGACCACCTACTGAAGATCATCAAAGATAGAAATAGAGACCAGGTTATTCCAAAAAAACTAGATCTTATTACTAATATTGTAAAAGAAGTTATTAAAGCCAAGCATTCTAGCCACATGATTGATCTTAGAAGAGTGAATTAAAGGTTCGATAATAATAAGTAAGGTGATATTATTAACACGACAGAGATTTTTAACACGATTACGAACAGTGAGGGTCTCAATCCCTCGAATATTCCAAATAAGAGAATTAAACATAAAGGCTATCAAATTTGAAATAAAAGTAAAGTAAAGTAGTTGTCTAAAGCAAATAGAAAAAAGGAAGAGCAGCTATTTATGAGATGAGGATCCAGATCTAGTAGATCTAGTAGAGTTATTAGGGAACATTTTTGCTTTAAGTGATTTCTTTTGAAACGGTTTGAAATGGTCTATTTTGTCCAATGAGTCTCCATCGAGAGGCGGATGGTTATATTAAGAATAGGTTAGAATTAGTCAAAGTATTTTTAATGGTGACTTCCCTTCCTCAATTTCAGTATGAAAAGAATGATTAGGTTGTATGTCAATATCGGGAATAAGAGAAGGGAGGTTGCAATGTTAAGAGAGGGGGTATATTGGAAGCAGAACACAAATTTGAGGGTCACTTTCAGGATATTGTTTCAATTTTTCCTCCATCCCTTTCAGATTTTCCTCCTCATGTTCAGCATTCAAGGAAGTCAAGATAGCTGGAGTAGGGGCATTGTCTTTGGCATCCAAATTAAGGAATGACAGATATCCAAGCCATCATAATGAGCCTTAGCATCAACATCAGCATCCTACTTATCTATGTCATAAAAATCTTTCATATTAGCATCATTCAATATTTCATTCAGCAAATTTATGGGTTCCACAGAAGTACAAATAGAATTTCCTTTTAGAGTAGCTTTAGGCACATACATAGATTTACCAATTTTATCAATCAGAGGATTAAAGTTGGCCTCATTCATATTTTTCTTTTTAAGATGCGGGTGTAACACAAAACATTCTGAATTATCGTGCCCATGGATTTTGCAATGAGAGCGGAACACAGGAAAATTTTTAAATTCAATTTTTTTATTATAACCATACTTTTCAGAGCCAATCCAAACTTCTTTAAAATGTTTTTTTGGATATATCAATTTCTACTAAAATACGCTCAACCGATGGTCGGGATCTTATAGCGATGGCCTGATCAATTTGAAGAGGCCAGCCAAAGAGAGCCCCACAAAAAGCACTGCGCCACATAATGAATTGCATATTAGGTAGAGCCAAACCAACAATTGGTGATTCCTCGCTTATATCAAAAGAGGAGTCCATTTTAGAAGACGATTTGGCAAAAAATGACATAGAACGTCTAGCAAAACCCTTGAATAATCTAGGTCATTATATTAAATTAAGACATGCCTTGGATCAAGCCAATAGAAAAAGCACAAAGTTTCAAATTATGAAAAATGATCAATTTTATCCATTTGATGTAATGAAAATTTATCGACTAAAGAGAATTCATAGGGCTTAGCCAACAATTCAACCTCCTTATCAGAGCACATGGTCGCCGGAATACCACAAAAGAAGTTGATACTAAATTCACCGAAGCATTAGATGAAAAACTCTTACCAGAGAGTGCATCCTTAAAGGATTTAACCACATTCAAGTTCGACGGGGCATTTGAATTCAAAGAGCCCGAGAAATCTGATGCTCTAGCCGCCACTTGCACGGTGGAGACATTCGGCAGTTGGCTAGAGAAACTGAATCCATAAGCATAGCTATAGGAGCATCACGCGCGCGATCCACCAGCGACAATCATGCAAAGAATCGATGAGAATCGGGCAAACCGAAGGAAAATCGAAGGGAAGATGGAATCACCAGAGAGCGCCGCCAAGGGTTTGAACGAGATGAATTTGACTATTTTCAAATAATAATAATAATAATAATAAATAAATAAATAATAAATAATAATAATAATATAAATAATAATAATAATAATAATAATAATAATAATAATAATAATAATAATAATAGTAATAATAATAATAATAATAAATAATTCCTTTCATTCTTTTTCCAATTTGACTTATTTTAGGAAAGTTTAAGGGAGGCCAGCCACTATGCTTTAAATTTATTAAATTTATATGTTATTTAAATATTCAATAAGTATAGAATACAATCAACTTTGATGTAAATTAATACATGTATTGTTTTGAGAATTTCCTATTTTAGGAAACATTTTTGGTCAAATTCTTTGAAGTGGATTTTAATGGAATTATTTTATTCAAAACTCCCTCCTTCATAACTAAACTTCCTTTGCCAAAATTTCTATAGGATTTCTACCATTTTTGGATGTGAATCACATAGCATACATTCCATATTGGGTTTAAACAAATTTGTAAAGGAGCCTATGGAAGATCTCTTAAGCCGACCGCCTCTTTTGGATTTGAAATTCAAATTGATGCCAAATCAATTTCCATCTTATTGGATCAGTTTTTGGCCGACCCTAGACTCCTCCCTCATCTATTTAAGAGCCTTGTTTTAACTTGAAAAAGGTTCCAAAAAGTTAAAAACTCTTTCTTGCTCTCTTGCTCACCCTTGGCGATTCTTGTTATACACTCTCTTGGAGATTTTTGGTGATTCAAGTGCAAGAAATAATCATTCTTCCCTTTCCCTTGGACATTTATTTGGATTGAAGATTGATTGGAAAAGGTGAAGGTTTGGTGTGTTTCCACCCTTGTCCAAAAACATCAACTCCTTGATGTTTATTTTCTAAGGTGCTAAATTCCTAAACTTCTTTTATTTTTTTGGCTTTGGAGTTTACAAGATTATGTAAATTTTTTCTTATGTTCATTTCATGACATAACATTTAGATTTTTTTTGGCCAAGAACAAAGATAAGAAGATCAATTTGTGTGGCCTTAACCAACTTGATAATCTTTTGATTTATTATTTGGCCTAAAGCTAACATAAGGAAATCAATTTATTTTCTGCTTAATCATTGAATATTCCATTTATTTCTTGTTTGACTAAAGTTTTTTTAAAGGTTGTTAATTTCATAAGTTCCTAATCATTTGAATATCTATTTCTTATCCATTTGGCTTAAAGTTTCATATAGGTTGGTTAAATTTGATTGTGCTTAAAATCTTAAAGTTTCATATAGGTTGTAAATTTGATTGTTAATTTTACATCTTGCATAAATTATTTTGTGCTTATTGATTACTTGTATTCAATTGGTTTATGCATATATTATGTGATAGCTTTCATGTGATATAGTGAAAATCCTTATTCAAGTAATTGTTGAGTTGTTCAAATTGCACATATATTTATCATTTGAATGAAAGTTAGCTTGTGTGAAAAAGAATTCAAAATAAAGTGTTTGGTGATTGCATTTTAGTTTGCATTTCAAAGTCTTTCAAGAAAATCATTTCAAACCTTTTAAAGATCATTCAAGCAACATTAAGCTACTTAATTGCATTAAATATTTGATTGAAGATCTTGTTGTAATTTCATTTAAAATTAAAGTGAGCTCTCTTTTCATTAATATTAAATTGCCTAAATATTAGTATAGATTAGATTGTAAATGCAAAAATATTTTAAAATTGAGAGTTAGACTTGTATCTTTTTCTTTGCTTTGTCTTGCTTGCTTGTTGGGTTGTAAAAGGAGTAAAGTATGTATTGGGTTGTGTTGGAAAGAGGGTTGTGCTTACCTATTAAGAAAAATACTTATTGGGTTGTACTTGCCCTTCAACTTGACCATGAAGGGGAGTACAGGAGATTTTTTGTAATCTCAACTTTGATTTTGTGAATTCCTAGCATGGGTGTCTAGGCGTGGACGTAGGATAATTTTTGGGGTTTGGTCAAACTATATAAAAATCTTTGTGCACCCGATTTTTGGTGGTGAGTAAAATAGTATCCCCCCACCTCTAATGCCTCCTCAGAGTCAAGGTCATCTTTATCCTATGGAAGGTTGGGACATCTCACCTATTCGTTGAAATGGAGTGGTAGGATGTGGCATGTAAGCAATGTCAAACTCTACCTCCTACCCCAAGTCTTCTTATCTTTCTCTTATATATTTTTTTAAATTTTTCTTACTATTTTTCTTTCTCTTTTGATTAATATTATTTTGAACATCATCAGAAAACATTGTTTGTTCCTTAAGGAGGTAGTAGACTACATCCTCATATATTTTGACCTTATATACTACAAAGAGTTTCAAATCTCCTTTGATGCAATATTCTAGACCACTACACTTGAACTTGATACACTAAGTAAAGAAGATTGTACCATCTTATTCTTATGCAACCAAGGTGTCCCAAGGAAACCATTGAAGCTCGTGTCTAAATCTAAAATGTGGAACTTTGCTTTAATATTTATGTTGTCAATCTATAGATACAATATGATTCAGCCTATTGCTCTCTTG
Organism: Cymbidium sinense; assembly: GCA_021442155.1. Classification (NCBI taxonomy): domain Eukaryota; kingdom Viridiplantae; phylum Streptophyta; class Magnoliopsida; order Asparagales; family Orchidaceae; genus Cymbidium; species Cymbidium sinense. Next base: position 36,999,511 of record CM038223.1, read on the forward strand.
CCATATTTATTGAATCCTTTCAATATTATCTTATTGGAGCTAAGTCGAGTGATGTCGATCCTTACATAGATGAGGGTTCTTAGACTCATGATGTCGACCGATGCACCTTGGCTAACAAGTACTCTAGTCAATCTGAAGTTGTCTATGTTCATGTGATATACAGTGAGTAGTTATTATCAATAGTTCTTGTTGACCTCATTTTTAGATGAGGTTTACATCATTTTCTAAAACTAAGTGTTAAGACTTCTAATCTTAGATTAAGAGCTTCCTAATTAGACACTTAGGACATTACACCTAGTGACCTAGTGCATCCTTCTTGGGTTTGATCAAACCCAATGGGATTAGGTGGACTCAACCCAATACTCAAACATAAACAAAGAATTGAACAAACCCATTCCATTTGGAATCTGAATCCATCTAAGTTTAATTTAACGTTATTTGAGAGATTAACCTAATTATCCTAATTAAGCTCAAAATTAATTGAATCCAAATTAAATCCAAATTAAATCAAATAAAATCTAAATCTAAATCAAATAAAACTATGAAATCATAACATAAAAATAAATAGAATCAAATCCAAATCAAGGTCAAATATGGTCAACCCTCTTGACATAGGCTTGACTTATGTGGGTCTCGCCAAGTTAAAGGTCAACCCACCAAAATTTGACAAAATAAAATCATTTCAAATGATCCAAATGATAAAATAAACATAATTAAGCATGAATTTAGAGAAATATAAATTCATTAAGGCCTTAATTAAGATAAGTATAACATTTTATCAAAATGGGCTTAAATGTGCCTTCTTGAATTCAAACTCAAATCAAATTAAAATTAACTCAAACTGATTTTCCAAAATCATTTGAAAATTATAATTAAACCTAATTTAATCAATCATTGGGTCTAACTTGACCAATTTTTATTTGACCCAAATGAATTCAACTTAACGCATTAAGCCTAATTTTGATCAAAATGAATCAAAATTGAAACTAATTCCAAACCAATTGAAATTGATCATTCTAAATCGTCTCACATATATGATTAAATATGATTAGAGTCTAAATAGAACTTAATTAAGCCAAATATACCATTTGACTCAAATGAACTCAACTTAAACCATTTAGATTTAAATGGATCAAGTTGAAATAAAATCAAAAATCAATTTTCAACCTAAAGAAATTAATCAACTTAAAACATCAAAAATCATCAATTAAACATAATTGAATCTAAACCTAAATTCATTCAACAAAAAGAAATGCATTTGAATTGATTTAAACCTAAATGCATCAAAAGTGAGAGTATAACCTTAAGGTTTCCACTAATCAAATCAAGTCATCTAAACCTATCCTAAGAAGATCTTAAAGTAAGTGGTAGCCAAAATTAAGTAAATTAAGAAAGTCCAACTGCATCCAAAGAGGGAAACATCACATGGAGAAATAAAGTGGAATATGCAAACAAATCCTCCCCAATCTTGATGCTCCTTCAATTCCTCCTCCACACTTCATTTTCACTGCATTGGACTCATCTCAATTAATTGACCCCCTTTAGAGCTATCCTCCAAGGGTGGTAATTACCTTCGCCGACCAAAGCAAGCTTTTATGGATAAAAAAACTTTCAGCCTCTCATGGCAAAAAGAGATATTCTCATTCACGATTCTAATTGAGCATCCCATCACATTCCCTGAGCAATATGAAGATGACTGCACCCTTTCCCCGATCCCCATGCCATCAACAAGCCAAAAAAATGATAAAACCCATCAAAACACACCCATAGCTTGGTCTCCACGCTGATCCACCATGAGGCAATCTAATTCCTTGCATCCATAGGTTCTTGGCATCCCAAAAAAGGTTTTCAAATTATCCCCACTACCTGAGATCACCACCGACAAGGTATGGACTCAAACCGACCTCTTTTTCATTCAGGCTTGGTCCTTTTTGAAGTCAACTTGATCTCAAGTGAGTTTAAGTAATTTAGATGGATTGTAAATGACTCCTTGATCATTTTGTAATCAAAATCACAAAAATTATATTCTAGATCGCCAAAAATCAAGCCCAAAAGATGGATGGTGTTTGGTTCTCCCTGTCATTAAGGGAGATGTAATCTTCGTTGTCCATTCCATCTATTAGGAATAGATAGTCATGATTTAGTCAGACCTTTTGATTCAATCCCCTAAAGAAAAGATTAGATGACCTGGATCAAATCGCATCCCACTGCTATTTTAATGCGGGATCCACGTGGATCCCGCGTGGTCCAATTTGCATCCAACATGCAAAAGCAATGTCATGTCAGCAATGCTTAGCGCCACCCATTAAAATGGAAAATTTAGGATTTTTAAATTAAAAATGCTAAAAATTATCAAAAACTTCAAAAAAATCATAAAAAATACTTAACCAAAATAATTCAGTTAAGGGCTTTATTGATTTCTCTCGATGAGAGGAATCTATTAAAACCAAAATCCCCAATTTATATTAAGTAATTTTAGGTTGATTTAAGCTTAAAGAAAAATAATTAAAGTCAAATTAATGATTCAATCAATTCCAAACATTGAGGAATTAAAATTAGGGCTACGACACACCTTAGGCTAATTTCTCAAGATTTATTGACAAATAAATCTAGAGTTATGAAAATTTAAGCTATAGGCCTTAATTTAATAAAATAAGTTAATTTTAAATTGATAAAATTGTGAAAAGCCATAGGATTAATATAAATCATTGTAATAAACATCAAGGGATGATAAAATATGGTTAAAACTTATTGTAACCTCATAATCCACAAAATAGCCTAATTAAGTAATTTATTAGATTAATTAATTAAATTAAATGATCTGAACTTTAAAACATCATAATAAATCAACCAAATTTTAAAAAATTTCAAATAAACCCTCCATGGATGCATCTTCCAAAGAGAAATTTAGGAAAATTAAATCCCACAAATAATTTTGCCTAATCTATGCTTAATTTAAGTTTTAGTGAAATAATTAAAACCTTAATTAGTCCTAAATCACATATCTTATCAAAGTGAAATTTTAAAAAAATCAAATTTGCAATGAACCCCTCTTACCATAAAAATTTTAAAGCTAATTGATTTCTAGATTAGAAGTTACAAAATTTCCAAGTCTTTAGGTCAATTTACATGAAATATTAAACCAAAAATTACAAAAAAAAAAATCATAACACTTTATAAATCAATTTGAAACAGTTCAAGTAATATCATAACACTTAAAAAAAATTTAATCTTAGAAATTAAGGAATCCAAATAATTATACTTTTAAAACTTAATGAAACGAACTTCATATCTAAATACAAAATTCACTTCATATCTAAACTTTAATCACTTTAATCAATTATGATCAAAATTAATCAATGAACTTCATATCTAAATACGAAATTCACTAATATGGAAATCCCTTGAATTCATCTAAATTAAGAACATAATCCTAAAGAATAAACAAAAGTAATTAAATAAACTAATCACACTTAAATAACTTAAACATTTGAAATGACTTTGGTTAAAATGGGTACAATCTTACTTTAAGAAATTAAATTTCAACATGTAATAGTACAACTTAAACAAAAATAAAATAAAATGAAAGTTGAATTCAATTAAGTTAATGCAAATTCATTAACATAATACCAATAACATTAATGAAATAAATATAATTATAATCGAGTAAACTTAAATGGTAGATTGAAAATGTATGAATCAATTCATTATGAAATTGAAATGTAATGAATTAATTAAATAATGAAATTAAATTAAAGTGTGGATTAAGACATTAATTTAAGTAAATTAACATAAAATTAACATAAATTGAAATTAATCAATAAATAAGATTAATCCAAAATTAAAATTAAATGAACAAAGTATTGAATACTACAATATATCTTAGTAAAATAAATTAAATAAAAATATCGTATAAAGGAATCAAAATGAAAACTAAATCAAGTTAAGTCAAAATAACATAAACATTAATAAACATAACATCAATAAAATGAAAGAATGAAATTACAACATGAAATTGATTAAGTTAAATTATCCAAGCCCATTAACATAGTATTAATGAAATGAGTAAATGAAATCAATTTAAATCAAATAATTTAGATAATTAAAACACATGAAAATAAATAAACATTTAATCAAAATAAAATGAAACCAAAATAATGAATAAATCAAATCATTTAATTAAAATATTAAATCTTAATCAAATTGAAAGAAATAAAACGAAGAATGAATCTTAATTCAAATCCAAATCAAAATTAGAACTTTAATCAAGCCAAATCCAACTTAAAAGAATTCAAGAAGAGGTTAATCAAGATAATTAGGGTCTTTGTTTGACCCTTAGAATGAATCTTCATCATAGGGTGAAGACTCCATTCTATTAGGATTTAGGATGTTAAATAAAATGGGTTCCACCCAAAGTGGAATTTATTATATTCTTCATTTTAATACAAAATGAATCTAAAAATAGAAATGAAATTGTAAATTATTAAAATATTTAAATTAAAACCACCCATGGTAAATTAAACCAATTTTAAGATTAAAAGAAATCAAAAGAAAAAAAAAACAACATTTTTCATAATTAGCAATATATGGCATATAGTCTAGACACCCGAAGTCATGGGGCTACTAGTCCGGAGAAGGTCTTGATACCTCAAATCTCTAGTATAACAATGACACGCACCTATGAAGCGAAATTATCAAAAGTAAAAAAATTCCAAAATCAAATTAAATTAAATATTGGAAATCCAAATTGAAACTTGAAATTAAAAAGACATAGTATACTCTTACCACACAAGCCCATTTTCTTCACATACTAGAATATTAGGTCATCAATCTTAGATTTAAGTTAGGTCGATCTGTGATGTTCTATAATATGATGTGATATTTTTTTATTTTATGGTGTAATATCTTGGACTAGATGACTAAGATTGTTTACCCATTAGACTAATGGTAGGACATTCTATGTATAACTAATGTTTTCTTTTGTAGGGGGTTGTGCTAAAAGGGATTACCATAATAAATTATATATAAATGTTATTTTCTTGCAAGTATGCTTAACTCCCTAAGCTTGGATCAATAGGACAAGTGGGCTTGGCAAGCAAATAATTCTAAACTTGTATGTTTAGAATCAACCATCTTTTCTAGGTTTTTTTCAATGTTGTGCTTTATGTGATGAATGCATGGATGTTAGGCTCCTAAGAAAATTAAATTTTCTACCCAAATTAAATCTATTTAACTTAAACAAAAATAAAAAAAATTCAAAACTTCTTACATAAATTAAAGCCCTAGGAATAGATTAAAATCAGCTAGAAACAACAAGCATCTATGAATCATACTAGCATAGTACTCTAAATGCTTGAATTGGACACTTCACCCATTACACATAAGGCGCATTTGACCTTTGAGGATGACCACCTTCTTAGAGAAGTTTGTCTTCTCTTCGTGATTTAGCTCATGACCACTTCTAATTACATCTCATTATAGGCATAAATGGCATACCATAAAAGGCCTTAAATGAATGGTGAGTCAAAATATTTAAAAATTAAAAATTATTGCATTAACTAGGTGCATATCATACTCGACATGATCAAGGGATTATGAAGTAAATCTAGGTTATTAGATTCTTTTCTAAAATGCAATAACCTAACCATCTTGCATTCATGAGACTTGACATCATGGATTTAAAATCATTTAAGTGATGTTAGCTAATAGCCCTTCCAGGCAGGCTATAAGTCCATAAGAGTCAAGGATATATTTCTTTTCTCAAATGAGAGAAAGAACCAATAATTCTTAAAAGTCAAACTAGGTCGAGCCTCTGACTTGTGTCAAAAGTAATTATAGACTAAGGATCTAAAGCATCCTATTAAAGTAAGTCTTCAACCTTAGGTAATTTTATAGTCATGTGTTGTTAAGATATAAACCCTAAATTTCTAATAAAATTCTAACTCAAAATTTAAATCCCAATGGTAGGATAGTTGAAATGTCTAATGAGTATTCTAGTATCTATGTGTTTCCTTTTAAAACTTCAATTTAACCATCCTTTGAAACCAGCTTAGAAATTTATAGAAATAAATGTCTATTTCTTCAATCAAGAGTATTCTTAAGAAGTGATCATTATTCTTAAGATGTAATTAACTATAAGAGTTTTCCCTTAAAGGGAACTACGATCTAATATAAAATAAACTTTGTTCTCCCTTTTCATGTAGGTCAAGTAAAGAATCTTTATAATATTAATAAAACTCATTAGCCTTCTCATCAAGAGCATCTAGAGCTTCTCCTAAAGGATCTTCAAATTCAGATAACTCTAACTTTATCTCAATAAAAGCATTGAAGAATTAAGATAGAGATGTCATTGTTAGAGTTAGAGTCATCAAGAGGAAGAGAAAGATCATAATTATTTTGATTAATAAGAGTTGAGGGGCCATAATCAAAGACAATATCATTAGAGTCATCATGCAAAGAGAAGATATAAGTGAAATCTTTTTCACTTAATTTATTTACTTTAAGTAGTGTAAAATAAAAGGTGCACAAGGTGAGCGGCATGAGTGGCTTGATGCCCCATTCGTAGATACAATGATCCTAAATCTAGTAATAGTATGAACAGTTGGTGATGATGTCACTATTATATCTTACGCTTGTAGTAGTTGCTCCTGCTCTGCATCCACCCTTCCTAGCTTAACCTTCACAGCTAGCAGACATACTATTGTAATAGAGATTTAAGATAGTTTAGGTACCTACAGAGAAAGCCTCTTAATTTTAGAGGTGATTTTCTTAAAGGTTCAGAATAAAGAGATGTATAGTGTTAAGTGGATCAAATGATTCTTAGGAGATTACTTTAATAGAACTAGCAGTGTGTTCTACCAAGTATTCTTTTGGTATCACGATGGCTCCATAATTGTAGCTTTGCTCGAGCTAATCCTTAAAGGTAATGCAATCCTCTAAGATAAGACTTAACATGTGGTGATAGGGGAAAAAGTTAGGATCATCACTGTTTCCCACTTCCTTTGACTTCATTGATTTATGTAGCCAGAAATCAGGTTTCTTAAGAAGATTCTTAAAATTTTCTCGACCACCTCTCTCTTAAATTAATAAGGTTTAATTAACATACCAGTCATAGTAGGTGGAATATAACTACTTGGTGGATATTATAGATAATGAGGTGGAAGTGGAGGTCTAGATCTCTTAGAGTGAACTCTCATAAGTTGTTTCCCCTTATTTACTATTGAGACAACCTTCTACTTCTTCTTAAAGAGTTTTTGAGGTTTAAGCTTGCACAACTTATTGAAAAAAAAAGGTAATTGTTTGTTTTTTTCTTGGAGGTGAACTACCTCACTGATCAACTTCTCAAAAGTTTTTGTGGTGAAACCTTTAAACATGAATGCTACATGACTATGGATGTTCTTCAGAATAATCTCAATAGCATATTATTTATATAGTTGGGTTCACATTTTATGCTATGGTTTCTCCACCTTAGGTGTAATCAACTAGATATTCATTGGGTTTTTTGCTTTAATATCACCAGATCTCCTATCGTGACCTCTATTGTGCCACTGCAAATCTCTTGACAAAGAGTTGCTCTAATTCTACAAAAGACTTTACTAAACCATCAAGTAGTTCATCACACAAATCAGGTGACAAATAGTATATTATGCTAAGTAGGTGACAAATAGTTTGAATAGTGGAGTGTTGTTTCCTTCTATATTATCACAGCTATCTCTAAAATGTGTGATATTCTATTGTGGGTTACCACTACCATCAAATGCCTTGAAGGATGGTGGTACAAACCCCTTAGGGTATTGCACTGCATCAAACTCCTCTGGGTGGAGTCTATCATTTAAAATTAATGAAGCCCCTTGAGCTTACACCAACACCTCCTTCAACTATTGTTCCATCAACTATTTAATGTCATGTTCATGCAACATTGTGCTCTCAGTACCCTTCCTATACAAGCTATATATATATTCATCTACTGGGGTGGTGCACTTGTGTCCATCATAGGTATGTGCTGCTTCTGGCTAATTGATCTTTATGAGTGTGGCTTGGGCTACTATTGCTTTACCTTGTAGGGTTAAGACAACTAACATGAGTTCCTTTATCCTCCTCTCCATGCAAGTGATATGGTCATCTTTATATTTTAGTTGATGTAATAGTCGTTATGTCAAGTACGATGACTCACCTTCCCCGATCACAACCCTATGCATCAACACTATGATAATGCTCTCCATGTGTGAATTTCCTAGCATCCACCATGCAAACCTCTATAGTTCCATCTAAGAGGTCATCCTCATCGGCATAAAAATCTACTATTTCACTATCTCGATCATCCCCAACTATCTCTTTAACTGTGACCCAATAGTTAGCTATGATATCCTCTAAGGAATGATAATCAACCCTTTAAGAATCTATTGGAACATATCTGGGATGACAGTTGGCCATAGCTTGTCCTTTACATCCTAATATTTCAGACTCCCTACTCTGCCTGTGCACCAGCTGGCTTGGGTACTTCACATAGCGGGCCTTCCCTCTTTCTCTTCCTTTTCTCTACTTAACACAGGGGGCAGAGCAATGATTACATTTTGGGGCTACAAATCCTTCTACTTTAATGAATTGGAAAGCCAAATAAGAGAGCTCGATAACACACTATCTGGTGTGAGAAGATGAAGGATGGCCCTTAGGTCGTAATCTAATCACTAAGGGTGGGGCTTTCTTATCTTTGGACTTTTTTTCTAATACTCATGGGGAACTTTATATGCCGCTACTTAGATGGGGGATGATGGTCTATGAGTCGAGTGGTGTGATGGTGATCACACTAGCTGTAGCTCTATAAACACTCTCTTCCTCTGATTGGACCATGTAAGAACTATACGGTCAGTTCTACTTATGCTGTCAGACCATCTTGCCCTAACGTGCTTATCTATCAATACTGAGACTGTTGACTACCTTACGAACCTCCTCATATCTCATGTCTACTTGAACTGCTATCTTAGCCTCTAAGGCTCTTTCCTTCCTAATATGACTCTACACACTCATAGGGATCACTAATCTCAAATCCCAGACTATGGTAAGCTTAGATCATCCATGGACTCTCCTAACCCTCACAAGAATTGACCTCAGACTGACATAAGGCTTTCTCCTCTCCCTAGTTGGTGTTTTGTACTCAAAGCAGTGTCGTGGTGATGCTACTATATAGTGGATGTCTTCCTCTCTCTCAACTACAAAGAATGGGTGAAACCTACTACTCTCAAAGAGAAGAGAGGTTTCTCAAAAGCACCCATCTTCTATAATATGAGATGATGTATCTATATATCAGAACATCATTTCATACTAATTCTTTAATTTTTTTTCCTATTCTTGTTCTTTCTTTGTGTCTTAATGAAAGGAACACTGCTAGAGCTAGAACTCACATCGAAGACAGATGGGACAGCCACCAGCTCTACTTTGGCTTTTCTTTAAAGGAAAGAATTACCTCAACTCTAACAACCCTATTGGTGGTGGAAATAATAGATTATAGTGGTATAGCAGGAATCTCAATGGCTTTCCTTTTCATTGAGGGAACTCTACCTCAGACCTTAAATCAAACTGAATCATAGGATTCATATCCTCAACCTCTTAATGATCCACTATGGAGAATGATGGATCATTACAAGTAACCTTCATATCCTCAAAGCCTAATCTAAGCTTAATGACAAGGGCATTGGTCAGATGTGCCTAATCCATGGCAAAATCCAATCTAGTGGCAAATGAAAATATCAAATTTTCTGAAGACATGGTGGCAATTTAGATGAACTAACTAAATGTGCTATGATATGAAAGGGGTGTCTCTCTCTTATTGTAAGAGGGAAAGGCATCAATCATTGAAAGGGTTATGTAAATCTTGTAAAGTCATAGCCCACCTAATTTGATTATGGTGGGTAAGGTTTAATATTGTAGAGATTTTAATTTGGACCTCCCTATAGATAGTTGGTTCAATAATTTTTGGAAAAATATCATAATTATCAAGTTTAATCATGATAATAGGTTCAATAAATATGTTTAAAAATTCAAGGAAAACATTTTATCTAAATTTAGCAATGTTTAAAACTTGCCAGATATAGAATCCCATTAGGAGTCCAATGGGGAGGACCTAGAACCTACTCATTTGAATGTGGTAAATTAGAGGTTTTAAAATAAAAGGATGAAAATGTTGACCACACCAACCCAAAGTAGAAATGAGTGAGGGGTTTAAAGGAACAAAAAGTAGTATAAACCTACAAGAGGTATATACTTACTGCCCATGTATAGAGATATTAGCTTACCATTAAAGATGGAGAGAAGAAATATTATCAATGGAGTCGCTAGAAAAATCTATGTTGTTTAAAATTATAATCAACGATACCATGCAAATCATAGGTGGTACTTATTGAAATGATCGAGTACATCATTGAAAAATGAAGACTACATCAAAAGGTAAAATTATCACCAAATGATGGACTCAATCACCTAATAAAAATTCCTAAGGGCGATAAGTCTATGTGTACTAGAGATTTTTTCTCTACTTATCAAGGGTTAAGTAAAACAGGTTGTATTTTAAGCCTAGTTCTTAAGATCCCTATAGGGGCAAGCCCTTATAGTTAATTACATCTTTAAAAAAAATATGGTTTTTAAAGAAAACTCTCAATTAAAGTGATTGGCTAATATCTCTATCAAAGTTTGATATTAAAGGATTGATGATCATTGAAAATTAAGTTGGAGAGCTCAAACGAGAAGAATTCTTAATAGATTCTGAATGAGAATAAATAAGAAGTACTCATGAAACTAGGAAGCTTAATGAGCACTTAAATTTATCTTATTGCAAGGCTTTATATTTTTGAAGTAGAGAATTATGATTATTTAAGTTACTAATTTTATTATAAAGCTAAGACTTATATTTTGATAATACAATATTGTAAAAAATACCTAAGAGGTTAGGATTTAAACTCATAGTAAGAGAGAAATAAGCTACCTCTAATCCTAAATCTAAAGTGTTCTAGCACAAGTTAAGAGCTCAATTTAATTCTACTCGAGAAAGTAGGATATGTTGGTTCACTTCTACTAGAGAAAGTGAACCTATCTCGACTCTTATGGACTTATAACTACCTAGAGTGGCTGCTAGGTATCACCTCCTACACTTTAGAATCATGTAACTAAGTCTTATGAATACAAGATAGTTGGGTTATTATTAATTAGAAAAGTGTACAATATCCTAAACTCACTTCCGAAGAGCGTATACCATGATTGGTATGAAAGTATGTCATAGAATAATGCAATAAAAATTATATATTTTATTCATTTTAACTCAAGCTTGTGTGGATAAGTATGCTTATATGCATGATAAAATTAACTTATGGGTTAATCCACGAAAATAGTTTTCCTTACTCAAGTGTTGTCAACGGTCTTACATTCACCTTATCATGTAATGAGTGAAGATCCCCTATATTCAATGAAGGAAAATAATATGCATGCATGATGTTATCTACATGCATCAAAGACCTATGATGTTTAAGTCAATTTTATTGATTAATTTCTATGGCTTTATTATGAAGTTATGAGTTGCATTAATTTTAATTTGAAGTTATTTATTTTAATTGGATAGAAAATTTAAAGCTCTAAAGAGCTTAATGAAATCCAAGCCACACACAATAATCATCACACTTAATTAAACCTAAGAAAAGATGTCATTTCTATTATGCAATCAAAGTAAACACACCAAATATTCAATCAAATTAAAAGAATAATGAAAGATCAATGTGGTTGGGTTCCACTATACACCCTGAAATAGAAAAAAAATGTGATTTGTTAAGCTTAACCTTTATACTGTGTGGATTACAATTACATAAATAAAAATAATACAAGTCATTGGGGTCATCATCTTCACTTGATCTTCCAAATCTTGGTTCCTCTAAGCAACATAAGACCTCATAGGTCTATGCCTTCTAGTATCTTCTCATTCTAAATCCCATGACTTTAATCATATTCTATTACAAAATTATATTTAAATTTTCAAAAAAGAAACCTTAACTAAACCTGCAAAATAAAGATTAACTATAACACACAAATGCCAAATAATTATATATCATATAATTGGACACCTATCCTAGAGAAAAAATATTTTATTATTATCCCTTTAATTAAGCACATCCCCTGCAAAAAATATCACTAGTCTAATAAGTAATGTTCTTCCATCCAGACTAGTGCACAAATAATCCAAACATCTAGTTCAAAATATTACACCACAAAATAAGAAAAGTAATACATCACAACAAATCACTGACTTAACTTAAGTCTAAGATTGGTGACCTATTAATCTAATGTATATGCTAAGGCTAGTGTAGTGAGGCAAAGCTAGGCTTTAGCATTTGAATTGTAGATTAATTGATAAGTTTAAGTAATTAATTAATATTATGGTTTTGACTCAAGTGATTAGTGATTTAAGAAATGAAATTTTATTTTTACAAATTCAATTTTGTATGAATTAGACTTAGGGTTTTAAAGAGTATGAAATTCATAAGTTTCACTTGGAGTAAAACTTATTCTTCTTCGATACCCTACCTTAAAGTTAAATTTAAGGATATATTTTATTATTTTTAATCTTTCATAATGAAGTGTTATGGTTCTTTCATTAATTCTTAAGTTTTGGATTAAACTTAAATATAATTATAATCACATGAAAGACACATTAAGGTTAATAGGGATAAGTGGTGGCTTACTTAATGATGTCCTTCAACCCTTCATTTCTTTAATACTTTATCATTAAAATATTTATTGTATCACTTTTAATATTTCATTTTAAAGTAATCATATACTTTATATTACCACTTTAATATTCAATTTCCAAATAATTGTGTTTACCTTATCATTTTAATAATTCATTTTTTTTAAATAATTTTGCATTTATTTTATCATTCTAATGATTCATTTTAAAATAATTATGTGTTTATTTTTTTATTATTTTAAATTTTTATTTTATTTTTTAAATAACTATGTATTTATTTTATCATTTTAATAATTCATTTTTATAGTAATTATGCATTAATTTTGTCATTTCATTTTATTAAATTAATTATGTATTTTATAATTATATTTTCTCTTTATTATCTTAATAGTTCATTTCTTTAAAATAGCATTTTTTTTTATGCATCAATATAAACATGAATATAGATGAAATAAAATTTAGAAATCTCTATGTATAAAATTAAGAGAATTTGAATTAGATTTTCACATGTAATTTTCTACACCACTTTTCAAGTATGAGTTGTTATTAAACTAAAGAAACGATGTATCTAAGACCTCCTCTAGACTAATAGCCATGTGCCCCTAAGTGTCTAGACTATATACCTTCAAAGAGTGTATATCATACAAATGAATTATACACAAGGATTTTATTCACCTTTATTAACTTAGATTTATAAATATATTATGTATATATATATATATATATATATATATATATATATATATATATATATATATATATATATATATATATATATATATTTGATTTAATGGCCACACTATTTATAATTAGCATATACTTAAGGACTTTGACTTAAAACATAAGTGTGAATGAGGCATGAATTAATTGCACATTTATAAGTGAATAAATAATATCAAATGGACATCACAGGACAATCTACATAGGCTATTAAACCCTAAGTCCATTCATATGAAAATGATGCCACTTAAGCTTAATTAATATTACGTAATTAACATTTTTTTTAATTGTGATAATATAGACCTGTTGAGGAGAGATCAAATGATGGAGTTTCTCCCCACACACCCTCTAGATATTAATGAGATTTAAGGGTGAAATGATAATTTTTTTGAATTAATTAAATTTCATGATCATTTAATCCAATTAATATCCAAGAGACCTTAAATTTTAGTTAATCATTATGAGCCCAAAAATTATGAAAAAAATTCATGAATATGGAAAGTGACAAGAAAAATAAATAGTAAAAATTTCAAGATACATATCATGACAAAAACATCAAATGAGTTCACTCACAACTAAATAGAGAATTCAATGAACTTAGCATAAAATGAAAGACGAGTAGGAAATACAAATATTTAATTTATTAAGATAAATATTCTTTTTTTACAAAAAATACTTACATGCACTTGCCATTACTCTCCTAAATTATTTTTAAATAATTTAATAATTGGGTCTGAGTGTCACTAGTTGACGAGTCCCCCTTTATTACACATGTAATCAAATATGAAGTTGTCACTCGCAATGAAGAGAAAAGACCCACTTGACTCGATCTAGTGATAAAGTGAAGTTAACTCAATTTATATGGTTACCAACCTTCGCTGAAACTCAACCTTAAATGCTAGCCTCTGTTGACTAAGCCTCTAGCCTCTTTTATAACTTAGTTACCTCTTCCCCTTATCAAGTGCACACCTTCTTCAAGGAGAGAACTCTCCTTCGCACAGTAACGAAGTAAGCGTAAAAGGAAGATGACTAAGGTTCCCCTTCAAAATAGCCTTCCCCTGGGTCGGAGTACTCAATTCTTCTTAGACTAGCCATTGTCACGATGAGTTGATGAAGGGAAACTAGCCATCATCTTCTGAATATCTGTCAAAGTGAAGCTGATCACTCTGACAGCTAAAAGAGATGAAGCAATAACATCTATCTTTAGAGGAGGAAGATTCGCGTCCAAAGGAAGGCTCGAAATCGCTACGTCAACACTCGATGGACAATAGTGACCCCCACATGGCAAGAAACAAAATCATTAATTAAAGACAAAAAGACTTATATAAGGAATTTTATTGAAGGCATCATCTTTGAGAAAGGAAGTCACTGTTGAAGCAAATGAACTTCATCATCACTCAGACAATACCCCAACAACTCACCAATAATAAGGTGGATGATCATCTCAAGTCTACTTAAATAATCTAAAAAAGTATCCCTAGGAGTAGGCAAGTGCCCATTATCTCCCTCAATGTACTCTCGAGCACTCGACACGCTAAGTTGTAATAGTAAAGAGAAAAAAAGGAGATTGTAAGAAATCGTACAATGAATAATAAAGTTGTAGAAAGTAGCAAGCTCTGTTGTGACGAAATAGTCATTCACCACCCTTTCCTAAAGAGAGTTCTCCCTAACATGCTTATTAAAACTTTTCTTCATCAATCAAAGAGTTTTTCTCCCCTAAAATGAGAGCATTTGCTTCCACCTGTGAGAGTCCGCATCTTTTGGCTAAGGTGGTGACTTCACTCTAAACTAGAGTCATTGAAGTACTCACCTCAACTAGAGGAGTAGTGACGAATTCCACTGATTTTGGCTCTTTCTCTTCTTACTTTAAAGATCTGATCAGAGCTTGACAAGATTAACATCGCTACGAGGACTTTTAGAGTTCATGATGAGTATTCACTTTTGTCAACAACAATAATTGAATAAGAGAATGCAAGATAAATTCTATGATAAAGAATGATAAAAAAATCTAGATATGGGGATTCAAACTCCTTTTATAACATGAAATGCAGGGAAGATTTAAAAAAAAGTCAAATCAAAAGTGATGTGATGTAATTGCTAGAAATCTTTTTTAAAATTTTATAAATGCTCATAATTAATATCTATTTTCTTCTATCTTTTTTGTGAGCCACCTCTATAAAGAGAATAAGCATCAAGGAGCTATTATACCTAAAATGTATGAGTGCACTTAATGTGTGATTGAAGGCGATAATGGGCCAGCAAATGCACTTTTTAATACATAGAAAAAGAGTCATTTTTGTACATATATAATTTTATTGGTTCGATATGTAAATACATAAAAATCATATGCTATGTATGCAGCAATCCCTATTTGGCTTTGAAAGCTTATGGCAATGATTCATTTTCCAAAGATTATATTTCTTTATCTATTCAGTTCCTAGAGTTCATATTTTGAAGTACTTCTTCATTATTGTCTAACATCTTTATCTTAAGATTGTTTTCTTTCATGTGAATGCCTTTGATTGTGCGATCCACAATATTGATAAATCTCTCATGGACGAGAGTTTTAAACATAAGTATTTCATATATAAATTTTTTATTTATTTACTATGTTTTTATTTTTCGCTCTAGCACTAGATAATGAAATCTTGTGCATGCTTGCATGAGATGATTTGATAAAGATTTTGTTCTATTTAGTTTTTTTTATTTTTTATAATTATTATATCATTTCTAATACATGATTTGAAGTTTAATTTATTAATAATGTAATTAAGAATATAAAGAAAGCCTAAGTTTTCTTCATTCGATGATTTTTTATCTTAATATTTTTTTCTTAGACATCTTTTAATTAATATAATTCTATTCAAACAAAGTAACCATTAAAACAAATATTATAGATTACATATCTTTTTATTGCCTCTTTAATATAATTTTTTTATTTTCTTACAGATAAATCATATTCTGGTCACACAACTGATATTACTTCAATCAGATATATGCATTATAAATTATTATTTTTTATTTTTATACTATATTTTTATGCATGTGTCACTTTCTTGCCATATTGACAAATTAAGCATATACTTCTTATATATTTATATGTATACTACTTAATCTTTTAATTTTCAGTTAAAAATCACTTAAATCTCTATTATCTCTTGTGCACTATGATAAATCTTATGCAATATTAAACTGAAGACAACTAAAATGCAAAGATACAAGAGAATAAATTTCTACCAAATATTGTATTTTCATTTGTTATTTATTTCCTATTTGAATTTATGGATTGATGCCGTTTTTAGCAGGTTATTTAATACATATGGCCTGAGTTATTTAAAATTTTATGGAGGTTAATTAAAATTAAATGCAGATTATTTTTATATTAATGTCAATTTAGAAATAAAATTGCTTCTTGTAGAGACGGTTTATGCTATCCCCCATAGAATGTAGGAGTTGTTCTATGGATAAAGTAAAAAAGCATAATTGACCTAATGATAAATAACGGAATTAAAAACGTTTAGATTATAAAATTAATTGGAAATAACGGAAACATTTAGATTAATATAAATTACGTTAAACTGAATTAAACTTATTTGAAAATCATGGTAAAATTTAAAATAATTAATGTAAACTCATTAATTATTTATAATTAAGTTAATTAATTTATTTTTAGAATTGACTGTTTTATATTATACGGCTAGAATTGAAATCATCAAGTCAATTTGAATATAAAATGAAAGGCTAAGATTTACTATTGGAAGAAACACATGCCACTTTTATCTACAGCCATTGCAACTTTTCAAATTTATTTATTAATTACTAATCTAATAATTCATAATAATTAAAATATAATCTTTAATCTCATATGTATGAAATATTTTCTTCTAGATGTGCACCGAATACATTTCAATGATTTTAAATTAGATACATTCTTGTTAAATTGAGAAATTTTAAAAATAAAAGTGAAGTACATACCTCATTGGTGTAAAATATATATTGAACAGAAAACATTCATAAAGAAAATAAAAGAAGAAAAGGATAATAAGCAATTGAAATAAAGAAAAATAAATCTTATGATAAACTTATGGCATGAATGCCAATCTCAAAAATATATGTAAATCACATAATATATTAACAAAGATTATAGTGCAAATCATATGTTAATTCTTTTTTGCTCGTAGCATAAAATTCTTCAAATAATTTTAACATATATATTAAAAATATAAAATTATATTTAGATATGATTTGGTGACAATGAAAATACCTTAGTCTACAATTGCTTAACAATGAAATTTTAAAATAAAAAAATTTATGAGGTAATTTTGAGAAAAAACTATCTCAAAAAAGGAATTCACTTAAATAGTTTAAGTAATGAAAATTGTCATGTAATAATCGATAATGTTATGTATATAAAAACAACTTGAAGAAAATTTAAAGTGATGAAAATATTATTAATTTTTTATCATGATAACATATAATAATAATCTTAAATTAACATTAACAATTACATAATTCACCAACAAATTAATAAACATCAATTAACATTCATACTAACCTCATATTACAAGTGTTAAAAGAATAATTTCTCTAAATTGAAGCAAACAAATGAAGACGTATAATTGGAGCAATTTTATCATATCATCATATATAATTTAGTTAGTGATGAATAATATTATATTCTTTGGAACTAATATTATTTTAATATTTACTTTAATTACATTGACTTCTTTATTTTATGATGAGGGTGCAAAGATATCTGCAATAATGTTTGATGATATTGTTGATAAGTTTACTAATGTCAATATTTGTTTATGAAAATGGACAAGTTAAAAATATAAACAAAAATTTCTATAATGTCAATAAAAATTTTGAGATTATATTAAATAATCTAACATAAATATGTGAAGAAATAGATGATACTCATTTCTCATCATCTATTAAATTATCAACAATACTAGACAAGTCAAATCTAAATACACCTTCAAGTAAATATTTTAATTATTTTATTACATTTCTTTCTTATCATATGACATTCATTATATTAATTAATATGTTGTTATGCCTTAAACAAATATTCTCTTATTGGTTATGAACGTTAATGAAGTTAGAACGGTTTATCAACAAAGGGATAAAAAAAATTATGATGAGAGATCTACAAGTTTTGGGATTAAGGTATGACATTTAAATTAAATATTTAAGAAAACAAAATCAATCTATGATATTTTTTTATGCTTCAGGTTTGAATTATTTACATTCACATTATGAGAAACATTGGCTATAGTGCAAGGACAATAATTAGAAGCAATGAAAGATGAGTTTTCAGTTACCTTAGCAAAATCAATTGTTGGGAAATGTTTTAATGGTATAATAATTTTAAATTTATTTTAATATTTTATAATAAAATAGTTTAATTGTTCCAACAATTTATGTGTATATTAAATATTTTGTTATAAATATTTTATAATAATTACATGTTTAAAATCACAGTTTTACATTGTCAACAACAACATCAACAATTTTAGAAATTAATCGAGATTTGCCAAAAAAAATCAAATATTGGTATCTATCTTGGTTTTCTTTTTAAAAAAAATAGAATGGTTTGTTTATTATACTAATTACTTTCAATTAACATGAAATCCTATTTACAGGTTTAATGAAAGTAAATAATCTATGGATCCTGATACCAATGAAGGATATGTACTAAGTGATCTTTTTATTATCAATACATTTGAACATTCATCAAGAGAGGTACTTTTATATGTATGTACTTTTTAAAAAAATTTATTATAACTAATTTATTTATTTATACTAGATCAAATACTATGATACAATGGTGTCTATAGAAGAAATAAAAGAAGAAGGAAACCTTTGGTATAATGCATAATGCAAATCAAGGTAATTATAAATGAAGATGTAGTTGTATTTTAAGTGCTCAAATAATAATATAGAATATAGTTTGAGATAATTAATTTATTAAATTAAAATATATTAGTTTTATTATTATGTATATATGTTATACTGATTTTGTTTCAAATAGGTACCTTATTAAACTAGATGTTGAAGATACAACCTCAAATTGACATTTACATGTTTGATGAAGAGCACAAGATATTATTGATCATAGAACTACAAAAATAAAAGTAATATATTAACTTAATTGTAAATCTCTAAATAATATATGATATTTTTTTATTTATTTATTTTATTTTATTTTTATCTTGTGAAATACTATAAATATAAAGAAATTCTCACAAATTTCTCTACTTACATTTCACAATTAAATCGAGAAGATATATGGGAATCATCTCACATACATCATCGTCAATCAATAAAAGACTTCGATAGAAGTTCTAAAAAAATCAAATTGGAGAAAGATTAAAAATAATTCATTAAAAAAGTATATTTATTATATACGACAAATTCATCAAGTCAAAACACTTAATTTTCATTATCATTTTCTTTTTACATAACCTTCTATTGGATCTTTTATTTATGGGCTTTGAAGCGCACTTGCTCTGAATATATTACCTTATTCAAATGTCTTGCTATCAATTATCAATTTTGTTGTTGAATAAGAACTTGACTCTTGTTTTGGTGGTCATGATATGAGTTACCATTTACTCAGGTAGTTTTGTTGATGAGATACTACACATTTGTCTGATGTGTTAAGAGTCTATTCTTATTCCAACATTGATATTCATTTCCGGTAGTAATTGATATGGCGCTTAAAATACCCTAATCGAAGTATGAATCTTGATATCAAAAGCAAGTTGATCCTAAGTTGAAACTGGTCGAGATCAAGCACTTAAAATATCTAAAACTTTGGGATATCAATTAAATCCTAAATAGTTTTAAATATGGAGTGTTTATAAACCAGCATCTGGTATCTAAAGTCCAAGATCTCTTAATTTCTCTTGAGCATTTAAATACTTAAAATACATCAAATGATAAAAGGAATCATTTTGAGTCCCAATGGAGCTTGGTTCGATTTTGCATGTATTTACAAATACTTCATTCCTTCATATAAATAGCCTCATTCTTCATGAGAGCCAATAAAGAGAGATGAGAGCTATTCATTGAAAATCAAGATAATCTTATCACTGATGTTTTCACCATCGTTGTCAACCGCCGCCAAAGCCGTGACCCTCGCCACACAATTCCATCACCACCATCATGACGACCTTCATCAAGTAATACATCCCCATTGCTCACCCTTCACCATTACCATCAAAAACTACTACAACTTGAACTATTATAGGTTGTTGTTCATGGATTCCCATTATCAACCCTCCTCATAAACAATCCTGTAATCCCATATCGGGAAAACTTTGTAATCCAAAATAATTACATAGTGGATGATTTTACTACATCCCATGATATTTCCTTTTTTTTTGTATTTGGAATTTTCTGTTCACTTTTTTAAATGCATGTGTGTCGGATTTCACAAAAAAGTAAACTTTCATTCTATTACATTTTTAAGCAATATTATGAGAAGAAAATTTCAATCTCACAACACTGATCAGGCACAATAATATTAACAAGAGCCTCCCGCCCAACTCCCACATAAATCAATCCTTGAACCAAGGACGCCAAGCTTCTGCCACTCTTTCAGATAGACCTGTGGGCAAAAATCTCTTAAGATTGTGTAATGGAAGAGTCTCAAAATGAGATGATCCAACTTTTACGAGGAACATGACATCCACTATCACGGCAAATACATCTCCCCCAAGATGGATCGTTAGCCATGGGAGGTCAAAATGTTAAACAATTTGTTTGGAAAAATATAAGATGTCTCTCCCAGAAAGATCATCGCTAATAAACCCAATTTACTAGAAAGTCTTTACATCATTTTGCAAAGATCTGCACATTCAAATGATCATCAGATCACCCTCAAACTAATGGATGATCAAGCTACCAACGACTATACTCAAAGGACTAAAACACGCCTTAAGAAAGCTAGAAATGAGTTTGAGCTTTCTAATGTCCGGCTTACCGATCACATCATTTAACTCCGGTGAAACACCATTTAACTTGTGTTTAGTGCTTTATACACCAAGATATATTTCCAAGTCCAAGAGTTCAATACATGAATGATAAAACTCCACATTTGACCTCCCTAAAACGTGATATAACCCTATCAGATTGCCTTATCACCAAAGGGTAGCTCATCAGAAAGAGTAATACCTCATCCCATATCTCTTCATGGACTTAGTCTTACTCGTCGTAGTGCCCCAACACAATAAACTTCACCTCTTTGATTTAATTATTATAGAGGCTTTAAACATTCAAGCTCAAGGATCCAAGTAAAAACTTTACCTCAAGGAACAAGAATCTCAAAATATTATCACAATCTACCGCATAATATTTAACTTTTATCTTGTCTTTCTGTTTACTAAACTCATATATTAAAATCATCATGATATCACCTTATCGAGTAATGAACTTAGCTTTTTCTTTCAAGCTTTGCATAAACAATCATCTATTTAATCCTCCCACTGAGAAATTTAACTCACGTGATTCTCATGATCACCCTGACTTATCGACCTTCCATACAGTAAAAGTCAAAGTAACACTTGTTAATACCTTAAAAAAGATCCTTGTTTACATCACCACCTTCCATACAAAAGTCAAAGTAACTTCTAATCTAAGGTCAAAGATCCTCACATCCCACATCTTCCATATGTAATGTGTCAAATAATATCTTGAAATACATGATGTCTGTCGACTTCCCATCCTCATCTTTGTTGGTAATATTCATAAATTACCCAGATAAGTAAAAATAAAAATAAGTGTATCATCTAAAAGAATTTTTTTTTCATCACAGTAAGATAATCATGTGATAAAGAAAGAATCAAATTACGATACACAACAATAAATACAGATAAAAAAAGAGAGAAAAGCATCCACATATTGAAGATATCAATCAATCCTCATACTAGAGATGCTCCTGAACTCATCATCTTCATCTCCTAAAAGGGTCGTGATACTTTTTGGAGATAATGGCCCTCAACTAGCTCTGGGATGTATTAAATGATTTTTTGAATCCTGATGAAGCCCTCATCTAAATATCGTAAGTCTTTACTTCAACATCAAGAATATGATAAAAGAGAATTTTGTAAGCAATATATGATAAATATTCAACTCTTAAGAATTATTTGCTCTATACATAAATATAATTTTTCTCTAAGAATATACTTGTCAAACTTTCCAAGTTGAATGTTCGCTCTTCCTAAAAGCTCAAATCAAATCAATTTTAATCAAGATCCACTGAGAAAGAACCTACATGTCGCTACTGATCCGACATCAAACCCGAGAAAAATGATCAGTAACACTTGGTCCCTCTAAACTGGTCAATTCAGGGCGTTGACGCTCTTTCGAGGGAAAATCGTATCGCCATGAACTGGGTCTTGATCGCCTCCAAACCCGGTCCGACAGGTACACGACGCCTCTTCGAGGGAAACGGAGCCTCGCCAGATGAACTACGGTCTGATCGCTTAAACGGCCGGCAAGGGCGGCGACGCCTCATTCAAGGGAAAATAGCCTCAGATGAACTCTGCGCCTGATCCTTCGAACGACCTTCTCTCAAGAAAACAAGAGCATATGAGAGTGTGCCTTCTTAGGGGCAAAAGGTCAAAATTGCTGAAAATCAAAAAAATCAGCCGAACCATTTGCACAAGCATCACGCTGGCAGCGGCCCCGCAGACTAATCTGGGGTGGGTCAAAGGCCGATACTGGCGGTGGCGTCCAGCCGGCCGGCAGCATGCGGTGCGTGAGCGCCGAGCAGGCTCCCGTAAGTGCCCAGATGCATCCATTTCCTCTAAATCTTGCGTTCGCGAGTACCCGCATACATCCGCAGCCCTACACCCGCTTCTGTGATCATTAATCTTGTGCTCCCATGAAGATCTGTTCTCTCAAAATGTACGGTTAATGGACCCGCAAATTTCATTGAAGAATTTATTATTTTCAAGTATTTGACATATATATTTTTGGATGATCAAGATAATTTCATCCAAAAATAGGAGGGCAACTGATATGGTGCTTAATATACCACTAGTCGAAGTACGAATCTTGATGTCAAAAGCAAGTTGATCTTAAGTTAAAACTGGTCGAGATCAAGCACTTAAAATATCATTGAAAATTTTGGGATATCAATTAAACACTAAATAGCTCTTAAACATGGAGTGTTTATAGTCAAACCGAGCGTCTCGACGAGCCGGATCTAATAAGCCAAAATCTCATAATTCTGACTTCGTTTGAGCATTCCAATACTTGAAATACATTAAATGATCAAAAGAATTATTTTGAGCCGTTCTATGGAGTGGAGTGGTTCGGATTTTTCATGTATTTACAAAGACGTCATTCCTCCAATCTATAAATAGCCCCTCATTCTTCTCATAAGAGGGGCCCAAGCAAGAGAGAGGAGAGAGCTCTTCGCCTGAAAATCCTCCAATCATAATCGTTACCACTGAATGCCGTACCACCCCGTCGTTGTCAACCACGCCGGCCATGTGCCGCCGCCGCCATCCATCTCGCTGTCAATCCCGCCCACCATCATGACGACTTTCATCGTTAGCCGATCCTCGCTCACCATCATCTACTACCAAAGAATCACAACCCGAACGCTATATGTTGTTGTCGAATTCTGATTCCCATTGTCAGCCCTCCTCATATACAATCATGTAATCCCGTATCGGGAAAACTTTGTATTCTAAAACAAATACATAGTGGATGATTTTATCGCCAGTCGATTTTACCCTATTCCTGGGGTTTTTTCACGCAAAAATTTCTGGAGTTTTCTTGTTTACTCTTTAAATACATGTGTGTGTGTGTGTGCTGGATTTCACAACAAGGCTAAGACGTAAGCTTTCATTCTACCATAACTAGTTTTCTAGCACGCAATAGTAATATTACACTATCTTCAAGTACTTCGTTAGTATGATGACAACAATAACCACTTTTACTTTTGCAGCTCATATTCTTCTATATTTATACCCTTTCTTGAATATTACAAGCAAGACCAGGCCTTATGAATATCTTAGACTGACAAGCTTGGGTGTGATTGAAGCTCTTATAAAGGTAAGTTATTTAATTTTAAACTTGTGTTTCATCATCATTATCATTAACATTTTCATGTGTTGGTGAAAATCATCACTTTTCTTTTGTTTATTTTTTCCTAAAGAGTGTCATCTTTTTTTTTTATTATTATTATTATTATTATTATCATTATTATTATTATTATTATGAAGTTGAGTGCAAGATCTTTCTCATTAAAGAAGATGAAGGAAGAAATGAATGAAAGGGAAAATCCAAATAACGATTATTGTTGTCCTTTATATTTACTCCACAAATAATGGTCATCCAAATTAATCATATAATATGACACATACTTTTATAATTATTTTAAAAAAATGATTTTGTCATTAAAAATAAAAATTAAAGTTAAAGAAATTCTTTTGGGCAAATTAATTCTTAAAAGTAAAAAAAGGAAGTTGATTAGAATTTATATAATACTACGTATAATCATCTATATAAAATAATACAAAAATGAAGATATAGAAATTAAGAGCCATAAAATGATAAAAAAACTAAATAACAAAAACATATTTGAGAAAAAATTTAAATTCAAATAGATTGATCTATAAATTTAAATTAATCTCATAAGTCTTGAGAATATACAACTTTAATTGAAGAGTTAAAATAAAATTATCTAAAAGTAATGATTGAAAATCAAATTAACTTATATTCTTATAACTCTTTATATATTTTATAAATACATAGAAAATTATTCATTAAATTATAAATTTTTAGAATTTTAATATATAACTTGTTTATAAATAGAAATATGAATTTGTTATTTTGATCTTTTTAATAAAAAATAAAAAATAATATAATTTAATAATTATAATATTAATTTTTATTTTAAAATATTATTAATGTATATTTGATACGCATGCAATATTACTAGTATATATAATTTTATAATTTTTATAATATATTTTAACATAAATATAAATTTTTTACAATCTTTATAATATGATTTATCTAAGTTGATAAATAAATAAAATTGTTTTCAAATCATGATTGTTAAAATACATATTTGATTTAATGCAGTGATAATAATTCTTAAGATAATTATTAACTACTTACGAGCGCCTAACTAAAAATGATATAAAATTTTTGTTTATAAGCTTGAACGTAGCGATGCGTGTTGATAGGCAGCATTTGGGCGGCCGTTCTCAAAATTTGGAATCTCTTGAGATTGGATCATTGGAGAACGGAGGATAAAGGTTGAAAGTATCCGGAGGTGGTTAATTTGTGGATCTCATCTCAGCTTCTCCGCGAACCAAATTATCGCTTCACCATGTCGGAACCCTACCCCGACGATCTCGACCATCTTCTCGACAGTATGATTCATTCTCCCCTTTTCTCCTTACCCTGAGGTGTTAGTTTTACTAGATCAGATCACTTGGTTTTCCTTCCAGGTGCTTTGGATGATTTTGCCAAGCTCGATTTCGCCTCGAGTCAGAGGTTTTTCTCTCCTTTCCCCATGCCCATATTAAAATAGTTGATTTTCTGTTAATTTTATGTTATAATGTCTCCGTTCGACAGAGGAGGAAGCAGCGGCGGTGGAGGGGGGGAGGAAGGAAGGGGAGATGTGTTGGCACAGCTTCCCTCTGCGTCCTCGTCGTCGTCATCTCCTTCTGTGAGGGGGCTGGGGATGGGTCTTCCTGATTTGAGGGCTAGGAAGCAAGGGAAGCAGCAGAGGGCCTTTTATCCGAAGAAATCTCACGCTACCGAGACACTCGAGAAGCTTACTCAGCAGACCCGCGAGGCTGTTCGGGAACTAGAATCAGTAACGGCTGCTGCGTCAGCAGGGTCAAGTGGCACCGGCGGGTTTGACGAGGAGGGCATGGTTGAAGACTTCGTTAAGCAATTCGAGAAGCTTGCTGGCTCGCAGGTTCTTACTTCCTTTTTTTTATTAGTCTGTGATTGAAGTCTATGATAAGTTAGATTTCTTTTTCTTTATGAGGTCCATGTGTCGATTGCATTAATCTATAAAGAGTGGGAGCTCCTAAGCCTTCCATTTAACTAGCAGTAATGCCTTTATTTCTTTCCATTTATTTTATTTTGCAACTATTTTGGATACAAGTATGCTTTGAACTTCCGAGTTAAAAAGAACTCCATATGGAAACTAAGCTAGGAAGACTGGATGGTTAACCAATTTGTTACTGTTGTTATTTTTAAGTTCGCTTAAAATTATCCAATCTTGTCCTATAGGTATTTTAGGTGAATTTCCACTAAATATTTATGGTAAGTGTTGTGTAAACAATTCTCATGATGGTATAGAAGCTATTATTGCTGGAGAATATAGAGGACGATTGATGTTGGGGAAATAATTTTTTTGTTGCATTATTTTGTTTTGGCTTTTTTTATTCGTTGTTGGGAAGGGGAGGTTGTGGTAAGATCTATAACTCTAATTGGTGTACTAATGCTATTGTTTTGGTAGCAACTAACATAATTGTGCTTTGCACATGATCAAGAATACGAGTGTTTCAGATGATAGAGTAGTGTTAGCACCTTATGAATGTTGAAATGAATTTAAGTGGAAGATTTTTATTTAAAGTGTGTTGACAATTAAGGTTATTTGGTTTTTTTGGAGTGAATAGGTACAAAGTAAAAGGTTCACATGAATCTTTAATTTATTGAGTGTTTGGTATATAGCAAATTTAGAGTTTTGTGTAGGTTGTAATAAGCATGTCATGTGTGATAGCTATGAATAGTGCATGGCTTAACTAGTCAGGTTTGTACCACATTAAGACTATCAACATTGAATTTACAGTTAGTATTTCATGAATCTAATAACTCGGTATGCTTCTTTTTTGGATAATCTGCTTTTGATATATTATCCATACTTTATTGATTTAGTAAGATTGATGAATGTTATAGGAAAAGATTAACAAACAATAGTCGATTGGCTTAGGTGTTATTCTGCTAACAAATCATGATATATGCTCTTTTATTAACTGTCATCAATCCTTTCCTAATTGATTTGAAATAACACTTTTAAAGTTGTACATTGCAAATATATTTTTAACGACTGATGCTTTCTCATTTGTAAAAGTTGAACACTGCATCTATTTTTAAAAAACCGTCGAATCTCATCCGCCAGATATAAGCATGCTTTTCTGTGTAAACTTTCTTACGTAACAAGAAATATTGTCTTTTTTTGCAAACTTAAATATAGTTATACTTTCTATTGGTATCAAACTCTTAGTGTTTTTGTGAAGTATAATTTTTATGTCTATGGATCTTTCTCTGTTCTTTTATGCGAATCCTAGTGGTGTTTATTTAGTTTAGTTAGTGAGGAAAATTGGGATAGAAATGATGTCTGCTTAATAGTATTTGTATGATTTACAGGATATGGAATCAATCGTAGAAACCATGATGCAACAACTATTGTCAAAGGAGATTCTCCAGGAACCAATGAAGGAGATAGCAGAAAGATATCCTAAGTGGCTGCAAGAGCATAAAGACAGGTTAAGCGGGGAAGAATACGATCGCTATTATCATCAGTATGAGCTGATATTACAGCTTAATGAAGCTTATGAAGAAGACCCTGATAACTTCCATAAAATAGTTGATATCATGCAAAAAATGCAAGAATGTGGCCAACCCCCAAGTGATATTGTTGAGGAGCTTGCTCCTGGTCTTGATATAAACAATCTAAGCCAATTGTGAGTCTCCCATTCTCGCTTATAAAATGCAGTAATCTAATTTCATTAAAAAGATTTAAAGTATTATCTATAATGTTACACCATATATTTGATATTGTATAATTAATTAAAATAGGATTAGTAGTTCTTATTTTCGTAGTAATAAGTAGCCTATTCTCATCGAACAAATAAAATCCTATGTTATGGTATCTCAATTTTTTTAAGCATGCAAGATATTGTGACAATGACCTCCCTTTGATGGTTGGCATATCATGGAGCAATGGACTATGCAAAAATAGTAAATTTAGGTATTATAATATCATTGATATTATTAGAGAACCTCTTACCTAATATCACTTGCAAGGACTTAAATTCTTACTAGCTTAGTGTTACTTGTCTGTTTAGTTCCTATAGTCATCATTTTATGACGTTGTTCTTGTTAAAAATTATCTGGGTTTATTTGTTTGTCAATCTGCATTAGCTTCTTGTTGCAAAACAAAATAATGCACACATTTTGTTGCAACAATATTTTTTTGGGATTTTTGGTTCTATCTAAATAATATATTGTATTAGTTAACATTTTGTTCAATGCAACACGTGCTACAACCTAGTATTTTAGACAACCTGCTTATTGACTCTTATGGTTGTAAAACTGGGAGCTAATTGATTGCATTAATAGTTTAGTGTTATGCAATAGTACTTGAGTTATAAATTAAATGTTGGAAAGGGATTTTGAGATATTAAGAGTAAGAAGCGTGACCATTTTTAGCTAGCGTGCATGATGCAATGACTTCTCAAGAGTGCTGAGGGAATCATTTAACTGATTATATCTTTTGACTTAGGGAAATGAGCATGACCCTTTCCTTTATATCATCCACTTTGATTTTGAGGTCAATCATAGAGTTTCCAATAGCCTATTTTGAAATGTTCCTTCTTTTTGCAGGTAATTAAACCAAATAGTTTTTTTTTATGAGATTTTGTTTTTAAATTTGAAGCATTTGTGGTAATCAACTGTATCCATGTGTCTTCCCTTCTATAATTTCCATGGCTAAGCATTATAAGCTTGGTGCTTCCAATGTGACAATCCTCCTTCCTTTATTCTTACAAAGGCGGCTTCATTGAAGGAGGGCAATGTTTCTCTTCTAAGTATTTGAATCTGAATTTGATCAAATTCAACATTTAGGCTTGCAAGAAACTCAAAGATATGTTTTTCGACATATTATTTTAGAGTTATAACATTTTATTATATTCCATTTTTAAATCTTGGTAGTAGTTTAATTCTAGCTAAAACTCTTTATTATATTATAATACTCAATGATAAAGATATTATCTTGTTTAGTTGTTGGAAGTTTTTTCTTAATTTCATAGATAAGAACATCATGTCTAATCTTTGAAAATGTTTATCTTATGACCTCCCAAATTTCTATAGTTAATACCAGCAGCATGTATAGTTCACATACTTTTGGCATGATTTAGTTTTACAACCATAATATAATCATAGTCTTCTTCTTCTTCTCAAATGTCAAATCTTGGTTCCTCCATTCTTTGTGGGCTCATATTAGATGGTAAATCTTTTCTTTTCCTTATATAAAAGTCTTCATGTCTTGAGACAACTTTAGGTAGTTCTTTTCATGCAATTATAATATATATGAAGCTTTTAGAGCTTTCCATTATTTTTTTGTCTTGATTTTCTAAATTCATGACAAGTGGTTCTTTGGAGATGAATTTAACAGTTTCAGGCATGGGCGGAAGGAGAATAGCAAGGCAATCGAAGAATCCTCCCACCAAGTTCCAATATATGAAGAATTGTAGAAAATGTTTACTAAAATTTCTCTCTTGTTTTGCTCAATTAGTATGGGCTAAAATATATACTAGATTCTACTTTACACAACATAGGAAATTAGATAATATTTAGGAAAACAGTTTATAAATCACCCTATAATTGATTTTGAATCTTGATTTTTTGCCCTTAGGATGAGCATTATATCATTCTTGTTATTGTTTTGTGCTTATCATTTACTTTCGCCTAGCATTTATTTTCAAATCTCAGGATCTGAATTCTACAGCCTTCGATCCTTGTTGTCCTTACTTGTCAAGTTACCCGTCTTTTACAGACAAATTTATCAACTGTTAGTTTTAACAATCATAAGTAATGTAAATGTCAATTGAAATTTTTTGGAATTCAGACTAGAAGGTATATGGTTTGTTTAAACCTTTAAGATTTTTTTACAAGAATGGTTATAAAATTAACTTTTAGAAAAAAAAAAAAACAATGTATAAAATCATATAATGAATTCAGATGAATGCTTTAAAATTAAATTTTTTAGCAATTTTGCATTATTTCATATTTATTGTATTTGATTTGAATTTATATGATGAACTGTTGACTAATGCCTCAACTTATCGTTTTTCATTCTTCAGGATTCAAGTCTAACACATCATCTAAAAATTGCCTAATAGTCATATTGAATTTTTTCACAAAGCTATATTTTAGGTGAAATTGTGTCACTTATAGTTGTGGATATTATAAGCATTTTGTTGTGAGTTCTTGAAAGGGTCATTGAATCCCAAGAAATTATTTAAAAATTTCATGGTTTGATTATGATCCCGAAAGAGAAATTAATATAATCAAAATTTTTTTAAATGGCTTAAGGTTTGTATAGATTTGTGATAGGGATGTACTATAGACATGTGCACTTATAATTAATTACCCTTCTTGCTTGCAAGGAATGCATTCTCAATTAAGGATGTCACTTAGCCTTCGAGTTGTTAAATGGGGATTTTTATAGAATGAAGATAAATTTGATCAAAATCTCATGACGTCATCCCAAGTTCATTAGTAGAGCTATCCACGATGAAGGTTTTGAGCCTTAACATCTTGGGAGCTTATTTATCAACTGTGGATTAATGCTCCTTAGCTATTTGAACTAGACTAAAGGAGAAGATGTGTGTGGAATCATTGTGTTGAATCTTGATTTTATTATAATCATAGGTAATGTGCTTATCTTACTAGCTTGATTGTATAGCATAGAGACACAAAGCATGGTTGCTTGTGATTTAGAAGTGCTAGGCATGATCTATATACTTACATAATAATAGCCAATATTCATTCATGAGCTTTAGTTTCACTCTTTCAAACACAAAGGGGATTTTAGTTGATTTAGTTTGATATCACTCAGAGTGGATATCTTAAGGTTTATGGATACCTTTGCATGCATACTATTATAAATCTTTGTAATATCGTCCTTTAGGGTGGAGGTTTGTCCTGTTTAGGAAGCATAAATAACTTGGCATGTCTACTAAACGCATGCCACTCTTTACGATGGTGGTTTGTACCCTTAAGATGCATTGTTATATTAGCATATAGATTAGTGTGGTTACATGCCCCCATGTGATGGCGTGATGCTTTAACATTAGTTCAAGTATATTTATCTATGAAGCCTATTTTTTCTTGGCACATTTATCGAGCAACTAATGTTTTTGGTGTTAGCTTGTATTTATCCTAATGTGTTGAAGTGGTAATTTGATTGGAATTAGTTAATTGTTTGATAATCATTATGGTCAAACTTAAATTTTTGGCTATTGTGATTGATCAGTCAATGAGATTTTATATATTTAGAATTATGCTCTCTTTATTATTAAGTTGGATTTCTCAAGGATCTTAGATCCAACATAGAGTCAATGCATTGCCTTGGCCTTTGGCTATTTTTCTAATCTAATTTTTAAATCCAAATTTGTTCGTGGATGGAAGAATAACCTTTTGAGATACTTGAGAAATACGTTTAGGCATAAAGGCTGCTAACAGGAAGACAAAAAAGTAGGAAAAGTGTTGGGAAAATAATAATCTTTATTGCTCAAAATGCTTATAATACAAATATAGACTATATGGGGTCTAGAATAAGAGCCAAAAAGTCCCACTGTAAGAAAGAAGTTTCCCTTTTTATAATATCAAAGGATGACCATACATGGAAGATACATATAAGGTAGGTTCATTACAAGTGAATTCCTACCTAGACTGGTGGCGGTGAGCGAGTATGGTTCTATCGGCTGAAGGCGATGAATAGCCCACTATCGAACCAGTGTGCGAGTAAGAGAGGTTGACGAGAGTAGTAGCATCGTTCCTCAACATATCTATCTTCCCTTGTAGGATGCTCCTTCTTGCGAGTATTCTTATTCTGAGTTGTCGAGTACCTTTTATGTGAGTATACTTGTCTTGACATATAGGTTCACTTGGGTCTACTCGCTACATTGGGTATACATTTAGGTCCCCAATTTTTTTGCTCCTTGTAGAGGTACCTCGCAAAAAAGATAGAAGAATGAGTATAATGATTAGTTGTTAAATATTTAATGATCTGAGAAAATTTATGTAATTATTAAGAATCACATTACCTTTGGATTGATCTAATTTTTCAATGCTCTAGAGGTTATAAATAGATCTTCTCTTTCTACTTTTATGCACTCAGCATTTGTTCTGCTACTCGCTCAAATAAATCTTTTGCATCCTAAGAGTCGATTCTGCAGAACATATTAAAACATAATTGCCATGAATGCAAAGAGACCTCACGACGATATCGATCCTGCGATTCTACGGGCAGGCCTTCGCAAAAAGTCCAAGAAAGCGAAGAAGTCAGAAGAGGTTGCTGCTATTTCTGTAGTTGCAATGAGCATTTTAGCTACTCCAACTACAACAATCGTCACCTCGACTACTCCCTTCGACTTGCGAGGAGAATTTAGCACTCGCCTATTTGAGGAGCTGGATGCTATGGCCTGAAGAAGAGGAAGGAGGGGAAGATGTGTCTTTGATTCGGCGTAGGAAGGTGATGGTGAGCGAATGGGCCAACTATCGTGAAGGCGGTTGTAGAGAAATATCTTTATGAGGTGATATTTGCCTATTATCTTGTACTACGAGTCCTGTTTATTTGAGTCTTTTATTTTCTATTTTGGTCACAGTTGAGTGTATTCAATGTTCAAGCTTTAGCAAAGGATGGCGAGGGGCACTCGTCGGCCCTTCAGGTCGTTTCCTCCAACAGTTCAGGTAACTTCGTAGAGTTGCATCACCTTTCTATGGACGATTTGCACCAGGTGGTTTCCCTTCCCAAGGGTAGGACCCATAACAAATCTTCTTATTAAAATTCCTTTCTCAATTTTTGACGATTTTTTTTTCGCATCGACTAGCGGCGACTCCAGCTTTGCCGACTTTATCAATGTTGCAAGTTGATTTGAGGGATGCCTTAAACTCGTCCCGCGGGATGTGGGCGAGATGCGAGTACAACTGGAGAGTGGAGTATTAGCGTAATTTTGTGACCATGAGAGCTGAGATAACATTACCTCAGAACTCGGTCAAGCCGCGAAAAACTTCCCTTCTCTTTTCTGGCACAAATTTATTGTATGATTATATGTGCGAGAAAGGTGGACTCGTCGAGGACTGACACTCAGACCTTGTAATAAAATTATTGAAAAAATAATATATTTAGGGTTATAGCGAGTGTGTTGTATTTTTTTACTCGTAAATAAAGACATATTTTTGCATTTTTCTGCTCGTGAGTATTGTTTGATATTTTGACCAATGCACATTAATTATTTCTTTGTAGCTTTTGTCACTTGAGATATTTGCGGGATTTGGGTAATCATTTTCTTACTTAATTCTTAATTTGACATCCTTGCTACTACATCTTTCTTACCGCGCCTATAAATTCTCTCTGGCTAGAATAGTTAAGACTTTATTGCTCTCCTTGAGTCATGTGAGTAGAACATCCTTGCGAGTAGATCTGATCACCTTTTCACCATAAGCAAGTATGGCTCTGCTCATGAAGGTTACTTGGTGTTTCCACCAAGCCCGGATCAAGGAAGTTCCTGAGCTAGATTCCTTCGTTGTGACTATCATATTTTACAGATATTGTGGTGCAAATCCAAATTTCATCGTACAGTAGCCAGAGGACTGAGTGTCTCAACTCGGTGACAATGTACGAGTTGTGCATTCCACTCACCCATTTTAGGAATGGGTTCCGACTTTTCTTTTCGCGCGAGTGGATAGACATCTTGGACTTCTTCGGAGTGGTGCTCGCCCAAGTCCTTCCCAACTCAGTGGTGATCACAACTTTCGTCTTGTGCTTGCGGAAGAAAGCATCCCGTGGAGCTTGGATCTCTTTCGCCGCTCGTTCATTGTGAAGGGCTACCAGGATGGGACTATGCACTTTTTAGCTACTTTGCTGAAAATTCACGGTCTCTAGAATATGGTGCACAAGTGGCGCTTGCAACTTTTATTTGTGAAGAGCGTGTCGCAATGGCCAGTGTTGATTGTCCCTTTTCCTTACCAGCCAAACATCGCTGAAAATTGCACAGTCTCTAGAATATGGTGCACAAGTGGCGCTCACAACTTTTGTTTGTGAAGAGCGTGTCGCAATGGCCACTGTTGATCATCCATTTTCCTTGCCAGCCGAACAAGGCCACCAAGCTTGGCAAGCCAAGTGTACAAGAGGGAGGAGGTGATGAAGAGGCTGTAGGGTCACAGCCTTAACATCTCTCTTCGCTTCGACAGGGTTATCACTGTCCTTGATAAATATTTCTTCTTTCTACTTGCTAGTCTTTTTATTTCTTTGGTAACTCAACAGCAACAACAACAACAACAACAAGCCTTTATCTCACTATTTCTTTGGTGACTTGTTCTTCTAATTTTTCCTCTTTTTATTTACTCGTAAGAGGGGTGACTCTCACTGCTCCTAAGCTTAGCCTTGAAGTGTTTCAATTCCTTGAGGAAGGTGAGCGTGAGATCGGCAAGTGAGTGGCTGACAGTGAGGAATCGACCTCTCTCAAGGTTAGTGAGGAAGAGGAGGGGGAGCTGAGTGCGGCTCTCACCAAGGTCGCCAACGAGGTTGAGCTAAGTACAGCTTCCAGGAAGTCCAGAAAGCCCAGAAAGCGAGCAGCGAGCTCAACTCCTCACAGTTGTTAGTAGAGTAGCAAGTCTGCTGAGGAGGAAGAGGAGGAAGGCTTGGAGGACAACTTAACTCCAAATTTGCACGAGCCCACCCATGCGGCTTATGAGTTGGGCTCCTCCATTTTCTTCTCGGATCTTGATAAGCTTTTGAGCAACCTTCTGAATACTCGCCTGCCATATGCTGTCATGATTGCTCAGGCGATAATATGGTAGTGGACTTGGGAGGTATGCCACAAGTTTTGTGGGAAGAGGAAGGTTGCCTTTGTGAGTAGGTCTTGGATGGCGAGAACAAAGAAGAAATTGACAACTCTCGAAGCTAAGCACAAGGACCTTCAACCCGAGGCATATTGTCAATAGGAGAAAGAGAGGGTGACCATGCAGCTTACTTTCCTTGCTGAGGCGAAGAGAGAACTGGAGGAGGAACTGTCCTACCGGACTGAAGAGTTTCAGAAGAAGAAAAGCCAAGTTCACTTGGTTTCTCGATTTTGACGAGTATTAAGAGATCTTATAATGAAAGTTCAATGATGGCGTCGACTTTGTTATCACCCAATTGGTGAAACACGATTACCTTGATGCTAAGTTCTTGGACTTCTTAAACGTACATGCATTTTTGGACTTGGATGATGACGATGAGAGCAGTTCAAGATGATACATTCTTTTCTTCATTTTGTAATTTTTTTTGGCGAGTAGGATACCTGTATCTTACTCGCTTAATTGTAAAAATATGTTATATGAAATGAAAATTGCAAGTACATTTTTAATTGAGTATATTTATCTAAATAATGACTTGATTGATTATTTTGCTATGTTTTCTTGGATGAATGTTTTGTTTTTGAGTTGATACTCGATGGTCAATGTGCGGATGACTTTGTTTATAACTTAGAATATTTGGATCATTGATTAATAGAAGCATCTCTTGGTGGTCGCTTTAGCTTTGCGAGCTATTGTATACTCGTTAGATAGATACTTGTCCATTGATATGCGAGCAACTCTAATTATGATGCGGCCATTTAAGAGAATCATAATTAAGCTGTGTATGCTCGCTAGTATGATGCTCACATGTTTGAATGAATCAACCCATGACTTGTAATATTTTGATCCGTTAACCAATCAAAAGAAGTTCCTTGAATGGTCGCTTTAGTATCGTGAGTTTATGTGCACTTATTTGATTGATACATGTTTATTAATGTGCGAATAACTTCACCTGACTTAGGATGCTTTATGTAATCACATTCTATGTTAGTCGCCCTTTTTAAGGGTTAGCCTTGACTTGCCATTTGGGAGAATTGGTCTTTTCTTAGTCGTCGATCTCACGAAATGTCGGTCTTATATCAATCGCACAGAGTGTTGGTCCTTTTTAATTGCCAACTAGGAGAGTTAGTCTTTTGAATTTAATTGTCGACTTTACGGGGTATTGGTCTTGCACTCGTGCTGTCAATTGCATGGAGTGTTGGTCTTTTTTGGTTTAGTTGCCAATCTTATGAGGTGTCGGTCTTACATTATAGTCGCCAACTGTACAGAGTGTTGGTTTTTTTTAGTTTAGTTATCGACCTCACAGGATGTTAGCCTTATATTAAATCTCGAGGATAGATTGTTAGATTAATCTTTTCGGGCCAAGAATGACATGCCAAGTATTTGGGTCTCTCACTCGGGCTTTCACTGCTCGCCAAGTGGGATTTTTCTTTGAGCCAAAAATAGCGTACCAAGTATCTTGAGTCATCACGTAGCTCCTCGAATATTAAGGGTTTGCTTTGCTTGACATCATTTTTTCTCAAGTCAATAATGACATGCCAAGTAATTGGATCTCCTATTCAAGCTTTTGCCGCTTGCTAAGTGGGACTTTTTCTTGGGCCAAAAATAACTCATCGAGTATCCTGAGTCATCACGCAGCCCTTCAAGTATTAGTTTCACTTTTTAGCGCATGAGTAAGCTTATTTGAGAACTTTTCTTATCCTGCCATTGAATTCGTTGAAGGAGCAAAATATATAAAACTTTATTAATGAAAATAGGAAGATAGATGATACTTGGAATTAATAAAATGAGTACAAATGATAAAAATTTCCCTTAAGGATAAATTTTTTTTAGATCTCTGGTGTTCCATATCCTTGGTATATTTTTGCTAGAATGAGATTGTAATCGGTATGCGTTGGGATCGACTTGCTCTTTGATTATTAAAGACTGTTCTAATTGTCGTCGAGTTTGCCCTGAACATTCTGTCGAGCAACGACATCTACCTTTTTTAGCATTAGATTGCCACTTTTGAAATACTTCTCTTTCACATAATAGTTGTAATACTTGGCCATCCGTCTGTTTTCTCTTGTTTTAGTGATGCCTTAATTTTGAGTTCATCAAGCATATCGAGTGTCTTTCATAACCTTCAAGTTTGCTTATATGTACTCTCCATCTCCATCTCATTTTTTTCATTGTTAGGATTCTTTGATTTTGGACTTCATACTCAATCGATAGGATTACTTTTGTGCTATGCGATAATGTAGAAGGCTAATGTCTAGTGGCATTAGTGGGAGTCGTCTTGAGCACCTGGAGTATTGCGGGCAGGTGTCTACCCACTTAGACTTTACGCTTTCAAACTTTTTCTTGAGCAAGTTGATTATCTTCTTATTAATGGCTTTTATTTATTCATTGCTTTGCGAGTGACGCACTGATGTGAATTTTAATTTGATTTCTTGAGACTCTAATTCTCTTAGGCCTCTTTTGATGAATTGAGGTTCATTTTCAGTGATGATTGCTAGTGGCAACCTATACCTGCAAGAATACCAGTCCAAATAAAATTTCTTATTACCTGAGAGGCATTTTTAGTGAGTTTCTTAGCTTCGATCCACTTGCTAAAATAGTTGATTATGATTAGGATGAACTTGCTTTGTCTGGTGGAGACTGACAATGGATCTATCAGATTCATTCCCCAAACAACGAATGACCAATGAGTAGTGATGTGTTGTAAAGGTTGTGATGGTTGCTGCTGGAGTGCTCCAAATTACTGGCATTGTATGCATGTTTTCGTGAACTCTTCAATATCCTTATCTCAAAATCTTGTTGGCGAGTGCCCTTCCTCCTGAGTGACTATCACACTCGCCAGAATGAGTTTCTTCAAGGACTTTTCTTTGTTTAGCCTCTTTCACACATCTAAGGTTGAGCAATGTCACTGACTTTCGAAATAGTTCGCCTCCTATCAATATGTATTGGGCTGCTTTGATCTTGAACCTCCTTAAGTCCTTCGTCATTCCTTGAATTTCACTAGTATGTAAGTAATTTTTAATAGGCTTGACCTAGCTTGACGAGCATTCATAATCAATCTGCATTAGCTCTTCTTCTTTGGTACTCGGCTGGGCGAGTTAGATGATCGCGTGCTCTGCTCCCCAGGTCCGTTAGCTCTAGATAATAGGTCAGTGAGTTGGTTCTCTTCTTTGGGAATTTGCTCGATCTTAAAATATTCTAGCTGCCCAATCTCTGCTTTTATTTTAAGCAAATATTTTATCAGAGACTCGTCATAAACTTCATATTCTCCATTCACTTGTTTTACCACGAGTTGCGAGTTTGAGTAGCTGCCACATGTGCGCCACCAAGTCCTTTAGCAAATCTCAACCTATCAAGTAAGCTTCGTATTCAGCTTGATTGTTTGTCACCTTAAAGTCGAATTTAACTGATTATGTTATGGTAATCCTTGCTGGGCTGTTCAATACTATTCTTGCTCCCATAGTTGATTCGCCGGAGGAGCCATCGATGTATAGTTGCCACAAGTGCTCTAGGTTGATGAGAATATCTTATGAACTGTTGAAGTGAACGAGGAAATTTGTGAGTGCTTGAGCTTTGATCGCGGTTCAGGGCGAGTAGGATATATCGAATTTGCTCAGTTCTATGAACCACTTTAGCAATCTTCTTGAATGATCAGGCTTAGCGAGCACAGACTTAAGTGGAATTATCAGTGACGACTTGTATGCAGTGTGCTTGAAAATTAAGCCGTAATCGCCAGACCGAGATAGTTAATGCGAGTGTAAGTTTCTCCATGAGCGAATAGTTCAGCTCAGTACCTTGTAGAGATTTATTGACGTAGATGGGCCATTGCTTCTCACGATCTTCTTTGATTAAGATCAAGCCGATCAAGTCTTCTCCCACTCCTAAGTATAACAACAGGAATTCCCCCTCATTTGGGTTCTACAACAAAGGAGGAGATACAGTAGAGTCTTCAAATCATTAATAATTTTTTCACGTTCAGGGGTCCACTCGAACTTCTCCGCTCCACTGAAAACTTTGAAAAACGACGAGTATCGTTCTCAAACTTTTGAGGTGAACCTGTTTAGTCCTGCTACTTGCTTAGCAAGTCGTTGCACCTCTTTCACATTCTTAGGAGAGGGCATATCGAGTATTGCCTTTATCTTATCCGGATTTTCTTTTATTTCTTCAAGGGTAATGAGAAATCCCAAAAACTTTCCTGCACGTACATCAAAGACGCATTTCAAAAGGTTAAGGAACATGTACTTTTTGAGTGTGGTGAATGTCTTTTTGAGGTTTTAGATATGCTACATTGGCGACTTGCTTTTGACTAACTGGTCGTCAACATAGACTTGTACATTTCTCTCCTACTCTTTGAACACTCGATCCACAAGTGTCTTGTAGTGCCCCAATGTTCTTGAGCTTGTAGGGCATGACCTTGTAACAGTATAGTTCTTCAACAGTAATTAAAGTCATTTTCTCAAAGTCCGTAGGTTGCATTTGAATTTGATTATATTTTGAAAAAGGCGTCTAGAAACTCATCATTGAGAATCTAGCCACTGAGTCCACAAGTTTTGTTTATTCGTGGAAGAGGATGCCCGTCCTTTGGACACGCTGAGTTTAAGTTTGTGAGGTTGACACACATCCTCTATTTGTCGCCCAACTTTTGCACCATCACTATGTTGGACACTCATTTGGGGTATTGAACTTCTTTAATAAAACTACCTTCGAGTAGTTTAGTGACCTCTTCCTTGATAGGCTCGGTGAGTATAGCTACCGTTTTCTTTATTTTTTGTTTGCGCGTCTGCACGAACATTCAAATGATGATAAACGATGTTGATATCAATGCCTGGCATCTCTGCTACTATCCAAGCGAACAAATTTATGTTGTTCATCATAGTTCAAATGAGAGCTTCTTTATGCTTGGGATAGAAAGCTGAACTACACTTAACCATTACCTTGTGCGATCGGGATTTCTTCTATCTCCTCAAGAACATTGATTCCTATTCACGCTATAACTAGCTATAGTAGTTCTTCTTCCCTACTCGACTTGTCAACATTTTTCAAGTAGCATGCGCGAAATTGGTTGAGGTTCCCTCTGATTATATTCTCTTCTCCTCCAATTAGGAATTTGACGGCTACATGATACATTGACACTACTGCTCTGAATGTGATGAATAGAGGTCGATCAAGGATAGTATTGTAGGTAACGAGAGCATTCACTATGATGAACTTGACCATGGCTGTGAACTACTGTCTTTTCATTTAGTTTCTCTACGCTCTCCTGAGAAATTATATAGTGGTCCTCCAGTGGGCGTGAGTTTGGAATTTGCTAGGCCCAGTCTATCAAAGATTGATTTAAAAATGATATTGATCGAGCTCCTTATATCAATCAAAATGCTCCTTACCTAATAATTGGCGATCATGGTTATCACCACAACTGCGTCGTTGTAGGGATTCCCAATAGTGGGTCTATCCCTTTTAAAAAAAATTCATTAGCATGATGATAGAAGAGGGTGTGTTGAATTCAAATCTATCTGCAGATAGAGGAAGAATCTTCTGAGATATTTGAAAAATAGGGTTAGCAGGAATACAGGAAAGTGAAAAAAGTGGAGAAAATATAATCTTTATTGCTCAGAATATTCAAAAATCGAGTACAGAATATAGGGGTCTGGACTAAGAGCCAAAAGGTCTCCCTGTAAGAAAGAAATATCCCTTTTATAATATCAAGAGATAGTCATACATAGAAAGATCATATAAAATAAATTTAACAAAAGATTTCTGCCTAAGCTGATGGCAGTGAGCGAGTAAAAATGAGACGGAGGAGTGTAATCGTATTGTTCCTCAGCCTAGTCACTAGATGTTGAAGAGTAGAATTAGGTCTTGCTTTTGAATTATCGTACTCTAAGTTCTCAGCTCGCTGGGTCGGATCTATCTTCCTTTATTGGGTGCTCCTTTCGAGTGTTCTTATTTCGGGTTGTTGAGTACCCTTTATGCGAGTATCCTTGTCTTGACTTATAGGCTCGTTTAGGCCTACCGTTGCATTGAGTATACAGGGTGCTCACATAATGGCTGTTAAGTTCACTTTTTCAAATTGTAGCCTTTTCATACTTGTCTTCTTAGAGGACTAGCCATCGCCCCGAAAGATAGCGAGTATGACTCCATCGATGTAAATAGTGTGCGTGGATACAAGCTCATTTTCAGCTTTGATGACCGTTTTGTCTTTCCTCCTGATGAACTCCTTTAGCTTTCTTACTTTTATTAACTTGTTCACTAGACTCTTCAAGTGGTGATATTCTTTAGTGTTGTGGCTGTGATTGCGGTGATAAGAACAATACTTTGATTGATTACACACTCCATCAGTCTTCATGGGTGGCGGTCGCTTGAAATAATTTTTATTTTGGATCACTTTTACAAACTCTACGGGCAATCTCAGAGGAGTCGTTAGAGCGGGTTGCACATAGTTGGCTCCTGGATAGCGAGTAGCTGGGTTTCTGAAACCTCGCCTTGATACTTTTGGTTGCCTTCTTTTATCTGTTCTTCGCCTTTGATAACCTTCCTTGGATAGTCGCTCTGAAGACCTCTTTAGTGAGTCTTTTGTCCTAAGCAGCGATTCTGGTTGGATCACTTCATTATATTTTTCACAATTGAGATGATTGTTCGACAACTCCAATAGTTCGACGAGTGTCTCAGGCTGTTGGAGCTTTAAGGCATACTTGATGGACCCCTCCTTTAAACCCTGAGCGAGTGTTGCTTGAGCTACTATGGGCTCTAGATCTTTGACTTCTAGCATCTCTCATTTGAAACGAGTGATGAACTTCCTCAGGGACTAGACTCCTGCCTCATCTATAGGAGAGCTGACAACTTTTCAGTGGTTTTTGAGCGCTTGAAAATTGCGTGGCGAACATCTTCTTGAAGTCGACGAATGATGTAATGACTCTTAAAGGAAGGCGCGAGTCACCTGAGAGCCAACATTTTGGAAGTGGTGAAGAAGAGCCGGCACTTCATTGCATCGTCTAAGTCCAATAGTGATGTGGTCAACTCGAAGTAGGCTATGTCCGATCTTTGTAAGATTCAAGATGTAGGATCTTGAATCTATGAGGAGGAAAGCTTCTGCAATTTATATGGAGAAAACATTAATAGGCTGTAGCTGTTGCTTTGACACACACCATTCTTCACCAGTGTCATAGGAGTCATCTTTAGAATAAGAGAATTTTGATAGCTATGCACTGGGGACTCTAAATGGGTGTCCTCTTTCTTGTTGAGCTCGATGAGTAGGTGATCTTGTGGATCCTTCATTCTCTTTTGGTTTTGTGCTCTGCATGGTGCAGTTTTCCGACGGTCGCTTGTATTAGGCGAATGATCCTGTCTTTCATATCACACAAATTCTGTTGAGTTGCAAATTGTTGGATGTTCTGTTCAGTGTTTGCTGAGCGATCTCACATTGAGGGTCCTGTTTTTCTTTGTATTTGGCTTCTGGTTCTCATCCTCATCCACGCTCAGCACACTTAAAAGGTTGTTGAATCCAAATCTAACTGTGGATGGAGGAAGAACTTTCTAAAATACTTGAGAAACAGGGTTAGAGAAAAAGATTGCTAGCAGGAAGATATGAAAGTGAGAAAAGTGCAGGAGAAATAATAATTTTATTGCTTAGAATGCTCAGAATACAAGTATTGAATATAGGGTCTAGAGTAAGAGCCAAAAAGGTCTCCCCGTAAGAAAGAAATTTTTCTATTATAATATCAAGGGGTGACCATATATGGAAGATACATATAAGGTAGGTTTAGTAAGTGAATTTCCACCTAGGTCGGTGGCGGTGAGCAAGTATGGTTCTATCGGCTAAAGAGGGTGAATAGCCTATTGTTGAATTAGTGTGCGAGTAAGGATGAGGTTGAGGAGAGTAGTAACATCATTCCTCAGCATAGTCGCCAGATGCTGGCGAGTAAAATTATGTCTTGCCTTTGAGTTATTATTCTTCAAGTTTTCAACTCGTTGGGTTAGATCTATCTTCCCATGTAAGATGCTCCTTCGGTGAGTGTTTTTATTCCGGGTTGTCGAGTACCTTTTAACATATAGGCTTGTTTGAGCCTACCAGCTACATTGGGTATGCATTAATCATGTGGTTGTTATGCATTCACCTTCATATTTTGCACTAGTATTAAAATGATGACTCATCAAAGACTATTATATTGACTAAGAGTTAACAAATCACACTTATTTTCTTGACCATTTAACCTGATAAACTAGGTGGATGTTATGTATTTTGAGTTCCTTTGTGTGAGTGCCATGATGATTTTTCTAAGGTTATTTAATCAAAAAAGAGTCTACAAGATGCATTCATATTGTTGGTTATTTATCTTGACTAATCAGGGGACATCAAGGTGTTGTTATTATTCAAAGTAACTGTAATCCCTTTGCTCATTCATTTTGAAAGGGTTGCCTTAAGGTGTCGACGATGATGGAATTGCTGATGGGAATCATCACCACTAGACCAATCTTTAATTGCCATTATTTGTATGGGGTCTTTGTTGATGGTGCAAACTACTAATAAATCATTTATAAACACAATTATCAATATCACTGTCATCATTGGTGAACTTTACTATTAATAAACAAGGTTTTAAAAGCTGAAATTGAGAGTCGAGACATTTTTCCTTCAACTAGGTGAGATTTAAGTCTCAAAAAAAAAACTTATAAAATTAAAAATAATTCATAAATGATATAAACTGTCGATATGATTACTTAGTTTAACTTCACAAACACATAAACTACATATCTTAATATTAAATGTTAGCATAAAATGAAAGTTTGAAATGAGGTAAGCACATTTAAATTTTAAATACACCATGTTAATTATGATTCACAACAGCATCATCCTCACTTTTATCATATTCAAAAGAGTAATCCTATATAAGAATTTTATCGTTCTCTAATTTAATCATATCTAAAATTTTAGAAGCTTTTTTAATCAGTACATTTTTCTTTTTACTCCTATATCAGTTAATAGTGGATTCATACAACAACAACAAGCTTTTATACTACTATCGGGTCAACTACATGAATCCTTCTTCTCTATTGTGCCTTATTAAGTGTCAAATTCTCATTTTATTTTAATAAAATAGGGTCATTTTTATACTTTATAATCAAGTCTTTTCAGGTCTACTTCTACTTTTCGTAACATAGGTTGAATATAATACATCTACTATTCTAGCTAGGTCATTGGACGGTCGACATTTTTCGTAACCAAACCATCTGAGGGGACTCTCTCTAATTTTACTTGTCACTGGAGCCACTCCAAACTTTTCACGTATATATTCATTTTGCATTTTATCTTTAAGTGTAAAACCACTACACATGAGCATCCTCATCTTTGCAACGATTAATTTTTGCTTCTCTTTTATTAGCCAACATTCTATGTCATAAAGCATTGTAGATCTCATCATCATTTTATAAAATTTACTCTTAAGTCTAAGCAGCACTTTTCTATCACATAATAGGCCCGACGAATTCCTCCACTTCAACCAACCAACTTGAATTCTTCTAATAACATCCCCATATATTTCACCATCACTTTGAATAATAGACCCAAGATATCTAAAATGTTTACTCTTTTTAATTATTTGATCACCCAATGTCACAAACTTGCCACTAGATCTTCTACAACTAA
Source organism: Cymbidium sinense (assembly GCA_021442155.1). NCBI lineage: Eukaryota > Viridiplantae > Streptophyta > Magnoliopsida > Asparagales > Orchidaceae > Cymbidium > Cymbidium sinense. The sequence goes on from CM038223.1 coordinate 37,044,501, forward strand.
AATTACATTTCATGTTTTCTATTTTATATATACTCAAACGAAAGCCTTTAGACTCTAAGTTCGATTTCCATAATTTAAGTTTCTCTTGAACTCCCTCTCTAGTTTTTTTTTTTTTTGAACTCCCTCTCTAGTTTTGTCAACATGAATATCATTAACAAAAAGCATACACCAAGGTACATCCTCTTGTAAATGTCTAGTTTAAACATCCATAACTAAAGCAAAAAGATATTGGATTAAAGCTGATACTTGATGTAATCCAACTAAAATAGGAAAATTCTTGGTCAACTCTCCTTATGTTTAAACACAAGTAATAGGTTCAATATACATATCTTTAATAACTTGAATATAAGTAATATTAACACCTTTCTTTTCTAGAACTCTTCGAAACAATATATGCTTTTTTAAATTAATAAAATATCAGATGTAGTCTCCATCAAATCTCTCAACAAATGTGTACCATCCGAAGTACACCTACTCAGCAGAATACGAAACTGGTTTTGAGAAATTTTTGTATCACATTATAACCTATGTTCAATTATACTCTCCCCCATAATTTCATTATATGTCACATTAACTTAATTTCTCTATAATTTACACACTATTGTGTACATAATTTTTATTTTTAAACTTAAGAATCAATAAACTCTTTCTTCACTAATCTGACATCTTTTTAATCTTTAAAATAATATTAAAAAAATTAATTAGTCAATAAATTCCTTGATCACCTAAGCATTTTCACACTTCTAGTGGAATATCTGCTTTTTTACAATTCATTTTGTTTAAAGTCTTTTTAACTTTGATTTTACTAATAGGACATAAAATAAATCTTTATTTTCATTGAAGGTATTAAGGTCATTAAAATCAATTATATTTTCATAATCTTCATTTGAAAGTTTATTAAAATATCTCATTCACCTATATTGAATATCTTTTTTTAAAAAAATATTTTTTGATTTTCACTTTTAATGCATTGCACTTGAATTAAATTTTTATTTTTCTATCTCTTTATTTGGCTAACAAATACATACATTTTGCACTGCTTGCTCCCTTTAGTATCCAATCTATAATATAAATCACTATATGATGAATTCTTTGTATCACATATTACTTTTTTGAAATCTTTTTTAGCCATTCTATAGCTTCCACAATTCTTTGAGCTTTTATATTTAAATCAATTTTTTATAATAAAATTTATTATTATTATTTTTTTGACATATTTTGACTCCTTTATCAACTATTTTTACTAATAAGAGTTTTTTTATTCTTTATGTATAATTTTGCAACTTGTTTAATCTCACTTATTATTTTTTTCTACATTACATTAATTTTCTCATAAACAGTTTAAATTCTAAGATCTTGTTGACTACTTTTAAAAATATTTTTAGTAGTGTTCTTTAAGTACCCTTGTCTATTCTTAATATAATATTTTGATTTATTTTTCATCTTCTAATAGTTCATCTTAAAATCCAAAATTAATGGTCAATGTTGGGCACTTAAATTTTCACTCAGAATGATCTTACAATTTAAACTATATATTTTTTTATTAAAAATAATAATATTTGGTTCATTCTTATAAGTGATAATATGCTCATTTTAAAAAAAATAAAGTATTAGCAATTACAAAATCATAAGCTAAAGTAAAATCTAATATGATTTTAACTTCTTCATAAGTCACTTCAAATGAATACTTTTAAAATTTTCTATTACTTTAGCAATATGTTTGTTTAAATCTTTTACAATAAATAGTCTTTCTTCAATAGATATCCTTTGTATTAAACTTTTTAGGCCATTCTAATATTTTTCTTTTTTTACCGTACATCCAAAATACTTGAGAGACATTAACATTTATAACATTAATCTTAGCATCAACAACAATCTTTAAAGGTATAATTCTATCTTCAATTATTGTGGATTCTTTATGATTTAAAATAAAATAACAAATTAATAATATAATTAAGTAATCTATTTTATTTAAATTATATTTTACCTTTTTTGAAGCATTGTATTAGCATATTGGTTGTAAGTATAATATAATATATATTAATAATATAATTCAATAGAATATAAATTTTTTACATAATTTTATTGAGGCATTACCTAAAAAATATTAAAGCATGAAGTCTAGAGGCATATGTTTTAGTTTAAAATGGCTTAAGTCTCACTATTGACAATTGGGCTTAGATCTCAGAGTGTAGTTTGTGTGCCTCAATTCGAGGTGCGGCATGCACCGCAAGTGCTTTTTAATACAAGTTCAATAGAATGATTGATGACTTTGTTGTCATTAACATAGCCATTGTCAATTTAGTTGATTGTTAATAGAGTCGAGGTTAATGTTGTTGCCATTGACATATTAATCTTCAATTGAGTGGGCCATTAACTGAGTGATTGTTGGTGGGCTCATAGTTGGCATAGTCTCTACTAATATAGTGGATCATTGGAGTGATAATTAACAAAGTCATCATTAGAATATTCATCTGATGACATAGTTATTGTTGATTGAATGCCATTTATCGAATGAAGTAGAAGACCATTAATGGCGCAGTTGTTGATGTCATTGCTAATGAAGGCATTATTTTAGAAAGAATTGAAGATGAAAATATTGTTGACCTGTTCATCATCTACATAGCTTTCATTCACTAAGAGGTTGATAAAAGATGTATCATTAATGGAAGAGGAATCATTTTCAGAGATGCAAATAAATATTATTACATCATGCAAGAATAATGGAGACTTGACAGGAATTGCCTTAGGGACTTTAGTGTTTGAAATGTGTAGCAATAATAATAACTATCTTAAGTAATTTGAGGAAAGCAATTACGCATGCTAATAGAGATCAGTTGAATAACACTGAAAACTTGACAAAATAGTGTTTCTTTTATCACGTCATCCTCAATTTCCATATAATGAATGAATCCACATGTTTGATTATTTTCATGCATGGAGAATCCTTGTTCACCCCCACATTCATGTATGAAGAACCCAGAAACCTTATGCGTACAAAAATATAAATAAAATTCACCTTCATGAAGAGTCCATGTTATTTTTATTTTGCTTATAGAATCCTTGCCCAACTTTATACTAATACATGGAGAATACATATTCATTATTATTATTTTAGGATATCTTTTGTTTAATCATATATTTTTTGAATCATTAGGAAATATTCTTTGATTTGCATCATTTAGACTTGGAACACCAACTCGATGATCTTTTTACCTGGAGAGGAAAGCTATCAAAAACTTTAAAAGCACTTTAATCCCACTTAGTCCTAAGTTAGTGAAATGATTATTCTCGTACTTTTTGCAGCCTCACTTGCCAAGAATAATGTAGATGAAAGGTGTGCTATTCATGATAATATAAAGATGGCAAGCGAACATATGTATCATTCAAAGAATAACAGTAATATGAAGATATGAATACTATTTTTAGGCATATGCACCTAAGTAACCTAATGCGAGGAAGCCACCAAGTTCCATCTTTTATTGCATATAAGCAATGCTTTATATGATTTCAAGCCAACATGATATTCTAAAATGATTCACTTCTTATTTATAACTTTTAATATTTATTATTACATAATTTCGTGGAGGGAGAGGGAAGGTCCAAAATCCTTTTGATTTTATTGCATAATTGATTAGCACCTTGCTTAAATAAAGAGATTCTTAATTAGAAAGCATCCAATACCTTCTTCTTGCATTGGAGCCTTATTAAAATGTGGAGAGAGAGGGGAGGATGTGCTTAAAATTTTTTGCTTTTCTCATTAGAAAGAGAGTGGATTCTAATAATACTTTTATGATGATGAATATCTTCATTCATTACTTCACAATTAATTGAAGATTCTGATGATATGTTTTTTTATAAATAAAATAAATTTTTTTATATTTGCATATAAAAATAAAAATAAATTCTTACTAAATTCGAGTGATGATTATGGTGATAATTAATTTTTTTATGATGTTGGTGACCACATGACAAGTTTCAAAATTGGGAACTTTTCATAAATTTAATGGTAAGTGCATTCTTTTAATAAATAGATTATTATTGAGTTTTTCTATGTTTTTATATTGATGATCAACTCTTTATATGATGATGATTCCACTTATAAAGTACCTAAATAAATTTTATCATAATGATCATATTTCTACCGAAAAAAAAGAAAGGAAAAGAAACAAAGATTTTGGTTACAAAAAAAGTAAATTTCTAATTTCAATTGCTTTTTTTTTGTATCAAATATTTTGTAGGCTTTAGAAATTTTTTTTCTGATTATTGAAGGTTTCTGGCCAATTGAAGAGATTGATCCTCATGGGCTTAGCATTTTTTAAGTATTTGAGATTTGCATATTCATAGTTAGTTATGTCTTTTGATAACCTTACGCATCATCTATGTAAAGAAGCTTACGTTTACTTGTCTTGGCTTATTAATGTCATATCAATGATGGAGTAATGTTTGATTTGTGTATGCTCAATCTTGAGAATATAGATTTGACTTATGGATCTGATTACCTTGGTTTGTTAATTGGAAGCTTGAGGTTGAGTTAAAAATCAATCAAAGTGACATTCCGTATCAAAATTAATCAAAGTGGTGAACAAAGAAGTTGTGGATGACTAAGTTAGCTTTTTAATGATATCTTGCTCACATGATTTTGATAGGAAATGAGGAAATATCTTGATTGCTGAAATTCAAATTCTTGATTTCTGAAATTCAAGTTCTTGATTTCTAACTTTACATAAAAAATTTGTCTATTAGATCATGGTTGATTAAATTCTTAAACACAAAAGGCGTAGAGGATTGAATTTAGAATATGCCCTCAAAATTTTATTCTATTCTATCTAGACATGAATGGTTTATATTTGAATTAGTGAGGAATTATTATTTTTGAGTTTAGATTTCATGTTGCGCTCTTTGTGCAAATATTGTAAGTTTCTATGTTGGAATAGGCCTAATTGGTGAGCAATAAAGTCATAGAGAACTGATTTAGTTGTACAACAATGTCAAGATCACAAGATTTTGAAAGAGTCATGCTAAACTGGGATTGATCTAACTTAATCTAGTCCAATCAATGGATTCACTTGATTATAGTCTAATTTTGTTGTTTTGCCTATTTAAACTATTTTTATATTTGGATGCATGAGTGTACTCTATTTGATAATTTGAGTGATGAATCTATTATGTTTGTAGGAAATTTTTTTTAATATTATATTTTTGTCATAAAAAAATAAAAAAAGTAAATCAAAAGAAATAACTGCTACGTATTTCCATCCAAAATGAATTAAACGAAAAGATGAATTGATCGTTGAATATTTTATCTATGCCAGTTAATTTGATTGGGCTTTTTTTTAGAGTTATATACTCAGCAAAAAAATTGCCTAAAATAAGTTCACACAAAAATCTGTTATAGACATTACAGAAATAAATTTTATAAACTTAAAATATGCTCTTATTACTTGAGTATTGTTTCCATGATTATAACATCATTGTAGATTGTGATTGACATTTGAAGTTCGATATGATATGGTGAATGATTATAAAGAAAATCAAAATAAGGAAATAAATATATGTATTAATATAAAATTAAATTATGAACAATGATTGAATTATAGAAAACTCGTCATTTCATCCATGAGTAGATGTCTATGACACTTGATGACATTCATGGTTGATGGTTGAATCTTGTTCTTTGCCTAATTTTAGGGTCATTTATAATCATGATGTTGCACTCATAAATCTTTTTATAGGCTTCTATAAAGTAATATCAATCAACACAGTCCTCACATTTACTCATGTTCATATAAATTATAACACAAGTATGTACACAAGACATTCCAGTTAAATCTCACCTCTTGCAGCTACCTGATTTGAATCGTAAATCCACATTATACCGTGCCCCAAGAATAGTGCTTTTTTATAGTTGTCATCAGATTTTATACCAATATATGTTTTTGCTTTAGGAATATTTTGTCCAAGAATAACCCTAATCCTTGGACAGTATTCATATCCCTTTATGATCTTCTCTTTATTTTCAAGCACTATCATCATCACCATAGATCTAATGCTCTCAAGCATTGAAATTATTGCTAGCTCTAAAGGTTGAAGAAGGCATTTGAAACACTAGCACATGTCGTTGAGTAAGTTGGGGTAAAGTTGAAATGTGATCTTAGTCACTTGTTGGGAGGTTTCACATTCAACTATTTGAATCCTGTAGCATCTTTCTCCATCTCATTCATCCTACTTGTAATTGGAATAATTGTCGTTACCTTTGCAACTACTCATAATACATGTTTTTAATGTTGTTCTAGTAGATTCAATAAGATTAAATTTTTTGATATAAATGACTAATAAAAAACTATATTACTAACATTAGACAATACATGTCAAATGCAGAAATTAACCCTTTTTGTTTAACTGAAATTAAACTTATTTTAAGTTCCAAATATATGTATATCTTTGACTAGTAGATTTGAAAATCACTTTTAATTACCTTTGTTCTCTGTCGCTACCATTGCAAATGCAATTGGAAATGTGATTGTTTCTGTTAGTGCAACTGCTATTGAAAGTGGAACCCTTCTCTTTGAAAACATCAACACCAATTACCAATCTACAAAGCTTTTTTACATGCATCAAAACAAAACTAAAACTTTAAAATCTTTTTCTACCATACAAATTTAAGTCTTGACTTGTAACTATTGTAGCATTTGAATATGGTTTGGTGTTTAAAGTCAATGTTTAAAAAGGCGAAATCGTGAACTAAGGTGTTTTGCCTTAGCGAGGCAAGGCATAAGTCTTGAGATGGATTGAGGCATAAGCCTCAAAACAAATATATAAAAAATCATTAAATTATAAATAATTTATAAATATGATAAACTATAAATATATTTACCTAGTTTATTATTATAAAGACAAACCACAAACAATTATTTCAAATATTATTATAAATCATAAAATTGAAATGAGATTTTATATAAACACTCACTTAAAATTTAAATGTGTTATGAGGATCAAGATTCACAACAACCTCATCATCTCTTTCATCATTTTTAAAAGAATCATATATATAATAATTGTCACTCTTAGAACACATCTTATAAACTTCAAAATCTTCTTCAACTACTATATTTTTTTATTTTTCGTTATAGTAGTTAATAATATATTCAATATAGTTTTAAATAAAACAATAGATTAAGTAGATGGAGGAATACGAAGGCATTGCTCTGGCTTATGCTTCCTAAAGACACGTCATTGCTCACTCTGCTCTTGTTGTTTGGAGGAGAGTGATGCTTGCTTGCCTGATCTGGGCGAGACGGATCGCTCGAAATTGATAATTCTAACTTGTGTGAGATGATAAGGTCAATAGATAAATAGGTATAATAATTTATAAAAATATATTAATATTATAAGAAATTAATTATAATTATTATTTAAAAAAAATAATGTGAGGTGCCTCCTCAAAGCACCTCGAGGCATACCTCACTTGAAGGTGTAGGCGTTCTTCAAGATCCTCAATTTGAGGTGCGCACCTCAAAAGCCTTTATAAACAATGTTTGAAATTTCAAGACGATAGTTCAAAACATTGTCAAATTGGTCTTTTTTAGATGGTGCAATTTGCAAGCCTTCTTAGCTTGTTCTTTGATGCATGCAACTTCAAGTCGTTAATCACTTTCTTTTTGAAAACATCACTATTCATTTGTGGATTGACATTAATTTTATTAACATATCTCTTTGCAATTATTATAGAGTTCAAAGTTTTATTATGTTAATTCCATGTATACCACGATTTGCTCCCTTTATTCTTATATTCAAATAAATTATGCAAAATTTATCAATTCAAATGGGAAAATTAATTAGATTTGAGAAGAACTATAAAAGGTGTTGAGTCATTTGATAAATTTTGCATAATTTCTTTGAACTTCTCCTTACTACTAAGAAGCATGTTAAGTTCAAGATTAGGCCTCTGAAACTCTTAGGATTCAAAGTTGGCTACTTGGCGTTACTCTCTTCATCACCAACATGACGTTTGCTTTATCTTTAGAGTTCATACAATCATTATCATATTCGTTTTTGAAATTTTAGTAGAATATTTATCATAAGAATCAATGATCTGCTTTTCTTTATTCTTGAGTACTTATAAATTCAATAAAATGGTTTACATTATCTTGAAATAAATCAACATTCTCTCACATCTCATAATCTTTATGATGTTTTTTTTTATAATTATTTGATTCATTCCGCACATAGTCTTCATCATCATCATCATCATCATCACCAATACGGTCATTTACTTCAACATCTCTATCATCACCTATTACAGTTGGTGTATCAATCATCTCACTCAAACCAACAAATAATTGTGAGAAATTAGAATCTTCAAATCACTCAAAAATAACATTGTGGTATCTAGTTGTAACATTTCCAATAATTCTTCATTTTCAAATATTTTGTGATAAGACAATTAATACATGTAACTCTTATAAACAAGTGGTGGAACCATGGGAGGAGGAGAGGGGGTATTCACCACCTCTAGATTTTTATTAAATTTTTTAATATCATATAATATACTAAAAATTGTCTCTCTATTGTTAAATACTTACAAATAATTATTACTTATATTTTTAAAGTTTAATTATCATGTATATAATAGTTTAAAAATATATATTATATTTATTAAACTTCAACCTAACCACCTCACATAATTTGTTTTTTATGTTAATAATATAAATTATAAGAAAATAATTTAAATAAATATATATCAGACCTAAACCTAACTAATGTGTTTTATAAGTTATAGAAGGAAGCCATCAAATCAAGTAAGTGAAATTGATGGAGCTTATGATGTAATGGTCTCATTTTTTTATTTTCATTTTGCATATTATGATAGAAATTTTAGAAATCACAAATGATCTTTGTTGAGCATCATAAAGAAAGTCATAAGATATCTTGAATGCAATGCATTTAGTATCAACGATCAAACATCTTTAAAATATAAGAGAAAGAGGATGACAGTATTTGTTGCAAAGAGTGAAAGTATTTTGTGAAAAATGAGTTATACATGTTCCAAATACAAATGCTCTTTTTACTTTAGAGGTTGAGGATTCACTTTTAAAGGGACACAATTACATTGAAGCATCATTATAAAGTTGATAGTCACTTTAAATATACAACTTCATGAGATGAATGATATATTCAAAGAACACATTGTAAAATCATTGATTCTTTTCAGTGTTGGGTCCTCGAGATGGATACTAATCATTGAAAATTAATGATATTTGTCAATTTGTAAATAAATTTTATATTAAAGACTTCATAAATATAGAAAGGCAATTAAAAATTCAATTAGAGCATTTTAAAATTAAAGCTCATAAATTCTAAGTTTTTTTAAAATCTCTCAGCAATTTCTAATTGATGTCAAATGTTAGCTAAGACAAAAATTGGTCATTTATCTTTGTATTCATCCATTGATTAGATTGATCTTGACATTATTTATTTCAATTGCAACAATTGAACGTCCATTTTTAGTAATGAAGATTGTCAAGTTATTGTTTCAAAATAAAATTGAAGATGAATTATTTTTTGCTAGTTTATTGGTAATATATTGAGAAGGATATTACAATAAATTTCTATGTAAAATCAATAATTAATTATTTTGATGTAATGAAGAAGAGTTGGGTATAACTTAGGCTGCCTAATCATAATTGCTGAATGAAAAGAGGCATTTTTGTTACTTTATAAGTTGTTCTTTGGTATTTTTTCAGTTAACCTTTTTATTTATTTATTTATATTTTATAATTTTATTTTTGATATAGTTTTGTTAATGTTTGATATAGCCATCCATCTCCTTAAATTTTTTGTTAATTTAAAAAATTTTGTTGATATTCCAATAGAAGTATGAAAATGTTTAGGAGATTAAAGAATTTCTTCGTTGTGGAATTTTTTAATATTATTTTAAAGATAAAAGATGTCAAATGAGTGGAGAAAGAGTTTGTTGATTCTTATTTTTAAGAATAAAGGTGATGCATAAGAGTATGCAAATTATCGAGGAACTAAGTTAACGTGCCATGCGTTAAAATTATAGGAGAGTAATTGAGCATAGATTACAATGTGATACAAAGGTTTCTCAAAACTAGTTTGAATTTATGCTAGCTAGGTCTACTATGGTTGCTATATATTTGTTGAGAGTTTTGATGGAGAAGTAAAGAGAGAGTAAGGAGGATTTACATATGATATTTGTTGATTTAGAGAAAGCATACGATAAAGTTCTATGAGAAGTGCTTTTGAGAGTTCTAGAAAAGAAGGGAGTTAATATCCAAGTCATTAAGGATATGTATACTAGAGCTATCACTTGTGTTCAAACACAAGGAGGATTCACCAAGTATTTTCCTATTTTAGTTGGTTTACATCAAGGATTGGCTTTAAGCCTATATTTTTTTGCTTTAGTTATGAATGCTTTTTCTAGACATTCACAAGAGGATGTACCTTGGTGTATGCTTTTTACTGATGATATTCTTCTTATTGATAAGACTAGAGAGGGAGCTAAAAAAAAGTAGAATTATGGTGGGCAACCTTATAGTCTGAAAGCTTTCGTTTGAGTAGATCTAAAATCGAATACTTATAGTGTAGTTGAAGTTGTAGAAGATCTAGTTGTGGAGTGGTGATAATGGGTGATGAAGTCATTTAAAAGAATGAATGTTTTAGATATCTTGGGTCTATTGTTCACAGTGATGGTGATATAGTTGGGGATGTTTTTAGTAGAATTCTAGTTAGATGGTTGAAGTGAAGAAATGCATCGGGCCTATTGTGTGATATAAAAGTGCTGCTCAAACTTATGAGAAAATTTTATAAGATGGTGGTGAGATTTGCAATGCTTTGTGGCACAGAATGTTGGCCAGTGAAAGAGAAGCATAAAATTAAGTGTTGTAGAGATGATGATACTCAGGTGGATGAGTCACTTTACACTTAGAGACAAAATGGAAACAAATATATACGTGATAAGGTTAGAGTAGCTCTAGTGGTAGATAAGATTAGAAAGTCTCCTTAGATGGTTTGGTCACATAAATGTTGTCCATCTGATGACCAAATTTGGAGAGTAGATGTGTTAGTTTGGCTTATGATAAGAAAGTAGAGATATATTTAAAAAGATTTGGTTAGAAAGTATAAAAAATAACTTTAATTTATTAGGATTAAATAAGATTATGACATTTATTAGGACACATTGGAGAAAAATGATTCATATAGCCGACCCCACGTAGAGGGATAAAGGCTTATTATTGTTATTGTCTATAAAATATCCCAAACTAAAAAAAAACTAGGATTGGAAAAGATAACCAACTTGGGTTGTAAAGTTTTTTGATCCACTCATTGTGCATTATCCCAATTTGCTCCTATAGAAAACCCTCATAATGTGTTCAATACTTCAAATAAAAATAATTTCAAAAAACATCTTGAAGATCATGGTCTTTGAAGTTAATGTTGTTTTTGTTCGCCTTGCCTTGGATGTGCATAATTTGCACTCATTTGGCCTCAAGTGCTTGAGCCCTAAATAGTGAGTGCTTGTGCCTTCACTTAGCATCATTGCTTGCTACACTTTGCTTCTTGTTCCTATGTGCCTCACATTGCTTCAGACTCTCACTCGCCTAATGTTGTTATTCTACCCTACACACTCTGTAGTTGCTCTCCCCTATCCGAATACCTTGCAGTTACTCTTCTTCATCACCGCGTGGCTGCTCTCCCCAATGCACCTCACAACTATTCTTCCTTGTGTGCCTTGCAGTTGCTTGCCACACATCCCTGCTCCCTTAAGTCATTTCATACTCTTGAGTGCCTCGCATCGCTGCTTGCTCCTACATCCCTAATGTTGCTACTTGCCTTCCATTGCATGCCGCTCATTTGTTGCTTGCTCATCACTATTGGTTTGATAGGATAGATGATAATAAGCCTTTATTCCACTATGTGGGGTTGGCTACATGAATCCATTTTCTCCAATATATCTTGTTAGTGTCATATTTTTATTTAATTCTAATGAATTAAGGTGATTTTTTTACTTCATAATCAAGTCTTTTTAGGTCTACCTCCACCTTTCTTAATGTAGGCCGAATTTCATACAACTACTCTCCTAATTAGGTCATCGGACGGTTGGTATTTGATGTGATCAAATCATTTAAGGCGACTCTCTATAATCTTATCTGTCACTGGAGCTACTCCAACCTTATCGGGTATATATAATTGTTTCTCATTTTGTCTGGAAGTGTAAAGTCACTCAACCACCTAAGCATCCTCAACTTTGCAATACTTAATTGTATGGGTTTGTAGGGTAGAGTCAACAACAACAACAACAAGCCTTAATTCCACTAAGTGGGGCCGGCTACATGAATCCTTCGTCTCCATTGTGTCCTATTATGTGTCAAATTCTCATTTAATTCAAGTATACTAAGGTCATTTTTTATACATCTTTTTTTTGGGTCTACGTCTATCTTTCTTAACATAAGGCAAATCTAATGCATCTACTCTTCTAGCCGGGTCATCGGACGGCTGACGTTTTATGTGGCCAAACCATCTAGCGACTCTCTCTAATCTTATCTGCAACTGGAGCTACTCCAACTTTTTCCCGAACATACTCATTTTGCATTTTATCTCTAAGAGTAAAGCCACTTATCCACCTAAGTATCCTCATCTCTGTAACACTTAGTCTTATGCTTCTCTTTTATTGGCCAACATTCTGCACCATAAGTCATTGCAGGTCTTACCACCATCTTATAAAATTTTCCTTTAAGTTTAAGTGAAACTTTTCTATCACACAATAGGCCAGATACATTCCTCCACTTCAACCATCCAACTTGAATTCTACTAATAACATCTCCATCTATTTCACCATCATTTTGAACAATAGAGCCTAAAATATCGCCACTCTTATTAATGACTTGTTCACCTAATGTCACAACACTACCACTAGAACTTTTACAACTAAAATTACACTCCATATATTCAATTTTAGATCTACTTGAACGAAAACCTTGTTCGAAAACCTTTAGACTCTAAAGTTGACCTCTATAATTCAAGTTTCTCTTGGACTCCCTCTCTAGTCTTATCAACAAGAAGAATGTCATCAGCAAAAAGCATACACCAAGGTACATCTTCCTGTAAATGCCTAGTAAGAACATCCATAACTAAAGTAAAAAAGATAAGGGCTTAAAGGTGATCCTTGATGTAATCCAACTGAAATAGGAAAATATTTTGTCAATCCTCCTTGTGTTTGGACACAAGTAACAACTCTAGTATACATATCCTTAATGACTTGAATATAACTAATATTAACTCTTTTCTGTTCTAGAACTCTCCAAAGAATATTTCTTGAAACTTTATCATAAGCTTTCTCTAAATCAATAAATATCATATATAGATCCTTTTTACTTTCTCTATGCTTCTCCATCAAACCTCTTAACAAATGTATAGCATCCATAGTAGATCTACCTGGCAAATTGGTTTTATCATGAGTTACTCATCAGTTGCTGTTATATATAAATGATTTAGATTGTGGGATTAATTTTATCTCTTTTTATGTAGTCAAGGGGACTAAATATCTTTTTAGATAGTCTGAGATCATTTTAGTCTTTCATAAATAGTTGGAGGATTATTTTTGTCATTTTCTCTTTTCTTATAGCCAATCTCATGTAAATTTATGTTTGTTATACATATTTTTTTTCATGTTTGGTTTCTTTGAGCTAGCGTCAGCCGTCTGATGACCCGATTAGGAGAGTAGATGTATTAGATTTGCCTTATGTTAAGAAAGGTAGAGGTAGACCTAAAAAGACTTGGTTAAGATGTATAAAAAATTGATTTTAGTTTACTAGAATTAAATGAGAATTTACGACACAATGGAGAAGAAGGATTCATATAGCCGACCCCACATAGTGGGATAAAGGCTTCTTGTTGTTGTTTGGTTTCTTTGGACTCCTGGGCACACACACCTTAGGACTTATTTCGTGCTTTGGCCAATGACTTGGAAAAATATGGAGATCATGTAGCCTTGTGTTAGGTTTTAACATTAAGCATTTCAGGTCTGCGTTGAATGTGTTCTTTGGGACAACATGTATGACAACTTGTCAAAAAATCACCGTGACTCGAACAGGTGACTGAGGAGGATTTTAATTGAAGGTGGAGCACTCAGTCGTAACATAGGGTACCAGAAAGTCAAGAAGCAAGACAGTCAAGGAGGTAAGTGAAGAGTGTTTGAACTAACCATAGGTCTCTTTGTAGCAATTTAAGGGTGCCAACTAGTCGAGAATCAACCACATCTCTTACTGGAATTAGGGAGAGATTTTATACCTTTGATATATACCTTGCCTCATTTTTTTGAGCATGTGCTGGAAAAGGGTGAGGCAAAGCTGGTTTTAAAATGGTAATCAGGTTTAGTATGTGGTAACTGTAGGAATTATTCTAAGATGTGGAGAGGATGAGATATTTATATTCAATTTTGTGGAGGATAAGCCATAGTAGGTAATATTATTCCAAAAGCCATGCATGATAGAGAGGTTGTAGCATTCGTTATATATGGTCAAATGTAAACTTGCCTTCGTTTCCTGTCTTTTTACTCTAGCTGCTCTGATTGGTAACAGATAGATGTCTAAGTGGATTTCCTCCTATATCTGGTTTGTCTAAGTTTCTTTTAATGATGGGGTTAATTCCTATTACGATGGCCAAAACCTGCAAATAATTTGGGTTGGGTTTGCCGCAATGAGTGTAATTCATTAATCATGCATATAGTATAACCAGTCATGTGTCCCATTTTGAGCCATGAGTTCTCATGTAATCCATTATGCTTTTATGAGTTTACTTGATCCATCTTGTCTGCCTAGGACACTGCCAAAATTTCTATAGAATCATTCATGCTAAGCAATCAAAGAGAGATTAATTTTTGTGTAATATGTGGCTTTATTTATTGCTTAATTGGCTCATATTATATTTACAAAGTTCAACGCATCATTAATGTGGTTTTGATCCATTCAACTTAAGTTAACCAAGCCTTTTGTCTTATTTTGGCTTCATTCTCTACAACTCTTGATAAATGTAGTTAACCTAAGTTTAGACTAATTATTGACATATCATGCTTGTATTAGGTACACGGTTGATCATATTTTTAATGTAAACAAGATTGCCCTCCAATGAACGTAGCATGTGACTAAAATGTGATGACTTCATTGTGTCACTATATTAGAGTTGTAAGTTTCTATTTGGAGGTCTTGATGTTTTGCTCAACTATTTGGTTTGACAAACTGAGAATGTTGATGATGAGCTTGACTTTTAGGTTTATGAGCATAGGAGTTAGTTAAGTCTAAGTTCAGGACAGTGAGAATGGATTGATTCTTGTTGAAACATCATACATGTGTCAAGTTGGTCAATGGGGGCAAGTTGGCCCTTAGGATTGGATTGTGAGCTGAAATATTTTATTGCAGAGTAGTTGGGAAGCTCATTTATTTCACATGACTAGATATTAGTTTCTTTATGAGTATCGTGAGCTATTTCATAAATAAGCATACAAGGAGACACTTGAATCTGAATAGATAATTTTACTTTTCCTTAAAGGAGTCCTGGATAGAGTGTGTACTTAAAGAAAACTTTGATGCTGACTATGCCAGTTGAATAACATACTGAACATCAACTATATGTTTCTGTACTCATGTAAGGGAACTTGTTTATTTAGTGAAAGAGTTTAAGATCAGTATCAACTATTTATGGACCAATTTAGTCGTAGGCAGCGACTAATTTGGTCATCGATTATGATGGGCCCTTCTTAATTTAATTTAATGGAAAGTTGTAGAGAAATAATGAATACTACAGGACATTTTTAGAATAACAAAAAATAAAAATAAGTAGATAACTAATAAACCCTACCCTATTCTCATTTTCATTTACATATTGCATCACGGAAGGACCAATTTGGTCCCTAATTAAATAGTCAAACCAAAGGCCTTCGTAAATCTAATTAAATTATTCAAATAGTTGACCATTTGGTCTCCTTTAGTGAAACCAGTAGTGTAAAAATTGAATCTATAGCTGTCTTATGACATGAAACAATTTATCTTGAGTTTTCGCTCAACCCTTCTATGAATAAATGCTAGACTTCATATTTTTAAAAGATTTATGCTTTTAGTAAGGAGGGATTTCAGACAAATTGTTCAAATTTTTTGTTCGAATTTATTTTTTAATTTTCATTTTGATATTTTGATAATTTTTTTTACTTGTAATTAAGGGCTTGGACAGTATGAGGATTTGTTCCTCTATCTATGAATATAGGTTTAGGGTTCATATATCAATGGAAAAATGAAAATAAATTTCAGTTTTTTCTCCAATTTCAATAGTTATTATCCTCATGATTAATAAATATAAATATATATATATATATATATATATATATATATATATATATATATATGTTCTTTGATGAAATCTACTGTAATTTTTTTTTTTTGGGTCACTCTATAGCTAGTATTCATAGTAGTTGGTGCCCTCCCTCTCTCTGGCCTCAAAACAATAGAAGAAAAAAAATCCCCCAAGCTTAAGTGTCACATGTCCTTGAAAACAAACTAGTAGTCCATTTCTTGTGAAAACTATGTTTTACGTCCCCTAAGATTTGCTGGACATGAAGGATTTTCTCCCCACATGACCTCTGTACCTCCAGGTTATCCTAAGGCTCATTTGCTAGTAGGCTTGGGATAAAGATAGGGATACTTTTGAACTTAATGCGAGATTAATGGGACATTGATCGGCCCTTGTGACTGTTCTGTTACTTTTCTTAGTGTCCCCCTCTTGGTTGGCCCAAGGTGTCTTCTATCAAGACTCTAAACTTGGTGGCAATGGGCACGGGTTACCTTGATGTTAGAGATGCTCTCTCTACATGAAGATGGATCCCTTTGATGACATTGACACATTAGGCCTTTCTGCTAGCTATTTTGTCTTTGTACTATTTTTTTGTTTCTTCTCATTTATATATATGTACATGAGGCGAGGCCTCTACTTTTGCTTTTTAACTTTTGATGTAACCTGAACTTTTAATTTTAATACAAATGCAACCTTTCAAGGAAATTATGTTTTTCATTCTAGTGTAGCTAATGCTAGAATTACCTGAAAATTATACTTATTACTAAGATGATACTTAGCAATACGTCTTGGTTGAGCTGGATTACTTGGGGCTTTTGGGTTTCCTTATTGACACGATGCATGCCCAATACTACTTTCTGATTCTTATAAAAATTCTCTTTTGGATTTTGTAGACCACCTGAACTTCTCGATTCTCCGGCCAATTGTTGTATAATGTGAGATGGGGAAAGAGATAACTTAAGCCGACAAAGCCTTGGCATCATCATATGACGCATAATGTTTCACGCTGCCATCCAAGAGGAGAAAAGAATTTATATATTCGTCCGTTGTAACTATAAAAAAATTGTATGTTTTTTTTTGTTCTTGTAGATTATTTCCAATTTCCCAACTGGCTCTTGATTCTCCAATTATTTAGTTTTTTACTGCTCGTCGATGCTCAGAACCTCCAAGGTGTTTTACTGTTGTAAAAGAGCGAATATATTCATTTCTGACTGCAGAAAGGAACTAAGTTATACTTTTCGTCCAAATGCATAAATTTTTTATTATTGTTAATAATAATAATTTCTATTTAGTTCGATAACAATAACTGCCCTTGAAATTTTACAAGATAACAGTCGTCATTGCGAGAGAATTGGACAGTTGATATCTAATCGATACTTTTCTTATGGCACATGCACATTGTGCTATTTGAAAACAATGAATCTCTGATAAAAATAACTACCCTTGAAATTTTACAAGATAACAGTCATCATTGCGAGAGAATTGGACCGTTGATATCTAATTGAATAATACTTTTCGTGTGGTACAAGCACATTGTGCTATTTGAAAATAATGAATCTCTGATAAAAATGCAAGAGGGTCTGCTCATTGTCGTACTCTCAGGCATCGGAAGGGCCGAGCCAATGCCTTCCATTGACGAAGCTCTTTACAAGGAATGGCCGAGCTGATTTGTAATCAAGATCTCGTGCCCATGAAGCACTACGCACATACTCTGCACCAGGACCCCAGCATCTATACACCCCAAAGAACACAGTCCTGCGACAAATCAAGAGAAATATCTCAGTTTCAAAATCATAGGTGTAAAAATGGTTTTTTTGATAGATTCATCTTATAAATCACCCATCTTACTTTTTCTTGGTATCATTGTGATCCCAATCGTCCCATCCACCCTCAGCAACAACATCTTCAAAGTATGTATAGGCAAAAACAATCCTTGAGTATTGTCCCATTGCTCTCCCCACATACAGCTTTCCTGTGCCAGTTACTCTGCAGTTGACAAAAGCAAAACCAGTTGGCTCGCATGGGGAATGCCTATCCTGTGCAGCGATGGACCCAAACCGGTTCGCAATTGAGTGTAGCCAGCAATTCTGCAGTTCAATAATCAGCACCTCGCAAATTGGAAGAAGAAGAGTCGGAAGTAGATAGCTAATGAGTTTTAATGTGTTATAAAATACAACCTTGTACATTGATCTTCCATTGCCGAATATGAAGTCTATCGACCCTTCTATGTAGCAATCCTTGAAGTAATGGCGGCCTGTGTCATCACAAAGGGTGTCCTGAGCTCCATAGAACCCGCATCCAAAGAAGTAGGCCTTGTCGCCGGAGATGCGAAATGCTGCAGCTTGCCATCCTTCCATTCCAGGTAATGGAGCAGGTGCTGAGTTCTGCGGCATTTTTAATTAACATCCCATTAGCTAATTTTTGAGCCTAATTCCAAAATTTGAGGCGAAGAAGATTGAGGAAGAAGGAAGAGGGAGATTTCCATTGCATTATTTGGAGTGACAGTGCCTGGTATTGTTATCTGGGTTGGTTCTTGGCGCGCCATGGATTTGAATTTTAAGTTAGACAAACTTACCTTGAAACTGATATTCCTAGCAATGAAATAATTAGCAAAAACAGTTACAGATGCTGTATGGTAAGTCCTAAACTGCTGGCCATTGGGACCTCGGTCACTAGCTCTGTCATGCCACTCTATCACTGTCTCTTCCTTTCCAGATCCCTGAAACGTTACATAAGGCTTTGTTGCCGGAACAACCACCTTCTCTCTAACCACGGAAGAAGATGGAGAGGTGAACGAATTTAATTTAGTTAAATGCTTTCAACAAAATGAATGCTTTTTTTTTTTCAAATGATCAAAATTCGTACAAGTAGTAGCCAGCATTGATCTGCACGATGAAACGCCTGGTATTGTTCTCAGGTATTGAATCGACAGCATCCTGAACTGACAGGAAGTCGCCAGAACCATTGGCATCGACGATGATCAGTCGTTGGCCAGTCGGGCCAGCTTGGTTATGATGATTGTGGTGGCCTTTGGTGGAGTTGAAATCACAGCTTAGAGAGAGCAGTTTTTGTGATTGAAGTAATAGGAAGAGTAAAAGGGAGAAGAGTATTGTAGCAGCCTCCATGAAGGAAGAAAAGAGGAGATGGTATGAGTACCGAGTAAAAAATGGTGAAAAGCTAGCTGGTGTTTTAAAGCTGACGGAGAGAAGAAACATCCAATTATTATTTGTATGTATGCAAAATGCTGGTCGGCCCAACGGTCATCATGGCTGCTGTATCTTTTTACCTATTCGCTATTATCTTAAGCCTTCTTAAATAGCAATTTTCCTTATATTTTACTTTCATAATAAAAAGTGGTCTTAATTTTAGAGTGAAAGAAAGGTGGATGTACAAGCCTCCTTTGGTTTGATAAGATACCTGGGGAAAAGTAAGTGGTGGTGATGAATGGAGTCCTGATTAGTCACATCCCACCACAATGTGGTGTTGGGTGGATATCCATTGCAAAAAAAAAAAGAGGGGGAAAGTATATTATTTATCTCAAATAATATGAGTTAAAATATAATAGCTAATATTCATAGCAGAATTGTTACAAAAAATAATATAACATTGCCAATATTTATTTCAAATAAAATAAAATTTTTACATGTCAAGCTTCAAGTCATTATTTTTTCAGCATACCAAATTTATGAGAAATTAAATGAAAATATTTTTGATCGTAGAATGAATTTGGTAGGCATTCAATTAATTTTGAATCAATAATATAAGTTTTAATCAATTGTATTATATTTATTTAAAAAAATGTAATTAATATAAAATTTATTTAAATAAAAATTTGATTAGGATTTATTGATCCAAATTTTTTCTCAAATTTATGACTTAGTGAAAGGTTATATATTTATTTTAAGGAATAAAGGATAGAATATAATGACAACAATAACAAGTAATTCGGTTACATGAATCTAATATAAGACTTAAAAAATGCGTTTCCCTATGTATACTATAATTATAATAAAAGACGTCTATATTTATAAGAATAATAATTATTTTATTTAACATAGTACAATATAAAGAATGGGCCTGTGACGCCTGTCTGCGAAACTTCAAATAACCTTGAAATTCTATCTGTCCGTACATATTATTATTATTATTATTATTATTTGCAATGGTATCCATAACACTTCTGTGACGTATCATGACTAATCACGAGGCCACATTCATCACCCCACGTTCGGGTCCCACTTACTTTCCTTGGCTCCCGCCTGGGAGGATAACGCGTCAGTTTCCTTCGCCCACCAACTGAGCTAAGAGACAGTGGGTTCCGTACATATTAATTACTTTTATGAATTATGAATGCTTTTTTTTTGGTCAATTTTTCAAATAAATAAATGTTAGAGGACTAACAGTTAAAATAAAAAAAATCATTTCTTCGATTTTATGAATTTGAATTATGTATTTTATATTTATTATTTATTAATTTTAAAAATATTTCTCATATATATATATATATATATATATATATATATATATATATATATATATATATCAATCAAATGTAATCCATTTTTACACAGGGCACGGACGTTAAAACAAATGGCTAAATGTATATCTTCTTACATGGAAATGGGATATTTTTTCGCCATCGTTACATTGCTGGTGAGACTAGAAACTGAGAAGGCAACGGTCACATGGAAGCGTGGCATTTAGTGTTTTGTAGCGTAGCGAAGGAGAGCCGCGAGGGTGACGATGTGCAATTAATTAGTAAAAAATGGGGATGGAATTGGGAGAATTGGGCCGAGAAGGAATTTAAATTTTACTTTCTATGGAGCTCTAAACGTTGGAAGGCGTGAAGGCCGGAGAGGGAAAGGTAAGAACGATAATCAGGAATGGAGCCCCACTTTCTGTGGGGACAGCGGGATCCAACGGTCTGCATATCAATATTACAATGACCTTCATAAATCAAATTTTTTTGAGGATGCTAAAAATTTACGCTTAATTATATTAAAATTATATATATATATATATATATATATATATATATATATATATATATATATATATAATACTTTCTTATATATAAAAATATATTTTATTTTTTAAAAATTTATGATAATAAGTTTTTTAATGTAATATTAAAAAATTAAATGAAAATATTAAAGTTTAGTTAGAAATATAAATACAAAAGAATTGTATGAATTGTATTAGAAATATAAATATGCTTATTAAATGTAAATATTAAAGTTTAGAGTTAGAAATATTAAAGTTTAGAGTTAGAAATAAAATGAGTAACTCCACCCATATCTTGATGATTAAGAGTAGAATTTGTAAGTACTATGATAGTAGATGGTATTGTGGTTGGGTTAAACAATATCATCACTTCATGGAACAAATAAAAAAAATATCATATTAGAAATTCAATTGTAGATGATGTGATGAGACAAAAAAAGTATATTTTAGATCTGAATGGACGTTGATGATGATGATAACAATAATAATAATAATAATAATAAAGTATCAATAGCTTTAATTTGAGTGGATCTAAAGCATATTTTATATCTAGTAGGAAAAGGATTTGAATGTTCAAAAATATCTAAATAAATTTCATTTTGGAAATGATGTTAAGAGTAAAATAGGAAGAATGGCTCACAAGGAAGCACTTGTATCAGAACTAGATCGAATAAGTTCAAAAGGTTAGCATCTAGAGTCAATTAGGTTAAACAATGGTGAATAATGGCAACACTTAGAGTCTCAAAGGTACTTAAAGTGAAAGCTAGGCTTGATACAATATGAAGGGATTTTGGTCATCACCTAGTGTTAATTTGGATAAATAAGAATGATTAAGGAAGCACCTAAGGTCACTAGGGAACCAAAAGTAAAAGCTATGTTGGATAATCTTAGAGGAATTTTGGTCATCATCTAAGGCTAACAAGGCATGAAAAAAAATTGGCAATAAGCATAAGATTAAATATTTTAAAAAGATAGTAATATTAAATTAATAAGAGGGGATGATTTAGTATAGGAATAAGGAGGTCCAATCACAAAAGTTAAAGGAAGATAATTGAAGGCTAAATTTTATGGCTCCATTACAAGAAGCAAAAGGCCAATGTAAGTGAGTATCTTATGAAGATATTGAAGACTATGTATTTGGTGTTTTTATGTCATGTCATGCGTATGTTGTATTTAGTGTAAATCTTATATATCTATTGTTAAGTATGTTAATTAATGTGATGTAAGAGAGAGGGAGATGCCTAATTATAATTATAATTATCATTAATTTAATTTATTATTAATTAATTTTAAATAATTAAACTAAATAGGGGCCAATGGTTAGAATGGGTTTTGGAGGGAATAGTTATGGTCGTCCCCCCTCTCTCACTTCCCTCTTTTGTGAAGATTTTAACTTTTGAATTGTATAATACTATTATTTTATGCTAGAATGGAGCTCTTAGTTGGTGTTTAAACAAAAATTGGAAGAGAAATTTTTACAATTAGGGGCATGATGGTCGGCCAACAAAGAAGTGATGGTTTGGTGATTCTGCCTACAAAGCTACTTTAGTGAGTAGCATATTTTTATGTATTATTGATCTTTGTGAATTATTTTTGGTGTTGTGTTGGTGATGTTCCCTAATGTGTTAAAAAATTATTCTCTATAATTTTTTTTCACTAAAAAATGATTTTCTTAGTCCTTAAATTGGCCGGCCAAGTCTAGGTCTGATAATACCTAGTTTAATTGTTATGTTTATTTCTTGTACCTAAACTTTATAAAAAGTAATATTTTTTTTCAAAATTATAGTTAAATCTTTTGAATTTTATTCCCAAGTGTTAATTGGTGTTTAATTTCACTATTTTCCAAGTTTGATCAACCTTAAATATCATTCCAATCAATTAGCTAGATATTTTTTTTATTTACCAATCATGAGAGAAATTCAAAAAAATTACCCACACCCCATGAAAATCCATGAGAATTTTAGATCATAAGTAGATTTTCTATTACCAATTACTTTTAATTTCATGTGATGCAGACTTCTATAGAGGAAGTTCTTAGTGTTTAAAGTTGGTGTCAAGAATTGAGTTTATTTTCTGTCTTATATTGCTTGACACTATGTTCTTGTATAACTTAAATTCCACTCCAAATTAAACTCTACCAAAGCCTTCCTTGCTCTCTTAGGCTTCTTAGGAGTGCCCCCATTCACCATTGGAGTCAGCCCAACTGATCCAACCTTAGCCCACACTACAGACTAAAAATAATTTAAGTAGATTAGATTCAAAAGACTTTGACTAAATGCTAATAAGGTTGACTAAAATTAAAATCTTAGAATAAGCTAAGGGTTAGCTCACATAAAGCCACTAAGGTTAGCTTGAAGTAAGAAAATAGGTTAGGATTTTATTGGTATATGTTTTTTCTAATATTTTGATGTGATTTAATTTAATCTGATTAAGATTTAGAGTTAGATTTAATATAACTAAAATTTATCATATTACTTTGATATTCTTTGATTCTATATTTGATTTGATTTTAAGAGTGATTTAAATTTAATTTTAATTTCAAGTTTAAATTATGAGTACTCCATATATTTAATCATTCTTATCATTTCTTTTAACGATTTAAGGGAGTTCTATAGGTGTATAGAGATTATATTCATATAGATGATATGATATGATAGTGTAGCCTATTGGCATAACCCAATGATTATGGTTGTGGGAGGCTTTTTTGGTGGTATTAATAAATAAAAATAGATGCAATCTTTAAGTTTAATATTTTGAGGAGTGATTGCCAGTTTTTGGTGGAGAGATGGTGGGTATCTATAGATTTAATAGAAGGAATGATATGGCTAGCTTATCTTATGCTAGTTTAGGATAATTTAAAAGATTATTTTAAAAATAACTCTTAATTAGTGTAAATAGCTAGGAATTATGGTTTATAGTTATATAAGAATGTTAGATTATGATTTAGAGTTGTTATTGAAAAACATAAGGTATTTAGAGTAATTTCATGGAGAGAAGATCAAGGCTACATTGGATATGATTAGTTTAGGTTGATATGAAATATCTTCTTTGAGAAAAATTTTAGGTGTGAAAATGATGTTAGATGGTTAATTAAAGATGTGAACTTATATTTTGGAGTATTTGGTGGAGTTTAATGAGATTTAATGCATTTTAATGGTGGGAAAAAATAATACTAGATAATTGTTCACCTAGTTAGGGTTATGAGCTTCAAAGAAGGCTTTGGAGTAGGTTTGAGGACTTGGATGATGAATGACTTGGCTTATAGGTTAATTAGGATATAGGAGGAGATGTGAGAATGTTCAAGGAGAAATTTTAAGAGGAGGTAAGGGAAAACTTACAAAATAAAGGCTAATTCTACTAAGATAAAGTTAAGCTAGGTCATCAAGCATTAACAAAAAGAGAAATAAATTCTCCATTTTTTTTTTTTGCATACTAAACTGATTTTTATTTATATTATACAAAAACCACCATTAACAAAAAAAGAGGAATTTTTGATGGGAAAAAGGGTGAGTGACCATTAATGGAAGAAGATGCCAACCATATTTTTCAACTTATTTTATTTTTCATTACTTTAGTAATGGATTGACCATATATATTTTCAAAAATTTAAATTTTAACTTCTAGAATATTAAATTAAAAGTGAAATAATAAAGCTTAAAATTTAATTTTTTTAAGAGGCCTTTGTGATGGGCTCTTGCTTGAGTACTATTTTAGGCTCTTATAATTTGAATTTTAGCTTTAATATTCTTGATCCTGATTGCTAAAAAAAATGCCTTTAAGAAACTCCACCATCTTTATAAGATGTTTTGGGAGTTCATTCTTCATGAGGCAGATTGATCTATATATTTAATCAGATTTCCTCTAATATTATGTTAAGGTTAATTTAAATCCAGGTTTTATTACTTATGAACAAAATAATTCATAGTTAATTACCCTTTTTACCAAAGTAAGAGAGTACTCTCAATTAAGATTAGAAATAAGCATATCTCTCCAATATAAATAAGTGTCTAGAGGTGTGATGTGGATTACTGCCTAAGACAAAAGGGAGGGTAGTCCCAATCAACAACTCATAGTTCCATCATCCCCGGACTACGCTATTCCAATATACAAACATTAGAGCGCTATTAGCCTTAATGTCTAGGTAGTTTGATTAGCAATCATGGGTTGTCTCGTTTCAGATTGTGAGTGCTTATTGAATTTTTTAGGTTAAACTTAATTTATAAGTTTTTCTAATAATTGAATGAATTCTATGTTGTAGACATATATAGGGCTTATAGGAATGTTGTTAGGGTTTATGTTCACATGGAGAACATATACATTAAACTTACATCCTTTAGAATGACAGTAGAGTTTATGTTCGCATGACAAACATATATCTTGGACTTACATCTCTTTGGAATGCCAGTTAAAAGTTAGATATTTTTGTGGAGAATAAATAGATTGGACTTACATCCCTTCAGACTGCCAATTAGAATATTTGAATAGCGAATGAATAGATTAGACTTACATCCCAGCCTTTATTTATTTATTGACTAAGCTTTTTAAATGCTGGCAATTTTTTGTGTCATGCCCATGGTCTCTATGGTAAGCACAATATCTAGAGCAATCACAGACACCATCGATATTTATTGGTGATAGTATTTTAAGGAAATCTTTATTTGGGATGACTTCCACCAACTTAGCCATCATTAGCTTTAATGGAGTCACTATGGCTGGTTATGAGTGCTCCTTTCCTTGGTAGTTAGTTGTGAGGTTCCTGAAGTCTTATTTAGGTGTGAGTGTTTTCGACCACCTTCTTTTATCTAGTCTCTATGCTTAAAAGTTATCTCTAGGTTACCATTTCAAATGTAGTCTCTTTGATGAGTCATTGGTGCATGTCAACAAAGTTGGCTAAACCACTTCATAATACTCCTCAACATTCACATAATTATTTGCCATCTCAAGTAGTTTAGTGAGTGTTTTAGGCTATTAGAGCTTGAGGGCGTACCTAAATGGTCCTTCTTTCAACCTTTGAGTGAGTGTGGTTTGAGCCACCATTAGTTCCAAATCTTTTTATAGCTTGTCATGCTAAAAGCGAGTGATAAACCTTTTCAGGGACTCACCATGCTCTTGTCTCATTTGTAGGAGAGAATATAAACTCTTCAATAGTTTTCAAGCATTGGTGAATTGTGGTGAGCATCTTCTTGAAGTTGAGAATGAGGTTATCTTCTTAACCTATGAGTTGAGAATGAGGTGGTTCTTTGAGCTATCATCAGTGGAGTATGCAAGAACCATCTTAGGATTATGATATTCTTTTAGCGTGGTAAAGAAAAGGTGGGACATTTCATCACATTTGGGGTCCAAAGATAGTGATGTTATGTTGATCAAAATATATATAATGATATCTTTGGGATTTTGAATGCATGCGAGGAGGGTGGGCTTGATGATTTTTGAGGGAAGGTGAAATTTTGTCTTCTTTATAGAAGTGTGGCAGATAATTCTCTTCTTGCATCACGCGCAATTTTGCCATAGCCCAGCACTTGGGGTTCATGCTTCATGTTTTGAGATAAACACTTATTTTGGGTTTCATTCATACGAGGAAAATAATAGAGTTTTGATTCATGCAATGATAATTAATGTATAAATTGAACCTCTAACAATATTTTTAGCCTATAGATTTAAATTACAAAGATCTTAATATGTAAACATGAATTTTTATGCAAGTAGTTTGGGATCAATATTATCTATTTATTTTTATTTCATTTTATATAGATTTAATTTGGAATAAAATATATTTGATGGTGATAATTATTTTTAAAAATATTCAAAATATCTAAAAACTATTTTAAATATTTTAAAAATAATATAATTTATTTTTAAAAGTAATTTACAAAAAGACATAAAAATATATCAAATAAATTGAATTTTTAAAATTTTATAAAAATATAAAATATAAAATATAAAATATAATATATAAAATAAATTTGATCCCAAATATGCCCATAAGTTCTAACTTAGAGACTTTTCCAATCTAAGTTAGGTTCTATTATAACATGCATTAGAATTCCAATAGACATAAATGATTTTTGAAGTTACGACACACTCTTTCTTCATGGTGTCTAACAAATTAAGATTTAGTTTGACATACTTATCTTCTTCCACTAAAAAATATCCTCTATGAAGGACAACATATTTGGGTTTGGATTGCTTGTAGGGTCGAGATCATTGGTAACAATGACTAGGGGTTAAATGATAGAGCTTAAATGGGTGGTGGTTGGTTGGGCATGACCTAGGCAGCTACAGATCATCAATGAAGAATGCATGTGCCTTATGTAGCATGGGGAAAGCTGGTGAGGCATATATGTGTAATGTAGAGGGCAAACTTTACATGGGGCATAATGATTTTTTGAGAAATCAAATTCAAATTTATTAATTATTTTATAATATTTTATATTAGAAATCTCTAGAAAAGAAATATAAGGATGTATTCATTTAAGAGACTTTTTATATTTTGCAAGTACAAAAATATAGAAAGCTATATTTAATAATAATTGTTAAATTTATCTTGATTTTCCTAGTGTATGAAAGGTCTCTAGAATGATTTTTGTATAAGTATAAATAGGCCTTAATCCTTCTCATTTTGAAAAAAAAGAAAGTAAGATAAAAATTTCAATAAAAATTCCTATTATGTTGTTCTCCACAACAAATTTCTCGTTCTCCTTTTCTATTCTCCACACATATTTTTTCTATCAAAATGGTATTAGAGCTCCCAAATTCATTAGGAGATCAAAAGCATCATGAATCAACAAGTTCCTTATTTAATAAAGGAAAATTATGAGAATTTGAGTCTTCAAATGAAAGCATTGTTTGGTTCCCAAGACATTTGGAAGATTATTGAAAAAGGTTATGTCAACCCTCAAGATGAAGCAACATAAGGATTTATTGAAAGAAAGTATAAAGATGTATAAGAAGACACTCCTCTTCATTTATCAAGCCTTAGATGAGGCAAACTTTGAAAATAGGAATGGCGTCTCTCAAAGCTTAGAAGATAATATATAAATTAAACATAATGGTATATACAAAATGAAGAAGATTTGGCATCAAACTTTTAGAGCTGAGTTTGGGGTTCTCCAAATGATGTAGAAAAATGGATGACTATTGTATACTCAAAGTAGCAGGTAGGTCCAAGTGAACTGGTGAGTCTATTTATCAAGACAAGAAAACTCATAATATAGAGCATTCAATAATAAAGACTACTAGAATAAGCATACTCCCTAGAAGATGTGATTGATAAGGGAAGTTCAACCTAAACTAATTAGTCGAGGAGTTATAGTATACTGATCTAGAAAATAAAGAATGAATCAACTAGTTGCAGGTGAATACCCAAAGGAATAAGACATCTACTCTCCTTAGCTCAATCCATGTTATACGTTTGGGCTACAGGTTTTACTATCCAGCAGAATCTATACTCACATTCACATGTGT
Source organism: Cymbidium sinense (assembly GCA_021442155.1). NCBI lineage: Eukaryota > Viridiplantae > Streptophyta > Magnoliopsida > Asparagales > Orchidaceae > Cymbidium > Cymbidium sinense. The sequence continues at coordinate 37,073,334 of CM038223.1, forward strand.
TTGCCATTGCTTCAAGTGGAATCCACTTGTACTTGATTTACCTTATATGTAGTTTCTATATATAGTCACCTCTTGGTATTCTAAAAGGGGAACTATTTTCTTACAAGAAAAACTTGAGCTCCCTCTCTCTCTCTCTCTCTCTCTCTCTCTCTCTCTCTCTCTCTCTCTCTCTCTCTCGATCCTTAATCTTTGTACTTCGATCTTGAGGAATAAAGATTGTTATTTCTCTTGCATTTCATTACTTCTTGCTTGTAATAATTTTATCTAATCTTATTCTACAGGCATCTCTAAAGGTTCCTCCTCCATCCAATGGAAAATTTGGATTTAATATCCTTTTAGGTATGGTGAGCATGGATGTAGTTAAAAATGAGCACGTACAAAGTGAAGCAGGACCTTAGCATGAGATCACTAAGCAAGCATGGAGTAGAATGTCCAATAATTTACAACACAATATAATTTGAGAGACATGGAAGACATAATTACTTGCCTTATGCGGGCGGCCATAGGGGAAACACACCATGAAGAACCTAGAGCAAAAGAGAATGAAGTATCAATGGGATCAACTACTAATTGAGTTTGCTGAGAAAGAAGAAACCCACCTAGGGTCCCCAGCTCTTATCCATCTAAGATTCTTAATTTTGATGACGAATCCTATTACATAAGTGATGAAAAGGATATGCCAAAGAAGTAGCCACAACTAACTAATGCTTTCTCCATGAAGATCGTTCAAGCTCGCCCTCGTTACAAGTTCAAGATCTCGCATCTTGAATCATATAAAATTTGAATAGATCCCATCAATCATATAACATATTTCTAGCTGATCACATTACTACTAGAATTGGTTGACATGATGAAGTGATAACTTTTCTTTACCACTTTTAAAGAGTCAACCATCAGGTAGCTCTCGCACCTTCCTCTGAGAGTCTTATCATCTTTTGCATATTTAAAAAAATATTCACCATATAATTCATCAATGCATAGAAGTTGATGAAAGTTAACAAGCACTCTGGAAAATGAGATAGGAACCAAGAAAGTCCTTGAGAAAGTTCATTACCTGCTTCTAATAAGAAATGTTAGAAGTTAAAGATGTGGAACTCATTATCAACCAAGCAACACTTACTTACAGTTTAAAGGAGGGGCCCTTTAAGTATGCCTTGTGGATCCAACAACTTAAGATACTTGTGGAATTGTTGGAGCTAGTGAAGAAGCATGCAAATGCTAAAGAGTATAATGAAGTGATCCAACTAGTATCATTGGCTAGGACCAACGACTATCTAAAAGTTCTTTGAAGTGATTACCCAGGGATGGGTATCAAAACCAAAGATTGTATAAGAAAAAAATAACCGGAAGTACTAGAGTGAGGCTTCAAAAAACCCAACAACTTGCTATCCAAGAGCCGATTATGCACAATATGCTCCAATAACTCCTCTTAAGTGTTAATGGCTAAGCTGGTTAAGGTGATTTAGAAAAATGATTATTTCAAATGCCCACCACCTATGAAGGTTGATGGAGTGTGCAATCGATCAAGATATTGTGCTTATCATCATGATCATGACCATGACACTGAGGAGTGTTGCCATTTGAAGAGTTGAGTGGATGAGTTGATAAATATAGGGAAATTGAATGAGTTTACTAAGAGGAAAGATGAAGAAGTCATCAAAGATGCAAATTAACCTATACCTGCACACACTGTTCATATCGTTGGAGTCATACTCATTATCTTTGGAGATGATGGAGGGTCCTCCATATAAGCATGTATAAAAAGGTTATAGTCTGAAGAAGTAAACTTGGCCACCATGATGTGAGAACCATCTACAACCGTCATCTCAGTGAATTTTTTAGAAAGGGATAAGCTAGTTCTTGGGAATCCCTATAATGATGCAGTCATAGTGATAGTCTTTATTGCTAACTATTAGATGGGAAATATTTTGATTGACATTGGGAGCTCGATCAATATTATTTTTATATCAGTCTTTGAGAAGTTGAGACTATCGAATTCCAAACTTGCACCAGTAATAGGACCACTATATTGTTTCTCAAGGGAGTGGAGAGAAGCTGAGGGGATGATCACTCTTCCTATCAACGAGGGAGAGGGACAAAAATAGTTCAAAATCATGGCCGACCTCTACTTAACACCTTCAGAGAGGCGGCGTCGATGTGTCATGTAGTTGTTAAATTCTCTATTTGAGGAGAAGAGATAACTTCAGAGGAAATCTCAACCAATATTGCACATGCTACTTAAACGGCCATAACAGTTCAAATAAAGAAGATGAAGTAATTGTTAAAGGTAGAATTGCATGAAGATAAAATCCTTAGAAATTCGACCACTTTGTATCATCGCTTTGTATCACGAGAATAAAGAAACTCTCATAAGAATTCTCTTGGACAATTTAGATGTAATCGCTTGGACAACAATGGAGACGCCACACATAGACATCAACATTAATCATGCATGTTCATGTTCATGGCATAAAATCGAAAAATATTAAAAAATAGTACACTTACTATTGAGCCTAGCCTAATATATAGGTAACAAGTTGCTCAAGGCTAATTTTATTAGAGGGGTTTAATACTTGGAATGGGTGTCCAATGTGCTGAGGGTACAAAAGTTAGGTGGAAAATAGAGAATGTGTGTCAACTTCACCAATCTAAACTCAGCATGTTCAAAGGACGGCTTTCCTCTCCCATGACTAGATGAGCTTGTGGACTCAATGGCTAGATTTTTAGTGATGAGTTTTCTAGATGCATTCTCAGAATACCATCAAATTAAAATACACCACAAAAGGCACACTCCATACTAGTTGTCACTAATATCCCACTTAAATTTGTACTCTGTAAGCCTGATCATTTGGGAAGATTACTAAAATGGTCTATAAAGTTAAGTGAGTTTGATATATTATACTTGCCTTGAACTACAATAAAAGCTTAAGCACTCATGAAATTTCTTGTTGACTTTTGTAGGTCATAGTATATTTTCATTAATGTGAAACCCTTGTGGCTATTATACATTGATGGTTTCTAGCTAACCAATAATGGGTGAGGGCATAACACTAAAAGTCTAGTAAGAATCAAAATAACATAATCAATCAAATTTGGCTTCAACGTTATGAATAATCAAGCAAAATATGAAGCTTTACTCACTAGGATGAGATTCGCTAGGGGACTGGGAGTCACACATATAGCAACGTATTCAGACTCATAACTTATAGTGAGACAAGTTAATGAAGAATATGAAGTATGAGATGAGTCTTTATTAAAATATTTACTTAAAGTAAAAGCAGAAATTGGGCAACTAGAAGATTTCAGGATCGAGCAAATCCCCATAGAGGAAACCAATTCGCTGATCTATTATCTCAATTTAGTGGACTTGGGGAGCATATGATCATTAAACTCACCCAATCGAGTATAGAAGAAGAAGAAGTGCTAATGCAAGTTGGTCTTGAACACTCATCAAGTTGGATTAATCTTATCAATAATTACTTATAGACTAAAGAAATTGAAGAGAATTTCAAAGGTCTGTGACCTCGCTCAACCTCAGATGTGCGGAGCCTGAATAAAAAAGTCCTTAAAAATACATTATGGTGAGTGTGGCAACCATTTAGGGGGAAGGATATTTGCCCACAAAATTTTAAGCTAAGGGAATTTCTAGCTCACACTCAAAAATGATGTAGAGGAGTTCATAATAAGATGTATATAATGCCAAAAGTTCATAGCACTCCAGCAATAGTCATCGTAACCTTTGCAACCCTTCACTAATCCTTGGTCATTTATTGTTTGGGGAATGGATTTGATAGGTCCCTTGTCAATCTCTATAGGACATAAAAAGTTCATCTTAGCCATAATGGACTAATTTAATAAATATATTGAAGTAAATGCACTCATAATGATAACTTCCTAAGTAATAAAAACTTTTTTTAGATTGACATTATTTATAGGTATTAGTTATCAGTGGCAATCTTCACTGATTATAGGCCTCATTTCCCTAAGAGAAGCTTAAAGGAGCTCTACAAATATTAAAGAAGCAAGTTGAAATTCATATCAATACATCACATGCAGAGTAACGAATAGGTGGAGGTTGCTAACAACAAGACCTTCAATCTACTCAAGAAGAAGGTCGAAGGTTCCAAGGCTAAATAGGTAGACACATTACTCGTGGCACTTTGGGCATTCAAAATGACTCCCACTATTTGATAGGACACTCACTATTCACATTATCGCATGGCATATAAGTCGTCCAACTAGTCGAGTATAAGTTCAGAGCCAAAGAGTCCTAACAATGGAAAGAGTGAGAAGTAAAGACAGTGAGTGGAGTATAGTGAACATGGAGGCTATGGAAGTCATGATTGAAATGGTCAAAGAAGTTAGAATTGAGGAATCACTGAGACAAGAGGAGATTAAAAGGCAAATAGTCAAATACTACAATCATTATGTCAAGGAGAAGCATTTTAGAAGTAGCAATCTATTATTGAAGAAAGTAGATGCCATTGCTTGATAGAATGTTCTGGGTCACCCAAATTAGGAAATACATTTCATAATTAAGAAAAAAGTTGGTCCCAACATGTGCCAACTATAATCTCATTCAGGGAAAGTTAAAGATATTTGAAATACCTAGACATACCAAGAACATAGAATTCTAGAGATTTGAAGAAGTTTTATTCTTAAGGGAAAGGTTCTCTAATTTGTACTCGCTTTACTAGTTCCGAATATCATGTATCTTTCTATTTCCAATAATAAAATTTTTATATTTTGTTTATTGAATGAGTTAACTTGTAGGATAACTATAATTATCAAAGGAGCATATTTAGATGCTAAATATAAAAACTTACACACGGGGAGTTGTGTGGTGACTTAGGAATATGCAGTGTGTCATTTTTGGCCCCACTCAGTGAGCGATGTAAGTCCAAGTAGAAAATCCAAATATTTGGTGTGCCACTCTTAGCCTAAAAGATACTGATGCTGAGTAAAGCTAACCATTGATGCAAGAGCACTCAGGGAGCTGTGTGATGACTCAAGATACTCGATATTATAATTTTAATCTAAGGAAAAGTCCCACTCGGTGAGCAATGAAAGCCCAAGTAAGGGGTCTGAATACTTGGCACGTCACTATTGGCTTGAGAACACTAAAGTTAGACAACCAACCCTTGAGTTAAATTTACTCTATAAAATAAAATGTGTAAGATCAACACCATGAGGTCAGCAACTAAACTAAAAAAAGAACAACTCTCCTAGTTGGTAACTTAAAGAATAACACTCTATGCAATTGACAACTATAGTGTAAAACCAACATCTTGTGAGGTCGTAACTAAACACAAAAAGACTAACTCTCATAGTTAGAAACTTAAAGATCAACACTCCATACAGTTGGAGACATAGTGTAAGACTGACACCTTGGTAACTAAACTTAAAAAAGACCAACTCTCCTAGTTGGCAACTTAAAGACCAACACTCTATACTATTGGTGATTATAATGTAAGACTGACACCCAGTGAGGTTGGCAACTAAACTAAAAAAGACCAACTCTTATAGTTGAAAACCTAAAGACCAAGACTCCATGCAGTTGACAACTATAGTGGAAGATCACACCCTATGAGGTCAACAACTAAAACTCTAAAAAGATGTGCCCTTTTAGTTGGCAGAAAAAGAGTTATTAGTAAATTAAGATTAAGAATTTTGGATGATGAATAAAGGTGTAATGCAACCTCCCATGAAATTATGCAACCAATAAAGGGGTATACTTAACTCATTGTTCAACCAATAAAGGTTCTCTCAATTGATCAGTGACTTAAAATATTCTAAGTCATGATGCAAGTTATTAGAACATCAATAAGCGAGCATCACTCCTAAATGTATAAGCAAACTTGCTATGTTAAATACAACCACCCAGGGAAAGTTCTCTCAATTGATCAGTGGCTTAAAAATATTCGAAGTCATGATCCAAGTTATTCAAATATTAATAAGCTAGTATCACTCCAATGAATATACACAGGCTTGTTATACTTATGCAACTATCCAGGGAGGTGCTCTTAATTTTTTAGTGACTTGAAAGTATTCTAAGTCATGTGCCTAGTCATTCAAGCATCAATAAGTGATCATCACTCTAGTAAGTGTACACATGCTCACTATACTTACCCAACTGTCTAAGAAGGTTCTCTCAATCGATAAGTGACTAAAAATATTCTAACTCATGAGCAAAGTTACTCATATATCAACAAGCGAGTGTTAGGTAAAAAAACAAACATAATTATATTCAACCATGATTTTCATTTCTTAAAGTAAAATTTGTACATTAAAGTGAGTTTGATGAATACATTATACTCGGCAAAAAAATTTACATATAGAGAAAATGAAAGAAGATAAAATGTATCAACTCATGTTACCCTCATCGTTGTCATCATCCAAGTCAAAATCACAAGCACATTAGAGAAATCCAAAAATTTGGCATCTAAGTGGCCATGCCTCACTAGCATAGTCATTATAAAGTTGATGCCATCTTTGAATTTTTGATGGAGTAGCTCACGATAATCATTAGAATGAAGAAATCGAGTGAACTTAACTTCATTCTTCTGAAACACCTTAGTGCGATGAGAATGTTCTTCCTCTAACTCTCTTTCACCTCCACAAGGAAAGTAAGTTCTCTTTCTCCTTTTCCTCCTCTTGGTGAGTAGCTTCAGCCTGGAGGTCCTTATACTCAACTTCAAGAGATGTTAGCTTATTCTTCATACTTGCCAACTTGGACTTATTGGTGTAGGCCTCCTTTGTCTTCTCAAAGAACCTCTGGCAGACTCCCCAAGTCAATAGCCATGCCATTTCCTTGGTGGTAGTAACAACATATGGCAAGCGAGCATTAGGAACGTCATCCAAATGGTCATCAAATTCCTCTTCTCAAAGATCATCTCCCTCCTCCTTAGACTCATTGCTTTGCTAGAAAATGAGAGGAGTTGAGCTCACGACTCTCTAAATTTCTTTGGTGTCATACTCGATCCTATTTTATTAGTGACTTCAATGGGAGAAACACTCAGTTCCTTTCTTCTTCATCATCCTCATTGATCTTGAAGAGGTTGGGTCCTTGCCTTTGGCTACTTGCTCATTTATTTTGTACTTGCCTTCCTCGAGGAATTGGATCAAGTCAAGGCTAAGCAAGGGGGTGTTAGAATCATCTCTGCAGAGAACAAAAAGAACAAAAATTAGAAGAAGGCAAGTGAAAAAATAAAAAGAGAATGGAGAGCACATGGAGAACCACTCAATGAGGATAGTGGAGCGAAGGTAGAGAGACATTTAGGGTGCAACCTTCTCACCATGGACTCCTTCTCATATGCACTCAGCTTACCAAGCCTACTACCTTACTCACCAAATAAGGAAGGGGAATAGTGGATACTAGCCATGGAAATAGGCTCTTAATAAAAAGAAGCTGTGAGCACCAATTCTGTACCTTATTCTATAAACCATGAATTTTTTGCAAAGTCATTGAAAATAGTATGGTTCCATCCCAGTGGCCCTTCACCATGAATGCTTGTCAGAAAAGGACTATGCTCCACATAATACCCTCTTCTCTTAAGAATAGGATGAAGGTGGTAATACTTGCCACCGAGTTGGGAAGAACTTAGGTAGGCATGACTCAGAAATACTCAAGAATGACCACCCACTTGCGAAGAAGAGGAAGCCTAAATCCATTTTTGAAGTGGGCGAGTGGGATGTAGAACTCATGCATCCTGATTGAGTTAAGGTACTTGCTCTTCTTAACCGCTCAGATGGTGAATTTTGGGTTAAAATTATAGTAGTCATAGAATATGAAAGTAATGATGGAAGAGTCTAGTTCTAAGATCTCCTCAATCTAGGCTTAATGAAAAGTTAAAGCATCCTTCTTCAACAAACCCGTACTCTCTTGTGATAAGAAGATCATAATCTACTTGCTAGAGAACTCTATTCATTTATTTCAGAGAAGAAATAAAGTCTTAACGACTTCTGAAAAGAAAAAATTTATAGACAAGTAAGAAAGGCATGGTAATATGGATGTCACATCAAACATTAAGTGAAATAATGATTACCTAAATTTTGCGAATATCTCAAGTAACAAAAGCTACCACAAAATTAATTATTACCCTATAGCGATTAAAAATAAAATAGTATTGGTGAGTAGAACAAATACAAATTATTTATTTATTTTATAGAAGGAGTAAAAAGTATAATGCACTTGCTACAACCCTTACACATCACTTTTTTAATAATTTGATTACAAGTTCTAAGTGTCGATCTTTTGCGAGTCCACCTTTCTCACACATATAGCCAAACAAGAAATTCATGTTGGAAAGGAGAAGGGAAGAACTTTGTTATCTGATTGAGTTATGAAGTAATGCTATCTCAACATTCGTGGTCATGAAGTTGCATTGATACTCTACCTCCAAGGACTAACACTGCTGTGATTCCAAGTCCAATTACAATCACAACTCACTTATTTCTTGCTTGGATGAGTTTAGGGCTTATTTCATGAGGGAGACCTCCCCTAATAGAGTGGTGACCTCAAATGAGTCAGTGAATACCCACTGTCTTTCTCCAAATCATCCTCAGATACTGAGTAGACTCACCATTCATAGACTATTTACTATCTCAGTGAGCAGGAGAGGGAAAGCCTACCATTATCTCCTTGATGCTAGTAGATGTGAAGCTGGTCACAATAATGAGAGCTTCAATGGCTGGCCCTCACTGATCTAAACTATTTGTTAAGTCCACACATAGTGTCACCAACTCAGTCTGTGGATAAATTAGAGTCAACATTAATTAACGAGAAATGAATTTGTTAAAAAACTAGGAAGGGAATTTTAATAAGGGGATTTGATATGGGTCCAACCCTTGAGAATGGAAGACACCTATTGAGTAAGTGAAATTCTTCTTTACTTGGATATGGCTTAACAAATCACCTTTGGAAAGGTGTAGTGGTTTTATACGACTACATGGACTATTACAAGAAATAACTTGAAGGGCTGGTGAGTGCCCCTCACCATCCTCTATTGAGGATTAAACTCTAGTCATGATCAACCGTGGTCAAAGAAAAGAGTGAGAAATACAGACAAAGAGACCTACGATATGAAATAATAGGCAAGTCTCACCTCAGTAAGGCCCTCTTCTACAGCCACTTTTATGGTAGTTGGTCCAACAATTTTGCTCATCGACACTTTTCTACACTAGATCAAGGGTACATCCTCTCCTCCTTTCTCTTCCCCATGAACACTCATAGGTCACACTTGATGAAGGCTTACCGTAGCCATGCATCTTTTAGCAGGTGAGTACTAAATTATCCTTTCTAGTTTGAGGAAGTAGTCAGAGCTACAATCAATATAGTAGGAGGAACTAAGGTGCTTGCCTCGACCATAGTTATTGCAATGCCATCTTTCAACTTCATTGCTTTCTTGGCCTTATTTTAATGGCTTACCCATAGAGTCACAAGATCAATATTACCATGAGGCCTCTTAGCATCCATGGAAATTATGTTTTGTTAAGTTTTGTAGACTTGACCCCAAGAAGTCAGAGAATCTATATGAGTAAGTAGTTATTGAAAAAGATGGACACAGTAAATAAAAATAAAAGGACCCATTTATAGTCACCAGTGCATTGGGAAATTAGATTCGGTTAAAAGGTGTTGTGACCTCTTATAATTACATAATTTTTCTCAGATCATTAAATGTTTAAAACTAATCATTATATTGATTCTTCTATTCTTTTTATGAGGTATCTCTATTAGGAACATAATAATTAGGGAGATAAATATATACCAAAAGTAGTAGCCCAAGTGCATGATGAGTCTATTATCAAGATAAGACACTCATAAGAAAGGGCACTTGATGACAAAGACTACTAAATAAGCATGCTCACAAGAAGATGTGATTGATAAGAGAAGATAAACCTAAACCAGTGAATCAAGAACTTAGTGTATAATGATAATGAATAATACATGAATCAACATGCCAACAACAGCAAAACACCTAGAGAAATAAAACATCAACTCTCATTAGCCTAATCTATGCTCGTATACTCACACAATGATGGGCTACTTGTCCCTACCATTAGATGAATTTATACTCATTCACATGTTAACCCGTCTCTATCTTAGGTGGGAATCCACTTGTACTTGATTTACCTTGTATATATTTTTTTATATATAGTCATCCCTTGGTATTACCAAAGGGGAACTCCTTTCTTTTTGAGAACGGGGGACTTGGTCTCTCTCTCTCTCTCTCTCTCTCTCTCTCTCTTTGGCCATAGTCTTTCTGTACTTGTGAAGTTGAATATATTGTAGCATCACTATGTGTGTGATATGCAATATGGCTAAGGGTGCTATTAAAAGAAATTGTACATCTCAAGATGAAGCTACAAAAGTTTATGTTGTTAATAAATTTGTAATAGCATTGTAAAAAAATCTAGTTCATCAAGAAAGAAGCAAACATATTGATATTTATTTTTATTATATAAGATACTAAATCAAGGATCAAGAACTTTAAGAAGTGTATGTGGAAAATTGAAGATCAAGAAGCATATATTCTCACAAACCTGTTAACTATGAAATGATTCATAAAATTAAAGACACTCTTTGGTGGAGTAAATGCAAATTTTAGATTAAGAGGGAGTGCTTGAGAAAATAAACCAAAATTTATTAGTTAGTATAGAATGTTATATATTATACATCTATAGAGAAAAATATAAAATTGCATTTATTCAGGAGTCTTTTTTTATTCAACATTACTAGAATTTAGAGAGCTCTATTTAAATAGACCTTAGACCTTCTCGTATCGACTAAGTCCATACTATATTTATTAATTAGTATAGAATATTATACTATATCCCATTGATAAGTGACTAAGTCAATAAAGATTGTGGAGGCTTGCTTCTTGTATAGGTTCAAAATCCCACACTTGAAATCATATGAAGGTCAAATAGACTCAAAGGATCATATAACAGACTTTGAATCAAAAATATCATTATCGAATTTGGATGATGGAGCAAATTGTCATCTTTTCTTTACCACTTTCAATGAGTTAGCTCTCAAGTGATTTTCACATCACCTAGTAGGGGTGCCAACCTCATTCATCAATTTTAAAAGAATGTTTATCACATAATTTGCTAGTGCAAGAAACTATTGAAGAGTTCTTAGGATCTTTTATAAATAAGACAAGAATCGAGTCCTTAATGAAGTTCATCACTTACTTTCAATGAGAAATTTTAAAAATTATAGACTTGAAACCCACAGTGGCCCAAGCTACACGCTCTCAAGTCTCACGAGAGAGACCCTTCAGATACGCCATCTTGCTCAAACAGTCCAAAACACTCGCTGAACTACTTAAGCTAGCTAATATCCACTTAAATGTCAAGGAATATAGTAAAGTTATTTAGCTGGTGTTGCTGACTTGCATGAAGGTTTTATTAAAGAGATCACCTTCAGAGCAATCACTAAAGATTGTTTTGGCCATAACGATCAATTAAAAGAAGGTGACCTAAAGCACATATACTTAGGTGAGATTTTAGAATCCCCATGACTCTCGATCAAGGAGCTGTATACTCACAACCCCTTTTAGCAACTCCTTTAAGGGTGTCGATGGCTAAGTTAGTATAAGCCATTCAGAACAAGGAATACTTTAAAAAATTGCTACTTATGAAGGTTGATGGTGTTCATGATTGATTTAAGTATTGCACTATCATTAGATTTATGGGTACGACACTAAAGAATGTTGTCAGCTAATGAGCTTAGTTGATGAGGTAATAAAAGTAGAAAAGATCAAGGAATTCACTAAGAGAAAGGATAAAGAAGTCTCCAAAATAAATAAAAAAACCACCCCAACGCATGTAATCTACATCACAGGAGTCATACCCATCAATTTCAGAGGTGGCCAAGAGTCTTCAAGAAAAACAAGCCTCAAGCGACTACAATGCAAAGATGTTAACTTGGCAGCCATAGTGCATACGCCAAATACTTTCATAGGTCTTATAAGTTTCTTAAAAAAAGACAAACTCATTGGTGGTAATCCATATAACAATGACATTGGCATCACAACATTAATCAATAATTATCAAATTGGGAGCTTATTGATTGACATAGGCAGTTTTGTCAACATCATTTTAAATCTATCTTTGATAAGTTGAGATTGGTGAATTATAAACTCAATTCTACTAGAGTACTGCTATACAACTTCTTTGAAAAAAAAGAAGAGAATTAGAAGGGGTGATCACTCTCCCCTTAACCCGACGGAAGACAAGAAGCAATTCACTGTAATAGCAAAATTTTTTATAATGGAGGCTCTCACCACTATAATGCCATTTCATTCAACCTCTACTTAGTACATTTAGGGTAGTGGTGTCAACCTACCACATAGGAGGTGAGGAGATCACTTTTAGTGGAAATTTGAATCAATTTAGAACTTATTACTTGAGAATTGTAAGAAAGTCAGGTAAAGAGAATGAACATTTTAAATTAGATATCACATGAACTAGAGTCAAAGTTCTTGAGAAAATAAAAGAGATTACTACCGCATAAGACCATGGGTGAGTCCTTAGAGTCAAGTTAATTTTCTTCCCCGAGTATAAGGAAGCTCTTATCTAAACTCTTCCAGACTATCTTGATGTATTCACTTGGACTACAACAAAAATTCCAAGTATATATATTAATGTCACTTGTCATCGCCTCAATATCCACAAAGATGACCAACCAATAAAGCAAAAAATAAAGAAGATTGCATGCCAAACTCATTAAAGAAGAAGTTGCCAAGCTACTTGAAGCCTAGAAAGGTCCAGTACATGGAATATTTGTCAAATGTGGCAATGGTGTAGAAGTCAAGCTGAAAGTGGAGAATCTACATCAACTTAGTAGCAGTCATCAACTTAGTAGCTTGCTATTCGGTAATATGTTTCCTAGAAGCATTTTTAAAATACTATCAAATACAAATGTATCCCACAGACTCAAAAAAGATGTCCATTATTATTGGGGAAGGAATCTATTGTAATATAGTAATGCCCTTTGGGTTCAAGAACACTGACATGATTTATCAAAGGATGGTGGATTGAGTGTTAAAGAAGAAAAATGGGAGAAATGTGGTGGTTTATGTTGACAACTCGATGGTCAAAAGCAAGTTGTCCACATCCAAATGCGTTGGATGGATGTTTCATCTTCAAACCAAAATCACAATTTTGAAATTCCACTCAACACATTCCACATGTGTTAAGTTGGAATTCTCACCTTTCAAAAAAAAAAAAAAGCTTATATAAAACCTCTCCATTCAATATACCCACATCTATTGAATGGAGTTTTCATTTCCAATCAAAATCAAAAGTAAACTATCAAAAAGCACATACAAATATCTCCATTCAATATATCCAAATTTGTTGAATGAAGATTTCATTTCCAAATAGAATGACATTATTTTGAAATCACACTTAATATATTCAATATATGATTAAGTTGGAATTTCCTTTTTTCAAAAAGCAATAATCACACACAAAACTATATCTTTGAAAAATGAAACATATTTGACTTCCATCTTACATACCTAAATTTGTTAAATAGAAATCTCTCTTTTCAAAATCAACAAAACACAAAATTTTCAAACACATTTGGAACTTTATTTAGCATACTCAAATTTGCTAAGAGAAGTATCCAAATTCAAAACACAAAATTTTCAAACACATTTGGAACTTCGTTTAGAATACTCAAATTTGCTAAGTGAAGTCTCCAAATTCAAAATCAAAATTTTCAAAAACACATTTTGGAACTTCATTTAGCATAATCAAATTTTCTAAGTGAAGTCTCCAAATTAAAAATAAAAAAATTCCAAACATATATTTGGAACTTCATTTCGGCATACCACATTTGCTTAAAGAGAAGTCTCCATTTTCCAAAACAAAATTTTCAAACACATTTGGAACTTCATGTTAGCATACTCAAATTTGCTAAGTGAAACCTCCATTTTCAAAATTCAAAGAAAAATTTCAACACACATTTGGATTTCCTTAGCCTACCTAAATTTGCTAAGGAACCTCTTTTCACAAAATCAAAAGAAAACACACTTGATTCTTCATTCAGCATACCCAAATTTGATAAATAAGGATTCTAATTTTTAAAAGTCACAAAAAATTCGCAAAATAAAGCAAACAAAGAAAAAGAAAAATTTGTTTTCAAACACCTCATTTAGCATACCCAAAATTTCTAAGTGAGTGAATTCCAAAAATCACAAATCAAAAACAAAATCAATTGACCCTTTACTTTAACATACTCAAATTTGTTAAAGGAAGGGTCCTCAAAATCAAAAATCCAAATTCAAATATGAACCTATGGAAGCATCCCTCCAAAAATATTTGAAGCCATTTTTAAAATGCCTAAATTTGTTGGAAGTGGAGTCTACATTCAAACATTTCTCTTTCCAATCAATCTCCAAATATCTTCTAAATCCATTTGAGACTGACTCAACACTTTCGAGAAGTTGAGTATGGGTTCAACTTCTAAATTCAAATTCAAAATCAATAGAAACCTGATTTAAGTTTATTTTCAACATTGCAGACTTTCATTCACCGTCTGTTTAAGTAACAGTTCAGTTTCAATTTCAGTTGATTCAATGGCAGCGTTGAGATATGTGTTCACTTTTCTTCATGGGATGGACTTGGCCTTAGATCAGGCCAGCCTTCTCCGATTTCATTATGCTCACCTCATCCACTTCGGTCAAGGCTTCAAGGGGGCAAGGATTACATGTGAGGGCACTCTCCTCACGACTGTTAGCAGAAGCATAGTGGCCGGGCAGGAGCCAGTCATTCGGGTTGACATACCATCAGATTCTAAAACTCCCTCGCTGAAGAGGAAGGCAGTGGTGGTTTAAAGCTACTGATGGCGTGCCGATATTGCTAGTGTATGCCAGGTGTTCCCCCGTCTTTGCCCCAATTAGGGCTAGCACCCACTCACTAACACCCTCAAAGGGTAAGACTCCTCTAATCCCAGGGATTGCCTCCCCTGCTTTTGAGGTTGGGTTTAGCTCTTACTATGCTCACCCTACCAAGACCCAAAGGAGAAATAAGAACCACATGACAAAGCGACACCACACTCGCATTGCAAGGGAGATGAAGGCAGCTACCCGGTATATTGTAGAGGTATTGCCCATGATGGTTTCCCCGCTGGTTACAGCAAACCCGTTCCATCCTCTCTCTGGGTCTGATAGAGATGCTAAGAGGATCTTTGCTTTGCCTCCACTAGAGGTTCAGTTTCAACCACTAATCAGTCAGAGTAGGAGGTCATATGCCGGCCTCTGTTCAGTTCTACATCGAGTAGGCAGAGCCTACGGATGATCTAAGTCTGGGGCTCAGTTTGATTTGAGATCTGTGATCCCATGTAGCGTGGGGAAGCAGTTTAGGCAGGAGAGGGCTAGAGAAGCCTGCACATCAATTCATGTTACCAACCGAGAGCACCGGAGGTATAGCCGCCAGTCAGCAGCCTCCGCACTTAAGGATTTTTTGGATCAACACGCTACTTACGCCGACCATACAGATAGGGTTTTACTTACGGGGACTGCCCATCATAAGAGAAAAGCTCCTATTCAAAGAGAGTCGGTGGTGCCTTCACAACATTGCTCTACACCCCGTCCACCATCGCCTGTTCTTGTTCCTGGATCTCCTATTCCATCCAATGCCATGAAGGCCTCATCAGGGGATAAGAAAACCACATTGGTGATATGACTATGGAGAGATCCTGTTCCATCCATACCCCCTTTTGTGGTGAGGTCGAGCTCTCCTGCTCGACCTTCTGCCCCATTCATGGCGGGGAAGGAATGGTGGCCTCAAAGTATCATAGTCATCCCGTCACCGCCACCACCAGTACAATATATGATGGAGATTGCAGTCGCTGAGGGAAAGGGTGACAGTTCAGCCACACCCATGATAAATCCTTCTAGGAGTGTCACCCTATACAGATTCAGTGATAGTTAGGAGTAAATTTCTTCCAGTGAGTATAGCCCTCACAGGGTTGACTCTCCAACCACAAGGGAGGTCTGGTGCCTCTCAGTACATGATAGTGATCCCATCACCGGTCACCCAAAGTCATTTGTGCCAGTTTAGATGGATCGTTCTCTAGATGATATAGTAGCCCATTATCTCATGGAGAAGAAAGAAATCCTAGGATATGACTGGCTCAATAAGGAGAAGATCAGCTTTAATCCCAATGAAGATGATTTATTGGGAGAACTGAGGGTTTGCATGGTAGATACAGGTCCTTAGAGCGGACTTTGGAAGGTCGGTCAGCAGGAAGACACAACCTACTCGACCCAACATTTCCTTCAACAGATAAAGTAGAAGGATGACAAGATAGATAGGATGGAAAAGAGGCTTGAAGACTTACTAGCACTTGTCTTAGCACTTCAGAATCAAGCCCCAGTAGTTCATCTTACTGTAGCTGAGACTAGTCAGCCAGAGTTGGTGCATGTCTTGGAATCGACCAAGACTTTACCTCCAGTAGAGCAGGACATCATTAGTTTTTATAGGAAGGTAGTGGATAGTACCTCCATACATGAAAAGGACATCAAGTCCATGGTTGAGCACCATGTGAAAAAAGCTTTGGCTCAAGCTCGAGGAGGATTATCAGTTCCATGGGGTAGACCCTACCCAGAGGAGTTTGATGCAATCCAATATCCTAAGGGCTTCGTGCCACCTTATTTCAAGAGTTTTGATGGCAGTGGGAACCCGAGGCAGCATATTGCACACTTCTGGGTTAGTTGTTGCAATGCTAGTGATAGTGACGCTTTTCCCTTCCGTCTCTTTATCAGTAGCTTAGTGGGCATTACCTTTGAATGGTACACTGAACTTCCCAATAGTTCAGTGAAGCAAGAGGTTTGGTGGAGCTTAGAAAAGGGTCACTATGGGCGATCTAGTGCTACACCTAGGTGAGTCCCTTGTTGATTACATTCTCAGATGGCATAACCTGTGTATGAAATATGAGCCATAGCTATCTGAACAGCATGCCATTGAAATTCTTCTAAAGAATATCCATGGCCCAGTCACCTTCATGCTTAAGGGATTCACCATCAAAACTTTTGAGAAGCTAATCAACACAACAGTTAGTCTATAAGGAGAGGCCAAATAGTTGCCTTTTTAAGACTAGTTGCCCAAGTCAAAGCCGTAGAAGGTACTTGAGAAGAAGTAGGGAACATTGACAGCAATAAACAAGGAGAAGAAACGAGCTAGAGATCAATATGAGAGACCATGAACCTCACCAGTCTTCATTTCCACCTCCTTTACCACCACCGAGGCAATCCTACCTGCAGCCACAGCAGCCTCCACAGCCTACACCACCTCCTCCTCAGCCACATCATTAATAGCGGCACATACCGCCCGTGAATATGGTTCACCTACTCTTGTGGATAAATTAAACAAACTATATTCATTTAAGAGGGAGGTAATCAGAAGATCTTTAAGAATCTCTTAAAGAAGTCTGATTTTCAGTTACCCAAATCTAGGAGACTGGAGGAAGTGGGCAAAAGCTATGATCCTAACTTTTTCCCCTACCATCATATGCTAGGTCATGTTTTGGAAGATTACTTCACATTCAAGGACTAGCTTGAACATAACTTCAAGACTGGTGTTATAGTTATCCTAAAGGAATACCTTGTGAAATAATCATCCAATTCCATTAGGGTAATCCTTGGGGATACCTGTGATCCTTCCAAAACAAAAGAAGGTTGGGATATCTCCTTATCCAAAACCTTTAAGAAAATTGTCTCGAAGATCAAGAAACTTTTCTTGCAGGTGCCTGAGCCAGTTCAAGCCTCCAACAATAAGGAAGGCTTGCAAGTTTCCAGTGCTAATTCAATGAATCTTTGGAGTTAGTAGCAGTAGTAGCGACTGTGCTGGGATAGCCAAACCAACCATCAAGTCCCTCGGTCTACATTTGCACTACATCAATAAGCACCTCTTCTACTTCAGCTAGCTTTCCTTCTACTAGTAAAACTCTTGTATTAGTGGATGAGGGCATCAAATCCCTCACCCCACTTACTTTACTGTATTTTTACTATGTACCTCCTATCTAATCCAAGAAATTGAAGAATAAAGCTAGCTTGAATTATATCTGTGTCACTTCTGATGGGTTGTCTAAATCTATTCTTAATGATAACTCTTTAAGCTAAATAATAACTATAACAATTTTGATCTTCCACTTTCTGATTTAGAGTTGGATTTTCCTAATCTGAATGCTACGGGTTCACCTCTTGAAATAGACTTGGAATCATTCAATTTTGAGAGTCCTATATGAGAAGCTGTAGGTTAGTTTGATGTGTAGGCATAATATTCCATTACCTTGCCACAAGTGATCACCAAAGTCAACCTCAAGCTTATACCTCCTAGGGCAACACCTTAAGATAGAGGAAAAAAAGTCATTGGTTCAGAAGATCGAGAAGCTCTTTCACAAGATGCACCCTTGGATATGCTCGTGGAGGATCAACCAAAGGTGGACTATAATGTCCTCTCTCACCTAAGAAAGTTTTCATCTAAGCTAAGCATATATGATGCCCTTGTCTTATCCAAAGAGATGAGGGAGTCACTAATCAAGGCTCTCCTTAATCCTGAGATATGCTTGGCTCAGCTGACCATTGTTGGAGAGGAGACACACTATGCAAAAGAAGCCCAGCTTTCACAAATGAAGACCTTCTTCTGGGGGACATGGAGCATAATTGTCATCTCTATATTACAGTGGACATGGGCAGATTCAAACCATTATGAGTCTAAAGACCCTTAACTATTGAAGATCAACATCTCCACACTCTAAGGAGATCGGATTATGTTGAGAGGATTCAATGAACAAGGTGAGAGGGCTTTAGGTTTCATAGTGTTACCTTTGAAAATAAGTAATTGGAAGACTGAAGCCAAGCTTTACCTAATTGATTCAAATACTTTGTTCACTACATTGGTCGGTAGGCATTGGATACATCAAAATCAGATGATCCCATCCTCCCTCCATTAGTGCATCAAGTTCAGAAAGGATGGGATTGAATGCTGTGTCAAGAGATGAAAAACCATTTTCAATTAGAGAGGTTGAGATATATGAGGATACAACCTACTATCCTCCTCAAAATGACCTTTCTCGTAAACTTAGTCACAATTCAAATGCAAAAGAAAATGGAGAAAAAGAAAAAGCAAAAGAAAAAAAATAAAGAAAAATGATAATCCAAGTGAACAAGAAAGGGAAATTGAAGAAGAAGTGGAGCCGCATATCACATTCCACTCATAGTTCATTCCATCATATGGACATGTGGGTAGGATGACTCGACCTCCACCAGGCAGAAGCAGATGTAGAAGCAGAGGTGGAAGACCCCTTGGTTGGCCATCAGCCAATAGGGGTTATGTTTTAGTTATAGGAGTACCCCTACTATTCATATAGACTTGGAATCTAGGTTGGACGATGAGTCTAATGTGATTAGTATACCAGCCAAGCCCTCTCAGCGGGTTTCATTGGAGGTGACACTCGAGCTGGACAGAGCGAAGACTAGGCCTTAAGCCAAAACAAAGTATTTAAATCAAGTTTATGTGAAACTATTCGATTGCAGCTGGGAACCTTAGCTCTAACCTCACTTTCATCTCAAAAAGTTAAAGGTTTAGTAGTTAAGGAAGCCTCTTAGTCTTCCAAAGATATGAAGCCGAAGAGATTATTTTTGGTATCTTCTGCTCAAGCCTGAAGTTGATGTAGAACTTGAGGAGAATTCATACAAAGAATTAATGAAATTACCTTTTGATTGGTATTTGCCTTGTGTTATTAATCTCATAAAGAAGGGTTTAATCCATTATACATGGTCTAAGCACATGTTAGAATACTTTAAAAAGCTATGGAACATTACAGGCAGAGGAGTGCAATCAAGATCAGGACTAGGATTTGGTACTGTGGGTCTAGTCGATAATGATGATTGCTGCTTAATTGTCGCCAACCATCTTGAATATGATAGGTTCTTTTCACACCAAATAAACTCTTATGAGGATGTGTGTTTAGAAACCTCAGATGATCCATATGATCTGCAAATCAAAGATGCACCGCCAGAATTTAAGGAAGAGATCCATTCAATAATTGTCAAGCTTAAAGAAATTAACCTTGCGATAGAAGAAAATCTGCGCCAGACATACATCAGTTCATTGCTGAATGAAGAAGAAACCAATGACTTAGTTAGGCTATTGACTAAGTTTAAAGACTGCTTTGCATGGAGTTATGAATAAATGCCTGGATTATCTCCTGACATAGCAGTCCATAAACTAGCAATAGATCCTAGCGCTAACCCTATCAAGTAAGCTCCTAGACACATGCGATTAGAAATCAAACATGTCATTTATGAAATGAAGAAATTGATTGATGCTGGTTTCATCAGGGAAGAGAAATACACTACCTGGTTAGCCAATGTCATCCGTTAATAAAAAGAATGACCAAATTCGCATATGCATCAATTTTAGGGACTTAAACAAGGCATGTCCTAAGGATGAGTTTTCTCTTCCTATAAAAAAATTAATGGTGGACATCACCTCATCTCATGTAGTGTTCTCTTTCATGGATGTGTCATCTAGATACAATCAAATCAAGATGTCCCCTGAAGATGAAAGAAATACTGGTTTCCGAACCCCAATCAAAATCTTTTGTTATAAGGTCATGCCTTTTGGCCTTAAAAATGTGCTACATATAAACGGGCCATGACTCATATCTTCAATGAACTCATCCATCATTAAGTTGAGAGCTATGTTGATGATCTAGTAGTTAAAAGCAGAGAAAAGGAAGACCATCTCTTTGACTTGAGAGTAGTTTTCAGACAGTTAAGATAATATAACCTCAAAATGAATCCCTTGAAGTGTGCATTCGGAGTAGCTTCAAGAAAATCCCTTGGATTTGTTATTCGACACTGAGGAATAGAGATAGATCTAGAAAAGATCAAAGCTATCATAGAAATGCCACCTCCTAAAAGTTTGACACAACTAAGATCATTCCAAGGATGGTTGGCATATCTGAGACGCTTTATCTCCAACATATCATGGAGATGCAAGCCATTTTCAGCACTTATCAAAAAGGATGCCAAGTTCAAGTGGGATGAAAAGTGCCAGTATGCCTTCGAAGATATCAAGTAGTATTTGGTGAAGCCTCCAATTCTAGTAGCCCCTATTTCGGGCAGGCACCTCATCCTCTACACTGCTGCATTAAATGACTCTTTCGATGCTTTATTGTCCCAAGCCAACGACAAAGGGAAGGAGAGTGCTCTCTACTACCTCAGCCATCATCTGATTCCTGCTGAAGCAAACTACCCACCTATTGAGAAACATTGCCTATATGCTATTTTTGCTTCCCAAAAGCTATGACACTATATGCTTTCTCATAAGGTGAACTTGATTTCCAAAACTAATCCACTGTAGTATCTCATGGCACAGCCAACACTATCTAGACATTTAGCACCATGGTCCATGATTCTCTAATAGTTTGATATCACATTCATACCCCTACGAGCAAAAAAAGGATAAGCACTAGCTTCTTTTTTATTCATCCTTTAGTGATGTCCACGACAACAAATCATGAACTTAGGGGAGGCTGACAATTGCCGCTGGGAGATGTATTTTGATGGTGCAACTTCTTTTCATAAAGGGGAAACACTACAATATACTCTTCCATAAAAGGCAGTTGTAGGAATAGTTCTCTTAACTCTAGACCGTGATGTGATGAGATTCTCATACTATCTATCCAATTCCTGCACTAATAATGAAGCTAAGTATGAGTCTTTAATTGTTGGTTTGGAGTTAGCCATCATAGTGTGTGTCAAGAGCATTAACATCTTTGGGGATTGGGTTGGTCATCAATCAGTTGATTTCAGGTTCTCAAACCAAGCTTCATCATTATCATAAGTATACCATGAAGTTGTTGGCTCATGAGGTCACCATCTATAAGGTCCTCGAGAGAAAGAGTAGCGATGCCTTGGCTTGCCAAAGAATTGGCATGTCCGGAAGATGAGTCCATTCCAATAAGGGTTCAAAATAGACAAGTCCTATCCTTTATTGATGTTGAACTCATTGGGAGACTTTCTCTTGAAGGGGAGGTTGCCATTTCTAGAAAGGACGAGGAGCTGGGTTAGAGGAAACCATTCATAGACTATTTGAACACTAGCAAACTACCTCAAGAGAAGTCACAAGCCCATCAGGTGAAACATAGAGCTCTCTCCTACACTCTCATGGATGGCACCTTGTATTGATGGTCCTTTGACCAAATATGGTTACGTTGTTTAGACAAGCATGAAGCTCATGGCATTGTAATCGAGGCACATTCAGGTCTATGTAAAGCACATCAATTTGGTTCGAAGATGAAAGGAAAGATCAAGAGATTAGGATACTACTAGCCTTTAATGATTATAGACTACATGGACATGGCTAAGAGATGCCACCAATGTTAGATGCATGGTGTGGTCTTACATCAACCACCCAACATTCTACACCCTACACTAGCTTCATAGCCATTTGAATGTTGGGGTACTGATATTATGGTCCGATCGATCCTCCTTCTTCTAAGGGTCACTAGTTCATCTTAGCTGCTACCAGCTACTTTTCCAAGTGGGTGGAGGCAATCCCCACTCAGAGAGGTCATAGCTCAGTATGTTTCACTTTTTCAGGAACCATATCGTATATAGGTTTGGGGTGCCTCGATGAATTATATCTGATAATGATGCTGCATTTAAAAGCACTAAGATCAACAGCTTCGCTAGAAGACATGATATAGATTGGAGATATTCCACCATCGACTACTCCAGAGCAAATGGCTTAGTAGAAGTATTTAACAAAACTCTCATCAAAATACTAAAGATGACTCTTGACGATAACAAGCGGTAGTGGAATGAGAAGTTGGTTGAAGCCTTGTGGGCCTACTGCACCACATTCCGAACTCCAATTCAATATACACCATTTTCCTTAGTGTATAGGTCCAAAGACGTTCTACCTCTAGAAGTCCAACTCCCATCACTAAGGATAGCATTGGGTAGCAGAATCACTATAGAACAGAATGCCAAGTTGCAGTTAGAAGAACTCAAAATTTAGAGGAGAGACGCCTACGGGAGTGCCAGAACCTCGACTTATACAAGGCCAACATGGTTCAAGCTCACAATAAGCTGGTCCACTCTAGGTCTTTCTAAGTAAGATAACTTGTGTTAGTCCTAAGGAGACCAATTTTTTCCTGTCAAAAGATGGGAGGCAAGTTTGAACCCACTTGGGAAGGCCCCTATGTCATAGAGAAGGCCTACCAAAGAGGATCTTATCAGCTTATTGATTTTAAAGGGGAATACTCGATGCTTCCAATTAAGGGCTCTATTTAAAGAAATATTATCCATAAAAACCATGTTTCAAAATAATTCTATAAATCAACAAAATGTCACTCTAATTCATCCAATCTTCCCTTTAATCGAAGTGTTGTTTGTTTTTCTTGCAAATCTGCCACGATGTGTTTAGGTTAGGTATAAGAGAACCCAAGAGGCATCCTATCCTTCTTCACAACACAAACACATACTCTACGCTACTAGAATAGGTGCGAGAGAACCCAAGAGTCATCCTATTTCGATTAGTGCAACTAAGTTAGGTGTAAGAGAACCCAAGCGACATCCTTTCTTGGTGGGAGTCCTCTTTACCATTCACGACATCATTCCATCAAAATCCCCAGCGTGTTTAAGGTAGGTGTAAGAGAACTTGAGAGGCATCATATTCCTTTTAACACATGCACAAAAATAAACATAAATCTTTTGTCTTAGGCTATTTTGATGTGGGAGCAAGCCCCCTATGGCACTCACTCATTAGCTACTCTAGGTCAGGTTGCAATGCTACCTCGCTAGTATGTCACCATAGTGGTCATTTATTAGGAAGATGTGAGTCCCCGAGCTTTCTTCCTAACTTAACCATTGCAAACCAATGAGCGCCTCATTAGTTTGGTAGGCTTCACTTCCCAGCCAGTAAGCTATCTCATGTTGACTTTATTTTAAGAAGATATGAGTCCCCATGCTTTCTTCTTGAATTAGCCATCATACACTAACTAGGTTGAGTATATTCGAGGTTTAGGGTAAGTTCCCCAGTGGCTCCTCTTCTCTTGATTACGTTTGAGTTGATATAAGTCCCCCAGTGGCATTCACACAGTAGTCACCCTAGGTCGGATGGAACTTATCGAGCTGAACAGACTATCCCAGTAATTAATTCTGCTATAGGAGGATGTGAGTCCCCAAGCTTTCTTCCTAGGCTGATTGTTGTAAATCGATGGGCACCATATGTTGGTTGATGTTCGCTATGCTGACAACGACTCACCCAGTGGATACACCACTCTTGGCAAATGTGAGTCTCCGAGCTTTCTTTTTGAGTTGGCCACTGAATACTTATTTGATATATGACTATCCATGTCATCTTCTCTAGGATTTTGGATTAAGCTTTTAGTGGCCCCTTCTACCGCGGGCACTCCATATGGATCATGTCCTTTGCGACCCCATCTAGACTCTACCAAGGTTACTTTTGGATCGGACAGTTCTCCTTTCCTAATAGCCACCCCTGTGGTTGGAGAATTTGTTCAGCGGATGCAAAAATTTTCTCTTAGTTCAGTAAATCTAAGATAGGTCTAGACTGATATAAGTTCCTTCTCAGTTTGATCCCTCATAAACTAGCAAGGTCCATGATAGACAAACAAAACAAAACAAACAAATTATTTTACTTGTGGATTAGGAATTCAAGCCCCCAAAGGGCCCCTTTTCCCAAGCAGGCATCCGATCTTTTGGGTAATGTCAGCAGAACTCCCTATAGGATTTGCATGACTACCTGAGTAGAGATAAGTCCTCGGGTCGACACTCTCTCCATAGTCGCCCTTAGGTCAGGCTCAATCTATTTTCCACAAACAGGTTACCCCCGCGGTCATTTTGCTTTGGAAGATGTAAGTCTACTATGCATTTTTTCTAGCACGACTATTGCAAACCGATGGTCAGCCCTAGGTTGGGCTCGATTTGTTGCCCAAGGAAATCAATCACCCTAGTAGTCTTTTGTAGTGGAAGATGTGAGTCCCCGAGCTTTCTTCCCTAGATTAGCTATTGCAAACCAAAAGACACCCCTTTGGTTGGATAGTTCTCCCCTCAGCTGGGAAGCTACTCCCTTTGGATTGGTAAATCTGTGTTAGGTCAAGGCCATCACGGCTCCTACTTAGTATGATCCATCGCAAACTGATGGGATCCATCAAAACCAACCAAAAATAAAATTAATCTTAACTATTTTTGAGCTGATTTAAGTCCCCAACAACATTCAATCAATAGTCAGCCTGAGGTTGGGCTTGATTCATTGCCTCGCCAACTGATCACCCCAGTAACTGATCCCAACTTTGGAGGATATAAGTCTACATTGCTTTCTTCCTAGTACAACTGCTGCACACTGAAAAACATTCCTTTGGTTGGATAGCCCTACTTTGGACTACCCATTTAGATTGGTACATCAAGGCCACCATAACCATGGCATTACCAATAGAATCCAATCCAAAAATCTCAAAAATTTAAAACTTAAAAATATAAAGCAAATCAACCAACCTCCCTCAATGGAGTCAACATGAAACAATTTCAACCCTCTTCCCTGTGGAGCTCAATTAAACAAATCTCAAACAAATCAAAACAAATCAATACAATCAAACCAATCAAATTAAATTGTCTCCCTAGCGAGACTCAAATCAGAATTAAACCTTTCACCCCTCACTGGATGACATGAACATGCTTCCGTTAGTGGAAGGTTCACATATTCAATTCCTAGTGGATTCTTCCTTCACTCTTTAATATTTTTGACATGAGTAGAGGCACTTTACACTAAGCTCTCATTTCTTTCTACACCCTGGGTTAGGAATAGGTCATTTTTGTTAGTGCTTATGATCATTCGATGTTGTTGATCATTTTAGTCAACACCAATACGGGTGGTGTACCTGGTCAGTCACACTACACCTATTGGGTGCCCTTTGTTGACCTCATTTTTACAATGAGCTCTCAACCCCTCCATCTTAGACATATGACTTCTCTTAGACACTAAGAGTTTCCTTAGTCTTAAGACACTTTTAATGATTAGGTGAACACTCAACGTAGCCCTAGTGACTTAGAAGAGGTAGCCATAGTAATAGGTCATGCCATAGGGGTGTTAGGAAAATTTGCCTATCCTTAGCTTGAACTAAATCCTCACTTCCTTCTTTCAAGTCAAACTCTAAACTTATATCAAACCAACTCCAAATCAAAACAACATCAAAGCTCAAATCAATTCCAACTTGATTGATTTTCTCAAACTCAAATCAATTCCAAGTGATTGAAGCTTATAGTTGAAACTCCAAGTTTAAAAAATTTTCTAAGTCCCTTTGATTCCACCTAATGGACTTAGCCCAAATCAAGTTAAAATCAATTCAAACTCAAGAAATTTTCTCATAACCCCTTTATATTCTCATTTATATTCTCGTATATAAATGAAATATAAATTCAAATCAATCAAATTAAACCCAAAAATCAAACCCAAATCCCAAAAATCTTTCCAAAGTCCTTTGATTCTATCTTATGGACTTAGCTCAAATCAAGTTTAAATCACTTCAAATTCAAGAAACATTCTCATAACCCATTTATATTCTCATTTATATTCGCATATATAAATGAATTATAAATTCAAATATCCAAAACAAAATTCAAAACTCAAACTCAAATTCAACCTAAGCCTTTCAAGTCAAATTCATGAACTTAGCCAAATAAAACTCAAATAGAGCCAAACCCTTGATTTTTCTTAATGATTCAATCAATTCTTCAATCATGAATCCAAATATAAACATAAATTTCAATCACTAAATGAAAACTAAATTCAAAAATCATACCCAAGTCAAACTCATGTTAACCTTTTGAACTTGAAATTGTCAAATGAATCAAAACCCATTTGACTTCAAACCTCTTGCAAATGGATTTATATTTCAATCATAAGCCCATATGTGAGTTCAATCAAACTCAAATCAAGCTTCGACCAAGTCATTTGACCTACTTAGGCTCATTTGACCCAAAGTGACCTAAAGTACCCCTTATGAGCCAAATTCTAATCCTAACCAAATTGGATTGAACTAATCCCATCAAAGCTTCTCATCATGATCAACAATCATCATGAGATGATCAATCACTCAAATTGGGTCAAACTAACTCAAACCTAAGTGTTGACCAAGTCAATACTTAGCCAAAATGAAACCCAACATAGCCAAAATCTCCCATAGGCCAGATTGATTGAAACCATTGATCTAAGTTCATTCATGATCAATGTTTGAACTTGACCAAGTCAACATTTGAGTCTAACCTAGCCCAATTGGCCACTTGACCCAAGTTGACCCAACTTGACCTAAAAAGTCAAAATGTGTCAAAACATGATCTAAGCCAAACCAATTGAAATTAATGGGTCAAATTCATTCTAAAATGATTGTTGAACTTGAACAACACCCCAATTGGCCAACTAGACCCAACCTAGCCCAATTGACCATGAACCCAACTTGACCTAAAGGGTCAAATTGAGCCAAAATCAAATTAAACCAAAATTGATTGGAAACAAAGATTCCAATCCATTTCAAATGACCAACTAAACCTAAACCAACCTATGACCTAACCCGAATAGGATAAATGGGTCAAATTAGTCAACTTGACCCATTTGACCTAAATGAACTCAATTGAACCAAAACCAAATCTAAACCAAATTGAATCAAACCAAAGCCACCAAAATATTTCAAATGGTCATATGAACTTGACCCAACCCTTATTTTGACCCAATTTGACCAATTGGTCAACTTGACCCATTTTGATCTAAATGGGTCAACATGAGCCAAATCACATCAAATCAATTCCAAATTCATTGAAACTTGGCCTAACCCATTTTTCAATCATACCAAACATATTCAAATTGAAATCCAAGCCAACTAACCATTTTACCCCTAGGCCATATGGTAACCTAAAATCAAAACCACTTGGAATTTGGTCAATTCCTTTTCGTGGACACTTGGCATCCTCTTAGTGGATAAAATGGTCACTAATGGACATGGTGCACATGACCCAATGGGTTTGGGTCAGCCCAACCTCGGTGAAAACCACCATGGAAATGACATGGGAATCCTTCCTCCAGCACATGGCATTCACTCCACTCCTCCTCTGCAATGCAATGACCTCACACCTAACAAACCCACTCAAGGAGGTGTATTGGATCAAAATGGCAAAGGAGCTTGTGACAGTTCGATCCTTCAAGGGGGAGATATACTCCCTAATTTCATTTCAATTCAAGACTCTCCAATTTGATTGAGCAAAGGGAAGCCAAAGGAACCATTTTGAAGTCTCCATAATCTCTCTCAAGCCAATTCCATTTTCCCATTTCTCAGTTTTCTTAGACTGAAAATAGGGGAGCTCCACTTGAATTTCATTTCATCCAATACTTAAAACCAATCTAATTCCTCCTTCGAACACCCTTAGAGGATCAAATCAAACTCACTCCAAGCTTCATTCAAGTTCCTAAGGCAAGGTGGAGGTGACTTTGATCAAGATCGTGCCCAAGTGAAGGAGAGTTTGGTCCATAGGAAGATCCATTCAATCTCAACACCTCAAACCTTCAACAAGGCTTCGTCTCCACTAAACAAAGCTACTTCAAGGGATTCGAGCACTGGTGATAGCATTCAATGAGGTAAGCCATTAAACTAAACTTAAATTAGAGAGTGTGAGGTCATTTTTGAAAGGAATTTTCACTTCATAAGAAACTAGCCGTTGGATGTGATCTCCCTTACATAATGATGGTGTGGGTTGAATTTGGATTCAATACGAGCTCAATCGATCTCGGATCTTCCCCTAGAAGATGGACGGTGGCCATATCCCATAGGGAAGATTAGGGATGGATCATGGGCCATCCATCCGCTCATTTTGGTTGGACGGCCATGATCAAAACACGTAGGATCCATGGATTAATTCTTTAATACCACGGGTTTAATCTCGACCATCCAATCCTTGATCGAACGAACGGGGAGAAAGCACGTAGCACCACCGTTGACGCGGTGCTATGATGTGACAATTTAAATAGCCTCTCTAGTCGTGCCACATAGAAAGTGCGCGTCGCCTCCACGTGGCGCCGACGGGATTATCTATTTAATTAGGGGGATTAATTACCTAATTAATCATGGAAACTTCAAATATTCATATATAAGTGTAGAAAAATCAAAAAAAATATGAAATATATTGCATATGAAAGATAATTGAATGTAGAATATTATAATATTGAATTTGATTGCTGAAGATGTTATTTTAAATTTGGGTTTTAGAATTAAATAATTACTCTTTATTCCATTAATCAATCTCAAACTTCTCATGTGTATTTAGTGGGATGATTTCTGCCTTCCCTAATTTTCTTGGGATTTATTAATGGTTTAATTAGGGTAATTTAGCTTCATTTTTTAAGTGAAACAAGATTTGAAATAATTTTTGAATGGATTAAGCTTTAATCCCTCTTTCTTCCTTAATCCAAACTTAATTAAGGATTAATCCACTAATTACCTACCTAATTAATTTGATAAAATTCTAAAACATTCCAGAACTTAATTAATTCTTTTTGGGTTGATACTTAGGTGTTCAATAACCTATGTACATTAAGGAAATCAAAATTCAACTCACATGTGTGGGAAGGGTTATGAAATTACTTAAATTAAACCCTTTAGCTTAATTAATCATTAATCATGAGCCAATTGCATTAGACTCCTTTCTTTCCTAGGCGCATTGCTGATTTAAATTCCTTGTGTGATTTTATGTCATCCATTGGCTCATAATTATTTATTTAACTATGCTAAGGTGATGTAGGTAAGGGGTAATTAACACATTTAATTCATGCCTTAACCTAACCTACGCATAAAATTGATCTAATCACCTAAAAATTGAACTTAAATAACTCACATATGGGGGAATGGGTTAGGACCAGTAAACTCATCTCACATTTTTCAAATTGAAATCAAACTTAAACAAAATTCAAACTCTCCTTAAAATAAATTTGATTTACTTTAAACATTCTTATTTCATAGGATTGTCTTTAGGAATTAATTAGGGTGAATGAATTTACATTGCTTTCATCACTTTATTTATTTCATAGCATGCTAAATGTGTATGCCATATGAAAATCATGCATTCATGCTTATAAAAAATCAAATTAAAAATGAAATATTTCTTTTATATCAAATTGCATGTTTTGGCTAAAGTAAGAATATGAATGGCTATTATCACTATTAAATTCTTACAATTTTCAAAAAATATAAATCAAATATCAAAACCAAAAAGTATGCTACTTATACTTTATTTATAAGCTTGCATGTGAATATAAAAATGTGTCTTATGTTTGCTTCCTTTCTTTCCTCTTAACATGGATTTGAATAAGATTTGCAAAAGTGTATAGTTCTTTTAAAAGAACATAACACTTGCTTAAATATACTCTTATGCTCTTCCATGCTATAACTTAATGAGGATCCTTACATTTACACATATAAATTGCATAACCAAAATAAATCAAACAAACAAATATAAACCTTGCATCTTTCTTTTTTCCCATTCATCTCTTTTATACATGCATATGTATTTAAGGAAAGTTGTATATTAGTCTGGACAACCCCAGGGTTGCGAGAATTTAAGTAGCCCTAAGTTGATCTTGTACCTTACACCCCTAGTGCTAACAATGATGTCGTACTCACTTATTCCTTTCATACATATAAGTGTGCATATGAATAATGGATAAAAGAATAACCCTTTTCTACTTAATGAAAATCATGCATCATAAAACATCCCAATTTTCATAAGTAATATTACTTAGCATTCATCATGAAAGTGTGCTAAACATTCCCATTTGCATTTATAGTTATGTTTAGGATTCATCCATAAGTGTGTTATACATGTTGGGAAAGAAATGAAGTGATGTGTATTTTGTGATAATCTTTCACTTTACTTAATCTTAAAATGCCTCTCTTTTTTAATAGGTTTATTTATGGAAAATCTAAACTTAACATTAATTAAAACACATAATAAAACATTCACTAAACAAAACCAAACATGAATCTACTTTAGAAATTATTTAAGGTAGGGAAGGAAAGAGAAGTTCTCTCCTCTTTTCCTCTCTTTATAACTTAGTAATTAATTGTAGGTTCATTCAAACCTAAACAAATCATCAAATAAAATCAACCAAATTTACTAAACAACTTAAATGAAACCACCCATCTAAGTTGAACAATTTTCATACTTAGAAAATCTAAAAACTTAAATCCATAGCTAAGCATACCACACAAACCTTCCAAAGCATACACCTTAGGCTAAGTCAATATTTCTAGCTTTAGGTTAGGGAGGCACATGGTTTGATGTTTGCTTTTATTTTATAATGTAATATTTTAGTCTGGATGAGGGTGTATGTGCGTAGACTGAATGGTAGGATAATTTAGTCTAATCATTATCTTCTACAGTGGATTGTGCTTAAGGGGTACTGTAATAAAAATATAAATGTTTTTTGCTGTGCAATTGTTTATACCCCTAAGCATAATCCAATAGGCCATCTGGACTTGGTTGTCCATGTGTGAGATGCTAAGTCCAATATATGTTTATACATGCATGGGATTTGTATAGTTTGTTTAAATAATCTCTATTTCATAGGTATTAGTTAGATTTACTTTTCATTTTGATGTAATTTTGCAATTAAGATTTTGGAATGAATGTTATGGGAGATTAGGATGAGCATTGGTCATAAGATCATATCTTATGTATCATGTGAAGCCTTTGGAGCATCCATATTCCAACCATCCAAAAGAAGAAAGAAGAAAGAAAGAAGAGGAAAGAAGAAAGAACAAAGAAGGATGAAGAAATGAAGAAATGAATACCCCAATAACATGAATTCCTTACTTAATTGTAATTTATTGATTTGTAATCTGAGTTCTATAAGGGTAGAGCTCGGCTACCTAATTCATTTTTGGGTTTATGCGGTGGAGCCCACACAAATGGCCTCTTATTCTTTTGCACTAGCTTTATAAAATGTTTGATATTTTTTTAGCTTGTACATTAAGATGGCATCTTTTCCTAGTTTATTCTTTGCTTTGTTGTATGGCCTGGATGACAATTAGGATCTTAGGGAAAAATAAATTTTCTATCAAATTAAATAACTCAAAACTAAAAATAATACAACTCATAACCTCATCTAAAGCTTAGGTTATTAAATCAAGATAAAATAATTAGCAACCCCTTAGTTGGATAAGTATTACTTTTCTCATATAATGCATAAAAGCATATTATTTCACTCTTGATTTGGAGGGCTTCCACTCATGCCAGTGAACTTGGCTTGACCTGTGAGAGCCATGGTGGAAACTAACCTCCTTTATCTTGCTGATTTTGGCCCATAATCTTATTTCTCATGCATTAGGAATATGAATCCTATAGCCTGAGTCAAATGATTGTCCAAAATGAAAACAAAATATATAAAAAATTTGCATTAGATTTAGGTCATTTTTCATGCCCTTACATGATCTAGTCTCTTAGGGAGTGAGTTTAAGGACTTATTCTCTTTCTAAATAAATAACAGCCTTGCTATCTTGCATAAACATATGACTTGCCTATATATATTTAAAATCGTAGGAGTTAGTTGGTGGCCACTCCCAGGTAGTTGTAAGTCCGAGCAGTCGTGTGGTTTGTCCTCTCTTGTGGAGTCAAACTAAATACCCATTTTCACCTTAGATTTAGGTTATGCTTTTTTTCCTCACCAATGCTCCCTAAATTTAGGTTCTGAGGTTGCTCCTCCCTTTTAAGGGCCAAAAGCATAAATCCTTACCTCTCAGGAATCTTCCATGACCTTGTATCGTGGCATTATAAGCCCTAAATTTCTAATAAAAATCTAACTTGAATCAATAAATCAACTTCAAAAATGTAAAGCCCAACCATAGGATAGTTTGGGGTGCTTCTAGGCTTCCTAGTATCCTAAGCATCCCCTACTCATTTTCACTTGGCTTTGATAAAAACTCCCTCCTCTTGATCGATCCCACTTGATTTTTCAAAAATAAACTAATTGATTGATAGTCCTACCTATTGAAATCTTTGGAGACATTGATCATTTACCTTAATTGAGAGTATTCTTAAGGGATTACTTAGGATGTAATTAACTATGGGGGCTTGCCCCTGTAGGGAGCTTAACAAACCCAATTTATAATAAACCCTACTTTACTTTTCCATATAAAGTAGGGGAAGAATCTGTGGTACATATGCATACCTATTGTCCTTAGGAGTCCTTATTCAGGTGATTAGGTCCATTGTAGGGTGCTGATTCCTATCTTTCGAGGTAGTACACCTCTCCTCAATGTCGTACTCGATCACCCTAATAAGAACATCTGTCAATCTACGTGGTGTCCCAACAAGAAAGTTTTATATATTTCTATTTTTATTTATCCTCTTTCCAAAAGGGGATAGTTGAAGGTAGGAATATATAAATTTTCACCCACAATTGTAATTTGAGATTACCTTTAATCCTATGTGCTATAGAAAAAGTGCAAGTCCTACCTGACCCCTTAGCATCACATCCTTTACCTGAGGATTCTACTTTAAATAATGATCTTCCAAATGAATAGATCATGAGGTCTATTGATCTATTAAGGATAGAGTTAGACTTACCTTCCCTCCATATCAAAAGGGAAATTATTGAAATCAAATTCAAAATGGTAGGGTCATACCACCTCAAATGACAATGAAAAGAAATAACAAAAAAGTCATCTTTAAAATATGATATTTTTCCCATCTTAAAAAAATTGCTTGCAAAATAAAGCATCATAATGCGCTATAAAAAAAAAAAAAGAAATAAATAAAAAATAATAAAATGAAAAGAAATGAAAATGAAATAATCATTAAGCAAGGTATTACATATTTCTGTAATTTTCCTTCTTTAATGATAAGTAGCTTCCTAATGTGGCATTCCACTATAAAGAAGTTCTAAGGTTATCTTTCACAATGAAGATATACTACTAAGAACATATCAACATCTTAATCAATTTGGAGAATTCAAAAGGAAAATCTCTACAATGCTTGTTGATCTGGGTGCATCAGTCAACATCAATTGTAAACATGAAAGTAAATATACATTGGCCCAATTCCAATCTAATCCTAATGAGATGGTTCCATGTAAATTCAATCAAGTAAAGAAAGGAGTTTTTAGTTAAATATAAATTTAATCTTGAAAACTAAATTTTCAAAGAAGAATTTAATCTCAATCACGTTATTGATTGAAGATGAGAATTTAAACATTGAAAAAGAATCTTAGAAATGCAGGAACATCTTTAATACTCTTGGATGGTCCAATCAATCTCATATAATGGATTTGATTATTTAATAAGGAATCCTAAGGCTGATAGGTCTTTGATATACCATAGATTTTTTCCATGAATTACATGGAGAAGTAGTACAATGTTTATTTTGTTATAGGGTTTGTAGTTCCCTATAAGGTCAAGCCATTATAATTAATTAAATCTTAGAAATAAAGGATATCTTCTAAGAATACTCTCAATTAAAGAAATAGATTTTCATTTCAATGGATTTCAAAGCTTATCTTACAAGGATGATAATTTAGAAATTTAATATGGAATGCTTTCAAAGAGAAAATAGTTCTTTTGGATACCAATTGAGATTAAGTAGGAAATGTTTATAGATATTGGGATGCCAAGTTGGCATTTTAACTAATATATCATTGGGCTTTACAATTTTAAGATTTAATTTAGTAGGGTTTGAATTAATATTTTATTAGAAATCTAAGACTTAGATTCTAGCAATACAAGACTATGGAAATACCTCAGAGTTGAAGACTTTCTCTAGATGGATGCTTCAGAACCTATGTCTACAAATGCTCCTGACATAAGTCAGAAACTCAACCTAATGTAAATTTTTTTGGGAATTATTTGCTCTTTTCTTACCAGAGGAAAAATGAACCTACTGCTGCCTCTTCTGGATTTATAACCCTCGTGGAAGGGTTGCAAGCTAACGCCACCTAAGTGATTTTGAAAACCATGAGTATGATCTTTTTTGTAATATGGTTAGGTTATTACATTTAGGAAGGAAGCTAAGAGTCTAACTCACTCCGTAACCCTAAGATAATGTTTGGCATGTCATGTACCTAACTAATATAATAAATTAACTTTTTTTTGTGTTGACTAACAATTTATTTTAAGGCTTGGGATTGAAATTCATGCGTACAATGATATGTATTTTGAAGTAGTCATGGGCCAAATTAGAAAGATAGGACACACTTCCCCCAAGAAGGGTGGTCATCCTCAAAGGCTAGATGCCCCCTTATGTGAAATGGGTGAAGTGCCCGATGCAAGGAGAACAAACAATATGCTATCATATTTTTGCAGAAGGTACTTATTTTTAATTTTTTTAAGTTGCTCATAAAGCTTTAATTTATGTGAGGCTATGGGTTTTTTACTTTTATATTTAATTTATTTAAATTTAGGTGGGGTAAAAAATATAGTTTTCTAAGGTGCCTAATATTTCAAGCATTTCATCACAAAAACACATTATAAAAAGAAACTTAGAAAAGTAAGTTATTTTTATTATGCACCTAAAATAATTCAAACTAATTTAATTAAAATAGGCTAATGTGGCTGAGTATCACTATACACTTTAGCATAGAGAGAAAAATATACAATCAAGCTCTGCCCTTATACAACCTAGCATAGATCTAAAAGTTTGATCTATGGGGATCTTCTTCTAAGATTTCCACCTTCTTCAAAGACCTCCATGTGCTTCATAGGGGACCACTGAGATCAAGCATTGGTAAGGTCAGCTCCTGCTATTCCTAGATTTCATAGATCCTAACCTAATTCTAGGCTCAAATTACATTTAAAATTCTAAAAATAAATTCCTAAGCCCTACAAAGAAAGTGTTAAGAATTACACACAGCACATCAATGATTATAATGCAAACATAAGGGCTTAAGATTAGTTATTTGCTAAGCCCACCTATTCTATTAAGCTTTGCCCAGGGACTTAAATAGCACATGCAAGAAAATATAAACTTATTCATATTTTTTATAGTAGTTCGTTCATTTTAGCATAGACCCTACAAAAAATAGTGTTAGCCTAAAAAGAATTTCCTACCATCTAGACTAGTGAGCAAACAATCCTAGTCATCTAGTCTAAAATAATACACCATAAAACAAGAACATTTTACATCACAAAATATTACAAATCAACATCCTAACCTAAATCTAAGGTTGGTCACCTAACAATCTTGTGTGTGAGGAAATGAGCTTGTATGTTATAACTTTACAAGGCAATTTCTTTTAGATTCAAAGTCTAGTTTAATTTGATTTAGATTTGATTTTTCACATTTCATAATTTTGCCTCATAGGTATGTGTCATTATTAAACTAGATGTTTGAGGTATCAATACCTCATTTAGACTAATAACCCTTTGATTTCAAGTGTCCAGACTATCTAACATATGCTTGCTAATTATAAAATTTTTTGTTTTCATTCTTTAAATTTCTTTTATTTATTTCTTAAAATTTGTTTAATTTTTTATTGGTTCGTTTTAATTTAAGTGATTTAATTTATTTTCAAGTTTACTTTCATTTTTTAATTCCATTTTATGTTAAAATGGGATTTAAATTTTCAAGAATGAAGAATAAAATAAATTTCACTTTGGGTGGAATTCATCTTATCCATCATCCTAAATCCTAATAGAATGAGATTTTCCATTCTAAAGAGTCAAACTAATATCCTAAGTATCTTATTTAACCTTTTCTGAATTATTTTAAATAGTTTATCTTAAATTTGGTTTGATTTGATCAGCATTTTAATTTTCCTATTAAGTTTTAAAGTCTATGTAATCTAATTTTATTAAGATTTTGAAGACTACATTCTCATTTTATTTCTTCTATCTTGATTAATTTTTCTCTTTAGTTAGATTTATTATTATTTTAATTAGAATATAAGATGTTTCTAAAACTAAAGTAAAAGTTTTTATTATTATGATTAAGTTTAATATATTTA
This sequence comes from Cymbidium sinense, assembly GCA_021442155.1. Taxonomy (NCBI): domain Eukaryota; kingdom Viridiplantae; phylum Streptophyta; class Magnoliopsida; order Asparagales; family Orchidaceae; genus Cymbidium; species Cymbidium sinense. The sequence goes on from CM038223.1 coordinate 37,110,366, forward strand.
TTATTTATTTTTAGTTTGATTTCCTTTAAAATAATTTGATTCATTTATGTTTTATGCTATTTATCTTCAAAACTTAGCTTTATAGTCAATCTCATATTTCTTTTCATTTGATTAAAAGTTTATTTGAACTTATGTATTTTACTTATTTGGTTTATTTGATTTAAATTGATCTTATTTATTTATTTATTTTATTGATGTTTTGTTTATCAATTTAGATAAGTTAACTTAATTAATTTCAAGTGATAATCGCATTCATTCATTTCATTAATGTTTATACATATGAATTTTGATAAATTAACTTAATTAATTTTAATTAATCTTTGGCAAGTTTTGATTTCATCATTTAAGGAATTCATTATCTCAAGCATTTTAACTCAACATTTAGATTAAGTTTAATGGAACATTATATGTTAAAGTTTTATTACTTAATTCAATTTGATAAGATGAAGTTTAACTTACTAATCACAACCTAGGAAATCTAAGTAATAAACTATGGATATTCAACCTAAATCAATGCCATTTTAATCCTTTAGTCCATTTAAATTCAATTGTTTCAATTAATCTTTTTTTTGTTTAAATTTGGAATTATATTATTCAAGGGCTTAATGACTTTCCATATTAATGAGATTTCATATTTGAGTATGAAATGCTTGAGATAGATTAATTTTGAATTTCAATTAATTAATTGAAATATTATAAATTTGTCAAATTAATGACTTCAGATTTGATTAAATTGCATACTCTTAATTATTTCATCAAACCTTAAACCCAAGTGTATTATTAATTAAATTATTTCACTTCAGAGAGTTAGGAAAAAAGTTTTAGGTGTTATGATGTTAATGAAAGTGTTTTAAGTTGGTTTTATGAATTTTTATAATTTATGTAATTTTCTTATCAATTATTTCACTTAAATTTACTTAAGGATTAGAAATTCAACAACTTCTAATCTAGAGGTCAATGAACCGTGAACTTTTTATTGCAAGTGGGGTTCTTTGCTAGTTTAAGTTTCCTAAAATTTTATCTTAATCAGATGTATAATTTAGAATTAATTAGGGTTTTTATTATTTCAGTAAAACTTAAATTAAGCCCAAATTAAGTAAAATTAATTAAAGGTTTTATTTTTTTGGATTCTTCTCTAGAAGATGGATCTATAGAGGGTTCATTTAAAATTTCTAAGAATTTTCTTGATTTATTATGATTTATTAAAATTTAAATCAACTAATTAAATTAATTAACTAATTAGGTTATTTTAGGGTTTATTAGATTCAAGAGAGTTCTAATGATGTGTTTAGATTCATTAAGGTTTATTATAATGATTCAAGTTGATTTTATAATTTTTCAAGATTTTCTTAATTTAATATTAATTTATTTCATTAAGTTGCTAGTTTATGATTAAAATTTCCATATCTATATATTTATCTTCCGATAAATCATGAAAATTTTATCTAAGGTGCCTTTTAACCTTAATTTCAATTTCTTAAAGTTTCAAATTAATTGGATTAATGATTTGAGTTTAATTTTAGTTTGATTATTTTCATCTAAACTCAAATTAACTCATAAATACCTAGTAAAAATTAGAAATTTTTTGCTTTAATGGATTCTCCTCACTGAGATGAATCCATGAAGCCCTTATTTGCATTTTTTGTTGGTTATTTTATTTTTTTTGAATTAGTTTGAAGTTCTTGGTATTTTTTCACATTTTGTTTTAAATTAGGAAAAACTAATTTTCTTATTTAAGCCACTTAGCCTTGATTAGGCAAGATTTTTTGCATGTCGACCGCGGATAGGTCCATATTGGATTGACGTGGATCTTGTGTTAAAATAGTGGAAAATTGCAGTTTGATTAGGGCTGTTCGATCAAAGATTTGATGGCTTAGAATCATCTCATGGTTTTGTATATAGGTTTTAATCAAAAATCTAACTAGATCTCGATCGTAAGTTTCTAACTAAAAGAATGGATGATGAAGATTATATTTCCTCCATCAATGATGAGAACCAAACACTGACCATTAAATTGAAGTAATTTTTGGTGACCTAATTGTAAATCTATCAAGAGTTTACTTGGAATGCATCTATATAGCCTGATCTTTCTTGAGATCAAGTTCATTTTAAAAAGCTCCAACACTAAATGCTAAAGTGGTCGGTTTGAACCATACCTCATCGGTGGTGATCTCCAGTGGTGGAAACAATTCGAACAGCTTCAAATGGATGTGATGAGACCCTAAGTTCAAGGAATTGAAATGTCTTCCCATCAATTGTTCTATAGGGCGAGCTCGACCCAATTTTGATGGATTTGTTCATAGTCCTACTTGGCATGGAGATTGGGGAAAGGGTGGATTCTTCTTTGCTTTGCTTATGGAAGGTGTGGGTGTGCTCAGGATGGCTTAATAAAGGCTCTCTTCTTTCTTTCCATAGATGGCCAAAAGCTATGTGGAGAGGGAGGTCAACTTTTGTTGGCCATGGTGATTGCCACCCATAGAGGCTAGCTCCAAGGGGTGGTCAATTGATTGAGGTCAGTCCAAAACAACTGAGATGAGAAATGGAGAAGAGGAAGTGGATTGGTGAGAATTTATTTGTATGCTTGACCTTACCATTCCATAGCATATTCACTCCTTTTTTATGGACTTGAAGCATTTATAGTTTCTTAAATTTGGCTGTCAATCACTCTAAACTCATCTTAGGATGAGTTTAGATGTAATCCAATGTGATTAGTTTGGGTTAGAGTTCAAATGTCCCCATTAGATCCACTTGGGTTTAGTTTGATTTAGGTTAGGCTAAACATGGACAATGTTCATTATTTGTTAATTTAGATTGGTAATTAGCCATCCAAATCAAATTTGGGATGATTTGGATTAGTTAACTTCATTTATTTGATGTTGAATTTAAATTCAAAAACCCATTTTAACTCAAATTGGGTTTAGTGGGTTAACATGGACTTAATTGGGTCAAATGACCATATTAATCAAACTAAACCTAATTATTAATTTAATTTTATATTTAATGATGATTTTCAAATGATTTTGGATATTCCATTTGGGTTAATTTTAATTTAATTTGAGTTTGAGTTTAATATGGTCCATTTAGGACAATTTAGATTAAATGATCTAATTAACCCAATTAAGGCCTTATTAGATTTAAATTTCATTGGTTGCAAGTTTAAAATTGTTTATTTTATCATTTCAAGCTTTTGGAATCATTTAATTTTGTCAAATTATGGTGGGTTGACCTTTGACTTGGTGGGACCCGCATAAGTCAACTCTATGTCCAATGGTTGACCTTCATTTGACATTCATTTAGATTTAACTCCATTCATGTTCATGTAAAGGTATTATGGTTTTTATTTGATTTGATTTTAGTTTATATTGATTAATTTGAATTTCTTTAGGTTTAAGAGATTTTGAGATTAAATAGGATAGTTGGGTTAACCATTCTAATTACCTTAGCCTAAATTCCATTAGATTTAATTTGTAATTGTGATGTATTTAGGTCAATTATTTGTTTATATTTGTGGTGGTGGGAGATGTTGGATCCGTTAATTCCATTAGGTTAGTTCAAACCTAAGGGGAATTCACTAGGTCCCTATGTCCTAAGTGCTAAATTAAGAGGCTCCTAAACTAGGGTTAGGTATCCCTAATTATTGGTATAGAGATGATGTTAACCTTATCCAAAAATGAGGCCATGAAATGGACCCCTAGTATATGTGGTGTATCAACACCGCACATATTGGTGTTGACTGATCTAGTCAATAAAACACAAACATAAGCATGAAGAATTTTGAGTTTTGTTTTAATATTTAGAATTTAGAATTTTTTTAATTCAAATTTTACTTTGAATTTGATTTTGTAAGATGGGCACACACATGTCTAGATTTGTTTTAATTTAGAATGATTCATTCTTAGAAACTTAGATTCATTAATTTCTAAGAAGAATATAAATATCATTAGGAAAAGATTCAATGAGGAATCTAATACTAACACAATCATGGTAGTTAGAGAAGATGCTTTCAAGGGACTTATTTTCAGTTTGACTATGATAGATTTTCAACAACCAATGTAGAAAGAAAGAACTAGGACTCATATCTTTATATGTGAAATTAACCAAGAAGTAGTCTAAATGGCTGACTAATTCTAAAGAAAGAATGCCACTATAGATACTTACTCTGATCTACAGATAATAGTTTGAGAAGATGCCAACATGGATATTTACTCCTAGCCAAACTATATGAATTTTAACCAGAGAATGATACCACTAGGGAATTTAGTCTTATCTAATTAGGTATTAAGAAGGGGTCTTTAAGGACTTGATTCCAACTTAAATAGCTGAGCTAAGGAAGATGGGCTTTTAATAGCTTAATTCCTAACCCTCAAGATTTTGGCTAATAGGTAGGGGCCACAAGGACTTAATTTCTAACTTGACCAGTCTATAAGAATGGGCCTTCAATGACTTATTTTCACTCCTTAATTTATTTTGTTTTAAGCTAGAAAAGGATCACAAGGACAAATCGTAATATAGTGGAATTCAACTAATAAGAAGGGGCCTTTAATGGCTTAATTCTAACCTTGATAGCTTGAAAAGGAAAGGGGTTAAAATGACTTAAACCTATCCTTACAAAGATGCCTACTAAAGGACTTTTATCTTATTAGCTATTAAGAAGGGGCCTTCAATGGCTTAATTTCTTCTTGAATAGCTGCAACAAGGAAAAGGAGCCTTAATGACCTACTCCTAAACTTCAATTTTTTACTAATAGGAAGGTCTTGGTGACTTAATCCTAAGCTAAATAGTCTATTTGAGAAGTAGGGGTCTTGGTCACTTAATCCTATTCTTATCTTTTAGAAAGAAGGATTAGTAAGGGACTTACTTCTCATTAATTACCTATTAGGATGGGGCCTTAATGTCTTAATACAACCTAGATAACTTAGGTTCAAGAAAGGTGTCTTGATGATTTAATCTTAAACTTTAAATTATAACTAGTAGGAAAGGGTCATAATGACTTAATCCTAACCATGTAGTCTATTTCATAGGAAAGGGGTCTTCATGACTTAATCCAATCCTATGAATAATAGGAATGGTGCCATGAAAGGCTTGCTCCAAACCTAAGAGATTCATAGGAAGGGTGCCACTATTAGTCTTTTCCTGACTTATATGGAAATTAGAATTAAAAGGATTTATGAAAAATTAGAAAAACTTAAGAGTCATTGCACAAAATTTAAAAGAGACCACTTTTGAATCTGAATAAATGATAACATAAATAAAGATGAACATAATCATATTGATCATTTCTGAAATTGAAGTTTAATTTATACATAGTATTTCTTTAAGTAACATCCATTGATAGACAGCATTAAACGTTGACCATTACAAGATATTAATTGATAGGGACCTCCTTCATAGGCTTTCTCCATAATGAATGGTCCTTCCCATGTTGGCTCAATTTTATTGTCTATCTTACAATGAGCTAAAATTGGCCTTCTAAGAACAAAGACTAAGTCTCTTACTTGGAAAGTTCTAGGATGGACCAATTTATCATGAGCTTGAACCACACATGATTGGTACATTTTAAGGTCTTTTTGAGCTTTCAGATTTTTCCTTAAAGACTTTCAAGTTTTTCTAATCAAATTTTGTGATTTAGCTCTGTTGCAATGTTGTTATTAACTACTATCCTCAATGAAAGTAGTTGTACTTCCAATGGTCCAAAGACCAAAGAATATGGTGTAGAATGAGTTGGTGTCCTATATGTGATCCGATAAGCCCATAAGGCTTCTACCTACCTTTCATGCCATTGACACTCATCAAGTATCTTTTTAAAATTCTCACAAGAGTTTTATTAAATGCTTCAGCCAATCCATTTTCCCTAGGGTATTTGATGGTTGAATATCTCCAATCAATTTGATGTTTAGCTATAAAGTGATTTAATTTAGTGAACTTGAATGATGGACCATTATCATATATGATTTGACAAGGAATTCCAAGTCAATATACAACATCTTGAAAGAATTTAAATATATGTGCTTTCACTTCTTTTAGTGGAATGACTTCAACCCACTTAAAAAAATAATATGTTGCAACTAATAAAAAATGATACACTTTTGATGGAGGAGAGTCAATAAGCCCTATGATGTAGGTATCCTAACTCTCAAAGGGCCAAGAGGCAATCATTGGGTGTAGTATGCTATGAGGTTGATGTAAGGCCACACCATATATTTAACATTAATGATAGTGATGTGCAATTTTCATACAGTCATTTAACATTAAAGGAAAATAATATCCAAGTGTTTTGGTCTTTAATTTCATTTAGAGCTAGATTGGTGAGCACCATATAATCTAGAATGTATCTCAGTCATAATCTTATGGGGTTCTTATTTATCCAAACATCGTATCCACATTTGAATAAATGACTTGCAATACAGTAAATTATTGATTAATGCATAAGCATAATTTTTAATTTGATTTGCTAAGGACTAATCTTCATGAAGCCTCCCCTCACTTAAATAGCCAATGAATGGCTGCCTCTAGTCACATTCTTCTTGACCTTCAGTAAGAGTGACTACCCTTTGCATTTTTATTTCTCTATTCATGTAATCTAAATATATAGAAGATAGAATTTGTTGATTTTGAACTTCTATAGACATAGATTCTTTTTTTGGGCACACAATTTTCTTGACAAGCTTAGCCAAAGCATATGCTATAGAATTATCTTTATACAATAATTTATACAGAGTTACGAAATGGATATTTTCAAGCAATTTAATTCTATATTGGTAATAATTGAAAAGCTTATTGTGTAAAATCTTATAGATTTCACTCACTTGATTAATAAGTAGTTGGAAATCCTCAAACAACTTTATATTTTTAATATACATAAGGATTGCTAACTCTAGCCCAATTATAAGAGCTTTATATTTAGCTTCATTATTTGTACAAGGTACAGGTAAATAATAGGATTATTGCATCATTCCTTTTTCTAAAGTTATAAAAATTAATCCAATCCTTGCCTTTTTCGGGATAGAAGAATCTCACTCTTTATTTTTCTTTGACGATGCTGCAACATCAAAATATAATTTCCAAATGGCATTAGGTTTTTTCTCTAAAGACATGATCTATTCATATAAAAGATCATCATTTAAAGGATAACCAATGGGTAGAGGATGTGTTGCTAAGAATTCAGCTACAACTTGATCCTTTATAACATAGAGAGGAATAAACATGACCTCAAATTACAATAAGATCATAGACCAACATGCCAAACATCTAGACATAATCGAATGAGTCTTTAAATATTGCAAAAGATTCACTCTTGAAATCAAATTTACTTTATGAGAAAGCATGTAATGCCTTACTTTCTGAGCGGTGAAAACTAAAGTTAAACAAATTTCAATTTCTCATAGGTGAATAGCTTAGGTTCATTCTTTATTGCTTGTATTTGTTCTTCATCTCTATTTAACTCTAATGAAATCTTAAATTTTATTAAGGCTTCCTTTTGATTGGAATCTTCATCAAAACTAGATTCTAAATCAATATGTATTATTGGAGGTTCTTTTCTTTTTCTTTTTCTTTTTCTTCCTTTTATTTTATTTTTTCTTTTTCATTTGTAAAAATTTCTTCTTTTGTTTTCTTGGATGCCTTGATAATACTTGATTTCATTGAATTAGACACTTGGCTTTTAGGCATATAATTGGCAACATCTTTATAGAGCTCAATCACATGAATAGAGAATGATTGTATGTCACCTTTTATGGTGTATTCTACTCTATCTCTAGTGTACTTAATATGCTGGTGGAGTGATGAAGGAACCATTCTATACTCATATATGCATGGCCTACCTAAGAGAGCATTAAAGGATGTCTCTGAGTCAATGTTATGGAATTTTGCTTTAGTTTTCAATATTTATATGTCCAACAATAGAGTAATTGAACCAAAAGTTTTCTCACTTATTTTATTGAAACCCCTTAATAACATTTTATCTGAACTTACCCTTCATGTATCAATTTTCAAAAAAATATAGAGTTTTAAAATTCATGATATTGATTGATGTGCTAAGGTCAACTAGAACTCTTGGTAATCTAATGTTTTCCACTTTAATAGAGATATAAAGTGGCCGATTATGATCAGTGGTTCCCAGGAGTAAATCTTTATCTGAGAAGGTAACCCTAGGGATCTCTTTGAAGTAGCAAGTCACATCTGAGGATGTTGCTACTAACTAAGTCAAGCATATCTCTAGATTGAGTAATGTATGAACTAATGACTCCCTCATTTCTTTGCATAGAATAAGGGTGTCATAAATTCTTAATCTAGCAGGAAGTTTCCTAAGAAGGCTAAAATGTCAAAACTTTTGAACTTTGTTCAATAATTTGTTTTTGTTTATCTTTATGAAGAGAAGACAGATGAGGTGGAAAAACCTTTGCACTATGGAGATTAATCTCAATGATATCTCTAAGGGTCATGTCAACCTGTGTCTCAACACTACTATCTTTTCCCAAAAATTTATTTGAATTTAATGGTTTTATCTCTATGTTAATAGGGTTTCTTTGCAAATCATCCATATGACAATCACTATCTGACCTTGATTCACAAAACACATCACAATCAACATGAGAACTTTCTTTTTCATCTTCTTATTTTTCTTTATTTTCAACATGTTCTTCAGAAATGAAAAGAATATAAGAAACTCCTTTAGAGGTAGGCTTTTTATTTATATTTGTAAAGTGAGTACATATGGATATAGTAGTTTAAGGCCTAGACTTTCCATCCTTATCATACAAAACTCTCTCAGATACAACAGATATTTCTATCTCACCACTCTCTCTAGACATCTAAACATCTGACAATGCTGAATGGGGTTGAGGAGGAACTAACTCTCATGACGCCGATGGATCAATCTGTATAACCTTCTTCTAGGTCTTCATCGGATCTTGCATGGAATTTTTAAAATTTTTCATCAAATATTTTAGAAAAATGGGACAAAGGGATTTTACAATCACTTGAAGGACAAGAACTAGAAGAAGTGGAAGATTAACTTGTGATTATCTTAATAGACCCTTATCTAGGGTCCACTAGGTATTCTTTGAGAAGTATTACTAAACTCTTCTTATAGTTTCTTTCAAGCCAATTCTTGAAGGTGAAATAGTCTTCAATGGTATGACCTAGCATTTGATGGTATGGATATTAATTTAAGTCATTCACTTTACTGACTTCTTCTTGTCTTTTCGGATTAGTGGCTTAAAATCTACCTTTTTCTTTAAACTTTTGAAAATCTTGCTCACTACCTCTCTCTTGGAAGAATAAGTCTGGTTCATTCTTTCGTTAAAAGGGCTACTGGGAGCTTTCTTGGGTAGTGGTGATAAATATTACGATGATGGCCTATAAGGTGGTGAATTCTTTGCTTGCACATGAATTGGAGCCTTTCTTTTATCCACTGTAATAACATTACCAACTATCTTTTCTAATACTTTCTTAGGTTTTGATGTTTTCATAGTAGACCTATCATAAAAGAAAGTCATCCTAGGATCCTCTTCTTATAAACTAGAGGCTTTATTAATAGTTTTTCAAAAGTTTTAATGGTAAAGCCTTTCAATAAAAAGGCTACAGGACCATGGATGTTTTAAAGGAATTTTTCATCAGCATACTACTCTTGTAATTAGGCTTGCACTTAACATTAAGAATCCTCCATCTCAAGATATAATCAACTAAGATTCTCCTAGTGTTTGCTTTTCAACAACTAAATCACCCACAGTGACTTGGTGTTGCATGCTAATAAATCACTTCACAAACATGTTTTCCAGTTTAGTAAAAGTGCACACTGAACCATTCGATATTTTTGCATACCAGTTGAAGGAAAGCACAGTTAAAATACTAACGAATTACCTAAACAACAAGGAATCACTCCCTCCAGTGTTACAATAACTTACCCGTAAATGTGCGAAATGTTGTTTAGGGTTACCCATCTCATCAAGAACTTTGAATGAAGGGGGGTAAGGTACATAATTATATTCCTCAAGGTAGGGTTCACCCTTTAGAATTAGAGTTTCACCTCAAGGTTGTGCTAATGCCTCCTTTACTTACTGTTCAACGAGAGATTTTAGGTCAGTTTTAGGAGTTACATCATCTATTTTTTATGTTATTCTTGATGATGTTCTTCTAAACTGGACCTCTTCTCATCTGTGGCATGGGATTCTTCAAAATGCTTTAAACAGTGATGTTGGGAAGATCCACAAATCAAACTTTTGAGTGATTGCATGGTGGAAATCATTCTCTCCATCTTCCTCTCCATCTACAAGATCTGATCATCTTTCTTTTACAACTAAAGAATTAGTTGATTAGGATTAGAGATAGGAGTCTTATATTTCTTCTTATTCCTTTTTTTTATGATATCGTGTCTACCATAAAAATGTGTGCTATAGGTCATCTTGAATCATCATCTAACAAATCATATTGATCTAAATCAAAGTGATCTTGGACCCTACTTATGTTTTCTTTTTTTTTTCTTTCTCTCTAACAATACTCTACTTCTTCTTTTGTAATATAAAGTGGAACATCATTGCTATCAAGGATAGCTTCTGATTCTTCCTCTACATATATGGGTTTCATTTCAGTTGTTTCTTTTTCATGAGTCCCTTGGATGGTGGGAACTTCTTTTATAATTAGAGTGGCACCCAAAACCACAGGGTCCCTCATGTTCAACATTTTTGTTGTAAAAAGATAGATGAAGTGGCTCTATCTCCCTAAAAGAAGCATGAAATGAGGAAAACCCTTTAGTTTGAGGCCTAAACACATATGATGACGGCCTTTCCTTAATAGGTAGAGTAATAGACAATACTTCTGATTATGACAACATGCTAGTCTTTAGCTTAGACACCTATGGATCTTTCCTAACACAAACTTTTTAAGTTTTCTTTTCTAGAGATAACCTTATTTCTCCTTAAACTAGCTAATCTTCCTATGTCAGGTTTGTGACCTCACGTGATGGTGATACTGGTATGGTATAATAGGCATGGGGTATTAAGATCTTCTTCAATCAGGGAAGACCATCTTTTCATTTCTTTTTCCTTGAGTATTCATAGATCTCCCTAAGACGCCTCTCTAGTTCTCTAGAGACTTGTCGATTCATAATTCTATTTAACTCTTCTTTGGTGTAAGAAGAAGACTTAGGAATTCTATGAAGGATCTGGTGTAATCTAGTATGAGCTTTTCTATTTGTCATTCTAGAGTTCTATCTAGTTTCATATAAAAAGGGTGAGGTGAAGAACTCACAATTTTAGATACATTTTCCTCTCACTAGGCTGCAAAAAAATAGTGGAATCTGCTACGTTCTTGTGGAGGGGAAGTATCCGGAAAGGTAAATACTTCCCTCACCCTAGATTGCTCAATCTCTATCATTTCCTTTTTTGCTTTCTTTCTCTAAGGTCCTACATTATAATCCATCTACCTCTATTTTTGTTTTGGATTTTAGTCATCAATAAAGGCTCAGAAATGGATCCTATTTCAAAAGTACTAGGAAAGAGGAAATTAGGTGTCTCTACATTAGGAAATTTTGCTTTCTTCAATGCAGGGCCTATTTGAATCTCCCTAGAGGCCTTCTTGGCCATCTCTCTACCAGTGCCAAGAGTGCTATGGGGCACTCAAGAAAACTCTAAGATAGGCTTTTTATCCTTAGTAGTCAAGTCACTAATAGGTGCAAGAGTCACTCCATTAGAGGTAATGTTTAAGTCCTTAAAACAAGTCTAAAACTTGATGATAAAGCCATCAGGTAATCTTCTACTATCCACAAAAAAGAAAATCCTAGACACAGTAGCAAAAATTAATTGGCCAACTATTTTCTATTTTATAGACAAAAAATATGATCAACTTATAATGATCTTTTATCGTCATTATAATGAGCTTTTAACATAACGTAGTTAAAAGAAAATAACTTTTGACCCATTAAAAAAAACCACCATTTCTATTATGACTAGAGTATTTAAAAGAAGAATTTTATTTTTGAAAATGTAGGAGTTATAGAACTGTGTTATTTAACTTCAACAAATAGGGAAGTTCTATACTCCATTTAGTGAATGTTGAATGTACTCTACCAAGAATGAAATGGAGAGTTACCCAACAGAATGAAAAGCAATCTTGACTAGTGATAAACATGAGTACATTACCTATATATAGAACTAAGATTCTAATTCTAAAGATGGAGGGGGAAACTGTCCCCAAGCGGAGTCGTAAGAAAAATCTATTGGAAAATTTATTTGGAATACCACGTAGATCTTAGGGGTACCTATTTGGGTAATCAAATATGTTATTAAGAGATAAACATATTATCTCAAAAGATAAACATATTATCATATAATGGTTTCAATTACTTAATAAGGACTCTTAAGGCTAATGGGTCTTTAATATACCATAAAATTTTCCCCTAAACTACATGGAGAAGTAGGAAAAGATTTATTTTGTTACAAGGTTTGCAGTTTCCTATAAGAGCAAGCCCCTATAGTTAATTACATCTTAGGAATGAGGGATCTCTTCCTAAGAATAGTCTCGATTAAGAAATAGATTTTAATTTCTATGGATTTCAAAGCTTGTCTTAAAAAGGATGATAATTTAGAAATTCAATAGGGAATGCTTTAAAAGGGAAAAGAGTTCTTTTTAAAACCAATTATCATTAAGTAGGAAATATCTATGGATATTGGGATGCTCACTAGGCATTTCAACTAATCTATCATTGGGCTTTACAATTTTGAGATTGAATTTAGTAAGGTTTGAATTAACATTTTATTAGAAATCTAAGACTTAGATTCTAGCAGTACATGACTATAGAAATGTCTCAAAGTTGAAGACTTACTTTAAAAGGATGCTTCATAAACTAAGTCTGCAAATGCTCCTTACATAAGTTAGAAATTTGACCTAATGTAAATTTTCAAAAAATTATCTTCTCTTTTCTTACCATAGGAAACATAAACTTATCCCTGACTCTTCTGGATTTATAACCCTCCTAGAAGGGTTATCAGCTAACACCACCTAAGTGATTTTATAAAAAATATGAGTATGATATTATATATGCAAGATAGTTAGGTTATTGTATTTAGGAAGGAAGCTAAGAGCCTAACTTACCCTAAGATAATATTTGGCATGTCATGTACCTAACTAATATAATAAATTCTTTTTTTATTGTATTGACTCACAATTTATTTTAAGGCTAGGGAATGCAATTCATGTCTACAATGATATGTAGTTAGAAGCAGTCGAGGGCCAAATTAGAAAAAGAAGGCACACTTCCCCCAAGAAGGGTGATTATCCCCCTTATCTGCAATGGGTGAATAACCCAACTTAAGGAGAACAATAATATGCTATCATGTTTTGAAGAAGCTAATCTTTTCTAGTTTAATTTTAAGTTGCTGTTAAAGCTTTAATTTATGTGAGATTATGGATTTTTACTTTTATGTTTAATTTATTTAAATTTAGGTGGGGGTAAAAAAAATATAGTTTTTATAGAAGCCGAACATTCGAGGCATTTCATTACAAAAACACATTATGGAAAGAAACCTAGAAAAGTAGGTTATTTTCATTACGCACCTAAAATAAATTAAATCAATTTATTTAAAATAAGACAATTTAGTTGGGTACTGCTGTACACCTTAGAAGAAAGAGAAAATTGGGCATTAGAGTTCTTCCTTTATATAGCCCAGCCTAGAACTAAAAGTTTGATCTATGGGGGGTCATCTTCCAAGACCGTCACCTTCTTTAAGGACCTCCACAAGGTTCATAGGGGACCATGAGATCATGCACAAGTATGGTCAACACCTAATTTTTCTAGACCCCATAAATCCTAACTTAATTCAAGGTTCAAATTATATTTAAATTCTAAAACTAAAATTCTTAAACCCTATAAAACAAGCATTAGGAAATACACATAGCACATCAACAGTTATAACACAAACATAGAGGCTTAGAATAAGTTGTTGCCAAGCTCACACATCCTATTGGACTACGGTCAAGGGCTTAAATAACACCTGAAAGAAATTATCAACTTATTCATAATTTTATTATGGCAGTCAAAAAATAGTGTTAGCCTAAAAAAGAATGTCCTATCCTCCATACTAGCGGGCAAACAATCCTAACTATCCAGTCTAAAATAATACACCACAAAAAAGAAGAACATTTCATATCACAAAATATTACAAATCATTGGCCTAACATAAATCAAAGGTTGGTGGCATAACAATATAGTGTGTGGGGAAATGGGCTTGCGTGGCATAACTTTACAAGGTCTTTTTTTAGATTCAAAGTTTGGTTTAATTTGATTTGAGATTTGATCTTTCAAATTTCATAATTTTACTTCATAGGTATGTGTCACAATTAAACCAAAAGTTTTAGGTATCAATACCTCCTTCGGACCAGTAGCCTTTGACTTCAGGTGTCCACACTATATACATTAGTTTTTCATTGGGTGGCTTCAATTTAAGTGATTTAATTGATCTACAAGTTTACTTCTATTTTTTTAATTCTAGTTTATGTTAAAGTGGAATTTAAATTTTCAAGAATGAAGAATAAAATAAATTCCACTTTGGGTGGAATCCATCATATGCATCATCCTAAATCCTAATATAATAAGATTTTCATTCATTAAGTTGTCGAGTAATTCAATATACCATTCAAATACCATATTGGTAAGATTGTTAACAAATTAAAATAGCAGTAAGGCATCATTCCCTCTAATATTTTTCCATGTGGCTTTAAACTGAGCTAAGTGCTGCCATGGATTTTCTATGCCTAAAAAAGTAATGAATTTTGGCACAACCTACCCTTTAGAATACTGTGCTTGATCATATTCAGCTGGGTATGGTTGGCTTTTCCCAACTAGCTATTCAACAGCTTATGAAGTGATGACTGCTTTGACTTGCTGGCTGATGAGATCTTCAACTTGAGACTTGGTGATAACGTCATCCTCTTGATGGACATTTAATGTAACTTCCACTGGGATTTCTTGCCTTTATGTTGAAGTTATTGGCAAGTTGGTCATAGCATTTTGCATGCTCCTAGTTTCAACTATTGGGTTGCTTATCTCTAGAAAATTTCTCAGAGGCATTTTCTATGTTGTAGTTGCTATAAGGTTAAGTTAACCAAACAACTCTTTCATCTACTAACACATTTCATTGAAGTGATTGTTGAGATAGCTAATTACTTGGTCTCTTCTTTGGAGCTAAAAACCCATTTATCATTTAAACCTTGTTACCACATTTGTTAACTCTTCAGTTACCTTAACTTCTACTTGAGCTTCACCTTTAAGTTTATTGATGGCTTGGGTTCTCTTGATGTTCTTCTTTATTTGGTTGTTCGAGTGCCACATTTCTATTTTGTAAATGTATATCAACCATGCAAACAACATTGACTTCCATGTAATCTATATCTTCATCATTATAGAAGTTCGTAATCAATTGCTCTTCATTGATTAGGAAATCATCATCTTCTTAAAAGAGTTGATTATCAACCTCATCATCTATTGTTTGACTTTTTTCAAATTGATGTTTTCAATTGTTGATAGGAGATTTAGATCCATTATCATGTAGTGGGGCTAGCTCATATTGAATTGTCTCATCGTTGGCAATTTAGGATTCTTTAGGTACTAACATCAATCAGGACCATCCACTAATGGTTCTCTGGGAATGTATCCTAGATGTCACACCCTAGTGTTCACTGAATGAATTATATTACTTTTATGTAGTGGTTGTTTAGACCTTCCAACAACTGGCCACTTAGTGTCTTTGTATCTAAGGGCTCATTGTTGGTGTTCACTAAATATTATACCCTTTGGCCTTTAGTTTTGCTCTAGGCGGGCACAATATTTTTCAATATTCTTAGCTCTCTTAGAGTAGGAATTTTCAAGTTGGCCACCTAACTAACCAATTTCCTTATTCTTCTTTGAAGTTTTTCATTTTTAACAGCCTTCAAAACCTTGTAAATTTTGAAGGAGAAGAACTCCTCCATTCATGGTTGATTCTATGGACTGGGATGTGTATGTTATTCTAAAATGACTTCTTTATATCTCTTCTAGAGCTATTTCTCTTGATCCATCAGAGCAGATTGAAGTCATTATTAGTGGGTATGTTTGCTTTTACCAATGGATCATATTGTTATTCAGAATTAACATGCAATCTTGTATTTCTACAATTAGCATTGTATTTTCTTCAAGTTCTCCTAGACATTTTAGTGCCCAAGGAAGATGTTTCATGGTAATTATTTCCTAGAGTAAAAGAGGCATCTTGTGGGATATTAGGCTCCCCTGATGCACCATGGATTGATGATGATGGACTTCATTTTAGGCTTAACAGTCACCTTATCCTTAGTCGGGGTAGTCAGCATTGCCTTTGATAGCTTATCAAAATGGAACCCTTCCTGGAGGTTTAGTTATAGGTCTAGCAGTTAGGAACTGGACAATCGTGGAAATTATTTTGAACTAAAGATTAGCTCTAATAAAACCAGCATTAATTATGGCCTGAGGGAATCTAATAATGGATCCATCACCTAGCTTGATTGTCATCATGTTTGTAATATTGGCAATTGGAGGTTTTGAACCTAGTCATAAATCTTATAATTTTAAAAGATTATAAGTCGATATTTAAGTCTACGATGACAACATATATTTTAATTTTCCTAGCCAGAGATGGAGAGAGAAGTAATGCCCAACATAGTTGCCAAAAATCTGATGGCTAAAAAAAATACCTTTGAGGATGCTCTCTTCCATCTTTATTAAGATGAGTAGGAGTAAATTTTTTTATGAGATAGATTGATATATATTCAATTAGATTTCCCCTAACATTATGTTAGGGTTTATTTAGATCCATGTTTTACTTCTTATGAATGGAAGCTTTCATAGTTAATTACCCATCTTACCATAGTAAGAGAGTACTCTCAATTAAGGTTGAAAATTACCATATCTTTCTGATATGAATTGATGTTTAGTGGTTCATGTGGTATGGCATAGATGACTATCTAAAAAAAAAAATAAGAGAATAGTTTTGATCAAGACCCCATGCCTCCGTCATCCTGGAGCTATAATATTCTAGTCTACCAACATTAGAAGGCTAGTCATAATGTCTAGGATGTCTGATTAGCAACCATTGGTTGCCTCACCTCAGGTATCCCCAGTAGACCATAGGTTTAATGTAATGGTGTTCACATGGTGAACATAAGTGTTGAACTTACATCGATTAGAAAGTTATTATATTGGGCTTACATCCCTTAGAATGCCAGATTTATAAGGGTTTGGAAGCATAAGTCAGACTTACATCAATTAGAAAGCCATTAGGGTGCTCACATGATGAAACCATGGGTTAGAATTACATCCATTTAGAATGCCAAATTTATAGAGGTTGTTAGCATGGAAAATGGATAGATTAGACTTACATCCCTTTGGAATGCCATTAGGGTCATTCACATGGAAAATGTATAAATTGGAATTACATCCCTTAGAATGCTAATTTTAGGGTTGTTTGCTTGGCAAGCAGATAAATTGGACTTACATCCTCTTGAAATGTCATTAAAGTGTCATGCTTGCATTTCAAGTATGTGTTAGACTTACATTGATTAGAAAGCCATTAGGGTGTTTGCATGATGAACACATGGGTTAGAATTACATCCCTTTGGAATGCCATTAGGGTCATTTGCATGACAAACATATAGATTGGACTTACATCATTTGGAATGCCAATTAAGGTGTTTGAATGATGAAGATATAGATTGTGCTTACATATCTTTGGAATGTCAGGATTATGTGTTCACATGGTGAAACAATTATAAGTTGTTCGCATGGTAAACATAAATTAGTTGATTTTGGGGGATGGTTCTTTGATGCTAAAACTATGGCATCTAGCGCTATGAAGTGGAGCTCATTAGTGTTATAGATCATGGAACCTAGGCATTATTAGGATGGCACCTCGATTTTGTGAAGTTAGCACCATGGTGCTATAAGGTCCATAAAGGACATTTGAGAGTAGGTTGATAGATTGAATAGTGCCTTAGAGTTATGTAATATCATAGTGATAGTCAAAAGATCATTTAAATAAGTTGACAGGCTATCAAAAACATTTAACAGATAGGAAAAACTTTTGCCTAGCACTGTAGCATAACATAAGAGTGCCGTGGCACAACATCAATTTTTGTTGCACTTTTCATTTCGAGTCAGTTATGAAATTAATGATAAGAAATGGTAATAAATGCTCTTTTTTATCGATACAATAACCATTTTGACCAGCTAGCCAGTGACTAGGCACTGCATGTGAATATTGAATATTGTAGTGCTGGTTCCTTATTTTAGAACATGAGAAGTAAATGCCTTGCTGTTGCTAATGTAATGCCATAGCGTAGATTCTTTGTTCTAGAACTTGAGAGGATAGTGCCTTAGCACTGCTTCTATAGTGTTGCAATGTCTGGCCTGGTTTATAAATTGATCGCTTGTGCTGTAAAGATTTTATTCTGCTATCTCCTTACTATAGGAATTTTAGAGTCATCTTTCCCTCAGCTTTTTCTCACACTTAAAAATAATCATGCCCCTCTAAGAGATTACTAGCAAGAGGAGGGTGACTTCAAGCGATGCTAATAGGTTTGTTAACTTGGAAGTGGAGGAGAGGTATCAATATGCTCTCATTCATAAGCACCTCATTCTGGAGAGAAGTTTCCACAATCCAAGTGGAGCATGGAGAGGATAATCATCGAATGAGGCTAGGAGAAGCTAGCCTATAAAAGCAGCTCCTACGTCATTCCTGTCGTGTGAGAGTTCTTCACCAATGCAAAGAAGCACCAAGACAATAGAGTTTTTATTTGGGTGAAATTAGTAAGTTTTGATAGTACCATCATTAATGCATATTATGATTTGAAAAATATAGTATATGATCAATATCTTTCTTTTTATAACAATCATCCTAATTTTGATGAAGTCCTTAGTTTTCCCATTGGTAAAAATGCCAATATTTAATAAAAATAGTTGGTGAAAAAGATTATCAACTTTCCTATCATTGACCAAATGATAGAGTCTAAGGCTTGGAACTATTTTATTTCTGCCAAGCTGATGCCGACTAGTAATATTAGTGAGTTAACTAAGAACAGGGTCATTTTGAATTTTTTTATTCAAAAAGGGCTTCATAAATCATATAGGGAAGATTATTTATAATTCTATTTGAAATATGCTTAGGGGCAATACTACTGTATGATATGGTTATCTTTTTTCTAATTATGGTTTCTATACTACTATGGGTGCGTTAAGGGAGCCTAATAAAAAAGTTATTTAAAAGGCTCCTCTAATGAAGAGGAAAATTATGGGATTTGGTTTGAAGTTTGAGGTGGGAATAGTTCACATGCTTCACGTGCCCCACAACCTCGATCCAAATCTTCCAAAACCTTAAATGAAAAACACTAAGAAATTGGAGAAGATGTCTCAAACTTATGAAAAAAAGTTGGTGAGAGTAGTCGTAAGCAAGAGGCCTTAGAAAAGAAATTTAACTATCATATGGATCAACAACAGAAATAGTTTCTTACATGGCTCAGTTTAACTCAACATTAGTTCATATAATTAAAAATTATTGATTTGCGGGTCTAGGCTAGGCCTATTTTTCTACGACACCTTAGTATCTGCCTCACATGAGCACCCCCACTGCAATCAAAAAAAGAAGAAGAAGAGGGTGAGGTTCATGAATATGATTACTAGTTTCCCCTTTTCTTTTATTATGTAATTTTCTCTTTCTTTTTCTACAACTATGTAATCATTTTTTATTTTTAATAAATATATTTTTATTTTTCTTTTATGCATTTTTGTGCATATGTCTATCTATTTATTATTTGAAAGCTCCAAGATCTAAAATGATGGAAATTTTCTAATTTAAAATGATATCACAGTCATAGCGCTTCGGTGTTGAGAATGCTGTGCATAAGTGCTGCTAGCCTGTAGGGCATAAGCTTAAAACCCAAGAGTCTAGCACAATGGTGCCCTATATGTAGTGTTGCGGTGCTTGATATGCGACACTATTAAGATAGAAATTTCTTGTCATTTTAT
Source organism: Cymbidium sinense (assembly GCA_021442155.1). NCBI lineage: Eukaryota > Viridiplantae > Streptophyta > Magnoliopsida > Asparagales > Orchidaceae > Cymbidium > Cymbidium sinense. Next base: position 37,130,389 of record CM038223.1, read on the forward strand.
TTGAAGAGTCTGCACTACAACGCTCGATATGCAGCACTGTGGTGGTGGGTAAATAATGCTTAGACTTTGAATTTATCAATTTAAGGATTCCAAGTGTTCAAAATCATGAAATTAATCCAACATTGCAGCACTATAAGAAGACCCGAAGGCTCAATGCCTTGGTGTTGGACCCACAACACCTAAGTGCTATTTCATCAGTGCCTAAAATTTAGTAGTTTTGGAAAATTTTGAAATTTTGATAGCATAACGTCTTAGCAGTAGTAGATTTTATGAATTATTTTTGTATAGTAACACCTTTATCCCTTATTCCGATTCCAAGATCAATGGAGGGAGGATTTCATTTTACACCAGAATCAAGTTTGATAGTGGAAGATGTATCTTCCTGGTGCTGAAAAATGGTGCTTAAATGCTGGTTTAAAGATATGGGGCCTAAAAGCTTTGTAGTGTAATGCTGAAATATAATGCCATGACACTGCAAGAATTATTCCTAAACTCAAGCACTTAGTGTTGCAACACCAATTACTAGCACCTCGGCATTATAGGATGGAGCCCTAAATTTCTGGCACCTTAGCACCAAATTCAGTGCCTCGACCTTAGGCCTTGGTGTCACGGCGCTACAGGGCGGGAACTCCATTTCTTACCTAGATTCTTACAGGGTTTGATAATTTTTTTTGTGAAAATTCAATGGCATAACATCTTAGTAGTGCTTGATTTTTACTTATTTAGTGCAAACACACTCTTCTCTATTATTTTGGATCCACGATTGATGGAGGGAGGGCTTTTCTTCTCACGGTGGAACCAAGTTCAATGGTGGAGATCTTCAGATTTTAAGATTGTGTAATTTTGGGTCTAGGGGCATTCTTTTTTTTACATTGATTCCAAGATTGATGTTGATAATTCTTTTTACTTTTCATCAGATCCAAGATCAATGGTGGAAATCTTGTTAAATTTAATTTTCAAAAGGAAAATTGTGTAAAGAAAGTATTTTTAGAAGTTTTACTTGGAATCGATGAGAGTAAACCTCAATCTTGTCTCTTACATGAGGAGATCACTCTCATAGTAGTGAAAAGCACACTATTAATAGTACAGATGACTGAGAGTAGGAATGGTGTCATTGGACTAGAGTGAGAGTGAGGAAGAAGAGAGAGAGAGGGGCAGTTCTACCCTTTTTATATTAGATTTTTTACTATGGGGGCAATTTTTCGCTCCATAAATGCTCTCACCCCCATACTCACCTAGGAAATTATTTAATGTTGGGGCAAGAATAGTAGTTTTCTTAATTTTAAAATAAAGGTCATGGTGATAGTGCTTCGGTGCTAGCATCATAGTGTTGCGGCGTTGTCATCATAGTGTTGTACATCATCATAGCCGCATCATCAGTGACATTGTATCAATCCATTGGTAGGCGATTTGAGCTTCTATATTCTATAAGGTGATGACTTTGGCTAGGTGCTGCAATTGCAGGACCACGGTGCCCCAAGCCGGAATGTTTAATTTATTACATATAGATTTTTTTAGATGCAAAAAACTCTTAGAAAAATTTTCAAACATTTAATCATAATTATTTTGAAAAAGTACACTATATGACATTTTATTAATTAAATAATTTAATCAATTGGGTTAGAAAAAGAAAAAAATCTATAAATAATAATCAATAACTCAAAAAATTATGAATGAACTTTTGATAGATTCATTTAGGTGATAATTAGTGTGAGATCAAAATCTCCAATTGGTTTGAAGTATTTTGAGTGTAATTGACTAATTACAGATATCTTAATTAGTATAATTAATCACTTTTTATAAACATGAATGACTTGAGAATTTTGTTGCTTATTTTTTACTATCTTTGTCCATGTTTAGATGTTTTCTTATAATTTTTGTGCTTATAGATTATAATTGGGCTATCAATTTGATTAAATAATTATGAAATTTAATTAATTTATAAAAATCATTATTTCACTTCCCAAATCTAATAGATAACTAGAGGTTGTGTGAGAGAAGATTCCATCATTTAATCTCCCCTCAATAAGTCTAATTAAGTATAATTAACATGTATTAAAGAAGTAATGTTCATTAAGCTTAAATGAGATTATATTAATGTGAGAAGTCTTAAGGCTAAATGGCCTAACTAGGTTACTTTATGATATTTATTTGATACCCTCCCTTCACCCATAAATATATGGCTCACACTTATATTAAAAAATAAAAGATCACTCTAACTTATATTTGAAATTAAATATTCTAAGTGTATGATGTATAAATGATATGATCACCATTAAACCAAGAAATAATATTCTTATTATCTAAGTTAGATTTAGAGTAAATTAGAACAAATGAAACCCCAATGCTTTATTCATGTGTAATATATACTCCTTAAAGATATATATTCTAGACACTCAGGGGCACAAGGCTACTAGTTTGAACTTTATATCATAAAGATACAAAAAATTTTTTTAAAATTTTTTATTCATGTCCTCATAAAGGAAATATGTGTTACCTTAAAAAATGAATAAATTATTAAAAAGATAAGATAGATGTATGATTACTTAAAAACTTACATGCATATAATCAATTTAAAATGAAATATTAAAATAATGAAGTGGATATATAAACTTATAAATTATCAAAATTAAAAAAAAACATATAGTTATTTTAAAATGAATCATCAAAATTATTAATTGTTAAGATAATAAAAAATATAATTATTTAATAATGAATTACTAAATAATGAAATGAAATGAATAAATGTTTATTTATGGATAAATTATTAGAGTGATAGAGTGAATACATAATTATTTTGAAATAAAATGCTAAAATGATAGAGTAAATATATAATCACTTTAGAAAAAAAAATGAAAGATAAAATATTTAAAAAAAATGATAAAATGAATACTTCAAATAAGCATAAAAAATAAAATGATAAAGGGTTGAAGATTATCATTAAGTAAACCCTTATGCATATTAGTCTCAAAGTGTCTCTCATGAAGATAAAAGCTCATTTATGTTTAATTAAATATAAGGATTAATAAAATGTCATAATGCTTTATTTAAGAAGAACTAATGAAAAAAAAAAAATATATCATTATGTCTAACCTTAAGGTAGGGTAGTGAGAAGGAATAAGTATCATCTTAAGTAGCACTTATGAATTTTCATACTCTTTAAAATACTGATTCTAATTTAAACAAAATTGAACTTATAAATAAAATTATACTCTTTTAAATTACTAATCATTTGAATCAAAATCACACCTCTATTTAATTACTTGAATTTATTGTCTAAATCATGACTTGAACAATAAAGCCTACCTTTGCCTCACCACACCAACCTCTGCACACACCTTAGATTGATAGGTCACCAATCCTAGACTTAGGATAGGTTAGTGCTTGATCATGATGTATTGATTTTTTTTCATTTTATGGTGTAATATTTTTGGATTTTAGGATTGTTTGTGCACTAGTCTAAATCATAGGATATTATTTATTAGACTAATGATATTTTCTACATAAGGCTATTCTTAAGGAACCACTATAATAATAATAATAATAAATTAAATGATTTTTCTTGTAAATACTGCTTGCTCTTTTAGTATAGCCAATTAGGATAGGTGGACTTAGCATCTATGAGTGCTATGTCCAATTGTGTGATATGTAACTGGTTAGTGTATGATTATTATAGCTAACCTCTATTTTGCAAGATTTGTTAGGATTTCTTTTTAAATTTTATATATAATTTTGTAATCAAATAGGATTAGAGCCATGGGGTTTAGGATGTGTAGAGGCTAAAACACATATACTTAGGAGGTCCTATGACTCCTGAAAGATCCAATAGGGAGAGAAGTGAAGATGAAGCCCTAATGCCTTAACTTCATTTATGAAATTGTAGTATGGGTTATAAAATGGTTGAGCTTGATAACCCATTTTTTTCTCTTTCTTAAGTGTTTAGTGGAACTCAGTCACATCGATCTTTTATTATTCTTTTAATTAGATTTATTGATTGATGTTTTTACTTTGATTGCACATTAGAAATTACATGCTTTTTCTAGGTTTCTTATAATATAATGTTTTGATATATGGTCTAGATTTTATTAGGCCCGTAGGACTTTAAATTTTCTATCCAATTAAAATGAACAACTTTAATTTAACATAACTCATAGCCTCACAATAAAACTATAGGAATTAATCAATAAAATTGAGTTAGATGCCATAAGTCTATGATAAATGTGGATAATATCATGCATGCAAATTATTTTCTCTTCTTGAGCATATAGGATCTTCATTCATTACATTATAAGGGGAGTGTAGGACCGTTGACAATTACCTCTTGAGTGAAGAAGACCCTTCTCGCTAATTGGCCCATAACTAAATTTCATTATGCATGTATGCATATCTGTCCACCCAAGTCTAAGTCAAGTTGATGAGTCAAAAATGAAATTTTTTTTTATTACATTAGTCTATGTTATTCTTTCATATCAAACATGATCTTAGGTCTTAGGGAGTGAGTTTAGGATCTAAGACTTTTTCCTAAAAAATAATAACCTAGCTATGTTACATTCATGAGACTTGGTAGCATGGTTTTAACTTGTAGGAGGTATTAGCTGGTAGCCAATCCAGTTGTTGTAAGTCTAGAAGAGTTGGAATAAGTTCACTCTTTTTAGTGAAAGTGAACAAATATATCCCATTTTTCTTTTGGCAGAGTCAAGTCAAGCTCTTAGTTTGTGCTAGTACACCTTATATTTAGGAATAGAGGTAACTTATTTCTCCTCTTTATGTGTATAAATCTTCACCTCTCAAACATCTTCACAATTTTATGTTATTGGAATATAAGTCCTAGATTTCTAATGAAATATCAACTTAAACAATCAAGATATTCTATTTCAAAAATATAAAGCCTCATCATATAATAAATTAAAGTGCTTACTAGGCATTATAGTATCATGAGCACATCATACTTATCCTTTTTTAGATTCTTTTAAGCACTTTCTTAATTAAGCCTTCCTACTTAACTTTTGAAATTATTAAACCTTTGATATCAACCCTTAAAATCCATAAAGTCATTAACCAATCACATTAATTGATAGTTTTCTTAATAGATTCATATATCTTAAGATGTAATTGACTATGGGGGTACCCTTATAGGGAACTTAAGAACTTGGCTTAAAATAAACCATGATTTACCTTATCCATATAAAGTAGGAGAAAAATCTCTAGTACACGTAGGCCCGTCGGCCATACGAGTCCTTATTAGATGATTGATCCCACCATATAGTGATATTTCTATCTTTTGAGGTAGTACAATACTCCATGATGTCATACTCGATCATTTTAATAAGTACCCCTTAAGATCTATGTGGTGTCCCTCCCATCATAGTTTTAAACACCATAAAATTTATTTCAATTTTATAGCCTGATATATCTAACATTCTCATCAGAGACAATCATTATTTCAAAAAAATTCAATTGATTTATATGTAAATGATTATACCACTCTGTAATGTTCAATAAAAAAAAAAATCTTTAGTCTTTTGTAACAGTGTCCTAGTATGCGATGGGGCAAGCGGAGAAGGTAGGTTTCTCCTTTTGTTATAAGATTTACAATGAGCAGTGTGAGTCTTTTATTTGGAGATTCTAAATGTTTGCTTTCACTGAGATAAACATACAATCAACATATGGTTACTATATAATGCATTAAAGGTGACGACCTAACAAGAGGATCAATGCAGGGCAAGGATAGTGTAAGATTTGAACTGAAAGAGTCATATAATTAAAATTTACTTATTAAGGCTATTGCAAGTTTGAATTTGAGAGAATAAAGATATATTAATGCAACTTAAATAACTTGAATTCCCATCATAATTTATTAATGCATTTTTTAAAATGCGACTTAAATCATAATATACTTAAGGCAATAAGCTGATCTCAAATACTCAGTGATATTCAATTATACAAAGTAACATAATAGAGGACACATAATTGTGGAAACAAATATTTTATTCATTATAAAAAATTGCAATTATAATTACCTTAGATTAATAAGAATATATATATATATATATATATATATATATATATATATATATATATATATATATATATATATATATATATATATATATATATATATATATATATATATATATATATATATCATGATGAAGCTCTCTTCCGTCGCTCAGTTGCATTTACTCTCCCCCTAGGTTACTGTTTAACTAGATTTTGTTTCATAGAGGGACCTTCCTATGCTGGTGCACTCTCCTCCAATCTCCCCTTGGCTAAGGTTATCGACCCTTCTACAAAAATCATCTTCCCTCAGTCTATCATGAAAATTTTTACTCTGGAAGTGATTCAAGTTTTCAAAAGAAAATTGGTTGAAAGAATGGCAAGCCTGCATTACTTATCTCTGATTCTGAAATTGCACATCCTGCTGAACCCCTCAAGTTCACTTTGGTTGGCAAGTTTACTTATAGGAACCCCATGATGGACATCATTAGAAAGCATTTTGATGATCTAAAGCTGTTGGGTGAATGGAACATTGTGCATTTGGATAGTAAGCATATTGCAATCCGGATAGGCAAGGAAGAAGATTATGCTTGATTATTTACCAAAAACTTTTTCATATAGAAAACATCATAATGAAAATATTGAAACAGACACCTTCATTTGATTATAGTGTTGATCCACCTATGGTTCCCATTTGGTTAAAGTTTCCAAGTTTGAAATTGTATTTATTTAATAAACAAGTATTGTATTCCCTTGCTTACCCATTTGGAAAACCACTCAAATTGGACTTGCCCACCTTCATCCTCTCTTGGCCATCTATTATAAGAATCCTTATTGAGATGGACATCATAACCCCTCACTTTGAACAAATATGGATTGGAACACCTACAAATTGATACTTGTAGCAAGTGCTCAATGAACAAAAGCCTTATTACTGCACTAAATGCAGAATGTTTGGCTAATCTTGAGCTAAGAACTAAACTACCAAGAACTACTAGAGAATTTGAACCTAGTCCAAATGTTGCCTCTCAGCTAGCCATTGTTACATTAAAACCATCCCCCCAAGTAAAACAAGATAGCCTAATCTTAATGATAGACCTACTAAAATCCTTTCTCCTAGAAATGTTGATTCTGATGCATAGATGAACCTGTGCCTTTTTAATCCCCCTCCTTCTACAAACTAGATTCCAAACAACTCACATAGGAAGAATTCTAGAAACTAGTTAGTGGATTCAAGAGAGCAGAACGTCCCTAAAATTGAATATGAAATTCAACAATTAGAACACACTTAACCTGAGGAACTCTTATCATTCCATGATTAATAGCATATAGACACTCAATAGCAGCTTACTAACACCATTCATGATCTCGAGGATGAGTGGTTGATTCAAAATCAAAGAGGAACATGCACAAGGTATATGAGAGCTTAAATAAATAAGCTTAAATGCTACCAATCACATTGTAGGTACTTCAACAGCTAGAATTCCTGCCAAGTAGAATGGTGAGATTTATAGGATGACTATAAGAGCCTCTAGGGGTTCTAAGTTTTCCAAACATGACTAGCATCCTCATCTAGAACATTAGTGGTATTTTTGATAAAGCATCCTCTAAGAGGATCTAGTGCCTCATCAGAAACCATGAACTCAACCTATTTGCTATCCTTGAACACCTTATTCACACAACTAGCTTTGAAAAGCTTCAAAGAAAATTCAAGAGATTTCAGATAAGGAAAAACTAGAATAATAAGAATTTTTATTTTGTAAACATTCATTTCATGTTGATCTCATTTTGGATGACCCCGAATTATTACATACTAGAATCACTTACAACAATTATTCCATCCTAGCCACCATATTCTATGTAGCTTCATTGGATCTAGAAGATTGCATTCATCCAATATCCATAACATTAATAGAACCTATTCTAGTTGGATAGTTGGTGGGGATTTCAATATGATCATTTGTGCCAATGAAAAGAAAGGAGGTAAAAAACCAAATGCTACTATTTTGAATGAATTTACTGAATACATTAAGGATGCTCAACTCTTTGATGCTGGCTTTATTGGAGCTACTTTTACTTGGAATAGAGGGTGAGTTTTGAAAGATTGGATATAATATTTCTTAACACTCATTGGTTTAACATCTTCCACAACACTACTATTCAGTACCTTAATAGATCTTGTTCTGACCATGCTCCTCTCCTCTTTACTATCCACCAGCTTCAAAACCAAAAAACTAGCCTTTTAGAATTAGAACATGTGGACAAAATAAGAGATGTTCACTTATTGTCTTCAGGATGCTTAGAAGTCTAATATTGCTGACCCTTGGATAAGGCTATGGAATCTCCATAAAAACTTGATAAATGCACTAAAACATTGGAATTGGAATGTGTTTGGTGATATTCACCAATTGGTGAGTAACCAAGATCTCAAAGTTCCTGATTTAAAATTGAAGCACATTGGGAACTCTTCACCCCTCACTAAAAATGATCTTCAAGAATCCAAAATTAAGTTAAAGCTTTTAATTACTATGGAGGAGGATATTCTAGCTCAAAAAGATGCCACTATAAATCTAAAGGAAGGAGATATAAATACAAGGTACTACCATGCTTGCATTAAACATAAAAAAGAAACCAAGGCTATAACCAAAATCAAATCAAATAAAAATTGGCTGATCACAAGGATGACATAGTCTGTGATGGTATAAACTACCTCAAAAGAATTTTTCAAGCATAGCAAGTGAATCTTGATTCCTTCAAGGAGGACCTCTTTAAGTCTCATAGCTTGGGGATCGATCTGCTTAATCTTACTCAACTTCATCTAAAAATTAAAATTTGGGATGTCTCAGCTCATTAAACAGGTCTAAAGTAGTAGGCCCTAATGGTTTTATTGCACACTTTTATCAATTCTATTGTAACTAGATTAAGGATGATATCATAGCTATCATTCAAGCCTTCTTCAATGGCAAGGACATCCACAAATTCTTCAGCTCTACTACTCTCACCCTCATTTCCAAGGATATTAATAAATTTTATTGGGATGGTTTTATTCTTATTAACTTATCAAATGTTATCAGTAAGATCATCAACAAAATCCTAACCATCAGAATTCAACCCATTCTTCCATTGCTCATCCTTCTAAATCAAACTGCTTATGTGAAAGGTAGAAATATTGCTAAAAATATCTTGTTGGCCCATGAGCTAGTCCTACACATTGATAAAAAATTGAAGGGAGGTGTTGGGGTGGGGGTGTTACAGGGTGGTGGAACATAATCATCAAACTTGACACCAGGAAGGCTTTTGGCACTATAAATTGGTCCTTTATCTTGGCCAATCTTTAAGCAAGAGGATTCTTCAATGATTTATGCTCTCTCATCCCAAGAGTGTTATCCAACAACCACTATTATCTTCTCATTAATGATGAATCACATGGGTTCTTTCAAGCCTTTAGAGGAATCAAACATTGTGACCCTCTCTCATCTAATATCTTCATCCTTGCCATTGACTAACTTTCCATAATGATTGAAGATGCACACTCTAAAAGGAATGTATTAAGATACCACAATAAAAGCAAAGCCAAGGTAAGACATCTTGAATTTGCATATAATTTTATTCTTTTTTGTAATGGATCTAAAAGTTCCATCAAATGCATCAAGAGAATCTTGGATAAATTTGAATCCATCTCTCGACTGACCTTCAACAATGCCAAATGCCTTTTTATTAAAGGAAAATTCTGTAGCTCTGAAAAAATTTAAATCAAAGATACTATAGGTTTCACTCCTCAACTTCCTCTTCAATGTCTTGGAGTCCAAATCTTCAAAGGTAAATCCAAGGCTTGCTATTTTTATGGGATGATCAACAAAATTAAGAATAAAGTATCCTCTTGGAATAATTCCTTTTTTATCTACTAGTGGTAGAATCTCACTGCTTCAAAGCATTCTTGGTTTTATTTCACTTTTCATATTATAAACCATAAGTATTCCAACCATTGTACAAAAGAAAATTGAAAGAATTTTCAATAGGTTTCTGTAGAGTGGTCACAAAAGGTCGGTTCATTGGCTTAGCTGGAAGAAAATCTATAAGCCAAAATCTGATGATGGTCTGAGGTTTAGATCCATTTCTAAAACCTTCACTATCAACCAAATAAATCTATGGATTAAGCTTAGGAAAAATGATTCTCTTTGAACCAATTACCTTCACAATAAATACTATAAAAATAGATCCTTCCATGGTGCCACCAAAGCAGTTGGACACCAATCACTGGAAACTCTTGTTAAAGCATGAAGATGTTGACGAGGACCAAAATTTTTGGTATCTGGAAGCAGGGTATTTTAGCTTTGTCTATGACCAATTGCTTCCATCTGGTATTATATCTAAACATTTTTCTTTCCCCATCTCTCACTCTCATATCGTCTCAGAGTTTTGGGAGGAACACAAGTGGAACTTACCTAAGCTAAAGAGCCATCTCATTGATGGTATTATCAAATGAAATTAGTAGGATCCCAACCTGCGTTGATGAACTTGATGTGCTCTTTATAAAATTCCACAAGGGAACTTCTTCCATCTCTAAAAGTTTATTAACTTGCATGAGACCACCCCAAATAGATTCAATAAAATTGCCTACTTTTGGAGTCCTACCATAAAACTAAGCATTTCTTTCCTTTGCTGGAGAGCATGCATTCCCTCCTTCCTACAAATGATATATTGAAGCTAAAAGGTTTAAGATTGGCATCCATCTATTGTCTATGCAAACTTGAAGAAGAGAGCATTCAACATTTGTTCATTACCTTCAAAACTAGTTACTCAATATGGATGAATCTCCAAGCCACATATAAGATTGTACCTTTTTATTATGAAGCACTAAAGAACTCTTTAAAACATTGGAAAAACTTTTAGAAGCACAAATCTGATTCAACGCATGTATTTCCTCTCATTATTTTCTTTTTTTGGATGGCTAGAAACACAATTAAACATGAAGGCAAGGATCTCAACCCAAAGTTGATTTTATCTCACATTGAAAGCCATATATCCAAAATATTTGAAACTCAACTTCTCTATAATTCTCCCATTAATGCTTCTAAGGTTACTATCATACATTGGAAAAAGCATGAGTAGGGATCCATCAAGATCAACATTGATGGGAGTTTCACATCTCCAACAGTGGTTGGAATTGGTGAAACTTTCAAGGATTGTCAAGGAAACTGCATTTATAACTTATACTCTCCAACATTAGCTGATAATGCCATTTATGCTGAAACCCAGGCTTGCCTCACTACTCTCAAAAATACTACTGCCATGCACATTACTAATTTATGGATAGAAACTGACTCCATAAACATTTGTAAATACGCTATTAAGGAATTTCTTCCTCCTTGTTATCTTACTTATATTATTAGATAGATTCACCTTTTGAAATAGCCCAATAAATTTACAAATCAATCATATTAAAAGAGAAGGCAACAAACCTGCAAATTACTTAACTAAATTGGGGGCATCTCTAGAAGAGCCTCTCTTCTCATCAACTCCATTCAACATCATTGCAAATGCTCTTCATGGAGACCTCCTTGATTTGCCTTACATTAGAAGTTTCCAATTATTATTTTCCCACCTTTTGGTTTTGTAACTCTTATCATGTATAATGGAATTTCTTTGCTTCAAGAAAAAATGATTTAATCTTCAAATATATATATATATATATATATATATATATATATATATATATATATATATATATATATATATATATATATATTACATTAGAATTCCCTTCCTCCTCATCCCCTTCTTCAGAACTCAGTTTGCCAATCATATCCTTAAATGTATTAAAGTCTAATCCAACTTGAAGAAGTTTACCTTTTTAAACAAGATGTATTAAGCAGTACTCATGTTTTCCTCTAAATTTTTCCTCAAGTATGTACTTGTATGTTGAGGTTTCTATAATATTTTGTAAGAAATACATTTAGAATCTTCATTGCCAGCATCTTTTCACTGACTCTTTAAAGCTCACCCATCTATGAGAAATTTCTCTTCTCTAAAGTATCAACCTTTAAATGAAGAGTTTCAGCCATGCTTGAACTTAAAAGTAAGTGTTGTCTTCAAGTCAGTTATTTTCTTATCATACAGCTCCATATCACCCTTCTACTGATCAATAATTTCTTGAACAACAAGAATTTTTCCTTCAATCTAATTGAAGCACTTCATAAGATTGTTCTTCTATTGCTTGATCTTTTTAACATAACAATGTTTAACATATGTTAATTTCAAAATTTCTTTCTTATTATTCTTGATTATCACTGTAAGTCTAACAACTTCATTTATTTATCTTTAATGAAAGGGAAACTTGATATGTGCTCTACCAAGCATGCCTTGACTTAGAATGAGTGACATGTGGTAGTTATTTAGGTCAATCTCACTTTAAGCTTTAGCATAAAGCTAAAAGTAGATAGTTAGACCTAGTTCAAAGGCATGAGGATATGAGGTGATGTTCAAATCATGCTCATTTAATGATTAATCATTTATGTATACTTCTTTATTTAAGTAAAACTTAAAAATCTTTATATTTTTAGAGGTAGACAACTAAATTTTAGTGGGAAACTTCTCGACATTATCTACTTCTAAAATAGGAGGAACCTTAGGCATGGTTGTAGATTTTATTCTTTTTATTGGAGGTCAGCACCTTCAGATGACTCGTAATTGTCTTGCCTTTATTATCTCAAGGCTCCAACTCTTGCCTACTTGTTTGGTTTGAAAGAAGAGGTATCACCCTCTTTATTCTTGTTACTTCTCTACTCTCCTTAATTTTTAACAGAACTTCAGTGTTAGTTATTGAAAATAGAAAAAGGAATTCACCCTTGCCGAGGAGGATCTTCTCGAGGATTTCTCTCCTATAATTTTTTTCCCTAGAAGATGAATTACAAACATTTTATTTGAAATTTAAAATTAAATTACAACAAAATAAAAAGATTTCAAAAAAATTTACTATGGGATTTATAGTAGTAGAGCAAATTGGTCTTCCAAAGGAGTAAGGAAATCTCTTTACTCTTTGAGCTTCCTTAGTAAGCTTTTTCTCTATTACAAAGTCAAATCCTCTTTCTCTTATTAACAATGGTTGAATGTTTAGAGAATTGTTTAATGAGTTTTTTCTTTAATTATTATTAAAACTTATTTCTGTAAGGCAAGTTATAAAAAATTAAGATATATGAAGAGTAGAATTTTAGCAAAGCAGATGAATTGAGAATACTAATAGTTTAAGTTTCAACTCATGAAGCTTCATTTTAATCTTTCCCCATCTCCAGACACTCTCTAAATATGTAATGGCTCCAAAATCTAGAGGGGTAGGACCATTAGCATCATTGATTTTAGCTATGAAAAAAGAATAGGTTAATTAGTACTCAAGGAACTTGGAATTTATAATAAATATAATTAAAATATTTTGATATGAAGTAGCGAGTTCACATATTAGTTAGCAACTTCCTAATGAAGTCATTTTTCATAAGCTCCTCAACTTTCAGGCTTGTTTTCTTAAAATGGAGAGCCTCACTTCCTTAATTGGGGTGAGCATGTGGAGAGACACTATGTCACCCAGGAATAGCTATAGCATGGTCCACACTTGCCATTGACCTTAGTAACTCACATATAAAATTGGTTTTTCCATTTTTGACTTTATTCTCCAAGCCCCACTATATGAATCCCCATGATATAGAATATAATTAGTCCATTACAATATGCATTAATAGTTAACAAGTGTTTAAAGAGGCTCAATAACTAGTAAATATTATTTTGGAGCATGTAAAGGATTATTGAAATCAAGCTTGCAAATAAGTTTAGCATTACTTACACTAGAATTACCTCATAAAAATTGAAGACATCTACATGTTTGGTGTTTAGTGAAAGATAGAGAACTAGTTAAAATGTGTCCTTGTAATACCAAATGTCATCATAATATAGATTATTCAACTTCTCACTCACCTTTGTCAAGTGGAACTCTATGCTATTATCAAACACATATTTTGCTTAGATGTAGTCCAAGTTATGTGTTCATGCTAATAAAAAAAAAATCTTTACCTTGCTGTAATTGTTGAATGTAGAAGCCATTTTTTCTTAAGGGGAAAGTTGAAGAAAAGAAGAATAAAATACTCACAATTTTGGAAGAATAGGAAGGTTAAGTCATAAAAAACTCTAAAGTACTTAGAGATAATGAAAGTGATAAGTGTTAAATTTATGAAAATTTCATGAGATTATACTACTTCTATCATGTGTTATTCTATTAAAATGTTTTTATTTTATGAAATTTCTATGTTGTAATAAGGAAATTATAAAAAAAATGAAGAAAGAAGAAATTTTGGCCTAACACCTAGGCTTTATAAACGCAATGTTGCGATGCTATAATTGGCCTAAATTAGGCATTTTACAATAAAAGGTAGTACTTAGGCGATATTAGCAGCATCACTGTACAATATTAGACTCATTTTAGGGCAGTTTTACAACAAACTCAACACCTAGACACTGTACTAGAAGAAAAATATGAGGAAAAAATAGCAAGCATAGCACTACAATGTCGGATCAGCATCATTGCAATGCCACTTATTGCACCATAGTGCTACATCAACAATGCCATAGCGCTATGGACCTATAGAGTAGTTTTGTGATGTTTCAATGATAGTTTTGAGCAATTTTTGAAGCAATTATAGTGGAGTTCTAGAAAACTGACTAGGGCTATATCTAGGCTATAAATAGGGTTCATATCTAAGGCAAAAATGATCTTTTTTTTAGAATTTTTTTTCTTTTTTCTTGGAAAGAGGGTGTGTCAGAGTGTGTGTGTTCTTGTGAAACACTTGGAGAGTGATACTCCAATTGCTTTAAGAGTGTGTAAAGGTAGTGTGAAAGAGCATTTTCTTAAGTAAGAGGTAGAGGAGGACATCAACAACCAAGGACTTTTAGCGATGGATGCTAGATATTTCCATGAGGAAGCAAGAGAGGATTGCAAACAGTAGAGTTAGAGTGTGCCCTTTTCTTTCTTCTTTGGTTATCCTACATCCTATTTTACTATGTTTAATATGATTTCCATCTTTCTCTCTATTGTGAGGCACTAATCTATAAAGTGCTCTGAATATATAAGAACTTTTGAGATATTTGTATTCTATAAAACGTTGTTTGTATACTAATATAAGAAAAATAGTTGTGCTTTCAATGATAATGTGATTTACCTTTTTTTATGCTTCATTTACTTGTAATCTAGCCAATTATAATATTAAAAGTAAATGTGATCTAGAGATATCGATGGAACCATAAAAGAGCAAGTAGGGAAAAAGAAAACAAATATACTAAATAATCAATAATGTGTTAGATAGGTTGGGGTAACTACATAGACGTTAAATTTATGTGTTGACCTCATTTTTGGATAAGGTTAACAACATCTCCAATCCTAATAATTAAGACACCTAATCTTAGATTAGAAGCCTCTTGATTAAGCACTTAGGACACTACTATACTTTGTGACCTTGTGAATTCTTCTAGAATTTGACCTAACCAAATAGAATTAGTTAAACACAAACAAAACTCAAATTTAAATAAATAATCAAATCAAACACATTTTAATTAAAATCCAAAATTCAATTGAGCTTAGATTAAGTAATTAGGCTGATCAACCAAATTAAACTACGTAAGCTCTAAATTAGCTAAGCCTAAAGAAATTTGAATAAAATCAAAATAAACTGAAATCAAATAAAAAAACATAGAATTAATCTATGAACAAAAATGGACCAAGAAATAAATCTAAAAGAGATTCAAGATGGTCAATAGTGTCATTTGACCCAAAATTGACCTATGTGGATCCCACTAGGTCAAAACATAAACCCATCAAATTCAACCAAAATTAGGACATTTTAAGGACTTATAGTGATAAAATGAATATGTTTAAAGATGAATCTAAATAAATCTAAAATCGATAAGGCCTCGAATGGGCTAATTCGATCACTTGATCTAAATAAACTAAAAAGAACCATACTAAAACTAAAATCCAAAGTAAATTAAAATTATTCCAAATAAAATACCCAAAATCATTTAAAATTAATATTAAATAATTCAATCAATCATTGGGTTTAATTTGACAAATTTGGTCATTTGACCCAAATAAGTCCAACTTAACCCATTAAGCCTATCTGGGTCAAATGGGTCAAAATTAAAATCAACTTCAAACTAAATGAAATTAATTGCTCCAGATCATTCCATGCATATGATTAAACATGATTATAGTTTAAACATATCTTAATTATAGCAAAATGGGTCATTTGACTCAATTGAACTCAATTTAACCCATTTAAAATGGGTCAAATTAAGGCAAAATCATAATCAATCCCAAATCAAATGAAATTAATCAATTGGGAAACATCATAAATGTTAAGCAAAGAAAATTGAACCTAAATCTAGACCCTAAAGTAGTTATTTAAGCTAGGAGATTCTACTTGGCCTACTTAGGCCAAAGTGGTCAATGCTTGGCTAAACCACATCAAATTCAAATAAAACTTGGATCAATTAGCCTTTAAACCATCTCATGGACAATTAAGCATAATTACAACTTAAATATAGGGGGAAGAAAAGTCCAAAGTCACTTCATGAAGCAAATTCCAATTTTCCTTTCATTGATGAGAGGCCATCTTTGACCTCTCTTCCATGGATATCTCATGGTCAAAGAAAAAAGGGGAGGAAGGAGAGTTCATCTCCTCATTTCAGCTATCCCCATAAATTCCTGAGGTGAAGATGGATCAAGCTGACTCTTTGCATGGGGTTCTCATCGCTAGTGGACAGATTCTATCATCCCAAAATCCTCCATAAATGGCTCTCGATTAGGCACCAAGAAGAAGAAAGGAAAGCTCTTCTCTTCATTCCATTAATTCCTACACCCTCCAAGAGAGATGAGGAGCTCAACCAAGTTTTTCCTAGGCTTCCACCATCAATAACCTAAAATTTAGCCACGACTAATGGCTAGAGGCCAGCTAAATGTGGAAACATAGGAGGAGTGATCCTCCTCCTTAATTGATCCTTACCACACATTCGAGGTGTGAAGGAAAGCATTATCGACCATTCATCTAACTCTCTCAGCAAGATGGAAAATGGTCAAACCCAATGAAGGAGCGGTGAAGCTTGGTCTCCATGGTGACCAACAGGGAGGCAATGCATTAAATTCCTCCTAGAGGTTTGTTTCAATCCAAGGAACATTTTCAAATTTAGAAATCCACTGATGATTGACACTAGCGAGGTATGGAATCACTGCCACCACCTCCCAAAATTGATCTCCATCAAAATCAAGCTGCTTCGAATGATTGCAAATTGACTCATGATCGATTTACAATCAAAATAGAGCACTTCCACCATCCAGATCGGTGGTGATTAAGCCCAAAATGTCAATAACTCTCAGTCTTTGGCAAAAGGAAGAGGATAAAATCTCTACCATTCCAATCAGATGACTGTGATTTAGAAATAGAATTTGATTAAAACCCCTTAAGAAAAGCAAGATTTAATCTAGACCATTCAATCCATGATCAGATGGTCTAAATTAATCCTGCATGACACCACCCTTTAATGCAAGATCCATGTGGATTCCATATGGGATATCATGTGTTGCAGCATGCAAAGCAATGCCACATCAGCATAGCACTTAGGTATAAATAGAAAAATTCAATTTTCTAGATTTAAAAAATGTAAAAAAAACCAGAAACTTCAAAATTTTATAAAAAGAAAACTCTACTAAACAAAATATAAATAAAGGCTCTATAATTCATCTCATTGAGAAGAATCCATTAAATCCGAAATCTCAAACTTTTATTAGGTATTTTTGGGTTAATTTATGTTTAATTGAAAATAATTAGATTTAAATTAGATCTAAATTATCAATCCAATTAAACTGAAACTTTGAGGAATTAAAATTGATGGCAAAACAAACCTTAGATTAAAATTTGAGAATTTTTTGATGATCAAATTAAAAGATTCAAAATTTTCAACATTAAAGTCTTATTTTAATGAAATAAATTAATAATAAATTAAAAAAATCATAGAAAGAATGGAATTAATCTCAAACATCATAATACACATTGATGAACCCAAGAAGAATATTAAAACTCTCTTGAACTTTATAAGCCCCAAAATGACTTAATTATAAAATTAAATGAATTAATTAATTCAAATAATTAACCTGATTTTAAAAAAAAATCATAATAAATCAACCTAAACTTCAAAAATTCTAAATAAACCCTCTATTGATTCATCTTCTATAGGGGAATTAATTTAGGCAAAATTTAGGTTTTATTAAAATAATTTAAACTTTATTAAATATCTAATCTCTAGGTGTGAAACTTTATTAAGAATCTAGTCCTAAAATTCGTATCTAATTAGTATAAAACTTTATGAAAATTAAATTGGCAAAGCGCCACCCCACTTTCCATAAACATTTTAAAGCCAAATAACTTTTAGATTAGAAGTTGTAGAATTTTCAATCTCTAGATTAATTTAAATTAAATAGTAACTTTAAAAATTGCAATGATTAGAAACTTTTATAAAATCAACTTAAAACTCTTTCATTAACATTATAACATCTAAGAAATATTTCTTAACCTTATAAAATTAAAGAATCCTAAGAATCATATACTTAGGCGATAAACATTACTTAAAAGCATAAAATTGGTTGAACCTTAAAGCTTAAATTAGAAAATAAAAAATGAATTAATAAATTTTAGTCAAATGAACTAGTCAAACTAAGTCAAACAAATTAAATCAAATCAATTGAAGCAACTAAGTAAAGATCAAATTAAATCAAATAATCAAAAAAATAACTAAATCCAACAAACCAAGTGATCAAACTTTTAATTAAAAATTAATTAAAAGATCACATTAAGTTCATTGTAATCACAAGTAAATTAAATTTAAAATATTCTAATCAATCCAAACGAAGTTAAATAATAAAATCAATAAATCTAAACAATATTGAAATGATCTAATCAATACAAATTATTTAAAATGAAATCTTAAAAGTGAAACCCAAAAAGAAAGGAATTAAATATTAATTCAAAGGATATTAATTGAATTATTAAAATTCAATTAAATCAAATTAAAACTTAAATTTAATTTTAACACAAAAATAAACTTAAAAATAACATAAATTTTAAATTAATTAAATCACTTAAACTGAAACCACCAACGGTAAATTGAATGAACTTCAAACTTGAATTAAACATAAGCTAAAATAAGGCCTAGTGTAGTCATACAATATAAGCCTCTCTTTCACACACTAGATTCCTAGGTTACTGACCCTAACCTTAGGTTAGGCCGATGATTTATGATGATTTATGATGTGAAATATTTTATTTTATTTTATGGTGTAATATTTTAGACTAGATGGCTAGGATTATTTTCCAGCTAATCTAAATGTTAGGGGGTTCTTTTTAGGCTAACATAATTTTCTATAGGGGGTTGTGCTTAAAGGGATCACTATAATAAAAATAAAATAAATGCAGTTTACTTATAGGTGTTATTTAAGTCCCAAAGCATAGCCTAATAAGATAAGTGGGCTTGACAAATAATTAATTCTGATCCGATATGTTTGAAATATAAACTACTGGTGTGCTGCGTGTATTTCCTAACATCTATTTTTGCAGGGATTAAGAATTTATTTTGGAATTTTAAAATATAATTTGAGCCTAGAATTATATTAGGATTTATGGGGTCTAGGAATAGCAAGAGCTAACTTTACCATCTAATGATCCCCTATGAAGCTCGTGGAAGTCTCTGAAGAAGGTGACGATCCTAAAAGAAGACCCTTATAGATCAAATCTTTTAGTTCTAAGCTAAGCTGTAAAAGGGTAGAGCTAAACTGCCCATTTTATTTTTTTGGGGTGTACAATGATACTCGGCTACATTAGCTTATTTTATTAATTTAAATTAGCTTGATTTATTTTAGGGTGTGTAATAGAATGTCATGCTTCTCATAAGTTTCTCTTTATGACTGTTATGTTCTGTGATGAAGCCAGAAGCATTATTCTCTTAAGAAAACTAAATTTTCTACTATATTATATATATTGAACTCAAATATCAAATAAAAACTCATAATCTCACTCAATTAAAGCACTAGGCCATAAACAATTTGAAATAACTAAACTTTGTGAATCATAAGAGCATATTCTTTATATTTCTTGATTTGGGTGCTTCACCTAATGCACATAAAGAGGCATCTGACCTTAGGGTATGATCACCCTTCTTAGAAAAGTGTTCCTTCTCATTTTGATTTGGCCATAACCATTTTCTAACTACATCTTATTTTAGTCATGAATTGCATACCCAAAGAAATTAAATAAAATTATGAGTCAAAATATATAAAAATCAAAAAAATATTACATTAGTTAGAGGCATAACACACCAGTCATTATCTAAGGGTTAGTGAGTGAGTTTAAACTCTTAGCTTTGTTACTTAAATACATCAACCTAGTCATCTTGCATCCATAAGACTGAAATCATGGTTTTAAAATTGCTTAAGTAGTGTTAGTTAGCAACCCCTTCAAGGCTAGAAGTAAATCTTAAAATACAAAATTTTAAAGCCATATGGAGCAATTTAATGAAAAAAATAAATATTAAAATTAGAAAATTCATGAAAAATTATAAAATCAACTTGAATCATCATAATAAACCTTAATGAGTCCAAACACAATAGAACTTTCTGGAATCTAATAAATCCTAAAATGATTTAATTTGTTAATTAATTAAATTAATTAATTAAATTATTTAAACTAAACTTCAAAAAATCCTAATAAATCAACCAAATTTCCAAAAGTTCTAAATATACCCTATATGGATGCATATTCTAGAGAGGAATTGAAGAAAATTGGAACCCTTAATTAATTATTTTTAATTTAGGCTTAATCTAGGTTTTATTGAAATATTTAAAAACTCTGGTTAGTTCTAAATTATACACATGATTAAGGTGAAATTTTTGGGAACTTAAATTGGAAAGGAACCTCACTTGTCATACAAATTTCAAAATCAAATTACCTCTTGATTAGAAGTTATTGAATTCCAATCCTAAGGTCAATTTAAGTGAAATAATAAATAAAAAAAAGCATAGAAATTATAAAAATCTATAAGCTCAACTTAAAATATTTTCATTGATATCATAATACTTGAAAAAAAATTTCTAACCCTCTGAAGTTAAGGATTTTAATTAATTACATACTTAGGGTTACTGAAATAGATAAAAAAATGTGAGTTTGATTAATCCCTAAATCATACATTGATAAATTTGCATTAAACCAACTAAATTAATTAAAATCAAAGATAATTAACCTCTAAACTTTATACTCAAATTAAGAAAATTATTAATATTAAAAATTACTTTAAGTCATTTTAATGTTAATAAATAGTAATAAATTCAAATGAAAAAAATGAATAATTAAATCATTCAATTTAAATGACTTAGAAAATTGGAAATGTATTTGGTTATGTTTCATGCATGAAGTAGCCTAAGTTTCTTAGGTTATGATTGTTAAATAAAATTTCACCTTAAGAGATCAAACAAAATAATGAAACTTTAACTATAAAAGAAAAATAAAATATTAATCAAATCAAACCCAACTTAAGATAAACCATTCAAATGAATTCAAAAAGGAGGTTAGTTAAGATACTTAAGATCATAGTTTAACCCTTTAGAATGGATGCCAATCTCATTCTTCTAGAATTTAGAATATTGGATAGAATGGATTCCACCCAAAGTGGAACTTATTTTATTCTTAATTCTTGAAAATATAAATTTCATTTTAACATAAAATATATTTAAAATTAAAAATAAAATGACAAATCAATCAAATCAATTAAATTGAAACCACCCAATGGGAAACTAAACAAATTTTGAACAAAAATAAAATTCAGATTAAAATGAAGTCTGGTGTAATCATACTACACAAGATCTTTTTTTTTTTCATGCAATAGGTTATTAAGTCACCACATAAACTTAGGTTAGGCTAATGATCTGTAATGTTCTGTGATGTGAAATATTTTTCTTATTTTCTGGTGTAATATTTTAGACTTGATGGCTAGGATTGTTTGCCCACTAGTCTGGATGGTAGGACATTCTTTTTAGGCTAACATTATTTTCTATATGGGCTATGCTAGAAGGTATATATATATATATATATATATATATATATATATATATATATATATATATATATATATATATATATTTGCTTGCGTTATACTTAAGTCCCTAAACAGAACCCAATAAGACAAGTGGGCTTGGCAAGCAACTGATGTTAATTAAGCCCATATGTTTGCATTACAACTGTTAAATGTGTTGTTTGTATTTCTTAATGTCTATTTTGCAGGATTTAAAAATTTATTTTTGAAATTTTAAAAGTGAGCCTAAAATTAGGTTAGGATTTATAGGGTCTAGGAATACCAAGAGCTGACTCTACCATAGCAAGAGCTGACCCTACCACAGTAGGAGCTAACCCTACTATAGCATGATCTCAATGGTCCACTATGAAGCTCATGGAGGTCCCTGAAGAAGGTGGTGATCCTAGAAGAAAATCACCATAGATCAAACTTTTAGTTTTAGACTGGGCTATATAAGGACAGAGCTCGGCCGCCCATTTTTCTCTATCTTTCAGGGAGTACAGTGGTGCCCAGCCACATTGGCCTATTTTATTTAAATTGGTTTGATTTATTTTTGGCACATAATAGAAATAACCTATTTTTTAGGTTTCTTTCCATGACGTATTTTTTTCATGAAATGTTTGGAACATTAGGCTCCAATGAAAACTATATTTTTTATTAGGAAGAAATCAATCATTCCGAAGATATAATTAACTATAGAAGTTTGCCTTATGGGGAACTGCAAACTCTATAATAAAATAAAACTTGCTTTACTTCTCCATGTAGTTCATGGGAATAATCTCTCGTATATCTAAGACCCATCAATTTTAGGAGTTCTTATTAAGTAATTGAATCCATTATAAGGAATTATGATTTTCTTTTGAAGTAATATATTTATCCCTTAATGAAGTATTTAATTACCTAAATAAATACCTCCAAGATCTGTGTGGTGTTCCTCCTCCTCTACACTAACAAAACTGTTAGTATTGCTGATAGCTGCTCTCTTCTTACCCTTGCTGACGTACTTTATCGGCATGATTGCTTTCTTAAAGTGGAATAAAAGCTAAGAGAGGAAAGGGTATTAGAACTCTAGAATCAAACTAAAGAGTTATAATGAAAAATCAGTAGCCTAGGGGTCCTATTTATAGACTAGCCTTAGTGTCGCGACACTACTTTGTAAGTGTCGAGGGGCTAGCCTCTCGATTTCTGCAACACGGGCCCAATGCTATGACGCTGAGTATGCAGTGCTGAGGCACTAGTCAGTGTACAAAAACTATCACTGACTGGTCAAAAAGACATATTAATGACATTTATGATAATTATTTTCATAACGGATGTCGTGTAGAAAGTGAGATTAGACATTGATGTAGCACCGCAATAATACGATATAGTGCTGCAGTGTTGGTCAATAAGTTTATCCTTTTTCTTTAAAATTGTCTTTCCATCTACCAACATGTATGAACTAACCTTTGATTGGTGCTGCATTGCCACATCATTAGCACCTAGGTGCCGGTTAACTAGTCAGCATAATGAAATTATTCCAATCTCATGCCATCTTAAGCATTGCAGAGGTGGCCTTATATTGTTAACGCATTGAACCTTCAAGATTTTAAGACACAAATTCCTCTATTATAATGTTACATTGCAACTTACTCAACACCAAGTCACCGTGTTAATAGTGCTTATGTATTTTCTAGATTTTCTCTTTTTTCTTAAATTGTTGGGCTTTGACCAAGAAGATTGATTGATTTTCGTCTACATCTTTGAATTATATTGTACTTTCCCCATGTTGGGGAAGAGCCTTCTTGGATCTATTTTAGGCTTTAAGAAATTCTTCCATCGGATTCCTTCTATGGCTGAAAGAATGTTAATCATCCTTTTAGTTTTTTTTAGATGAATATCTCCCAATCACCTTCTTCTTCTTCTTCTTCTTCTTGTGTTTATGGAGTTTTGTTGTTATCATCATTTATATTCTAAGTTCCAGTTGGCTTAACATCTTTGTCTTTTGAATTCTGGGTTGGGTGTGTTGTAATAATATTCATGTTTTCCTTTCTAGGATGTACCAATATACTATCTAATAAAGCAAGATCCCTATTTTGATAACTCTTTCTACCCAATCTTTGATGATAAAACAATCTTCAATTGAGTAACTTATAAGTCTATGGAATGGACAATAGTTAGGATCATCAACTTTTCTACTTGATCTGGCCGACGTGGCTCTGGTAATTGTAATCCCAAATTTAGGGTGTGTTTAAAGATCTTAGTAGAACATTTTCTTTTGAATGAGTACTACTTAGCCATCTTCTCTTGGAGGGTTGATCCTTTTTGCTTATTTTTTATCGATTTTACTGTTGGTTGTGAGGTTGCTGCATCTCCATTTCCCTTTTCGTCAATTGTGAAAGTGAATCCTGTATTCACATTATTTTTCTTTGAATTGTGCAACTTAGATTAGTTTCCTTTCTCAAAGGGATTATTATTATAGTTGGTATTAAGATTTTTTTACTTGGAGAGCTTTTCAAACTTGGTTACACTATCCATTAATTCTTGAAATGTCATAATAGTATCCATAGCTAAATAAGGGGCCATATGATTATCAATGTTCCTCATAAGGAGCTTTATTGCATGCTTTTTTGTGATATGTTTTTCACATTTTATGCTTAGATTCCTCCATCTTGTAATGTATCTCATAACACTTTCATCTTTCCTTCTCTTTTCCTAGAAGAGATCTGCTATCATTACTTTCTTGGTTGCACCTACAATTCTCTTGATGAAGAGTGTTTCCAACCCGACGAAGGTTTTTATTGAGTCGTTAGGTAACTTAGCATACCACTCAATGGCTATGTTGGTAAACTACAAACAAATTGTTATAGTAGTAAGGCATCATTCCCTCTGGTATTTCCATAAGTAGCTTTGAATTGGGCTAAATGCTATCGTGAATTTTTTTGTGCATAAAAAGTGTTAAATGTTGGCACAACAAATCCTTTTGAATACTATACTTGGTCATATTCAGCTGGGTATGGTCAGCCTTTTCCAACTAGCTGTTCAACAGTTTCTAAAATAATGATTACTTTAACTTTTTAGTTGATGACGTCTTCCACTTGGGACTTCATAATAATATCAACTTTTTGATGTGCATTTAATGTAACTTCTCATGAGGATTCTTGCCATTTCGTTGAAGTTGTTGGCAAGTTGGGTGTAGAATTTTGTATGCCCCCGAGTTTTAGTTGTTGGATTGAATAAGAAGGCCATTATGCATAACATCCGTTATAAAATTAATTATCATAAATGTCATTAATATGTCTTTTTGATTAGTCAGTGATAGTTCTGGTACATTGACTAGTGCCTTGGCACTGCATACTCAGTGCCATAGCATTGGTCAAATGTTTCAGAGATCGAGAGGCTAGCCCCTCGGCACTTATAAAGTAGTGTCGCAGCATTAAGGCTGGTCTATAAATAGGACCCCTAGGCTGCTCATTTTTCATTCTAACTCTTAGTTTGATTCTAGAGTTCTGGTACCATTTTTTCTCTGAGCTTTTATTCCACTTTAAGAAAGCAAACATGCCGATAAAGGATGTCAACAAGGGTAAGAAGAGAGAAGCTATCAGCAACACTAACAGTTTATTATTGTAGAGGCAGAGGAATGATTCCACCTGATGAGATTTTTATTTGGAACACCACACAGATCTTGGAGGTATTTATTTAGGTAATGAAATACTTCATTAATGGATAAATATATTATCTCAAAAGATAAGCATAATTCCTTATAATGGATTCAATTACTTAATAAGGACTCCTAAAGCTGATGGGTCTTCGATATAACAGAGACTATTCCCATGAACTACATGGAGAAGTAAAGCAGATTTTATTTTATTATAGAGTTTGTAATTCCCCATAAGGCAAGCTTATATAGTTAATTACATCTTAGGAATGAATGATTTCTTCCTAATAAAAAATATAGTTTTCAAAGGAGCCTAATGTTTCAAGCATTTCATCAAAAAAATACATCAAAGAAAGAAACCTAAAAAAGTAGGTTATTTCTATTATGCACTCAAAATAAATCAAAGCAATTTAAATAAAATAAGCCAATGCGGTTGGGTACCACTGTACTCCCCAAAAGAAAGAGAAAAATGGGCGGTCGAGCTTTATCCTTATATAGCTTGGTCTAAAACTATAAGTTTGATCTATGGTGATCTTCTTCTAGGATCGTCACCTTCTTCAGGGATCTCCACGGGCTTCATCATGCTATAGAAGGGTTAGGTCCTGCTATGGTAGCGTCAGCTCCTGCTATGGTAGGGTCAGCTCTTGGTATTCCTAGACCTTTTAGATTTAGTGTAGGGATGTTCGCATGGCGAGCTTAGGACTGGGCTCATGTCCATTGGAAAGCAACATGGTTAAAATATGTGTTGACTTATATCCCTTTGGAATGCCAATAGGGTGTTCGCATGGCAAAATTATGGGTTGGACTTACATACCTTTGGATTTCCATTAGGGTGTTCACATGGCTAACATATATTGAACTTACATCCCTTTGGAATGCCAAATTTATAGGATGTTTGCATGGAGAATGAATAGATTGGACTAACATCCCTTAGGAATGCCAAAATGTAGCTTTTTTTGCATAGCAAACATATTTACATCTCTTTGGAATGCTAGATTTATAGGATGTTTGCATGGCGAATGAGAAGATTAAACTTATTTCTTTTAAGAATTTCGTATTTATTTAGATATTTGCATGGAAAATGTTAATTTGTGGTTTTAAAGAGTAGAGATTTACAATTTGAAACACAAAAATGATTAGCTCTTTAGAGGAGTACATGCAACCTCCTCAAAGGCCAATTAAGTTGGAGGAATATATGCATCATTTACAACTTGACACAAAAAATCTTGAAGAAGAGGTTTCAAAAGAAATGTGTTGAGTCATAAACATGTATGAAATTATAATCTTTAAACCCAAAGAGAAGTATGTTATGTGATTGAAACTTCAAATAACTCTAAGAAAGAACTATGCTTTCCTAGAGAAAAGCTTACTAAATGGAAAGTCAAGTAATGCTAAAAAATTATGTCCTAGACTAGGCAGTAGTTCTAACAGTACTTAATACTCTAAATTTTTTGAAGAGACATAGAATTTAGATACTTATTTTGATAAAAAGGATCAGATAAAAGAAGAAGTTCAAGTCCAATTAAGGAGTGGAAAATGAATTTCTTCACCTCCACAATGGAAAGCAAGTGATAAAGGGAAAGAAGTATATATTAATGAAAATGACTTACCTCCACCACTAGCTCAACCTTAAAAGTCTTCTAAAATAGAAGTAGACTATAATGTTCTGGCATATTTATGCAAGCTCCCTGCTTTATTTAGTATATATGATGTTCTCATGTTGTCCGAAGATATTTGTGAGACATTAATCAAAGCCTTGCCAAATTTAAGGTAATTTAAAATATTTTTCACTGAAGAGAGGATGAAGGATGACTTAACCTCTCAAAAATTAGCAATAGTGTATTCAGTGACAACGATTTATTATTAGGGAATAATCAACACAATCTATTTCTTTATGCCATAGCTGAAAGTAATTCCACTCCCATAAAAAAATATTAATCGATCTAGGTGCTTCAAACAATATTTTAAAAACTAAGAAACTTAGAGGACTAGCATTGGATGCTCATTATCTGGACAGAAGTACAATATCCCTATAAAACTAATAAACAAGGTCAACAAACCTTAGGGTCTCTTGTTCTACCTATACGCTTTGGGAAACTATACACGTAGGTTAAATTTCACATGATTGAGGTCGTGGATTCATGAATATTAAATAGTGCTTTCAACTTTTCATCAATGTATGGCGTATATTCCAAATGGTGAAGAACATCAAATTGATGGTGAGATGAATCCATTCTTGATACATGAGGTCAAGATCTAAAATGATGCCAAGTACTTCATGCCTAAGAAGATAGAAAAGTTAATTACCAAAAGCAAGTGGCTCCACCTATCAAACTAATGCTAAAGGTGATATTTCAAAGGCTAAAAGCACCAATGAATCAAAGCAACCCATTATAATTTCTTACTTGACAGTGATACCGAGGATGATGAAGAGGAGTTAGTACTTTATCAACCTATGAAAGCCTCAACTAGCCAAAAGAAAGAAGATGCTAGTACTAGTAATGTGGCAAAATAATTAGAGAAAACTCATGTTTTTCTAATACGAGTACCCGAGTATCAAAGCTCTAATAAGGCTATAAAAATAATTACACTACCAAGGACACATATAAAACCCTAAACAACTTCAAGAAATAAGGAAATATAATAGTTGAAAACTTTTTATATCCCTTAAAAATTCTATCATTCTAGGGCACTGATGTTCTAGCATCGAGGCATTGCCCTCTCAAGAAATGAAAATCTTAAGCACCCAACTGATATGGCCAAGGCGCCAATATTATGACATCAATGTGCTAATTTCTCTAATATTAAACCTAAGTCATATCTACATCGCCACAACACTATCCATATAGTGCTAAAGCACTAAGTTCTCAGCTTTTGAACTTATGTCTAATGGTGCCAAGTCACTGGTTTTTCAATGCCAAAGTGATGAGCCCTCAATATTGTTCATTTTGAATTGAAAATTTTATTATTAAGCTTTTAATTCATGAAGCATTCCATATAATAGAAATAAATAGAGCATAAAAATGAAGACAATTATATTAAGACTAAAATTTATTAAAAAATTTTTACAATAAATAAATAAAAAGAAGAAGGAGGAAAATACAAAAAAGAGAAAAAAAAGGGGGAAACCTATTAGTCGTATTCATCATCGCCATCTTCTTGCTCATCTTCTTTTGGCTCTAGTGGGGTGCTAACATATGGTTGATAATGAGGCACCATAGAAAAAGAAATATGACCCAGGCCTGCTTGAAAATAATAATTTTCAAATATATAAATAAGTGTTGACTTAAACTCAGCCATGTATGAAAATTATTGCTGCTGACCCATAAAGTGATCAAATTTTCACCCGAATTTCTGCTACCATCGACTAGTTTCTCTAACCTTTTTCCTTAAATTCAAGACTTACGCTCCAATTTCTTTGCATTTCTTATTTAAGGTCTTAGAAGATTTGGGTCTGGACTAAGGAGAATGGGAGCTTTCTCCCACCTCAGTCCTCAAGCCAAATCCTTCAATTATTTTTTAGTGAGGGGAGCCCTTTGTAATAGGACTTCTTCATCAAACTCCCCTTACGCACCTACCACAAAACACAAAGAATAAATTAAAGAAGAATAACCATATAGTTGTATTACCTGTAATCATATTATAAATAGAATTATAAATAATCCTCTCTACATCCATAGTAGAGCACTTTTGACATGAAAAATTCAAAATGGCTCTATCCTTAGTCACCTCAATGATGTTTGCTAGTGGAAATTAACTTGATAGAAATGAAATAATGCCAAGCTTTTACCTTAATATTGAGGCTGATGGTAGGAAAATTGATAATCTTATCTTCCTGCCTTTTTTCAGTAAACTTTAGAATTTCGAATAATGAGGAAACTAAATATTTCATCAAAATTAGGATGACCATTATAATAGAAGATATACTAATTGTACAATACATATTATAAATTATAATATGCGTTAATAGTACTACTATCAAAACTTATTAGTTTTTCTCAAATGAAAACTCTATTATCCTTATTCTCCTTCAGATTTGTGAAGAATTCTTGCACCACAAGAACAATGTAGGAGTTGTTATCATAGGCCTGCTTCTCCCAACCACATTCATTGATCATCCTCTCCATGCTTCCACCCGTATTAAAGAATCTCCTCCTTGGGCTGAGATATTTTTTTAGGAGAGCATGGTGGTGTTGACCTCATTTTTGGATGAGGTTAACATCATCCCTCAATTAGTAATTAAGACACCTAATATTTTAGATTAGGAGCTTCTTAATAAACACTTAGGACACTGTACTTGGTGACCTAGTGAATCCTTCTAAGATTACATAACCTAATAAGATTAGGTGAATTTAACCCAAACTCAAACCTAAATAAAGGATTGAATCAAATACATTCCAATTGAAATCTAAATCCATTTGAGTTTAAAATAAGTTAATTGGATTGGTTAACTCAATTATCCTACTTAAGCTCTAAATGACCTAAACTCAAAGAAATTGAAATAAAAATAAAAAAATTGAAATCAAATTAAATGAAAAGTAAGTTCAAGATTAAGCCTGAGGCCATTTCAATAAACTAATTACCTTAACATATGCAGGCAGACTTCAAAGAAAAAGCAAGATATTGCTAAATTAAAAGCTAGTCAATGATGGCTTTACATGGGAAGAAAATATTTTTCTTGGTTGGATAACATCGGCATAGCAAATAGAATATATAATTAAAACAAAAGAAATGGGTCAAATTCGCATATGCCAAATCTTGAGACTCGAACAAGGCTTTATCTTGAAGATGGGTTCTTATTACTCATAATTGACTTCATAATCGATAAAGCTTCTATACATAAGATTATCCTCATCCAAGGATGACTTATCTGAATATAATCAAATTAAAAGAACTCTTAAAAATAATAAGCACACAATAATTAGAATCCCTATTAGGATATTTTGATACACAATCATATTTTCTAGTCTCAAAATATTGGGATAATTTACTAAAAGGTCATGATTAAGAGTTGTGATAACCTCACTCTTAATCAGGTGAAATGTTATACTAAAATCTTTCCAAAAAAAAGAAGAAAGGAAAAGAAATTTATTACTTTTTTTTGAAAATGATTATATCACTACAAAAAGATCCCTAAAATATACCTTTGAGGTAATTTCAAGGAACTTCTAGTAGAATTTAGAAGGATCAAAAGTAAACAAAAAAATAGATAAATAAATATATAAAGCTATCTATTAAATATCATTTGAATAAATATTAAAGGAATGATAATTCAACTTAAGAAAATTTATTTCAAAATTGTCAGGAGAATCTTAATCTCTCAAACAATCCAACCTTCTCAATTTCTTTATTGTTTAAGGATAAAAAGAATAAAAAAATAAAATATTAAGATATCTTTGAGAGAGTCTAAAATCTTGTTTATCTTGATTCTCATTCACACCTAAAAACTTTGTCTATTATATCTTTAAAGGAATCTCTTAAACCATTATTAAATCCAAATGAATAAAGAAAATAAAGAGAAAACCTTATAAGTTGCAGGTTCATATAAACAAATGAATAAAATCCAGATCAATTGTGGCTTCATTGACTAAAGTCAATAAACAAAATTGAAAATATACCATATAAGCTACATATTCAACAAAAATTGAACATCCATCACTTAAGAAGTATTGTTTGACATTGGATTTTGCTACCTAGAAACTAGAAAGTCGCATGCAAGCTCAAAAGTAAATATCTGAGGCTGATACCATATAATGTCAACGTTAAAATGAATTAGACATCTGATATAGCCATATATAACTTTGAGATGATTATAAATGATGAAATGTTATGCTATGGCATTGGCAAATTAAACACAATGTCCAAATCTTGCTTTAAAAAAATAAAAATAAATAATAATAATAATAATAATACTTCAAATCTTTGAAATCTTCTTCACTAAAATTTTTCTTGTGTAAGAAGCATTAGTAAAACTAAGAAATGAAACCAAGTCATTCCAAAAACTCTCACCATTTAGACTAATCAAGCTAGGATTAAGTTCATGTGACTCTACTTATTAGTCAAAAGACTTGAGGATTAGGAATTAAGTGACTAAAGATCCTTTTTTCTCACTCATGTCATCTATATGTTAGGAGCAAGCCCATCATGGCACCTTTCCTATATGTATATTTAGTTGGGAGTAAGCCTTCCTTGGCACCCTTCTCATGTCTTTCTCTAGTTTGGAGTAATACTTTGTGCACCATCTCTGTAGATTTGGAACAAGCCCTTTGTTGCACCATTCTTACTATTCATAAGATAGGATTATGTCACCAAGACCCCTTCTTATCAAATAAACTATATGGTTAGGATTAAGTCATTAAGACCCTTTTCTTACTAGTCAGAATGTAAGGTTTAAGATTAAGTCATCAAGACCCATTTCCTTAACCTAAGCTATTTAGGTTGGATTAAGCTATTAAAGGTCCATTCCTAATAGCTAATTAGAAAGAAATAAGTCTCTCAGTAAGCATTTTTATTGAAAGACAAAGATAGGATTAAGTCACTAAGACCCATTCTTATCAAATAGATTATATATTTAGGATTAAATCATCAAGACCCCTTTCCTATTAGTTAAAATTTGAGGTTTAGGATTAAGTCATCAAGACCCTTTTCCTCAATCGAAGTTATTTAGGTTGGATTAAACAATTGAAGGCTTATTTTTTAGTTAATTGAAAAGAAGTAAGTTCCTCAATAGGCATTATTTCTGAAAGACAATGATAAGATTAAGTCACCAAGACCTTCCTATCAAATAGGCTATATGGTTAGGATTAAGTCATCAAGACCCATTTCCTACTAATCAAAATTTGAGGTTTAAAATTAAGCCATCATCAACTAAAGCTATTTAAGTTGGATTAAGCCATTAAAGCCTCATTCCTAATAGCTAATTGAAGAGAAGTAAGTCCCTTAATAGGCATTCTTTCTAAAAAATAAAGATAAAATTAAGTCACCAAGACCCCTACCTGTTAAATAGACTATGGGTTAGGATTAAGTCATCAAGTCCCCTTTCCTACTAGTCAAAAATTCAAAGCTTAGGATTAAGTCATTAAGGCCCCCTTCTCCTCATTGTAGCTATTCAACAAGGAATTAAGCCATTGAAGGACCCTTCTTAATAGCTAATCAGATAGGAGTAAGCCCCTTAGCAAGCATCCTTGTAAGGATAAGTTTAAGTCATTTTGACCCCTTCCTTCTCAATTGGAATTAAAACATTGAAAGCCCCTTCCTATTAGCTGAATTTCACTTGATAGGATTTAAGTCCTTGTGACCCTTTTTCTTACTTAAAATAACAGAAATTAAGGAGTGGAAATAAGTCATTGAAGGCTTCATTTCTATAGACTACTCAGGTTAGGAATTAAGTCCATGTGGCCTCTATCATTTAGTTAAAATCTTGACGATTAAGAATTAATCTGTTGAAGGTCTGCCTTTCTTAGCTTTGCTATTTTGGTAGGAATCAATTCCTTAAACCTAATAGTTAATCAAATAAGACTAAATCTCCTAATGGTAGCTTTCTCTAGTTAAAATTCATATAGTTTGATTAGGAGTAAGTATCAATGTTAGCATTCTCTCCAACTATTATCACTAGATATATGTAAGTATCTATAGTGACATCCTTGTGGGAAAAAAATTATCATACCACGTAGAGTTTACAAATTTATTATTTGGATGATCAAATGCATCATTAAGGAGTACATATTTATCATGGAAGATAAACATGTTTTCCTATAACAGATTTGATCATTTAATAAAAGACTCCTAAGACTAATAGGTATTTCATGTATCCAAGAGTTTTCCTCAGAACTGCATGGGAAATAGGGTAGGTTTTTTTTTTAAAAAAAATTGGGTTCATGGTTCCTTATAACGACAATCCCTTATAGTTGATTACATCTCAAGAAGAAGTGTCTCTTTCAAGAATACTCTAAATTAAAGAAATAAATTATTATTTATATGGATTTCTAAGTTGTTTTTCAAAGGAATGATATTTAGAATTTCAATTGGGAATGATCCAAAGTGGAAAGAGTTCTTTTATGAGGCCAAGCAGGATCAAGTATGAAATCCCTATTGATATTGGGATGCCCAATAGAAATTTTAACTATCCTATCATTGGGCTTTAAATTTTGGGATTTAATTTATATTTTGAGTTGACATTTTCTTAGAAATCTGGGGCTTAGATTCTAACAGCACAAACTAAAGAAATAGCTAAGGTCAAAGACTTACTCCAAGGAGGATGCTTCAGAACCTAAGTCCATAATTTCTTTTGACACAATTCAGATGCTCAACCTAATTTCATTTTGGTAACCGTCAGCCATTCCCATCACTTGAGTGAAGTAATCTATCCCTGACTCTTTTGGACTTACTACCCACCTGGAAGGGATACTAGCTAACACCACCTAAGCGCATTTGAAATCCATGATGCTAAGTCTCATGTATGCAAGATGGCTAGGCTATTGTATTTTAAGAAAGAATTTAAGAACTTAGACACACTTCGTAATCCCTAGGATCATGTATGGCATGAATTACACTAACTAATGCACATTTTTTATATTTTATATGTTTTGACTTATGATTCATTTAAGGCTTAGGCATGCATTTTTATGCCAAAATGTCATGTAATTAGAATTGGTTATAGGCTAAATCAATTAGAGAAAGGCAGACTTCTCCAAGAAGGCGATCATGCACACAAGTTAGATACTCCTTATGTGCAATGGGTGAAGTGCCCAATTCAAGAATTTAGAGCAATATGATTGCATGATTTGTAAGTGCTAATTATTTCTAATTGATTTTAGGTTATCCCTAGGGTTTCAATTTTTATATGAGGTTTTGAATTTTCTTTTATTTTTTTTGTTTTGAGTTGATTAGATTTAAGTTGGGTAGAAAACTTAATTTTCTTCTTTGAGCCTAATCGTTCAAGCATTCATCACAGAAAGCACAGCACAAAAAGAAACCTAGAAAGCTAGTTGATTCTATTGCTCACCCAAAATAAATCAAGCTAATTCTAAATTAAAGAAAGGCCAATGTGACCGGGTACTACTGTTCACCTGAAAAGAAAGAAAAAAAAGGGTAGCTGAGCTATTCCATTATATAGCCTGGCCTATAACTACAAGTTTAGATCTATGAGTATTTTTTTTATAATCGTCACCTTCTTCAAAGACCTCCATTAGGCTTCACAGGGGACCTCTACACCCATCAACAAGTAGGGTCACTACTAATCCTAGACCCATAGATCCTAACCTAATTCTAAGCTCAAATTTACATTTTAAATTCAAAAATAAATCCTAAGCCCTGCAAAACAAATGTTAGAAAAATACAAATAATACATTGTAGCTATATTTTTAAACATACATGCTTAGTATTAATTGCTTTCCAAGCCCACTGTCTTATTGGGCTATGCTTAAGGACTTAAGCAAACTGACAGGAAATTAATATTTTTAATTTATTTATGATAGCAGTCTTTTTTAGCATAGTCCCATGTAAAAGATAATGTTAGTTCTAAAAAATGTCCTATCATTTAATCTGATGAGCAAACAATCCTAGACATGCAGTCTAAAATAGTACACCATAAAGACATGAAAAGCACATCACATAACAATACAAAGTATCACAGATTAACCTAACCTAAGTCTAGGGTCCATGACCTAATGATCTAGTGTGTGAAGGGAATAGGCTTGTGTAGCAAGACTTTGCTAAGCCTTTTTTTGTTCAAGTTTCAATTTGTATTTTAAAGTTTGTTTGATTTACTTTTGGGTGGTTTTAATTCAAATGATTTAATTATTTATTTTCATTTTTATTTTCAAGTTCACTTTTATGTTAAAGTGTAGTTTAGGTTTTCAAGAATGAAGAGTATAATAGATTCTACTTTTTGGTGGAACCCATTCTATTCAACATCCTAAACCCTAATGGAATAAAACCTTCATCCTAAGATGAAGATTCATCCTAAAGGTCTAACTAAGATCCTTCATTAAGTATCTTAATTAATCCTTTTAGATTCATTTAGATGATTTGGGTTTGAATTTAGTTTATATTTTGGATTAATGTTTCAATTTTGCCTTTGGAATTTAGTTCTTTATTTTATTCTTTTGATTTGATTAAAGCTTCTTAATTTAAATTTCTTTTAATTTGATTTATTTTTTGTGTTTTGAATTGGTTTAACATTTGCTTTCATTATTGTTTATGTTCATTGAATTGTGTTAATGTTTATTGAATTCATGTTCATTTAGTTTTAATTATGTTAACCTAAGAAACTTAGGTTAGTGTTTTAATCCATTCTTAGGTTACAATGATTATGGGTTAAGATTTGATTTATTTGTTTACTTATGAATTCATTAACCTTAAGATTTGATTAAACTTAATATTAATTATTAGTTTCATTAACCCTTAAGTATGTAAGTGATCAAAGTTTTTGATTTAAGGTGTTGGAAAATTATCGTTGAATGTTTCGATGTTGGTGAAGATGTTTCAAACCAATTTTATGAATTTTGTGATTTTGTAAATTTTTTTATCATTTGATTTATATTGACCTATATATTTGGAAATTCAATAATTTTCGATCCAAAGGTCAAATTGGGTTAGAAATTTTTTTAGCAAGTGGGGTTCCTTGCTAATTTCATATTTCCAAAGTTTCACTTTAAGCACATGCATAATTAAATGTAATTAAAGTTCTAATTAATATATTAAAACTTAAATTAAGCTTAATTTAGTGAGGAATATTTGGGGATTTTATTTTTCTTTGATTCTTCTCTAAATGATGCTTCCATTGAGAGTTTATTAATAATTTTTTGGAATTTTGGTTGATTTATTATAATTTTCCAAATTTCTCGTTGATTATTTGAATTAATTAATTCAATTAATTACTAAATTAAGCCTTTTTGTGATTTATTAAGTTTTCGTGAGTTTCATTGCCGTGTTTAAGTTCATTAGGGTCTATTATGTTGATTTAAAATGATTTGATCAATTTTCATGATTTATTTCATTTAATTTTAATTTATTTAATTAAAATTGAAGTTTGGAGTTTAAAATTTGACATCTCTTGAATTACATTGCAATAATTCATGAAAATTTTTTTAAGGTGTATTTTAACCACAATTTTAGTTCCCTAAAGTTTCATTTCAATTGAATTAATGGTTTGAGATTTATTTAAGTTTAATTATTTTTATTTAAAGCTAAATTCACCCAAATTTATCCAAATTTAATTATGGATTTTTGGTTTAATGGATTCTTCTCATTGAGATGAATCTACATAGCCCTCATTTGTATTTTTTTAATTTATATTTTACTTATCTTAATTTTTTTAAAATCTCACACATTTTTAAAGATTTTTTAATTATTTAAAATAAAATTTATCATTTTAAATAGTGGTGTCGATCTGGCACTGTTGCCACATGGCGTGACGCCATTGGGCCACACGAAATTCACATGGAAGCCATGTCAAAAGCAGTGACATGTGAGATGAATCCCGACCATCTGATCTTTGATTGGATGGTCCCTATTCATTCTGTGACTTTCTATAGGGGTTGAATCAGATCATGCAACTAGATCTCAGCTATTCATTAGGAATAGACTGTGGAAATCATTCACTGTTCGCCTTTGACTAGAAACAGAAGCCATCCATCGAGTCTGATGGATTTCTTGCGATCCGAGGCAAATTTTGATATGATTTTGATTGCAATGATTAAGAATCAATTTGCAGCCAATTTATATGGTTTGACCCTCATGGGGATCAAATTTATTTTAAAAATGGTCAAAAAAATTCAGCTATATAGGTTGGTTGTGAGGCATACCTCAACTTCAGTGGTCTTTAGCAATGGGATATACTCAAATTCCTTTGCATTGATGGGAAGAATCCATGGACATGATTTGGTGGCTTGCCTCCTCACCAAATACTTTGAAGGCTAACATGTAGCCATTTTCTTTGGGTTTGACCATTCTCTGCTGTGTAGTGACGAGCCTCAATGAGGATTTGTTTGAGGTCGCCTTGACCTTTAAAACATGTTGGGATGTTCAATTTGAGGTGAAACACTCTCCCTCTCATTTTTCCCATGAAGGCTGAATAATTGTCCTTCGGCTTTGGCCAAACTCTAACTTATCACCGATGAGAGGTTGGGGGAATTCCTTAATTCTCCTTCTCTTCAACCTGTGGATGATTTGGGATGAAAAGAGGGAAAGAAAAGGGCATCTCTCTCTTTCCATACATAGCTGAGAACCATATATTTAACCTTCTAGGTGTATTGATTCCTACAACTAGAGGTAGGAGGGTCAGCCAAAGGGTGGATTTTGCCTCTCTTGGCCTTCTGAGAAGGTTTGGATTAGAAATTTAAGGGTGAAAGTCAATTCCTCCCCTTTCCTCCCTTGGTCGAGATATTGGATTCCATAGAATTCCCCCTTGCTCTCTCTTACTATCCCTCTTAGAAGAAGCTAATTCCCTCTTTGCTTGAGGGATGGTCAGTTGGTTTCTAGCCTTGAAACCATCCTTTAATAGGTGGTCAAAGGTTACTTGGATAAAACCAAGGGATTTTGGATGATTTGGATGATTTGGATGATTTGGATAAAATCCATGAAGCATCATTACTTGGTCAAAACATCAACTCATCTCTCTTTGACTTCACCTATGACTTTTAGCATCACCAGTAAAACCCTTAGGCTAGTGCTTTGCTGCCCAAATCAAACCCAATGTATGTTTGATGTTAAATCCAAATCCATTTGAATTGGATTGGACATTTGAACCCATTTCAAGCATTTGGATTAAAAGTATTTTGAATTTGTTTATTTTGATTTAATTCATTTAATTTTGGTTTAAATTGATGATTTATTAAGTTTTGATTTAATTAATTCATTTAGGATTTGAATTATTTTTTTATTTCATTTCACCTTAACCCATTGACTTAAATGGTTTAAGCTTGATTTCAATTGGGTTCAAATGACCCATTTGACTCAATTGAATTTTTTTTTGGACTCCAATCATGCTTGAACACATGTTTGAGATGATTTGGAGTGATTAATTTCATTTGATTTTATTTTTATTTCAATTTGAACCCTAGTCATTTGACCAAATTGGACCTGGGTCAAATTATGTTTGACTATCATTTTCAAATGATTTTGAGCAATCAAATTAAGTTGATTTCAATTTGATTTGGATTTTAACCCAGTAGGACCAATTTAGGTTCATTTAGACTAAGTGGTTTAATTAAACTAAGTAAGGCCTAAATAAATTTAAATTTCTTTAAATTTAACATGAAACATGTTTATTTTATCATTTGGATCATTTATAATGATTTCATTTGGTCAAATTTTTGGTGGGTTGACCTTTGACTTGGTGGGACCCTCATAAGTCAAACACATGTTAAAAAGGTTTACTAGATTTGACTTTGATTTTGATTTAGATTCATTCATTTGATTTAATTTGATCTTATTTTGGTTTATTTTATTTTATTTTGATTTAATTCAACTTTGGAATATGGGTTGAGTCTGCCTAAGCCCATTAGGTTAGATCAAACCTAAGGAAGATGCACTAAGTCACTAGGTGTAGTGTCCTAAGCACTTAATTAGGAGATTCCTAATCTAAGATTAGGTGTCCTAATTATTAATTGTAAAAGTGATGTTAACCTCATCCAAAAATGAGGTTAACAATCCTTTCTAGGAAAAGAAAACTTTACGATCTTCTTATAGATCCTTTCTCTAGAATTTGTTAGTCATTCAGACTACCTCTTAGCTAATTTCACTTAGAAAGATATGAGTCTTAGTGCTTTATTTCTAAGTTGGCTATTGAAAAACTATTGTATTCAGAATGAAAATAACTCCCTTGATGGCATCCTCTCTGACTACCATGACTATGTTAGGTATATATTCCTCATTGAGTCTTTTCTTAATGATAACTCTATTCTTCATAGGAATTAGTGAATCTAAGTTTCTAAGAATAAATCATTCTAAATTAAATCAAATTCAGGCATATTTTTTCCTATCTTTTACATTCAAATTCAAAGTAAAATTTGAATAAAAAAATCTAAATTTTAAATCTGAAAACTAAACTCAAATTTCTTAAAGCTTATGCTTATAGTGTTGTTGACCTTATTTTTGGATAAGGTTAACATCATCCCTAAATTAGTGATTAGGAGCCTCCTGATTAGACAATTATGACACTATACTTGGTGACTTATTGAATACTTTTTGGGTTTAACCTAATCTAATGTGATTAGGTGAACTTAACCCAAATTCAAATCTAAATAAAGAATTTAATCAAATACATTCCAATTGAAATCTAAATCTATTTTGGTTTAAAATAAGATAATTGAAGTGGGTAACTCAATTATTGTACTTAAGCTCAAAATCACCTAAACTCAAAGAAATTCAAATAAAAATCAAAATAAACTGAAATCAAATGAAATTGAAAATATAGAGCCATTACATAAACATAAATGGATTTAGAACTAAATCCAAATGAAGTCTTATTGGCCAACCATTTGACATAGAGTTGACTTATGTTAGTCTCACAAAGTCAAAGGTCAACCCTACAAATTTCACCAAATTAAATCATTACAAAGACTTAGAATCATAAAATGAACATGTTTAAACATGAATCAAATGAATCTCAACCCAATAAGGTCTTACATGGGCTAATTAGATCACTTGATCTAAATAAACCCAAATGAACCTTATTAAAATAAAAATCTAAATTAAATTGAAATTAATATAAATAGCATACCCAAAATTATTTTAAATCATCATTAAACACAATCTAACCAATCATTAGGTCTAATTTGTCCAATTTCATCATTTGACCCAAATGAGTCCAACATATCTCATTAAGCCCAATTTAGGTTAAATTGGTCAAAATTGAAATCAACTTCAAAAAAAACGAAATTAATCACTCCAAATCATTCCACACATGTGATTAAATATGATTGGAGTCTAGACATACCTTAATTGACTCAAATTGGTCATTTGACTCAATTGAACTCAACTTAACCCATTTAAGTCAAAATGGGTCAAGTTGAAATAAAATCAAATTCAATTTAAAATCCAAGGAAATCAATCAATTAAAAAATCATAAATCATCAAATAAACATACTTGAAGTTAAATTTAAATCTTAAAAGACCATTCAAATTAAAGAATTAACTTGACCTATTTAGGTCAAAAGAGCTAAACTTAGCTCAAATCACATTAAACCTAACATGGCATGAATCAATTGACCTATAAATTAAATTATCCATTAGATAATCAACAATAATTGAAACTCAAATCTAACATCAATTAATCAAAAGATATATAATCAAAACACTCTAATTAATTGAAATCTAAAATGACATTAAACTAAGTCCAATCACCAAATCCAACTCAAATGGACTTGAGTTTGACCCATGATTCATCTTGGTTTGACTTGGCTAATGAACCACTAATACAAATGAGTGTTGTGATGATGCCAAAAAGTAAAGAGATTCCATATAAGATGCCATAGAACATGAGCCTTAGCCATGGGAAGGAAGAAACCAAAATTCCATGCAGAAAGATCAAATTTCATTTTCTCTTCTCCATACCTCATCCACCTCTTTACCATGATTGATTTGGATTTTCTCCAATTAGTTGACCACCCCTTGGAGCTTGCCTCTAAGGGCACCATGGAAAATCCAATTTTTCTTTTCTTCCATGGAGAGGCTCATAGCCAAAGAAGAAAAGAGAGGAAGGAGACTTCCTCTCCTCAACTTATTCAATCCAATACACTCACATGGTGAAGAGCGGCCAAATCGACCCCTTTTCCTGGAGATCTACCCGCCGATGGCCAAATTCTGGCCACCCCAAATCCTTCCAATTGCCATAGCTCTCGACCAATAAGGAAGAGAAAGAGAGAGAGAGAGAGAGAGAGAGAGAGAGAGAGAGAGAGAGAGAGAGAGAGAGAGAGTTTCTCTCAATCCAAATTGCTCCAACACATTCAAAAGGAAAAAAGAAGGAGAATCGAAGCCTCTCCCGAGTCTTCATCATCGGCAGACTGGAAATTAGCCAAAGCTGGCACTAAAGAGTTTATGTGCATATGAAAATGGGGAAGAACTGATTCTTCCACATAATTGACTCTCCTTACATGCTCAAGGGACAAAGGTGAACTCAATCAACCTTTTCCCTAGTCATTATGTCACCAGTGAGCCGGAGAACATCCAACATCGACAGAAAATGGGTGGAGCTTGGTCTCCATTGTGAGGAAAGCTGAGATTTCTTCACTAAAGCCTCATCCTATCGAAGGTGTACAAACCATCCTACCACCGAGGACGCTGGTGTGGTATGGGTTCAAACTAACCACTTTAGCATTCGATGTCGGTCCTTTTTAAAATGAACTTGATCTCAAGTGAAATCAAGCCATATAGATGCATTCCAAATGAAGTCTTTACGGATTTCCAATTGAAATCGAGCAATTTTGCAGCCTAGATCACCAAAAATTGCTTTGATTTAATGGATGGTGCTCAGTTCTCACCATTAATAGGAAAGATATAATATTTAACGTTTATTACTTCTATTAAAAATGGATCGATGAAATTTAGGCAGACCGTCTAATTTAAATCCCTTAAGAAAAGTGGTTCAGACGGTCCATATTAATCCCATGTGTCCCACTTAATAACGCGGATTCATATGGATCCTGCTTAAACAAACCACTTGCTGTCGCATGTAAAGCGGCACCACAACAGTGCCCACTGTTTAAAATGAATTTTTTTTAGAATTTAAAAATTACAAAAATACCAAGAATTTTAAAAACTCATATAAAATAAAATACTCAACCAAGAAAAATACAAATAAGCGCTCTATGGATTCATCTCACTGAGGAGAATCCATTAAATCAAAAATCTTTTATTAGTTATTTTTGAGTTAATTTGAGTTTAAATAAAAATAATTAAACTCAAATTAAAAATAAACCATTAATCCAATTAATTTCAAATTTTCTGAATTGAAATTAAGGTAAAAATACACCTTAGCTAAATTTATCAAGATTTATTGTCAAGTAAATCTTAAAATACAAAATTTCAAAGTCATATGGAGCAATTTAATGAAAAAAATTAATATTAAATTAGAAAAATGATAGAAAATTATAAAATTAACTTGAATCATCATAATAAACCTTAATGAGTCCAAACACAATAGAAATTTCTGGAATCTAATAAACCCTAAAATGTCTTAGTTTGTTAATTAATTTAATTAATTAAACTAAACTTCAAAAAATCCTAATAAATCATCCAAATTTCCAAAAGTTCTAAATATTCCCTATATGGATGCATATTCTAGAGAGGAATTGAAGAAAATTAAAACCCTTAATTAATTCTTTTTAATTTAGGCTTAATCTAGGTTTTATTGAAAAATTTAAAACCTATTATTAGTTATAAATTATACACATGATTAAGGTGAAATTTTAGGGAACTTAAATTGGCAAGGAACCTCGCTTGTGATAAAAATTTCAAAGCCAAGTTACCTCTCGATTAGAAGTTGTTGAATTCCAATCCTAAGGTCAATTTAAGTGAAATAATAAAACAAAAAATCATAGAAATTATAAAAATCTATAAGAACAACTTAAAATATTTTCTTTGATATCAAAATTTAAGGAGTTTTATTAATTACATACTTTAGGTTAAGGAAATAATTAAAAAAATGTATGTTTGATTAATCCCTAAATCATACATTGATAAATTTGCATTAAACCAACTAAATTAATTAAAATTAAAGATAATTAACCTCTGAAACTTTATACCCAAATTAAGAAAGTTATTAATATTAAAAATTACTTTAAGTCATTTTAATGTTAATAAATAATAACAAATTCAAATGGAAATAAAAAAAATGAATAATTAAATCATTCAATTTAAATGACTTAGAAAATTGGAAATGTATTTGGTTATGTTTATTGCCTAAAGTAGCCTAAGTTTCTCAGGTTATGATTGATAAATAAAATTTCACCATAAGAGATCAAACAAAATAATGAAACTTTAACTATAAAAGAAAAATAAAATATTAATCAAATCAAACCCAACATAAGATAAACCATTCAAATGAATTCAAAAATAGGTTAATTAAGATACTTAAGATCATAGTTTAACCCTTTAGAATGGATGCCAATCTCACTCTACTAGAATTTATAATATTGGATAGAATGGATTCCACCCAAAGTAGAACTTATTTTATTCTTAATTCTTGAAAACATAAATTTCATTTTTAACAAAAAATATATTTAAAATTAAAAATAAGATCACAAGTCAATAAAATCAATTAAATTGAAACCACCCAATGGGAAACTAAACAAATTTTGAACAAAAATAAAATTTAGATTAAAATGAAGTCTAGTGTAATCATACTACACAAGCTCTTTTTTCACATAGTAGGTTATTCAGTCACCACCTAAACTTAGGTTAGGTTAACGATCTGTAATGTTCTGTGATGTGAAATATTTTTCTTATTTTGTGGTGTAATATTTTAGACTGGATGGCTAGGATTGTTTGCCCGCTAGTCTAGATGGTACGACGTTCTTTATAG
Organism: Cymbidium sinense; assembly: GCA_021442155.1. Taxonomy (NCBI): domain Eukaryota; kingdom Viridiplantae; phylum Streptophyta; class Magnoliopsida; order Asparagales; family Orchidaceae; genus Cymbidium; species Cymbidium sinense. Next base: position 37,174,701 of record CM038223.1, read on the forward strand.
GCTAACATTATTTTCTATAAGGGCTATGCTACTTATTTAATATATATATATATATATATATATATATATATATATATATATATATATATATATATATATATATATATATATATATATATATATATATATATATATATATATATATATATATATATATATATATATATATATATATATATTATTTGTTGTAGTTATACTTAAGTCCCTAAGCAGAACCCAATAAGACAAGTGATGTTAAGCTCATATGTTTGCATTACAACTGCTAAATGTGTTGTTTGTATTTCCTAATGTCTATTTTGCATGATTTAGAAATTTATTTTTGAAATTTTAAAAGTAATGTGAACCTAAAATTAGGTTAGAATCTATAGGGTCTAGGAATACCAAGAGCTGACCCTACCATAACAGGAGCTGACCCTACCATTGCAAGAGCTAACCCTACTATATAGCATGATCTCAGTGTCCATTATGAAGCTCATGGAGGTCCCTGAAGAAGGTGATGATCCTAGAAGAAGATCACCATAGATCAAACTTTTAGTTTTAGACTGGGCTATATAAGGACAGAGCTCGACTGCCCATTTTTCTCTTTCTTTCATGGAGTGCAGTGGTACCCAGCCACATTGGCCTATTTTTTTTAAATTGGTTTGATTTATTTTTGGTGCATAATAGAAATAACCTATTTTTTAGGTTTCTTTCTATGATGTATTTTTCTAATGAAATGCTTGGAACATTAGCCTTCTTTGAAAACTATATTTTTTATTAGGAAGAAATCATTCATTACTAAGATGTAATTAACTATAGAAGCTTTCCTTATGGGTAATTGCAAACTCTATAATAAAATAAAACCTGCTTTACTTCTCCATGTAGTTCATGGGAATAATCTCTCGTATATCGAAGACCCATCAGCTTTAGGAGTCCTTATTAAGTAATTAAATCCATTATAAGGAATTATCTTTATCTTTTAAGATAATATATTTATCTTTTAATGAAGTATTTAATTACCTAAATAAATACCTCCAAGATCTGTGTGGTGTTCCAAATAAAAATCTCATCAGGTGAAATCATTCCTCCTTCTCTACACTAACGAAACTATTAGTGTTGGTGATACTTGCTCTCTTCTTACCCATGCTGACATACTTTATCGGCATGTTTACTTTCTTAAAGTGGAATAAAAGCTAAGAGAGGAAAGGGTATGAGAACTCTAGAATCAAACTAAAGAGTTATAATGAGAAATCAGCAGCCTAGGGGTCCTATTTATAGACTAGCCTTAGTGTTGCGACACTACTTTATAAGTGCCGAGGGGCTAGCCTCTCAATTTCTGCAACACAGGTCCAATGCTATGAAACTGAGTATGCAGTGCCGAGGCACTAGTCAGTGTACCAAAACTATCACTGACTAGTCAAAAATACATATTAATGACATTTATGATAATTAATTTCATAACAGATGTCATGCAGAAAGTGAGGTCAGACATTGATGTAGCACCATGATAACACGATATACTGCTGCAGTGCTAGTCAATAAGTTTATCCTTTTTCATTAAAATTATCTGTCCATCTACCAACCTGCATGAACTAACCTTTGACTGGTGCTGCATCGCCATATCATTAGCACCTAGGTGCCGGTTAACTAGTCAACATAATCAAATTATTCCAATCTCATGCCATCTTAAGCATTGTAGAGGTGGCCTTATATTGCTGAGGCATCAAACCTTCAGGCTTTTAAGACACAAATTCCTCTATTATAATGTTACATTGCAACTCACTCAACACAAAGTCACCATGTTAATAGTGCCTATGCACCATATTTTCAACACCAAAGTGCTACTCTTTAAAACCACAAATTAACATTTGCCATGCAAATATCTAAATAAATACAACATTCTTAAAAGGCATAAGTTTATTCTTCTCATTCGCCATGCAAACATCCTATAAATCTAGCATTCCAAAGAGATGTAAGTCCATTCAATCTATTTGCTATGCAAAAAGAAGCTACATTTTGGCATTCCTAAGGGATGTTAGTCCAATCTATTCATTCTCCATGCAAACATCATATAAATCTAGCATTCAAAGGGATGTAAGTTCAATATATGTTAGCCATGTGAACACCCTAATGGAATTCCATAGGTATGTAAGTCTAACCCATATTTTTGCCATGTGAACACCCTAATGGAATTCCAAAGGGATATAAGTCCAACCCATATTTTCACCATGTTGCTTTCCAATGGATATGGGCCCAGTCCTAAGCTCTCCATGTGAACATCCCTACACTAAATCTTTGGTCTACTTGAGATATATGAGGTGAGGCAACCTATGACAGTTAATAAGATTACCTGGACATTACTGCTAGCAATCTGATGCTGGTAGAATAAAATAATATAGTCTCGAGATGAAAAAATCATGAGATCTTGATCAAGACTATCCTTCTATTTCTTTTATGCAATCATCCACACAACACCATTATACACCAATTTATATTAGAAATAGATATAATTTCCAACCTTAATCAAGAGTGCTCTCTTTATATGGTAAGAGGGGTAATTAAATATGAATACTCACGTTCATTGGAAGAACTAAGATCTAAATAAACCTAAAATAATGATAGGGGAAATATGCTTGAATATGTATATCAAGCTGCCTTATGAAGAATATAATCCTACCCATCCCAATAAAGATGGCAGAGGGTTTTACAAAAAGATTTTTTTTAGTGAACAAGATGTATATTACTTGTATAATTCTAATTAGTTAGCTCCACTATATGACTTAGTTATTTCCTAATTATTTGAAATTGAATCAACAAGATCAACCCCACCCAAAAAATAAAGTAAAATAAAAAATAAATCAAGAGATTACATTTGTAAAATAGTACTCCACTCTAAAAATAACATAGCCATTTTTGTAAATCAAAATCTAATTAATTGTTTTATTATCTTTGTTGATATTTATGGTTAATTTTAGAAGTTCTTTGATTAACACATCATAACTTGCTTTCTTAAGCAAAAATAGTAGCTTGATAATTTTGAGAAATTTTTTTATTATATTATAAAAATAATAAAAATTTCATGCATAAGAATATAAGTGTTTTAAATTTGATGATTTTGGAGACTAAATGGAACTTTGTCAAAAAGACCTAAACTATCGAAGGAGAGCTTAGGATGTAAGTGGTCTTGTACGCCCTCCTCACCTAGAAGTTCTCTTAGCTTTAAATTTCACGTTGTTTGCATATTTATATTACATTTGTTTATTTTTTTTCTTTTTTTTATTTAATCCTTTTTCATATATCGCTTTAAAAAATTGACATAGCAACTAAATCTATCTCTTAGATCCAAGTTGAATACTTGACTAGATTAGTTGATGCCTTAGATCTTAGGATCCATGAAATTGAATTAAAAAATCAATAGATATTAGAAGAAAGTAAGAACCAAATGTAAGAAATTAAAGAACAAATACTAATTTTTATAGCTCATCTATAAAATAATAGAGAACCAACTCCTACTTCAATACCTACTCAAATTATACCTATAGAGATAAATGAAGAATATTCATATCCAAACCATGATAAAAACTAACCACTTAGAAGACCACCACTAGCTAGAAATGGAGGAAGGGGAGAAAATTACTTCAAGAATACAAAAAATGCTATTGATCCATCTCGAAGAGTTAAAGTTAAAGCTCCAACTTATGATCATATACATGACCCAAATAAAATTTTTGATTAGTTAGTTCAAATTGATGACTTCTTTGATTGATATAAAATAGATGATTACCAAATGATTGCTTTTGCCAAAATAAAATTGATATGATGTGCTAAAATTTATTGGATAAATATTTTAGCTAAAGAAATAAGATTCGGAGGACAAACCTTACTTAGATAGAGATGAAAAAAATGTTAAGAGCAAAGTATTATCCTATGAATTATGATACAAAATTGCATAGTCAACTATTAACTTTGAGATAAGGTAACCTTCTTGTAATTCAACATTTGAATACATTTGAAGACCTAATTTCAAAAACTAATTGTGTTGATAATGATTAACAATTGGCAATTAAATTTATTTTTGGACTAAGGGTAAGAAGTTGAGTTATTTGACCCTTAAAGTTTAGAAGAAGCCTTTCATTATGCTTTACTGGTTGAACAACAAATAAAATCTACATCCATCTCTAGAACTAAGGTTCAAGCCTGTTCCACTTCATCCTAAAAACATAATATTATGCTTACCCATCCAATAAGACAAACCAACCTTCTTGAAGCTCTTACTAAATGGGAGCTCTAAAAATATTAAGGAAATAATTTATTTTAAATGACATAAAAAGGGTTACATGCGAAATTATTATAAAGTCCAAATTTTATTTTTAGATAAAATTGAAAATCTAATATATCATAACTTAAAAGAAGTCTATGATGACACACCCTTATCTGATGAAGAGTTAGAAACCTCTAGTGATTCTCATATTAATGTGATGAGATGCCTTATTATGGTTAAAATTGAAGAAGAAGATTGGAGAAGAAAGAACATTTTTAGCATGCATGTTGTGTGTAATGAAAAAAGATATAGGTTAGTTATAGATGGTAGAAGTGCTATGATTATTATTTCAACTCACACCATAGCTAGAGCTAACTTGAAACCTAAACCCCACATAAAACCATTTCATTTTAGTTGAGAAAATCATACATCCTTGCCTATCACTAGTTGATGTCTAGTCTTAATAAAAATAGATAGCTATGAGGATCAAATTTGGTGTGATGTTCTCCCAATGAATATTGCCCATATTCTCTTAAGAAGACCTTGGTTGTATGATTTAAATGTTTTTCATTATGGTAAAGAAAATACTTACCTTTTCAACATAATAATAAGACTATTATAGTCTTGCCAGTAAAGCTAGTAGAAAAGACACTTACTATAATACCACATAAGACAAGTTATGACTTACAACCTAAGCTTACTATGAAGAAAAATGCCAAACTTCAATTAATTATCATGGGAAATCCAACTATTAGGAATAACACTGTCATTTTTTATTCTTACTTTAAAATATTTACCTTTCCTTCTTTGACCTTAGAGATAGAAACTATAGGTTTGGGAAATAGACAAAAAGAATTTTCTCATACATGTCTCCTTTACTTTTTTATGTAAAAGAGGTCACACTAGACTCTAATAGGACTTACATACCAATTGTGGACTCTTCAATTCTCTCTGATTTTAAAGTTATTACACTTGCTAAGCTTCTTAATGAATTTCCTTCTTTAAGAGACATTCTACATGCCATTGATTTTACTCCTAGTTTTCAATTTTCCAACCATTTTTATTATAGGATGAACCCTATTGAGCATGCTGAGATTAAAAGGTAAGTTAAAGAATTATTAAAAAAATTATTCAAGAGAGCCTTAGTCAATATGTAGTTTCATTATTCCTAAGAAAGATGGGACATGGCAAATGTGTGTTGAAAGTCATGCAATAAACAAAATTACTATTAAGTATAGGTTTCCTATTCCTCGATTAAATGATATGTTAGATTTAATCTCATGAGCAAATTATTTTTTGAAGATCGATCTAAAAAATATCATCGAATTCGAATCAGATTAGGAGATGAGTGAAAGATTGCTTTTAAGACCTCTAATAGACTTTATGAATGGCTTGTCATGCACTTTGGACTTTTAAATGATCCTAGCACATTTATGAGAATAATGAATAATATTCTTAAACTATATATAAGTAAATTTTTGATGGTGTATTTTGATGATATTCTAATTTTTAGTCCATGTGAGAATGACCATCTACAACACATAACAAAAGTCATTTGAAACACTTAGACAAAATAAATTATACATTAATTTTAAAAAATGTTTCTTTTTGCAAATTGAGATAAACATTTTAAGCTTTATTGTATCCACTGTTGGACATAAAACTAATCATTCTAAACTGAAAGTAATCTTAGATTGACCATCACCTAAAAGTTTTACTAAAGTTAAAAGTTTTCATAATTTAACAACCTTTTATAAGAGATTCATCAAAAATTTTGGTACCATTATTGCTCCGATAACTAATATACTAAAATTAGATAAATTTTATTAGACTCTTAATGCATGAAGGGCCTTAGAGCAAATTAAAGTTCTTATAGCTTATACACTAATCTTTAGGCTTTCAAATTTTTTAAAGCTTTTGAACTGACATGCGATGCTTCACGAATTGAGATAGGTGGAATTTTGAGTGAAGAGAATCATGTAATAACATTCTTTAGTGAAAAGTTGAATGAAAACAAACAATAAAATTTAAATTTTAAATTGTCACTTTTAGTAGAAAATTAATTTTTATTTTATTTTATAATGACAAGATACAATTCTCAATGTAGCATACAATAAAGTATAGTGAAGTAAAGAGAGACAATAAGCACATAATTTTTATGTGATTCAGCCTAAACCCTAAAAATAGCCTACGTCCACACCTAGCCACCCCTAGATAGGAATCTACTAAATAAAAAATAGCTTCTAAATCATACTCTCCTATAGCGGGGAAAGTATAATCCCTATAATATGTACTCTCTATAAAGGGATGAGTACAACCTTAATAAAAATTTCAAAGCATGAAAAAGAAATATACAAAATAATAAATTTTAATAAAATATTTCTTTCCCAAATATACCAAGTTATCTAATTCAAAAAGTGATCCCACAAATTATAAATGATCACTTTACAACTTACAATTTGTATAAGATAGAATGTTCACTTAATTTTGATAAGAATAAATAAAATAAATATCTTAAAGTGGTCTTACTAAGATGCTTATGTCATTGAAATTTGTAAACTAATATAAAAATGATTTTAAAATAAATTTACAATAGTCTATTACATAATAAAATAAATTCCAACAAGTAATAATTTTAAGTTTAAGAGAAATTATAACTATTATGTATATAATAGTGTAAGAATGATTAACTCTCCACTAAAATTCTTTTTTTTTAAAAATTATTAAACAATAAAAATAACAACCTTTATTAAATTTCAGCAATTTAAAACTATTTAAACAAAGAAAATTAGTTGGAATGAAATGATAAGTACCGAATAAAAGAATTTTACTTTTTATAAATTTTATTTTGATAAAGAAACTTGATATATATTAGATCTAGCATATAATCTAAGCATATTTTATTTTAACCAAAATGTTTGAATTAATGTAAATGATCATATCATAAAAGTAAATAAAAAATATAAAATAGTGATAATATAGTGATCCAACAATATGAAAGTATTTCTAAAATAGATCTAAGGATAAATGATCTTTCAGATAAGACTAATGAAGAATATTTATAGAAACTAAAAGAAATTTGTAGGAAAATAAAAATTACTGCAAGATGAAATAAATCCTATAAACCTTTATAAGAGTTTTTCAAAAAAAATGATTGAAGGAACTTTGATCTAAAAAACTTAAACTTTGATGACCGAAGACTAACCCACCAAAATGTAAAAATTTGAAAGAGCAAATAGATGATAAAAATAGTATGAATAACTAAAAGAGATTAAGATCAAGAAAAATAAATTTATGTAATTTGAAAAGCTTGCTCAATGAAGATATTGAAGCTTCCAAACCAAGGATTTGATCTTGAAATATTTGGAGAACACTTTGAAGAGAAATCTAATAAGGTTTCTCCAAGATTTTCTAGAAGATTTTGAATTTGAATGAGTAACCCTTTCATGATGAGAATGAGGGCTATTTATAAGCAAGAATGTCATTTTAAATTATTTCAAAAATATATATTATTCTAACATCATTTTATCATATAATAATATAATATTTAATAAAAACATAATTTATATTAAATAATTATTAAATTCAAATAGAAAAAAATGGCTAGTCACATGGGCAAGTCAAAAATAATCACATATGGCTCTTAATATATTCAAAACATGTAGCATGCATTCATTAATAAAATCAACTAATGTTTATAAAATCATAATAATTTTAATTTTAATCAAATATAGATCATGTAACCTATCAAATTAGAGGAAAATATCTAAGGAATCCATTGGATATGAAATCAGATCTAAATTTCTTGATTATAAAAAGACTTTTAATAAAAAACTAAATTTTACAATTTTTTTGTCAATTTTGAAATATGATATTTAAAGATTAAGGTATAATTTAGATATGATCATACATATGTTATTTATCATAAAAATTTTAAATTCAATTATAATTTCTTATTATATTAAATATAAAAATTAGTTACACTCAATAATATAATAATTTATTATTTATTATTTTGATAATCTAAATGCTATGTTTGAACCATATATTTTTTTTTGAAAATTTACAGAATTGAATTTTAATTAGATAAAAAAAATTATTTATTCATCTTATTATTAATAATTTAAATAAATAAAAATACCATGTTAAATTATGAGCAAATCAATTCATGCTAATGAACTCATATGAACCTCCAAGATAGTTCTAAATGCATATAACCTAAAATAATATATCTTGTGCTCTAAGCTATCCATTTTGATATATCTTTAATTCTTCCATACTTTCAATTACATCAAATATATTGTGTGATGTATTAGATATATAATTAGCAATCTTGGGCAACTTCAAAATTAATATATCTAAAAACACTTAAAATGTATATTAGAACACCAAGCATATGTTAGTTATCATTAAAATTAATAGGATTGAACATGAGGCTCATAAAGCCAACATGATATTTCACTTATGATAGGGAGTTTTATGATGTAATTCAATCTTTAAGGCATTGGTGACACTATCTCTTATATAGAGGATTTATACTTATTTATGATCATCATGTCATAAAATTCATTAATACTCAATCAAAAATAAGTTATAAGCATGCTAAATTGGTTGATTTTTTTATAAGACTATTCTTTTGTTCTAAAGCATAAACTAAAATTGAGAATAAACCTCCTAATGCTTTATCCAAGGTAAACCTAATGATTTGTACTTTAGAACTGACAATCCCAAGATTTGATAAAATTAAATATGATTACATAGTGTACTCTAACTTTCACCTAATTTATCTTGAACATCAAGATAAACCTATAAATTTATATGGAACATTCTTCATAACAAATGAATATTTATATAAAGAAAAATAGTTATGTATTTCTTGATCTTCTCTTATAGAATTTCTTATCATCGGGCTACATGGTGGAAGTGTAGCTGGTCATTTTGAGAAGGATAAGACTATATGTTTATTAAATAAAAGTAGATTTTATTGGCCTTCATTAAAATAAGATGTTCAAAAATTAGTGACCCAATTCTTAATTTGTAAATAGGCTAAAACTACAAAATAAAGGTTAGGTCAATACATTGTCTTACTGATTCCTTGTAGGCCTTGGATAGATCAATCAATGGATTTTATTTTAGGATTACCTATGACAACTTGAGGACATGATAACATCTTTTGTTGTAGTGGATAGATTCTAAAAAATGGCTCATTTTTTGCCTTGTTTGAAAATAAATGATGCTTCTCACATAGCTAAATTATTCTTTAAAAAAATAGTGTGATTCCATGGTGTCCCCTTAACCATTATTTTTGATAGAGATATTAGGCTTGACTCATATTTTTGAAAAATATTATAAAAATTATTAAGTACCAAATTAAAATTTTCTTCTACTTTTCACCACCCATAAACTGATAAGCAAATTGAAGTGGTCAACTACACCTTGGAAAATTTTCTTAGGTGTTTAATAGTTACAAGTTTAAGAAATTAGGATTTATATTTACCAACTTTAGAATTTGCATATAATAACACTCTCTCTATAACAATAACAAAAATCTCCTTTTGATGTAGTACATGATTAAAATACTAGATGACCAATAGATGTACCGACATACTATCTTAAGCATTTTCTAATATGACATTCTCATTTTCTAAAGACTTTTAAATCCTCAATGAAGATATAAGAAAGCAAATTACTATAAGTAATGAAAAATAATTTCTATGGAAAATCATAATCATTCAACAAAAAATATAAAAAAGGAGATTATGTTTTGAATCCATTCTATCTGAGCATTATCAAACAACTAAATATAAATAGTTATATCCACAAGATTTTGATCCTTTTGAAATTATTCAGAAAATTATAACTAATGCTTATCACCTCGATTTATCAACTGATATGCTCTTTGATCTAGTCATTAATACTAAAGATATCCTATTAGATGAAGGAGTTAGCAAATATCCACTTGTTCAATCTTACTCTTCAGCAAGAGATATAATGTCATACTCTTTCTTTGAAGTTTATTATATCATCGTAGAAGGAGCAACCATTAATCCAACTTTTGAACTTCTTTTTCTAGTTCACTAGAAAGATAAACAACTAACTGAAGACACATGGTTGACCCGCACTGATTTACAGAGTTTATCTCCACGATTAGTCAAAGACTTCTTAGATTTTAACTCTACATAGTAGAGTTTAATTTAGCCTAAGGAAGTTGATGTAGAACATCATGTACAACAAGAAATTAGAGCTCAAGATTTATTTATTAGATCTTAAGTTAAAGCCCAAGAAAATTCAAGAAAGAAGAATGCTTAGCCAAATAAAATGTCAAACTCATAATTCTAATAAATTCAATCTAATAAATATAAAGCCCAATAGTAAGATAATTGAAATGCCTACTAAGCATCTTACTATTTAAAAGCATTTATATTTAATCCCTTCTGGCTTCCAAAAAGAACTCTTCCTCGGAGTATTACCTTTTGAATTTCCAAATTAACTATCATTTTAGGACAAGCTTTGAAATCCATAGAGATGAAAGTTAGTTTCTTTAATCACGAGTGTTCTTATGGGGAATTTCTTCTCTTCTAAGATGTAACTACTTATAAGGGCTTGCCCTTATAGAGAACTACAAACCCTATAGTAAAATAAACCCTGTTCTACTTCCCAAATAGTTCAAGGTAAAAATCTCTAGTAAATCGAAGACCCATCAGCCTTAAGAGTTTTTATTAAGTAATTGAATCTATTATTGGTTAATACGTTTATCTTTTGAGATAATATATTTATCCCTTAATGATATCTTTGATTACCTAAATAAGTACTGCCAAAATTTATGTGGTGTTCCAAATAAAAATTCACACAATATGATTATTTTTAAAAATTGCAATCTTTTAAAGGGAAATATTAGTAAAATAACTAATTAAAAATTTCTTTGCACTAAGTAGAAAACTAGGTAAAGAGATTCGTTTGGTTATATTTGACTAAAGATAGAGAGTATAACACTTTTATTATTAGTTGACACTACAATTTTTAAATTAATCCATAATAGAATTTAATATAATACATCATCTAAAATATTCCATAAATTCAGAGTACTTATTTCAAAATTAAGAAAAAACTTAAATATTTTCTATAAAAATATAAAAATAGAAAATTTTATCTCTTAATTATCTTGCAAAATAGTAGATAGTAATTTTAATTTAGCACTTGAATTTTATTGGATAAAAGTTAGGTTTAAAAGATAAGTACTTAACTTAAAATAAATAAATTCTCATGGGAATGATACTCTACTCTTTTTATATTAGTTGATTCGACATGTACACTTGTGTATAAGAATAAAAAGTACCAATCAAAAAATAATAGTAAAAAGGGAACCCAAACAATGTTACTTATATAAGTTTATTTTTTAATAAAAAGTAAAATGGTAACTGAAAAATAGTGCTTCAATTATCAAGAAAATCTTTTCATATCCATGTAATCATAAGAAAAAGAAAAATGAAGAAATAGCTAGAAATTAAAAGGCATATTTTATTATTCAAATATTTAAAAGATATAAATAATTCATCTATATTTTAAAGTATAAAACTACATTACTCAAAATAAATAGAAAATTAAAAATTTTTAGACAAGAATCGTTTAAATTTTCATTGTTGATTTTTTTTTCAAGAAGCTACTATGGAACAAACTTTCCTCCATCAATGAACTGGTATAAGTGAGTTGCCTCCAAATGTCTTTGGAAAATAATTGCATAGGTGATCAACTCCATTAATCATTTCTTTGATTCTTCAAAAAAAATTTCATCTCTCTAAAAGAGTCTTCAACTTGAATAATTAGTTCACTAACTTAGCTTTATCTAACTTAACTCCCAATTTTATTTTTCTATCTCCTCAACGAATTTATTTTTAATCTTCTTTAGCTCAATATCTACATCTACCTGAAGTGTTTTTGAACTCCCCATAACTTCTTGAAGAAGTGAAATTGGTGTTTCTTGTACTTTTCTCGGTTGGACTATTGGAGGAGTGTCTTCACTTCCTTCAATGATTATTCATATATTTTCCTTACAATGCATATCTGAGAGTAGTATGCAATCATATTTGATAAGTATTCATAAAGCTATTAAATGAGAAGATGAGCTCTTACCTTCAAAATGAGAATTCGCCACATACTTCTCAATAGCTTCAATAATTACAAACTTAGCTATAAGTTAAGTGATATAAAATATCATGTAGATCAATAAATTAAAGCTTAAGATCCATTTACTAGATCTCAAGCTAAAGCTGAAGAAAATTTAGGAAATAATAATGCTTAGCCCATTATCTTATCAAGACACATTTTATGATTTCATCTTTTTTTTAATTATATAATTTTTAATTTTTGTCTAGAAACTCTAGGTTTGAAACTTTGAATTTAAAATTTTAGAGCATAACATGTGAGCTGGTTGAATCCATATAAAATAATAGCATATGAAATGTGTGGATGGCATTAAATTATAAAATAACTTATTGATTCACATTAATATGGCCACCCACATTTCCCTCCATATTTTGATTTTTTTTATTTTGAAAGATGACTATAATGGCTATAAATAGCTCCCTTTACTAGAAAAAAGAGATATTTTGATAATTATAAATTGTTTGAGTTATTCTTGTGGTTTGAGAGCTTGGTGGTCGAACCTTGGCAATCTTTATTGGGAGCGTTAATAATCCAACATATCTTTCTTTTCTCACCTCCAATATCAAAGGTAACTTATTTTAATCTTTCTCACAATTATTAACATCATCTCCAACCATCCACTAAACCTTCTACTCTCCTTCATAAACTTACACCTTCTTACTGCTCAATAATACCTCTACTTTACTAATTACAACCTTGTCTTAGTCCTTACACCAAAATAATCACTTAAGCCCTATAACTCTCAATCAACTCTTCTAGATCATAAATACATATCCTAACACAAACATCCATAAGTGTTTTTAGTCATTTATCTCACTTAAATCTCATTTCTTAAAGATACATTTTAAATTAGCCCAATTTACCCCAAATTGGACTAGTTTAGATGTTTCCACTATCATATTATCCTACACCCTTCATTATCTCACTAAAAATTAAAAACATATCTTTACATATCAATCTAAAGATCCATGGCTATTTAATTCTCTCAACCTCACTAGAAAATAGACACCCAGCTACATCACTAAGTGACTTCATTAAGAGTACTTCTTCATGCTCCTCAATTGTTGAAGTGGCCTGGTTGATACTCTCACCAATATTTTCCACCATTTTGGCTCCAATAGTAGCTAGAGGTGGAGCAATTTGATTAGAAAATTGCTCTTTACTAGCGAGTGTTTGCATCTAAAAAGAAAAGAGAAAGTTAAATGTCTAAGCCAACCACATCATGACACTAAAATCACAATACCTAGGAGCTACCAACTGCCTCACAGCATCTAGAAGCCCAAACTACTCCCGAAAGTTGCCTGATCAAATAAGGTAGTGCCACCACGCTGTCATGACAACGTCGAAGTGCTATAATGATGTCTTTTCAATTTTAAATGCATGAAAACCACTATTCCCACCTCATAAGAACTAACTGCCCAAATGGAGCAAGGGGGAATAATTATGGGGTAAAAAAGTACCCCTTTGATGGAGGAATCTTTATAAAAGGGGGAAAATTGCTCTTCTTTTCTTCTTCCTTTCTTCTTCCTTTCTCCCTCACTCTCACTATAACCCTCATTTACTACTAGTTCTTGATCATCTGTGCTTTTAACAATGTGCTTCCCATAGCTATGAGATCTATCTCCTTATGTAAGAAAAGAAATCAAGACTTACTCTCATCAATTCAAGGGTAAATACTTCTAAATGCTTTCTTTACAATATTTCTTTTTGAAAAAGAAATTTAACTAAAATTTCATTATCAATCTTGGATCTAGTGGGAAATGGTAGATGCATCTCCTTTAATCTTGGATTCAAAGTAAAAAGAATGCTATCAAAAGACTTAAAAAAAGTCAAAATCTTGAATATTAAAGGCATTTACCATTAAACTTAGTTCTGACATGGAAAAAACATCCTCTCTCTATTGATCTTAGATCCAGAATAAGAGAGAAGAGTGCTTACACTAAAATATATAAAATCGTACACTGCTAGAGCATTATGATCTCAAATTTTTATAAAAATTTCTTAAAATCTTCAAGAATTCAGCTAAAAATAAGCATTTCTCTCTCGCAGCATTACGACGCCATGTCCCGGCACCATAGAGCCAAGCTCTTGGCAAAGAAATCTTGAAATCTATATCTAGAGCATCGAGGTGCCAAAAATAAGGTGCCTTGGCACCAAGCTCTTGAGTAAACACAGTCTCTTAGCACTAAAGTGCCTGACATCGGACACTGCAGGACTATATTTTCAGGTCTGCTATCTCTTATATAGCACCACAACACTGTAAGCTTAGCACCCATGTGCCATGCCTTCTACCATTGAACGTAGTTCTAGTGTAAAATAAAACCCTCACTCTATCAATCTTAGATTAATAATAAGAGAGGAGAGTGCTTTGCACTAATGTATGTGAAAAATTTAACATTACTAAGATGTTATCTTGCCAAAATTTTAAATTTGTAGGCACTAATGAAACAATGCCTAGGTGCAGTGGTCATAGCGTCAAGGAGCCATACTGTTGGGTTGATTAAAGAAAGTCATCTAGTAGTGCTTCAGTGTTGCAATGCAAGTTATATCACACTTGGAACACTGAACTTAAAAATCACAGGTCTAGGTATTGTCCATAACAACACCGTAACGTGACATATTAAGCACCGAGGGGCTGACCTCTCAGGAAAAAGGGATCAAATAACTATTATAACAACACCATAGTGCCACACATTAAGCACTGATGCTCAGACTCTTTGGTTTTAAGCTTATGTTATGCAATCTAGGAGCACCTAAGCATTGCATTCACAACACTGAGGCACGGACTCTCTGATGTCATGTTTTTTAGGATGGCAAGTTTTTATTATTTTAATCCTAGAGCATTCTATAAAGGCAAAGATAAATGCATTGAGGTAAATAAGCATCTTTATTAAGAACAAAAATCTTTTACAAAATGTTTACAATTAAAGAAAAGAAGAGGAAATACAAAATAAAAGAAAAAGGGGGAAAACTAATAATCATAGTCATCATCATCACCCTCCTCTCCTTCTTGTTCTAGCTCCAGCGAGGCCTCACATAAGGCTGATAATGAGGCGTCACAGGAAAAGAAGCTTAACTTGGACCAGTATAAAAGTAATAGTTTTTAAATATGTGAACAAGTGAGGCATTAAACTCAACCATGTATGAAAACTATTGCTGTTGTTGACCCATATGATGGTCACATTTTTTCTCTAGTTCCTGTTGGCACCGACTAGTCTCACCAACCTTTTTTTCTTAAATTTAAGACTCATCCTCCAATTTCTTGGAGTTGCTCATTTATGGTCTCGAAGGATTTATGTCTGGACTGAGGGGTGCATGAGCTTTCCCCCACCTCAATCCTTGATCAAAATCCCTCAATGACTTTTTTAGTCAGGGGAGCCTTTTGTATAAAGACTTCTTCATCGAAATCCTCTTACATTTCCATCACAACACATAAAGCATAAATAAGAGAAAAATGACCAGACCCTACTGTAGTGCTACCCTTAAGAATATTATAGATTGAATTATAAATAATATTCCCTACATCCAAAGTAAAGCCCTTTTGAATTATAAAATTTAAAATGGCTTTATCCTTAGTTACCTCACTGATATTTCTAGTAGGCATCAGCTTGGTAGAAATGAAATAATGTCAAGCTTTGGCCTCAACAGTGAGGCTGATGGTAGGAAAATTGATAATTTTCTCCTCCCACCTTTTTCACTAGATGTTAGAATTTCTAATAGTGAGAAAATTAAGTATTTCATCAAAGTTGAGATGATCATTATAATGAAAAAGATATTAATCATATTCTACATTTAGTAAATTATAATATGTATTAAAGTAGCACTATCAAAACTTACTAGTTTTTTCCTGAATGAAAACTTGATTATTCTAGTGCTCCTTCGCATTGGAAAATAACTCCTGCACCATGGGGATGACACCAGATTTATTATCATAGGCCAACTTCTCTCAACCTTGCTCGATAATGATACTCTCCATGCACCCACCTGAATTTAAGAAACTCCTCTCCAGGATGAGATGGTTCTGTATGAGGACGTGGTGGTTTCTCTCCTTGGCTTCTAACTAACAAATCTATTAGAATCAGTGACAGCTGCACTCTTTTTCCCCTTATTAAGAAATTGTGCTTTTATGATGGCTTTCTAAAGGGGAAAATGCAAGCTAGGAGAGAGAGAAAGAGAGATAACTCTGAGAATGTAAAATAGAAAATGAGCAGCTCAAGGGAGCCATGGCACTCTAATATCAACACCGAGGTGCTACACCTCGAGTTCTAGAAGAGTAGCCAAGTGTTGCAGCGTTCACTTGCAATGTCACGGCTCTGGTCAGCTGGTCATGTCAATTACTGTGTCAATCAAAAAGAGGGATTTATTACCATTAATTTTGGTATTTAAAAGTGTGTTAGGAATTGATTTGGTGTTATGGCGCTTTGATGCTAGCCAAAAATCTTGTTGTGTCCATTTAAAGCGCCTGTGGATCTACCAACTTTTCTAAACCAACCATTGATTGGCACCATGGCGCCAAATGATTAATGTCGAGGAGCTAGTGAACAAGTTAATCTGAATAAATTAAAATAAATAAAAACTAGTCTTATATACTATGGTGTTGTATGCATTGAAGTGATGATCCTGTGCTTTTAAGACACAAATACCTACTCGATGATAGCTACAGTGCTACACATGATAGCACCACAATGCTACATGTTTAGCTCTGTGACAATATCCTAAAAGTAAAGGAAGTTGAAATATTCTGCATGAACCCCAACATAATAATAATTGCCTAAGTCTACTGCATGAGGATGCTTCACAATTTAATATTCCCAGTTGGGTCTTATGACTTGGTTCGGGTCAACAAAACTTAATCATTGCATGATGATGGTCATGTTGATTATCAAATTCATTTGGAGAGGTTATGTTTAAATCATATGAAATTCATCATAACTAAAAGTAAATAATCATCCACCCATCCACATTTATTTGTTAAAGGTGATAAGCTAAGCAAACCCTTCCTCACAAAAGTGTCAATGTCAAATTAAATATATAACTATGATCATACTCAAATAATCACATTCTAGTAAGGACGTGGTTTATATCCTCGGTCTGCATGGTTTTGCTACCAAATAGTGCCACATGAAATGTGGATAATATTAGAACCCTCTGACCTAGAGGCTTGGCATCTATATAGCTCCACTATAATTCAGTCAAAATAATAGCCCTTATGCTCCCTAATGGTTTCGCTTCTTTAGCTATAAATTATATAATATATTTAATAGGAAAAATGCATTCTTTTAGCTAAGGTTGACTTAATTTTGTCACTTTAGACAAATATCACCCTAGGCTACAAGACACCTTGGAAGACACAACCCATGGCTGTTGGTACGGATTCTTTGGTCAAGAACTAATTCCCCTCACTAAGTAGACTAGGGATCATGATAAGTAGGGATGAAAAAACCATGGGATCTTGCTAGGGCATGTCATCATCCCCCCCAGCCCCCCGAATATACACTTTTTAAAATGAAAGTCATTCATGCCATAATGAACACACCTTTAAACAAACCATGTTTGTTTTCCAATCTTAATCAAGAGTGCTCCTTTACTGGTAAGAGGGGTAATTAACTATGAAGGCCTGATCAATAGGAAGTGGGACCAAAATCTAAATAAACTCTAATGTAATGTTAGGGGAAATCTAGTTGAACATTTACACCAATCTACCTCAAGAGAAAATTATACTCTTACCCATCTCAATAAAGATGGAGAAAACCATCCTTAAAGGTGTTTTTTTAGCAATCAGATTTCTAGTGACTCCGTTAAAGATCACTTCTCTCTCCATCTCTGGTTATTGTTGACCTCAATTTTGGAGTAAGGATTGATCACTCCCATCCTAGGTAGAGGATTCTTCTAGACACTTAGGTTTTCTTAGTGCTAGAAAACTTCTAGTGATTAAGGGAATGCTAAACCCATGCCAAGAGACTTGTAGGGCATAACTTTAGGCCTAGAGCTTAAATTAGGTCAAGTGGGCTTCACCTACCTTAGGGCCTAAACTAACACTCATACCCATCAATTAATTTAAACCTAAACCAAAATTTTGAAACCTAAACCCCAAGCCAAAAATATAAACTTAACCTAAGCTCAATTTATTCCACCTTAACCCAAGTCAGCTAAGGAAGGTAAGATGGTTCAACCCAATGCTTTTCAGCCCAAGAAGGAATAAATTCAGCTCCAAACTCATATGATTGAAACCAAACCAACCCAAACTCATTTCAATTCAATTTATCTTGATTGAATTTGGTTTCTAATCTAAGTTCCATGCCAAATTAACTTCAATCTTAACCCAAGTTAACCCACTTCAATTCTATAACTCCATTCAAACCAATTCAAGAAAACCAAACCCAATTTAATTCTCTCAATAGTTTTAACTATCTAATAGATCATTTCAAAATATTACAACACTTGCAATCAAGCCAATTAAATCAATTAAACTTAATTAACCCAGGTTAGCCCATTTGACCTAAAATGTTCAAATGAGATAAAATTCAATCAAACCCAAATCGATTGTGGTCAAAGCCACCAATTAATTTTAAATTCATTATTGAATATATTCCAACAATCCATAGCTTCAATTGGTCTAAATTGACTTGACCAAACCACTTAACCCAAAGTGACCTAAAAGGCCCAAGTAGACCAAACTTCAATAAAACTCCCATTGGATAAAACCAAGCTATGCAATATCTTCATTCATGATTGTAGGTCACTATTGAACACTCCACTACAATAAATTAGACCTTACAAAGCCAATTTGGCCTTAACCCAAGTTGACCGAAACTGACCTAAAGGGCCAAATTCTATCAAATCATGTCCTGAGATAAACTAATTGCAATTAATGACTCTCATCAACCACAAATTGGATATTGAACATAACTCAACTACCAATTGAAGCCAATTGAACCTAACCAAGCCAATTTGTCTCTTTGACTCAAGTTGACCCAAGTTGACCCAATTTGACCTAAAGGCCCAAATTGGGCCAAATAAAATCCTAAAATAAATTGATTGAAACCAATGCTTGTAATCAATCACCAATTAAATATTGGACATGATTCAATCTTCAATTGGACCCAATTTGGTCAACCCAACCCAATTGACCAACTTAGCCCAATTTGACCTAAAAGGTCAAATTGCACCAAATCACTCCCTAAACCAAATCAATTCAAATCAACTCTTCTAATCAATCACTAATGATCAATTGAAAATGGTCCTAACCCATACTCAAGCCAACTTGGCCAATTAAATGAACCAAATCAAAAATCTAATCCAAATTGAATCAATCCAATTTTACTAACTCATTCCAAATGACCAACTTAACCAAACTCCCACTTTGACCCAATTTGATCAAAATGGTAAACTTAGCCCAATTGAACCCATTTGACCTACATGAATCAAATTGAGCCAAACCTAACCAAACTCGGAAAAACTCATACTGGGTCACCATGGGCCTTCCCAAGTGGGCCCAACCCATGGTGAACCTGGGTTGGGTCAAACTCATTGAACCAAGCCCTCCAAATGAGATAAAATCCCCATTTGAAAGGGTTCTCCACCTACCCACTCCTTGGCAACCATCATTGGTCCTTCTGGGATAGAGGACCACTGACCCAACCTAACTTAAGGTTGTTGGGTTCAACCTTTGGCCAAGAGAGGGTGAGTTCACCTATGGAAAATCATTAGTCCACTTAAGGAGGAGTGTACATTTCATGGAAGCCCACTATACTCCCTTAGCCTCTCACACACATCCACCATAGTAGTCCCTTGCCACCCACTTCGGTCGGATGGCTATGAAGGCTGAGCTAATCTTAGCCCTTGGTTCAATTGGGGCAGAGAGTATACTCCTCCCCATCTATTTAAACTTTCCATAGAACTTGTCCAAAAAATTCAAAAGTAGTCCCCAAGCATTTCCATAGCTCCTTGTGCACCTTACCACCAGTGACACCAAGCTCCACCCAAACCTTAGAGCCCTATCCATCAAACCTCATCAGAACTCCATGAAATTCAAATTAACTCTTTCCACACATTTCCTAAGCCTTGATAAATGAGAATGAATCAATTTCCAATCGATTCGACCACCGGAAAGCATCCCTATACCAACTCTAGTGACTTCTGTAGTAGTACTTGGTCCATAGACCATTCGATCAGGAGGAAGCTTGAGATCTTCTCAAAAATACCACATCTCTTCAAGATGAATCTACCTCTATCAACGAACCACCAGTCTTTAGCTCTTACAAAGTAAAAATTCAGCAACCATAGATTTGGCCATTAGGTGTTGGTCATTTTTTAAATGAATTATGGTTTTATATAATTTTCACTATAAGATCTCCTTAGATCTCTTTCTTGATCATTTTGGATTCGATTCTATCATCAAACGAGCTCCGATGACCTCAGATTGGGTGGTGAAAGGCTGATAGTGTTCATCATCTAGAGCTTGCAGGATGATAAATCATCGACCATCCATTCTGCATGATTAGAATCATGGCCATGATTAATAGAAATAGAACTTTTGATTTAGTACCTTCGCATCATAGGATTAATCTTGACCATTCAATCCAAGATCTGACGGCCAAGATGAAACCAGGTCCGATTGCTATGCAGCAGCTGCATTAGAAGTTTTAAATAACCAATACTACGACACCACATGGAAAGCATTGCTACATTAGTGTCCACCTGGGTTAATAGTTTTGAAATGATTTATTTGGGTTTAAAAATGTAATTAAATAATATAACTTTAAAAAATCATAGCTAATTGTAGTAAAATCTAAAAATACAAATAAACCCATTTTAGAAAGCTTAGATGAAGGAGAATTTAATAAAAATATAATCTTAAATTAATATTTAATGAATAATGCTTAATTAAGGTTTGAAGCTTTGGCTAATTATCTTAATCAAGGCCAAATTATTTGGTTAATTAATTTAAAATTTGGTATATTGATTCCATGAGATATACTCTGCCTCCCATATTTTTCTTAGAATTTTTGCTCATCTGGTTTTAGGAAATTCTGAATTTTCAATCTTAATTACCCACTTTAAATGATTTAATAATTATTAAATTTAATGAATAGTAAAAATAAGTAATTAATGTTAATTAATTAATGTAAATAGTGGGGATAACATGGGAATTAATTATGACCCCCTCTCTTAATTATTTCCAAATGTATTCTCTTAAAGGATTTAATTAATATGTTTAATGATTAAGGGTAAATTAAAAAAAATTAGTAATGAAATGTAAATGAAATCAATTTAAGTAACTCAAGTGCAACCCATTAACCCCTTTATGTGTTTAATAAAATAAAGTCATTAAAGAAATTATGAGTTTCCTATTGGTGAGGGAAAATTATAAGAGTATTTATTTTAAATCTTTTCCTTCTTTAATTTAATTAATTCTTAAGCATGAGCCTAATTGTATTAGATCTCTTTAGATGCATTGCAAATTTTTTTTTTTTCAAAGAATATCATTGAAGGCTCATGTTTAGATGATTAATTAAATTAAAGAAGCTTTTGAAGGGTGATCAAAATAATATAATTAATAGATTAAACTTAATTAATCCATAAAATATATTTAATTTTCTTCCTTTAACATATTAAACAAGAAAAATGGGATGGAGTGAATTCTAAGTATTATTACTCCTCTTTAGGTTTCAACAACTTTAATATTAAAATTAAAAATTAAAGAAACTTTGATTAGATTTAAGGGATGTTTATCTAAAGTGATTGTCCTGAAATTCTAATGAAATCAAGTATGTTCCATGGTAATATTCAATTACTTTCTTTCAATTATCATAAACATGCATGCCATGTGCTTCATGTATTCATGCTTTAACGTTAAAAGAATTTGATTGCATTTAAATTACATGAGTTGGAAAAATATTATTATATGGTGTGGCTATTATCATTAGTAAATCTTAAACTATTTTGAAATTATATGTTAATTCTAATTAAATAATTTGAAGCTTAAATCA
This sequence comes from Cymbidium sinense, assembly GCA_021442155.1. Taxonomy (NCBI): domain Eukaryota; kingdom Viridiplantae; phylum Streptophyta; class Magnoliopsida; order Asparagales; family Orchidaceae; genus Cymbidium; species Cymbidium sinense. The sequence continues at coordinate 37,197,096 of CM038223.1, forward strand.
ATGCTTATTATAAATAATTAATTATGTGAAAATGAAATTTTCATTTACTTGTAATCAAAAGATGGCAATTGATGGTTTTATTCTTATGTTCATACTTATGTATTCATGTATTTGAACTGGCAAGTATATATCTGGACATCCTGTGAATATGAGGCTTTAGGTAGCCTCAAGGAGGTCTTAGATAATCTCACTTCCTTGGTTTAATAATGGCACATACTTGCTTAACTTCATTTATGTGTATGCATATATTAGACTATAAAGTGAAACTTTATTTTTGTCATTAAGCTTTACATAAGTAAAAGATATTTATACACAACCTTTTCATGATATTATTTCTATGTCTATATACATGCTTATGTATATTTAAATTGGCAAGTATATAGTCTGGACATGCCAGGAACACGAGGCTATAAGTAGCCTGAAGGAGATATTAGATAATCTCAACTTCTTGGTTCAACAATGGCACGTACTTGCTTAAATTCCTTATACATATTTACACATGCTTAAATATGAGATGAAATCCCTTTTTCTATCAAATTCATGCATCAACATTTGTTAAGTGTGAAAAAATATATGTACATTGAATGTATATATATACTAAATCAAATAATAAAAAAAACTACAAAGAAAAGAATGTGGATGTTATTGATACTGAAAGAAAGTTGTGGAGTATTATTCATGTGATGGAGACTTAATTTCATTTGTCTTAAGATGCCTTTGATTTTTGAATAAGATTCAATCAGACTATTATAAACTTAAGCTAAAATAAAATTCATAAATGGTCTAATAAGAAAGTTAATACAATAATGATCTATCTTGGGAAATTAACTTAGGCTAGGGATGAAAGAGTTAAGTCTCTTTCTTCTCTTCATAATGATTAGATCTTCAGTAAGAAGTGAACAAAATAAAAATGCATAAGTTAAAACTCAATCAGGTTACTAAAAGACTTAAAATGAAACCACTCTTAATGGGTAATTTAAATAATCCTAAACTTTAGAAAATCATAATTCTATAGCCTAATCAAAACATATCATGCTAAGCCTTAGCATACACATTAGAAAATTAAGTCACCGATCTTAGTATTAGGTTAGGCCGGTGTATGTTGTGGTGATATGTTTTATTTTTTGATATAATATTTTAAACTGGATGTTAAGATTATTTGTGCTTAGACAAGCTGTTAAATCGTTATTAGCCTAACGATAATGCAAGGGTTGTGCTTGAGGGACCACTGTAACAATATATTAATATAAAATGCTTTTCTTGTAGGTACTGCTTATGTCCCTAAACATAATCCAATTAGGGTAGGTGGGCTTGGTTACCCAAGTGCAGGATTCTAAGTCCAAATATGTAAAATTTAATTGCTTGGTTTGTATATTTGTTTAGCTAATATCTATTTTACAGATGTAGTTATATTTTATTTTTCATAAAGATATAATTTTTATAATAGGATTAGGATTAGTGCTATGGGGTTTAGGATGAGTAGTGCTAGAAGGCAAAGACTTGGAGCCCTTGTGAAGCCTAAAGCAAGCTAATCCAAAGAAGGAAAGAAGAACAAGAATTAAAAACCTCCATAACATTTATTTCATTTGCAAGATTTAATTGTAATCCGAGCTATATAAGGGTAGAGCTCAGCTACCCATCTCTTTTCTTCTTTTCTAGGGTGTACGACACTACCCGACTGTAGTGGCCTTTTTATTATTTTATGAAATCTAAATATTTGATTATTATGTTTAAATTGTGTAATAGAAATGGCATGCTTTTCATGAGTTTCTTAAAGTGTGTATGTTTGATGTGTGGCCTAGATACGGTAGGCTCTTTAGAATAAAATTAAAATTTCTATCCTCACTAAATAACTCATAAATAAATTCTAATGCAACTCACAACCTCACTCTAAAGACTAGGAATATAAATAAGATAATAAAAGATTTAGAAATTTCTTAGTTGAATTGTTATATGCCATAACATTATACATGTCATATTATTTCATTCTTGAATATAGAGAATCTCCACTCTAGCACGATAAGGGAAAATCTTGACCTTTGAGTGCAGTCCCTTGTAGTGGAGATTGCCTCTTATAGTTGATTTAGCCCATAATTGAATTTCATCATGTATGTAAGCATAATTTTCCTAAGCCTTGGTCCAAGATAAATGTGTCAAAATAATCCAAAAACCTATACATTTTTAACATTAATCTTAGTCATGTTTGCATACCAAATATTACCTGGTCTCTTAAGGAGTGAGTCTAAGATTCATGCTTCCTTTCTAATTAAATAATAGTCTAACTATTTTTCATCTACATAAGACCAGCCTACATGATTTTAAAGTGTAAGAGGTGTTAGCTGGCAACCACTTTAGGTGGTTGTAAGTCTAGAAGAGTTGGGATGTGTTCATTCTCTCTTGTAGAGGTGAACCATTATATCCTATTCTCCCCGAGTAGACTTAGGTTGTGCTTCTAGCTTGTGCTAAAGAATGTAGACTTAAGTTTTGAGGCAGCTTGTTTCTCTTCTGCTATAAGTATAAGTCCTCACTTCTTAAACATCTCCACAATCTTGTGTTGTTGGGTTATAAGTCCTAGCACTCTAATAAAATTTTGACTTAAATAAAATAAATTCTCTCCTTCAAAAATATAAAGCCCATTATAGAGTAGGTTGGAGCATTCGCTAGGCCTCCTAGTATTTTGATTATTTCTTACTTATCTTCCTTTAAAATCCAAGAATAAGTCTTTCTATTTGAACCTATCTCATTTGATTTAAAAAATAACCAATTCCTTGATAGTTTAGCATTGAAATATTTGGATACATTTATTGACTACTTTAATTGAGAGTGTTCTTTGAAAACTTCCATTTTTTAGGATGTAATTAACACTAAGGGCTGGCCTCCATAGAGAACTAAAGAACTTGGCTTAAAATAAACCTTACTCTATTTTATCTATGTAAAGTGGGAGAAAGATCTCTAGTATATATGAAGATTCATATGCTTTAGAAGTCCTTATTTGGTGATCAAGTCCATTCTAAGGTAATGTCTCTATTTTTTGAGGTTGTACATCATACCTTAATGTCACGCTCGATCACTTCAATAAATACACCCTAAGATCTGCATGGTGTCTCTACAACTATAAATAAAAATACCACAGTTGGAAAATTTAAAAATACCATGTTGTCATAGATTGTAATATCAAAGTATATTCTTTTATAAGAGATTAGGTTCCTAATACCTAGAAGAATCTAATTCTAGATCTATAACCAAGTGTATCAAATGGAAAACATCAAGAATGTGATGATTATTAGGCTCTATGAAAGGTCCATGGTAAGATTCCCTCAAGCCATAATTAACGCTAGTTCTGCTAGAGCTGCTCTTCAGTTTTGAACAATCTCAGAGGTTTTCCAATTTCTACTAGCTGGACCTGTCACTAAGCCCATAGTCCCGAAGGAATTTAACAAGGGGAAGCAGCCAAATGTAATCATTCCAAATGTGCCCAACTCTAAAACATGAACTCAAAGGGAGCTTCTATTTTTGATAAACTATTTAAGGCAATGCCAACTACCCCTGCTTAGGATAAGATGGCGGTATGGCTCAAATTGAAGTCCATTATAGTCAATACACTCAATAGTGTATCAGGAGAACATACTACCCCACATGATGCTACCTTTACTCCAAGCAAGAATGACCATGAAGCATCTTCCTTGAGCACTAAAATGTCTAGGAGGGCTCACATAAAATACAATGCTGGTCACAGAGCTGCTAGGTTGCCCGTTCATGCTAAACAATAATATGGCCCACTAGTGGAAGCAAAGATACCCACAATCAACAACTTTGATATGTTCTGATAAGTCAAAAGAAATAGCTCAAGAGGAGCTATAAAGAAGTTGTTCTGGGAAAAACAAATATATCCCAGTCTACAAAGTCAATCACAGAAAGAGGATTATATTTCCTTCAAAATCTACAAGGTTTTGAAACATGTTAGAAATCAAAACCTTTAGAGAAGAATCAAGAAGTTGGTGAGCTAGGTCACCAATCCAACAAGTTCTTAACCTAAAAGAGGTGGAAATATTAAAAAAATATCATGCATGTTTATAGTAAGACTCAAAGTTTACAGGCACTATAGTTGGTGAGCATGGACAAAGAACCCTTAGACACAAAGATACAAAGTGACCAGTAATTGGAAGGTCCCAACAACCACCATAAAAATCTGGTGAACACCAAGGTGTGACATTTGGGATATATTCCCAGAGATCTACTACTGGAAGGACCCGATCGATTTGAGTACCAAAAGAATCCCAAATCATTGATCACAAACTAACCCCAACAGATGACAAAGAAACATAATCTCCTATCATCAACTTGAAGCATCGGTTAGACAAAAGTCAGCCAGCAGATGATGGTGAGGACAATCGACTCTTCTAGGAAGATGAAGAGTTCCCAATGAAAAAAGACCAGTCAATCATAGATCTCTAAAATAATGAAGATATGAATCACATAAAAGTTAAAGTTGTTCATATGGTTGATACACATTTGAGAAACAAAGGCATAGTACCTAAACAACAAATCAAGAAAGAGCAAGAAAGGAACCCAAGTCACCAAGAGTCTAGAAGCGAAGCTCAAGTAGAAGTGGAATTGATTGAAGAGTTAACAAACACTACAACAAGTTTGCAAAACCAAAGGTTTCCCAACTTCAAAGGATAGAACATGTAAATAGCTAGCTCAACAACCAGCTTAATGAGATGAGTGGGCTGATGAAAGAGCTCCTTGGTCAGCTCAACCTCATAGCAACTACAACACTATAGATACCTCCAAGAATATCTCCAAAAATGAATAATCTGAAAGTTAAAATAAAAGGCAAACAAAATGTCATGCCTAATCTACCAACAGCTACAATACAAAGGCAGTAACCTCATGGTGAAGCTATAGTGAACACTCACTAAGAAGCTGATGTTATCACTAAATCTCAAATGGAAGATCTCATCAGCTTAAAGGTCAAAGAAGTAATAGCTTTAGAAACTATTGAGCAATTAATTGGAAAAGGCCAATCATATAAGCCTGAATATGACAAAGTACAATACCCTAAAGGGTACATTGTGCTGAAGTTTAATACCTTTTTGGGCATGGAGAACCCATGGCAACACTTAGCTCAATTTAAAGCACCATGTGAAAATATCAGAGAAAATGATGCCATACTACTATGATAATTCATTAGTAGCCTTACACACACAACTTTAAAATGGTATGCTGAGTTACCTAATGCTTCAATAAAAACCTAGCTGAGCTAGAAACACTTTTCATTAAGAGATTTACAAGAGCAACAAAAGAAGTAACAATTACAACTCTTGCCTTGGAAAAGAGAAGAAAAGATGAGGGTGTTACCAAGTATATTACTAGATGGAGAAATCTTCTCATGGGGAACATTGATAATCAAATGGCCCCATATCTTACCATGGCTACCATTAACACATTCCAAGATTATTGGATCATGTAGCCAAGTCTGAAAGGTTGCCTAAACAAAAAGGGCTTAATATAGGTTCTAACACTAACAATCCATTTGGAAAAGGAAAATAACCAAAGTTTGCCACTCAAAAAGGAATGATGTGAATTTAACATTCACATTCATAGTTGACAAGAAGGCAAATAGAGGGACGACAACATCATGACTAGCAGTATCCTTGCAACCAATAGTAAATCCTTTAGAAGAAAACAAAAGGGGCTTGCCCTCCAAGCAAAAATGACTAAACAATACTGATTCAAAAGAGAATGTACTACTAAAATCTTTAAGCACGCCTTAAAGTTGGGTTATAGTTGTCAGAGCCATGATGGCAAGACCAAGTGGACAAAGTTGATGATCCCAACTATTGTCCATTTCACAAGCTCATAAGCCACCAAATTAAAGATTGTTTCCTTTTCAAAGATTGGGTAGAAAAGAGTTATCAAAATGGAGAACTCACCTTATCAAACACTGTACTGATACATCCTAAAATTGAAAAGGTGGGAGTTGTTACAACATGCCCAATCTAGGATACAAAAAGCAAAAGTGTTGAGCCAACTAGAACTCAGAACATAAAAAAATGATTAGGGCAAAGCACACCAAACATAAGAAGAAGAGGAAGGTGTTTAGGAGACCTTCATCTCAAAGAAGACTAAAAGAATGATCAATATTCTTCTAGAAATAGATGGTATTTGATGGTGGAATTCCTTAGAGCCTGAACTCTATCCAAGAATCCTCTTCCCCAACATGAGGCAATTTTAATATAATATAAAGAAATAGGCAAAAATCATTCAGCCTTCTTGATTGAAGTCCTATAAAAGGAGGATTCAAAAGCTAAAGTTTGAAACTCAAAGTATGATTGACTCTTTAGAGGAATAGAACAACCTCCTTGAAGGCCAGTTAAGCTAAAAAATTCAAGCCCATTTAAAACTTCGACATGGAAAATCCTAAAGAAGAAATTTGAAACAACTATGTTGTGTCATAGATGTTATTGCAACTTCAACTAACTCTGAGAGAGAATTATGCTTTTCCAAAGAGAAACTTATAAAGCGAAGAGTCATGTTAGCTTAAAGAAACCACATTTTAAATTAGGTAGTAGTTTCAAAAGTCCTCAAAACTCAAAGAATTCTGAGAGGGCATAGGATTTAGAGACTTCTTCTAATAAAGAAGATCAAATAAAAGAAGTAACCAAAGTCTAGTTAAGAAGTAGAAAAATAATTCCTCCACCACCATAATGGAAAGTCAGTGATAATAACAAAGAAATTCAAATTAATGAAAATTCCTTACCCCCATCACCAACTAAACATCAAAAGTCTACCAAAATGAGAGTAGACTATAATGTTCTGGAGAATTTATGTAAGCTCCTTGCTTTACTAAGTATCTACGATGCTCTCATATTATTCATAAATATACGTGAGAAATTAATCAATGTTTTGCAAAACCCAAAACAATATGAAGCATTTTTTGCTAAAGAAATAATGAAAGAGGACATAACCTCTCAAAAGTCAGTAACCATCTTATTTAGTATGAATGACCTACTATTAGGGATGATCGAACATAATCGGCTCATTTATGTTATAGCTGAAAGCAACGCTTTTCGAATAAAAAGGATATTGATTGATTTAGGTGCGTTAGTCAATCTCATAATAGTTAAAACACTATGAGAACTAGCTTTAGATACTCGATACTTGTATAAAAGTATAGTATGGCTAAATTACAACAAACTTTAGGGTCTCTTGTCCTACCCATATGCTTTGGGCAATTATACATAGAGGCTAAATTCTATATGATCAAAACCTAAGTTGCTTACAAAGCACTCCTTGTTAGGATGTGGATTCATGAATATGGAATAGTGCCTTCAACTTTTCATGAATGTATAAAGTATATTCACAATGGTGAAGAGCATCAAATTGATGGTGACATGAATCCATTCTTGAAACATAAAATCAAGATCTAGGATGGTGCCAAGTACTTCATGCTTAAGAAGGTAGAGGAAGTTAATGCTCAAAAATAAGTGGCTTCACCTATTAAATTAATATTGAAAGGTGATTAATCAAAGAGTAAAAGTACTAGAACATCAAAGCAGTCAAAAGTAATTCCTTATCTTAGCAATGATACTAAAGAAGGTGAAGATGAGTCAATACTTTATCAACCTTAGGAAAACTCAGCTAGCAAAAAGACAAAAGAAGCTAGTACTATTTAGGTGATAAAGTAATTAATGGAAACTTATGTTTCTCTAATATGGGTACCCAAATCTCAAATCTCTAGGAAGGCTATGAAAATAACTATGGTGCCAAAGGAACACATAAAAGCCTTAACAACTTCAAGGAAGGAGGAAATAGGATAGCTAAAAACTTTTTATGTCCTTCCTAGAAGAGGCTATAATGAACACGAGATTCTCTTTTACAATAATGAAGAGCGAACCTTGAATTCCACACAAATATTGTTGGAAGAAGAAGATCTTGAGGAAGAAGATATTTCAGTAATGATTCCTCAATTCTTCTCACCAACACTAAAGAAATTGATTAAAAATAGTATCCAGCCTATACAATCAAGCATACAAGCTCAGTTGTTTAAGAGGCTCTGGCAAGGGGATAATATCCAAAATCTTATAAAATATAAAAAATTCACCACATGGGTATTAGGATATATTACTTCGGTATCTCTCACAATGAACTCATTCCATGTCATATCCTCCAAAGAAGAAACCTCTACGGAAACAATAGAAAACAAAATAATATTCTATATGAGAATATAGCTAAAGAAGAACTAATCATTGACCTTAAAGAGGCCCTAGAATAATTCAAGAAAGGTAATCAAGCCACCATTGATGAACTCTAGAAAATTAACCTGGGTATTGAATAGGAGCCTAAACTAACTTTTGTTAGTGCTAACCTTACAATAAAAATGTTGAAATAATTAAAATCCCTACACTATGAATACAAGAATTACTTCGCATGGAATTATCGTGAAATGCCAGGACAATCTCCATATGTGGTCGTACATAAACTTGCCATTAAGCCTGATGTCCAACCTATAAACCAAGCACCAAGGTGAATGCGGTTAGAAATCAAAGAGCAAGTAATTAATGAAATAAAAAGGCTTATTGTAAGCAAGATTTATCCAAGAAGAGAAATATGCTGACTGGATTGCCAATATTGTCCTTGTAAGAAAAAAAGAATGGATAAATCAATGTTAGTATTGATTTATGGGACTTAAATAAGGCATGCCCAAAAAATGATTTCCCATTGCCTAATGTGGAACTCCTAATGATTCTTTCGAGATCAGATCATTTATCAATTTGGAGTACCTTGAAGAATTATTTTAGAAAATAGCATAGCCTTCAAGAATGCCAAAGTTTATAGCTTCATTTGAGAAATATAAAACAGATTGGTAATATTCCTCAATATATAATCGAGTCATTGGTCTTGCAGAAGCATTCAATAAAATATTGGTTAAACTTCTCAAGAAAATTGTCTCTAAAAATAAAAAAGAGTAGCATGATAAATTGATAGAAGAATTATGGGTATATTATACCACATACAAAACTTCTACACAAGAAATGCCATACTCTTTAGTCTTCAGAGCAAAAGCAATATTGACTCTTAAAGTAGAGCTATCTTCACTCCGCATAGTAGTCCAAAATTAGCTTATAGTAGAGGAAAATTTCCAAATATGAATGGAAGAGCTTGAAACTCTAGATGAAATATTACTACAACACCAGGAAAGTCTAAAAACATGTAGAGCAAGAATGACCCTAGCACAAGACCATTTGGTTCACCAAAGAAGCTTCAAAGCAGGTGAACTACTACTGGTATGAAGAAGGTCCATTATTCAACATCAACAAGTTGGTGCAAAATTTGATCCAAATTGGGAGGGACCTTATATTATCGAAAAAGTTTAAGAAGGTGGAGCTTATTAGCTAATCGATGTAAAAGGCATCAGGCGTATGCCCCATATAAATGGATAATATATTAAAAGATATTATGCATAACTATGAAAGAAATATTCTCATTTTAATGAGAAATTTCCATGTCAAATAGGGGGAAATTTTATATATCTTGAAAATAAATCCCCCATCAAAAGAAAATGTTGTCTGAATAAGCAAAGTTTTAATCAGAATCCATCATTCCCAAAGGGACAAGATCTAAATTTAATTCAAGATCCATCATGCCCAAAGGGGTTGGGTCAAATCCATTATGTCCAAAAGAATCGGATCTAAATTTAAATCAAGATCCATCATGCTCAAGGGGCTGAATCAGATCTATTATGTTTAAAAGGATCGGATCTAGATTTCAATAAAGATCTATCATGCCCAAAAGATCCTGGTCAAATCCATTATGTCCAAAAAGACTGCATCTAAATTTAAATTAAGATCCATCATGTCAAAGGGGCTAGATCTAAATTTAAATCAAGATTCATCATGCCAAAAGGGGCCCAAAAGAACTGAATTTAAATTTAAATCAATATCTATCATGCCCAAAGGGGCCAGATCAGATCCATTATGTCTAAAAGAACCAGATTTAAATTTAAATTGAGATCCATCATGCCTAAAGGAGTCATGTCAGATCCATTATGTCCAAAAGGACTGGACCTAATTTAAATCAAGATCCATCATGCCCAAAAGGGCTGAATCAAATACATCATGTCCAAAGGGACTATATCTAAATCTAGATCATGATCCATCATGCTCAAAAGAGGCTAGATCTAGATTAATGATCCATCATGCTAAAAAAAATGGGCTAGATCTAAATCCAAATCTTATATTCCATCATGTCTAAAAAGGGTAGGTCTAAATATAAATCTAGATTTTATATGTTCAAAGAAGGATCAAATTCATATATAAATTTAAACACTTCAAAATCAGAGAAGATAGAATCAAAGTGCACAAGCACAACTTACTTATAAATTCAGATATTACTATTTTTCATAATGCCAATGAAATTTACATGCTTCTCTTGTCCAGATTAGCTACAAATTGGCTACGATGTTTACTTGAAGATGGCCAGATGGCATGCCACCTATAGAGCTTATTGAGGAGCAGATATGGGCCACCATTGATGCCCATGACTTATGTGGTATAGTTAGGTTGTATGAGCGACTCTCATGATATAACGATGTGTTGATGGATTGGGATATTTTTGAGAATTTATTCTACCTATTGATTCAGAGTTTCCATCATATCAAAATCTAATTGATTGGGTGATCAATATAAAATTAAGGCATATCCATGATGTTCCTCTAGAGTAGGTCACAAACCATATTAAATTTAGAGATCAAGATATACTTCAACTAGCTGAAGATACAGCTCTCTCTGTCGACACAGTTTGATTATTAGGTTATAGCATATTGCATCATGAAGCAAAATATTGGGACACAAAATTAGTATTTGGTACACGTTTGATAGTACTTAGTGGTTATGTATATTGGGCACATCACACTTACAGATACATGGTGATCTTTTAAAAAAAAAAAGCATATATCATGAAATCTATGCTTCACTCTTTGATTGCAGCCAACTGTCCTTTACCTAGATCCAGAGTATCACAAAACATTGGGATAGAGCCACCAATACATATTGGATTGGTTTACATGAGATCACAGTCACAATAGCTGATATGTAGGATATAGCAGGACTCCTTATTATAGGTACTCCCTATGAGGAATGTGTTCCTTTAGATCATGAGCTTTTTTAGCGCTTGCCTACTGGTCCTTATAGGAGAGGCAATTACATATACTCTTCAGGCCTTCACCATGCTTTAGATCACTACTAGAGGTTATACCAAGAGTGGAGATCAGGCCATAAATGATGAGGCACGATCATTTAAGACATGTGGAATGAGAGTTTTCTATAGCCAACAATATGCTTGTCTCATTTTGCATGGTTTGATGATCCATTTGATATAAGATTTCATTCTTCTGAGAGGTCCAGTGATCTATTTTATATAGGATTTCATTTTTCTAAGAGGTCCAGTAGTGCTACATTTGAACCTAAGTGTAGAATGAACTCCTGACATATTTTAGAATAAGACACTAATGAGGGGATGTCTCTAATAGCCTTCATTGCCAACTGGTTGTGCTACTATATAGTTTTAGGTCACAATAAGATTTTTCATCCTTCCACTCTTTTGATGGCCATCTTGCTCACCCGTGGTGAGAGGATAGCACTGGCGCCTACAACATTAGCTTACTTGTATCATGGATTGGGCAATGTATGCATCATGATAGACTCATGACATGATGATGTGGATGCTCATTGGCATTATTTATATGGATGGATTCATGCACATATTTCAAGAGCATTTAGCTATCCTGAGATAATTATATTTTAGAGAATGGTGCTTCCCTCTGATGATGTGGTTGAGCAGAGCTACAGTTGCTTTAGACATAGATCGGATCCAGACATTCATGTTTGCTCCATCGTGCATGACGGATCACTTTCAGATCATCTACAGATTAACTTTTCATAGTTTACCTACTCAAAGCTTAGAACAGAGTTTGATAGACTCACTTACCAATAGAAGCACCCCTGCTATTATGAAAGTCAGAATATAGATGCATAGTAGAATATCTTATCAGGTTAAGACCTTCTTGGCTTGCTTATAGATGTCATGAGTCCATCATATTAGAGAGATATAATCCCAATAGAGTGGCTAGGAAGTATAGATTTCAGGCCACACCCATATATGGTGTACCATAGATTTTGCATATAGCAGATACTCATTCTCTGGGGATGTTGCCACTATTTGTACATTTAGCAGTGGCTGCTACAGCATGGACCTTCTCACTGTGCTTAGGGACCAGATCAGGATTCTATGTAGCCCCACATGAGACTTAAATAAAAATCAGTCACCTATGGTTATTATGATTTGCCATACCTTTTCTTCCTTCTTGGAGTAGGCTTCTGCATATACAGCCATAGACTAGAAAGAGCTTAACCAGCTCAAGATTTACATTCCCCCCAACACATGATTGACGCTCTTAAAAGATCATCAGATGTGCAAGGTAGGGGTAGAAAGTAGCGATGGAGGACTTCATCTTCTCATGAGAGGGAGGATGAAAATATTCATAGTCCTTTGCTTGCTGGTCATGATATGAGAATATTAGGGATGGATGATTCTACCTATATCCCTATCCCACCAGTAGCAGTTAAACCACCAATAACATTCCAACCACCACCAGGACAAATACAAAGCGAAGTCACTCTAGTAGTGCCAACAGATGCTAGTGCTATTTCTCTTGGGTCCACTTAGCCAATCAATGGTGACCATATGCATATTGAAGAAGAAGACCCACATACAGAGGAATCAGGCACTAAATTAATTAGTATAAGCCACCTTTATCAAGTTCAACATGGGTGATAGTGAGTGTCAAGAAGAATGATTCTTCAATAGAGTTTGACTCTTGTGTAGATAGTTAGTCTATTCATAGTTTGAAAGATACAACTCAAAGGGAATTACCAAGTCTGGAGATTTCATGCTTCATCTCCAAAATACATTCTAGGCACTCAGAGTCACTACATGTCCAATCTTCAAAAAGCTTATATCATATAGTAACAACACTACATCACCTACTATTGAGCGTTGACATGAAGGTCTTGCCTCAGCTTCCTAGCTTTTATGCAAAGGGAAACTCTTTATTAGATTGTGTGGCTACCTTGGGTCTTGAAGCAGGAGAACTATGACTTTGGGAATCCTTGTACAAAGATGTTGAGTTTGGAATATTCTGACTATGCACTACCTATCAGGAGGTCTTGTTAGATACACTTTCCACTATAAAGGCCTCACTTAGCACTACTTCACATCAAGTATCTCTGGTTCACCATGATCTTGAGTATTGCCTTAGATCCATGAGATCCTCTCAGAGGGAGCTTTCTAGAGCATAGATTTAAATCATCGATATATCTATTGAATTGAGAGAGTTACAGCTAAGGAGACAATATATATTAGAAAGAAGAGCTATGATCAAGTAAGCTATCATAGCTATAAAAGAGGATTATTTGCAGGCATATGGGAAAGTAATTAAACTTGAGTGGGTCCTTTCCTCATTGATTAATGACCAGGATGCTTCCATCAAGCGTCTCCATGAAGCAAGAGAAGGTAATCTACTATGACTTATAGGGCTCATTTAACTTCTATATGTATGAGAAATTCAAGATAATTATTTGTAGTTGTAACCTCTATTATATTATTATCTCACATGATAAATGAAAATGATTAGACCTCACATTCATTGGGGACAATTTTGTTCTCTTCTAAGAAAAAAGACAAAGTTAAATGTCTCAGCCTATAGCACCATAGTGCTAAAATCACAACACCTAGGTGCTGCCAACTGCCTCACGCCATCCAGAAGCCCAAACTACTCCGGATGTTTTTTTATCAAATAAGGTAGCATCGTGGTGCTAAAATGACATCTTTTCAGTTTTATGAACAAGAAAACTACCATTTCTACCTCATGAGCACTAACTTCCAAAATGGAGTTAGGGGAACAATTATGGGGCAAAAAATCATCCCATTGATGGAGGAATCTCTTTAAAAAGAGGAAAATTGCTCCACCTTTCTTCTTTCTTTCTTTTTCCTTCCTCCCTCACTCTCACTCTAAGCACCATTTACTCTTCATGCTCTTGATCATTTACGCTCTCCACTGTGTGCTTCTGTTGGCTACGAGAGTGATTCCTTGTGCAAGAAAGGAAAACATGACTTACTCTCATCAATTTTAGGGTAAAAACTTATGAAATTTCTTTCTTTATATATTCCTTCATGAAAAAAAATTAACTAAAGTTTCACCATCGATCTTGGATCCAATGAGAAATGGAAGAAGCATCTCTGTCAATCTTAGATCTAGAGCAAAAAGAACATACTCTAAAGACTTAAAAGAGTTAAATCTTGAATGTTTAAGGCCTCTGCATTTGAACTCAATTTTGACATGAGAAAAGACATTCTCTCTCTGATCTTTGACCCAGAATAAGAGACAAGAGTGCTTAGCACTGAACTAGATAAAAATCTAGATCTACTAAGGTATTATGTTGTTGAATTTTTATAAAAAATTATCAAGAATTTAGCCTAAAATAAGCATTTATGTCCTACAACATCATGCCGCCATGTCTCGGCGTCATGGTTCCAAGCTCTCAGGAAAGAAATCTTCAAACCTCTATCTAGAGCATCGAGGCACTAGAAATAAGGTGTTGTGGTGCAAAGCTCTCAGGTAAATACAGTCTCTTAGTGCTGCAATGCTATATTTGTGGGTCCATTTTTTCTTATTTAGTGTCATAGTGTTATATGCTCAATGCCAAGGCGCCATACCTTCCACCATTGAACTTAGTTCCACTTTGAAATGAAACCCTCCCTCCATCGATCTTAGATCTGGAATAAGAGAGAAGAGTGCTTTGCACTAACGTATGAGAAAAATCTTGCATTACTACAGAGTTACATTGCCAAATATTTAAATTTTTATGCACCAATGAAATAGCGCTTAGGCATTGTCGTTGTAGTGTCAAGGTACCATGCTCTAAAGTTGATTAAAGAAAGTCATCGAGCAGCCCTTAATGTTGTAACTCATGTGCAATGGTGTGTAAGTTATTTCACATATAGAACACTGAACTTCAAAATATTAGGTCTAGGTCTTGTACATAGCAATGCTACAACACTGCATGTTAAGTGTTGAGTAGCCGACCTCTTGGGGAAAAAGAATGAAATAACTATTATAACATCACCGCAATGCCACATGTTAAGCATTGAAGCACTGCACTATCGAGTTTTAAGCTTGTGTTATGCAAGCTAAGAGTGCATAAGTGCTACATTCACAGCGCCAAGGTGCTAACTCTCTATTGCCATTTTTTAAAGTTGAAAAGTTTTAATTATTTAATGTTGACATATCGATAAAAAAACATCTTTATTAACATCAAAAATCTATTACAAAATGTTTGCAATAAAAGAAAAAAAATAAAGGAAAAAGGGGAAAACTAATAATCGTAGTCTTGATCATCTTTCTCTTCTTCTTCTTCTTTCAGCTCAAGTGAGGTGCTAACATGAAGCTGATAATGAGGTGCATAAGAAAAGAAGCCTTATCTGGACCCACATAAAAGCCATAATTTTTAAACATGTGAACAAGTGAGACATTAAACTTGACCATGTATGAAAACTATTGCTGCTGCTAACCAATATGATGGTCAAATTTTCTCTCTAGTTCCTATTAGTGCCAACTAGTCTCTCCAACCTTTTTTTCTTAAATTTGAGACTTGTCCTCTAATTTCTTGGAGTTGGTCATTGATGGTCTTGGAGGATTTGGGACTGGACTGAGAAGTGCATGAGCTTTCCCCCACCTCATTCCTCGAGTCAAATCCCTCAAAACTCTTTTAGCCATGGGAGCCTTTTGTATAAGGACTTCTTCATTGGAACCCCTAACTAGTTCACCATAACACATAAAGCAGAAATAAAAGAAGGATAACCAAACTGTACTGTAGTAGTACCCTTAAGCATATTATAGATAGAATTATAAATAATCTTTCCTACATCCATATGTGGTGTTTTAATTTGGAGGTCGTGTGGACACCACATAGATCTTAGGGGATACTTTTTGAAGTGATGAGGTATATCATTAAGGTATGATGTACTATCTTGAAAGATAGAAATATCACCCTACAATAGACCTAATCACCTAATAAGGACTCCTAAGGTAGATGAGTCTTCGTATATACCAAAGATATTTCCCCTACTTTACATGGAGAAGTAAAGTAGGGTTTATTTTATGTTGAGTTCTTTAGTTCCCTATATAAGCAAGCTTCCATAGTTAATTACATCCTAGGAAGTTGGATTTCTTAAGAATACTTTCAATTAAAGTAGTCAATCAGCATCTCCAAATATTTCAAGGTTAGACTATCAAAGGATGGGATATTTTTAGAAATTCAAATGGGAAAGTTCAACTTGGAAGACTTATTTTAAAATTCCAAAGGAGGATAAGTAGGGAGCACTCATGACACTAGAAAGCCTAGTAAGTGCTCCAGTCTATCCTATGGTGAGGTTTTATATTTTTTAAAGAGAAAATTTATTTTAATTTAAATTAGGATTTTTCCTAGAATGCTAGGGCTTACAATCCATCAACACAAGATTATGAAAATGCCTAAGAAGTGAGGACTTATGCTCATAGCCTGATGGAAATTAGCAACCTTAAATCCTAAATCTATGGTGCTTAGCATAAGCTACGAGCTCGCCCTAAATCTAAATGAAAGGGAGACATAGTAGTTTACTTCTACAAGAGAGGATAAACCCGTCCAACTCTTCTAGACTTACAACCGCATAGAGTGGCTACCAACTAACACCTCCTACAATTCAAAATCATGTAGGTCATTCTTATGAAATTGCAAGATAGTTAAGCTATTGTTTAATTAAGAAAGGAAGCTAGAGTCCTAAACTCACTCCCTTAGAGACTAGATCATGACTAGCATGAAGACATGACTTAGACTAAATGCAAAATATTACAAATTTTTATATCATTTTGGCACATTGATTTGGACAAAAGCTTGGAATAATTATGCCTAAATGCATGATGAAATTGGGTTACTGGCTAAATCATCAGAAGGAGGTGTTCTCCACTACAAGGGATGCCCTCAAAGGTCAAGCATTCCCCAATCGTGCAAGAGTGGAGACCCTCTCTATTCAAGAAATAAACAAGATGATATGCAAGATATTAGAACATACATCATTTAGCTATAGGGTTGTTAAATCTTTTAATTATCTTAATTATAACCTAATATTTAGAATGAAGTTATGAATTATTTTATAATTTAGTTATGAGTTATTAATGAGGGTAGAAAAATTAATTTTATTCTAAAAATCCTACCGCATCTAGGCCACACATTCAATCATCAATCTTTAAGAAATCTATGAAAATCAGGCATAATAATCAAACATGTATAGATTATCATGAAAGAATAAGAGGCCGGTGCTGCAAGGTACTGTCGTACACCCCAGAAAAGAGAAAAATTGGGTAGCCAATCTCTACCCTTAAATAACCCAGATTATAAAAAAAATAATACAATTTATAATTAAACCAAAATGCTATGGGAGTCTTCATTTTTATTTCTTCTTTCTTCCTTTTGATTTAACTTTGCTCCAAGGTTTCATAGAGCCTTGCAGGACTTTGCCTTCTAGCCACTCCTCATCCTAAACCCCATAGCACTAATCCTATTTCCTATTGTAAAATTACATATTCATGGAAAGTAAAATCTAACTATGCCTGCAAGACAAATGTTAGCTAAATCATCCATACAAACCCAAGCAATTATATTACAAAATTTGGACTTAGCACCTTGCATATGGGTTACCAAGTCACCTATCTTAACATGGATTATGCTTAGAGTAATAAGCAACCAACAAGAAAGAGCATTTATATTTAATTTAGCATTCCCTTTAGCATAATCCCCTGTAGAAAACATCATTAAGCTAATAATGGCCTTACATACAATCTAAAATATTACATCATAAAATAAAACACAATATCATAACATACACCATCCCCACTTAGAGCTAGAAGTGGCGACTTAGCATTCTAATTTGTGCGCTTAGGTTTATTATGGTATGTCTTAGCTAGGCTTTAGAATTCCAATCATCTAAGTTTAGAATTATTTAATTAAACATGAAGGGTTGTTTCACTTTGAGTTGTTTAGAGGATTAGTGGATTTTAACTTATACTTACTTTGAGTTATTTAGCATCTAAGTATTGTAAAGAGAAGAAAGAGGTTTAACCTCCTCCATCCCTATCCTATGTTAATTTCTAAAGCATGTTGTTATTAATTTGGTTTCTTTTAGTGAATGGTTTATTAAGTATTTTTATTAATCCTAAATTTGGGTTAACCTTCAGGAATTCTAATCAACATGAAAGGCATCTTAAGATTACTAAACTTGAATTTTCGTCACATAGAAAATGTTATACCAATTTTTTTCATCATTAATAACATGTAAATGATTTTGAACATAGAATACCTATACATGCAATGTATTTTGGCACACTTAAATGATTATGAATGTATATACTTTTATTAGAAAAGAGGTAAGTACACACATATATGTATTAAAGTTTTAAGTAAGTACGTGTCATTGTTTAAACTTGGGAAGTGAGATAATCCAAGACCTCCTTAGGGCTACTGAAAGTCTCGTATTCCTGGGATGTCCAGACTATATACTTGTTATCTTAAATACATATGAATGTACACACAACTATGAGAATGAAAATAATATAAAAGATTATATTTATGTGAATTAATTACATATGTAAAGTAAAGTTTTATCCAAATTCTAGTACAAGTACACATAGGAAAAAATTAAATAAGTACATGCCTTTGTTAACCAGGGAAGTGAGGTAATCTAAGACCTTTATGGGGTTACTTAAAGCCTCGTATTCTTGGGATGTCTAGACTATATACATATTAACATTAAAACATATGTAAACATGCACATGAATCAAAAAAGATAAAATAATACTTTGGCATGTTTTGGTTATAAGCACATGTAAATCATATAGAATTTTCATAGCCAACATCAATTCAATTTTTCATTTATAATTTTGAAAATAGTTTTGAAATTTATTAGTGATAATAGCCACATATATCATAGGATTAATCAAACACATGCAACTTACACATAATTAAATTCAATTGAATCTTTTATTTGAAAACATGAATGGATGATACCAAATGACATACAAAATTTATATTGATTGAAAAGGAATAATCAAACACTTCCACATAATCCGTTCAACTACATTATTTCTTAGGACAATCAAGTTGGAGAAAAACTAATTAAGATTAACTAAAGCTTCTTATGGAATTTGATTTTGGTTTTGAATTATTAAGATTAGAGAGGAGAAATAATATTTGTTGTTTTGCCCTCATCCCACATTAGTGACTTAATAGAAAATACAATTAAGTAACTTTTATGGATTGATTAAGTTCAATCCCTTAAGAAAATAATTTATTATCCCTGTCTTAAGCCTCTTTAATTTAATTAAGCATTTAATTATGAGCCTCTAATGATATAAAAATGAGGACTTAAAATTATAATGAACTTAAGGACCTAATGTAATGAGGCTCATAATTAAATATTGATTTAATTAAAGAAGTATCTAATAGGTACTCATATGATTTTCCCACACCCATGGGTTAACCATAATTTCCTTAAAGGTCTTTATGCTATTAAACACATAAAGAGGAAACCTTAAATTTAATTTAGATTATATGAAGCAATTATCATTTTTATTTGATTTAATTTCATCCTTAATTATTTAATTAAGTCTTAAGTAGCCCATGCATTAATTAGCCCTCTTAAATGAAATGGATTTAGAGAAATAATTAGAAAAGAGATCCTAATTATTCCACTTCATCATTTAAATATTAATAGTGAGTAATCAAGTTTAATTAACTAATTTTTACAATTTGGCATTTTTAATAATTATTAAATCACTTAATGAGGGTAATTAAGATTTGAATTTCAAATTTTCTCAATTACTTAGCCAATAAATCTCAAAAAACTAATGGGAGGTAGAGGACATCCTAAAGAGTCAACACATGTAATTTGAGATCAATTAGCTAAGTAGTTAAGGCTATTTAAAGTAATAAGGAAAATATTCAAACCCTAATTAAGCATTGTTCACTATTCAATTACTATGGGTTTTATTTTTATTAAATTCTCTTCTATTTACCCTTTCCAAAATGGGTTTACTCATATTTTTAAAAATTTCTACAATTAGATATGAATTTTTGAAGTTATGGATAATTAATAACATTTTAAAGCTTAATTAAACCCTAATCCCATCAGCGCCACATGGGAGTTAACATGGCGACACTTTTCACATGGCATCATGGGATAGGCCACTTAAATCATCTGGCATGGTGTGTTGAGTCAGCGGTTGTGAACACGCTTTTATCCCTGCCCAATCTCATATTGGATGGTGGAGATTAATCTTGTGGATCTTTATGGATCAAATTGAATAAAATTAATGGATTAATCATGGTCGTTCATTCTAATCATGTGGAATGGATGGCAAATGATCATTCATCCCCTGAGCATCGAAAGACGGACACCATCCACCCTCCTCTACTCGATCCAAGCTTGTTGGAGCTCATGAGGCTTCGATATTGACTCCAAAACATTCAAGGAAGAGACCTAAGGAGATCCTATAGTGAAAATCGCATGAAATTAGAAAATTTTCACAAAAAACCAACACCTAAGAGGATTTCTAGGGTTTGTCAGAAAAATACCTCATCGGAGCTCAAGACCAGCGGCCTAATGACTAAGGTAGCTTCATCTTGAAGAGATGAGGCCCTATTGAGAAGCTCACGAGTTGCCTTATTGTCGATGGCTCTGTGGACCAAACACCATCGCAACAGTTGCTAAAGTTGGTCTAGGAGTGGTCTCCAATGCTTGAATCGATCGAGAATCAATATTTTTACCTCGTTGATGCTTAGGAAGGTGTAGGAGGCGTTAATTAAAGTTTGGTGGAGTTTGAGAGGGGTTGGATAGCCAGAGGGCTTGGTTTCGCTCAGGTTTGGTCTCAATAGCGATGGATAGCTAAAGGGGCATCGGGAAAGCCCTAGGGATGCTCACTTAGACTCACTCAAGATCTCTGTGTGGTTTAAATTTGATGGGGATGAGTATACTCTCCTCCCTAACTAATCTAATGATTGGGATCAATCAGCTTTTAGCAGACGTCTGGCTAGCACAGGAAATTTGGGACATCAGTGATGGGCTGAGGTGGGGGGTCTTGAGTGGATGGAGGAATGGCAGGGGTTGAGGTGGTGTGTACCTCCTCCCCCAAGTGTCCCAATGGGAGGGCTTGGGTTAGCTGACCTTAACCTGGCCCATGACTGGCCCAATTATCTTTGGGTCAGGTAAGTTAGTGGTCAGCATGTCCAAAATTGGCTAAGGTGGTTGCCAAGGGTTAGTAGGTAGGTATGACCATCCAAATGGGGATTTTATCTAATTTGGATGGGTTTGACCAATAGGTTTTGGCCTTATTCATGTCAACCATGGGTTAGGTTCATTTGGGCTGACCCATGGTGAAATAAGGATGGGTCATGCCAAATTTGGTTGGGTTTGGGCTTGGTTTGGATAGGTTTGGCTTAATTTGACCCATATAGGTCAAAATGGGTTCAAATGAGTTAGGTTGACCAATTGGTCAAATTGAGTCAAATTGATGGTTCAAATGTGTTCAAATGAGGATTTGGTATGTTTTGGTTCAATTGGTTTGGTTTAATTTGAAGTGGATTTGGATTTGGCTCATATGGGTCAAATGAGCCAAGTTGACCAATTTGATCAAATTGACCAAATTGGCTTGAATGATGGGTTGGTTTAAGTTCAAATTGTGATTTGAGAATGACTATTAGTGTCAATTTGAATTGAATTGTATTTGGGAATGATTTAGCTTAATTTGACCCTTTAGGTCAATTTGGGCTAAATGGATCAAATTGAGTTCAATTGAAGGTTAGATCATGTTCAATAATTAATTCATGATGGATTTGAGTCATTAGTTTCAATCAATTTGATTTAGGATTTGATTTGGCATAATTTGACCCTTTAGGTCAAATTGGGTCAACTTAGGTCAAGAGCCCTTGATTCAATTGATGGTTTCTTTTATGTTCAAGGATCAATTTATGATTGGTAGAATCATTGGTTTCAATTGATTTGAATTGGAGTGAGATTTGGTTCATATTGGCTACTTGGGTCAAGTGATCAAATTAGCTTGGCTTGCCCTAATTGATTATAATTGGTCAACCAAGGATGATCAACAATCATTGTAGAAGGTATTGAATGGGTTGGTTCAATCCAATTTAGGTTGGATTGAGGTTTAGATAAAATTGGTCCTTTATGTCACTTTGGGTCAAGTGAACCAAATGGGTCAATTGAGTTCAATTGTGTTGAAGTAGGTTGAATGTAGTTTGATAATTGATCTAGGGTTGATTGATGGCTTTGATTGCAATTGGTTTGGATTTAATTAGATTTTGGCTCATCTAATCCCTTTAAGTCAAATGGGATAGGTTGGGTTAATTGAATTGGTTTTGGTTAATTTGGTTTGATTGTAGTTATTGGGATGGTTTGAAATAGAGATTTGAATAGTTGGAGTGCTTTTATGAAGTCTAATTAGATTTGGTTCAATTGAATGGGTTTTGGGTTTGATCCATGGGATGATGGTGGAATTAGTTTAGGTTAAGGGTTAAGTTAATCTAGCTTGGAGCTTGGATATGAAGTAGGATTCAATTGAGTTTGATTTGTATTGATTTGAGGTTGGATTTGCATGAGTGGATAAGCATGGGTCATAGTTTAGGCCATAGAATAAGTAGAACCTATTTACTTTAGGGTATGACCTAAGCTAGAGGTATGCCTTCTTAAGTCTCTTGGATTGGGTTTAATGTTCCCCAAATCACTAGTAGTGTCCTATGACTAGAGAAATCCTAGTGCTTAGAAGGCTCCTAAGTCTAAGGAGGGGTGAGTCAATCCTCACACCAAAAGTGAGGTCAACACCATAGTAAAGCCCTTTTGAATTACAAAATTTAAAATGGCTCTATCCTTAGTTACATCACTAATGATTCTAGCGGGCATGAACTAGACAAAAATGAAATAATGCTAAGATTTGGCCTCAACAGTGAGGCCAATGATAAGGAAATTGAAAATTGACATTAGAATTTTCTAATAGTGAGAGAATTAAAGATTTCATCTAAGTTAGGATGATCAATATAATAAAAAAGATATTGATCATATTCTACATTCAATAATTTATTATATGTGTTAATAGAAGTACTGTCAAAACTTGCTAGTTTTCCCTGAATGAAAACTTGATTATTCTAGTGGTCCTTCTCATTGGCAAAGAACACCCGCACCATGAGGATGACACCAATTTTATTATTGTTTGTCAACTTCTCCCATCATCACTCGGCAATAATACTCTCCAAGCACCAACCTGGATTATAGAAACTCCTCTACAAAATTAGATGTTTGTGTCTAAGGGAGGGATGGTACCTCTCCTCGACTTTTAAACTAACAAATCTATTAGTATCACTGACAACTGCCCTCTTCTTGCCCTTTTTAAGGAATTTTACTGGCATGATGGCTTTTCTAAAAAGAAAAATGCAAGCTAGGAGAGAGTATTCTAAGAATGTAGAATAGAAAATGAGTAGCCCAAGGGGTCTATTTTTAAATTTGGCCTAGCACTATGATGCTCTAATATTAGCATCGAGGTGCTACCCTCTTAGGTTCTAGAATAGTAGTCAAGTGTTGTGGCATTCACATGTAGTGCCTCAGTGCTAGTTAGCTAATCATGTCGATTATTGTGTCGGTCAAAAAGAGTGATTTATCACCATTAATTTTAAAATTGAAAAGCACATCAGGCAGTGATTTAGTTCCACAAGGCTCTAATGTAGTGTTGCAGCACTGATCAAAATGCTTGTCCTATCCATTTAAAGTGCCTATACATCTGCCACCTTTTATGAACCAACCATTTACTAATGGCGCGATGCCAAATAATTAACACCAAGGCACTTATCAGCAAGTCAATATGAATAAATTAAAATAAAAAAAACTAATTTTAAACACTATGATACTATATGTATAGCGTCCAAGCGCTAATCCTGTGCTCTTAAAACACAAATACCTACTTAATGATAGCTACAGTCCTACCCATGATAGGGCCATGATGCTACATGTTCAACGCTGTGGATTTATCTTAAAAATGAAATGAACTTGAAATTTTTTGCATGGGCCCCAACATAATAACAATTTCCTAACTCTACTGTGTGAGGATGCTTCATGGGTTAATATTCTCAGTCGAGTCTTATGATTGGGTCTAGGTCAAAAAAATCTAATCATTCCCAATGATGGTCGTGTTGATTATCAAATTCATTAGGAGAGGTTATGTTTAAATTGTATGAATTTCATTGTAACTTAAAGTAAATAATCATCCACTCATCTATCATTTATTTTTCAAGGGTAATAAGCTAAAAAAAAACTCTTGCTCATAAAAGAGCTAATGCTAAATTAAATATATAACTATGGTCAAACTCAAATAATATCATGCTAGTAAGAATGTGGTATGTGTCATATGTCTGCATGGTTTTGCTGCTAAATGACACCACATGAAATACCCTCTGACTGGGTGGCTTGGCATCCTTATATATCCACTATATTTTGGTAACGGTAATAACTCGTATGTTTTCTAATGGCTTTACTCCTTCAACTATGAACTATAGAATATATTTAATAGGAAAAAATCCTTCGATTAGTAAGGTTGACTTAAATTTATCACCTTAGATAAATACCACCCTACGTCTACAAGAACACCTTGAATGACACAATTCATGGCTACTGACAGGGATTCTTTGGTCAAGAACTAATTCGCCTAGCTAATTAGACTAGGGACCATGACAACTGAAATGACAGAACCATGGGATATTGATTGGGCATGTCATCATTCCCCACAAACCCACCCCTCACCAATCCCCCCACCCACCCACCAAGAAGGTACACTTTAAGTTAAATGATAATCATTTATACCATAACCAACACACCTTTAGACACCAATTCATATCAGATAGATATGTTTGTTTTTTAACCTTAATCGAAAGTGCTCTCTTACTGCACTAAGAGGGATAATTAACTATGAAGGCTTGTGTTCATAGGAAGTGGGGCCCATATCTAAATAAACTCTAACATAATGTTAGGGGAAATCTCATTGAATATATATGTCAATGTTCCTCATGAAAAAACATACTCCTACCCATCTAGATAAACATGGTGGAGAGCATCCTTAAATATGTTTATATTAATATCTAAATATATATTTTGAAGTTTTCATGGGATAATAAAGGGCGAGGATAATATGATAGTAGGATGACTTAAACTAGTCCAATTTGGACAAAATTAGGATGATTTAAAATTTAGCTATAAGGAATAAGATTTAAATGAGGTAAATGGATAAAAATACTTGTGGAGGTTTAGGATAGGATATGTGCTTATGATCTTGGGCAGTTGACTAGGATATATAAGGTTTAAGTGGTTATTTTGGTGCAAGGACTAGGACTAGGTCATAATAAATAAAGTAGAGGTATTATTAAGTGGAAGGAAGGTGTAGGCTTATGGAGGAGAGTAGAAGGCTTAGTGTATCATTATAGATGATGTTAAGGGTTTAGGGGTATGAGAAAAGAAAGATATGTTGGATAACTAGTGCTCCAACCAAGGATTACCAAGGTTTGGCCACCAAGCTCTCAAACCATAAGAATAACTCAAATAATTTATAATTGCCAAAATATCTCATTTCATTCCAGCAAGGGGGACTATTTATAGCCATTACAAACATATTTCAAAACAAAAAGAATTCAAAATATGGAGGGAAAGGTGGGTGGCCACATTAATGTGAAACATTAAGTTACCTTATTATTTTATTTCATCAACCCATTTCACATACTATTATTTTATGTGGATTAAACCACCTCACATGTCATGCTTCAAATTATTAAATTTAAAATTCTAAACCTAGAGTTTCTAGAATAAAATAAAAAAGTACATAACTAAAAAAAAGTTGAAATAAAAAAAGGGTCTTAGCAGGCTAATGGGCCAAGCCTTCGTCTTTATTGAATTTTCTTGGGCTTTAGCTTAAGATCTTATAAATAGACATTGAGCTCTAATTTCTTGATCCACATGATGTTCTACTTCATTTAGATTTTGATTTGATATGCTCAGTCTCTTAAATCCATCATAGAAATGGAGTTAATGCAACTTCTAAGCTTTGTTGTGGTCTCTTTAATTAGAAAAGGCTTAGCAGTGAAGTCTTGAGTCTCAGTGTCATCTAGAGGATTAATCATATGAAGTGAAGATAAAAAAACCCTTCTTTGAGATCTTCTCTCTATTCTTCTCAACTCTTTTTTTATTCTCAAAAACCCCATTCCTCTTGTGCTTAATGAACAAAGCAACATTGAGCTTTTGCTTTGAAATGTTGATTTGATATCTTATAATTTTCTCCATTTGTCACAAGAAACTTTGAAGGAGTAGGTGGGGAAAAGAGAGAGTTTTTTTTAGCAATAATGAAGAAAAAAAATTCAACATCCTTCATTTATAGAATACAATAAGGGGCACGGGACACCAAACAAAAGAAAAATACATGTGTCAATGTTAAAGATAAAACATGTTCAATCATTTTTTGAATTAATTATATTTTTAATTCTTTATTATCATATTCTTTTCACAATTTCACTACCAAAGAAATAATAGAATTAGAGAACTAAATATGTATATCCACAACACCGTTGGACTGGGTTCAATACAAGGTTCACTACCTTGGACCAATTCAAGACAAGGGTCATGAATTAACATGAATATTTCAAGAATATTCGGTCTAAGCTTAACATATTAGGAAGCCCACGAATTTGCCTTACTCAACACCAAAAGTGCACTTTAAAGGATTAAGGCACATGTTATAATTCTTCAAAGTAGTGAAGGTTTTTTTTTGAGATCTTGAATATGCCATGTGGGAAACTTGCTTTTGACTAGAGAGTTACCAACATAAATCTCTACATTTTTTTCTGCTTCCTGAACACACTATCATTCTCTAATAAGTTTCCCTTACATTTTTTAGTCTGAAGAGAAATGTTCTATAGTAATAAAGTCTTCCCTCATAATAAAGGATGTCCTCTCTAAGTCAGTAGAATGAATTTGTATTTTCTAGTATCTTGAAAAATGCATTCATGAAACTTATTATCAAGAAGCCAGTTGATGAGTCGACTAGCGCGTCTATCCAAAATGAGGGTATCCATCCTTTGGACATGACAAATTCAAATTACTAAATTTGACACATATTCTCTACTTTTCACTTGACTTATGCACCATTACCAAGTTTGACACCCATTTAGGGTACTGGACTTCTCTAATAAAGTTGGCGTCTAGTAGCTTAGCACTTTTTCTTTGATGGGCTTGATGGGGAATGCTAAGGTCTTCCTTATTTTCTACTTTATAGGTCAACATCTTTATGGATATAAAGGTAGTGACAAGCGATGTTTATGACAATACTTGGCATCTTGGTTGTGGTCCAGGTGAACACATCAATGTCATCCTAGGGTGTTTGGAAAAGGGTTTCTTTATGTTCAAGATATAAAGTTGAGCTAATTCTAAGGAATCCCTCATAGGGGTGTGCATTATTTGGTTTTTACCAAAAAACTAAACTGAAACAAAGTTTTTGAGTAATTTGGTTTAGTTTTGAACTTAGTAATTTAAATTTTGGTTTTAAATAATGAAAACTTTTGTTTTTGGTTTTTGGATTGGTTAGTTAAATAAAATTTTGGATGGAACCAAATAAACTTATTTTATTCATTACTTGGTAAATTTTTTTCAACCTTCATAAAATTTAAATATTTTTAATGCATGAAAGTAATTAATTGCTTTTCTAATTATATATGTGTGTATATATATATATATATATATATATATATATATATATATATATATATATATATATATATATATATATATATATATATATATATATATATATATATATATATATATATATATATATATAGTTTTTCTACTTGTTCATTATATAAAAAATTATATAATGAATTTATCTAAAACCAAACAAAAATAACTGAACCAAATTGCTATTTGGTTTGTTTGGTTTTATATTTTGTTTGGTTCATTTGGTCCAATTTTTTGGGAATCCAAAACTAATTGGTTTTTAAAATTCATCACCCAAACTATCCAAAGAAATCAAATGCACACCCCTACTCCCTCATGATTTTGTGCAGTAATTATTTCTTTAATCTCATTAAAAACTTGAACTCTGGTGTGCATGACATTTAATTACAAAACTTCATAATCTTTTCCTGACTCACCTATTACTCTCAATTAGTAGGTTTTGGATTGATTCAAAATTTTTCTAACAATGACCTCCTCACCTCTCATCAAGAATTAGACAACTACTTGGTATGTTGACACCACTGTTATGAATGTGTGGAGTAGAGATAGATTAAAGCTGGTGATATAGGTGGTGGGTATTTGTTCTATAATAAAGTCTACCATTATTGTCAATTACTTCTTGTCTTCTCCCTAGGTCATGGGAAGAGTGATCTCCCTTTTAGTCTCTATTATTTTTCCTGAGAAACTTATGGTGTTTAAATTTGGACTTATTGGGACACCACGCAGATCTTATGAGGTACTTATTGAAGTATTTGAGTACGACATTAAGGTATGATGTATCATCTCAAAAGATGGAAACATCACCCTATAATGGACCTAATCATTTAATAAGGACTCCTAAGGCAGATGGGTCTTCATATAAACCAGAGATCTTTCCCCTGCTTTACATGGAGAAGTGAAGCAGAGTTTATTTTTTGTCAGGTTCTTTAGTTCCCTATGGAAGCAAGCTTCCATAGTTAATTACATTCTAGGAAATAGAAATTTCCTAAAAAAAATCTTGATTAAAATAGTCAATAAATATCTCCAAAGATTTCAAGGTTAAACTATCAAAGGATTGGGTATTTGTAGAAATTAAGTAGGAAAGTTCAATTTGGAAGACTTATTTTTGAATTCTAAAAGAAGATAAGTAGGGAGCACTCATGATATTAGGTAACCTAGAGAGCACTCAAGTCTACCCTATAGTGAGGCTTTATATGTTTGAAAGAGAGAGTTTTTTTTTTTTTGAGTTGAAATTTTATTAGAATAGTATGGCTTATAATCCATCAATATAAGATTGTGGAAATGCCTAAGAGGTGATGACTTATACTCATAACCTGAAAGAAATAAGTATCCTCAGATCCTGAATCTAGGATGCTTTAGCACAAGCTAAAATCACAACCTAAGTCTAATAAAAAAATGGGACATAGTGGTTTACCTATACAAGAGAGGAGAAACCCATCCCGACTCTTCTAGACTTACAATAACCTAGAGTGGCTACTAGCTAACACCTCCTATGCTTCAAAACCAAGTAGGTCGGTCTTATTTAAGTGCAAGATAGCTAAGCTACTATTTAATTAGAAAGTAAACTAGAGTCTTAGAATCACTCTCTAAGAGACTAGATCATGATTGGCATGAAGACATTACTTAGACCAAATGCAAAATTTATAATTCTTTATATCATTTTTGACACAATCATTTAGACAAAGGCTTGGAACAATTATGTCTACATGCATGATAAAATAAGATTATGGACTAAATCAATGGGAGGAGGTGTTCTCCACTACAAGGGATGCCCTCACAGGTCAAGCATTCCCCTATCATGCAAGAGTGAGACCCTCCCTATTCAAGAGCAAAATAAGATGTTATGCATGATGTTAGAAAATTTAACTTTCAGCTAAGGGCTAAATCTTTTAATTATCTTGATTATAACATAGACTTTAAGGTGAGGTTATGAGTTATATTTAAAATTTAGTTATGAGTTGTTAGTGAGGGTAGAAAAATTAATTTTACTCTAAAGAGCCTAGCACATCCAGGCCATACATTCAATCATCAATCTTAAGAAACTTATGAAAATTATGTCATTTCTATTGCACAAGTTAAACACAATAAGCAAATATTCATAGATTTCATAAAAGAATAACAGGCCGGTGCAGCCGAGTACCACCGTACACCCCGAAAAAGAGAAGAAGTTGGGTAGCCGAGCTCTACCCTTTCACAACTCAGATTATAAAAGAATATTACAATTAAAATGGAATAGATATTGTGAGGGTCTTCATTCTTCATCTTTCTTTCCTCCTTTTGATTTGGTTTTATTTCAGGCTTCACAGGGCCTCCTAGGTCTTTGCCTTCTAGCCACCGCTCATCCAAAACCCCATAGCACTAATCCTAATCCTATTTGCAAAAATTATATATATATATATATATATATATGAAAATTAAAATCTAATTACACCTGCAAAATAGATGTTAGCCAAACAAGCATTCAAACCAAGCAATTATATTCCATAAATTTGGACTTAGCACCCTGCACATGGGTAACCAAGCCCACCTATCCTAATATGGATTATGCAAAGGGGGATAAGCAACCTGTAAGTAAAAGCAGTTATATTTATTTATTATTTCAGTGACCTTTTTAGCATAATCCCCTATATAAAATATCATTAGGCTAATAGCAGCCTAACATCCAGTCTAAGCATAAGTAACCCTAACATCTAGTCTAAAATGTTACATCACAAAATGAAACACAATATTACAACATACACCACCATAACTTAGAGCTAGAAGTGGTGACATAGTATTCTAATGTGTGTGCTTAGGCTTAATGTGGTATGGCTTAGCGGAGCTTTAGAATTATGATTATCTAAGGTTTAGAATATCCAAGTTTAACATGAAGAGAGGTTTCACTTCAAGTTATTAAAAGGATTGGTGGGTTTTAATTTGTGATTTCTTTTGATTCACATTGTATTTACTTAACATCTAATTGTTATAAAGAGAGAAAAGAGGTTTGACCCCTTTCATCCCTACCATCAATTATTTTCTAAAGGCATGTTGTTATGATTTTAATTCCTTTTAGTGAATGATTCATTATACATTTTATTATTCCTAAATTTGGGTTAATCTTAAGGAATCCTATTCAAACATGAAAGGCATCTTAAGACTAATGAGATTGAGTTACTATCACATGGATAATGTTATATCATTCCTCTTCATCATCAATAGCATGCATATGAAATTGAATTTAACATACTTATACATGCAATGTACATATGTGTATCTTTGGCACACTTGAATAATTGTTAATACATTATTTTTTGGTTAAAAGAGAGATTTTATTCCTTAGCTAAGTATATACACATGTATTAGAGATTTAAGCAAGTACGTACCATTGTTAAACCAAGAAAGTGAGGTAATCTAAGACCTCCTTGGGGCTACTTAAATCTCATGTTCCTAGGATGTCCATACTATATACTTGCTATCCTAAATACATATAAATGTATACAAACTTGAGAATGAAAATTATGCAAAAGATTGTATATTAGCAAATCATTTACCCATATAAAATAAAGCTCTATCCAAATTCTAACATATATACACATATGAATGAAATAAAGTAAGTACGTGCCATTGTTAAACTAGAGAAGTAAGGTAATTTAAGATCTCCTTAGGGCTAATTAAATCCTCGTATTCATGGGATGTCTGACTATAAACTTACTAACATTCAAACACATGTAAACATACAGATGAATCATGAAAATAGAACAATCCTTTAACATGTTTAAACTATAAACAAATGTAAATCACATAAAATATTCATAGCTAACACCACTCTAAATTTTCATCATTAGCTTATAATTTTGAAAATAATTTGAGGTTTATTAGTTATAATAGCCACGCCATAAAATAAGTTCAATTCAACACATGCACCTTATATGTATATAACCATATTCATTTGATTTTTTTTATTTGAAAACATGGATACATTATGCAATTGGCATACAAACTTATAATGATTGAAAAGTAATAATTAAATATTGTCACATGATACATTCAATCACATTAATTACTAAGGACAATCAATTCAAATCAATTCTTTAAGATTAACTAAAGTTGTTATGAAATTTGAATTTTGGATTTGAATTATTAAAAATTAGAGGGGGAAAATGATATTTACTATTTTACCTCATCCCACATTAGTGTCTTAATGTTCTTAAGAAAAAATAATTAGGTAAATTTTATGGATCGATTAAGTTCAAATCATTAAGTAATTAATTTAATTTCCCTTTCCTAAGTCTCCTTAATTTAATTAATTACTTAATCATGAGCCTCCAATGATATGTCAATGAGAAATTAAAAATTGTAATGCTTAAAAGGACCTAATGTAATTAAGCTCATGTTTAAGAATTAATTAGATTAAGAAAGAATCTAAATTAGGCAATCTCATGGTCTTCTCACACCCATGGGTTAACCATAAATTCTTTAATGGTCTTTATATTATTAAACACATAAAGGGGAACCCATGAATTCAATTTGAAT
The DNA here is from genome assembly GCA_021442155.1 of Cymbidium sinense. Taxonomy (NCBI): domain Eukaryota; kingdom Viridiplantae; phylum Streptophyta; class Magnoliopsida; order Asparagales; family Orchidaceae; genus Cymbidium; species Cymbidium sinense. The sequence goes on from CM038223.1 coordinate 37,229,535, forward strand.
TATCTGAAATAATTATCATTTCAATTTGATTTTTACTTTATCATTAATGGTCTAATTAATCACAAATTAAGCCATGAATTAATTAACCCTCATATGGAAATATATTTAGAAAAATAACTAGGAGGCCCTAATTATTTTCCCTCATCCTTCCCACTGTTTATATGGATTAACCATTATTAATTACATAATTTTCATTGTTTAGCCCTTTTAAATAATTATTAAATTAATTAAGGAGGGTGATTAGGATTAGAATTTCAAATTCTCCAAATAACATGGCCAATAAATCCTAAGAAAATTATGAGAGGCAGAGGACATCCCATAGGATCAACCTATCAAATTTGAGATCAATTGGCCAAGTAATTAAGCCTTAATTAAGGAAATTAGCCTAAACTTTAAACCCTAATTAAGCACTATTCATCAATCAAACATTGAGAATTTTATTTTTAATTAATTTCATTCTATTTACCCTTTCCAAAATGGGTTTATTTGTATTTATTGATTTTTCTATAATAAGTTATGAATTTTCAAATTTTTGGATATTTAATGGCATTTTTAACACTAAAGTAATCTCTTAAACAATCAACGCCACGTGGAAGCTGACGCAGCAACGCTTTCCATGTGGCATCATGGGATAGGTTATTTTTTATCTAACACGACAGCTGACTCAATGGCGGCGGACATAATTTGTCCCCACCTTCTGATCTTGAGTTGGATAGCGAAGATTAATCTTGTGATTTTAAATGGATTAAATAAAAAAATCTAATGGATTAAATCATGGCCGTCCATTTTAATCACACAGAATGGTTTGTTGATGATATGTCATCCCCGGAGTTCCAAAAGATGAACTCCGTCTACCTTCCACTGCTTGATCTGAGCTCATCAAAGCTCATAGAATATCAGGATGGACTCCAAAATGTGCGAGGAGGAGATCCAAGAAGATCCTACGGTGGAAATCACATGGAATCATAATTTACTTAACAAAAGACCAACACATAGGGGAAAATCTATGGTTTGCCAGATTTTTACCTCTCTAGAGCTAAATACCAACTATCCATCAACTGAGGTAGCTTCGTCTTAAAGAGACAAAGCCCTGTTGGGAAGATCTCAGCCTCACCATTGATTCCTCTATCGACTAAGCGCCACCATGAAACTCATTGGAGTTGGTCTTAGAGTGCCTTCCAGTAATCAAGTTGATCGAGGATCAATTTGTTTTGACTTGATGGAGTGAGGGGAACATGTGAAAAGAGTTAATTTGAGTTTAGTGGAGTTTTGGTGAGGTTGGACGAATAGGGCTCTCAATTTCGATAGGTGGTTTATCTTTCTAGAAATGGAGAGCACTAGGGATTCGGGGAATGGTTTAGGACTACTTGGAATACTCTTAGGAAGCTCTATGTGAAGTTTGAATAAATGGGGAGGAGTATACTCATCTCTCTAAGCGATCCAAGGGCTAAGATTGGCTTAGCCTTTCGCAGTCATCCGGCCGGGGTAGGTGGCCAAAGATGGCAGTGGATTGCTGAGGTGGAGATGCTTGAGAGGCTGAGGCAGTGGGATGGGCTGTCATGGGGTATACCTCCTCCTCCAAGTGAACCAATGGTGTGTCATGGTTGAACTCACCCTCTCATGGCCAAAGGCTGAACCCAACAGATTTGGGTCAGATTAGGTCAGTGGTCCTAGTGTCCAAGAAGGGCTAGGGATGGCTGTCATGGCTTTGGGAGTGGGTGAACCCATCCAAATAAGGGTTTGTCCTATTTGGGTGGGTTGGTTCAAGGGTTTTGACCCAAACTGGGTTCACCATGGGTTGGCTCAACTTGGGCTAGCCCATGGTGGCCCAAGGATGAGTCATATCAAGTTTGGTTGGGTTTGGACTTAGTTTGGATGGGTTTGGCTCAATTATACCCATATGAGAAAATGGGGTTCAATTGGGTTAGATTGACCAGTTGGTCAAATTGGATCAAGCCAAGGGGTTTGGATATGTTCAAATGATCATTTGGAATGTATTGGTGCAATTAGTTTGGTTTAATTTGAAGTGGATTTGATTTTGGCTCACATGGGTTCACTTAGGCCAAATGGGCTAAGTTGGCCAATTTGGTGAAATTAGCGAAATTGGCTTGGGTGGAGAGTTGGTTTAGGTTCAATTGATCATTTTAGAATGATTGTATGCATTGGTTAGAATCAAATTGTATTTTTGGGAAAGATTTAGTTCAATTTGACCCTTCAGGTCAAATTGGGCTAAGTGCGTCAATTGGGTTTGGTTCACCAAATTAAGTTTAATTGAGAGTTGGATCATGTTCAATAATCAATTTATGATTGATTAGAGGCATTGGTTTCAATAAATTTGGTTTAGGATTTGATTTGACTCAATTTAGCCTTTTAGGTCAAATTGCATCAACTTGGGTCAAAAGACCAAATTATCTTAGTTAGGATCAATTGGTGGTTAAGTCATGTCCAATAATTAATTTATGATAGATGGGGGTAATTGATTTCAATTAATTTAATTTGGAATGAGGTTTGAATCATTTTGGTCCATTTGGGTGAATTGGGTCAACTTGGATCAAGTGATCAAATTAGTTTGGTTTGACCCAAATGATTGCAATTTGATTATCAAGGATGATTAACCATCATTATATAGGAGATTGGATGGGTTGATTCAATTCAATTTGGATTGGATTGAAGTTTGAGTCAATTTGGTCATTTAGGTCACTTTGGGTCAAGTGGACCAAATGGGTTAATTGAGTCGAATTGGATTGAATTGGGTATTGAGAAGAGTTCAATGATGGATTTAGGGTTGATTGGTGGCCTTGATTGCAATTGATTTGGGTTTGATTGGATTTTGGCTCATTTGGACCTTTTGGGTCAAATGGGCTAACTTGGATTAATTGGATTCATTTGGTTCAATTGGTTTGATTGTAAGTAAGTTTGGTATAGAGTATTGAATGGTTGGAGTTCTGAAAATCAATTGGATTTACTTGAATGGGTTTTGGGGATCTATAGGATCATGGTGGAATTAACTTAGGTTAAGGGCTAAGTTAATTTGACTTGGAGCTTGGATAGGGAACAAAATCCAATTGAGGTTGGTTGTGTGGGCTTGAGGTTGGTTTTGGATGAGTGGACAAGCATGAATCTTGGTTTAGGCCATAGGATAGGTAAGATCTATTTGCCATAGGGTAAAACCTAAGCTTAGGGTATGCCTTCCTAGGTCTCTAGGTTTGGGTTTAGTGTTCCCTTAATCACTAAAAGTGTCCTATGACTAGGAAAATCTAAGTGCAAAGAAGGTTCTTAAGTCTAAGATAGGAAGGATGAGTCCTCACTCCAAAAGTGAGGTCAATAAAGCTGTATAGTGATCCTCTAGTACTAGTGAATTTAGAACTCGCTAATCCCATCTTACCAAAGATGGATTTAAAAATGATGTTAACTAACTCCCTATATTGATCAATGTATTCTCAATTTGATAATTGGTGATTAACATCGTGATGACAATCAAGCATTATATGGATTACCAATGGTGGGTCTATCTTTCTCTAATAAACTTATAAGAACTATGGTGGTATGTAGTGTACACACCATGGCTACCAAGTTACCATCTCTAGATCACAATTGCTTGAAGCTTGCTTTTCTCAAGGACTCTCCACCACACCCAAAAATATCAAGTATGACCCCCACGTATGTATCGTGTGTGTTGGAGGGATCATTACTTATTTCAATGACTTCATCATCCTTCCTCCTAGTGAATTCTTTAAGCTTGTTAGATTTATTAACTCATTAATTAAGCTCCTTCGGTGACAACATTCTTTAGTGTCATGTCCATGGTCTCGGTGATAAGCATAATACCTTGAGCGATCTGGACTCCATCAGCTTTTATAGGTGGTGGTCATTTAAAATATTCTTTATTCTAGATGGCTTCTACTAACTCAATAATCAATACCTTTAAAAGAATCTCTAAAGTGGGTGAGTGCTCGACTACTTGATATTAAATGCACTTTACCACCTTCTTTATCTAGTCTTCGTGCTCAAAACTTATCTCCTATCAATCATTCTAAAGGTGATCTCTCTATCGAATCTTTAACAAGAGTCAAGAGCATCAGCTAAAAACTTCATTATATTCCTCAACATTAGCATCATTATTTTCTAACTAAAGTAGTCTGGTGCTATTTTACACTGCTAAGGCTGAAAGGAACGATCCCCTTAAACCATGAGTGAGTGCAACTTGGGTCATCGTAGGTTCTAAGTCTTTAACTTCAAGCATTTATTATTAAAAATAAGTGATGAACATCCTCTAGGGCTCGCTAGGCTCTTGTCTCATTTATATAAGGACTTAGGAACTTTTCAATGTCTTCTAAGTGCTAGTGAATTGTGTAACAAACATGTCTTTAAAATTGGAAAAAAAATTATAACTCTTATTAGGAGGAACGAGAATCACTTGAGGGATGATTCTTTGAAAGTGGTAAAGAAAAGGAAGAACTTCATCATGTCATCAAGGTCTAATAATGATGTTGTAAATTCAAAGTATGTTATGTGGTATGTTGAGTCTGCTCAACCCTTTTATGATTCCAAGTGTGAGTTCTTAAATTTGTTTGGGGGACAAGCTTTTATGATCTTCATGGAGAAAGCATTGGTTGGATTCCCCAACTTTCTCCATATGTGCTCTTCTTTACTCGTGTAATATGACTCATCATCTAAGCTGTTGATTTTGAATTGTCTCTTCTCACTTAGCGAGCTTGGCCTGATCTAGAAGTCCCTTGGTTTTCTTTCACTCTTTGTTCCATATGGTTGGCTTTTTCCATAGCTACCTATACCAGGTGAGTAATCCTATTATCCATATCTTTGAAGTCTTATTGCATCACAAACTACTGAGTGTTTGGCTCCATGTCTACTGCTTGATTTCATACTGAGTGTACTACTTTGCATTATACCTGACTTCTAGTTCTTGGCCTTATCCACACTCGCCATACTTAAAAGAGTGTTATATCAAAATCTATTTATAGAGTAAGCAAAACTTTCTTTAGTACTCTAAAAATAAGGTTAGAAAAAAAAAAGAATGATAGAAAATTAAAAAAGTGCAAAAAAAAAATATCTCAAATTTTATCATTTGACTAAGATCTCAATATAAAGTGGTAAAGATCTCCAAATTCTAGGGAAGGAGAGAGAGGAAAAAGAGAGGAAAAAGAGAAGAAAAAGGATCACCCTATTTGAAAGGACTACTCTTTATAACCTCAGGGGAGAGCTATTACATATAATAAGTACATATAAGGCAAGTTGAGTGTAAGAGGGGACTCTCCTTAACATGAGGCAAATGTTCAATGGTGAGTTGTGAGCTCTAAGAGTTGCTAAAATGAGCATCTTGTTGCTTACTTGGTTATGTAATGAATTCTCATAATAAGGTTGGGTTACTAAACTTTGTTCATTTAGGTTGATTTTTTGAATTTTTAGGATTCTTAAATAGCTGATGTGGCATATCAAGAGAGAAAATAACCCACATGGTCCCAATCTAGAAAATAAAGCGTACGAGGCTTTACATTGTGTTGCATGTGTTATAGTATTTTATTATTGTGATCCATATGTTCTATTATGTGTTAGATGATTTATTTAATTATGATTAACTCTTATATGTCAGATATGGTCAAAAACATGTATGAGCTTGTAAAAATCATCCTGGTTCTTAGGTGCTATCCATTTGGCACTACGGTACCATTCACACAATGTTTATTATCTCTGGACATAGAAGACAATACTATGGACCTAGTTTCTAGCTCCTAGGTGCCATGAAATGGGTTTCATTTTTTATGTTAGTTTTCAATGGCAATCCCTAAGGGACACTCTTTTGGAGTCTTGTAATCTATATAAACATTTATATCAGTGTAATATGGGGCTTTTGGACTATTTTGTGAAAAACTTGATTGAAAAACTCATTGGTTAGAACTTGATGATTGACCCTCCTAAGAGATTTGGTGATCTCCCGTGACCCTTCTAATTTGGTGAGTGGACATTCCTACACACTTCTTCATCTATTCATTGTGATTTGATGCTACTACATCATGTTAGGTATCAAAGGTCAAGGTTTGGAGGAATAGATAAAGTGATTGCAAGTGATCAATATTGAATCTAAGCAAGATTAGTTCTATGTTTTGGATTTTATGTAATATTATATATAGATTTTGGTGATTTCAATTGAAAAACTTATGTTAGACTCATGTGGCAGAAAATTCTATGAACATTTATTTTACTACTAATTAGTTATCTCCATCTATAAAGCTTAGCCTTAACTTACTTAAAACATACTTATAAACCATGATACTTGAGTGACCACTTGAGTAAAAGTGAGAGTTCACTAAAATAGCCAAACCCAGGATACGACCCTTGTATAAAAATCGAACTCATTTCCTTAAAGACTTTATGATTGTCTCTTTTGTGTGTTTGCATAAAATTTTATAGCACCCAAAGTTAATTTGCATTTATTGAAGGCTATAATTTATCTTAAACTTGTGTATCTCATTATGCCAAAATTAGATTATATAATGTATATTAAAATTCCAATTAGAATACATATTTGCATTTTCTTTACCTAAATCATACCACCCAAGTTTGCTAGCTTGGATTAATTAGAAGACTTAACTAAGAGGGTGGATGAAATCACTATGCAAGGTGAGAAGAAATTCACTAGGGTAGGGCTACAGATGATCCAAGTTGAACTGAACATGTATGTGTTCATGTTCAAGCTTATGTTACTATTATTGAGCTCAAGCTTGATTCAAGATTTTTAGAATAGTGTTCAAGCTTGAGGTTTTTAGAATATTTATTCATGATCTCCATGCAGATTGGATTATCAAGCCTATTAACAAGCAACTCATTTCATGAAATAAATGTGCTTTAATTAAACCTTATTCAAGCTTGTTCACGAGTAGCTTGTTTAGAAATATGCATGAGTTTGTGGTGTTTGAAATTTGGTGGTTGGGGACACCACATAAATCTTAGGGTGTGCTTTTTAAAATGACTGAGTATAATTTCAAAGAATGATATACTGCTTTGAAAGGTAGAATATCACTCTATGACAAACTCAATCACCTACTAAGGACTCTTAAGGCAGATGGGTCTACATATACCATAGATTGTTTTTCTCTAATTTATATTGATAAAATAAAGTAGGGTTTATTTTAAGTCAGGTTAGTTCCCTTTAGGGATAGTCCCCATAATCAATTACATCATAGAAAATGGGGATCTTCTAAGAATACTCTCAATTAAAGTAATCAATCAATGTTTCTAAACATTTTTAAAGTTTATTGTCAAACGACTAATGGACTTTGGAAAGTCTAATAGGAAAGCTCAGTAGAAAGAGTTATTTATATAATCTGAATGAGGATAAGTAGGAAACATTCATAATACTAGAAAGCATAGTGAGAATTTCAATCTATCCTATAATGAGGCTTTATATTTTTAGAGTAGAAAATTATAATTATTTAAGTTGATATTTTATTATAAGGTTAGGACATAGATTTCAACAAGATAAGATTGTGAAAATACTTAAGAGGTGAGGACTTACACTCATAGAAAATGAGAAATAAATGGTATCCAAACCTATATCTAAAATGCTCTAGTACAAGTTAAGAGCATGACTTAATTCTACTAAAAAAATTGGGATATTCTAGTTCACATCCACTTGAGAGGATGTTTCCAATCTTGACTTTCCTGGACTTGCAATTGCTTAGAGTGGATTCCGGCTAACACCTCCTATAAGTTAAAACTCTATGGGCCAGTCTTATGTAAATGCAAGATGATTGAGCTATTATTTGTTAGGAATGAATCTTAGATCAAGAACTCACTCACTAAAATACTTTATTAAGATTAGTATAAAAATCATGCCTTCGACTAATCAAATAAAATTTATAAATTTTATTTCATTTTGACTCAACATTTTTCTTGACTCGAGGCTTGGGAAAGTATTATGGCAACATGCATGATGATGAAATTAGGTTATCAGCTAAATTATAGGAAAGGGGTGTTCTCCATTACAAGGGAACTGCTCTCAAAGGTCAAGCCATGTCCTTTATCATGTAAAAGTGGAGACCCCCTTTTAGTAAAGAATGACACAATATACATGCATAATATTATATCCTACAATAAATAGCTAAGGGGTTACTAAATTTTTATCTTGATTAAATGCCTAGGCTTAAGGTGAGGTTGTGAATTGTTAAAATTTTTAATTAAAATTGATTAATGGGATAGAAAATTTAGGTCCTTAGAGAGGTTACTGTATCTAGGCCAAGTAGTAAAAATTCAAACTTTAAGAAACCTAAGAAAAAGCATACCATTTCTATTAAACAATTAATATAAATAAATTGAATGATTGTCATTGATTAAAAGAATAAAAGGTCAATGCAGTCGGGTACTCCATACACCTAAAAAAAGAAAAAGAGATCACTTATCGAGCTCTACCCTCATACTTCCTGGATTATAATTATAATTAAAGAAAACTATGGGGCTCTTTAATCTTGATCTTCAATTTCATGAATTGGGCACTCCAAGCATCACAAAGGTCCTCCCAGGTTAAGGCCTTTTAGCCACTACTCATCAAAAATATTTTAACCACTACTCATCATAAATATCATACTTACAATCCTAAATCTAGTACAAAAATTATATTTCTATAAAAATTAAAATCTAACAACAATTAAAAAATTCAATTATACCTTAAACATAAGCCCAAAAATCATGAAAAATAACCAAACATAAATGAGCATGAAATGAACATTTCTTAAAAATTCTAATGCAATTGAGTTTATATTTAAGGGTTAATTGAAGAAATGAGGAAAATCCAAATTCATCATTTACACTTAAAATTCCCCAAATCAATTGGGGACTTTTATTTTATTGAAAATCTCTTTGCTAGCTAAGCACAAAGAGGGATTGATCAGAATTTTTAAAGATTTAAAGTATTTATTATGAATTTTTAAAATCCTAAGATAATCAATGATTTAATTAATAAATAAAAGCCCATTAGTGATGATTTTGAGAAATAATTAGAACCTGGTCCTAATTAAATTTTTTTGACACCATTAACATTTTAAAATGTATTTAACTCCCATAATAATTTTCAAAAAATTTTCTAATTATATAAATTTATTAAATGCACAAAATTACTCTTTAGGGTTTCAAATTTTTGTATTTCTTAAATTATCCAACTAATTAACTTGAAATAATTATGGAAGACAAAGGTCATCCTATGGGACAATCATCCAAAGTTTCAAATTAATTAGCTCAATAATTAGGGCTTAATTTTACTAATTATAAAAAGCTACAAATCCTTATTAGTTACTATACACTTAATAAATTTAAGTCTTTATTTTTTTTTTCTAAATTCTCCTCTATTTAAGCATTCCATAAAGGGTTTATTTGTATTTTTTAATTTTTTATAATTAGTTATAAATTTCTAAAGCTCTAGCCATTTAAATAGATTTTTAAACTTAATAAACCCATATACACAATTAGCACCGCATCAACACTAATGTAGCACTGAGGTGGCGAGGATTTACATGAAGTGTTGTGTAGTTCGTTACTTAAAATGTCCCACGTGGCATGTTGACTCCACGGTGGCGGATGTAATTTCATCTCCCCATTTCAATCATCAAATAGAAATAATTGATCCCACAACTTAAATAGGATAAAATAAAAAAATCTAACATAATTAATCACAGTCATCTGTTCTAATCACATGGAATAGATGATTGAGGATCCATCATCAACCTTCGGTGAGAGATGAACATAGTTCATCTTTCATCACTTGATCCAAGCTCAATAGAACTCAATTTATGACTAAATAAATTCTAAAATGATTAATGAGAGATTCTAAAGGAATCATACAATTTGATTAGTTCCAAATAACACTTCACTTCACAAAAGACCAACACCAAATGCCCATGCCTAAATTTTGGAGTAAATTACCTTACCAAACCTAAAGACCGGTGGCCTAATAACTTAGGTAGCTTTGCTTGGTTGAGAAGATGGCATGTTGATGAAGTCACATGTTTCCTACCCATCTATTGGTCTCTAAATCAAATGTTTCCATGAATCTTGTTATAGTTAGTCTAAAATTGCCTTCCTATTCTTGAATCAAGTGCTTTTTGATTCATTTTGACTCAACAGAGCTAGGGAAAGGTGTGAGTCAGTTTAATTTGGCTTTATACAATACTTGAATTATCAATGTAGATGCTACATAGTTGGTTCTCATCCTTCAGAGACTACGAGTGTAATAGGAACATCCGTTGACAAAAGGGTCACCCTAAGATGATCATCTCATGGCTATGGAGAATGAATCAAATCGATGGTTCTATTTCTCAATCTTTTCGACTTGTTCCTGAACAAGGTCAAAAGATTGAAAAAGTCAATCATTCACAACCACTATGAAGGATTCCTTGAAAAGTTAAGGATTAGTATCCTTTTTAGAAATCGAATGGATTCAGTCTTATACATACGCTAGGAAGGTAATCAAAAAAGAAAGAAGAACTACTCTTCTTTCTTTTATCACTCAGGAGCTGTTACCTTTGACTTGGTGGGATTGGGTATGTGGGATGTTTGGGCTGAGGGAGAAGTTGATCTCACCAGTCGTCGAATGCTCAAGGAGCTCTAGAAACTTAGGGGATTGACTCTAGGTTTGTGGGGATTCTTTGTGCTAAGTTTGAATGACTCTATGAACCAACCAAAGGGGTTGGTTTAGGCTTTATCAATTGGGTAGTGGGGATGGCCAAAAATGGCATGGGACTACTTAGGTGGGCATCCCCAAGTAGTTGGAAGAGTTTGGTTGTCTAGCATGAAGTGGGTAGCCCATGGGGACTGAATTAGGGCTCGACCATGGTGAGAGAGACATCACCTTAGTCAATGATAGAGCCCAATAGCTTGGGGTCAAGTCTAGTTAACATGGGTGAGCTCAAGGCATCCAATGGTGGCTGCCTAAGACAAAGGGAGAAGTTTGACTATTTTAGTTTGGAATTTTATCTCATTTGGAACCCTTAGTTCACTTAGTTTGGTGTGAACTAGGTTCACCTTGGGTTGGGTTAACTTTGGCTAGTCTAGTGGGGGTCCAATGATGAGTCATTGCAAGTTTGGTTAGGTTTGGCTCTATTAGACCTATAAAGGTTAATTTAGGTCTAATTGGGTTAGGACCAAATTATGTCAAAGGAGCTTTTGAAATAGCTACAAATGATAGTTTAGAACTTATTAATGAAATTGATTTGGTCTAACTTAGATTGAATTTGAATTTGGCTCATATGGGTTCATATGGGTCAAATGAGTTAGGTTGACCAATTTGGTAAAATTGTCCAAACTGGATTGAATTAGAGGTAGTCATATTTGATTATTCATTTGAAGGATTTGTTTTGAATTGATTTGATTTAAATTAGATTTTGATTCAATTTGACTCTAAGTCAAATTTGGCTAAATGGGGTAATTGGGTTATGTTAGTCAAATTGGTTTCAATTGATGATTAAAAGTGTTCAATTATCAACTTGGGAATGAATGTAGGTATTGATTCAGTCTAATTTAGCTTAGATCAAGTTTTAGCTCAATTTGGCTGTTTAGGTCAATTTGGGTCAAGGGGCCAAATTAGCTTAATTGGGTTCAATTATTTACAAGAGTGATTGATCATGATCAATAATCATTTTAGAGATGAGTGGAATGATTGATTTGGTCCAATTTAGGTTGAATTAAGATTTGACTCAAATTAAGCCTTTAGGTCAATTTGGTTCAAGTGGGCTTATTGGTTAATTAGATCAATTACAATCGACTGAGGGTTGGGATATGATCATTATTTGTTTAGAGTTGATTGATAGCTTTGATTGGATCTAATTTGGATTGAATTGAATTTTGACTCAAATTAGAATTTTTAGTTAATTTGTGTCAAATTGAGCTAAGTGAATCAATTGGATTAATTTGATCAATTGGAGCTTCAATCAAGTTCAATTTCAAGTGGGTTTGAGCAATTTGAGTTTAGCCCTTTTAAGCCCAAATGGGTCATATTAGGTCAACTTGACCGCTGATTGTTAAAAAAAACACATTTGAAAATCTCCACCATCTTTAAGGAATGTTTAGGGAGTTCATCTTCATGAGGCAAATTGATTTATAATCAACCAGATTTTCTCTAACATTATGTTAGGATTTATTTAGATCTGAGTTCTTCTTCTTATGAATGTAAGCATTCATAGTTAATTACTACTCTTACCATAGTAAGAGAGCACCCTCAATTAAGATTGAAAATAAGCATATCTATGATATGAATTAGTGTCTAGTAGTATAGTGTGGATGACTGTCTACGGGAAAAGGAGGATAGTCTCGATCAAGATCTCATGGTTTTGTCATCCTGGGATTGTCATTATTCTAGTCTACCAACATTAAAGGGTTATTAGTAATGTTCAGGGAGTCTGATTAGCAGCCATGGGTTGCCTCATTTTAGATATCCCGAGTAGACCAGTTTTAGTGTAGGTGTTGTAGTGTAGGTATTTATTGAGTTATTTAGGTTAAACTTGATTTATAAGTTTACCTAATAATTCAATTTTATGATAATAATTTGCATTACAGATGTATGTAGAGTTTACATCTAATGGAATGTAATAACTATAGGGGAGTTTGCATGGAGAACATATGATTGGGCTTATATCCATTGGAAACAAAAATTGGATTTTAAGTTATGCTTGTATTGCAAGCATGAATCGAACAAATAGATTAGAAAGCTATCATATTAGACTTACATCCCTTCAAAATTTCATTTAGAATTTAAATATTCACATAATGAATGAAAATACTGGACTTACATCTTTTTGGAATGCTAGTAGATTTAGGTGTTCACATCAATGTTGACCTCATTTTTGGATGAGGTTAACATTTCTTCTAAAGCATTCATTAGGACTCCTAATCCTAAATTAGAAGCCTTCTAACTAAGCACCTAGGTCATCACACTTAGTCATATAGTGCACTTTCCTTAAATTAATCTAACTTAATGGGTTTAGTTAGATTCAATCCAAATCTTCAACCTAAACATACACCACTCTAAAATTAAAATTATTAAGCCTAGATTACGGTTTAATTAGAAAATTAAACATAATTACCTTAATTAAGCTTATTATCATATAAACCTAGGGAAATTAAAATTAAATCCAAAACAAACCCAAATCAAATGAAAATAGAAGTATAAAATCATGACATAAAATTAAATGAATCCAAATCGAGCCCAAGGTCAAAGATTGGTCAACCCTTTTACATAAGTTTAACTTATGTGGGTCCCACCATGCCAAGGTCAACCCACCAAAATTTGACCAAATAAAATCATTTTAAATAGTTAGGATGATGCTATGAACATATATAAACATGAATTTGAAAGAATATGAGTCCAATGTGGCCTTAATTAGGTTAACTAACCTACATAGGCCTAAATGGGTCTTATTGGATTTAAACCCAAATAAAGCTCAATTAAACTTAAATCAATTGTTCAAAATCATTTGAATGTAATTATTGAACATAAAATAATCCATCATTGTGTCCAATTTGGCCAATTTGGTCATTTGACCCAAATGAACCTAAACATAACCCATTAAGCCCAACTTGGGTCAAATGGGTTCAAAATGAAATAAAATTGGAATTGTTTGATCCAATGCATTCCAAAATGTTTGGATTAACTCAATGGAAAATTAAACACATTATAATTAAGCCAAATAAATTTTTTGACTTAATTAAAATCACCCAAATTTAATTACATCAAAATGATTAAACCTAAAGTAACTACAGTCTTAAAATCTTTGAAACCTTTTTATTAAAAGGTTGATTAATGATTAAATGGTCACATCCTAAGCATTAATCCAAGTCCAATCCATCAAGTGAGGTACCTTAAATCAAACTATTGAAAGAAATTGTTAAGTGGCTTGATTCAAAATGATCCAAACCAATCTCCAACTAATTCACTTAGGATGTATCTAAAACATTCCTAGACTTAATTAAAGATGGTTCTCAACCCAAATTAGATCACTTAAGAAACTTCACATAAATCCAAAGCAAAAGATGTCATGGCAAGTCAAAGGTATGAAATGCCAAATCCAATTTGCATAATCTCATTCCCACTCCACCTCTTCACCTTAGACAGGTGTTAGATGGCTAATAAGCATCGTAACTAACTCCAAAATGTTGCAATCACCTCAAACAATCAAGGGGAGAAGAAAAAAAAAAGGCTAAAGCTCATGGCATCCATGCGATTTTCATATAGATCATTTTTCCAAGTGAAACAGACCTTTCCATCACCTTCCTTACATCATACAAAACTAAAACCCATCTTCCCCCACTTCCCTCACCGTCGGGAGGCCAGAGAATGATCAAAGCTAGTGAAATCCAAGCCGAGTGTGGTCTAGGGAGAAATCTAGAGGGAGGCAATTCAAATCCTTTAGCACACAAGCTTCCCACACTACTCCGCAACTATTGGAGCCAACCCCACCGTCGGAGATCATCGAGATCAAGGTATGTCATTAATGACCCTCCTTAAGCTTTCAGGTTTGGAACTTTCAAAGCAAATCTGATCTCAAGTGAGATTAAACCATTTAGATTTCCTAATTTTTATTCACTGATGGATTTGCAATCAAAATCGCATGATTTCGATGGTCGAATGGTCAAAAGTCATGCAAAAATGATGAACGGCTCTCAGCCTCCGTTGTTGGCATAGGAGACATAATATCCCCCCATCTGTTCCTTTTAAAAGGAATGGACAATGGAGATCTAGTTGGATCTCTGATTAAATCTGAAAAGGGGAACCGTAGGTCAGATCATGGTCACTCGTAAGTAACCCATGTGCACCACTTTTAATACCCGGATCCACATGGATCTTGCATGGCACAATGACATGGTTCCACGTGGAAAGAGGAGCCATATCAGATCGACATGGATCCGACATGCTAAAATAAAAAAATCAAAAATTTCTTAATTAAAAATTTAAAAAAATATAGAAATCTTCAAAAATCATAAGAAAGTAGATTTAAACCCTAGAATTATAAACTTGGGCTCTATGGATTCATCTTGATGAGAGGAATTCATTAAAATTAAAATCCCCAAATTATTTTTGGGTATTTTAGCCTTAATTTGGGTTTGAATGAAAAATTCCAAACCCTTAATAATCTCAAGCCAATAATTAAATTCAAATAAAACTTTGGGGAATTAAAATTGATGTTAAGATACACATTATGTAATTTTTTTATAATTTATTGATTATTGAATCTTAATATTGGAAATTTCAAACCCTAAACCTTCATTTTTATGAAATAAATTAATAATAAGTCAAATAAATGATGGCAATTAATTTAACCAATTTAAAACATCGTAATATACCCTATTGATCATAAATAAGCCATTAAAACTCATGAGAACAAAATAAATCACAAAATCACTTAATTAGGCCATTAAATGAATTAGTAAATTCAATTAATTAACTTGAACTTAAATGAAATAAAATAAATCAACTAGAATCCAAAAATTATAAATGAACCCTCTTTGGATGCATACTAGACAGGAATCAAAGAAAAATAAAACCTCTAAACAATTTCCTCTAAATGAAGCCTAATTTAAATTTTAATATAATAATTAAAACTTTAATTACACCTTAATTACATATCTGATCAAAGTAAAACATAAAGGAAATCAAATTGGAATGAAACCCCACTTACCATAAAAACTTCAAATGCCATTTGACCTCTAGATTGGGAGAATTTGAATTTCCAAGTCTTTAGGTCAATTTCAAGGGAAATATTAAATTAGAAAAATTACAAAAATTATAAAATCCATAATATAAATTTAAAACATTATAATTGATATCAAAATACATAAATAAAATAACTAAGCCAACTAAAAACAATAGAACCTAAATAATCCTAAGTTAAAGATCAAGATTAAAGGAAAATATGAAGCTTAATCACATTTAATAATGATAATTATTTAAACCATAATAATTTCATTTTATGAATTGAAATATAAAGATAATTGATCTCTGAAATTCATAAGTTATTAATATATAAATACACTAAAACCCTTTGAATTAAAGAATAAAATGGCATAAATGCAAATATAATAAGTTAAGTATAATTAAAACCTTAAAATAACAAAGTAACATTATGTAAATTTAATAAACAAAGAAATAACCTTTCTTTAAATTCCTTAGGTCATGAAAAGAAAAAACTGCATTAGGATAAATGTTCTTTTAAAAAGAACATAATGATCATTCCTTCCAAATTAATTAAAATAAATTGAATCAGTCTATAATTTATAAAATACACAACTTAGAATTAATCATCTAACTTTAAATTCATTAATAAACCTTAAAAGAACTTCATGAACTGAATAAATTAAAACAAGAAAGAATCATTAATGCAAAAGAATTATAGAATTGAAATATAATGAATTGAATAATCTTAAACATAATAAATTGAATATGAATTTACTCATGTTAATGAACATTAATGAAAATGAGTAAATGAAATTAACATAAATTGAACAAATAAAATGCCTATACTTCAGTGTATGAGTATGTTATATGAAATTAAAATAAAATGATATTGCACATAAAGTTCTACCCTAAATCAAATATAGGAAAACCAATATATATATATATATATATATATATATATATATATATATATATATATATTAAATCAAAGATCAATTCAAATAACATAAATATTAAAACTTAATCAATGTAAGAATAAATCTAAAATACAAATAAATTTAAGAAACTTAAAAGATATAAGTCATCATAATCCATAAAGCAAACATAAAAAAATCAAATTAATGGAATAAATTATAAATGTCAATAACACAATATTAAGCTAAAGGAATTAAATGAAATTAAAACCATAGGAATTAAAGTTAAAGAGAAAACCAAACCACTTCATAAATAAATCATACTAGTAAATGAATTAAACTTAAAGTGGAAAAGAACAAAGAAATTTAAAATAAAATTAATCAAACCCTTTAAATTCAAGTAAAATAAAATACTTAGGATTTTAATTAGATCTTTAGGATAAATATTTAACTTAGAATAAAGATATCATCGTATTAGGACCTAGGATGTTGAATGGAATGGGCTCCACCCAAGATGGAACCAATTGCATTCTTTATTCTTAAGAAACCTAATCTAACTTTAACATGATAAAATATATCTAAAGTGAAAACAAAATTCAATAAATTATTAATTATTTCAATTGAAATTAGCCAAAGGTAAATAAACAAATACTCAAAACTAATAAATTGAAACCTAAAAGCCTAGTAATGTCTTGCCACATAAACCCTCTTTCTTCACACACTAGAGTTATAGGTCATGGACCCTAGACTTAGGTTAGGCCGTTCTATGATTTTCTAAAAGTTTTCGTGATCCTGTAATGAAAACTATTTTTATTTTATTTTATGGTATACTATTTTAAACTAGATGACTAGGGTTGATTATTGTTAGTCTAGATGGTATGACATTATTTCTAGGATTAACATTGTATTCTATAGGGGGCTGTGTTAAAGGGACTGTCATCATAAAAAAATTATAAAATTATTGTTTACTTGCAAGCATTGAATAGTCCCTTAACATTTCCCATAGGACAGGTGGGCGTGGCAAACAACTAATGCTAAGTCGGTATATTTGTAAAATATAACTGTTGTGTGTTGTTTATATTTTTTTTGAATTTAAAAATGTAAATTTGAACTTAAAATTAGGTTAGGATATATGGGGGTCTAGGATTAACATGAGTTGACCTTACTAGCAGATGTGTAGAGGTCCCCTATGAAACCCCAATGGAGGTCCCTAAAGAAGAATAGGATCTTAGAAAGAAGACCCATAGATCTAGACTTATAGTTATAGGCCTGACTGTAAAAGGGTAGAGCTCGGCTACCCAGTTTCTTTTCTTTTGGGGTGTACAGCAGTACCAGGCCACGTTGGCCTATTTTATAAATTTAAATTGGTTTAATTTATTTTTGGGGTGAGCAATATAATCAACTTGCTTTTCTAGGTTTCTTTTATGTTGTTCTTTTTTGTGATGAATGCCTGGATGTAGGCCTATAAGAAAAATTAAATTTTCTACCCAACTAAATCTAATCCATTTAATAATAAATAATGCAATTCAAAACCTCACATAAATTAAATCTCTAAAATATAACTTTAAATTATATAAAAACCAATTTTCTCTTAAAAATTATACAATCATGTTGCTCCAATCATTGAATTGGGTAACTTCTCCCATTGCACATAAGCGGCATTTGACCTGTGAGGATGACCACCTTCTTGGGGAAGCCTACATTCTATTATTAATTTAGCCCATAACCATTTCTAATTAATAGCATTATGCTTAAATTGCATAGCCATGGCCTAAAGAATTATTATGAAGTCAAAATGTTAAAAATATGAAAAATGTGCATTAGTTAGATGCATTTCATACCCAATATTATCTTAGGGATTAAGGAGTGAGACTAGGTTCATAAATTCCTTTCCTAAAATTTCAATAACCTAGCTATCTTGCATTCATATGACTTAGTATCATGAATTTAAAATGCGCTAAGTGGTGTTAGTTGGCAACCCCTCTATGCGGGTTCTAAGTACAAAAGAGTCAGGGATATGTTAGTTCCCTCAAGTGAGAGGAATGATCGATAATTCTCAAAATAAAACTAGGCTGAGCATGTGACATGTCTCAGAAGTACTTATAGACTAGGTTCTGAAGCATCCTCCTCATAGTAAGTCTTCTTAGGCATATCTATAGTCTTGTATTGCTAGAATCTAAGTCTTAGATTTCTAAGATAATATTAACTCAAATTCTAAACTAAATTCCAAAATTTAAAGCCCAATTATAGGATAGTTGAAATGCCTACTGGACATCCCAATATCAATGGGAATTTCCTGCTTCATCTCATTTAGATTCTAAAATTAACTCTGTCCACTTTGGACTGATCCCAATTGAAAATCCCAAATATCAATCTTTTGAAAACCACCTTAAAAATATTTAGAAATAATAACTTATTTTTTCAATTGAGAGTATTCTTAGGAAGAGACCCTTCTTAACATACAATTAACTATATGGGCTTGCCTCTATAAGGAACCATGAATCCCAATTTGAACCCTGTTCCACTTTCCATATAGTTAAGGGGAAAAATTCTCTAGTACCTGAAAGACACATTAGTCTTAAGAGTCTTTTATTAAATGATTGAATCCATTATAGGAAAATATGTTTATTTTTTGAGATAATTTATTTATTCTTTAATGACGTATTTGATCATCCAAATAATAAGTTCATAAACTCTATGTGGTGTCATAAACTTTTACTCATCAACAATGAATGGAAAGATTTGACTGACATCGCTTTGTAATGCCAAGCAAATTTTAAGTGTTTGCATGGTCAACATATAGATTAGATGTATATCCTATTCAAAGGCCATTAGGATGTACACATAGTAAATGAATAGCTTGTACTTACATCTTTATGGAATGCTAGAATTTGATTTAGATGTTTTCATTATAAACAGATAGATGTTTGATTTTTATTCATAGAGGACAACACCTCAGCACTAAAGAAGTAATGCAACAACACTAGGGGGTTAACACCATGGTGCTATTAAGTTAGCACTTTGGTGCCTAACGTTAAGCTCCTCAATGTTGATAGGTAGAAATATAGGTCTCAAAACTAGAAAGCATAGTGCTTAGGCACTGCAAACTTAGCACCACAATTTTTAGGTGCCATAAAAATAATAGAAAGTAGGTTGACTAGTTGACTAGCACCTAGGAGCTGACAAAGCAGCATCGCAGTGCTAGTAAAAAAGTAGTTCAAAGGGCTGACAGGTTAGTAAACACATTTAATAGAAAAGGATAGCACTTTTGACCAGCACTACCACACTACATAAATGCTTAACATGCTTTATGTACTATATTGATTATGTAATTAATGGTAATAAGTGTTTGTAAATGATCCTTTTTGACAAAAATGGTAACCACCTTGAACGGCTAACTAGTGCCTAGGCACTGAATGAGGAGCGTCATAGCACTAGTCCTGCATTTTAAAAACTGTGAAGGTAGCGCCTAGGTGCCATAAAAGCAGTGCCACGGTGCTAGGTCCAGTTAATAAATAGGACCATTGGGCTGCCTATTTTTCATTCTAATGGCTTTGTTCTTTTTAGGGATTTCTACAACCTTTCTCTCTTAGCCTTTGCTCATATTTAAGACAACAAATTTTCCATTCAAGTATTTTCATAAGGATAAGAAGAGGGTATCCTTGAGCAATACTAATATATTTATTAACACATATGAAGGAGATGTACTAGTATGCTATTATCAATAAGCATCTCATTCCATAAAGGAGCTTCCACAATTCGAGTGGGAGCATGGAGAGGATCATCAATGACTAAGGCTGAGAGCATTTCTCCTATGACAATGCAGCTTGCATTGTCCCTATGGTGCAAGAGTTCTTTGCCTACTCAGGGGAGTAATAAGATAATAAACTATTTATAAGGGGGAAGTGGGTATGTTTTAATAGTGCTACCATTAATGCATATTATAATTTACAAAATTTTGTATAGATCAATATTTTTCTTATTACATTAATCAACTCAGTTTTGATGAAATTCTTAGTTTCCTCAATATTGGAAATTCAAATATTTAGTGAAAATGCTGGGAGAAAAAGATTATCATTTTTCTTACCGCCAGCCTAACTGTCTAGGCTATAGCTTGGAATTATTTTATTTCCACCAAATAGATGCCCACTGGTAATATTAGTTTGGTAAGTAAAGATAGAGCAATTTTAAAATTATGTGATTCAAAAGGGCTTTACTATAAATGTAGGAAAATTTATTTAAATTCAATTTTTAATATTCCTAAGGGCAGTACTACCCTAGGTTATGGTCATGCTTCTCTTATTTATTCTTTGTTTATTGTGGCTAGTGCTTTGAGGGCACCAGATGAAGTACTTATACAAAGAGCTCCCCTAAAAAAAGTGAACATAGGAGAAAGTTCACGCGCTCCTTAGTCCAAGTTCAAATCCTCGAAGATTTTAAATGAGCAACTCCAAGAAATTAGAGAAGAAGTCTCAAAATTAAGAAAAGGGCCAACAAAAGTAGCTAGTGGCAACAACAATTAAAAAAGAAATTTGATCATCCTATAGGTCAACAATAATAGCAATTTTCTTACATGATTAAGTTCAACTCAACACTTGTTCAAATATTTGAAAATTGCAACCTTAATGCCAGCCTGAATAGAGTTCCTTTCTTATAGCACCTCATTATCACCCTTATGCTAACACCCTTCTAGAACAAGAACAAGAAAACCAAGAGGATGATTAAATTACTGGGATAGTTTTCCCTCCTTTTTATTCTTTTTCCCTTATTTTGTAATTTCATTTGGTAGATTTTGTAATAAAATTTTATTTTATAATAATTTTTTTATTTCATATTATTATTTTTCATTTCAAATGTTGATTGGCTACCTCCAAGATATAATTACAATCTAAGTATACATTAAAATTTAATTGAATAAAATTTTTTAACTCAAGATTAGCAAATTTGATAAGTCAATGCTCTAGCACTAAAAAGTTAGTGCCTCAGTGCTTAATGATAGAACTTATGCTTAAATTTAGAGAAGATAGTGCTTAATCACAATGAAAGTGGTGTTGTGGTGCTAGCATAGTACGTCGTTGCTTTTAGGACAACATTGCAAGTGAGCATTTTAACTTTACAACCCAAGAAGGCAAGGCTACAGTGCTAGAAGGCAGTGCCATGGCACTGGTCACAACGCCCTGGTGCCATATGACAGCACTATGATGCTATGAAGCAAAACACTGGAGGTTTGAATTCTTGAGAGCTTAACTCGTTGGAGTTGGGTAGTAGTGCCCCAATGCTACATGCAGTGCTTTTGCGCTACATAGTTGCTTTGCGATGTTATGAGTCAGGAGTCTTTGTATTAGGGAAAATCTCTTATGCAATCTAATAGTTCCCATAAATTTTTAGAAATATAACATTTCTATGGAACAAGTGTTTGCTATATCAAGTATTTATGGTAGTCCATATATGAGTGTAGCCTAGTTGAAGCTATACCTTCTAGTTACTCTATTGGGATTATATCCCTCTAAAATCCTAGACTCATGATGGTGGTAATAAAGCCAAGTAGATCTAAGCCCAATTATATATTATGCAATACATTTAAACCATGGCTCTGATAATAATATGGGTGTACCTCTATCAGTAATAGAATCCATGAATCTTTGACTCATTCTCTAAGCAAGTAAGCTAAAAAAATGATTTGTCAATAATTTCAAAGTAATCCATCATGCATACTGGAAAAAGTATAAATGTTCAAATTTGATCTCTATCTAAAGCAATTGTAGCTCTACTCAATTAAATAAATAGTGAAAAATGTTGCTCTCTGAAGTAAGGAGGAGCCTTAAGATAGCTAAAGGCTCCAGAAATATTTGCATGAATCTATCCATGTAGGTAATGCCAAAGAGCCTCCACGTCATAGCAATATGAGTCAATCATGGAGTTCACTCTACCTAAACCATGGTATAAGTAAGCTATTATCATAAGTGCTAGTGCAATCCTTTTACTGCAAGTAAGCAAATTAGCCATCAGAAGAGTAGAAGGATGGAAGAGCCTGCTACGACCAAGGAACAAAAAGTAGCATAGCCACATGGCAATGAAGGCCACTAAAGAAAACTCCTCATTGATGCCTTATGTTAGTACATGTCGAGAACTAGCTCCTCTTTCAAGCTCAAATCTAATGATGAAGGATTTCTTTTATGAATGAAAGCCAATATCAAATGGATCATCCAAGCAAGCAAAATAAGGCAAACATAATTTTGAATAAAGAAATCTCTTATACCATATATCAAGAGTAATAGTATCATGTCATCTATGGCCTAATCTCCACTCTTTGAAGAGATTCTGATAGTAAACTAGAGCACTATGAAGGCTAGAAGAATATATATAACTCCCTCTCCTCCACTGGCCAACTAATTAATGTTGAAAGAACTCATGATCTTGATGGATGCACTCCTCATAGGGAATGCCTAAAATAGGGAAGCCCACTACATCTTTCATATATGTCAAAGTAATTGTCATCTCCTGATGACAAATCTAATAAGTATTGGTGGTTCTATCCCAATACTCTGTTATGCCATGGATCCAAGTGAAAGAAAGAAGGCTATAGTCAAAAGAGTGATGCATAGATTACATGATATATACTAGCACTCCTAAGAATATTACAATTCATCTACAAATGATGATGAGCCTAATATATGTAGCTACTGATAGTTGATAAATGTGTGTTGAACATTGAGTTTATATTGTAATCATCTATTTCATGATGCAATATGCAATAACCCAAATGTTAGATATTACCTATAGAAGGAGAACTATCTACAAATGGCTAAAGTACCTCCTGATCTCCAAATCTAAGTCGATCTGTAACTTGATCTAAAGGAAAATCATGATTGTATCTCAGCTTTAAATTAATCACCCAATTAGAAGGATTATACACTGATAGAAATTATGAATCAAAAGGTAGAATGCAAGATGATCGAACAAATGAGTCTTCAAAAATGTCTCTGCCCATCGACATGTCCTCATGCAATAATAAATGATTCTACAATCTAGCTGAATAATATGGATCATAAGCTTCAATTCTGGCCCATATCTGCTCTTTAATTGACTCAATAGGAGGCATATCATCTAGCTTTTTCAAATAAACATTATAGATAATCTAAATAAAGAAAAGCATATAAATATTATAGGCATCATAAAAAGGTAGCGATATCTAAATTTGTAAATGAGTTATGCATGTGAGCTTTAATTTAGTTTTATCTAAACTTTAAAGAGTTTAGATTTATATTTAGGTTCAATCTCTTTTAGACTTGATAGATGTAGATTTGTGTTAAATTCAGTTCATTTTGAATGTGTTAAATCTAGACTTATATTTAGACCCGACCCCATTTAGACATATTGGTTGTGTTTGGACTTAGATCATATCCCTTTGGATGTGTTTGATATAAGTTTAGATTTAGATCTGGCCACTTTTAGGCATACTGGTTATAGGTTTAGATTTAATATCTTTCCCATTTGAGCAAGGTGGATTTTGGTTTAGATTTTCGATCTAACCCCTTTTGAGCATGATGAATCTAATTTTGGGTTTAAAATTAGCCCCTTTGGATATAATGGATCTAAATTTTAAGTTTAGATCTAGTCCTTTGAACATGATGGATCTAAATTTGGAGTTATATTTGGTCTATTTAGAATATATTAAATTTAGGTTTTAAAGATCTAGTCCTTTTGGACATGATGGCTCTAATTTTGGATTTAGATACAGACCCTTTGAGCATGGTGTATCTAGGTTTGAGTTTATATTTGGTCCCTTTAGACATGGTGGATCTAGGTTTAGGTCTTAGATTCGACCCCTTTTGGCCCTGATATTGCTATTAGATGTAAGGCATTATGTGGTCTACGTAATATGTTTTCATATATTTGACATTAATGACATCTTTTTGTATGTTCAATGTAGCCCTGAACCATGTTGGGCTAGTAATATCCCATTCATTTGATTTTATTTTTTATCTTAGGACCGAATTGATGGGCACTACACAACCCTTCATGATCTTCAGCCATTACCATCTTGGATTCTTCTATTCATAGGCATCGTAACCACATTTGTTCAAATTAGTGGTGATGTAGTGTGTCAATCATAATAGCATATCATAATGCTCTTTGTATAATTTGATGAGTTTTTGACTTATCTTTTGGTAATCCACCACCTTTAATTTAAGTGATGAATGGCTCTCTCCCATCATCATCTTCATTTATTGTTAAAATCTTTTGATTTTATTTAACTTTAAAAGCTTTAAAAAGCGTTAGTGGTAATGTTAGACTATTTTAGATAGTTATTGTAATTGTTTCTCCTTGAGGGTTTATCATTTCTCTAACTAATTTAGCTAATACATTGTCCTTTCCATTTTCCAAATGTGACACCCTTATAATTGCTACTTTAGTGATTTGTTTAGGACCTATAGGACATGTAAAGCACCATTTTGAGCTTATTCTTCTTGAAAGTATCTATTATTTGTCAAATTATGATGTAAGAATCTCCATAAATAAGAAGCTTCTTAATTTCCATATTATCTGCTAGTTCCAGACCTATAATTAATGTTTCACATTTAGCCCCATTGTTAGTTCAAAGTTTAGTTTAGCTATATAAATATTAAAGTATACCACCTTATGGTGTAATAAATATTAAACTAATTCCAACTTATATTACAGGTAATCTTAGTGGTTTAGTTGGATTTATTGATGAAGCTCCATTGAAGTAAAGCTCCCATTCTGATGATTGTTGAGCTTCTTTTACTTTGAAGATTTGTAGTGGATAATCTACTGATAAAGGATGATTAGCTAGAAAGATAGCTAGAGCTTGCCCTTTTATTACCTTTTGTGTGACATATGTTATGTCAAATTAGAGCAATAAGACTACCCATTTAGCTAAGTGACCTATTAGAGAGGGCTTAGTCATCAAGAATTTAAGAGGCTACCAGAGTTATCTTATATGATAACGTGTAGTAACGCAATTTTTTAGTAGCAAATATCAACACTAAGCATTGCTTCTCAATAGGAGAGTATCTTATTTTAGCTCTTATTAAACATTGACTTATATAGTATAGAGTGTTTTCCTTCCCTTCTTCATTATTTAGGCTAGCATAGCTCCAAGTAATTCTTCTAGGGCTGTTGTATATAATATCAATTATCTTCTTGTTATTAGTGCTACTAAAATTAGGAGAAGTAACAAATATTATTTTAGTCTATCGACTGCTTCTTGACAAGCATCATCCCATATAAAAAGTGAATTTTTTTTCATTAATCGAGTGAAAAATTAACATACCTCTAAAAAATTAGAAATAAACCTCCTCATATATGCCAACTTGCATTGTATTGAATGTAGTTGCTTCAAGTTCTTAAGGGATAGCATTTCTATTATTACTTTGATTTTAGAGAGATCAATTTTAATTCCTCTATCAAGTACAATAAAGCTTAGAAATTTTCTAGAAGTCATCCTAAATGTACATTTCAAAAGATCATGTTTAAGTT
Source organism: Cymbidium sinense (assembly GCA_021442155.1). Taxonomy (NCBI): domain Eukaryota; kingdom Viridiplantae; phylum Streptophyta; class Magnoliopsida; order Asparagales; family Orchidaceae; genus Cymbidium; species Cymbidium sinense. The sequence goes on from CM038223.1 coordinate 37,255,629, forward strand.
AAAGCTTTATATTCTATCAAATACAACTCTTAAATCACTTATGTGATCACTTTATGCTTTGCTTTTGACAACCAAATCATCAATGTAGCATTCTACATACTTATGTATAATATCATCCAAGATGCAGGTCATTACCCTTTGATATATAGCGCTAGCATTTATCAAACTAAATGGCATCACTTTGTAGTAATAATTGTTGATCAGTGTATGGAAGAGCGTATGTTTCTCATCTTTCAGAGCTATCTTAATTTGGTTGTAGCAAGATGAATCATCTATGAAGGAGAACATATCATAGTTTGATGTGTTTTCTACCATGAGTTTTGCATTGGGTAGTGGAAAGTTATCTTTTAAGCATGCTTTGTTTAAATCTCAGAAGTCAATGCAGATATGGATTTGTCCATTTTTTTTCTTCCACTAGAGTGATGTTGGCAGTTGAGTCAGCATTTTTTTTTTCATGAATGAATCTAGCTTCAATAAGTTTTTTGGTTTAAGCAATTACTTGCTCTTCGATTTTGAATCACATTTATCTTGATGCTTATTTTATAGGTGATACATTAAGTTTAATGGTAAGTTTATGTACAACTATGTATGGTGATAAGCCAGAAATTTTATTATAATTTTATGTGAAATCATCTTTGTATTCAAAGAGTAGTACTTTTAATTCCTCTAATTTTTTTGATGTGAGGTTAGAACTAACAAATATTGTCCTATGCTCTTCTTTAGTACCTAGGTTAATTTTCTGAAGTTCATCAATAGCTTGATTGCCTTCTTCAAATTCCTTTTGGGCCTCTTTGAGGTTAATTATTAATTCATCTTCATGTGTATTTTCATGTGAAAGATCATCTTGTTCATTTATTATTTTAAATGAAACATTTTCTCCTTCTAACACAGCATAACATGAGCTCATTGGGGGAATTGCCAAAGTAATATATCCCAATCCCCGTGTAGTGAATTATTCATATCCCATAGCATTTTGGGCATTATCCCTTCACCAAAGCTTTTTAAACACTCAGGCTTGTATACTTGATTGTATAGGTTGAACATTGTCCTTAACTTGCTTTCGTAGACTGATGAGAAGTGTCGAAGAATAATTATTGAAATATCTTCTTCCTAAAAACTATCCACTTTAATCTATATTTGTGTTGGATTGGTAGCTCGCTCTTCTGTTTTGTAGAAAAGAATCATGCATTCATCGTAACCTCTTCTAGGAGGGACATAAAACATTTTCTACTATTCTATTTCCTCTTTTCTTGAAGTTGTTAAAGTTTTCATATGTGTCATTAGCACTATAATTTTTTTCAAAGCATTCTTGAAGATTTGAGATTTAGGTACCTTTATTAGAGAAATATGGGTTTTCTATAATTGTTTCATTATATCATCAACACTTGATCCTTCCTTCCTTTAGCTTGCTAAGGCATTCTTAGATTGATAAAGTAGCAACTCTTCTTCGTTATCATCTATATCACTACCAAAGTGGGGGATTACTTTGAGTTGTGTTGATTCATTAGTATGTTTTCTCTTTGAATCATCACCTTTAAACATTATCTTGATAGGTGGTGTCATTTGCTTTTTAGAGTTGTCTTCTCCTACATTCTTAAGAAAAAGTGCTTGGCATCTTCATAGATCTTGATCTCATGTATCAAAATGATTTTATGTCACCATCAATTTAACACTTCAACATTCTCAATGAATTTCATACATTGATGGATAGTTGGAGGCACTATGTCATATTCATGAATCCATGCCTACCAAGGAGTGCTTTGTATGAAGCACTAGCTTCAATCATATGGAATTTAGCTTTTGTATATAGTTTCCCAAAGTGTATAGGAAAAATAATGGATCTTAGGATTTATTATCCTTATTTATTGAATCCTTGTAAAATTACTATACTTTTATCTAGATAACGAGCATCCAAAGCTAATATTTTGAGTGTCTTATATGTTAATAGATTGATTAAAGCACCTAGGTCGGTCAATATTCTTTTTGTATCAATAGAATTACTTTTAGCTATTACATAAATGGATCAATTATGTTTGTTTGTCCATAAATTATAGGTCATTATCATTGAATGTGATGGTTGTTGACTTCTAAGAGGTTAAGTCTTCTTTCATCTTCTATTCATTATGGAATGCTTCATATTATTTTAGATTTTTCAAGGCTTTAATCAAAGTCTCACATATATATTTTGATACCATGAGAGAATCATGGATACTTAATAAAGTTGGTAGCTTGCATAAATGGGCCATAATATTATAGTCCACTCCTGCTTTGGTTGCCTTTTGAGGTTTAGCTGTTGTGGTGGGGTTAAGGCATCTTCATTAATTTGAATCTTCACCTTTGCCCCTAGCTTTCCTCTATGGTGGTGGATAAATTCACTTTCCACTCCTTAACTAGATTTGAGTTACTTTTTCTATGAAATCTTTTTTATAAGAGAAAGTTTCTAAACTCTGTGCTTCTTTAGAATTTTTAAAGCTTTTAAAACTCTCAAAACTAGTGTCTAGTTTAGGATATAGCTTCTTTAAGCTTGATTTTACCTTCCTTTTGATAAGCTTTTCTTTGGGAAAGCATAGCTTTTTCCTCAGAGTCAATTGGCATTGCAATCATGAAGCATGTCTCTCATCGGAGTTGAAAATTATCTTTATCATAATTTTCACATATGTTTATGACTTGACTTATTTCTTTTGAAACCTTTTCTTCAAGATTTTAATGTCAAGTTATATGTGGACCATATATTTCTATAATTGAATTGGTCTTTGGAGGTTTCTCATACTCCTCCAAAGAGTTTATCACCTTTTGCGTTTTAGATTTTGGGAATTGATTTTTTTCTCTTTTTATTTTAATTTATAAGGATTTGATGTAAAAGATTGATTGATTTTAGCCTAATTCCTTAAATTATAAAATAAATTTCCCCCTATTGAGCATAAGTATTTTTGGTTCAATTTTAGGTTCAAAAGAATTCTTTCAATGAATGTCTTTTATGGCTAGAAAGATTTTGGTCATTTATTTAGTCTTATTTGAGATAAAGGTCTCCCAACCATTTTCTTTTTTTGGCTTGTAGAGCTTTTCTTTATCATTATTTATATTCTAAGCTCAATTGGCTCAACTTATTTATTTTTGTATTTTCATTTAGGGTTATTATGATAATATTCACATTCTCCTTTTTAAGATGTACCAATACACTATTAGATAAGGTGAGCCCCCCATTTTGATAGCTCCTCTACCCAATCTTTGAAGATGAAATAGTCATCAGTTGGGTGACTTATAAATCTATGGTATAGACAATAGATGGGATTGTCAACTTTGAAGACTTGGTCAAGTTGACATGGCTCTGGAAATTGCAATCCTAATTTTAGGGCATGATTAAAAGATAAGTAGTACATTCTCTTTTGAATGAATACTACTTAATCATTTTATCTTAAAGAGTATGACCTTTTTTCTTATCCTCTATTGTCTTCACTACTTGTCGCGAGGTTATTGCACCTCTGTTTCCTTTTTTATCAACTAAAAATGTGAATATTATATTCACATCACTTTTCTATAAGTCATATGATTTGGGATGCTTTCCTTTCATGGAGGAATTATAATTATAGTAGAATTAATGTCCTTTAGCTTCAGCAACCTCTCAAACTTGGCTACACAATCCAACCATTCTTGGATTATATTAATCATGGCCATGGCTAAATATTGAGCCATTTGATCATCAATATTCCCTATTAGGAGTTCTACTGCATGTTTTTTTATGAGTTGTTGGTCTCATTTCATGCTCATATTTCTCCATCTTGTCATATATTTAGTGGCACTCTCATCCTTTTCTTCTCTTTTCTAAGACGAGATCTACAATTATCATTTTCTTAGTTGTTCCTACAAATCTCTTAACAAAGAGTGTTTCTAATTTGACAAATATTTTTAGTGAATCATTGGGTAACTCAACATACCATTCGAAGGCTATGTTGGTAAGACCGCTAACAAATTATCAAAGCAATAAGGCATCTTTTTCTATATTATTCCCATAAGTAGCTTGAACTAGGCTAGGTGTTGCCATGGATTTTCTATGCCTAAAAGGTGTTTAATTTCATTACAATATACCCTTTAGGATATTGCAATTGGTTATATTTAGCTAAATATGATCGGCCTTTTCTAATTAGTTGTTTAGTAGTCTCTGAGGCAATGAATGCTTTGACTTTTTGGTTGATAAAATCTTCTACATGGGATTTAGTAATAACATCAATCTGTTGATGATTACTTCGTGTAACTTCTCTAGAGGTTCTTATCTTTGCATTGATGTTGTTGGCAAGTTAGGTGGAACATTCTGCATGCCTCCATTTTCAATTATTGGATTGATCATCTTTAGAGGATTTCTCTAAGGCACTTGCTGCATTTTAGTTGCTATTAAATTAAGCTAACTAAATAGGTCTTTCATTAACCAACCATTCATCTCATTAAGATGATTATTAAGTTAGTTGATTTCTTGGTATCTTTTTTGGAGTTGAGAACCCATCTATCATTGTAACCATGTTACAACATTAGTTATTTTTTCAGTTTCTTTAACTTCTACTTGAGTTTTGCTTTCGAGTATTTGGTGACTTGGGCCATCCTGATGTTATTCCTTAATTTATTGTTCAGGTGCCATGTTTCTACTTTGTAAATGTGTATCAACTATGTAAACAACCTTGACTTCCATGCAATTAATATTTTCATTATTTGGAAATTAAGAGCTTTTTGTTCTTCATCTTTCTTGAAGGGCTGATTGTCTGCATCATGAGCTATTGGATGACTATTTTTATATCAGCGCTTTTAAATGATGATAAGCGATTAAGTCTTGTCATCATCTGATTAAGCTTGTTCAATCTGATTTGTCTCATCTTTAATGACTTGGGATTCTTTAGGTACCCAAATTGATCAGAACCTTCTAATGGTGGATCTCTAAAGAGATAATCTAGATGTCACACCCTAGTACTCATCGAATAAATTAAATTGGAATGATTAATATTGCCCTTTTTTAAGGTTGTTAGAACCTCTGACAACTAGCCACTTAGTACTTTTAGACTGAAGGGCTCATTGTTGGTGTTCACCGAATATTAGACTCCTAGGTCTTATTGTTTGCTTAATGCGGGCATGATATTTTTCAATAATCATACCTCCTTTAGAGTTAAAATTTATTAGGTTGGCAACCTGGCTCACCAACTTCTTAGTTATTCTTTGAAGATTTCTATTTTTAATAGCCTTCAAGACTTTATGGATTTTAGGGTTTTCTCTTTCTTTAGTTGATCTTGTGAAATGGACTGCATGTGTTTATTCTAGAAAGACTTTTTATAGCTCCTTCAAAGCTATTTCTCTTGACCCATCTAAGTAGCTCAAAATTATTATTGGTGGGTATGCTCACTTCCACCAGTGGTTTGTATTGTTATTTAGCATGTACAGTAGTCCAGTAGCTCTACGATAGATGTTGTATTTTATTCTAGCTTTTATATGTTGACTTCATGAGCCCCATCTCATTTGAGATTGATTTTAATGATAACAAACATATGTTCAAGTGCTACTAATTGGTTTAAATTCAACTAATGAAAGAAATTCTTCAAACCTAGATTCTTTAGTAAAATTTGAAAAGCTAAAGCTGTTGGACTTGTGCTGGTTGAGAATTTTCTATGACTTACAATACTAAGACAAATAAGAGCTCAATAAAATAAAGTTAATGAATTAATCATTTCAAATATTTTATTTAAATTTCTCCATATAGTTTTACATATTAAAATTGCATTATTCTTTAATCCATAAATTATCCTTTTTTAATGATCTAAAATTATTATAATTGTTTGCATTCAGGTAAGATGAATTTATTTCATACATCATTCAATCATTTTAATTCTTAATTACATTAATTATTCATTTATTTCATGCATGAGAATAAAATTATGATTATCCAAATTATTCTTTTTCTCTCTTCAATTCTTTTATTTTATCTCTCATATCATAATTGTTATCATACTTGATTTTTGGCTAAATTTTTTGTAGATTTTTGAATGATAAATAATGTGAGATTTATTCAAATTATTTTCATAATATTTCCCTAATTTATTCAACTTTTAAAAATCCATTTATTTGAATTTTGAATTTAAATTATTTTGAATCTAAATTAAATATTCATTGTCATATTATTTGTTGTTTGGATTTATTCATTTATGGCCAGATTTTGCCGACTCTATCATGCTTCAATTAGGTTAATTTGAGTTTTTTGAATTATTTTAAGTTAATTGAAATTTTAATTCAAATGAGCCATGATTTTAAACACTTTCCTTTTTAAATTATTACATTTTTAGAAAGTTTATGGCCAGCCCTATTTAATTCATTTTAAATTATTTTCTTTATTCAAAAAGCCTCTTAATTAATGTTGCTTGATTTTAATCAATTAATTGAATTGATTAGAGATCAATTTTATTTATGAAATTCTTTAGCTGAAATCCATAATGATTTTCTCGTTGATTTATTTTATGGTTTTTATTTCATGAATTGCCTTATTGTATCAAATATATATTAATTATTTGATCTCTCATATTTGTTGCATTAAATAATGATTGAATTATATTTGAAAATTGCATGGCCATCCTATGCTAATTAATCTTTAATATATTTTTAAATTTAAATTATTTTGAATCACTTACTTAATTGATTTCTTAATTAATTATGGAAGGATTATTTATGTTAAATGGATTCAAAATATCTCCCTCCATCCTTCATGATCAGCCTCATTAAGGTTGATTTCAAGCTTGGTTTATATTTTAAGTGTTATGCCTAATTATTCAAGTTTAAATTCTTACCAAACCCAATTTATTCTTAGCTAGTCCAAAATCCTTGGTTTATTAATTCAAATATTTGATTGAAATGATTAATATTATTCTCTTATATCTCTTTCTCTCATTCCATCTCTCTTTGGTTGAAATCTTCAATTTGAGATTCTTGGTTATTTGATGGAAATTATAAATTCAAATTTGAATGATTTCCATAATTAATTTTTCCTCTAACTCCTCTCTTGCATGGCGGACCCCTCTCCTTTCTCTTTTCTATAAAATGTGGTTTAAACTTAGATTAATCTCTCTTAACACCTCTATCTTGGTTGAACCCCTTGTAATTTAATTTTATCTTAGTGATTCAAAAGTGCAAAATTCTTCTCACTCTTCTCTTGATTCCTTTACCCCAAAACTCTCATCTCCCTTAAATTTTCATTTTACCAAATAGCTCTCAAATTAGGACAAGTTTTCCAAGAATTTAAAAATCTTATTCTCATACTTATTCCCTTGGACGAAACTTGTGTGAAGTTGAATTAAAGTTCACTTAAAGATTGGTGAAAATCTTGCCTTGGCTGACCCTTCCTTTGGGATTATTTGAAGCTTGCTAATAAGAAGTCTTCTCCCTCCTTGCAAATCATCTTCAACCATTAAGTGAAGATCCTTCTCATCTTTTTTCAAGTTAGTCTCAAGACTTTATGAGGTTTGGATTTATTTAAATTTTTTTAAATTTTAATGCATCCAAGGCTTTGTGAAAAAGATTTTAAATTTGCTTTCATATACAAGAAATCAACATTGGTTTATTCCTTAATTTTTGCATAAAATAATTTGGTTTAAATTTGCTTTCATATACAAGATTTTAAATTTGCTTTCATGCAAATGTTTTAATCATCCTTGTGGTGTTGTTTTTTATTTATCATTTTAAAGTGATTAGCTTTCAAATCTTCGTATCTTTTAAAAGTAATATAATTCTCTTTAAGAATTTATTGCTTCATTCATTTCATATAAAGTACATGTTTTATTTAAATTATAAATAAACAAGAAAGTAATTCAACTTGAGCTCTCTTTTATATTTATCTTAATATTTCTTAGTTGGGTTGTGAGTACAAAATATTTTTTTAAATTGAGAGTTAGATAATTTGTATCGTTCCTTATTCTTTTCTCTTGTACTTATTAAGTTGTACTTGACTATGTAGGAAAGTATGGTATTGAATTATACTTGCCCATGAAGGAGAGTATGAGAGATTTGCCATAATCTCAACTTTGATTTTGTGAATTCCTAGTTTTGGTTGTTAGGCATAAATGTAGGCCAATTTTTTGATTTTACCGAACCACATAAATATCTTTATGTTCCCTATTTTCCTTTTTCTACACTTTACTTTACTTATCTACTATTGTTCATTGCATTACTCTCTAAATAAAATATTTTGAAAGGCAGTACCTTGTGGAGTGGTAAGCTCCTATGGTGGACTGCTAAGTGGATTGATGATGATATATTTTAGTTTAGGCTCCATGACCATTCTCTCCTTAGTAAGTGCCATTAGAGCTGCATTTGGTAGTCTATCAGAAATAGAACCATTTTTAGAAGTTGAGTTCTTTCCTGGATTGAGTAAGACCTTAGCATTTAGTTGCATAGGCTCATTATGCATGATTATATTTGGTATCTTTCCTTTGCACGATAGCTTCTTGAATGCTTCTAGCATTTTGATGCTTCTAGTGATAGGATTTCTAACATGTAGGTTATTAATCATAAGTTTAATAAGCACAAACTGCTCAACTTCAAAAATTATTCTAAACTAGAGAGTGGCTTTAGTAGAACCAGCATTAATCAGGGCCTGCTCACATATTTGAATTAGATTCTACTATATTTCAAGAACCTAAGCTTTTTAGATGAAATAGCCCAATAAATTTGCAAATCTATGATGACACCACCTATTTTAATTTTTTTTTAACCAAAGATGGAGAATAAAGTAATCCCCAGTGGAGTCATTAGAAATCTAATCACTTAGAAAAAACACCTATGCAAATCTCTGCCATCTTTAAGGAATGTTTAGGGAGTTTGTTCTTTAGGAGGTAGATTGATTTATATTCAATCAGATTTCCCATAACATTATGTTAGAGTTTATTTAGATATCGGTTCTACTTCTTATGAAAGCAAACATTTATATTTAATTACCTCTCTTATCATAGTAAGAGGGCACTCTCGATTAAGGTTGAAAATAAGCATATCTTTGATATGAATTGGTGTCTAGTAGAGTGGTGTAGATGACTGTCTAAAGAAAAAAAGAGGGTAGTCCTGCTGAAGATCTCATGGTTCTATCATCCTGGAACTATCGTTATTCTAGTCTACCAACATCATAGGGTTATTAGCCATAATGTCCAAGGAGTCTGATTAGCAGCCATGGGCTACCTCATTTCGGATATCCTGAGTAGACCAAAGTTTTAGTGTAAGTGTTGTGGTGTAAGAGTTTATTAAGTTATTTATGTTAAACTTGATTTATAAGTTTTCTTAATAATTAAATTTTATTATAGTAATTTGCATTGTAGATGTATGCAGAGCTTACATCCATTGGAATGTAATAAATATAAAGGAGTTTGCATAGAGAACATATGATTAGGCTTACAACCATTGGAAATCCAAAATTAGATTTTATGTTGTGCTTGTGTTGCAAGCACAGATTGGACTTACATCAATTAAAAAGTCATTAGATTGGACTAAAAACCCTTTGGAATTTTGGTTAGAGTATTAATGTTCACATAGTGAATGAAAATATTGAATTTATATCTCTTTGGAATGTTAGTTGATTTAGGTGTTAGCATTGTGAATGAAAAGATTGGACTTACATCCCTTTGGAATTCTAGGTAGATTTTAAATGTTTGCATGAAAAACATATAGATTGGACTTATATCCCTTTGGAAGGCCATTAGAATGTTCACATAGTGAATGAATAGATAGGACTTACATCTCTTTAAAATGGTAAATGTGGCTTTAGATGTTTGCATGGTGATCAAATAAATGTTTGGTTTTTATTCCTAAGGGGTAGCACCTCAGCGTAGGAGAAGTAGCATCATAGCACTAGAGCATTAGCACCATGATACTGGGAAGTTATCATTTCGATGCTTAACATTTAGCACCTCAACACTAGAAGACAAAAATATACATCTCAAAACCAGAGAAGGCAGTGCTTAAGTAATGTAAACTTAGTGTTGCAGCACTTAGGTGCCATAAAGATTAATAGAAAGTAGGTTGGCTGGTTGACTAGGGCTTAGGTGCTTACAAAGTAGCACCACAACACCAGTCAAAAAGCTATTCAAATGGTTGACAAGTTAGCAAACTCATTTAACATATAAGGACTGAACTTTTGCCAAGCATCGTAGGGATGTGTTATAGCATCATGAGCTACATATATGCCTGACACGCTTTATGTACTCTGTCGATTACGTAATTAATGGTAATAAGTATTTGTAAATGATCCTCTTTTATGACAATAGTAATCACCTTAATCGGCTATCTCATTCCTATGCGCTGCATAAGGAGCACTACATTATTGGTCCCATAGAAATTGAAGGGCCAACACCTTGACACTGCAAAAGAGATGTCGTGGTGCAAAGTCCATTCTATAAATAGGACCCTTGGACTGCTAATTTTTTATTCTAAAGTCTTTATTCTTTTAAAGGATTCCTACAAATTTTTTTTCTTATCCTTTACTCATATTTAGGACTACAAATATGCCACTCAAGAATTACTAGAAGGGCAATAATAGGGCATCCTTGAGAAATGCTAATAGATTTATCAACGTAGATGTGAAGGAGAGGTACAAGTATGCTCTTATCAATAAGCATCTCATGCTAGAGAGGAGCTTCCATATTCTAGGTGGGAGCATGGATAGGATCATCAATGAGCAAGGCTAGGAGCATTTCACCTACGACAACACAACTTGCATCATCCCTGTGGTGTAGGAGATCTTCGTCAATGAGAAGGAGCACTAAGACAAAAAAAAGTATTTGTAAAGGAGAAATGGGTATATTTTGATAGTGTTGCCATTAATGCATATTATAATTTATAAAATTTTTTATATGATCAATATCTATCCTATTATAATTATCATCTCGATTTTGATAAATTCATAGTTTTCTTACAATTAGAAATTCAAATATTTAGTGGAAATGGTTGAAGGAAAAGATTATCAATTTTTCTACTTCCGCCTAACTACCGAGGCTAAATCTTGGTATTATTTTACTTCTGCCAAGTTGATGCCCACTAGTAATTTCAATGAGATAACTAAGGATATAGCTATTTTAAATTTTGCAACTCTAAAGAGCTTTACTATAGATGTAGGAAAGATTATTTATTATTCATTTAGTAATATGTTTAAGGGTAATACAATCCTAGGGTACGGTCACCCTTCTCTCATTTATTCTTTATATGTTGCAACTGGTGCATCGGTGGCACCAGATGAACAAGTGCTTATACAAATGGCTCCCTTGACTAAAAGAACAATTGAGGGATTAGGATAAAAAATGGAAGTCAAAGAAATCTCAGGCACTCTTTAGTCTAGGTCTAAATCCTTCAAGACTTTAAATAAGGAACTCCAAGAAATTAATGGAGAAGTCTCAGAATCAAGAAAAAGAATTGGGTAAAATAGCCAGTGGCAACAAGAATTGGAAAAGAAATTTGATCATCATTTAGGTCAATAAAAGCAGTAATTTTCTTACATTATTGAGTTCAACTCAGCATGTAATAAATTATTTAAAAATTGCAACTTTAATGCTAGTCCGAATAGAGTTCCTTTTCCTACAACACCTCATTATCGCCCTTATACCAGCACCCCATCGGAGCTAAAAGAAAAAGAGGAGGATGACTATGAATACTATGATAGTTTTCCCTCTTTTGTATTATTATTTTTACCTTTTTTTGTAATTTCATTTGGCATATTTTATAATAAAATTGATTTTGTAATAAATTTTTTTATTTCATATTATTTATTTGTTATTTCAAATGTTAATTGGCTATAAGTTAAAATTTCATTCAATAAAAAGTTTAGCTCAACATTAGCAAAATTGAGAAGTCAATGCCTGACTCTGGAAAGTCAGCATCTTGGCACTCAAAGATTAGCGCCTTGCCACTAAAAAGCCAGTGCCTCGGTGCTAGATGATCATACTTGGGCTTAAAATCAGAGAAGGTAGTGCTTAAGCATCATAAAAGTGGTACTATGGTGCTTTAGAATAGCATTACAGTGCTACAAGTGAGCATTTTGACCTTACTCGAGAAGGTTGCACCCGATCGGTCACACCGGTGCTCCTCAATAGTTTCACAAGTGGAACACCAAAGGTCAAAATTTCTAAGAGCTTATAACCTCGGTGCTAAATAGTAATGCCTCTGCGCTACATGTAGTGCCTTTGCACTGCATAGTAGTGTTGTGATGCTACGAATAGGGATTCTTTATTTTAGGGTAATTTTCTTTTGTAATTTGATAGTTTTCAAAAATTTTGCAACATAACAGCTTAGCAATGCTATATTTTAAAATTTTAGTGCAACATGCACTCTTCTCCCTTATTCCAAATCCAAGATCAATAGAGGGAGAATTTTCATCTCACACCGAAACCAAGTTCAACATTAGAGGTCTTCAATTTTTAAAACTTATGATTTAGTAATTTAAATTATGAGTTAATCTTAATTTTGATAAAGTTTTATCTTAGCAATACCTAGGATTTTGTAATTAATGTTATCGCAGTCTTGTCCCTTGCTCTGAATCCAAGATTGATGGAGGGAGGACAATCATTTTGCACCAAATCCAAGATTAATGGTGGAAGTCTTTAGAAATCTTCTATTGGGCAAGGAATTAATTGCATAAAAAATTTTATTTCATATTTTACCTAAAATATGTGTTTACAATAGTCTTTCCCTTTTGGCTTCAATTGACTCACATGAGAAGGAGAGTTTTTATGCGAGAAGAGGGCAAGGGTAAGGGAGCGATGGTGAAGAGCGGCTACAGAGAGTGCTAGAGAGTGTGGAGAGAGTGTGGTGAGAGTGTATAGTGTTAAGAGAGTGAAGAAGTTAGCCCTCCCCCATTTTTATAAGAAATTACTTTCGCTCTTCCCCTTGGGTAGCTTCACTGATAGGGATGGCTGTTGGTGAAAGTGGTTAGTGTTTTATGGATTCTATAGGCTTAGGGGTAGTAGCAGCAGGGCCTAGGAATCAAGATTATGGTGCTACAGTGCCCCAAGTTGGAATGCTTTATTTTATTTTATTTTTTTCATTTTTTCGGTTACAAATAACCACTTAGACAAATTGAGCCTAATTCAATTGAATTGGGATTGAATTCAAATAACTTTGGTTTAGGCTTGATATGTAATGAATTAGTTTTAATTTGAAGTATTGGTTTGGGTTTGATTGGTGTTGGATTGGGGATAGATAGGCCTCACATAGCCTTAGTCATGGTCTAACCCCAAAGTTGAACCTCATTAGTCTTCTAGACTTAGGGAATTGGTGTTCACCTAGCCATTATAAGTGTGTTTATTTTAGGAGATCCTTAGTGCTTAGATCAAATCTTAAGTCTAAAGAGGTGATTATCAACCTCACTCAAAAGTGTGGTCAACAACAAGAATCCCAATAGGTGTAGTGTAACTAACAAGGCACACCGCACATATTGGCATTGAATGAGCTAGACGAACATGTCCGAGAGATGGAAAGCAAAATGCATTTTCTTCAAATTGAAAGGGTGTGAATTTGGTGGAAGCCACTAAACAAATTCACTGAAGAGATTAGAATCTTTTGATGTCTTAGATTTTGGAGCAAGTATCTAAGATACTTAGGGTTGGTTATGGGTTTGAAGAGATTCATGATCTAAATTTACCAATGCTCGATTGAGGGAGAAACCCCCTATAAAAGAATATCGATGTTTGAAATGATTTTCTTTATTTGATTTAAAAAATAAAGATTCATGCTAAGGACACGAGTGGAAATCCACTGGGCATTGAATTTGTTTACTTTTGAGTCGTGCTAAGAACATAAGAAAGAATCCCCTAGGGATTTATGTAATTTGATTGGGCTAATTTTGATTTGATTTTATTTGTTTTGATTTCATGCTTTTTTATTGGATGGAAGTGGACCTTGTCAGTTTATGATGGGCTTTAATAAGGAGGAGCTATGGGAGCCTACACCTATCTTAGTTTTTCTACCCTAAAGGGATATAGTTCGCTTATCCACATAATGGTAATACCCAACCTAAAGGGAAAACTACTTGGAGAGGGGTTGTATTGGCTTGAATCAAACCTAGAGTAGTCATTCAAGAAAGGGGCCATAAGGGCATTATTCTATCCCAAAATACATGAATATGGGCCTATTCTATTTATGATGAGTCATACTAAGGAAAGGCTATAAGAGCCTAGACTTACCTTATATTTATTGACTTAAGGGAAAAATCTACCGACTACATAGAAGAGGCTATTCGATCTAAGGTTTGACCATCAATTTGCGATGATTGAACTAGGATGAAAGCATGGGGACTTATGTCTTCCTAAGCAAAACCAACCACCGGGTTGGCCTACCAACTGTTAGTAAGCCAAACCTAACCTAGGGCGATTATTAAGTGAGGGTTGTTGGGGGCCTTATCTTTGATTGAAGCAGTATAGGTCATTCATATAAAAAGTTTTGCTGACACTACCCAAAAATAGGATGCCTATTAGAAAAAGGGTGTCATTCAGGGTTTTATTCCAATCCTTGAGATAATTTTGTGTTTATTTGTTTATTTAGTATGGACATTATTTGTTTGCGATGAGCCATACTAAGGAAGATCCATAATGAGCTTGACATACCGTAGATTTACTAGTCCAAAGGGATAGTCCATATATCCGCATAAGGGTGCTACCAACCAAAGTGGTGACTATTAGGAAAGGGAAACTATGCAATCCAGTAGCAACCCAAAAATATCTAAATGGGGCCAAAAGACATCACCCAAATAGAATGTCTACAAAGTAAGGTGCCATTAAGGGTCTTATGCTAATCCATAGACATATAAATCATGTCGATATATAATGGCCAATTTAGGGAGAAAGTGTGAGAGACTCACATTTTCTTAAATGGCACTATCCAATGAGTGGGTTTCTAACAGCAAAAAAACACCAACCAACCTAAAGTGCCTATCAATTTGTAATTATCAATCTAAGAAGAAAATATCAGAGACTCACATCTTCCAAAGTGCAACTAATCGTTAGGACAATCCATCCTCAACTACATAGCTATTATCTAACCTAGGGAAACTACCAAGTGGGAGGCCACAAAGGGCTTAGTCCTAAACTTGAAGTAGTTAATGGAAAAGGAGCCACCAGGGGTCTTATCCAGATCCTTAAATGTATATTTAGACTTAATCAGTATATGATGACTACCTCAAAAGAAAGCCCAGGGACTCACATCCTTTTAAGTAAGATTAAACATCAATGTGGCCTATCGACCATGCAATAAGTTATACTTAACTGATGGGGTGCCCATCAATTTGCGGTGGTTAAGTTAGAAAGAAAGCATAAGGACTCACATCCTCTTATACATGAATAACCATCATGGTGACTTACTGGCTATGCTGCAAATTTAACTTGACTCAAGACTAAGTGAGGGTTATTGGGGGTCTTATCTCAACTTGAATTAGTCTAAGGCATTTCTTTGTGTTTTATGTTAAGTATTTGTGTTCGTGTTGTGCTAAACAAAATAGGATGCCACTTAAGTTCTCTTACACCTATCCTAATCACACTAAGAGTAGACATTGGAGATAATCCCAAGGTTTAGATGTAATAAAGTTAGAGATAAGTGACATTTGAATGAGAAAATATTTTGATAAGTAAATATGTATTTTATTGATAAAAATTTAATTAAGACAGAATCATGCATATCATTTCTTCAAGTATAGCCCATTGACTAGAAGCATCTGGCATTCACCTCCATGGTTGATCTATCGATATGATCAACTATGGTAGGCCCGTCCTATAACAAAAAGTCTTTCCTAAGTGGTTCAAACTTTTCTCCATCTCACAACGAGTAATAATTGATCTTCTAAAAAATAAAATAAGCTCTCCAACCCAAAAAGCTCACCAACAGACCAACTTGTTATGAGCTTAAACCATTCATGCTTTGTACAAATTGAGGTTTTGACATGCTTGGAGATGCCTCTTCAAGACCTTCAAGTTCTTCTAATAGTATCTTAGCAGCAATCCTTAGTGATGGGAGTTATACTTATAGGGGGAGAATGGCTTTGGACCCATAAACTAAAGAGAAGGGAGTGGACTTTGTCAGAGTCTTATGTGTGATATGGTAAACCCATAAGGCTTTAACTAACTATTTATGCCACTATCATTTGTTGTCATCAACTATCTTTTTTAGGATTTAAAAGAGTGTTTTGTTGAAGGCCTTAACTAATCCATTCACCCAAGGGCAGTAGATGGTATAGTATATCCAATCTATGTTGTGTCAACTAGAAAAATTATTGATCTTTTTACTTTAAGTATAGTATCATTATCAAATATGATCAGTTAGGATACTAAATTCATATACGATATGTTTCTTGAAGAACTAAAGAACCTGATGGGTTTTAACTTCTCTTAATAGAATCACCTTTACCCACTTTGAGAAGCAATCTATAGCTACTAGAATAAATCAATGACTCTAGGAAGAAGAAGGGTTATTCAAACCCACTATGTATATACCCCAACACTTGAATGATCAGGAAGCCATAGTTGGATGGAGAATGTTGGGTGACTAGTGTAGGACAATCTATGTACTTAATTTATGTACGTAACATTGATGGCAATGATGTGATATGTCCATGTAATATATAATCACCATTGCTAATAATATTCAAGTCTTTTGATTTTAGCTTTCATCTTTGGGATAAATTGATCGGCTCCACACAGTCATGAATGTTTTTTGGTCATAATTTTTGGGGCTTTGTGTTTTTTTTAATAACATAACTACATAAGATCGAAGGACCATCGATACATGTTGACATCAATGAGAACATAGGATAATGCACTTTGTTTGACTTGATGGGCTTAAGACTTTTCTTAAGGTAATTTACCTCCACTCGATTAATCAATGAAGGGTTATCTCCAATATGTTCCTTCATCCATTTTGGTGATGGCAATCTCTCCTTCAAGAGCTTGTCTATCAATGAGTTTAACATCAATAGGAGAGACAACCTAATGGTTATATACCCTTATTGATATGGACTTATCCTTTGAATAGGCTATCTTCTTAAAGAGCTTAGCTAAAGCATCAACTATGATATTTTCTCCTCAAAGAATCTTATAACTGGTAACCCCAAAAATTTTCATCAATAATTTTATAGTGTACTAGTGGTAGTGATGGAGCTTAAGCTTGAGAACTTTGTAAGATCCAATGATTTAATTGACCAGTAGTTATGAATCCCTAAAGATGATAATGTCTCAAATGCCTATCGAGATAGCTAACTCTTGATTGGTGATTAGAGCCCCATATTTAGTTTCATTGTTTATGCAAGGCTCTAATAGATGATATGGGAATCATAACATCTCGTGGCCTGGAGTTAAGAAAACAATCCCTATCCTTATTTTGTTAGGGAGAAATGGATTTTTTTTCTTCTCTTCTTTGAGAGGAGGTTGCACCATCAATATAAATTTCCCACTGACGATTATTTGTATCCCTTAAATTCATGATTTGTTCATCATGGAGATCATCATTTAATGGGGAATTAGAAAAGAGAGGATGCACAATTAAAAAATTTGCAAGTGCTTGTCCCTTGATAGTGCGATGGGGCAGGGAGGTGATGTCAAATTGCGATAAGATCATGAAACATCATGCCAACTATCCAAATAGTGTCCATCATGTCATGAGATATTGTAGTGGGTTGACTCTAAAAATCAAGTTAACTATATAAGAAAGCATGCAATGCCACAACTTTTGGGCGATGAAGATGAGAGCTAGGTAATGCTTCTCAATGAGTGGAAAGTTTGCTTCTACAAGAATTAGAAATTGGCTCAAGTAGTAGACTGATTTCTCTTTCCCTTTGTCATTAACTTGAACCAACAAAGTACCAAGGGAAACATCTAATGTAGTCATATAGAGTATGAGAGGTTTGGGGATATTGGAGTGGCTAAAAGTGGTGGCGTCATGAGGTCTTGCTTCATGCTTTCAAATGTGTGAAGGCACTAGTCATCCCATTTGAACTTGTTATCTTTCTTAGTAAGTGTTGTGAATGATTGACATCTACTGAATAGCTTTGATATAAAGTGTCTTAAATACACCAACCTTCCTTGGAATGATCAAAGTTTAGTTAAACTTTTAGGAGGTGGCATTTCTAATATCACTTTGACCTTCTTAAAATCGATTTTAATTCCACAATGTGGTACAACAAATCATAGAAACTTCCTGAAGTTACCTTGAATGCACACTTTAAAGGTTTCATCTTGAGGTTATATCACCACAACCACTCAAAAATTACTCTCAAATTATATAAATGCTCTTCTTTCTCATTACTTTTGACCATGAGATCATTGGTATAGCATTCCACTTAATGATGTATGAGTTCATCAAGGATTTGAGTCATGGCCCATTGATATGTTCTGTTAGCATTTTTGAGGCCAGAAGGCATGATCTTATAACAAAGGATTCTGACTGGGATTCTAAACATAGTATTTTTCTAATGTTTAAGCTTAACATTAATTTAATTGTCACTAGATGAGCCATCCCCAAATGAGAATATTGTATGCGATGAGGCTATGTGCACCATTAATACTAATATAGGTAGTGGAACTTATCTTCGGAACATGTTGTATTAAGATCCTTAAAGTTGACACATATGCAAATTTAGCCATTTTTTTAAATTGGAATGATGTTGGCTAACCAGGTGGAGTATTTTTTCTTTCTGGATAAAACTAGCATCGATGAGTTTCATAACTTTTAAAATGACCTATTATTTGATGTCTAATCGCATGTGTCTAGGAGTTTGCTTAATGTGGATTGCGTTAGGCTAGAATGTTAGTTTATGAATTACAACTTTAAAAACAAATCTGAGCATTTCTTTATAGCTCCATGCAAAGAAATCCTTAAACTATTAGAGTATTCTAACTAAGTCATTAGTTTTAGGCTCATTCAATAAGGAAGTGGCATATGTTGGAAGTGGATTGTCTTCATTGCCCAGGTTAGTCTCTTTTAACTCATCAATGGTTGACATGATGTCTTTCTCTAGTTTCAAGGGTGCATCCCTAACCAAAGTTGGAGGTAATCCAAATCATCTAAAATTTCTAAGTACGCATCTTCATATGAATCAGTGATGTTGGAAAAGAACCTATCAAACTCCAAATGATTGGTGATGATGAGGCAATACTCATCATAATCTATTGGATCCATTATGTTAAAGCCTAATCCTAGTCTTGATTGAGAGTTCTTGCATCTATTGTTCCATAGCTTTTTAAAATACTCAAACCTATGCCTAGACTAAGTATATGGTATTAAACTTTTCTTTGCTAAATTCAAAACATAAGGAAAGTACCAATCAAATGGAATTTTTTATTAATTCTTTAAATGAATCATCCTCAAGTTCTACATCAATATTTAAACTTAAAAATGATGTTCATAGATAAAACTTATGAGGCTTCGCATTTGTATATAATTATAGAGCATTCTTAATTACCAAACCTTCAGCCTTTTGTGGGAAAAGTGTGGTTAGAGCTAAGGTATTCACACGCTGCTTCACAACTTCATATAAAGATGATTTAGAAACACATATGCTTTGTTTAGAACCCTATCCTCATCATTTTCAGGCTTGAACGTCACCTATAATTAAATCTTCAAGAGTGAGGAAGTGGCTGGTGAGTTTATTATATAAGACACATCTTCTAAACTAGATTCTAAGTGTATGTAAATCACATGAGGGCATCGAGACATTGGGATGGAACTACGAGCTGGTGGTATGTATGGAGGTCTCCCTTTTCTGATGCTTCCTCTAAGTCCACCTTGTTTTCATATTATGGGAGGTTAGGACATCTCACCCACTCTATGGAGAGGAGTGGTGAACTGTGGGTGGTAAGTAAAGTCATGCTCTACTTTGTCCCTAAAATTCACTTCTTGCTCTTATTTCTTTTCTTTTCTTTTTTATTTATGATTTTTTTCTTTTTTTTTGTTTTTATTTTATTTTTTATTTCTTTACTTCCTTTTCTTTTAAATGAGTACATGAGAATAAACACTTTGCTTCTTGGTGAGATATTAGATTGTGTCTTCATAAATTATGACCTCATGTACAAAGAATGGCTTTAAATCACTATTGATATAAGATTCTATGCCACCTCATATGAACTTGATGCACTGGTGGAGCGAGAATGGTACCAAGATGTTCTCATGAATCCAAGGTCAGCATAGCAAAGCATTGAAAGATATATTTAAATCTACTATATGAAATTTGATCTTAGTCTTCCAATCATCTATCTCCAATGGTAATGTAATAGAGCCTAAGTCTTTCTCATCTTGCTCATTAAATCCTTTCAACATCATCTTTTCAAGTTAAAGTTTAGTGATCTCAATCCTTAAGAAGGTGATAGTTCTTTGACTAATGATGTTTACCGATGCACTAGAGGGAACAAGTACTTAGGATAATCTAAACTTGCCCATATCCACTATAATATATAAAGGATAGTTGTGCTCTATCATTCTAATTAATAGGTCTTCATCTGAAAAGGTGACTCATAAAACCTCTTTTGAGAAACATGTCTCTTCTTCAACTGAGCTCATAGCGGCAAACTAAGCTAAGCATATCTTAGGATCAATCAAGGCCTTGATTAAAGACTCACTCATCTCTTTGGATAAGACAAGGGCATCATATATGCTTAACTTAGCCGACAACTTTCTTAAATATGTCAAAACATTGCAGTCAACTTTGGGCATCTTCTACAAGCATATTTAGTGATGGAACATCATGTGGAGGGATTATTTATTCACTGAAACTAATGACTTGCTTACCCTTATCCTGAGGTGCCACTCTAGGAGATATAACTTTATCATTATGAAGGTTAACTTGAATGATATCTTTGGTTAGGATTCATAGTGTGATCTACCTACTCATTGAGTACATCTATAACTTCTCTTAAAGGACCATTAGAGTCAGATGACTCCAACTCTATCTCAAGAGGGTAAGTTTGAAGATTCAAGAAAGGAAATTCCATTTTTGAATCAAAATAAAATAATTAGAATCATTTAGATTATTATTTTGACTTGGAGAGCTTTTTATTGGAATGAATTTAGTAGGATCATCAAAAAGAGATAAAATCTAAGTGGAATTCTTTTTTTTATTGATTTATTAGACCTTTGAGGTGTAAAATAGAAGTCATACAAAGTAAGTGGAATGAGTGGCTTGGTGCACTCATTCATGGATATAATGCTACTAGAAGTGGTAGTAGTACTAGCAGAGGTGGAGGTGGTGGACTCAGATGGTGGTTGTGCTGGTGGATTATCTCGGGCATGTGACTACTAGTGCTGCTTGGCTCCCACCTTCTCTGAGTTATCCCTCGCAACAAGCAGAGCTATCAATATAGTCGAGGTCTTAGCAGCTCAGGCACCTATAGAGAAAGATTCTTGATTTTAGAGACTATCTTTTAGAGGTTTGAGATAAAGAGATATCCAAACTTTTTTTGATCTTAGGAGGATCAAGTGATTCCATAGAAATTACATCAACAGAACTAGAAGGATACTCTACTAAGTATTCTTTGGATATCACAATGGCTCCAAATTTGTAGCAGTGTTTGAGCGAATATTTAAAGATTAAATAATCCTCTAAGATATGACCTAGCATATGGTGATAGGGATAAAAGTTAGGATCATCACTCATGCCCACTTCCTCTAGCTTTCTAGGTTCGAGGAGCTGAAAGTCAAGCTTCTTAAAAACTTTTCTGACTATCTCCCTCTTGAAAGAATAAGGTTTATTGAGCTTATCCATAATGGTATGTGAGAAATAGCTACCTAGTGGTAGATAATGTACTTGTGCTATGGAGGCTACTATAATGGCCATGGAGGTGGAAGAGGTGGTGGGAGTGGAGGTTTCTTGAAGTGAACTCTCACAAGCTGCTCCTTTATCGATGATTGACACTACCCTAAGCTTCTTCTCAAATACTTTATGGGTTTGGGCATATAAGATTGGTTTGAGAAGGATAACTATTTGGCTTCCTCTTGTAAGTTGCCCATCTTGCTTATTAGTTTCTCAAACATCTTGATTGTGAAACCCTTAAGCATGAAAGTGACCAAGTCATGAATATTCTTTAAAAGAATTTCAATGGTGTGTTGCTCTTAGAGCTGTGATTTATATTTCATACTAAAATTATGTCATCTAAGAATATAATCAATTAGGGACTCATTAGGCTTTTGTTTCTCTACTATGAGGTCACCTAAAATTACTCTTTGTTGAGCTCCTCTGAATCTCTTGATGAAAAGTAGCTCTATCTTTATAAAAGACTTAACCAAACTATTGGCCAGCTCGACATACAAATCAAAGGTAACTCTAGAGAGACTACTGCCAAACTACCTCAAGTGTTAAGAATAGTTGCCACCTACATTGCAGCCACTAGCCATCAAGTGTGCATGAGCTACCTATTGACCTTTTTTTTGGATGAGGTTAACATTACTTCCATAACTAGTAATTATGATACATAATCCTAGATTAGGAATCTTCTAATTAGATTCTTAGGATACTTCACTTAGTGGTCTAATGCACCTTTCTAGGATCTAATCCAACTTAACAAGATTGGATAGACCTAGACCAAATTGAAATCCAAGCCTAAAGAAATGGAAATCTAAAGACACTTGAATTTAAATCAAAATAAATAGGCTAATTAACCTAATTATCCTACATAACCTTAAAGGCATTTAAACTTAAAGAAACTCAAACCTAACTAAAATAAATGCAAATCAAAATCAAAGGACACCATGAAATCCAATTTAAAACATGAATAATTCCAAATTCAAATTAAAGTCAAAAAGTAGTCAACCCATTTAACATAGGTTTGACTTAGGTGGGTCCCACCAAAAAATTGACCCAATAAAATCACTCCAAATAGTTTAAATGATAGAATATTCATATTTGAACATGAATTTAAGTGAATATTAATCCCAGAAGTCCTTAATTAGGCTAAATAGTTCACTTGACCTAAATAGCCCTAGGTGGACCATATGTATTAAAATTTAAATCAAACGAGAACTAACTCAAATTAAATTTTCAAAATCATTTAGAAATGATAATTAAACATAATTCAACCCATCATTGGGTCCAAATTGACCAATTTGGTCATTTGACCCAAATGAACCCAAACTTAAGCCATTAAGCCCAATATGAGCCAAATGGGTCAAAATTGAAACTAAATTCAAACTAATTGAAATCGATCACTCCAAATTATCTCACACTTTTGCTTAAACATTCTTAGAGTCCAAACATAATGTAATTAGGTCAAAATTGGTAATTTGAGTTGACTTCATGAGCCCCATCTCATATGATGTTGATTTTGATGATAACAAACACATGTCCTAATGCTACTAATCAAGTTAACTTCAAGTGTGCAGAAAAAATTCTCCAGCTCCTAGTTCTTCAGTTATATCAAATTGCTAAAGCTACTAGACATGGACTAGGCAGGAATTTTTCTAGGAATTACTATATTAAGGTAAATGAAAAGTTGGCTAAATTAAAATAAATGATTCATTCATTTTTAGATTCATCATCTTAAAATTATTTATATTTTTTAATATCTTCATATTACAATTATTCATTAAGTTATTTATTTTGGATAGTATGACCTAAATGCATGATATAAGTTTCATTACAAGTGTGTTTAAGCAAGATATATTTTGTTTACAGTTTATTAAATCATTTCCATGTCATTCATAATTTTTATTCATAATTTTTATTCATAATTTTTAGTGCATGAAAATTAAATTATCCTAAAATTATCCTTTTTCTTCATATTCTCTCTCATATTATTCTTTCTTCTCTCTCTTATTATCATTTTCATCTTAGCAATGTTTTGGACAAATTTTTTAATGTATTTTTTGTAATAAATTGTGTTAAATTCATTCAAAAAAAATTTCATATTATTTTCCCTCATTTTTCATATTTTAAAATATATTTATTTGAATTTCTAAATTTCAATTATTTTTGAATTATTCTTTAATTCAAACTTCTTCATCCATGACATGTACTTGCTAAATCAAACCAAACCTTTTATGGAATATGTTGAACGTCCCAAGCATGATTAATTATGAATATTTAGAGCCTAATTGATTTATCACAAGTTATTTTAAATTTAAATTCAAACTAGCCCTCTTTTTCAAAATAATTCCTTTTATTTTTCCAATTTGACCTATTTTAGGAAAGTTTATGGGTGGCTGGCCTCTATGATTTAAATTTATTAAATTTATATGTTATTTAAACATTTAATAAGCATTTAATACAATCAACTTTTATTCAAAATTAAACCATCCATTATTTTATGAATTTTCTATTTTAGGATACCTCTTTGGCCTAATTCTTTGAAGTTGATTTTAATGGATTTATTTTATTCAAAACTCCCACCTTAATATCTAAACTCCCTTGGCAGAAATTTATATGGGATTTTCTCCTTCCTTGGCAATGAATTCATAGCATACATTCCATATTGGGTTTAAACAAATTTGTAAAGGAGCCTATGGAAGATCTCTTTGGTCAATCCCCTCTCCTTTGATTTTTAAAATTCAAATTGATGCTAAATTACTTTCCCTCTCATTGGATTAATTTTTGGTCGAACCTAGACTCCTCCCTCATTTATTTAAGAGCCTTGTGTCAACTTAAAAAAGGTTCCAAAAAGTTAAAAACTCTTTCTTGCCCTCTTGCTCTCTTGCCCACCCTTGGTCGATCCTTGCATGATCATTTCTTGGAGATTTTTGGTGATACAAGTGCACGCATTCCTCATCATTCTTCCCTTTTTCTTGGACATTTATTTGGCTTGAAGATTGATTGAGAAAAGTAAAGGTTTTGTGTGATTCCACCTTGGCTGAAAACATCATCTCTTTGGTGTTTATTTTCCAAGGTGCTAAGTTCTTAAACTTCTTTTATTTCTTCTTGGCTTTAAAGTTTTCAAGGTTATGAAATTTTCTTGTGTTTATTCATGTAATAATCTTTAGATTTTGTTTGGCTAAGAACAAAGATAAGAAGATCAATTTGTGTGGACTTTACCTTCTTGATAATCTTTTGATTTCTTGTTTGGCCTAAAATTTACATGAGGAAATAAATTTATTTTGTGCTTAATCAATGAATATTCCACGTGTTTCTTGTTTGGATGAAATCTTTTTAAAAGTTATTAATTTCCTAAGTGCTTAATCATTTGAATTTCCATTGTTTATCCCTTTTGCTTAAAGTATCATATTGGTTTCTTAAATTTGATTGTGCTTCAAATATTATTACCTCTCTTTTTCCATTTGGCCGACCACATCACATCTTGCATAAATTATTTTGTGCTTATTAATTACTTATATTCAATTGATTTATGCATATGTTATGTGATGTCTTTCATGTGATGCAATTCAAATCCTTATTCAACTGATTATTTAGTTATTCAAATTACAAATACATTTATCATTTGAATGAAAGTTAGCTTGTGTGAAAAAGAATTCAAAGTAATGTTTTTAATGATTGTAGTTTAATTTGCATTTCAAAGTCCTTCAAGAAAATCATTTCAATCTTTTTAAAGATCATTCAAGCAACATTAAGTTACTTAATTGCATTAATTGAAAATCTATTTTAATTTCATTTAAAATTAAACTGACCTTTCTTTTTTATTAATATTCAATTGTCTTTTTTTTATTTTTATTTTTATTATTATTATTTTTTTAATATTCAATTGTCTTAATATTAGTAAAGATTAGGTTATGAGTGAAAAACCATTTTTAAATTGAGAGTTAGACTTGTATCATTCTCTTTGTTTTTTCTTGATTTTTTGTTGGGTTGTAATTTCCCATTAAGGAAAGTATGTGTTGGGTTGTGCTTTCCCGTTAAGGAAAGTATGTGTTGGGTTGTACTTTTCCATGAAGGAGAGTCTGAGAGATTTGTTGTAATCTCAAATTTGGTTTAGTGAATTCCTAACCTAGGTGGCTAGGCATGGACGTAGGCTAGTTTTTTGGGTTTGGTCGAACCACATAAAATTCTATTTGTTCTCTTTCTTTATTTTTCAGCACTTTACTTTTCTAATATTTTCAGCAAAAGAGAGTATGAAGCCAAATCCCCAGTGTTATAGTTAAGTAACAATTTGACTCAATCAAATTTAATTTAACCCATTAAAAGTAAAATGGATCATGTTGACTTGGAATTGAATTAAATCCTCATGTGGCATGGGTTAATTGGATTCTTAATTATCCAATTGGCAATCAATGATGATTCAAACCTAAATCTAAAACAAATCAATGAAAAGAAATGTAATTAAAGTATTTGAAATTAAATTGAATCCAATGGCATAATTAACCACCAAGCTTGAACCAAACCCATTCAAATCCACCTAAACTCATACAAACTCACCCTAACATGGGTTAAGAGAGAATGACAACAAGCTTAGGCAACTAAACCAATCCTAACTAAAGTTCAAAAGAATGGAATATGCCATGGCAAGCAAAGAGAGTATGAAGCCAAATCCAAATTCTCTAATCCCTCATCCCCTTTTCTTTCCCACTCATCACCTATAGATAGATATTAAACAACTGCTAATCCTTAGAGCTTGCCTCCAAGGATAGCAATTAAGCATGGCCAACCAAAGAGAAAGGAAATTGCATAAAAGGCTTTTAGCCTCTAATAGAAAAGAGAGGTAGAGAGCAACTAGAGCCAAATAGACTATTCCATCACCTTCCCTACCTCATACGAAGTTGATCCCAATCTTCCCCTGATTCCCTCACCATCGAGAGGTCGAAGAATGACTAAAGTCAATGGGAAAGAGGTCAAGCTTCATCTATAAGGCAATCCAAGAGGAGAGGGTCCAATTCCTTTTTCCCACAACCTCGATGCACCATTCCGAAGATATTGGAGTCAACGCCACCACCGGAGATTAATAGAATTAATGTACGCCATTAAAGCCACCTCTTAAGCATTTGAGTTTGGAGCTTTTCGAAATGAATTTAATATTACAAAAGATCAGACCATATAGATCCCTCCTATTTCATTCACTGATAGTTTTGGAGTTGAATTTGAGCAATTTCAACAGTTGGATCACCAGACATCACCTCAAATTGACAGATGGATCTCAATGTTTGTCTCCATCAAAGGAGAGATAATATTCATTGTCCATTCCTTCTGTTAGGAACAGATAGCCGAGATTCAGGAAGATCATTTGATTAAACCCCTTTAAAAATAATAGATTGATTAAATTCGTTCGATCAAAATGGCTCATAATAATCCCACGTGCGCCGCCATTTTGATGTGGGATCCATGAATCATACATGGACAAATATCATCGCACCGAGTGTAAAGTGGTGCCACGTAGGATCCACGTGGATTCAACGTAATTTAAAAAAAAATTAGCATTTTTTTAAAATAAAAATTAAACAAAATGCAAAAAAATTTAAAAATCATAGAAAATAAAAAAAAAATCCAAAAATGCAAATGAAAGTTCTATGGACTCCTCTTGATGAGAGGAATCCAAGAAAATTAAAATCCCCAATTAATTTTGGGTATTTCTTCATTAATTTAGGTTTGAATGAAGATTTCAAAACCCAAATTAATCCCAAACTATTGATCAAAATGATTTGAGACTTTGGAAAATTTAAATAAGATACAAAAAATTTATTGAATAAAAAATCTAAATATAACTCAAATAAATTAAATATAACTCAAATAAATTTTCAAAAATAGGGAAATGATATATTATATCATGACACATCCTAATGAACTTAAATACATCATTGAAACTCACTAAAACCTAATTAATCATAAAATCACCTAATTTGGCACTTAATTGACTTAATTAATTTAAATAATTAACCTAAACTTAAATAAATATTAATAAACCCACTAAGTTTCTAAAAAATTATGAATAAAACTTCTATGGAAGCATCTTCTATAGAGGAATCAATGAAAAATAAAATCCATAAATGAAATTAATTAAATTAGGTTTAATTTATGTTTTAATGAAATAATTAAAACCTTAATTAATCTCAAATTATACATCTGATTAAGGTGAAATTTTAGGAAAGCTAAATTCGAATGGAACTCCACTTGCCATAAAAATTTTAAAACCCAATTGACCTCTAGATTGGGTATTTTTAAATTTACATGTCTCTAGGTCAATTTAAAGAAAATAATAAATCTTAAAAATTACATAATCCATATTATAAACTTAAAACATCAAAATTAACATTAGAACACTTAGATAAAAATTTTCAACAATCTAAAAGTAAAGGAACCTATTTAAACATAAGTTAAGGATTAAGAATAAGTGAAAGTGTGGAATTTAATTATACTCTAAAATTAATAACAAATCAAACCATGATAACCCCATTAATAAACTGAAATACAAAATTCATTAACCTCTAAATTTTATAATACATCAACATATGAATACATTAAGGAGGTTAACAACATAAATCATATGAATACATTTAAGCCATTTAGATTAAGAAATAAAATGGCTACAAATGTAAATGTGAAAGATTAGGATTAATTGAACTTAAAATGACATAAGAGTTAAAATAACCTAGGGTAAGTTTAACTCAAATAACATAATAATAACCTTCCTTAAACTTCTTAGGTCAGATGAATAAGGAAAATCACATTATGCTA
Organism: Cymbidium sinense; assembly: GCA_021442155.1. NCBI lineage: Eukaryota > Viridiplantae > Streptophyta > Magnoliopsida > Asparagales > Orchidaceae > Cymbidium > Cymbidium sinense. The sequence goes on from CM038223.1 coordinate 37,284,208, forward strand.
AATGATAAAAAGAACTCTTTTAAATAACATAATTAGCATTCCCTTTAAGTTGATTGAAATGAATTGAACTATTCCATAATTCATAACTTGGAATCAACCATCTTAATCTAAGTTAATTAATAAGTATTAGAAAAATTAATGAAATAAATGAATTAAAATAATAGACAACAAATAATAATATAATTTGGATCATCAATTCAAGATGATACAAATTATACAAATGGGTAAATTGAATAATATTAAACTCAAAATTGAATGTAAATTTACTTAATTTAATAAACATCAATGAAAAATGAATAAAAGAAATCAACTTGAAAAATAAACATGATAAATACATCCAAATGTAATAATTAAACTAAATTATCCTAAAAATTAAATGAACAAAAATAAACAAATAAAATGAATATAACTTAATGAAACATAAAGATGAAAGATAAAATATAAAATGCAATAATACTAATGAAAAAAATGGAAAAGAGTGAAACACATTAACTTAAATATGTTTAGTTGACATAATGTGCACAAATTAAACAAAAATAAAAATTAAATATGAACATTAACAAAAAAAGAATGAAAAATAAATCAAATAAAAAAGAATTTAAAAGAAGAATAAAATTTTAAAAGAATTAAAATTACAAACTTATTTTAAATCAAATCATCAAAAATGAATCTAAGAGAATTTAATTAAGATACTTAGGATATTAGTTGGATTTTTAGGATGGATCTTCATCTTAGGATGAAGGTTTCATTCTATTAGGACTTATGATGTTGAATAGAATAGGTTCCACCCAAAATGGAACTTATTATATTCTTCATTCTTGAAAACCTAATATTACTTTAACATAAACTATACCTAAAATGAAAATTAAATTTTAAATCATTAAAACATTTACCTTGAAATTACCCTTTGGTAAATTAAACCAATTTTAAAACTAAAAGAAGTAAAAAGAATCAAAACAAAAAATTTCATAATCAACATCATATGGTATATAGTTTAGACATCTGAGGTGGCAAGGTTACTTGTCCGAAGGTAGTCTTGATACTTCAAATCTCTGAAATAACAATGACACATACCTATGAAGCTAAATTATGAAAATTAAAAATTTTAAAATTAAAATAAATAAAAAATTGGAAGCCCAAATTGAAACTTGATAAAAAGGCCTAGTAATGTCTTGCCACACAAACCTTCATCTTCACACACTAAATCATTAGGTCATAGACCCTAGACTTTGGTTAGGTCATTCTATTATATTCTATGATGATGTGATGTGAAATGCCTTTTTATTATTTTGTGGTGTATTATTTTAGACTAGATGGCTAGGATTGATTATCATTAGTATAGATGGTAGGACATTATTTTTAGAATTAACATTGTCTTCTATAGAGGGCTATGTTAAATGGGACTAACCATCATAAAATAAATTAAAAAATTATTGTTTTCTTGCAAGTGCTGAATAGTCTCTAGAAATAGCCCAATAGAATAAGTGGGCTTAGCAAGTAGCTAATGTTAAGCCTCTATGTTTATAAAATATAATTTTTTTGTGTTGTTTGTATTTTACTGACATTTATTTTATAATGCTTAGGATTTATTTTTGAATTTGAAATATAAATTTAAGCTTAGAATTAGGTTAGGATCTATGGGGTCTAGGATTACCAGGAGCTGACCCTACTAGCAGATGGGTGTAGAGGTCTCTTGTGAAGTCTTATGAGAGGTTCCTAAAGAAGGAAAATATCTTAGAAAGAAGACCCATAGATCTAAATTTGTAGTTCTATCCTGGGCAATATAAGGGCAGAGCTCGATTGCCTATTTTCTCTTTCTTCAGGGTGTACAATGGCACCCGGCCGCATTGGCCAATTATTTAAATTAAAATTGGCTTGATTTATTTTGGGTGTGCAATACAATCAACCAACTTTTCAAGGTTTTTATCTTCACTGTGTGTTCGGTGATGAATGCGTGGAAACTAAATTTTCTATCCAATTTAAATCTAATCAAGTTAAACATAAAATACAGAAACTTAAAACTTCACATAAATTAAAGCCCTAGGAATAACTTAAAATCAACTATAAATAATTATCTCTTCCAAACCATACTATTATATTACTCTAACCTCTTGAATTGGGCACTTCACCCATTGTACATAAGAGACATTTGACTTATGAAGATGGCCGCCTTCTTAGGGAAGTCTGCCTTCTCTTATTGAATTGGCTTATGGCCACTTATAATTGTATGACATTTAGGCATAAAATGCATACCCTAAATTCTTAAATGAATCTTAAGTCAAAAAATTTAAAATGCTAGAAAATGTGCATTAGTTAGGTTCATTTCATACCCTACATGATCATAGGGATTAGGGAGTGAGTCTAAGTTCTTAGATTCTTTCCTAAAAAAAGACAATAGTCTAGCCATCTTGCATACATGAGGCTTGGAATCATGGATTTAAAATATGCTTAGGTGGTGTTAGCTTGCAACCCTTTCAGGTGGGTTATAAGTTCCAAAGAGTCCAAGATAGGTTGTTCCCTCAAGTGAGAGGAATAACTCTAAAAAATAAAACTAGGTTGAGTATCTATCTTGTCTCAGAAGCACTTATAGACTTAGGATATGAAGCATACTATCAAAGTAAGTCTTCGACTCAAGGCATTTCTGCAATCTTATGCTGCTAAAATCTAAGTCCTAGATTCTTAATAAAATATTAACTCAAAATTCAATTTGAAATTTAAAGCCCAATGATAGGATAGTTTAAATGTCTACTAGGCATCCCAGTATCAACAAGTATTTCCTAATTAATCTTGTTTGACTTCCAAAAATAAGTCTTTCCACTTTGGATCATTCCCAATCAAAATTACAGAATATCATTTGTTTTAGAAACTAGCTTAGAAAACTATAAAAATAATGGCTTATTTCTCTAATCGAGGGTATTCTTAGAAAGAGATCCTTCATTCCTAAGATATTATTAACTATAGGGCCTTTCTCTTATAGGGAACCATGAACCCTATTTAAAATAAACCCTGTTCTACTTCTCATATAGTTCATTGGAAAACTCTCTGGTACGTTAAATACCTATTAGCCTTAGGAGTCTTTTATTAAATGATTGAATCTATTATATAATAACATATTTATCTTTGTAGATAATATGTTTACTCAATGCCACATTTGGTCATCCAAATAAGAAATTCCTATATGGTGTCAGAAATTATCCCCACACTATCTAGGGTTCCCATTATAATCAAGCACCTTGAAGAATGGTGACACAGAACCCTTAGGGTATTGGACTACACTTCTTGTTCCACCATCTATTTGATATTTTCTCCTAAAGAATAATAATATATATAACATTTTTATGCATATTGCATATATCCTCTTCTAGTGGAGTGGTGTTTTTTGTTGGTCAAATGTATGCTCTAACTTGGGCCTACCTATCTCCATAAATGTGGTTTGAAGTGCTAGTATTTGATCATGAGAGCCAACACAACTGACATCAACTCTTCTATTTTCTTCTCCATACAATCAATTTGATTTTTTTAGTTTAAGCTAATACGAATGTCAATGAGTTGAGTCTAATGCTTCACCTTCCTCAATAACAACTCCTTAGGCATCAATTCTATGGTGTTGCACCCTATAAGAGGAAGTCTTTGTCTCTACTATTCAGACCTTTACTACATCATCTAAGAGGTTATCTTCTTCAATGTGAAAGCTAACTCTCTCATCATCACTTCCTTCCTTCTCCATCTTCTTGATCATCACCTTATATTTCACTAAGGTCTCTCTAATGAAATGACCATCTATGTTCTTTAGATCTACAAGGACATACCCATGGTGGCAATCCTCTACCATATGATCCTCTATTGGAGGGGTGCAGTGGACATCTTAAGCTAACAATGGACTAACCATGATAGGCTCCACTGACATTGGAAGCTCCCCTCTATCCTTCTTCTTCTCTTCCCCACCATGCTAAGCTAATGAGGTGATGGTAACATTTAGGCTACCACTCCTTCTCTACTAATGGTACATAAGGCTAAATTAGGGAACTTGACCTCACATCATCATTGTGTGAAGATGTAGGGTGACCATTGGGTTGTAAGAAAATCACCAAAGTTGAAGATTTCTTCCCATATGTGATCTTATGATACTTGGTGGGGATGCTAGAGGGTGACACATGAACTAGTGATAGTGGATGGTATGTCAAGTGGTGTTGTGGTGATGACATTGACTACTCCTCTACCAAGGACTTTCTCATCTAACTAGAACAAATAAGAACTATGTTATCTGAATGATCAGCTCTTTCAACTTGCTTATTGAGGTACTAGTCTATCAGAGCGGAGGTCGCTGACTATCTGGCAATCCTCCTTCTATCTCTCTTCCCTACTTAGGCTACTATCTTGGCCTTCATGACCCTATCTCTTTGGAGTTGATCCCTAACACTCCTAGAGATAACCTCTCTCATGTCATGGACTAAGGTAAACTTTAAGGATCCATGGGCTCTCTCTACTCTCTTGAGCACAAACCTCTGACTAGCATTAGGTTTCCTCTTCTCCCTACCTAGTGTCTCATACTGTGCATCATGGGGCTAATGTAGCAATCTTCTTCACATCCTCCTCTCCATCTGCAGTTGAGAGTGGGTGAAACCTACTACCATCGAGGAGGGGAGAGATCTCACTTGGAGAGCCATCATCAACTACATGGGATGAGACTCTATCTCCCAGACATCCTCTTATAGTATCTCTTCAACTTGTAGTTCTTATTCGTATGTTGAGTCTTGGTTAGAAGGGCATGACGATGGCTAGAATTGACCTCAAAAGTAGGCAAGATAGCATCTGACACAACTATTGCCTTCCCTTTAAGGGTTGAGGCTATCCTAGAGGTAGTACTAGTCCTAACTATCCTAGTGGTGGGAAGATGCTAGTGGTAGGGGAACTTCTACTGCCTTCCTTTTTAAAGATGGTAACTTAGTATTAAATTGTAGGTCAAACAGAAGAAGTGGCTTCTTGTCTACTACCTTCTTTTTACTCATAGTGGTCAGTGATGGGTTATCATAAATGACTTTGAAGTGTTCAAAGCCCAAGATGAACTTGATGGGAGTAGAGTTGAGGATGGTCTGATCTATGGCCAAATCCACACTCGAGGTGAATGAGAAGATGATCTTTTTGAAGGATAGGATTATTGTTATTAGTGGTGGTGGTGGTGGAGACAAACACTTTTACTTCTATTGGAAAAAACCTAAGGGTGAATTATCATAAGAATTTGATTTTGTTGACTTCTTTTGATTAGATTTTTTTTTTTTGAATTTAACCTCCCATCTAACAATTTTGGTTATGCTAGATGAGGTTTATAATTTAAAGATATTTTGGGTTAGTTTTAGGGAGACTTTAAATTTAAACCTCACTACAAGACAAGTTCAAAAAATTTTGAGGATCAATAAACTTGATTTTTCAAATTTGGGTATGATAATAGGTTCAAAGATGTGACTTAGAAACTTCCTTTAAAATTAAAAAATATATAAGTCCACTATCGATGCTTAGAGATATTAATTGACTACTAAAGATGGAGAGAAGAACTTTTTCAAGCAAAGTCGCTAAAAAAATCTATGGAGTTTAAAAATTAGTGATTGGGCACACTTTGCAGATCTTTGGGGGTACATATTAAAACAATCAAGCACTATATCAAGAAATGATATACTACCTTGAAAGGTAGAAATATCACCTTATGATGAACTCAATCACCTAATAAGGACTCCTAAGGCTGAAAGGTCTTCATATACCAGATATTTTTCCCCTAATTTATATAGATAAAATAAAGTAAGGTTATTTTAAACCAGGTTCTTAAGTTTCTTTTAGGGGCTAAGCCCTATAGTTAATTACATCTTAGGAAATGAGAATCTTCTAAAAATATAATCGATTAAACTAGTCAATTAGTGTCTCTAAAGATTTTTAAAGTTTATTGTCAAAGGACTAATGGTTGTTGGAAAGTCAATTAAGATAGCTTAAGTAAAAAAAGCTCTTAATAGATTCTGAATGAGGATAAGTAGAAAACACTCATGATACTAGAAAGTATAGTAAGAATTTCAATCTATCCTATGGTGAGATTTTATTTCATTGGAGTAGAGAATTATAATTATTTAAGTTGATATTTTATTATAAGGCTAGGACATAGATTCCAATAATACAAGATTATGGAAATGCCTAAGAGATGAGGACTTTCACTCATAGCAAATGAAAAATAAATGGCCTTTGAACCTATATCTAAAATGCTCTATCTAAGAGCTCGACTTAATTGTACTCAAAAAAATTGGGATATACTAGTTCAAATCCACTAGAGAGGTGAGCCAATCTTGGCTTTTTTTAGACTTACAATTGCTTGTAGTGGCTATCAGTTAACACTTCCTACGAGTTAAAACCTTATGGGTCAGTCTTATGTAAATGCAAGATGGCTGAGCTATCATTTATTAGGAATGAATCTGAGATCATGATCGCACCCTAAAAGACTCGATTATGATTTGTATGAAAATCATTCCTTAGACTAATATAATAAAATTTACAATTTTTATCTAATTTTGACTCAGCATTTTTTTGACTCAAGGCTTGGGAAAGGTTTATGGCTACATGCATGATGAAATTAGGTTATTGGATAAATCAAAGAGAAGGTGTGTTCTCCATTACAAGGGAACTGCTCTCACAGGCCAAGCTCTATCTCTTATCATGCAAGAGTGGAGACCCCCTTTCTACAAGAATGCAATAATATGCATGCATGATATTATAGCAAACAACAAACAGGCAAGGGGTTACCAAATTATTTATCTTGATTAAATGCCTAGGTTTCAAGGTGAGGTTATGAGTTATTAAAAATTTTAATTAGAATTGATTAATGGGATAAAAAATTTAAGTTCTTAGAGAGCTTATCTTATCTAGGCCAAGCAGCAAACATTCAAAGTTTAAGAAACCTAATAAAAAATATGTTATTTCTATTACATAATTAATATAAATAAATAGAATGTTCATCACCAATTTAAAGAATAAAAGGTCGGTGCAACTAAGTACCATCGTACACCCAAAAAAGAAAAAAGAGATGGGTAGCTGAGCTCTACCCATATATAACTCGAATTATAAGTATATTTAAATGAAACTATGGAGGTCTTTAATCTTCATCTTCATTTTCATAAATTAGGCAGTTCAGGCATCATAATGGGGCCTCCTAGATCAAGGCCTTCAAGCCACTACTCATCTTAAACTGCATAATTTTAATCCTAAAACTATTACAAAAGGTTACATTTTCATAAAAATCAAAATATAACTACACCTACAAAACAAATATTAGATGAACATACATACACACCAAGCAGTTATATTCCATACATTGGGACATAACACCCTACTTTAGTTTACTATGCCCACATGTCCTAATGGATTATGGTAAGGGACTTAAAGCAGAACCTACAAGAAAAGATATTTATGAACTTTATTACAACAATCCCTTAAGCATTATCCCCTGCAAAAAATAATGTTAGCCTAATATCATCCTAACATCTAGTCTATGCAAATACACCATAACAGCGAGTTCAAAAAATTATACCACAAAATAAAAAAACATTAATACATCATAATAAAGCACTAACCTAAACTTAGTTTAAGATCGGTGGCCTATCAATCTCATGTGTGTGCAGAGATTAATGTGGGATGACAAAACTAGGATTTAATATTCAAATTATGGTGTGAAAATAGGTGTTTAATTATACCATTAAAGGGTGATTACAATTTAAATGATTAATGATTTCTTAGAAAGAATTTTAGATTTCACCTTATTTCTTTTGATTTCACTTGAATTTAGATTTTTATGAGTAATTAGAGGAGTAGAATCCACCTCAAACCCTAACCTTAGGTTGAACCTCAAGATGGATTTTATAATTTCAAATCATCTCAATGAAGTGTTAAGAATCTATTCTATTAAGTCCAATGTTAGGATTTGACTTAAATATTATTATAAAAGTATGTAAGTCATCTTAAGATTAATATATTTAAAAATAATTGATTTAGAGGCACCTTCTTGACTTTGTTTCATCACTTCTTAATATACATTTAAAATAATAGCTTATTTAAAGAAATGATTAAATTTAACATATATATTTATCACTTAAAATTTTCACATATTAATGCATGAATAAATTAGTATTTTTTTATTAATTTTTTATTAAGGATTTAAACATATGTGTACATGTAATGCATGTATGAGTTTTGCAAAAAAAAAAAGTGATAATCTAAGAGTTCTTTATATAAGAACACACACATTAGTATGTTGAATTTATATAGGTATGTGTTTTTGTTAAACCAGGGAAGTGGGGTAATCTAAGAACTCCTTGAGACTACTTAAACTCTCGTGCTCCTAGGATGTCTAGACTATATACTTTTTAATTCACATACATATGCACACACACACACACATAGATATACATACATACACACACACATAGATATACATACATACATACATACATATATATATATATATATATAAATAAGGATCACTTACAAAAAATTTTAAGATAATTGAATATTTGAAAGTAGTATAACCTTACTATGTATTTCACTACAAACTTTAAGGTATGTGCCATTATAAAACTAGGGAAGTGAAATAATAATTAATTTATATTTACATTAACAAAAACTTAAGATTATTAGAAAAAAAATTAAATTTTAAATATACTAGTGATAATAGCCATACTATTAATTCATGGCATGCAATGAATGAAATCTCTTTCTCCTTTTATTATTTTAAAATATGAATATGTGAGACACATAGAACACACACTTATAAGGTAATTGAACCAAAGAAATTAAACATCACCAAATAACCTATTTAACGCCACTCAGTCTTAAAGCTATTCATATGAATATAATCACACTTATGCCTAATCATTTTCATTAAGTATTGATCACGAAGTTTAAGTTATTTAAAATTAATGAGGAGATGTAGAATCTAAGGTCATTCCTTAACCTACTTGTGATCAATAAATGATTTAAAATTGATCTAAGTGATTTTTATAGATCAATTAAGGTCAATTAATTACTGTAACCAATTAAAGCCCAAACAAGCCAAAAAATTTGATTATACCTTAGACATAAACCCAAAAATTATGAGAAATTATCCTAACATAAATGATCATGAAATAATAAAAATTCTAATGCAATTGGTCTTTTATTTAAAGATTAATTGAAAATAAGGAAAACCCTAAATCATCACTTACACTTAAAAGAAGATTTTGATTTCTTTGAAAATCTTTTTGCTAACTAAGTACAAAAAGGAAATGATCACTCTTTTTAGAGATTTAGGATATTATTATAATTCTTTTAAATCCTAAGATAATTAATGATTTAATTAATTAATGAAATATGATTAATGATGATTTTGAGAAATAATTAGAACCATTAGTCCTAATAAATTATTCAGGTCATCATTAACATTCTAAAATGAATTTTGCACCCATAATAATTTTTAAATTTTCTCTAATTATATAAATTTATTAAATGCACAAAATGAACCTTTAGGGTTTGAAATTTTTGATTTCCCAAATTATCCAATCAATTAATTTGAAGTAATTATGGGAGGTAGAGATCTTCTCATGAGACAATCTCTAAAAGTTTTAATTAGCAAAATAACTAGTGCTTAATTTCTCTAATTAAAAAAATTAAAACTCTAATTAGTCACTATACACTTAATAAAATTTGGGTCTTTTATTTTTCTTAGATTTTCTTCTATCTAAGATTTTCATAAACGGTATATTTATTTTATGGAATTTTTTACAATTAGTTATGTATTTTTAAAGTTCTAATGATTTAATTAGATTTTTAACTTAATAAACCCATATACATAGTTTGAGTCATGTGATCACTAATGTGGCAGTACATTACATGCAATGTTATGCAGTTCGTTACTTAAAACATCTCGTGTGGCACGCTACCTTAGTGGAGGTAGACATGATTTAGTCTTGGCCTTTCAATCATAGATCACATGGCTATGATTAATCTTGTAGATTAAATATGATAAAATTAAAAAAAGTCTAATGTGATTAATCACAACCATCCATTTTAATCAAGCGTAATGGGTTGTTGATGAACCGCCATCAACCTCCAGTGAGAGAAAAATGCTATTAATCTTTTGCCTCTTGATCCAAGCTCATCAGACTTCATTTCACAGTGCATTCTATTCTAAAATCATTAAGGGGGGATTCTAAGAGAATTCTATAGTTTGATTTGTTCCATACAACACTTCACTTCATAAAAAACTAGCATCTTATGGTCATACCTTCAATTTGGAGAAAATTGCCTCACTTTACTAGAGTCCCAATGACTAAGGTAGCATCATATATAAGAGACAAAGCCTTATTGATGAAGCTGCATGTTGTCTCCTTGTTTATTATTCTCTAGATCAAACATCGACGTATACCTCATCAAAGTCTAAAACCAGGTTCTTGTTCTCAAATTGAATAGTTTTCAATTCATTTTGACTCGCCAAAGCTAGGGTAAGCTGTGGGTGAGTTTAATTTAGCTTTTGCTTCGATTTGGTCAGATTGGGTTTGTGGATGTTCGAGATAAGGAAGAGGTTGGTCTCGTGGTGGCAAAATGCTCAAGGAGCTCTAGAAACCAATGGGACTGACTCTAGGGTAGTGTGGATCATCTATGTTGAGTTTGACTAGGAGAGCAGATGTATACCCTCTTCCCTAAGGGAACCAACTAAAGGGGTTGGTTCAAGCCTTATCAGCCAGCTAAGCAGTAGGGGTGGCTAAAAATGGCATGGGACTATTTAGGTGGATATCCCCAAGTGTCCTAGCATGAAGTGGATAGGCCATAGGGGCTGAACCAAGGCTTGGCCATGGTGAGAGGGACCTCACCTTGGTCAATAGCTAAGCAAAATAGCTTTAGGTTAGGTCTAGTTAAGATGGGTGAGCTCAGGGCATGCTAAGGTGGCTACCCAAGCCAAGGGAGGGGTTAAACTATTTTACTTTATAATTTTATCTTATTTGGAACGCTTTATATGGGGTAAACTAGGTTCACCCTAGGCTGGGTTCACTTGGGCTAGTCAAGAAGGGTCCAAGGATGCACAATGATAATTTGGTTGGGTTTGTACTTGGTTTAGTTGGGTTTGGATCAAATGGACCTATATAAGTCAATTTGGGTTTAATTGAGTTAAGTTGGATAATTGACCAAATTAGATTAAAGGGGCTATTAGATAAGGTTCAAATGATGATTTATAACTTATTGGTGCAATTGATCTGGTTTAATTTGGATTAAATTTGAATTTGGCTCATATTGGTTCATATGGGCCAAATGGGTTAGGTTGACCAATTTGATCAAATTAGTCAAGTTTGACTGATCATTTGAAGAAAGAGTCAAGTTTGATTGATCATTTGTAGAAAGATGTCAAGTTTGATTGATCATTTGGAGATGATTGAAGCCTTTGATTTAAATTGATTTAATTTAAATTAGGTTTTGATTCAATTTTGCCCTTTAGGTAAAATTGGGTTAAATTGGTAAATTGGGTTGGGTTAGTCAAATTTATTTTAATTGATGATTGAAATGTGTTTAATCATCAAGTTGGGGATGATTGTAAGAATTGCTTCAATGTAATTTGGCTTAAATCAAGTTTCGGCTCAATTTGGCCCTTTAATTCAATTTGGGTCAGCCTAAGTCAAGGGGCCAAATTGGCTCAATTAAGTTTGATTGTTTGTAATTGACTGATTGGTTATGATCAATCATCATTTTAAAGATTATTGGAATGATTGGTTTGGTCCAATTTGAGTTGAATTAAGATTTGACTCATTTGGGCTTTTAAGTCAAACTGGGTCAATTGGGATAATTTGGTTATTTGGATTAATTGGAATCAATTAAGGGTTATGATATGATCAATCATTGGTTTAGGGGCGATTAATAAATTTGATTTCATCTAATTTGGATTGAATTGAATTTGACTCAAATTAGGTTTTTAAGGCAATTTGGGTCAAATTGAGCTAAGTGTCAATTAGGTTAATTATATGTATTAGAGCTTTAATCAAGTTCAATTAATGTTTAGAAGGTTAGGGCAAGTTCAATTTTGAGTGAATTTGATCAATTTTGGTTTTATCCCTTGTAAGTCTAAATGGGTCAAATTGAGCCTAATTGGATTGATTTGAGCTTGAATTCAATTGGCTTAGTTTATATTTGATTTATAATCAATAAGTTTTGATTTAAACTATTGGTTTGGGTTTGATTTATTTTGGATATATTATAAGTTGACCTCACCAAGCATAAGTCATGGTCGATCCCAGTGTTGAACCACATGAGTCTTCTAAGCTTGGGGAATTGGTGTTCTCCCAGTCACTAGAAGTGTCTTAGTTTAGGAGAGCCTTATGCCTAGATCGAATCATATGTCTAAAGAGTTGATTATGAACCTCACCTAAAAGTGACATCAATAGAGTTATGTCAACTAAAGCTTATTAAGCCTAAGTAATAAAAATTTAAACAATGTTGTTCACAAATAATTCTTTATTGACCCATAATTAAGCCATACTGAAACTCCTTAATGAGTTTATTCGAGAGCTTTAAACTATATTGCTCATAACATAACTGAAACAATTAGCAAGATATTCAAGTTTGTTCATTTAGCAATCAAGTATTTACAAAAGTATTCAAGCTCGTTAAATTAGTTAATTAAATAATCATGAACAATCTCTGATCGAGCTAAGCCATGAGTAGCTTGTTGAATGCTCAATTCATTTCTAGCTCTAAACTAGGGTAGAAAAACATATAATGAACCAAACTACACAAGTTTAAACCTTGAGTACTAAGATTCAAACTCCACTGATTATCCCATGTAGGGTGACCCAAAACTCATAAGACAAAAAACATTGAAATCCTTAGAAAATATTGTCAAGCTAAAAGGCCAAATCTGAGGAACCTCCATAGACAAGACCATCTTAGTCTCCATGAAACCCTATATAAACTAATAAAACAAATTAAGATAGAAGCCCCAACATATGATGGTGTTCATGGCCCTAATAAGTGATTAGCTTACCCCAATAGACAATTTCTTTGATAGGTAAATATAAATGGCTATTAGAGAACCACATTTGTAAAAATTAAATTGGTAGGCCATGCTAAAATTTTTTATATAATATTTTGGCAAAGGAAGAAAGGTTTGGTAGAAATCTCATGACATGGGTAGAAATGAAGGAGATGTTAAAGGCTAAATTTTATCCTAGAAATCATCATAAGAAGCTCCATGAATAGTTAACCACTCTGAGACAATGAAGCATGCAAGTGGTCGAGTATATGAACATATTTGAGGACCTAGTAGCTAAGACACAATGCACCGATCAAGAGTGGCAGTTAGCCAACAAGTTTTTCATTAGCTTAAAAGGAGATATTAGAAATGAGGTAGAGCATTATGATCCCCAAACTTTAGAATGTCTTTCATTAAACTTTACTCCTTAAGAAGCATAAGAAAGTAGCTTCCACGTCTAAGATGAAAGCTCAAATGTCATTTAAATACCCATCCACATCTCAACCTCAAAGATCTACTACTAAACCCAACCCTTCCACTTCTAACAACCAATTTGATATGACCGCCAATGAAACTAATTCTAAAAATATGAGAGAGGTTGTATGTTTTAAATGTCATAAGAAAGGTCATATATATAATCAATGTAAAGCCAAAGTCCTATTCTTAGATGAATTGGAAGAACTAGAAGAACGATAAAATATAAAGTAGATACATGATGATACACCCCAAACAGAAAAAGAAGTAGGTCCCATTATAAATAATTTGATATCAGTTATGAGGTGTATGACTGCTTCTAGGGAAGAAGAAGCTTGGAAAAGGAGAAATATTTTCTTAATGTACATCTTATGTAAGGAAAAGTGGTGCAAATTATAATAGATGAAGGTAGTGCTATGAATGTCATATCGACCCATGCTATCACTAGAGCAAATCTAACGACGAAAACTCATCCAGTACCATTTCATATCAGTTTAATGAATCACACATCCCTACGGATCATGTGTACATATCTTGTCCCAATTAAGATAGGTAGCTTTGACCAATTCTAGTGTGATGTCCTTCTAAAGAAAATCATGCATATTCTTTTTTTTTTTTCTGCTTTATGATTTAAATGTAATTTATTATGGTCATAAAACATATATGTATTCAGGTATAATGAAAATATTATTAAGTTGTTTCTCTTTTAAAACCCACTAAAAAGAGGCCAATTACACCCCCACATAGAATTCTTCTTACACTTCCACATAACCTAGTTCAGAACTATAACCCAAACACAGTCAAGAGAAAAAAAATGTAAATCTCCAGTTGATCATGATAGGACCATCTAATGATAGAAAGGATACTTCTAATTTACACATTAACATGTTAAAATCTCGAAACTTTAGGGTTTAGACACATAACTAGAGAATTCAATGATCCCACCTCTCTATTTATCCTACACCTTTGTGAAGCTTCCTTTGATACCGAGGAACACCACATACCTATTGTGATCTAAGATTTGTTATCTGAATTTGCTGATTTGGTTCATGTTGACTTACCCAATGAATTACCACCTTTAAGGGATATAGAACTTGCTATAAACCTTGACTCCTAGTTCACAAATATATAATCTACCACATTACAAGATGAATCCAATTGAGCATGCAAAATTAAATAACAAGTCTATGAACTCCTAAAAAAAAGGGTTTAATCCAAGAAAGTCTTAGTCCTTGTGCAATGCCAACCCCTAAGAATGATTGAACTCAAATAATTTGTATTGAAATAGAGTAATAAATAATATCATAATAAAATATAGGTTTCCTATAACTAGGATGGATGGCATGATAGATCTTATATCTAGTTCATTTTTATTCTTTAAGATTAATTTGAAAACATATATCATCAAATAAAGATTAAACCAGGTGATAAATTGAAGATAGATTTTAAAACTCCTTATGGTATTTATGAATGATTTGTTATACCATTTGGCCTTTCAAACGTGCTTACTTTCATGAGATTGATGAACACTATCCTAAAACTTTTTGTTTATCATTTTCTTATGGTATATTTTGATGATATCCCTATTTATAACCTAATGAGAAGTCACACTTGTATGATCTTAGAAAAATTAAGGGCAGTAAAATTATATGTAAACCTTAAAAAGTGTTTCTTTTAATAACCTAAAGTTATCACCTTAGATTTTATCATGACTGCTAATGGATTAAAAACGAATCCCACTAACATCAAATCTATTATATACTGGCCTACTTCAAAATCTTTTATAGATATTAGACCCTTCATAGAAGGTTCATTAAGAACTTTAGCATCATTGTAAGCCCTAGTTACTGACATTTTAATGAAAGATATATCTTAGACTATAGATACTGAAAGGGCCATGGAACAAATAAATTTTCTTATGACTTCTTCACAATGTTAAGACTTCTTGATTATAATTAAATCATTGAAGTAAGTTGTGACACTTTAAGTGTGGGAATTTGGTGGAGTACTTTTCCAAGAAGCCCACCTTATTACTTTCTTCAACGAGAAGGTGAATGATGCTAAACAAAATTATTCTACATATGATCACAAATTTTATGTGATCATTCAAACTCTTAAACACTGGTGACATTATCTTTTACACAAGGAGTTTAATATGGATCATCATGCTCTAAAATTCATCAATTCTTTGAAGAAATTGAATCATATACATGAAAAATGAATTGCACATCCTTAGGAATTTTTCTTTATTCTTAAACATAAAATGAGAGTAGAAAAATGAGCCAACATAAGCTTTATCTAGGGTATCTCTAATCATCTCATTCTTAGAGTTTCAAATCCAATATTTGACACTTTAAATGAAGATTATAAAGCTTGTTCTATTTATTTTATTTAATTTATCTGAAGCATGAATCAAAACTATTGACTTTTGATAGTTTCTTTGTCATCATTGATGGGTATATATACAAAGGCAAGAGGTTATGGATTTTTAGAACATCCAAGAGAGATTTTCTTATCTCAGAACTTCATTCAGGAGGTATAGAAAGACATATTGGTAAATCTTAGACCAACAAACCTGGTAAAAGTTTTATTAACCATCTCTATGAAGTTATGTTAAACATATTTTAGCCTAGTATTACACTTGTCATCAAACTAAGGCTACTAAACATGCAGTAGGTCGCTACACTTTATTACTTATTCCTACTCAACCATAATGTAAACTCAAAATAAGTAAGTTTTCTAAATACAAAAGTCTCGTTGCCTACAAGGTGAGCATATGAAGAAAATCAGAAGAAACAATATAGGTGTCAACCACATGGATGTAGACTTGCTTGTAGTAGAGAAGTATTCAGAGTAGAATAACTACCTCAATGTGACTCAAGCCCAATAAGTAAGGAGAGGGGTTGTACATGAAATCAAGCCATAGGACACTTGTTAGGAGTCTCATAACTCGCCAATGAATACTCACATCATATCAAGATGAGTTTCTTTTCTACTTTCTCTCATACCATCTCTTCCCCCCAAATATTATAAAAAAAGAAGGGGCGGGGAGGGGGCCCTTTTTAGAATTGTTGGCTTAGCACAAAAATGACCTTTGCTCTCTCCACTTAAATTTTATTCTCTTTTTTTTCTCTAGGCCAAGGGAATTTTCCCCTATTGTGTTAAGACTACTTAAAACACAATAAAATTAGTTTTTCCTCTAATTCAATCCATTGCTTGATATTGTTCTCTTCACTAACCTTGCTTCCCATGTGTCTCTTGAGGTTCTACATCAACCACAAATAGATTTGGATTAAATACATGGGAGAAACTATCCATGGACTTCATGTTAGGATTGCCCAGAACATCTCGAGGACATGATAGTATTTTTATAGTTGTGGATAGATTTTCTAAAATGGATTATTTCTTACTTTGTTAAAATCAAATGATGCATCTTATATTGCTATATTATTCTGCAGAGAAACTATAAGACTACACGGGATTTTATCAATCATAGTTTTTAATAGAGATGTTAAATTTCTATCTTATTTTTGGAAAATTCTACAAAAATTAATGGGAACATGATTGAAATTCTCTTCATGATGGACAATAGTGTCAATAAGACCTTAAAGAACTTATTGAGATATTTTGTTTGGAAAACATAGAAAATTAGGATTTAACTTTACCTACATCTAATTTTCCTATTGTAGTACCATTTTCAGGTCAATTCATAAATCACCTTTTGAAGTAGTTTATAGGTACAATTCTAAGATGCCTATTAATTTAACTAGCACAACTACTCATTCATTTTTTTGGTTAAGAATATACATTTACATGTTATTTTCATAGCCTTCATGAAGACATAAAAAATAATAATCGAAAGTATAATCAAAATGAAATAAATTAAATCAACCCCAAATATAATTGAAATCCAATTGCACTTTAATTATATCAAATGAAACAATTAAAATTAGCTAAAACTAACTTAATTTAAGATGGGTTCATTTGTGAAGAAATAAAATTTAATTCTAAATTTGATAGAATTAATCAATTAGGAATATCAAACACAATTGGAATTCAAATCTAAATCTTATCCATCAAATAAAATAAATTAAATTAAGTTAATAGAAAAGATATTCAAATGATTAAGTGAACTAACCTAACAACTTTTGAACATAAAATCATGTAGAATTTTTATTTATTATCGTAGGCTTGGATAGCTAATCATTAACCTAAAGAAAAGAGGGATAAATAATGAGCATTGATCATATTTAATCCAACATAAGTTAAGTTTAACTTAAGCTAAATCAAGTCAAGTTCAAATGAACAAAATGTAAGTGTTTGATTTCAAACTCGAACTAATCATGTTGGAATCCACTTAGACTTAATGTAAGATGAACCTAAGGTGGTTGATAACCAAAATTAAATGCTTAAGAAGGTTTCATTAGTCCAAAAGTAAGGAGGAGAGGCCAAACTGAGCAAATCTTTTTCACATTTCTCCAAAATCCCTTCCATGTGTGCAATCTCAACTACTCTAAGGGATTCAAAAGGAATGTTTGATCTTTCCACTGCCTTTAGCTCCATCATTGGAGTTCAATTCCCTAAGCTTGGTGACCTCCATTGAAATACAATGATGAAGCACTCGGCCTAACTTATAAAAGGGTGAAGAAGATTAAATTGGCTCTCTTTCTCAACACCATCACCTTCTGCAAGTGAAATCGAACCCGAACATACCTTCCCCTTCTCTCAAGCTTCCTTGATTGCTTCCCGCACCAAATTTTGGTCAGCCATGGTGGACATCCATCTCCACATTGATCCAGAGGGAGGCAAAGCTTGATTCTTCCTCCAAAGTTTCGCATCACCTCCTTGAATGTTTTTGAATGCAAACCACTATCAAGCATGTCAGTGAGGTATGGCCAAAACCAACCCATTTTACATTTGGCATTGGAAGTTTATAAAGTCAAGTAAACCATAGGATCAATCACACCATACAGATCTCTTCAAAATCACTCACTGATCATTTTGCAATCAAAATTTTGTGATTTTATTATGTAGATCATCGACAATTAGCCACATCCCCATCATCAAAATAATTCGTAGATAAGCTCGAATCACAAGCTGCTTTGTGAAAAGAGGCCCCACATGCTGCTAACAATTTTAAAGAGGAAAATAGGATTTTTTTTTTCTAAATTACAAAAATAGAAAAAAATACATAGAACTTCAAAAAATCATAAAAATAAAATAAAATACTCAACTAAAAAATGTAAATAAGGGCTATATGGATTCATCTTAGTGTGAGAATCCATTAAACCCAAAATCCCAAATTTTTATTATGCATTTTTGGGTTAATTTGGGTTTAATTGAAAATAATTAAACCTAAATTAAGGTCAAAATATTCAACCAATCAATATGAAACTTTGACAAAGTAAAATTGAGACTAACATACACCTTAAATAAATTTTCTATGATTTATTTATGAGTAAATCCCAATATGTAAAATTTTCAATCTTAAATCTTTAATTTACTGAAATAAATTAATAATAAAGTAAGAAAATTTAAAAATTTTATAAAGTTAGTTTAAAACATCATAATTCACATCAATAGATTTTAAGATAGTATGAAACTTCATTGAAATCTTATAATCTCCGAAAATAACCTAATTAAGCAACTAAATAAATTAATTAATTCAATTAATTGGTTTGAACTTTGAAAAATCATAATCAACCAAAACTCCAAAAATTCTAAATGAATTGTCTATAGTTGCATCTTCAAAAGAGGAATCAAGGAAAATTAAAATCCCTAATTAATTCCTTCTATTTATGGCTTAATTTAAGTGTTAGTAAACTAATTAAAACTTTAACTAGTCTTTAAATATGTATTAAATTATGATGAAACTTTAGAGAGATTAAATTGGCAAAGAACCCCACTTGCTTTAAAATTTTCAAAGCCAAATAATCTATGGATCAGAATTTGTAGAATTTCCAATCTCTAGGTCAATTTAAATGAAACAAAAAATCAAAAAAATTATAGAAATTATAAAATTTTATGGAACCAACTTAAAATATCCTCATCAACATCATAATACTTAAGAAAATTTTCTTAACTCTGTGAAGTTAAGGAATTTAATTAATCATGCATTTAAGGCTTATGGAATAATGAAGAATATAAGAAATTTACTAAATCCTGAATTATGAAATTAATAAGACTATAATAAACCAATTGTTTAATTGAAAGTCAAAGTTAATCAACTTTTGAATTTCATGCCCAAATAAAAAAATCATTAATATTGAAATTACTTGAATCCATTTAATATTAATGAATAACATAAGTTCAAATATAAATAAAATAATGATGATTAATCAAATTAACAAAATCTAACTAACTTAGAAGTTCAAAATGGGCTAGGTTAGGTTTGGTGCCTAAAGTAATTCATCTTCTAAGTTTATGATTAATAAACAAGCTTTACTTTAAAAGATTCAATTAATTAATAAAGATTTAATATATAATAGTCTATTAAATGATAATTCTAAGGTTGATGAATTCTTTTAAAGTTATGAAATTGAAGTATGATGGATTACTTAAATGGTAAATCATGAAATTAAAACATCAAAATTAAGTATGAATTAAAGATCAACTTACTTTGACTAAATTAACTCATTCAAGTCAAATTAACATAAACATTAATGAAGTAAATAAATGAAATAAACTAAATAACATATGCAATTAAATGAGCATTCAATAATAAAAAGAAACCCAAGTCATGAAAATATAAACATCCTACATAACTTAAAAGGTAAATAGAATAAAATAAGTAAATATAATTACTTGAAACTAAAAAAAAACTTAAAAGTAAACTTCTAATTAAATTTAATCATGATATATGATTAAACTCTTATTTAAATTTAAGGAAATATTCTAAATCTTAATAAAAGGTTATAAATCAAAAAAATATAAATCAAATTAATAAACTTAAATCAAATTAAAGAAACACAAAGTTATATAAGTTTAAATTGTGAACTATATATAAAGAAAAATTTAAATAACATAAAACATAAATGAATCAAATTAATTGACATCAAATCAAACAAATATGAAAATTAAATAAAATTGTGATAACACATACTTTTAATTAAGACTTAAAAAAATTATTTTGAATTTTGATTAAAGGTAATATATTAAACTAAAAAAACATAATAAGAATGAAGTCCTCAAATCTTAATAACATTAGATTATATAAAGGGAAAATAGATATATTAATCAAATCAAATCTAACTTAGAATAAATCATTCAAATGAATTCAAAAGAGGTTAATTAAGATAGTTAGAATCTTTGTTTGACCCTTAGAGTAGATGAAAATATCATTCTATTAAGACTTACGCTATTAAATATAATGGGTTCTGCCCAAAGCAGAATTTATTTTATTTTTATTCTTTAAAATCTAAATTATAACCTTAACATAAAAGTAAATCCAAAAATGGAAATAAACTCATAAATAAATTAAATCACTTAAATTGAAATCATCCAATGACAAAGTAAATAAATTCTAAAAATGAAATAAAATAAACTAAATAAAAATAAATACTTTTCATAACTAGCTATCATATGATATATTGTCTAGACACTCAAGGTCATAAGGCTACTGGTCCGAAGGATGTCTTGATACCTCAAACCTCTGGTTAACAATGACACATACCTATGAACAAGATTATGAAAAGTAAAAGATTAAATTTTAAACTAAACCAAAAAAGATGAACTTAAAAAGGCCTAGTAAGCCATATGACACAAGCCCCTTTTCTCACACATTAGATTATTAGGTTACCAACCTTAGAGTTAGGTTAAACTAATGATCTGTGATGTTTTGTTAAGTGAAATAATGTGATGATTTTTTTTTTATTTTGTGGTTTAATATTTTAGATTGGATGGCTAGGATTGCTTAGCCACTACTTTGGAAGTTAGGACATTCTTTTTAGGCTAACACTATTCTCTGCAAGGGCCTATGCTTAAAGGGATCACTATAATAAATATAAAATAAATGATATTTGCTTGCATGTGCTACTTAAGTCCCTGAGCATTACTTAGTAGGATAGGTGGGCATAGCAAGCAACTAATGCTATCCTCGTATATTTGAAATATAAATTGTTGGTGTGATATGTGTATTTTCTAACCTCTGTTTGGTAGGGATAGGAATTTATTTTAAAATTCTAAATTATAATTTGAGCCTAGAATTAGGTTAGGATCTAGAAATAGTAGGAGCTAACTTTATCAATTGGTGGTCCTTGTGAAGCTCGTGGAGGTCCCTAAAAAAGGTGATGATCCTAGAAGAAGACCCCCATAGATCAAAACATTTAGTTCTAGATCTAAGAAAGAGCTAGCCATTTTCTCGCCTTTCTGGGTGTACAAGCAGATTTGACCGCATTGGCCTATTTTATTAATTTCAATTAGCTTGATTTATTTTGGGGTGTGCAATAAAAATTGCATACTTTTTTAGGTTTCTTTTTGTGATGTGTTTTATATGAAATCCAAGAACATTAGGCTCCTAGGAAAACCAAAGTTTTTTCCACACTTAGGCTAAATAGTTTAAACATAAAATAAAAACTCAAAACCTCATTTAAATAAAAGCTATAGGAATAACTTAAAAGTAACTAGAAACAATTAGCTTTTGTGAACCATAAGAGCATATTATTTATTTTTATTGAATTGGACCCTTCACCTATTGAACATAAAGGGGCATCTTACCTTTAAGAATGACCACCCTTCTTGGGGGAAATGTATCTTCTCTTATAGATTTGGCCCATGACAACTTCTAATTGCATATCACTATAGGCATAAACTGCATACCCCTCTAAAATGAATTGTGAGTCAAAATAAATAAAAGATGAAATTTATTGCATTAGTTAGGTGCATAACATGATAAACATTATCTTAGGGATAAAGACTGAGTTAGATTCTTAGCTTCCTCCTTAAATGCAATAGCTCAACCACCCTGCATACATATGACCAGATTAATAGTATTCAAAATAACTTAGGTGGTGTTAGCTGGAAACCATTCTAGGCTGGTCATAAGTGGTTCATTTTCTCTGGTAGAAATTTTTTTGATAATTCCCATAAAATCTACATTAAGTCAAGCCTTTGACTTATGTCAGAAGCATTTGTAAACTTATGGTCTGAAACATCCTATTAGAATAATCCTTCAACCACTAAGCATTTATGTAGTCTTGTATTGCTAGAATCTAAATCCTAGAATTCTAATAAAATATCAATTCACAATCTTATTAATTTGGTCTCAAAAATGTAAAGACCAATGGTAGGATAGTTGAAATGCTTACTAGGTATCTCTGATTGGCCTCTAAAAAGATCTCTTCCCTTTAAAGTATTCCCTATTAAAATTCCAAATTAAAAATCCTTTTAAGAAAAGCTTTGAAATCTATAAAAATAAGAGTTTATTTTTTTATTTGAGAGTGTTCTTAGGAAGAATTCCCTTTTTCCTAGGATGTAGTTAACTATATGGGCTTACCCTTATAGAGAACTAACAAATCAGCATAAAATAAACTTTGTCCTATTTTTCTATATAGTTCAAGGCAAAAATTATGGAATATAGAAGACCCATTAGCCTTAAGAATCCTTATTAAGTAATTGAATTTATTATAAGATAACATGTTTATCTTTTGAGATAATATGTTCATTCCATAAAAACATATTTGATTACCTAAATAAGAAATTTCTAAAATCTATGTGGTATCAAAAATTTTCCCCGACCTATGTTTGAGGCTAAAAGTCGAGCTGATCTAAATGACTTGTTCGTGATTAGAGGAGGTCACCATTTCCTTTATCTTCTACAAGACTTCAATTATAGTTCATGCAATGTCTAATTATAGAACTTCATCTTTCTTTCTATACTCACCAACTACC
Source organism: Cymbidium sinense (assembly GCA_021442155.1). Lineage (NCBI taxonomy): Eukaryota > Viridiplantae > Streptophyta > Magnoliopsida > Asparagales > Orchidaceae > Cymbidium > Cymbidium sinense. The sequence continues at coordinate 37,307,594 of CM038223.1, forward strand.
CTGAGATAGCAGGTTTGGAATTAGTTTAGATTACACTTAATAGGGATTTGTTCTCCCACCATAAGAAATTTAACAACTACATGATAAGTGGATACCACTACTATAAATGTGTTTAGTAGTGGCTAGCCAAAAATGGCATTATAAGTAACAGGCTCTTTCACTATGATGAAGTAGCCATTAGTGTACTCTTTCTCATTTTGCCTTTATGTAGTGAGGAGAGTGATCATCCCCTTAATTTCTCTTCTTTGTCATGATAATTAGAATAATGGACCTCTACTAGGGGTATTTTGGCACTCACTAAGCCTAATTTATCTAGAACAGATTTGAAGATGATATTGATCAAGCTCCTCCGATCAATATACTTCTAATTTGGTAGTTAAAGATTAATGTCATGATGATAACCACATCATTATAAGGGTTACTTATGGAGATTCTATCCTTTTTTGATAAAGTTACAAACACAATCATTGTATAAGGTGCTCACGCCATGGTCATCGAGTTGATTTCTCCAAACCACAATCATTTAAGACTCACCCTTCATGAAGACTTTGTCTCCTTCAAAGATGGTAGGTATTACTCTTGCAATGTGAATAACATGTGTCAAGACAAGTTTATTACCCATTTTGGTGACCTCCTTGTCCTTCTTTTTGGTGAACTTTTTAAGCTTGCCATCCTTTGTCAACTCTTCAACTAAGCTTCTTAAGTAGTAGAATTTCATCATGTCATGCCCATGATCTCTATGGTAGAAGCAATACTTAGAGCAAATGGGCACACCATCGATCTTTAGTGATGGCAGTGTTCTAAAGAAATCATTATTCTAGATGGCCTCGACTAAATCAACCATCGATACCCTCAATGGAGTCAATGTGGAGGGCTGCAGGTACTCGTTCTCTTATTAGCAAGTCATAGTATTCCTAAAGTCTTTCATATGTGTGAATTTTTTTGGTTTCCTTCTCTTAAGTGGTCTTTATGCTTGAAATTTGTCTCTGAGCAACCATCCTAAAAGTGGCCTATGCAATGAGTCATTAATGCAAGGCAAATGGAGTTCAGAGTGGCTTCATTATATTTTTTGACATTTACATGATTGTTCACCATCCCAAGTAGTTCAATCAGTGTTTGGGCTATTGGAACCCAAAGGCATGCCTGAATGGCCCTTCTTTCAACCCTTGGGCAAGTGCTTCCTAAACCGCTATGGGTTTCAGATCTTTGACTTTTAGCATCTAGCTCTGAACGTGAGTGATAAATATTCTTAGGGCTTGCCAGATTTAACATTCTGAGAGCCATCTTAAAGTTTAGAGGTGATGCTCTATAATTCTTCTAAGGTCATCTAGGTATCCTCACTTGGTGCCTTGTCTTACCACCTAATTAAAAATCTATGAATGGTGTTATCATCAATTAGTGTTGTAGTTATGATGATGTTCTCCACTTCAAAGAATGTTGACTAGATATGTACATGTAAATAATTTATATCTCCTGCTGTAAAAGTATCATTCTAAAAATTTGGAGGATAGGAAACTTCTTTTAAACATATTAGATCTTTCACATTGAAAATAAGGCTAATAAGCATGTAAGGTGGCAATTCAAGAACATAATCATTAGTACCAAGTTTCTTAATAATTTTTAATGGCCCACATGCTCTTACTTATAACCTTTTATATTTGATGGAAGGGAATCTCTCAGGATATATACGAATAAATACATAATCACCTATCTCAAATTCTTTACAAATTTTATCTTTATTTTTTTGTTTAGCATACTTAACATTTTATATTTTCAATTATTTTTTTATATCTTCTTAAAGGCTATGAAAATCAAATCCATATATATATATACTAAATTAGAAAATGCATAAGGGTCTATAAACATTTTAGGGTTATATTCATAAACTATCTCAAAAGGTGATTTATAGGTTGATCTAAAAATGAAACTATTGTAAGCAAATCCAAAAGTAAGTAATTTAAATCCCAATTTCTTCAATTTTTATCAAATAAATATCTTAGTAAATTTTCTAATGTCTTATTGACTACTTTCATCTGACCGCCAGTTTGTGGATGAAAACAGAGAAGAATTTTAGTTATACTCTCATTAGTTTTCTTAAAGTTTTTTAAAATTAAGATATAAATTTGACATCTCTATCGAAAACTATAATATATGGGACCTGTGTAACTTGAAAATTTCTTTAAGGAATAATCTTGCTATGTGAGATGCATCATTTGATTTTGAATAAGGTATGAAATGTGTCATCTTAGAAAATCTATCTACAATGACAAATATCTTCTTATGTCCTTGAGGTGTCTTAAGCAAACCTAGTGTGAAATCTATGGATAAGTCTTCCCATGGTCTAGAAGGAATAGCTAATGATGTGTAACTATCCACCCTTATTTAACAGTTTTATCATGATATGTGTGAACACTAGGCTATGATATGTCCAACATCTTTTCATAGAGAAAATGAGTAAAATCTATGTTCAACTAGTGTTTAAGTCTTTAATTTATCAAATTATCCCAGTATACCACTTGAATGTAATTTAAAGATAAGGAATTTCCTTAGGGTTGTTTTAAGAATACATAATCTCTTGCCCTTATAAAGATATCCATCTAAAATGATAAAGGAGCTATCAAAGTTAAAGTTTTAGACTCGTGTTCTAAGTATATCATATGGAAGTTAGGGAAAACTTTGTAATCTTCTTTTGAAGTCTTAAATCCAAGAATTTAAAATTTGAAGGATGAAACCATTAGAGATAATCTAGATAGAGCGTTTCCTGATTTATTTTCTATTCTAGGTTTATGTTTAATCTCAAAAGAAAAGTTTTGAAGGTATTCGACACACTTAGTGTTGTTGACCTCATTTTTGGATGAGGTTAATATCATTCTAAAATTAATGATTAGGATGTCCTAATCTTAAATAGGAATCTCCATATTCAATGCTTAGGACACTATACTTAGTGACCTAGTGCACTTTCTTTGGGTTTGATTTAATCTAATGATCTTAGATAGACTCAACCCAAATTCCAAATTTGGATTAAATTAAATCAAATATAAATAAATCAAAATAAAATCAAATTAAAATATAGAAGCGAAACCAAAACCATATCAAAGTCAAATCTAGTCAATTCATTTGACATTGGTTGGACATAGGTGGTCCCACCAAGTCAAAGGTCAACCCTTTAACCAATTTAACTCATTCCAAATGTTCCAAATGATCAAATAAACATGTTTGATCATGAATCTAAGGAAATTCAAATTTATTTAGGCCTTAATTAAGTTAATTAGACTACGTAGTCTAAATGAGCCTAAATGGGTCCTATTGGGCTCAAACCCAAATCAAAATGAAATCAATTCAATTTCATTGCTCTAAATCATTTTAAAATGATAAGTAAACACAATTCAACTAATCATTAGGTCTAATTTGGCAAATTATTCATTTGACCTAAATAAAACCCAAACTTAATCCATTAAGCCCACTTTGGGTAAAATGGGTTCAAATTGATATCCAATTGAAATTAAATGAAATAAATCACTCCAAATAATTTTACACATGTGATCAAGCATGATTTGAGTTCAAACCCAATCTAATTGAGTCAAATTGGTCATTTTAACCAAATTGGAATCAAAATTAACACATTTAGGTTTAAATGGGTTGAAATGAAATGAAATCCAAAATTAATTTAATTCTAAATGAATTAATTAAATCCAAACCTAATCAATCATCAATTAAAGATGATTAAACTAAAAATTAAAAGAATTGAATCAAAATCACCCCACTTTAAAGCCAAATATTTGGATTGGATTCAAAGTTCCAATCTAATCCAAATAAATTTGAACATTGGCTTCAAACTCATATTGCTCTAATTAAATAAGAGCTTTAATAGTGATGCCAAAAGCAAAAATAAAATGAAACCAAAAAAGAGGAGTGTAAATCTTTGACCAAAGGATGGTTCCTTCCCTTTTCATTATGAAAATCACTTGAATTTTATCCAAGTAATCTTGGACCTTGACCACCTCTTGGGAATAATAGTTCCAAGGGCAGAGAATGGAGGGATCAGCCCTAAAGCCAAAAGGAATTTGGCTTTTTCTTAGGAAGAATCCAAGGAAGAGAAGAAGGAAGCCATGGCTCAGCCAAGGAAGGAATAAGTGGTAGAAGCCTTCCTCCCTTCCATTTCATCATCCAAACTTGCTCGAAAGGAAAAGGGGGATTGAATCTACCCCTTAGCTGACCTTCCCTCCTCCGGTGGCCAGAATCCAGCAACTAGAAGGCCAAAGAAGAGGCTCTCAGCTAAGCATGGAAAAAGGAGAGGGAGGGCCAATTCCCTCCCTCATTTCATCTTAAATTGTTCACCAAGGATAAAGATGAAGGAGGTGCTTCTTCCCTTGGCTCCTTGCCACTAGCATGCCAAAAGTGAACAAACTCTGGTGGAATCCTAGCCCCTTTAATGGTGAAATGCAAAGGAGACTCTCCCACATTAAAGTGAATATTCCAACACATTCTAGAGGTTAAGGTGACCACAAATGAATCACCGCCCCCTCCCCTCACCACCAGCAAGCCAAAAAATGATCGAACCTAATGAAATCTGATTTGACCTTGGTCTAAGAGATGATCCCATCGAGAGGACGCTAATGGAGTTGATCCCACTGATGATGATCACCGGAATTGAGGTACGCTCAATGAACATCCTCCCAAGCATTCAGTTTTGGCACTTTTTGAAAGAAATTGATCCCCATGTGGATCAAACTGCATGGATTGGTTACAAAATGATCCTTGATCATTTGATAATCAAAATTGAGTTGCAATTCACTAGTGATCACCAAAACATTTGGCAAAAATGACAGACAACATCCGTGTCTCATCGAAGATTCTCAAGATTTGATCTTGGCCATCCAATCCTTCTATTTAGAACAGACGATCAAGATCTAGACAGACGATCCAATTTTATTCCTTAAGGATGCCGTGGAATGAATAGGGACAGTCTGATCTTTGATCGAATATTTGAGAATCCTCCTGTGTGGCACTACTTTTGACATGGATGCCATGCGGGATCCGTGTGGCCCACTCCCATCACACCACATGGCGACACACCACGTAGGCTGCCACGTCAGCCCATGGTCCTAAAATGAGTAAATCCCTATTTAGTTGATTAAAAATTTAATTTAAAATTACAAAAAATTAAAACAAATTATAGAAAATTAAATAATTTTTTTAAAAAATACAAACTTAGGCTCTATGGATTCATCTTGATGAGAGGAATCAATTAAAATTAAAATTCTCAAATAATTTTAGGTATTTTTGCCTTAATTTGACTTTGAATGAAATAAATTAAACCTTAATTAATCACAAACTATTAATCTAATTCAAATGAAACTTTGGAGAACTAAAAGTAAGGTTAAAACACACCTTAGGAAAAAGTTTCATCTAGTATTACAATGTAATTCATGAAATATTAAATTTCAAATCCTAAACCTCAATTTTAATTAAATAAATTAAAATTAAATGAAATAAATCATCAAAATGGATTAAATCACTTCAAATTAACTTAGCAAACCTTAATGAACTTAAAATCATAAATGAAACTCATTCAAACTCAATAAACCATAAAATGGCTTAATTAAGTAATTAATTGAATTAAATAATTCAAATAATTAATGAGAACTTAATTAAATGACAATAAATCAACCAAATTTTTAAAAATAATAAATGAACCCTCTTCGAAAACATCTTTTAGAGGAATCAAGGAAAAATGAAATCCCCAAATCTTAGCCTTAATTTGGATTTTAACAAAATAATTAAAATCTTAATTACACCTAATTACAAATCTAATCAAGATGAAACTTTGGAAACATGAAATTGGCATGAAACCTCACTTGACATAAACATTTCAAACCCAATTGACATTTGGATTGGGAATTATTGAATTTCCAAATTCCTAAGTCATTATGAATGAAATAATTAATAAATAAATTCATAAATTCATCAAATCATGAAATAATTTGAACTAATCTTAAGCAAACATCAAAAATATTTAGGATAGTTTTCCAACATTCTAAGTCAAAGAACTTAATCATTTTCATACTTAAGGGTTAAAAAAATTAATAAGGCATATTAAGAGTAATTAAACTTTAAGCTAATCAAATCATATTCTAACAATTTAATGAAACTTTAATCCATGATCAATGTAACCTAAGAATGAATTCAAACTCTAACCTAAGTGCCTTAGGTTAACATATATTAAACCAAATTAAATAAATCTAATTCAACAAACCAAAACATAACTTAAACCCAAAACATTATTGCAAACCAAATAAAATAATTCAAACAAAATTAAATGAAATGAATGAAATAACCTAAATAGAATGAAATAAGTCCAACCAAACCAAATTAAAAGAATAAATTAAATCAAGAATAAAAGTTAAATCAAATCAAAGAAATGAAATAAAGAATCAAATTCCAAAGAAAAGAATTGGAACCTTAATCCAAAATCCAAATTGAACTCAAATCCAAACCATCTAAATGAAATTAAAGGGATTAGTTAAAATACTTAAGAATCTTAGTTAGACCTTCGGGATAAATCTTCATCTTAGGATGAAGGTTTCATTCCATTAGGAGTTAGGATTTTGAATTGAATAGGTTCCACCCAAAAGTGGGATCTACTATACTCTTCATTCTTAAAAACCTAAACTTCACTTTAACAAAATAAAGTAAAATAAAAATGAAAACAAATCACTAAATCATTTGAATTGAGACCATCTAAAGGTAAAATTCAAACTAACTTAAAACCCAAATTGAAACAACTAAAGAGGCCTAGTAAAGTCTTGCTACACAAGCCTATTTTCTCCACACACTAGATCATTAGGTCACGGACCCTAGACTTAGGTTAGGTTATTCTATAATTCTTTATGATTCCCTGTGATGTGTTATGATGTGATATATTTCACATGTCTTTGTGGTGTACTATTTTAGATTGATGTGATATTTATATTTGGATTCATTTGTGTATGTTATGTGAGGGAACACCATGTAGATTTAAGGATGTACTTATTGAGGTGATCTGGTATGACATTGAGGAATAGTGTACTATCTCAAAAGATAGAAGTTACTACCATATAATGGACCTAATCACCTAATAAAGACTCCTGAGGCATGATGGGTCTTCAAATATACTAGAGATTTTTCCCCTACTTTACATGGAAGAGTAAAGTAGGGTTTATTTAAATCAGGTTTGTTAAGTTCCCTATGGAGGCAAGCCCCCATATTTAATTATATCTTAAGAAAATTGAATCCCTTAACAATACTCTTGATTAAAGTAGGTGATTATTGTCTCCGAGGACTATCAAAGGATTAGTTATATTTTAGAAAATCAAGTGGGATGGATCAAAAGGAGAGAGTTATTATCAATGCCAAAGAAGATAAGTAGGTAGTGCTAATGATACCAAGAAGCCTAGTGAGCACTCCAATCTATTCTTTGGTTGGGCTTTATATATTTCAAATTGAGGAGATCTATTTATTTGATTTGGAAGTTTATTAGAAATCTAGGACTTATAATTCTATAATACAAGATTGTGGAAATGCCTAAGAGGTGAGGATTTATGCTTATAGCTCACAAAGGAAAATGGCAAACTAGAATCCTAATTCTAGGGAGTTTTAGCGAGGGTCAAAGTACGACCTAAATCTAAGGCAAAAATGGGTATATTATTTACATCCATAAGAGAGAGTAAAACACCAGACTACTGGACTTATTATCGCTTGGAGTGGCAGCCAGCTAACTCCTCTTATGATTTAAAATCATGTAGGCAAGTCATATGCTTTAGCAAGATGGCTAGGCTATTATTATTTAGAAAAGAATCTAAGTCCTTAAACCCACTCCCTAAGAGACTAGAGGATGAGGGGTATGAATAATGGCTTAAATCTAAGGTAAATATTTATCAAATTTCATTTAATTTGGGACTCCCTATTTTGATAAAGGCTATGGGATTTTGTATTCCTAAATGCATGAGAAATTGATTATGGGCCAAATCAAAAGAGAAAGAGGTGTTCTTCCATCATAGGCTTTTAAAGGTTAAGCCCATTCTATCTAGCAAAGATGGAAGCCATCTCTTAACACAAGCAAATAAGATGATATGTGTCTTGTTAAACATACAACATCTAGCTAAGGGGTTGCTAAATATTTTATTATCTTGATTTAATACCTAGTCTTTTATGTGAGACTATGAGTTGTTTTACAAGTTTAGTTATGAGTTATTTATGGGATAGAAAATTTATTTTTATCCTAAGATCCTAATCACATCCAACCCATACAACAATCACCACTCATAAATAAACTATGAAAAGGCATGATTTTTTTAATGCATAAGCTAAACAAAACATCAAATAATTTTATAAAGCTATCACAAAAGAATAAAAGGATGATGTGGTCGGGCACCATCGTACAACCCGAAAAGAAATATGGGTAGCCGAGCTCTACCCTTATACATCACAGATTACAAGAGAACAATTACAAATGATGAATGTTATGGGGGTCCTCATTCTTCATTCTTCCTTCTTCATTTCTTCATCTTCCATTTCTTCATTTTGATTTACTCCATTTCTTTCTCCCTTTTGGGTTGATTTGGATGTTGCTTGCTTCAAAGGCATCACATGGTACATAAGACTTATTCTTATAACCAATGCTCATTCTAATCCCCCATAACATTCATCCCAATCCTAATGGAAAATTATATTAAAAGAAGGCAAGTAAATCAAGCTACACCTACAAAATAAATATTAGCTCAACACACCCTACAACCTAAGCGATTAAATAAATAATTTGGACTTATCACCCTGCACATGGGTAACCACCCCACCTATCCTAACTTGGATTATACTTAGGGTCTGAGCAACCTGCATAGCAAAAAGTATTTATATTTTTATTTAGCAGACCCTTAAACACAACCCCCTATAGAAAGCATGATTAGGCTAATATCGACCAAACATCCAGACTATGCACATACATCATAACATCTAGTCTACATTAACACATCACAAAATAAGCATACATCAAACCATACACCGCCCTAACATAAAGCATAAAATGGTGACTTAGTCTAATGTGTGTGAATTAAAGCTTGTGTGGCATGTCCTAACTAGGCTTTAGAATTATAATTTCCTAAGTGTGAGGGATTTAATTTATAAATGGTTGATTTCTCTTTTAATGATTTAATTGATTTGAAGATTTTACTTAATGTTTTTTTTTCTGTTTCGTATGGCCTACACTTAACAACTAAGTGTTATAAAGAGAGGAAAGAGAGGGAATCCTCTTTCATCCCTACCTTAAATCACTTCTAAAGTAAATTAATTAACTAATTTCCTTTAGTGAATGGTTTATTATATGTTTTAATTAGTCCTAAGTTCAAGCTTATTTTAAGCAAAGTTATTCAATAAGAAAGATATCTTAAGATTAATTGGGATGAATTACTACCACATACACATATTCATTCATTTATTTGCCTCGTGTATATCATGCATATGAACAAATCCTAAACATATCTATACATGCAATTTAGATTTCTAGCATACTTGAATGATAAATGCAAAGAAGCATGTCTAGAATTTAAATATTTCATTTGATTGAATTATGAATGCACACCTTTTTAATAGAAAAAAGGATTTTTCATCCATTAGCTAGATACACATTTACATGTATAAAAGTTTTAAGTGAGTACGGTGCCATTGTTTTCTACACCAGGGGCATAAGGTATAAGACCTACATAGGGCTACTTAAAGCCTCACAGCCCTGGGATGTCCAGACTAATATACCACTTTTCTTAGATACATGTAAATGTATAACCAACCATAAGGATAAGAAAATCCATGAAAAAATTTTATTTGATTCACTTGATTTATGTTTTCTATTCATTGGACATATCACACATGCACAGGTATATGAGTTTTAAGTGAGTACAGTGCCATTATTTTCTATACTAGGGGCGTAAGGTACAAGACCTACTTAGGGCTACTTAAAGCCTCATAGTCCCGTGATGTCCAAGCTAATATATCACTTTTCTCAAATACAAGTAAATGTACAAAAAGAAACCATAAGAACAAGAAATTATACAAAGAATCATATTAAGTTGATTACATAATTTAAATATGTGATATGAAATTCTTCCTAAGTCTTAACATGGAGATACATAGGAATAGATTTAGACAAATGTTATATTCTTTTCAAATGAACTATACATTTGTGAATCCATGCAACATAAGGAAGAAAAACTTCATATTGCATATTCTATATTATCAACACATGCAAACTTATAGATATTTATAATTAGCATCAATTCATGTTATAGTTGATTCATACATTTTTAAAATAACTTTTGATTTAGTAGTGATAACAGCCACACATATTTAACTTAAATCAACACATGCAATTTTACATAAAAGAAAGCATTTTATTTTTGTTAATTTTAAAAGAAATGAATGCATGATTACATATGGAAAGCAACATTTAGTATGATAGGGAAAGAAGTAAATGAACATAAGCACACAATTTCATTCATTCAAATTAATTACTAAGGATAATCATACTAAATAAGGCTACTTCAAACAAGCCAAAATTCTCTAAGGGTATTTCATCTTTATGTTTGATTTGAGTTAGGAAATGTGAGAGAGGTTTGCTGGCCCTAATCCCATTCCCCATTTGTGAGTTAATTTTGGTTCAATGAAGATATAATTAAGTTGATTTTATGGTTTAGCTAGGTTAAGGTATGAATTAAATGAATTAATTAAACATTACCTATATCACCATAAGTTAATTGATTAAACAACTATGAGCTAATATGATATGCAACCACATGAAAATTAAATTTACAATGCTCCTAAAAAATGAAAGGGGCCTAATGCAAATAGCTCATAAATGTTTAATTGATTAAGCTTAAGGAGCTCATCTAATTACTCTTATGATTTTCTCACACATGTGAGCTAACCATAAGTTCATTATCTCTCACTTTGGATTGTTGAACACCCAAAGAATTACACAAGATTAGAAAGAGAAATTAGGTTCAATTAGATTAATTAAGCTCATTAATTAGTTAATTAAGTCTTAATTAATTTTAACCAATCAAAGTGAGATGGGCTTAGAGAAAGAGGCAAAGAAAGGATTCCAAGTCTCAATCCCTAAATCTTCTCAATTAATTAGTCGAGGTTCAGGTTATGAATTGTATTTTTGATTAGTCTTGTTAATTAATTAATTAAGGGGTGTTAATTAAATAATTATTTAAGGGATTAGAGATGATCTAATGAAAATATTGGAAGAGAGTCCCAATCCATTTTCCTAAACCTCATCATCATTAATAGAGGTTAACAAGCATAATTGATTGATTAATTTACTATTCTTTTGCTTAATTATCATGAATTATATTAGGAGAGTGATTAGGACTTAATCCATTGATTTCCTTAATTAAGCAACCAATAAAATCTCAAAAATTAGGGTAGGTAGAGGTCATCCCCCTAAACATTCATAGAAAGTTGGAGATCAATTGGATGATTAATTAGAGAGTAATTAAGTTAATTATATTTCTAATTAAACCTTAATTAAGCCAAATTCACTATTCAAAATCAATCAATGATGATTTTTTTGAATTCTACACTGAAATATCTTTAAAATGTGCTTAAGTTTGCATTTTTTTTTCTACAATTAGTTATGAATTTAGGAAATTTTAGAATTAAAAGCAAATTAATTAACTCTATTTAGAGCCTTAATCTCGTCGGGCCATGTGGTGGCTGACGTGATGCACTTTCCATGTGGCATGATGGTATTTGCTATTTAAGTTATCACATCCGAGTGCCGACTCAGATGGTGGCGCACGCAGCATCTCTGTGGACCATTCGATCTTAGATCGAATGGCCACGATCAAACCCGCGGTTTCGAGGGATTAAATAGAGCGGGCTAAGCATTATTTGATCAGGACCGTTAATCCTGATCATGCGAGATGGATGGTCCATGATCTATCTCCTCCTAAGCAATGAAGGATGGATATCATCCATCAATGGTTGCTCGAGCCGAGCTCACCTGAGCTATGATGGAGATAAAAAATGATCCCACACCTTCGGGGAAGCATGACAATCAAATCCAATGGTAGAAAATGCATGATGTGAAGATTTCTTTTAAAAAGACCAAGTCATTCTCATTTAAGGATTGATTTCAATGGCATACCTCACTGAAACTTGTGACTGGCAGTTCAAAATATTGAGGAAGCTTTGTTTGCTAGAAACAAAGCCTTGTTGAGCCCATGAGCTTTGACTTGGTGTGGCTTACTCGGGAGTCCAAAGTGCTAGATGAAGGTGATCGGACTTGATCAAACTCCACCCTCCGGCCATCGAAAAGCTTGGGAAAGGATTTATTCTTGCTCGACTCACTCCAAGGAAGGTGTGTGCAAATTACACTTTGGTTGCAAAATGAAGAAATGGGATTCACTGGTTTGCTATCCTATTTCAGATTCATGTAAAACTGAAAAATGGAGATATTGGAGAACTTGGGGAAGCATAAAAATTGCTCTGGGATTCCTCTCCTTGGCTACTAGGGTTGAATCAAAGGTCAATCTCTTAGTTTGAGTGAGAATGAAAGAGGGGAGGGGGGAGGGGGTGAGGGGTATACCCCCTCATTCCTTGGATCGGACGGCCATGGCTGATTTGGATTCTTTGATCAAGGGATCACCATGGGAGCTCAATTTGGGCAGGGAATCATGTGTGTTGTCTTCCCTTGAGTGGAGGATGGTGTGAGAGTGGCTGCCAAGGGAGGAGGTGCTTGTCCTTGGCGGTTTGGCAAGCTCCAATGGGAATGGAGAGGTGATTTCACCTCCCCATGGATCATGGCCAACCCAACCGCTATTGGTTCGGGTTAGCCATTCACCAAGGTGCCTAGGTGGACCTATGATTGGGTGCCAAGTGGCTAGGATGAGAAAATGATACAATGTGCATGTGTCTTATCTCACAGGATGCCCTAAACCCAAGGGAAAAATGGTCATTTGGCTATCAGTTTGATTTAGGCAGATTTGAAATGGGTTAAAAGTGGGTTAGCATAAATTCCAGGTAGTTTGGAGTTTGTTTGGATTTTGATTTGGCTCAATTTGACCTATTTAGGTCAAGTTGACCAATTGGTCAAATTCAGTCAAACCAAGGGTTAGGTCAAGTTCACATGACTAATTGGAGTGTGTTAGTGTCATTGGTTTGGTTTGATTTGCTTTAGATTTGGATTTGGTTCTTTTGGGTTCATATAGGTCAAATGGGTCAAATTGACCAATTTGGCCAAGGCCAGTTTTGGTTTGGTTCAATTTGGGATTAATTTGGATTTTGGCTAATTTGACCATTTAGGTCAAATTAGGCTAAGTTTAGTCAAGTTGACCAATTGGTCAACTTGGGCTCAATTATGGTTTTGGTCAAGTTCACTAATCAGTTTGGGATGTACTTGAGCCATTAGTTGTTATCAAATTGAATCAAATCATGATTTGACCTATTTTAGCTTTCCAATTTAGGTCAACTTGGGTCAAATGACCAATTAGGCTAGGTTTGGCTCAAGTGAAGGTTTGTTCATATTCAATCATTGATCATAAGTGAGTTTGAATCAAAGGTTTTAATCAATTTGACTTATGGTGAATTTTGGCTCATTTGGGTTTCATTTGGGCTAAATGTTGACTCGATCAAAGGCTAGGTTTTACTTGTTTTGATTTAATTTAAGGTAATTGATCACCCTAGGGAGATTGTTGGTTATGTTGTGCGGTTTGGAGGGATTTAGTTTATCCAATTTAGGTTGGATTAGAACTAGGCTCAAAATGGGTCTTTTAGGCCACTTTGGGTCAAGTGAGCCTAAATGGGTCAATTGGCTTGATCGTGGCTTGATTCAAGTTTAGTTGAACTCGCATATAAGCCTAGGATTGAAATATAAATCTAATTGCAATTGGTTTTGGTTTATATCACAATTTCAAGTCAAGAGAGGCCAACATGGACTTGACTTGGGTTGGTTTAGGGTAGCTTGGATTTGGTTTGATAATGGTGGTTTATGTTTATATTTGATACAATGATTGAAGGAGTGATTGAACTATGAAGTAATCCATGAGTTTTGAATTGGTTTGGGTATTATTAAGCCAAGTTGAAGAATTTGGCTAAAAGGGTTAAGATTGGGAATTTGATTTAGTTTGAAGGGTTTGAACTTAGATTTTATTTATATTTGTGAATATAAATTAATGATTGATTTATAAAGAAATCAACCAAGTTTGAGTTGGCTTGAAGGAGTTTTGACTAACCATATGAAGGTGGTTCATATGGCTTAGGAAGAGATTTTGGAATTTGGGCTTAATCATGGGTTTCAATCATTGCATTTGGAATTTGAATTTAAATTGGATATTTGGTTTTGAAGAAGGAAGCAAGGACTGGTTTGGGCTATAGGGTGGGCAAGTCCTCCTAAATCCCTACCTATTCCTATGGTTAACTCTTCTAAGTCTCTAGGGTTAGGTTAAGTGTTCACCTAATCACTAGAAGTGTCTTAAGACTAAGGAACTCTTAGTGTCTATGAGAGTCCTAGATCTATGACAAGGAAATTAAGAGCTCACTCTGAAAGTGAGGTCAACAAATGGCGCCCAATAGGTGTGGTGTGACTGACAAGGTACACCGCACATATTGTGTTGATCGAGACAATCAACAACGTCTGAAGGATTGCAAACACTAATAGAAATGATCTACTCCTAAGCATGAGATGTAGAAGGAATCAATATATTAGTGCAACTCCACTCATGCCATGGGCATAACGGAGGAAGAAGGGATCCATTAAGGGATCAAATGTGTGAACCTTCCACTAGGGAAGCAGATTTGGGTTATCCAGTAGGGATAAGAGGTTTGGATTTCAATGCAAGATATGATTTGGGTAGAGTATCTATTGGAGATTAGAATGTATAACCCACCAAGGATAGATGCATGAACCTTCCACTAAGGAAGCAGGTTCAGGTTATCTATTAGGGATAAGGATTTGATGAGATTTCTTTTGAGGGTGCACTCACTGGGGAATGCAGGTTTGAATTGGATTTAATTGACTCCACTGGGGAGGTTGGGATGATTAAAATCTCACTAAGGAGAAGTTGGTTGATTATTTGTTTTTAAGTTTAATTTTTGATATGGACCATGTGGGTTTGCGATGGACCACACTAAGAAGGGGCTATGTCAGCCTTGGCCTATCTCAGATTTACCAATCCAAAGGGATAGTCCACCAGCCACATGGTAGAACTATCTGACCTAAGGGGTTTCCTTTTAGTGTAAAATGGTCAAGTTAGGAAGAAAGCATGGGGACTCACATCCTCCTACACAAGGAACCACTGGGGTGATCTGTTGGAAGCAAAAATCAAACCCAACCTAGGGTGACTACTAAATGAATATCGTTGGGAGACTTGCATCAGTTTAGAAGTAGTTAGGATAATATCATTTGATTGAATTACATTTTTTTAATTTTATTTATTTTAATTTGATGGATCCCCTCAGTGTGCAATGGATCCACTAAGAAGGGGCTAATATCAGCCTAAACCTATCTTAGGTTTACAAATCCAAAGGGATAGTCTATCAGCCGCTAGGTAGAACGAACCAACCCAGGGGTGCCTTTCAGTATGTAACAGTCAAGTTAGGAAGAAAGTGTGGGGACTCACATCCTCCTACACAAGGAAGCACTGGGGTAATCGGTTGCTTGCACAATAAATCGAACCTGACCTAAGGCTTCCCGTCGGTTTACGACGGTCATGCTAGAAAGAATGCGTAGTAGACTTATATCTTTCAAAGCAAAAATGATCGCCAGGGTGACCCATTGGTGGCACAATAAGTTCAACCCCACCTAAGAGTGACTACTGAGAGAGTGTCGACCCAAGGACTTATCTCAACTCAAAGTAGTCAGGCAATTCCTAGGGAGTTTTGCTGACACTGCCCTAAAGATAGGATGTCTGCTTAGGAAAGGGGTCACTGGGGGATTGAATTCCTAATCCGCAAGTGAAGATATATTTTATTTATTTTATGTTATCATGGACCTTGTTGGTTAGTGAGGGACCACACTGAGAAGGAGCTCATATCATCCTAGTCCTATCTCAGACTTACTGGACCAAGGGAGAATCTACATATCTACAAGACAAATTCTACAATCACAGGGGTGGCTACTTGGAAAAGGGGACTGTCCAATCCAAAAGTAACCAGGGTAATGTCTAAATAGGGTCACTAAGGATGTGATCCAAATAGAGTGCCCACAAAGGAGGTGTTGCTAAGGGGCGTGATCCAAAATCTTATAAAAGAAAGCTTATAGGTATACGGTGGCCAACTCAAGGAGAAAGCGCGTGGACTCACATCTGCCAAGAGTGGTGTATCCACTGGTTGGTTTGCTATTAGCATGGTGATAACCAACCAACCTAAGGTGTCCGTCGGTTTGCAACAATCATTCTTGAAAGAAGGCGTGTAGGCTTACATCTCTATAAAGTGGAACTAATCACCGGGATAGTCTATCTTCGACTCGAAAGGGAATATCTGACCTAGGGCGACTACTAAGCAAGGAGTCTTGCGTTAGGACTAAACCCAAGCTTGAAGTAGTCAAGAGGAAAGGAGCCACTAGAAGACTTATCCTAAATCTTAATATACTCGACCTAGTCAGTGCATGATGGCTAGTCCAAGAAGAAAGTGTGCAGGCTTACAACCTCTTAAACAAAGTCAACATAGGGTAGTTTACCGGGTGTGTAGTAAGGCCTACCAAATTAACAAGGTGCTCATTGGTTTGCAATGGTCAAGTCATGAAGAAAGCATGGGGACTCACATCCGCCAAACAAGTGACCATTAGGGCGATACACTAACAAGGTAGCATATCGGCCTGACCTAGAGCAGCTAATGAGTGAGTGCCATAGGAGCTTGCTCCCACATCAAAATAGCTCGAGACAAAAGATATGTGTTTGTTTGTATTATGAAAAAAGGAATAGGATGCCGCTTGGGTTCTCTTACACCTACCCTAAACACACTGAAGAATGGATGAAATGGCACCGCAGGGGCAATTATGACTCCATGAAGAAAGGATGTCTCTTGGGTTCTCTCACACTAACTTAACTGTACTTAATCGAAATAGGATGCCTCTTAGGTTCTCTTACAACTATCCTAATATCACTGGAGGTTCGTTTGTAGTTTGTGTTTGTGTTGTGGAGGGATAGGATGCCTCTTGGGTTCTCTTATACCTACCCTAAACACATCGTGGTGGATTTGCAAGCGAAAGATATTTCTAACAGATAAGAGATGGAATTTGGATATGAAAAGAAGTTTATTGATGATTATTTTCAAACAAGATTTATGGATAGTATTTCTTTAAGTAGAGCCCATTTATTGGAAGCATCGAGTGCTCTCATTTACAATTTATGAGTTGATAAGATTCTCCTTGGTAGGCTTTCTTTATGGAAAAAGGGCTTTCCTAAGTGGGTTCAAACTTGCCTCCCATCTTTCAATGTGCAATAATTCATCTCATTAGAACTAAAATAAGCTCTCCTACTTGAAAAGCTCTAGGACGGACCAACTTATTGTGATCTTGAATCATTTTGGCTTCATATAACTCGAGATTCTAGCATGCCCAGAGGCATCACTCCTCCAAACCTTTGAGCTCTTCCAACCACAACTTGGTGCTCTGCTCCATTGTGATTTTACTACCCACAACTATCCTTAGTGATGAGAGTTGGACTTCTAATGGTAGAACGGCTTCAGACCCATACACTAAGAAGAATGGGGTAGATTGAGTTGGAGTTTTGTATGTGGTGCGGTAGGCCCACAAGGCTTCAACTAACTGCTCATGACATTGTCTCTTGTTGTCATCGAGTGTCTTCTTTAATATTTGAATGAGAGTTTTGTTGAATGTTTCTGCTAGACCATTTGCCCTTGGGTAATAGATGGTAGAATATCTCCAATCTATGTTGTGTCTTCAAGCAAAGCTATTGATTTTAGTGCACTTGAATGCAGTACCATTATCAGATATAATTCATCGAGGCACCTCGAATCCATATATGATATGATTCCTGAAAATTGGAGCACATACTGAGCTGTGACCTCTCTAAGTGAGATTTTCTCACCCACTTGGAAAAATAGTCGGTGGCAACTAGAATGAACCGGTGACCCTTAGAAGGAGGAGGATCAATTAGACCCACTATGTCAGTACCCTAACACTTAAATGGCCATGAGGCTAATATAGGATGTAGAATGTTGGGTGGTTGATGTAGGACCACACCATGGACCTGACATTGATGGCATCTCCTAGCTACATCCATGCAGTCTGTGATCATATATAGCCAGTAGTATCTTAATCTTTTGATCTTGGCATTCATCTTCGGACTGGATTGATGCGCTCTGCATAGACCTAAGTAAACCTCAATAGCGATCCTACGGGCTTTGTATTTGTCCAGACAATGTAACCAAATATGATCGAAAGACCTTCGGTACAAGGTGTCGAGTACGAGAGTGTAGGAAAGGGATCTCTACTTCACCTGATGTGCTAGTGGTTTCTCTTGTGGTAGTTTG
This sequence comes from Cymbidium sinense, assembly GCA_021442155.1. Lineage (NCBI taxonomy): Eukaryota > Viridiplantae > Streptophyta > Magnoliopsida > Asparagales > Orchidaceae > Cymbidium > Cymbidium sinense. The sequence continues at coordinate 37,326,125 of CM038223.1, forward strand.
CCTATATTTTAATAATCCTTAAATAGTTACCTCCAATCTGACTCCTCATCCTTTTTGGCAATGATAACCTCCCCTTCAAGAGAGAATCTCTTGATGAGTTCAACATCAACAAGGGATAAGACTTATTTATTTTGGACACTTATTGGAATGGACTCATCTTCCATACATGCCAACTCCTTGGCGAGCTTAGCCAATGCATCTGCTACAACATTATCTCCTCAAGGAATCTTATAGATAGTGACCTCTAGGATTTAAGCCAACAACCCCATGGTATACTTGTGGTAATGATGGAGCTTAGGCTTGAGAACTTCATAGGACCCAGCGATTTGGTTGATGACAAGTTGAGAATTCCCGAAGATGTTGAACTCTGGATGCATAATGTAATGACTAACTCTAGACTAGCAATTAGAGCCTCATATTCAGCTTCGTTGTTGATGCAAGGGTTGGACAAATGATATGAGAATCTCATCACATGACCAAAAGTTAGGAGAACTATTCCTACCCTTGCATTTCCTGGAAGAGTAGATTATGGTTCTTATCCTCTTTGAGAGGAAGTCACACCATCAAAAATATATCTCCCAGTGATAAATGCTAGTGTCCCCTAAGTTTATGATTTGTTCATCGGGGAGTTCATCACTAAGCGGGGAATTAGCAGGAAGTGGGTGTGCTGCTAAGAAATCTGCTAATATCTATCCTTTCACCGCATGGAGGGGTACGAATGTGATGTCAAACTGCGATAAAATCATGGACCAATGCACCAACCGTCTGGATAGCATCAGCTGTGTCATGAGATATTGTAGTGGATTAATCACGAAGATCATATTCACCTTATAAGAAAGCATGTAGTGCCATAGCTTTTGGGATGCAAAGATTAAAGCTAGGCAGTGATTATCAATAGGTGGGTAGTTTACTTCAGCTGAGATTAGATGATGACTGAGGTAGTATAGAACATTTTCTTTCCATTCATCATTGGTTAGAGCCAATATAGTGCGAAGAGAGTCATCTAATTCAACGGTGTAGAGGATCAACTTGCTTGGGATAGGGGCTGCTAGAACTGGTGAAGTCATTAGGTAGTGTTTGATGTCTTCAAAAGCATGCTGGCACTTATCATCCCACTTGAACTTCGCATCCTTTTTTACAAGTGTTGAAAATGGTATGCATCTTCCTGATAAGTTGGAAATGAAGCATCTTAGATATGCCAACCGCCCTTGGAATGATCTGAGTTAAGTTAGACTTTTAGGGGGTGGCATTTCTAAGATAGTCTTGATATTCTCTAGGTCGATCTCTATTCTCTTATGTCGGACAACAAACCCAAGAAATTTTCCTGAAGCTACTCTGAATGCACACTTCAAAGGATTCATTTTGAGGTTAAATTATCTTAATCATTCGAAAAATACTCTCAAGTTGAAGAGATGGTCTTCCTTTTCTTTACTTTTGACTACTAGATCATCAACATAGCATTCAACTTGATGATGAATGAGTTCATTGAAGATCTAAGTCATGGCCCACTAGTATGTTGCACCGGCATTTTTAAGGTCGAAAGGCATGAATTTATAATAATAGATTTTGATCGATTTGAAAACCAGTCTTTCTTTCATCCTTGGGGACCATCTTGATTTGATTGTAGCCAGATAATCCATCCACAAAGGAGAATACTACATGAGATGAGGCGATGTCCACCATTAATTCTGGTATAGGAAGTGAAAATTTATCCTTAGGACATGCCTTCTTTAGATCCCTAAAATCGATGCATATGCAAATTGGCCATTCTTTTTTCTTAACTTAGACGACATTGGCTAACCAAGTAGGATATTTTTTCCTTGATAATGCTAGCATCGATCAGTTTCTTTATTTCAGAAGTGACCTATTGTTCAATGTCTAATTGCATGCATCTAGGAGCTTACTTGATAGGGTTAGCATTAGATTCTATTATTAGTTTGTGGTCTGCTAGGTCAGGAGATAAACTGGGTATTACTTCATAACTCCATATGAAGCAGTCCTTAAACTCAACTAATAGCCTAAGTAATTAGTTTCTTCTTCATTCAACAAGAAACTGATGTATGTCGGACGTGGATTATCCTCAGTTCCTAAGTTGATCTCTTTAAGTTCATCGATGGTTGATCTGATCTCTTCTTTGAACTATGGCAGTTCCTCTTTGACTTCAAGCTCATTTGGGTCATCTGAAGTTTCTAAACATACCTTCTCATAAGAGTTAACATGATTTGAGAAGAACCTATCATACCCCAAATGAGTGGTGATGACTAGGCAATGGTTGTCATCATCGACTGCACCCACTATGCGGAATCCTATTCCCAGTCTTGATTGAGAATGTCTACTTTGGTTGTCCCACAACCTTTCAAAGTAATCTAACATGTGTTTAGACCAAGTATGTGTGATTATTCCCTTCTTTGCTAAGTTTAGAACACAAGGAGAATACTAATCAAAAGGTAATTGTATTAAATCTTTATATGAATCATCCTCAAGTTCTACATCAGCTTCTTGACTTGAGGATGATGCTCCCAAAAAAAATCTCTTTGTCTTAACATCTGTGGATGACTTGGGGGCCTCTTAACTACTAAACCCCAACTTTCTAGAAAGAAAGTGAGGTTAGAGCTAAGGTTCCCAACAGTTATTTGATTGTTCTACATAATAGTGATTCAGATACATTCATACTTTTCTTGGAGGCCTAGTCTTCATCGTTGTCTGGCTCGAATGTCACCTCGAAAGGGACCCGCTGAGAGGGGTTGGTCAGTGTGCTAACCATATGAGACTCATCCACCAAGCTAGATTCTAAGTCTATATGGATAGCAGGGGTATTCCTGTTAGTCAGAACATAGCTCCTATTAGATGGCCAATAGGAGAAGGTCTTCCACCTCTGGAATTGCCTCTAAATTTGCCTCTGCCTCTACCTGGTGGGGGTCAACTCATCCCACCCATGTGTTCGTATCAAGGAATGGACTGTGGGAAGAATCCAATATCTAGCTCTACTTTTTCCTCGGTGTCTAATTCTTGCTCACTTGCATTTTATTTTTTTTATTTTTCTTTTTCTTTTTCTTTTTTTTCTTTTGTTTCTTTTTCTTTTATTTTTAAACATCCACCAAGTTTGTGAGAATAGACTTTTTGATTTGGAGGATTATAGTAGGCTACATCCTCCTATATCTCAACCTCTCTAACTGAGAATGGCTTCAAGTCACCTTTGATAGAAATCTAATAAAGTAAGCGGGGTAAGGGGTTTAGTGCCCTTGTCCACTGATATAATGCTCCTGCTAGTAGAAGAGGAGCTAGTAGAGGAAAAAATAGTTATTACAGCAGTGGATGGAAAGCTGGACTCGGACGTGGTTATGCTACTATGATATCCCGGGCAAGTGGAGGTTGTGGCTACTTTTGTTAGGCTTCTACCTCCTTCAAGTTATCCTTAGCAACTTGCAAACCTTTCTTGGAGTTGGAGGTTTGAGCTATTTCAGGCACTTACAAGGGTAACTTTCTAATCTTAGTGATGATTTTCTTGGAAGTTCAGAATAGGGAGATATCCCAACTTTTCTCTGTCTTAAAAAGATCATGTGTATCCTCAAGGATTACCCTAATAAAACTAGAGGGTTATTCTAGAAGATATTTCATAGGGATTACAATGGCACTTGACTTGTAACTACACTCAAGATAGTCCTTAAAAGTAAAGCAATCTTCTATGACATGTTCTAGTATGTGGTGGTAGGGGCAATAGTTTGGATCATGACTCTTTCCCACTTTCTCTAGCCTCCTAGGCTCTGATAACTAGAAATCAGGCTTCTTTAAGAGATTCTTAAAGACCATACTAACTACATCCCTCTTGAATGAATAAGTTTTATTCAATTTGTCTATAAGAGTAGGTTAATGGTAGCTACCTAGTAGTTTGTAGGAATACTGCTGCTGATGATGCTACTAAGGATACTGTTGAGAGTATTGCTGAAGAGGCAGCAGTGGAGACCACTATGGCAACTAAGGTTGTTGGTATGACGACTGAGGTGGTGGCAAAGGAGGTGGTAAAGGAGACTGCTGAGCTCGAGGCCTATTTGACTGGATCTTAGTTGGCTACTTCCCCTTATCAACTACTGTGACTACCCCTGGCTTCTTCTCAAATGCCTTCTGTGGTCTTGGCTTGGCTAACTGATTTTGGAAAGGTAATTGTTTGACCTCTCATTGTAGACTAGATAATTTATTGATTAATTTCTCAAATGTTTTAATGGTAAATCCTTTAAGCATGAAGGCGACCGGGCCATGTATATTCTTGAGTAGAATTGCAATGGCATGCTATTCAGACAGCTGTGGTTTGCATTTCATACTTAAATTATACCATCTAAGAATATAATCAACAAGGGACTCACCAGGGTATTGTTGAGCTACAACGAGATCGTCCATAGTTACCCTTTGTTGAGCTCCAGCAAACCTCTTAATAAAGAGCTACTCCAACTCAGTAAATGTCTTCACTGAACCATTAGGTAGTTCAGCATACCAATCAAATGCAATGCCTATCAAGCTACTGATGAAGAGGCAGAATAAGAGTGCATCATTGCCACCAGTATTGCAACATCTAGCCCTAAAGTGTGCTATATGCTAGAGAGGGTTCCCACTGCTGTCAAAGATTTTGAAGAAAAAAGGCACAAAACTCTTAGGATATTAAACACCATCAAATTCCTCCGGGTAGGGTCTACCTTTTGGAATAGATGAGCCACATTGGGCTTGCACCAATGCATCCTTCACTTGCTGTTCCACCAACTACTTGATATCTTTTTCTTGCAAGGAATTATTGTTCACCACCTTCCTATGCAAGTTACCAATGTCCTGATCTACTGGAGAAGTGCTCTTGGGCTGATCTAGAATATGTACTAAATCAAGATGATCTACCTCTATCAGTATATGTTGTAGGACTGAGGTCTAATTCTGGAGTTCATGGAGGGTTGATAATAGGTCTTTCATCCTCTTCTTCATCTAATTGATCTGATCATGCTTCTATTTAAGCTGCTGACATAGGTGTTGGGTTGAATGGATGGCATCATCTTCCTCAACCACAACACCTTCCTGACTATGCTGATCCTTGTGGAGGGAGCTCCTAGTATCGACCATATGAACCTCGGTCAAATCCTCAAGAAGATCATCCTCATCAAGAACAAAGGCTACCCACTCATCCTCAAAATCTGTGTGATCGCTGCATAAGAGTTCCCTATTCTCAGCAAAGTAAGTGATTATGATCTCATCTAAGGAACAGTCTAATCGTGATCGCATAAATACTCAGGGCTAACTGGTGGAGGGACGGTGGTCACTGACCAAAATGCATCTAACACTGCCTATCACTGGAGTGCTAGCTCTAGGAGGGTCATGCTCACTAGAAGAGATACGCTCATGACTGCTCATATGTGGAGTGGTATCCCTGGGGAGATCTACTATCATGGGAACTATAAAACTATCACTTTCCCCCTCTGTAACTATTGTTTCCACTGACTCTGATGGTGGTGGTGGTGGTGGTTCGACCATGATGTTATAGGGTCACTACTCCTGCCGAATCACTGAGGTAGAGGGTCGAGTAGAGGAGCTCGATCTCACTTTAATAGGTGGCATGGAGGGAACAGGATCCCTTGGCCATAGTCGAATCACCAAATGGATTGGTCTTTCCTCGGATGGGTGCTTTTGGATCTTTGCAGGAGTGGTGGATGTTCGGAGCTATATAGGTGATGGTGGTCGACGAGGAGAGTAATGTGAAGGTAACACTGATTGCTCCTTAGTAGGAGATCTCTGCCTACGTTGGGTAGCACCAATATGAATAATCCTATTAGAATGATCGGCCCTGATGGGGGGTCGATCAGGAAAATCAATTAGGGCGGAGGCCATCGACTGCCTAGCATACCTCCATCATTCCTTCCTGCCTACATGAGTAAATGCTTGAGCCTTTATGGCTCTTTCCCTATGGATTTGACCCCTAACACTCCTGTGGATCAATGATCATAGATCAAATAAGGTGCCAAACTTTGAGCATCTGTGTACTCTGCCAACTGGCATAAGATAGTCCTAAGTCTTGCATATGGCTCCTGTGCTCCCTACCCGATGTCATATAGTAAATTGCAGGGGGAAGAGAAGCAGCAATCCTCCTGTAATCTTTCTCTCTGTGTGATGCTGAGAGGGGGTGGAACCTGTTGCTGGTTGGAAGTTGAGAGACTTCTCAGGCAGTACCCTCCTCGGTTGTGTGAAATGCAGCCGCACACTCTTTGGCTGGTTGCTCGTGCTCATGCTTAATATTGTAATTTTTATTTTGGCATTGAGTATGAGTGAACAAAATTGAGCAGGAGCTAATACCTACCTCATAAGTGGAGGAGACTATCTCGAAAGCTAAGATAGCCTCCCCTTCTGGGTAACCAAAGAGGAGGTAGTAGCTCTCGCTAGAGCAATGGTATGGATAGCTGGATGGACATATGCTAAAATTATCTCAAAACAGGGTATAGGAACCACTGTAGCTTTTCTCTTCAATGGAGGGTACTCTGAATTAGAGGGCATGTCAATATGGATGATTGGCTTCTACCCAACCACCACATCCCGACTGATGGATGTGAGGGTTGCCCCCTCACAAGTAACTTGTGCTCCCTCGAAACCTCATCCAAAAAAAACCATATGGGTGGAGTCGGTCTTGGGGAGGCTGGCCTGATCCAAGGCGAAGTCCATCTCGAAGGGGAAAGTGAAAATGAACTTTGGTGAAGCAATGGATCTGTGACTATCTTGATTTTATATATCTGCATGTTGAAATTTGTCATCAGTTTTGCTTTAATATTCATCATGAGAGAATTATATAGATTTGTAGTCCTGAACCCACACTTAATAATTCAAACATGTTAAGTGGGGTTCAGTGGAGAGATTCTGATATTGAGGAGAGTCTTTGCCATTTGATTTTAATTTGATATTGGAACCCATGCTCAACCAATTTAGGTAGGTTGGGTGGGGTTCTAAAATTTTGAGGAGACATTTTTTGAGATATTTATATTTTGTGTATCTTGTTTGAAAATATTGATGACTTGAAAGGACCTCTACTTAGCAAATTTGAGTATACTAAGAGGAGGTTGTCATTGTGTGTTTAAAGATTTTGTAGAATGTCTTTGCTTGTGATGTGCGAAATGTTGACTTGAAAATAGGGCTTCTTACTTAACAAATTTGATGTGTCATGTAGAAGCCACATGTGTTTGATTTGTGTTTGAAAATAGAACTTTCACTTAACAAATTTGGTATGTTAAATGAAAGCCAAATGTGATTGATATATGTTTTGCTTTTCTTTGAAAATGGGACTCTCACTTAACAAATTTAGTATGTTAACTGAAAGCCCAAATGTGATTGATATATGCTTTGAAAATGGGGCTCCCACTATAACAAATTTTGATATATTAAGTGGAGGTCAAATGTGTATGCCTTGAAAATAATATTCTCACATAACAAATTGAGTATGTTAAGTGAAAGTCAAATTTGTATGATGTGAAAATGAGTCTCTCACTTAACAAATGGAGTATGTTAAGTGAAATTCAATTTTATGTTTTGTGAAAATGAGATTCTCACTTAACAAATGGATTATATTAAGTGAAAGCCAAATTTGTATGTTATTGAAAATGAGACTCTCACTTAACAAATGGAGTATGTTAACTGAAAGTCAAATTTGTATTTTTATTATTATTATTTTTTTTGAAAATGAGACTCTCACTTAACAAATAGAGTATGTTAATCGAAAGTCAAATTTGTATTTGAAATGAGATTCTCACTTAACAATTTTGAAATGTTAAGTGTAGTCAAATACCACATGAAAATAAGATTATCATTTACCAACCTTGACATGTTAAGTGGGAATCCAATGTGTCATAAGATTCTCACTTAACAACCTTGACATGTTAAGTAGGAATCAAATGCATATGAAAATGAGATTCTCACTTAACAACTTTGATATGTTTAAGTGAGAATCAAATGTATTTGATGTGCTCTTCTTCTCCTTTTAGAAAGAAGTGGGAATTCTTTGTTTGACAAATCTGGCATGTCAAATAAGATTCCAAAATAGAGGTGAGATTTATTTAACAAATCTTAAGTATGATAAATAGATTTCAATGATATGCTTTGATGCCATGTATGTATTTTCATGATTTTGAACGGAGACAAACTTCAACTCTAGCATATATGAAATATGTTGAGTGGAGTTTTAATTTTATGTTATGATTTGAAAAATAGAATCTTCATTCAACAAGTTTGAGTATGTTGAATGAAGGTGGCTATTTTCAAAAAAAAAAAAGTGCTTTTCAAAAATATCATTTTGTAAAAGAATTTATTTTCTTATATTTTATGATGAACCTCACCTCACCAAGCTAGTGGAAAGGATGTTCTAGATTTTTATTATCTCTCCCTTCATTGATAAATTTTATTTTCACCTATTGGGGAGCCCAATAGGGGTTTCAAGACCTACACGAAGTGAGGTCCTAAAACCAAAAGGATGTTGGCTAACTTTTCTTAAGAATGAAATAAGCTAAGTGCCAACGGAAGGATAGATGGTCTCTGACTCACATAAAATGCAAGTCCACTATCGATGCTTGGATACAACAATTATCTACTAGAGATGTAGAGAGGAACCATTCCCAACGGAGTCGCCAAAAAAATCTGTGGTGTTTATTTTAGAATTTATTTGTGTTTGTATATGTGAGGGGACACCACATAGACCTGAGGATGTACTTATTGAGGTGATCGGGTATGACATTGAGGAATAGTGTACTATTTCAAAAGATAGAAGTCACTACTTTACAGTGGACATAATCACCTAATAAGGACTCCTGAGGCATGATGGGTCTTCGAATATACCACAGATTTTTCCCTTACTTTACATGAAAGAGTAAAGCAGGGTTTATTTAAATAGAGTTCATTAAGTTATCTCTTGAGGCAAACCCCCATAGTTAATTACATCTTAAGAAAAATAAATCCCTTAAGAATGCTCTCGATTAAAGCAGGCGATTATTGTCTCTAAAGAATTCGAAGATAGGACTATCAAAGGATTAGTTATATTTTAGAAAATCAAGTGAGATGGATCAAAAGGAGAGAGTTATTATCAATGCCAAAAGAGATAAGTAGGGAGTGCTCATGATACTAAGAAGCCTAGTGAGCACTCCAATCTATCCTATGGTTGGGCTTTATATATTTGAAATTGAGGAGATTTATTTATTTGATTTGAAATTTTATTAGAAATCTAGGACTTATAATTTCACAATACAAGATTATGGAAATGCCTAAGAGGTGAGGATTTATGCTTGTAGCCCGCAAAGCGAAACACCAACCTTGGATCCTAAATCTATGGAGTTTTAGCAAGGGCTAAATCATGACCTAAATCTAAGGCGAAAATGGGTATATGGTTTACCACCACAAAAGAGACTAAACCACCTGACTGCTGGACTTATCACTGCCTAGAGTGGCAGCTAGCTAACTTCTCCTATAATTTAAATCCATGTAGGCAAGTCATATGCTTTTGCAAGATGGCTAGACTATTATTATTTAAAAAAGAAACTAAGTCCTTAAACCCACTCCCTAAGAGACTAGAGCATGAGGGTATGAATAATGACTTAAATCTAATGCAAATTTTTATCAAATTTTATTTAATTTGGGACTCTTTATTTTAACATAAGCTATGGGATTTTGTACGCCTAAATGCATGAGAAATTGATTATGGGTCAAATCAAAAGAGAAAGAGGTATCCTTCCATCATAGGCTCTTAAAGGTTAAGCCCATTCTATCTAGCAAAGATGAAAGCCCTCTCTTAACACAAGCGAAACAAGATGATATACGTGTTGTTAAATAAACAACTTATAGCTAAGGGGTTGCTAAATATTTTATTACCTTGATTTAATACCTAGGCTTTTATGTGAGACTATGAGTTATTTTAAAAGTTTAGATATGAGTTATTAATGGGATAAAAAATTTATTTTTATTCTAAGAGCCTAATCACATTCAGGCCATACAATAATCACCCATCATAAACAAACTATGAAAAGGCATGCTTTTTTTAATGCACAAGCTAAACAAAATATCAAACAATTTTATAAAGCTATCATAAAAGAATAAAAGGCTGATGTAGTCGTGTACCGCCGTACAACCCGAAAAGAAATGTGGGTAGCCGAGCTGTACCCTTATACATCCCGGATTACAAGAGAACAATTACAATTACAAATGAAGAATGTTATGGGGGTCCTCACTCTTCATTCTTCCTTCTTCATTTCTTCATATTTCATTTCTTCATTTTGATTTGCTCCACTTCTTTCTCCCTTTTGGATTGATTTGGATGTTTCCTAATTCAAAGGCATCACATGATACATAAGACTTGTTCTTATAATCAATGCTCATCCTAATCCCCCATAACATTTATCCTAATCCTAATGCAAAATTACATTAAAAGAAAGAAAGTAAATCTTGCTACACAAAACAAATGTTAGCTAAACACACCATACAACCCAAGCAATTATATGAATAATTTGGACTTAGCACCCCGCACATGGGTAACCAAGCCCACCTATCCCAACTTGGATTATGTTTAGGGCCTAAGCAACCTGCATAGCAAAAAGTATTTATATTTTTATTTAGCGGCCCCTTAAGCACAACTTCCTCCAAAAAGAATGATTAGGCTAATTTAAAATCTACCAACATATCTAACATCCGCCTATAATACATCACAAAATAAGTATACATCAAACCATACACTGCCCTAACATAAAGCTAGAAATGGTGACTTAGTCTAATGTGTGTGAATTAAAGCTTATGTGGCATGTCCAAACTAGGCTTTAGAGTTATAATTTGCTAAGTGTGAGTGATTTAATTTATAAAGGGTTGATTTCTCTTTAAATGATTTAATTGATTTAAAGATTTTACTTAATTTTTTTTTATATGGCCTACACTTAACAACCAAGTGTTATAAAGAGAGGAAAGAGAGGGAATCCCTCTTTCATCCCTACCTTAAATCGCTTCTAAAGTAAATTAATTAACCAATTTTCCTTAGTGAATGGTTTATTATATGTTTTAATTAGTCTTAAGTTTAGGCTTATTTTAAACAAACCTATTCATTAAGAAAGACATCTTAAGATTAATTGGGTTGAATTACTATCACATACACATATTCATTCATTTCTTTCCCTCATGTATATCATGCATATGAACAAACCCTAAGCATATCTATACATGCAATTTAGATTTCTAGCATACTTGAATGATAAATGCAAAGAAGTGTGTTTACAATTTAAATATTTTATTTGATTGAATTATGAATGCATGCCTTTTTAATAAAAAAAAAGAATTTTTCATCCATTAGCTAGGTACACATTCACATGTATAAAAATTTTAAGTGAGTATGGTACCATTATTTTCTACATGAGGGGCGTAAGGTACAAGACCTACTTAGGGCTACTTAAAGCCTTGCAGCCCCAGGATGTCCAGAATAATATACCACTTTTCTTAAATACATCTAAATGTATATGAAACCATAAGGATAAGAAAATTCATGCAAAAATTGTATTTGATTCACTTGATTCATGTTAGATATTCATTAGTCATATCACACATGCACATGTATAAGAGTTTTAAGTAGTACACATTATTTACACCAGGTAAGGTACAAGACCTACTTAGGGATACTTTCATACCTGGATGTCCAGACTAATATACCACTTTTCTCAAATGTAAGTAAATGTGCAAAAAGAAACCATACGAATAAGAAATTATATAAAGAATCATATTAATTTGATTACATGATTTACATATGTGATATAAAATTCTTCCTAAGTCTTAACATGGAGATATATAGGAATAGATTTAGACAAATGTTATGTTTTTTTCAAATGAACTATATATTTGTGAATCCTATGTGAATTCATGCAAAATAAGGACTTCATATTGCATATTTTATATTATCAATGCATGCAAACTTATAGATATTTATAATTAGCATCACTTCACATGTTATAGTTGATTCATACACTTTGAAAAATAACTTTTGATTTACTAATGATAATAGCCACACATATTTAACTTAAATCAACATATGTAATTTGACATAAAAGAAATTATTTCATTTTTGTTAATTTTAAAAGAAATGAATGCATGATTACATATGGCAAGCAACATTTAGTATGATAGTTAAAGAAGTAAATGAACATAAGCACACAATTTCATTCATTCCAATTAATTCCTAAGGACAATCATACTAAATAAGGATACTTAAAACAAGCCAAAATTCTCTAAGGGTATTTCATCTTTATGTTTGATTTAAGTTAGGTAATGTGAGAGAGGTTTGTTGGTCCTAATCTCATTCCCTATGTGTGAGTTAGTTTTGGTTCAATGAAGAAGTAACTAAGTTGATTTTATTATTTAGTTAGGTTAAGGTATGAATTAAATGAATTAATTAAACCTTACCTATATCACCTTAAGTTAATTGATTAAACAATGAGCCAATATGATATGCAAACCACATGAAAATTAAATTTGTAATGCTCCTAAGAAATGAAAGGAGTCAATGCAATTAGCTCATAAAATGGTTAATTAAGCTTAAGGAGCTCACCTACTTTTATGATTTTCTCACACATGTGAGCTAACCATAATTTCATCTTCTCACTTTGGATGAACACCAAAGAACTACCCAAGATTAGAAGAGAAATTAGGTTCAATTGATTAATTAAGTTCATTAATTAACTAATTAAGTTTAATTTTAACCAATCAAAGTGAGATGGGCTGAGAAAGAGGCCAAGAAAGGAGTCCAAGTCTCAATCCCTAAATCTTCTTAATTAATTAGTCAAGGTTCAGGTTATGAATTGGATTTTTTATTAAATTAATTAATTAAGGGGTGTTAATTAATTAATTGTTTAAGAGATTAGAGAAGATCTAAGGAAAAGATTGCAAGAGGGAGTCCCGATCTATTTCCCTAAACCTCATCATCATTAATAGAGGTTAACAAGCTTAATTGATTGATTAATTTACTATTCATTTGCTAAATTATCACTAATTATATTAGGAGAGTGATTAGGATTTAATCCATTGATTTCCTAATTAAGCAACCAATAAATCTCAAAAAATAGGGAGAGAGGTCATCCCCAAAATATTCACAAAGTTGGATTAATTTAAGAATAGTAATTAGCTAATTAAATTTCCAATTAAACCTTAATTAAGTCAAATTCACTATTCAAAATCAATCAATGATAATTTTCATGAATTTTTCCCTGAAATATCTTTAAAATGAGCCTAAGTTTGCATTTTTTTGGATTTTTCTACAATTAGTTATGAATATAGAAATTTTTAGAATTAAAAATAAATTAATTAACCCTATTTAGAGCCTTAATCCTGTTAGTCACATGGCGGCTGATGTGGCACACTTTCCATGTGATGCGATGGGATTCGCATTTAAGTTGTCACATCGAGTCCTGACTTGGATGGCGGCACATGCGGCATCTCTATGGACACTTCAATCTAAGATTGGATGGCCATGATTAAACCCGTAATTTTGAGGGATTAAACAGTGGGGGCTAAGCATGATTTAATCAAGACCGTTCATCCTGATCATGCGGGATGGATGGTCCATGATCTATCTCCTCTTAAGCAATGAAGGATGGCTACCGTCCATCAATGGCTATTCGATCTGAGCTCACCCGAGCTCGGATGGAGATGAAAATCATCCCACTCCTTCGGGGAAGCATGACAATCAAATCCATTGGTGGAAAATGTATGACGTAAAGATTTCTTTCAAAAAAGTCCAAGCCATTTTCATTCAAGGATTGGTTTCAATTGCATACCTCACCAGAGCTTGTAACCGGCAGTTTGAATGATTGAGGAATCTTTGTTTGGTAGAAATGAAGCCCTATTGAGCTGCACGAGCTTTGACTTAGTGTGGTTAGCTCGAGAGATAAAGGTACTAGATGAAGGTGATTGGTCTTGATTGAACTCCACCCTCTGGTCATCGGGAAGTTTGGGAAAGGATTCGTTCTTGCTTGACTCACTCCAAGGAAGGTGTGTGCAAAGTTAATTGTAATTTGGTTGCGAAATGAAGAAATGGGATTCACTAGTTTGCTCCCCTATTTTGGTGTCACACAAAATCAAAAATGGAGATTTTAGGGAACTTGGGGAAGCTTGGAAATGGATCTGGGATTCCTCTCCTTAGCTGCTAGGGTTGAATCAAAGGTGGGCTTAATTTTAGTGAGAATGAGGGGTATACCCCTCATTCCTTGGATCAACTATCATTTTGGCTTTGATCAAGGGTCACCATGGGAGCTCAGTTTGGGCAAGGAATCATGTGTGTTGGCTTCCCTTGAGTGGAGGATGGTGTGAGAGTGGTTGCTAAAAGAGGAGGTGCTTATCCTTGGCAGTTTGGCAAGCTCTAATGGGAATGGGGAGCCAAATCAATCATTATTGGGTTATGTTAGCCATGGTCGAAGGTGCCTAGGTAGACCTATGATTGGGTGCCAAGTGGCTAGGAGGAGAAAATGACACAATGTGCATGCGTCTTATCTCATAGGATGCCCTAAACTTCAAAGCAAAATGGTCATTTGGCTATGGGTTTGATTTGGACAAATTTGAAATGGGTTAAAAGTGGGTTAGCTTAAATTTCAAGTGGTTTGGAATTTGTTTGGTTTGATTTGGCTCAATTTGATATCAAGTTGACCAATTGGTCAAATTGGGTCAAACCAAGGGTTGGGTCAAGTTCACATGACCAATTGGAGTGTTGGTGTCATTGGTTTGGTTCGATTTGCTTTAGATTTAGTTTAGGTTCATTTGCGTTCAAATAGGTCAAATGGGTCAAGTTGACCAATTTGACCAATTTGGGCTAGGTTAAGTGTTGAGCCAAGTCTAATTGGCTAATTAGAAATGATTGTAGATTTTGGTTTGGTTCAATTTGGGATTAATTTGGATTTTGGCTAATTTGACCATTTAGGTCAAATTGGGCTAAGTTGGGTCAAGTTGACCAATTGGTCAACTTGGGCTCAATTATGGCTTTGGTCAAGTTCAATAATCAATTTGGGATGAACTTGAGCCATTGGTTGCAATCAATTTGAATCAAATCATGATTTGCCATATTTTAGTTTTTTAGGCCAATTTTGGTAAACTTAGGTCAAATGGCCAATTAGGCTAGGAGTTGCTCAAGTGAAGGTTTGGTCATGTTCAATCATTGATCATGAGTGGGTTTGAATCAAAAGTTTTAATCAATTTGACCTATGTTGAATTTTGGCTCATTTGGGTTTCAATTAGGCTAAATGTTGACTTGGTCAAAGGCTAGGTTTGACCTAGTTTGACCTAGTTTGACCTAATTTTAGGCAATCAATCACCCTTGGGTGATTGTTATTTATGTTGTGAGGTTTGGAGGGGTTTTGTTTAATCCAATTTGGGTTGGATTCGAACTTGGCTCAAAAAGGATCTTTTATGCCACATTGGGTCAAGTGAGCCTAAATGGGTCAATTGGCTTGATCGTGGCTTGATCCAAGTTTAGATGAACTCACATATGATCCTAGGATTGAAATATAAATCCAATTGCAATTGATTTAGAGCCAAATGGGTTTTGGTTCATATGACAATTTCAAGTCAATAGAGGTCAACATGGACTTGACTTGGGTTGATTTAGGTTAGCTTGGATTTGGTTTGATAATGGTGGTTTATGTTTATATTTGGAACAACGATTGAAGGAGTGATCGAACCATGAAGGAATCCATGAGTTTTGAATTAGTTTGGGTATTAATTAGCCAAGTTGAAGAATTTTGCTAAAAGGGCTAAGATTGGGAATTTGATTTAGTTTAAAGAGTTTGAACTTGTATTTTATTTATATTTGTGAATATAAATGAATGAATGATTGATTTATAAATAAATCAACCAAGTTTGAGTTAGCTTGAAGGAAGCATATGAAGGTGGTTCATATGGCTTAGGAAGAGATTTTGGAATTTGGGCTTAATCATGGGTTTCAATCATTGAATTTGGAATTGGTTTTGGAATTTGGATTTAGAAATTGAGTTTGAATTAGAGGTTTGGTTTGGAAGAAGGAATCAAGGATTGGTTTGGGCCATAGGGTAGGCAAGTCCTCCTAAATCCCTAAGGCATAACCTATTCTTATGGTTAACTCTTCTAAGTCTCTAGGGTTAGGTTAAGTGTTCACCTGATCACTAGAAGTGTCTTAAGACTAAGGAACTCTTAGTGTCTATGAGAGTCCTAGATCTATGATAAGGAAGTTGAGAGCTCACTCCAAAAGTGAGGTCAACAATTGCATGTCTAAGATTGTTTTCCCATTAAACTATGATAGGATGTTCTTTTTAGATCTAACATTGGCTTCTACAGGGGGCTATGCTAGAAAGGACTGCTATCATAAATAAATTAAAATTTCTATTTTCTTGTAGGTGTGCTTAAGTCCTTAAGCATAGCTCAGAGGATTGGTGGGCTTAGCTAGCAACTAATGTTAAGTCTATATGTTTGTGAAATATAATTACTGTGTTGTTTACATTTTGCTAACATTTATTTTGCAGGGCTTAGGAATTAATTTTGAAATCAAAATGAAAATTTGATCTTATAATTAGATTATAAACTATAAGGTCTAGGATTAGCAGGAGTTAACCCTGCCCTACTAGAAGATAGGTGTAGCAATCCCCTATGAAGCCCAATCAATGTCCCTAAGAAGGAGACGATCCTGAAAAGAAGACCCATAGATCTAAACTTGTAGTTCTAGGTCGGGTTGTATAAAGGCAGAGCTCGGCTGCCCATTTTCTTTTTTTCTCGAGGTGTACAGTGGTACCCATCTGCATTGACCCTTTTCTTAAATTAAATTGGCTTATTTTATTTTGGGTGTGTAATAAAATTAACCTGCTTTTCAGGTTTCTTTCTATGTTGTTCTTTCTTATGATTGAATTCATGGATGATTAGGCTCATAGGAAAAATTAAATTTTATACCCAACTTAAATCTAAACAACTAAAACAAAACTAAAGAAAATTAAAATCACATATAAATTAAAGCCCTAGAAAATAACTTCAAATCATTTAGAAACCAATTAACTCTTGAAAATCTTATAATCATACTGCTCCAATTCTTGAATTGGGCAACTTCTCTCATTGCACATAAGGGGCATCTGGCCTGTGAGGTCGACCGCCGTCATGGGAAAGCCTGTCTTTTATTATTGATTTGGCCCATAACCATTTTTAATTATATGTCATGTAGGCATAAAAATGCATACCCAATACCTCAAATAAATCTTGAATTAAAACATTTAAAATATAAAAAATGAGCATTAATTAGATGCATTTCATATCCTACATCATCATAGGGATTAGGGAGTGAGTCTAGTTCAAGTTTCCTTTCTTAAAGACAAAACAAGCCAACCACCTTGCAATCATGAGACTTAGCATCATAAATTTAAAATGCACTTAAGTGATGTTAGTTGCCAATCCCTCCATGCGGGTTATTAGTCCAGAAGAGTCAGGGATAGGTTAGTTCTCTCAAGTGAGAGTAATGGCTAATAATTCCCAAAATAGAACTAGGTCGAGCATCTGACATGTGTTATAATCACTTGTAGACCCGGTTCTGAAGCATCCTCCTTAAAGTAAGTCTTTAATCCTAATCATTTTTGTAGTCTTGTGTTGCTAAAATCTAAGTCCTAGGCTTCTGAAAATATCAACTCAAAGTCTAAACTAAATTCTAAAATTTATAAGATAGTTGAAGTGTCTACTGGGCATCCCAATATCAATAAGAATTTCCTACTTCATCTCATTTAGCTTCCAAAAATAACTATCTCTAATTTGAATCAATCCCAATTGAAAATTACAAAAGTCAACCCTTTGAAAAAACATTAGGAACTCCTTAGAAATAACAACTGATTTCTTTAATCGAGAGTATTCTTTGGAAGAGACCCTTCTTAAGATGTAATTAACTATAGGGTCTTGCCTCTATAGGGATCCATGAACCTAGTTTAAATTAAATCTTATTCTATCTTCCATATAGTTCAGGGAAAAAATCTCTCGTATACAATATGCTCATCAACCTTAGAAGTCTTTTATTAAATGATCAAATCCAATATAAGAAAACATGTTTGTCTTCCGAGATAATATGTTTATTCTTTGATGATGCATTTGATCATCCAAATAAGAAATTCTTAAACTCTATGTGGTGTCATAAATTTTCTCATCAAGGGTATTGATAATTTAGTTTCGTTTGGGAGTTTGAATAATCTATACTCATATGGAAATTAGGGTTGATGATCTATATTCTGAATAATCTTTTTTTAAACAAAAAATGCCTCCAATGCTTAAGAGTTTGAATAATCACATATAACTATCATACATATGTACAATATTTTTGTCTAACATCATTTAATTTCTTATTGAAGAAAGCAATTGTATGATTTTCTTAACTTTATATTTCACCAATTTCAATACCTGATGTGTCACAATTCAATTCAAATATTTTGTTGAAGTAAAAAAATTTTTAAGAGAGATGAAGAATTCATAAGGATTTTAATTTGTTTCATGGCCCTTTCGGCATCTATGGTTCATGTAAACTTGTCTTTTTTATAATATGTCAATGATAGAGGCTACAACTATGCTAACATTTCTTATAAATCTCCTATAAAAAGTTGTTAGTCCATGAAAACTTCTAACATCCATAAAAGACTTCAGAGTTTGCCAATCTATAATAGACTAAATTTTGGATGGATCAGCTTTTAATCCATCCGCATATACAATGAAACTTAAGAAAATGACATCAGTTTAATAGAAAAAATATTTCATAAGGTTTACATATAATTTGCTGCCCTTAATTTTTATAAGACCATTCTTAAGTGATGTAGATGTGTCTTATCATCTAGGCTATAAATACAAATATTATCAAAATAAACTACAAGGAATTGATGAATAAAATGTTTTAGTATAGTGCTCATTAGTCTTATGAATGTACTAGGTGTATTTGAAAGATCAAATGGCATGATTAATCATTCATAAAAACTATCAAGAGTTTTGAACAATGCCTTTCATTCATCACCTGGCCTAATCCTTATCTAAAGATCAACTTCTCAAATTAGTTTTAAAGAATAACGATGAACCTAAAATAAGATCTAACATGTCATCCAATCTAAGTATAGGAAGCCGGTATTTTATTGTGATCTTATTTACTACTTAGCTATCTATACACATCCTCTAAGTTTCATCTTTCTCATGAGTTAAAGAGCTAGTACAATATAAGGACTAAGGCTTTCTTGGATAAAACCAATCTTCATGAGTTCATCTACTTGTCATTTTTACTCTGCATGCTCAGTTGGATTCATTTTATAATG
The DNA here is from genome assembly GCA_021442155.1 of Cymbidium sinense. Taxonomy (NCBI): domain Eukaryota; kingdom Viridiplantae; phylum Streptophyta; class Magnoliopsida; order Asparagales; family Orchidaceae; genus Cymbidium; species Cymbidium sinense. Next base: position 37,345,429 of record CM038223.1, read on the forward strand.
GCATAAGTTAGGTATTTGTGAACTAAAAATCATGTCTATAGCATATTGTATGTCCCATAATGGTGTTAGTTCATTAGATAAGTCATCAGGAATCAAATTAGTAAATTCAGATAATATATATAAGATAATAATAAGTATGTGGTGATCTTTATAATTAATAGATATTTCTTGAAGGTGCAAGAAAAATAAAGAAGCAGGTTTATTGAACTCTCTAGATAAGCATCTAAACTTTAAGGTTATGATTTGAATACTAGGGGATTTGCACATATTACCATGTATAGCAGAAGTATCTTCTCTTTCACTAGATGGTGATATCACTATCGACTAGAGTTTTGGATTTTTCTCTTGATTGGGTTTGGGTTGTAGATCATAATTAGGTATATGCAGAGGTGCACAAAAAATTCTATGAGGTGGTATAATTGGCCTATTATTGTTAGACTTTATGGGGAATAATTTGATTATTATCTCATTTTATTTCAATACATAATTATTTTCAAAGATTACATTCAATTCATAGATCCATGAAATTCCTAATAAGATATGAGTTATTTCTATTGGAAAATTATCACACTATATTTGATTAACATAGCTACCTATCTTAACTGGAATAAGACATAAGTTAGTTATAGGTAGGGATGTGTGATTTATCCCAATGACTTGGAATGGTTATGGGTAAGGTTTAATTATAAGATTAGATCTACTGATAGCATAGGTTGATATAACATTCATAGCACTCCCTCCATCTATTACTAACTTATACCTCTTTTCCTTACATAAAATATACATTAAGAAAATATTTCTCCATCTCCAATCTTCTTCTTCCCTAGAAGTAGTCATACACCTCATAACCAACATTTGGATTATTTATATTTGGATTCATTTCTTCACTTAATTATAGTGTATCATCATGTATCTCTTCAATATAATCTTCTTCTTTAACTCCCTTAATTCATCTAGGAACATGATTTTAGCCCTACATTGCTTTTACATATGACCCTTCTTATGACATTTGAAGTAAACTATCTCTCTCACATTTAGTGGGGGAGCTTTTAGAGGGGCTATTCGATGTCGAAGAATTAGGTCGATGATAGACTTTTGAGATTGAGCTGTAGATGGATATTTAGAAGATATTTGAGCTTTCATCTTAGATGTGGATCTGCTTTCATGTACAGTTCCTATTGCCCCTTACCATTATACTAGAAGATTGAATTGCATTCTAAAAAAGAATCAACTCAAAAAGAAAATCTCTCTATGGGAAAAATTTTTTTGACATCACATAGAATTTAGGAATTTCTTATTTGGATGATCAAATATGTTATTAAGGAGTAAACATATTATCTCAGAAGATAAACATGTTATACTATAATGGATTTTATTATTTAATAAAAGATTCCTAAGGCTTTTGGGTCTCTATGTATTAGAGAGTTTTCCCTTGAACTATATGGGAAGTAAAATAGGGTTTACTTTAAATTGGGTTATCGGTTCTCTATAAGGGAAAGCCCCTATAGTTAATTACATCTTAGGAATGAAGAATCTCTTCTTAAGAATACTCTCAATAAAAGAAATAAGTTATTATCTCTCTAGAGTTCTAAGTTATTTTTAAAAGAATGATATTTTAGAATTTCAATTAAGAATGATCCAAAGTGGAAAGACTTATTTTGGGAGCCAATCATGATTAAATAGGAAATGCTTGTTGATATTGGGATGCCTAGTGGGCATTTTAACTATCCTATCATTGGGCTACAAATTTTGAGATTTAATTTAGATTTTTGAGTTAACATTTTCTTAAAAATCCTAGGGCTTAAATTCTAGTAGTGCAAGACTGCAAAAATGCCTAAGGTTGAAGACTTACTCCAAGGAGGATTCTTTAGAACCTAAATTTATTAGTGCTTCTGACACAAGTTGAATGCTTGACCTAATTTGACATCTTTGAATTATTGAATCACTTTCTTACTTAAGAAAATAAAACTATCCTAGACTCTTTTGGACTTAAAACTTGCCTAGAAAGGGCTTCTAGCTACCACCACCTAAATGATTTTAAAACCATGATGCTAAGTCTTATGTATGAAGATAGATGTGCTATTACATTTTTATAAAGGAAATATAATATCTTAGACTCACTTTTTAGTCCATAAAATCTTGTAGAGTATGACATGCACCTAATTATTACAACAATTTTCATCATTTAAATATTTTGACTCAAAATTCATTTAAGGTCTTGTGTATGCATTTTTATGCCTAAATGCCATGTAATTAGAATAAGTTATGGGCCAAATCAATTAAAAAAAGGTAGACTTCCCAAGAAGGAAGCCATCCTCACAGATCAGATGTCCCTTATGTGCAATGAGTGAAGTGCCCAATTCAAGAGTTAAGAGTAATATGATTGCATGATTTTCAAGAGCTAATTATTTTTAATTGATTTTATGTTATTCCTAGTGATTTAATTTATATGAAGTTTCCAAGTTTCTTTATTTTTTGTGTTTGAGTTGATGAGATTTAAGTTAGCTAGAAAATTAGTTTTCCCTAAGAGCCTAATCATCTTGGCATTCATCACTAGAAACACATCACAGAAAGAAACCTAGAAAAGTAGGTTGATTATATTGTGCACCCAAAATAAATCGAGCCAACTTAATTTTAAAGAATAGGCCAATGTAGCTGGGTATTGTTGTACACCCTAGAAGAAAGAGAAAATGAGCAACTGAGCTTTACCCTTATACAACACAACCTAGAACTAAAGTTTAGATCTATGGGTCTTCTTTCTAGGATCATCTCCTTCTTTAAGGGCCTCCATTGGGCTTCATAGGACCACTTCAACCATCTTCTGGTAGGGTCAGCTCCTACTAATCCTAGACCTGTAGATCCTAACATAATTCTTAGCTCAAATTAACATTTCAAATTCAAAATTAAATCCTAAGCCCTGCAAAATAGATGTAAGGAAAATATAAATAGTGCACAACGACTAGATTTTACAAATATATGAGCTTAGCATTAGTTGCTTGCCAATCTCACCTGTTCTATTAGGATTGCTTAAAGACATATGCATACCTGCAAGGATGTAGTATTTATAATTTGTTTATGACAACAATCATTTTTAGCATAGCCCTTTACAAAAGATATGATTAGTTCTAAAATGAACATCCTATCATCCAGTCTAATAAGCAAATAATTCTAGACATGTAGTATAAAATAAAACACTACAAAGACATGAAAAGCACATCACATCACAACACAGAATATCACAGATCAACCTTACCAAAGTCTAGGGTCTATGATCTAATGATCTAGTGTGTGAATAAAATAAGCTTGTGTGGCAAGACTTTCATAGGCCTTTTTAATTCTAGTTTCAATTTAAAGTTTTGAAGTTTGTTTGATTTACCTTTATATAGTTTCAGATCAAGTGATTTGATGATTTATGATTGTGTTTTTAATTTTCAAGTTCACTTTTATATTAAAGTGAAGCTTAGGTTTTCTAGAATGAAGAGTTTAATAGATTCCACTTTTGGGTGAAACCCAATTTATTCAACATCCTAAATCATAATAAAATGAAACCTTCATCCTAACATGAAGATTCATTCCAAAGGCCTAACTAAGATCCTAAAGCATCATAATTAGCTCCTTTAGATTCATTTAGATGATTTGATTTGAATAAATTTTGTAATTTTGATTCTTTTGAAATTTAATATTTCTTTTAATTTCTTTTGATTTGATTATATATTTCTTCTTGGTTTGATTTTTTTTTTTCAATATGATTTGTTTTATTTAGATTGAATTAGTTTAATTTTTTGTTTCCTTTATTTTGATTTGACATTTATTTTCTTATTGTTTAGTTTGAATTATGTTTATATTTATTCATTTGGTTGAATTATGTTAACCTAAGACACTTAGGTTAGTGCCTTAATCCATTCTTGAGTTACAATGATTATGGGTTAAGATTTTATTGATTTATTTATTATAAATTCAATAGCCTTAAGGTTTAATTAAACTTAACATTCATTATTATTTTCATTAAACCTTAAGTGTGCAAATGATCAAATTCTTTGATTTAGAATGTTGGAGAATTATCTTAAGTGTTCTGGTATTAATGAAGATTATTTTAAGTTACTTTTATGAATTTTGTGATTTATGGTTTTTTTAATTTATTATTTGATTTATATTGACCTAGAGAATTGGAAATTCAATAATTTACAATCCAAAAGTAAATTGGGTTTAAATTTTTAGGGCATGTGCATTTCCTTGCCAATTTCATATTCCTAAAGTTTCATTTCAATCAGATGAATAATTAGGGTGTAATTAAGGTTTTAATTATTTTATTAAAATATAAATTAAACATAATTTAATGAGGGTTATTTAGAGGTTTTATTTTTCTTATATTCCTCTATGAAATATGCATCCATAGAGGGTTATTCATAAATTTTGAAAACTTCATTGATTTATTGTGATTTTCCTAAGTTCACGTTAATTATTTGAATTAATTAATTCAATTAATTACCAAATTCAATCATTTTGTGATTTATTAAATTCCAATGGGTTTCATTGGTGTTTCTAAGTTCATTAGGGTTTTTTATGTTGATTTGAAGTGATTTGATCAATTTTCATAATTTATTTTATTTAATATTAATTTATTTCATTAAAATTGAAGTTTTGAGTTTGAAATTTAATAACTTTTTATTTACTTTGAGATAAAAACATTAAAAATTTTCCTAAGATGAATTTTAACCTCAATTTCAATTCTCCAAAGTTTCATTTTAATTGGATTAATGGTTTCTAATTAATTTGAGTTTAATTAATTTTATTAAGTAAAATTAATCCAAAACTATTTGGGGATTTTGAGTTTAATGGATTTTATGCATAAAGATGAATCTATAGAGCCCTTATTTGCATTTCTTGGATCTATATTTTATTTATTATGATTTTTTAAAGTTTCTGACTTTTTTAATGATTTTTTAATCATTTAAAATAGAAAATATCATTTTAAATAGTGGCGCCGATGTGGCGCCATTGTCACGTGGCATGGTGCCATTGGGCCACGCGGGATTGATCCCAATCGTCCGATCAAATATTAGACGGTCCTGATTTTGCTCGTAGTTTTCTATAGTGATTTAATCAAATCGTGTGGCTATATCTTGGTCATTCATTCCAAATAAAAGGAATGGATGGTGGAGATTGTTCCTCATCGTCCTCAGAAATACACGAACATCATCCATGGAATTCAATGGATTTTTGGTGATCCAAGGCTAAATTTGATGTAATTTCATGAGGGATCAATTTGCAATCGATCTATACATTTTCATCCTCTTGGGGATTTAATTCTTCTTATAAAGAACTAAATATTTTTGCTAGAGGAAATGATATTGAAGTACACCTCATCTGCGATGATCTTCGGCAATCACCATGCTCCGAGCACCTTCGCCTTGATGGGACAAAATCGTGGACATGATTTGGTGGCTTGCCTCCCCACCAAACACCGTAGAGACCAACTTGCAGTCATTTCCCATCGGGTTTGACTGTTCTCCAGCTCGCCAGTGATGATGAGCCTTGATGAAGGTTTGTTTGAGGTTGCATCAACCTCTAGAATCTATTGGGATGTTCAATTCAAGGTGAAATACTCCCCCTCTTATTTTTCCATTAGAGGTTGAGAAATTGATTGCCAACTTTGGCCAAATTTTTGGCTTGTCGGTGGTGAGAGGTCGAGAGAATGCTCTCTTTCTTCTTCTCTAAACCTTGTGAATATTTAGGGATGAAAAGAGGCAAAGAAACCCTTTGTTTCCATACATAGCTAAGAGCCATGTATGAATGCTTCTAGCTAATCAGATTCTAGCCACTAGCTGCAGGTGGCTAGAGGGGGAATTTGAACCTTCTTGGCCTTGTGAGTATGTTGGGATAAGAAGTTTGAGGGGAGGAAGTCTTTTCCTCCCATTTTCATCCTTGGTCGAGAGCTTTTTCTTCATGGCTTCTCTCTTGCTTTCTTCTTCGCTATCCCTCATGGAGGAAGCCCAATCCTCTTTTTCTAAAGGGTTGGCTACTTGATTTCAACCATTGGAATCATCCTCCAAGAGGTGCTTAAAATGACTTGGATAAAATCAAAGCGAGTTTAGATGAAGGGAGGAGGAAGAATCCATAAAGCATCTTTACTTGATATACTCCAACTCATCTCTTTTTAACTTCACTTATGGCTTTCATCATCACCACCACAATAATTAGACTAGTGTGTGGCTGCCCAAATCAAACCCAATGTGAGTTTGAGGTTGAATCCAAATCCACTTAAGTTGGATTGGAGGTTTGAACCCAATTCATGCCATTTGGATTCAAAGTATTTTAAATTTATTTATTTTGATTTAATTCATTTAATTTTATGTTTAATTAATTTGATTTATTAAGTTTGATTTAATTATTTAACCCACTCTTTAATTTGAGTTGGACCAAATTTCATTTTTCAACCCATTTAGCTTAAAATGATTTGTGATTAATTCCATTTTAATTTGTTCAATTTGAACCCATTTGACCCAAATTGGGCTTTAATTCAAATTCATTTTATCAATTGACCAATTGTCAAATTAGACCCAATGATGGGTTGTATTATGTTTGATTATCATTTTAAATAATAATAATTATAAATTTAATTTTAATTTTATTTGAAACCTAGACCAAGTAATTAACTTTAAGTTAAATAAATTTAAATTTCTTTAGATTCTTAATTAAACATATTTATTTTTATCATTTGGATCATTTGGAATGATTTCATTTGGTCAAATTTTGGTGGGTTGACCCTTGACTTGGTGGGACTCACATAAGTCAAATCTATGTCAAAAAGGTTTACTAGATTTGACTTTGATTTAGATTTGGATTCATTCATTTGATTTATTTAGATTTTTTTTAATTTAGTTCAAGTTTGGAATTTGGGTTAAGTCTACCTAAACCAACTAGGTTAGATCAAAGGCAAGAAGATGTGCTAGGTCACTAGATGGAGTGTCTTAAGTACTTAATTTGGAGGCTCCTAATCTATGATTACGTATCCTAATAACTAATTTTAAAAATGATATTAACCTCACCCAAAAAGGAGGTCAACACACATGTTCTCTCAATAAATAACATAATCTTATGTCAAAATACAAGACTCAAAGCAAGCTTAATGAGTAATAAACAACCAAGTGCGACCTTACTAACAAAGGCACCTTAGAATAAAGGATAAAAGAGATCTCCCCACCTTTCTCTTAAGCAAAACTCTCTTTACTAACTCTCCTTATAATTTTCCACATTTAGAATTAATTGGTTAAGTCCCCCCAAGGAAGGTATTTATAGGGAGGATGTTGACTAAAGAAATTATTAAATTCTCTTAAAAAAGATAGTCCAATTATCCTATAAGATTTGTCCTCATACTGCACGATCAATTCAATTTGTTAGGGTCAATCTCTTAGATGATTAGGTCATCCCAAATAGTCGTAACTATTCAAACTGTATGATTATATATCATACTATATGAACAATATAAATTAAAAATTTAGCTCACTATTCATTCATCCTATATAGGCCAATCATATATTATGAATTAATTTTAAGAAAAATCCTTAAAAATTCTTTCCTTTAAATTCATAACCTTAATTAGATAATTTAACAAATTAGGATTGTACTATACAGTTAACATCATATTGTATGATCAGTTAATTTGGCAATTACCTAAATTAATCTTGGCGGTTGTAAAAATTAATAAAAGTCAATTTTATAGTATGAACCAAATCGTCAAGTACGATCAGGTTAATTTGCTAGATTTTTTTAGCTTAATAGACTTCTTTAAGTTGACTAGAAATTAACAAAAATAAATAATCATATAGTACAATTGAAGTCATCCTGTATGATTAGTACATTTTTGGCAAATTTAGATCTTAACTGACTTAATTTTGGTTGTTAAAATAATTTAAAAAATTAAACAATCACACATTATGATATAGATCATACAATACAATTGTCTTAAAAATTTTAATTTTGAAATATTATTTTTATAGTCTCTCAAGTGTGTGAGTGTGTGTGTGCACGTGCGTGCGTGCGTGTGTGTGTGTGCTAGTGCTTGGTTGTCATTTGTCTTTAACATGCTAAATATATGAATAAAATACAAATGCTAGGCATGCCCATATAAGTTTTTGCGCTTGACTCTAATCTTTTGGCAGCAATCGATCATCATTTGTTATCTTTCTAGATTCTTCATCAAGCTTTTCAACAATCTGCCATAGTTTGTACTTTCACAATAAATTCTTGATTTGGTTGGTCAATTTTGATACCTGCAATAAAGTTCTAACATGGCTTGCACACACAACTGATCAGTGAAAAGTAATTGTTCAACCAAAAATGTTTGTGATCATCAAAACTTAGAATATGAAGTGAGGGCTCGTGGGGCTAACACAGTCTATAAGTACTTTTTAAAAGGATCAATCTAGCTCGACAAATGCTCATATTATATTTTTCATCAATTCATCTTCTTTTATGCTTGGTTGGGGGAGTTTGATGACTAAGTGCTCCTTGAGTCTGCTCGCTTTGGATAGTAAATCAATGAGTTGGTTTTGTTCTCTATGTGTCTGCTCAATCTTGAAGTACTCTAACTATCCAATTTTTGCTTTTACCTTGACTAAGTACCCATACAAAGATTCATCTCTGACCTCATAATCCCCATTGACTTGCCATACTACTAGTTGCAAATCTGAGTAAATTCCTCAAGAAAATCTTAGGTCAGTAAGTATAGCTTCATATTCGGATTGATTATTTGTAAATTTTAAGCCAAACTTGATCGGTTGTGTTTTGATGATCCCTGTCATGCTTTTTAATAGTTTGCTTACACCCATAACTTGTTCATCGGATGACCCATCTATGTATAATCTCCATAGCAATTCTAGATTAATAGGGACATTATGTGAACTACAAAAGTCTATGAGGAAATGATAAGTGCATGAGCCTTGAAGGTCATTTAGGACAAGCGAGATATATCAAACTATTCCACTAACCATCTCTAACCATTTCAATTCCATTGATCATTTCAATAGTTTGGTGAGTATGGATTTAAGTGTATTATCTGTGATGACTTGGATTGAGTATATTTGAAAGTATGGTCAAAGTCACAGTGTTGAAACAATAAGCATGTGTGTGAGTTTTCCATGATGGGATTCTTCAAATTGGCACCTCATAGAGATTTGTTGACACGGAAGATAGATCATTATTTTTTGACTTCCTCTTTAATACGAATAGAACTGACTGAGTCTTTTTTATCCTTAAGTATAATAATAGTGTTTCTCCTTCATTCAAACTTTGTAGTAGAGGCGGTGATGCGAGTAGATTTTTTAGACTATAGAAACCTTTCTCACATTTAGGAGTCCACTCGAATCTCTTTGCTTCTTTAAGTCTTTATTGACCTCAATTTTGGAGTAGTGTTAACTACCTCTTCCTTAAACTTAGGACTTATCTAAGCACTAAGGTATTCCTAGACTTAAAATACTTCGAGTGGTTAGAAGAACACTTAGCTTAAGCATAGAGACTCATAGGACTCAACCCTAAGGTTAGATTATAGCCCAAGATAAGTAGGGCTCACCTACCCTAAACCCAATTAAACCACATAGTGAACTAACCATTCAAGTTTAAAATAATTGATCATATATCAAATCTTAACCAAGACCAATTAATCCTAAACCCAATCCAATTCATTACGATCAAGTTGGCCAAATGGTCAAGTTGACATAACCTAAGCCATTTTGGGCTTAAGAGGGCTAAATTCAAAATCAACTCAAAATCAACTCAATCCAATTAAAATCCAATTCATCCAAACACATTTGATTCTCAATTAAACTTGATTTAAACATAATTACAATCCCATTGAACTAAACTAAGTTAAGTTGGCTCTTAACCCAAGTTGACCCATTTGAATCCCATAGGGCTAAAATCCAATTCAACTAGAATCCAATCCTCATGATCATTCCAAACACCCAATTAAACATTTTAACTACTCCCAACTCATTAAATTCCAACAATTGGTCTAATTCACCCAACTTGGCCCATTTGACCTAAAGGGTTCAAATGAGTCAAAATTCAATCTAACTCAAATTAGTTGCAATCAAAGCCATCAATCAACTCCAAATCCATCATTGAATATCTCTCAATATTCAATTGATCTCAATTGAACCCAATTAAACTAATTGGTTCACTTGACCCAATTTAGCCTAAAAGACCAAATTGAATCAAAACTTAATTCAACTTAAATTTGACCAAATCGACCTACCCAAGTGAACCTAGCCCATGGTGAACCTAATTTGGTTCAAACCAAGTGAACCAAAGGTTCCAAGTAGAACAAAATCCCCATTTGGAAGGCTAACCCACCTCCTTTGCCCATGGCAGTAGCCTTTAGCTCTTTTTGGACATAGGCCCATTGACCTAACTTAACGCAAAGTTGTTGGGTTCAGTCCGTGACCAAGGGGAGGACCTCCTCCCTTTGGTCAGCCATTCATCCACCTCGAAAGAGGTGTACACTCTATGGCAAACCACTAAACTGCCTCAGCCACTCAAGCACCTCCATATCACTAGTGTCCTGCCATCTCCAGCCACCTATGCTGGCCAGATGGCTGCCAAAAGCTAAACCAATCTCATGGCTTGGTTTACATGGAGGAGAGTATACTCCTCCTCTTCCATTCAAATTTTATAGAGACATTCACCAAAGCATCACCAATAGTCCCCAAGCTTCTCTTGAGCAATTTAAGCACCCCGTCACTAGCACGACCAACCTCACCAAAGCTCTACCAAACCCAAATCATTTCTTCTCACACCTTCCCCTAGCTTCAGCAAACTAGAATGAATCGATCCCCAATCAATTCAACCACTGAAAGGCCAAGTCCAATCAAACTCTGGCTTGATGTGGTGGAGCTTGTCCTTGGGAGCAACCTATGATGAGGCAAAGGAGGATCTTCTTAGTGGGGCTTCACCTCTTTGAGGTGAAGCTACCTCATTCAACATACCACCAACCTTTATCTTCGATAACATAAACCCTTCAAACCGTAGCTTTAGCCCTTAGGTGTTGGTATTTTTGTAAAATAAATTTTTGTGTGGTGTGAATCCAACTACAAGATCCCTTTTGAACTTTTACTTGACCGATTTAGAATAAAATCCACCATTGAACAAGCTCCGATGAGCTCGAATCAAGAGGCGAAAGGTAGACGATTATATCTCTCACCGCGAGTAGATAATGGATCATCACCCATCCATTTCGTTTGATTAGAATGGATGACTATAATTAATAGCATTAGATTTATTTGATTTGTTTCCTTAAAATTATGAGATTAATCTTCACCATCCTATCCATGATCAAATTGTGAAGACAAATGTGTGTTTACCCTCGCTAAGTCAGCAGGCTTGTCGAATAGTTTAAATAATCAATCCTGCGATGCCACGTAGAAAGTGTTGCCATGATAGTCACCGCATTGTGCTGACTATATAAATGAATTAATTAGGCTATTAAAATGTGATTAACTTAACTAGAACTTCAAAAAAAATCTTAACTAATTGTAGAAATATCTAAAAAATATAAATAAACCCATTTTGGAAAGCTTAAATATAGGAGAATTAAAGAAAAATAAAATCCTTAATTTTTGCTTAATGAATAATAAGTAATTAGGTTTTGAAATTTTAATTAATTATCTTAATTAAGATTTAATTACTTGACTAATTGGCTTGAAATTTGGTTTGAATGTTCTTTGGGATGACCTTTGTCTCCAATAATTTTTTAAGGCAATTTGCCAAGTGGTTTAGAAAATTAATTTCTTAAACCTTAATTAACTCTTTTGTGTCTTTATTAATTACTTAAAATTAAAAAATTATTAAATTAATCGTATGAGTTTAGTTAACTATTAGAATAGTAAGGGTAGACAAGGGAATTAATTAGGACCCCTAATTCTAATTATTTCTCAAAATCACCTTAAAACCACTTTCCTTAATTAATTAAACCAATTAATTGACCTAGGATTTTAAGAAATCATAATGATTAGCATAATTAATTAAAAATGTTAATCAAACCCTCAATGTGCTAAGCTAACATTGAGGTCTCCAATGAAATCAAGATTCCTGAATGGTTTAAGGTATTTTGCCTATAATTGATAATTTAAGCTTTGCTTTCTTTATTTAATTAACCCTTAATTATGAGCTTAATTTCATTAGAAATCATTAAAAATGTTTACTTTATGCATATGTATCTCCAATACTTTTATTATAATTTATGGGCTCGTATTTAAGGTCTAATTAAATTTAGAGGCTCTTTCGGGGTTAAATGATTAAATAATTGATTAAAGTTAATTAACTCATAAAAGTCACTTAAATCAACTTTAAACCAATTAATGAACAAAGTGGGTTAAAAGATAATCTTAATAATTTGGTATTCTTTTTCGGTCAAAATAATTCAAAATCCTAAAATCAATACTTAATAAACTTGATTAAGCTAAAGGGTGTCCAATTTAATGTGAACACTCTTAGGAATTAATAAACCCAAATATGTTATTTGATGAAGTTTAGTTGCTTTGCTTAACTTGTTATAAATTTTATTTTCCACATGTTCATGCATTCATGACATAAAAAAAGGAATTATATTGATTGTGTGCATTTGAAGATGAGTAGTGTGGCTATAATCACTAGTAAACCCCAAATTATTTTCTTCAAGTTAATCAAGAGATAGTTATTACTTTAAACATAAATGAACATGAATACTTAAAATCTTGATTTTAATTCCCATGTACATCGACTATGAATCAAAAGGTATATAGCCTGGACATTTCAGAAACATGAGACTTTAGGTAGTCCCAAGGAGGACTCAGATTACACCACTTCCTTGGTTTAACAACAACACGTACCATAAAGATTCATAGTGAATTACATGTTAGGGATAAATTAATTTCCCTTTAATTAAATTTGAGAAAATTTGTATAATTCTAGCTTTATGTTTATGCATGTGTGTGTGTGTGTGTGTGTGTGTGTGTGTGTGTGTGTGTGTGTGTGTGTGAATTAGCAAGTATATAGTCTGGACATCCTAGGAACACAAAACTTTAAACAGTCCCAAAGAGGTCTTTGATTACCTCACTTCCTTGGTTTAACAACGGCACATACTTGTAAGGGTTTATTATACTTATGTACATGTGTAAGTACAAAATTGAAATAAAATAAAAAAAGATCAAATTACTTCTTTTTCTATAAAATTCATGCATCATATATTCCCAACCCATATTAAATATTAATGATTGAAATCATGTCAAGTCATACACTAAGTGTCATATAGTTAAATGGGTATACATGTTAATTTGTTAATCCTATGCATATATTAAATGAATGCTAAAAGGCAATGGAGGGAAGTTAAAAGAACATCATCGAATTAATCATACTTTAATTTTATTAATCATAAGATGGCTATTACAACCTAAAAATAACTCTCTTAAGTTAAATTTAAACATAAATAATAATAATATTTACAATGCTTCATTAAGAAGATTAAAAGCTATAAAATCCACCTCTTAGATTCAACCTAAGGCTAGGGATTAAGGAAGGCTCACCCTTCTTTCTTCTCTTTATAATTTTGAATCACAATGACAAAACATAAAAGTAAAGCTTGAGTTTGATAATCACTTCAAATTATTAACAACATAAAGTACAACTACCTTTAATAAGTGAATTAAACACCCAACATTAGAAAATTCATAACTCTAAGACTTAATCAAGGAATACCACACTAAGCCTAGCACCCACATTGGAATACTAAGTCATCAACCCTAGTCTTAAGTTAGGCCAGAGTTTTATTGTGGATTGATATTTTATTTTGTGATGTAATATTTTAGACTGGATGTTAGGATTGATTATGTGTAATCTGGATGTTAGAACAACATTAGACCATTGATGTTTTCTGAAGGGGACTGTGCTTAAGGACTGTTGTAATAATAATACAATTATAAATAATTCTTGCTTGGAGGTGTCGCTTAAGTCCCTAAGCATAATCTATTAAGATAGGTGGGCATTGTAACCCAATGTAGGGTGCTAAGCCAAATGTATGAAATATAACTGCTTGGTGTGTATGTGTGTTAAGCTAACTTCTATTTTGCAAGTGTAGTTAGATTTAGTTTTCTATAAAAATATAATTTTTGTAATAGGATTAGAATTAGAGATATGGGATTTAAGATGAGTAGAGGCTAGAAGGCATGGACCTGGGAGGCCTTGTGAAGCCTAGAGTGTTCCCATCCATGGAGTGAAGGTGAAAATAAAGAATTGAAGACCCCCATAGCTAACAAAATAATAAACATGAAATAAATAATTAAACCTTAATAACTAATTGGCTATGTTAATAATTAAAAAATTAATTGAACTTTGAATTGACTTTATACTAATCAATATAAAATTTAAAAAATCAAATTAATTAAATTAAATCAAACAATTATTAAATTAAAATAATCAACATACAAACCAAATTATTAAATTTAATAAACTTAATAAATTGTTAAATTTTTAATTGGAATTTAAATAAAATGCCAATTTAAATTTTAATCAAACTATAAGTTAATTAAATTGAATATATTAACTAATTTGAACCAAACCTATATGAAAAAGATAAGATAATTAAATTTAAACAATAATAAATTATTTAATCAATACAAATCATATAAAATTTAATTAAATCTTTAAAGTAAAATTTTAAGAAAGGGATAAAACACCAATTCAAAGAAGTAAACTAAACATTATTTGAATTATCAAAATTAAGTTAAACCAAAACTAAAAACCTAATAAATTTATAATTAAAATCAACAATCAAAATTCATGAAATTGAAATGATTTCAATAAATTTAATCTTTATTAAATTAAGCTCAACCTATCATGATGGGATTCCAATTCCCATAGCCAGCCACCTCCCCATCAAACTAATGAAATGGCTTTCTGCTGAATATAATGGAGGAGGTTGAGGCTTTAATTCCACCTTTGGATCACTCCTACACCTTCCCCCAGTCATAATGAACTCAAATGAACTCTTTTTCATCTCCCTAACCTCTTTGATCACACCCCACACCAAGCTCCAGCAAGTGACGTCCGTGCATGGTCTTCACATCAAACCTGAGGGAGGCAAAGCACCAAATCATCCCCAAAGCTTCATCTTAATCCTTGGAATTTATAAATAAGAGAGCCACTAAGGATTAATGCCAGCGTAGTATGCCATCTCACCAACCTGCCCTTTAATTTTATTTGGTCCTTATGAAACAAACTTGATCTTGGGTAAGATCAAGTCATGTAGATCCCTGCTAGATCATGCCTTAATCAATTAGTAATCAAAATCTCTTACTCTAGCAACTTAGATCTCTGACGATCAACCCTGAAAGGCAACAACTCTTAGTTCTTTGACGAGAGCTCAGGAATGAAATCATCAACATCCATTCTTTTTATTTGGAATGTATGGTTATGATCTAAGTGGACTAATTGATTTGATCAATCATGGAGTCAATCTTTGATGAGGTCGAGCGCATCCATCATTTAGGTGTGGGATCTACATAGATCTTGCATGGTCCAATGGCACGCCACCATGTTAAAAGTGGTGCCTAATCAACGAGCACCTAGTTTAAGTAGAAAATTTTAATTTTTTGAATTTAAAAAATATTAAGAAAGGCACCAACTTTAAAAATTCATAAAGAAAAAATACACAACTAAAAAAATACAATTAAAGGCTCCATGGATTTATCTCACTTTGAGGAATCAATTATACTCAAAATTCTTAATTTTATATGCGTATTTTTGAATTTATTCAAGTTTAATTAAAAATACTCAGACCTAAATTAAACCTTAATTAATAAAACAATCATCTTGAAACTTTAGAAGATTGAAATTAAGATTAAAATACATCTTAGATCAAAATTTAGGATATATTAATGATTAAAATAAAAAATATTAAATTTTCAATTCATAAAGTTTAATTTAATGAAATAAATTAATAATAATATAAATAAAGTATAGAAATTTATGGATTTAACTCAACACGTCATAATAAACATCAATGAACTCAAGAAAAATATTAAAGTTCAATGAAATCCATTAATATTTAAAATAAATTAATTATGAATTAATTAAATTAAATAATTTAATTAATTAAGCTAATCTTTGAAAAATCATAAAAAATAAACTAAAAATTCTAAATAAACCCTCTCTAGATTAAACTTTGAGAAGGCATAAAGGAAAATTAAATGCCCTAATTAGTTTGTAATGTTTTAGGTTTAATTTAGGTTTTATTAAAATCATTAAAACTTTAATTAGTCTCAAAATATATCTCTGATAGAAATAAAATTTATGAAAATAAAATTAGTAAGGAACCCCACTTACCACAAAATTTTCAAAGTAAAATGACTTCTCAATCAAAACTTATTAAATTTATAAGTTATAGGTTAATATAAATCAAATAACAAATAATAAAATCATAAAAATTACAAAAAGTTAATGAAACCAACTCAAAACACTTTCAATGACATCATAGAACCTAAAAAAACTTCTTTAGCCTTTCAATGTTAAGGGATCAAAAGAAATTAGATATTTAGGGTTTAAGAAAATAATTAAAGGCATGAAATTATTTAAATCATAAATGTAAATGTCAACATATACATTAAATAAAATAATTATCTAAAAATTATGATTAATCAATCACTGAATTCAACATTCAAATAAGAATTCATTAGAATTAAAATCATTCCAAATTCAAGTAATATTAAGTGAATAATTGAAATTGTAATTAAATATAAAAAAGAAAAAATTTGATCAAATCATCAATAATATAAACATTTGAATAACCTAAAAGCCTAGGATGGCCTAGATTAGGTTTGGAATTCTAAGCATTTCATCTCTTTAGGTTTCTTAGGATAAAAACAATAGTCAAACAAAAAATGATCAAAATTTTATCCATGATGAACTAAATTAAACAATAAAATTACAAAATGCCTCTTTAAATCAACTTAAGCATGTTAATTGGAACTTAATGGAACATAAAATTAAAATAAAATTTAAATAGTGTAGACATACATTATTTGACTTCATGAATGTAATAAAATTCAAATCAAAGCTAATAAAACATTAAACATGAAATGAATAATTAAACTTAATTAATATCAAATTAACTATGTTAATAACTAAATAATAAATTAATTGAACTTTGAATTGACTTTATACTAACCAATATAAAACTTAAAAATTCAAATTAATTAAATTAAATCAAAGGTCGTACTAAATCAAATAATTATTAAACTAAAATAATCAACATGCACATAAAATTATTAAATTTAATAAACTTAATATATGGTTAGACTTTTAATTAGAATTTAAATAAAATGTTAGTTTAAATTTTAATCAAATTATAAGTTAATTAAATTAAATATTTTAACTAATTCAAACCAAACTTAAATGAAAAGATAATATCATTAAATTTAAACAACATTAAAATTATTTAATCAATACAAATCATATAAGTTTTAATTAAATCTTTAAAGTAAAATTTGAAGAAAGGAATAGAACACCAATTCAAAGAAGTAAATTAAACATTATTTGAATTATCAAAATTAAATTAGAACAAAATAAAAAACCCAACAAATTTATAATTAAAATCTATAAGCAAAATACATGAAGTTGAAATAATTTCAATAAATTTAATTTTAAAATATTAATTAAATTAAGCTTAATCTAATCAAATCATCCAAATAAATTCAAAAGGATTAATTAAGACACCGAAGTTCTTAGTTTGACCCTAGAGTTAATTTTCACCTCAGGGTGTAGATTTCATTCTACTAGGATTAGGATGTTGAATAGAATGGGTCTTGCCCATAATAAATTTATTTTATTTTTCATTTTTTTAAAACCTAAATTCAACTTGAACATAAAAGAATAAACTTAAAATTAAAATAAAATTTAAAATCAATTAATTTATTTAAATTAAAACCATCCAATGCTAAAATTAGGCAAATTTTGAATTAAAATTAAAATTTGAACCTAAGATGACCTAGTTCAGTCATACCACACAAGTCCATCTTTTCACATAGTAGAATACTAGGTCACCAACCCTAAAATTATGTTATGTTGATGTGTTGATTGTGATGTGATGCTTTTTTTAAGGTATACTATTTTAGACTAGATGGCTAGGTTTATTTGCTCACTAGACTGGATCTTAGAGCATTATTTTTAGGCTAACACTATTCTCTATAGGGGTTGTGCTTAAAGGGAGCGTTCTTATAAAATAAAATAAATATTATTTATTATCATGTGTTGCTAAGTCCCTAAGAATGGTGTAATATGACATGTGGACTTGGAAACCATTGGTGCTAAGCCCATATGCTTGCATTTTAAGTACTAGTGTGTTGTATGTTTTTTTGACATCTATTTTGAAGGGTTTAGGATTTTATTTTTAAAATTTTAAATTATGATTTGAGCCTAGAATTCAGTTAGGATCTATGGGGTCTAAGAATGATAGGAGCTGACTTTACCTGTTGGTAATCCTTTATGGAGCCCAAGGAGGTCCACGAAGAAGGTGAAGATCCTCAATGAAGACCCCCATAAATCAAGACTTTAGTTCTAGAATGGGTTGTATAATGGCAATCTCAGCTCACCATTTTCTTTCTTCTTACGAGGTATAAAATGATACTCTGCCACACCAACCTATTTAATTTAATTAATTTGATTTGATTTATTTTTTAGGGTGCAATAGAGTTGCATCCATTTAATAAGTTTTTTTCTATGATTATTATATTTTTGATGAATCCTAGATATGTTTGCCTCTTAGGAAAACTAATTTTTCTACCTAACTAAATTAAAATAATTTAAACATAAATAAATAACTCATAATATCACTATAAATAAAACCCATAAGAATAAATAGTTAAAAGCAACTAAAAATGACTAGACTTTATGAGCCATATGAGCATATTCTTTATACTTCTTGAAGTGGGCATTTACCCATTGCACATAAAGGGGCATTTAACCTATAAGAATGACCAGTTCCTAGAGTAGTGTGTCTTCTTTTATTGATTTTTCTCATGACCCATTTCTAATTACATCTCATCTTAGGCATGAAATTGCATACCAAAGCCTTAAATTCTTTAAATAAAAATATGAGTCAAAAATATATAAAGAATAAAATTTTTTTCATTAGTTAAGTGTGTAACATATATATCATGATCTTAGGGTCATGGAGTGAGTTTAGGCTCTTAGATCCTTTCTTAAGTATAACACCTTAGCCATCTTGCATTCATAAGACTGAACATATGGATTTAAAATCACTTAAATAGTGTTAGCTACCAAACCCTTCTAGGTAGGAAGTAAGTCTAGAAGAGTTAGGGATAGGTTTATTTTGTCTGGTGAGAAAGAGAACCAATAATTCCAATATATTAAACTAGGTAAAGCATCTGGCTTATGTCAAAAGCACTTATATACTTAGGTTTCAAAGATTCTATTGGAATAAGTTTACAACTCCTAGGCATTTCTACTTGTTTGTTAGAATTGCAGCCCTAGATTTCTAATAAAATGTCAACTCAAAATCTTAATAATTTCAATTTCAAAAATATAAAGCCTAATAATATAATACTTTGAAATTCTTACTGAGCTTACTAGTATCTAAAAGCATTTTTCTACTTATTCTTGATTAGCTTCCTAAAAGAACTCTTCTTTCTTGAAGTATTCCCTTTTGAATTTCTAAATTAACAATCTTTTTAAGACAAGCTTTGAAATCCATATAGAGGTAAAAATCATTTTTTTTAATTGAAAGTATTCTTAGAGGAATTTCCTTTGATGTAATTATCTATAAGGGCTTGCCCTTATAAGGAACTCAAAATCTTAAAATAAATAAACCATGTTCTATTTCACCATATAATTTAGGAGAAGAATCTCTAGAACATCTTAGACCCATCTATTTTAGGAGACTTTTATTAAATAATCAAATCCATTATAAGGTGATATTATTATTGTTTACAACTAAATAATAATAATAAATAATGAACATCTACACCCCAACACTATCGCATTATAAACATGGCGCCTAAGCACTGGCTCCATTGCCCCAAAGTTTAAAGAGTCTAAAAAACACTAACCACTCCCACCAACAGCCATCCCCCTCAATGATAACTGCCCGAGGGGAAAGTGAGAGAGGTTTGGAGAGTGGGAGTGGTTGAAAGAAGAGTGGGAGCGGTTGAGAACTAACTTCTATAAGAAGAGAAGGGCTAACCCTCCTTCTACTTCCTTTCATTTTGGCCACACATCCTTCCCTCTCTATACTATGGATAATGCTACACATTTCTCTCTACAACACACTGCTCTTCTTGCATAAGGCAAGATTTCTGGTAAAACTTCAAATAAAATGCTTCATTTATATGATTCCTCTCTTTATAAAAAAAATCTTGAATAACTCCACAATTAATATTGGATCTAATGCAAAATGAAGATCCTCCCTCTATCGATCTTAGATCCAGAGCAAAGGTGAAGAATGCATTCACATTAATAATAAAATTATAAGCATTTCCAAGAAATGCTTTCAAAATCAAGACTAAATCGGGCTTTAGTTTACTAAAATATAATTCTAAAATTTCAAGACCTCCACCATCAAACTTAGTTCAGTGTGATGAAAAAACCCTCCCTCTGTGGACCTTGAATCTAGAACAAGGGAGAAGAGTGTATTTTGTGCGAAAATATTTTGAAAATTAGCATTATTAAATCATTACACTACCAAATTTTCTAAAAATCATCAAATCACATAAGAAAATTTCCTTAAAACATAGGAAAAGCATTGAACTCTCAAGATTTTGAACCTTAGTGCTCCATTTTATAGCATCGCAATGCTATTATATGTCACCTAGGCATTGTGGCTAGTGCCATAGCACCTAATCTTGGCACAAAAGCATTGCCTTCTCGAGTTGTAGAGTCAAAATGTTCAATACCCAGTGTCATGGCATTAAATCTTGGTGTTGTAGAGCTACCTTCTCATGTCATGAGTCTAAAGTGTCCACCTGTAGTGCTGCAGTGCTAGCCCAAAAGTGTTGAGATTCTACTTTGATAGCATCTAGGCACAGCCTTCTTTGATTTTTAAGCCTAAATCTTACCATCCAGCATGGAGGCGCGAGATCCCTAGCACTAAGAATAGCCTTTCAAAGCCGAGGCATTGACTTTGCAGTCTAATTTACTTTAAATTAGATAGTTTTTTAAATTAAATTTATGACTTATACAAAATATCCAAATTATAATTAAGTTCATGGAATAGCCAACCAGCACATAAATAATACAAAATAAAATTTTAATACAAGAAGTGCTGAATAAAAATTACAATAGTATAAAAAAAGAAGAGAAATACAAATACAAATACAAAAAAGGGGGAAAAGTACTATCCTTGTAATTATAGTCATCCTCCACTTACTTTTCTTTTTCTGGCTCCAGTGTGGTGCTAACATAGAGTGATAAAGAGGCGCTACAAGAAAAGTAACTATACTTGGGCCAGAATTAAAGCTGTAATTTTCAAATATTTGAATGAGTGTTGAGTTGAACTCATTCATATAAAAAAAAATACTACTGTTGTTGACTCATATGATAATTAATTTTTTTTCTCTAGCTCCTATTACCACCGACTGCTTTCTCCCACCCTCTTTCTTAATTCTAAGACTTCTCCTTGAATATCTTGGAGTTGCTCAATTAACATCTTGTAGGATTTGGAACTACACTAAGGAGTGTGCGAGCTTTCTCCTACTTCCATTTTTTATCCAAGCCCTTCAATCATTCTTTTCATCATGATAGCTCTTTATGTAAGGACTTCTTCATTCAGGTCCCTTAACACATTAGCCACAATACATAGAGAATAAATGAGATAAGGGTGACCATACCCTAAGGTACTACTATCCTTAAGCATATTAAAAATTAAATTATAAATAATATTTCCTACATCTATGGTAAAGCCTTTTTGAATTGCATAATTCAAAATGGCTTTATCTTTAGTTACCTCACTAATGTTACTAGTGAACATCAACTTGGAAGAAATAAAATAGTGTCAAGCTTTAGCCTAGGCTATTAGGCCAATGGCAAGAAATTGATAATCTTTTTCTCTCACCATTTCCACTAGGCATTTGATATTCTAATAATGAGGAAACTAAAGATTTCACTAAAATTGGGGTAATTATTGTAGTAGGAAAACAACTAATCATATGCAAAAAATTTTAAATTATAATATACTTTAATGGAAATGCTATCAAAATGTACCCATTTTCCCCATACAAAAACTTTGTTATCCTGGTGATCCTTCACGGTGGCGAAGAATTCCCTTACCACAGGGATAATATAGGCAATGTTATTATAAGCAAGATGCTCCAAGCCTTGCTCGTTGATAACCCTCTCCATGCTCCCACCCAGATTGTAGAAGCTCATCTCAGGGATGAGGTGTTTGTTGAGGAGCTTGTGTTAATACCACACCTCAGCATACACATTGATGAATCTGTCAATGTCACTGCAGGATGCCCGCTTCTTGCCCTTTTGAACAATCTTGAGTGGCATGTTTATTAATCTAGGGCTGAAGGAAAAGCTAAGATACAAGAATGCTCAAGTGAATAAAGGCTTCAAAATGGCAGCCTAGGGTCTATTTATAGACTGGACCTGGTACTGAGGAGCTAGCCTCTCAATTTCTAAGATTTAGCACCAGCACTATGATGCTCTACATACAACACAAAGCACCAGTCAGCCAATCAAGATGTTATTATGTCAGTCAAAAAGACCACTTATTAACATTTATTACCATTAATTTTATAGCCAATCAGATCTAAAAAGAGCATCAAACATTAATGGAGTGTCGTAATGCTCTAACACAGTGCACATCACTAGTCAAAAGTTTTCTCCTTTTTTATTAAATATGCATGCTAGTCTGTCAGCCTTTAAATGACTTTTTGACTAGAATGTGTTGATACTTTGGCATTGTCATAGTGTTGGTCAAGTGGTTAACCCATTTTATATTATTCTTTATGGTGCCTTAGCACTATGATGCTGGGTTTATAACACTAAAGTGTTGTCCTTTCTAGCTTTGAGGATTATCTTTCTATATAATGATTCTAGGGCGCTAGCTCACTCGTGCCTAAGCACCAATATCTCAATGCCATGATGCTGAAACCCTAGCACTACGGTGTTATTTATATAGCACTGAGGCATTATACCCTAGAAATAAAAAAAAAAACTAAATATCTTTCTGTCTGCCATACGAAAGTCCCTATAAACCTACGTACATTTCCAAAGGATGTAAGTTCAATCTATATGTTCACCATGTGAACTTCTAAAATTCTAATTAGCATTCCAAAGGGATGTAAACCCAAGCTACATGTTTCCCATGTGAACCACTAAACCCTAATGGCATTCCAAAGGGATCTAAGTCCAATCTATACGTTCGTCCTGTGAACACCCTAATGACATACCAAAGGGATGTAAGCATAATCTATATGTTTGACATGTAAACACCCTAACGATAGTCCAATAGATGTAAGCCCTACATATGTCTGCAAAGAACATGTCATTGAATTATTGGATAAACTTAGAAATTAAGTTTACTCTTAATTCATAAGTGCTTACACAATACCTCTAGTCTACTCAGGATATATGAGATGAGGCAACCCATGGATACTAATCAAACTCCTTGGACATTATGGCTAATAGCCCTCTAATGTTAGTAGATTAGAATGACAGTAGTCCAGGGATGATGGAACGATGAGATCTTGACTGAGAATACCCTCTTATTTCCATTAAATAGTAATTCACCTCACACCTCTAGACATCGATTAATATCAAAGAGATATGTCTATTTTCAACCTTAATCAAGAGTGCTTTCTTACTATAGTAAGAGGGGTAATTAACTATGAACTCTTGCATTTATAAGAAGTAGAATCTAGATCTAAATAAATTCTAACATTATGTTAGGAAAAATCTGGTTGAATATATATCGATCTGCTTCATCATGAATGAAGTCCTTGAACATCTTACAAAGTTGGTGTGGAGTTTTGCTAAAGGGAATTTTTCCTGAGCGAATAGATTTCTAGTGACTCCATTGGGGATTACTTCTTTCTCCATCTTTGGTTGAAGAATTAAAATATATGGTGTCATTGTAGATTTTAAATTTTCTTTATAAGAGTTTAGGTTTTGAAATATAGTAGAACTTAACTTTAAATTTACAATCAAATGTAAAAATCTTGATGGTAAACCTAAAAAATCTAATGACTGTCATGTTGGGGGAGGGATCTATTATTTGATTCTCTCAAGCCATGATCAACATTGATTCTACTGGAGTTACTCTCCAGTTTGGGATAATTTTTAAAGTTATGTAGTTTATACTGTCTGGACCTATGACAATTATCATTGAAGGCACCAAAATGCCAAAAGCATTTAAAAGGATGTCATGCAAGAAAAAAAGATTGAATGTAATCATTCCCAACAAGCTTAAGCACTTGAATGCTAAGGTACTCAATCAAGGAAAGAATTTAGCTTCTAAGATGAGTTCTATTTTCAATATATTGTCAAAGGTAGCTCTAACAGCACTTTACAAGAGAAGATGGCTACTCAGCCTAAACTGAAGTCTATCATTGTTGATCCGCTCAACAATCCATCGAAGGAGCCTATATACCTTTGCTTTAGGCAATAATGATCATGAAGCATCTTCCTTTGGCACCAAAATGTCTAAGAGAGATCAAAGAAGGTGCAATGCTTCTCCCAAAGCTACTAGATTACCTATATAAACTAAATAGTAGTATGAACCACTGGTGGAATCGAACATACCCACCAATAATAATTTTGAGCTGCTCAAATGGGTCAAAAGAAATTTCACTAGAGGAGCTATAAAGAAGTATTTATAAGATAAATATTTATTTTTTATTTCACAAGATCAACCATAAAAGGAGGAAACTATCTCCTCCAAAATCTTTGAAGTTTTGAAGGCTGTTAAAAATAGAAATCTTCAAAAAAAAATATTAAGAAGTTTGTGAGCCAAGTCGTCAACCTAATAAATTCCTACTCTACAAGAGGCAGAAATATTGAAAAATATTGTGCCCACCTTGACCAGAACTCAAGACCTAGTGGTTTAATGTTCGATGAGCACTAAGAATGAGCCCTTCAATACAAAGGTACTAGGTGGCTTGTTGTTGGAAGGTCTCGGCAACCTTCACAAAGAGGGAAGACAAATCATTTCATCCTAATCCATTCGGTGAACACCATGTGTGACATCTAAGATGTATTCTTCGAGATCTAAAGTTGGAAGGTCTTGATAAATCTGGGTAGCTAAGGAACACCAGGTCATTAAAAATAAAATAATCTAAACTCAACTAGATGATTGAAAGTTGAATCACCCATCATCAATTGGAAGAGTCAATACAAAAATAGTCAATCAATGACTGATGATGAGGATAATCAGCTCTTTTGGGAAGAGGATGACTTCTTGATTGACTAAGAACATCCAACTCTTGATTTCCAAAATATTAAAAATCTTAATTGTATGGAAGTCAAAGTTCTTTGCATGGTGGATACACATTTACGAAATAAGAACATGGTACTTGAACAACAAAATGAGAAATAACATTAGGAGGGCCCAAGTAAAGGAGAAACACAAATGAAGATTGAAGAAACTAAGGAACTAACTATTGCTATAACAAGGTTACAATAATAGATGGGTTCTCAACTCCAAAGAAGTGATCAAGAAATCAATCAACTCAACAATTGTCTTAATGAGATGAATGGGCTAATCAAAGAGTTATTAGATAAGCATTATTTATCATCAACTACAATGCTGCAAGTATCTCCAAGAAAATTCTAATTTTCAAACCCAAATAGAGCATTCTATGTGATTGCAACATCAACTAACTCTAGGGTAGAGCTATGCTTTTCCATAGAAAAGCATATCAAAAGGAAGGTTAAATTAGGCTCAAAGAAGTTGTGTCCTAAATTAGGTAGTTATTTTGAAAGTTTTAAAAGCTTTAGGAATTATACAAAAATATAGAGTTTAGAAACTTCTCTAATAAAGAAGAGTTCATAGAAGAAGTAACTCAAATCCAATGAAGGAGTGGAAAGCAAATGTCTCCATCACCATAGAAGAAAGCCAGTGACAAAGTTATTGAAATTCAAACAAACGAAGAGGTCTTGCCTCCACCACCAGCTAACCTCAAAAAGCTACCAAAATAGGAGTGGACTATAATATCCTTACCCATTTACACAAGCTACCATCTTTATTACGAATATATGATGCTCTCACATTATATAAACATATATGTAAGATATTAATTAAAGCCTTATAAAATCTAAAATAATATGAAGCTTTCTTCACTGATGAGAGGATGAAAGAGGAATTAACCTCTCAAAACTAAGTAACCATCATATTTAGTGATGATGACTTGTTGTTAGAGACAACCAAACATAATCAACCCCTTTATGTCATAACTAAAAGCAATTACACCCATATAAAAAGAATAATGAACAATTTAGGTGCTTCAGTTAATCTTTTAATGGATAAAATGCTCTAAACATTAACTTTGGATGCTCATTATCAAGATAAAAGTACATTATTCCTATGAGGATTCAATGAACAAAAATAATAAATCCTAGAGTCTCTTATTCTATTTATACATTTCAGGAAACTATATACAAAAGATAAATTCTATGTAATTGAAGCTAATGTTTCATATAAAGCACTCCTTAGTAGGCCGTGAATTCATGAATATGGCATAGTGCTTTCAACTCTCTCTTTCAATATATGAAATGCATTCAAAATTATGAGTATCAAATTGATGGTGACATAAATTCATTCTTGATACATGAAATCAAGATCTATGAAGATGCAAAGCACTTTACCTCTAAGCAAGTAAGAGAAGTCAATGCCAAAAAAATAAGAGGCTCCCCTGTTAAGATAATGTTGAAATGGTATGATTCAGAAAGCAAAAGTGCTAACGAATCAAAATAACCTAAAATAACTCCCCATTATGGCAGTGATACTGAGGATGATAAAGAAGAATTGCTACTTTATCAACCTAAGAAAGTCTAAATTTCCCAATGGAAACAAAAATGCAGTACTGGTGATATAACAAAATAATTAGAGAATGTTTCTCTAATATAGGTACCCGAATCTCAAATTTCCAAGAAGGCTATAAAAATAACCATAGTGTCAAGGGATCATATAAAAGCCCAAACAACTTCAAGAAAAGAGGAAATGGAATAATTAAAAACTTGTTATGTTCCTCTTAAAAGAGGTTGCAGTGAATGTGAGATTATTTTCTACAAGA
This sequence comes from Cymbidium sinense, assembly GCA_021442155.1. Lineage (NCBI taxonomy): Eukaryota > Viridiplantae > Streptophyta > Magnoliopsida > Asparagales > Orchidaceae > Cymbidium > Cymbidium sinense. The sequence continues at coordinate 37,372,710 of CM038223.1, forward strand.
CAAGAGCGAAGTGTAAACTCCATATAAATGTTTTTTTGAAAAGGATGATTTTGAGGAAGAAGACATTCCCATAATGATTCTTTAATACTTCTCATCAGCTTTGAAGAAGCTAGTTAAAGATAATGTTCAGCCCATATAATTCAACATTCAAGCTCGATTGTTTAACACACTCTAGCAAGAGAATAATACCCAAAATTTCATAGGATATGGGAGTTCATCACATGGGGATTAGGATATGCTACTTTGGCATCCCCTTCAATAAGCTCATGTTATGCCATATCCGAAAAAAGAAGATGTCTCTTTTAAATAAATAAATGGACAAGACGATCTTTCACATAAGAATGAACCCAAAAATGAATTAAGAATTGACCTTAATGAGGCCCTGAATGAATTTTCAGAAGTCAATCAAGCTCCTATTGATGAACTTGGAGAAATTAACTTAAGAACTAAAGAAAAACCTAGGTCAAACTTTGTTAATGCCAACTTCACATCAAAAAAATTGGAACATTTAAAAGCATTGATATGCGAATACAAAAATTATTTTACATGGAATTACTGTGAAATATCAGGTTTAACAACAAATGCGGCTGTATATAAACTTGCCATTAAACTGGATGTACCGACTATAAAACAAGCATCAAGATAAATGTGATTGAAAATTGAAGATCAAGTAATCACTGAAACCAAAAAGCTTATTGAAGCAGGATTCATCTGTGAAGAAAAATATGTTGATTGGATCATCAATATCATTATAGCAAAAACTTTAGAGACTTAAATAAAGCATGCCCAAAAGATGACCAAATGTAGAACACATGGTATACAACACATAAAATAATGATATGTTCTCTTTCATGGATGATTCATCGGGCTACAACCAAATTAAAATGGCTCCAGAAGATGATAAATATACATCCTTACATGCACCGATTAGCAATATTGCTACAAGGTGATGCCATTTGATTTAAAAAATATTAGTTCTACATGCAAAAAGACAATGACCCACATCTTTGATGATCTAATACATAAGTATGTAGATTATTATGTTAATGATTTGATTACCAAAAGTAAAGCCCAAGATGAGCGCATAAGCAATTTAAGAGTTGTATTTAATAGAATACAAAGTTTCAACTTAAAGATGAATCCCTTAAAATGTGCTTTTGTCAAGACTTCTAAAAATTTTAAAGGTTTTAGTATATGCGATAGAGGAATTGAAATTGATCCTGCTAAAATCAAATCAACAATAGAGATGATATTACCTAAGACCTGGAAATAATTACATTCACTACAAGGCAAGTTAGCATATATCAAGAGATTCATTTATAATCTCTTAGAGAGATGTCAACCCTTTGCTCAATTAATAAAAAATAATGTACCTTTCATGTGGGATGATGCTTGTCAAGAAGCATTTGATAGTCTAAGATAATATTTAGTGCATCCCCCAATTTTGGTGGCACCAATAACAAGAAAGCCATTGATATTATATATAGAAGATTTGCTTGGAGCTCTGTTAGCTTAAAATGATGAAGAGGGAAAGGAAAATGTCCACTACTATATAAGTCAATGTTTAATATAAGTTGAAATAAGATATTCTCCTATTGAGAAGCAATATTTAGTATTGATATTTGCTACTCAAAAATTGTGTTACTACATGATATCACACAAGATAACTTTGATATCCAATATTGATCCTCTCAAACTCCTAATGATTAGGCCTACTCTAATAGTTCACTTAGCAAAATGAATAATCATATTACTCTAATTTGGCATAACATATGCCCCATAAAAGGCGATAAAAGGGCAAGGTCTAGCTGACTTTCTAGCTTTACATCCTTTACCAGCATATTCTTCACTCAATGATGAATTACCTAATGAGTAAATATTTAAAGGAAAAGAAACCCAATAATCATTAGAATGTGGGTTTTACTTCGATGGAGCATGATTAATAAAATCAGCAAAACCCCAAGATTACCTGTAGTACATGTCAGAACTAGTTTAATACTTATGAAACCATAAGGTGGTATACTTCGATATTCATATAGCTTGACTCAACCTTGAATCAACAATGAAGCTGAATATGAAGCATTAATTATGGGCCTAAAACTAGGAGTTAATATGAAAGTAAAAAACTTCATATTTATGGAGATTCTCAACTCATAATCTAGCAAATAATATGGGGCTTCAAGATAAATAAGCCTGAATTGGTGCTTTATCATAAACACGTATTATAGCTCCTAAAATAAATTTTTGAATTAATAATTATAAGGGTACCATGTCGAGAAAATGACATGACTGACACATTAATCAAATTAGCAAAAGAAATGATGGACCCTTACGGAGACAAAATTACAATAACAATCCAAAGTAGGCTAACATTGGCACCAACCCTCCATTATGCTTTATAGCTAAATAAAATCAAGAAATTTTAATAATAAATGAAGATGATGATTGGCGAGAGCTATTCATCACTGATTTAAAAGAGGTGGATTACCAAAACATAAATCAAAAGCTCATCAAATTTCATAAAGCGCATTATAATATGCTCTTGTGAATGACATATTATATCGCCACTCATTTGATCAAATGTAATGGCAATGCCTAAGATAACATAAAGCAAAAATGGTAATGGTTGAAGTTCATGAAGGGTTGTGCAGTGCACACCAATCCAATCTAAAGATGAAAATTAAAATCAAATGAATGATATATTACTAATCTAACATGGTTTAGAACTATATTAAAGCTAAAAGATTTCATCAATGTCAAATACACGTAGACACATCATAATTACTGCCTAATGCCTTACATCCAATAGTGGCATCATGGCCATTTAAGAGTTGGGGAACTTATATAATTGGTCCAATAGACCCTCCATCATATAGAGGACATCACTTCATTTTGGCCACCATCGATTACATCTCAAAATGGGCAGAAGCAATTCTCTTAAGAGAACTTAAAGCATATACTATAATGAAATTCTTTTGAGACAATATAATCTATCGATTTTGCATACCTCAACAAATTATATCTAATGATCAATATATAGTCCAAGAAACAATGGTCTCAAAGAGGCATTGAATAAAACATTGGTCAAAGTCTGTAAGAAAACTCTCTCTATAAATAAAATGGAATGACATGATAAGTTAATAAAGGCCGTGTGGACATATCTCACCACACATAAAGCAGCTTTGCAGGCAACACCAAACTCATTGGTCTTCGGGGTAGAAGACATACTTCCTCTTTAAGTAGAATTACCTTCACTACATATTACAGTCCAAAATAGACTTATAATAGAGGAAATTATTTGAATACAACTCAAAGAGCTTGAAGCTCGAGACAAAATTTAGCTACAAGCCCAACAAAATCTAAAAACATATAGAGCAATAATTAACCAAGCTTATGATCATATGGTTCACCCAAGAAGCTTCAAAATAGGTGAACTGGTGCTGTGATAACAAGGCCTACCATTCCTCATCATTGGATTAGCAGAAAGTTTGACCCAAATTAGGAAGGACCTTACATTATTAAAAATATATATAAAGGGGGAACTTATCAACTCATTGTTGCAAAAGGTGTGAGGCCTATGCCCCCTATAAATGGACAATATCTCAAAAGATACCATGCATAACTATTGAAGATGTTATGTCTTATAAACACAAAAGTCAAAATTGACTCTAAATCTGAGATCGATAAGAATACTCCTATCCTAAAAGGAAATTTCCCTATCAATAAGAGACTATTCTATATTTCTTGTAAAGTAAAAGAAATTCTCTATCAAAGAGAAACCCCATCTAATCAAAGAAAACTTAGATCTGTCATATCCACTGAGATTGGATCTAAATTTGAATTTAGATCTATCATGTCCAAAGAGATTAGATATAAACCTAAACTTAGATCTATAATATCCAAAAGGACTAGATCTAAATGAAAGATTAGATCTATCATGTCTAAATGGACTGAATCTAAACCTAAGATTAGATTTATCATGTCCAAAGGGATAGGATCTAAACCTAAATTTAAATTTATCATGTCCAAAGGGACTGGATCTAAACCTAAATGTAGATTTATCATGTCCAAAAGGATTAGATATAAACCTAATATTACATCTATCATGTCCAAAAGGATTGAATTTAAACTTAAAAATTTATATATATCATGCCCAAAGAGGCTGGTTCTAAACCTAAAACTTAGATATATCATGTCCAAAGAGGTCAAATCTAAAACTAAACCTAGATCTATCATGTCCCATAAAATTGAATCTAAATCAAACATTGATCCAACATGTCCAAAAAGATTGGTTCTAAGTTTAAACACACACAACATGCCCAAAATGGCAAAGTTTAAATATAAATCTAGTTTCAACAAATTCAAAATAAATTGAATCTAAATACAAATCTGAATAATGAAGTCCAAAAATGATTAAAAATTATATGTAATAGATGATGTTGCAAAAGTCTAAAAGACTAAATAAAAGCCCACAAGCATAGGTCACTTATGGATTTAGATATTGTTGTCCTTTTATGATGTCGATAAAATTTATATGCTTCTATCTTTTAGATTTACTACAATGTTTATTTGGAAAAGGCCAAATGACATGCTTCCTATTGAGCCAATTAAGGAGCAAATATGAGCCACTATTGAAGCTTGCAATCCATACTATTTAGCTAGATTACATAATCATTTATTATGGCATCAAGATATATTGATGGGTAGAAACATTTATGAGGATTCATTTGCTTGATCATCCCAAATTTCACTCTTTGATTCATAACTCCCATCAGGGCATGATCCTTCTAATTTGATGATTAATTTAATGCTGAGGCATAGTCATGATATCCCTCTATAGTGGATCATAGATCACCTTATCTTTGGGGATTATTATGTATTTCAACTAGTTGTAGATAGTGCTCCTTTTGTAAATATGATCTGACTTTTGGGCAATCATATACTATACCATGAGGCAAAGGATTGGGAGCTAAAGTTAGTGTTTGGCAAACATCTGTTAGCTATCAGAGGCTACATATATTACTTATGTGTGGCTTTGTAGAAGGTAAACATAAGAGTTAGACACCTATGGTTGTTATGGATTCATCACACCTTCTCTTCCTTTTTGGATTTGGGATTCTACATATATAACCATAGACTCAAGAAAGCTAAATATACATGACACTTGCATTCCCCTCGACACACAGGTCATGCTTCTAAGAAATCATCAGGCAAGATAGTGGTGGAAAGCATCATCGAGAGCCTTCACCTATTTGTATAAAGACTAAAAGGAATATTCAAATTCCTCTTCCAACTGATTGTGTTGTGGTAGTAGCAAGAACATCCAACCCTATTAATGCTCCACCTCCACCTATAGAGGTTGATCCACTAGCATAATGGGTAAAGAGTGAAGCCACTCAAGTATTATCGATAGATTCTAGTAGAACTTTCCCAATCTCTCATTCTACTGAGCTTATCAGTGATGACCATATGCATATCAAAGAAGATTTGTGTAAAGAAGAATCTAGTGCTTTAGAAAATGGTGGTGAATCATTCCTATTAGGCTCAACTTGGGTGATAATGAGTGCCACCCAGAATGATTTTTTTTTAGGAATTCTGGACTCCTGTGTAGAGAGCGACCCCACTTCTGGTCTAAGGAATATACATTATACATGCTTATTTGGTTTAGAACTTTCATGTTTTATCTCACAGATTCACTCTAAACCATCAGGAGTATCACATTGTGGCTCTTAAAAATCTCATGTCAATAATGATGGCACTACGTCACCTACTTTTGGGTGTTGACGTAGAAGTTTTGCTTGAGCTTTCTAGCTTTTGTGTAGAGGCAAACTCTTTGCTAGATTGTGCTACCATTTTGGGCCTTAAAGTAAGAGAACTATAGCTTTGGGAGTCCCTATGTTGAGATGTTGAGTTTGGACTGTTCTTACTATGAATTACTTACCAGGAACTCTTGTCAAGCACACTTGCTGAGGCAAATTTATTCGACACTACTTCACATCAAGCTTCTCTAGTCCATCAAGATCTTGAGCACAGCCTCCAAGCCTTGAGATCATCTTGGAGATAACTCTTCATAACACAAATTGAGCTTCTTGATATATCTGCTAAATTGAGAGACTTACAAAAGAGAAGATAATATTTATTGGAGAGAAGGTCCATGGTAAAATAAGTTGTCACAGCTATAAAAGAAAATTACTCACAGATGAACACTCAGGTGTCCAAACTTGAGAAGTTCTCTCTACACTAGTCCATGAATAAAAAGCTACATTTCATCATTTCCATGATACTCAAAAGAGATAGGCTACTATGGCCAATTGAGCCCATATTGCTTCTATCTGTATTAGAGAAATTCAGACTAATTACTTATAGCAAAAAATTTCTTTTATACCATTATCTCTTCATTATTACATGATATATAAATATTATGATTAGAGACTTCATGTCCAATCAACATGACATATTCATTGGGGGATAAAATCATGATACACATATAAGAAAGCATCAATAAACAAGGCACATTCATTGGGGGATAATTTGTTTGTAATCAAAAATAATAATAAATAATACATAATGAACATCTCAGTGGCACCACAAACTTAATACCTAAGCTCTAACTCATAATAATGAAAAAAATGAACATTCTAACTTTGGCATCATGGCACCACAAACCCTATGCTTAAGCGTTAGCTCCACTACTCCTAAGTTTTAAGAGCCTAAAAAATGCCAACCACTCCCACTAATAGCCATCCCCCTCAGCGATAATCGCCTTAGGGGAGAGTGGTAATGGTTTTGGATGAGTGGGAGCAATTATTCAAAGAGTGGGAATGGTTGAGATCCAACCCCTATAAGAATAGGGAGTGGGAATGGTTGAGATCCAACCCTTATAAGAATAGGAGGGCTGATCTTCTTCCTCTTGTTCTCTTTCTTGCCTTGCCAGTGACTACACTTCTCTCTTTCTATGTTGTAGACTTTATTGTAAGTTCTCCTCTATTGCACACTTTTCTTCTTGCACAATACAAGATCTTAAGTAAAACTACAAATGAAATACTCCATTTATATGATTTCTTACTTTATAGGAAGAATCTTTAAGAATTCCATGGTTGATCTCGGATCTAGAGTGAAATAATGATGCTCCCTCCATCGATCTTGATTTCTAAACAAGGGAGAAGAACGTGATTGCATTAAATATATAATTGTTAGGCATTATCATGATGACATGCTTCCAAAATCAAGATTAAATCAGACTTTAACTCATTAAAATACAAATTTAAAAGTCCAAGACCTCCATCGTCAAACCTGGTTCCGATGTGAGATGAAATAAAAATCTTCCTCCATCAATCTTAGATTTGGAACAAGAGAGAATAGTGCATTTTGCCCTAAAAACTTCAAAAACTAGCATTGTTAAGTTATTGTGCTGCCAAAATTTGTAAGAATCAAAATGAATCATGTAGGAAATCACCCTAGAATGGAGTCATAACACTGCAGCACTGAGCTCTTAGAATTTTTAAACCTTAGTACTCTAATTTGCAGTATCGTAGCTGAGTTAATGGCGTTAAGGCATTGTAATCAGCATTGGGGCACCAAATCTTGGCATTGTAATGCTGAGCTCTTTGGTTTCAAAGTTAAAATGTCTAATTTATAGTGCCACATCGCTGTTATATGGCACCAAAGTGTTAATACCAACATTGTGGCACCAAACTATGGCACTGCAGTACTGCCTTCTCATGTCATAAGACTAATGTGTCTTCCTGCGGCACCACAACACTATTATGAAAGCACTGAGCTGCATTGCTTTGCCAATGCCTAGTGTCTACTCAACATGTTAGTAGGGACCATATGCATATTGAAGAAGACCCACATATAGAGAATCTAGCACTCTTACAACTAACCATGAGTCACTCTTATCAAATTCAACTTGGGTGATAGTGAGTGCCACCCAGGATGATTCACAGTAGAGCTCAACTTTTATGCAGATAGTTACTCCACTCATAATTTGAGGGATGCAGCTTAGAGGCAATTATCTAGTTTGGAGATCTCATGCTTCATCTTCAGAATATGTCATAGGTTTTCAAATCCATTATATTGTGGCTCTTCAAAAATCTTATGTCATATAGTGATGACATTACATCACTTACTTCTGAGCGTTGGTCTAGAAGTCTTACTTGAGCTTTTTAGCTTCTACATATAGGTGAATGTTTTATTAGATTGTTCTAATTCCTTGAGTCTTGAAGCAAGAGAGCTACAGCTCAGGGAATCCTTATGTAGAGAAGTTAAGTTTAGACTATTCTCATTATGTACTACTTATCATGAGATCTTGTTAAATAAAATCACTATTACAGAGACCTCACTCAGTACTACTTTACATCAAGTCTCTCTAGTTCTCTAAGATCTTGAACATAGTCTTAGAGCCTTAGAATCCTACCAAGGAGAGCTTTCTACAACATAGATTGAGTTCCTTGACATATCTATTGAATTGAGAGAATTACAGCTAAGCAGACAATATCTATTAGAAAGGAGATCTATGGTCAAATAAGCTATCACAATTATAGAAGAAGATTTCTCATAAATAGACGCTTAGGTGACCCAACTTGAGTAGATTCTTTTCTCATTACTCCATGACCAAAAAGCTACCCTTCAACATCTTCACAAAGCTTGAGAGAAGTAGTCTGCTATGGTCTATAGAGCTCATGCAGCCTCTATCTATATTAGAGAAATTTAGGCTACTCATTTGTGTTGCAACCTATTTTATGTCACTATCTTACATGATATATGAACGTGATTACAGATTTTTAAAGACTATATTTTTGCTCTTCTTATTATATTGTTGCATTTAATCATAAATAAATAAATAAGAAAGCAACAAATGCATCATGTCCAATCAACATGATGTATTTGGGGGCAATTTTGTTTACATCTAAAAAATAAAATAAATTGAACATCTCTACTTGAGGAACCATAATGCTACAATCATAGTGCCTAAGTTTTATCATCATCTTACAAAATCTAAAAACTTAAACCACCATGGTAAATAATACTTAATTGATGTTGTGTGATAGCTTTCTTTTTTAAAAAGTAAGAAAACTAACCCTTCCTAGCCCAACAATGATAATTGCCCAAGGGGGAGAGGGAGGAACAATTTTGGAGTAGAAAACTACCCCATTGGTGGGAACGGTTTCCTAACAAATGCTATAAAAGAAGGGAAACTACCCCTTACCAATTTTGTCTTCTTTTTTCCCTCACTCTCCCTTTATCCCACCAGCCTTATTTTTGTTTCCAATCTCCTACACTCTCAACAGCATGCTTTCTGCTACTACATGAGAGCATTCTCCTCGTGCACGAGACAAGATTGAAGCTTACTATCATTAACTCCAGGTAGAAATTTTTGGAAACACTTTTTAAATTATTATATATTTTTTTCTCAAAAAAAATTAAAAGATTTCCACTATTGATCTTGGATCCAGTGAGAAATAAAAAGTTTTTCTCTATTGCTATTTGATCTAGAGTAAAAAAGAATGCTCTTGAGACCCAATATTCTAGAATCCTGAAATCTTAAGACCTCCACTATTGAACTTGGTTTTGATGTGAGAAGAAAAAGCCTCTCTCCGTTGATGTTGGATATAGAACAAGGGAGAAGAGAGCTTTTGTACTATAAAAGTAAAAAATCTAGCACTGCTAAAATATAATGCCACTATATTTTTATAAAATTTTTAAATTCATCAAGAATCAGATTCAAAAAATAGAGTTCCCACATTGCGTCACCATGGCTCCATGGTCCAGTGCTAAGCTCTTAAGAATAAAATCTTTGAAACTCTAACACTGTGTCAAGGTGCAAATATTTAATGTTGTGCTAAGCTCTCAAGTTTGTATCTCATCTTTAGCATTGCAATGATACACTCTCAGGTTTCACCTCTTTAAAGTAGCACAATAGTGCTATTTTCCGAATGTTGAGGCACTACATCTTGAAATCTATTCCACCATCAACCTTGGTTTTGGTGGAAAATAACATTCTCCCTTTATCGATTATGGATTCAAGGCAAGGGAGAAAAAAAGGTGGTAATGCACTAAAAATTATAAAATATAGCACTACTAAGGCATTATGTTACCAAAATTTTAAATATTCCCAAAACTATGAATCTTAGGCACTGATGAAATAGTGCGGGTGTTATGAGTCTAGCACTGAGGCGTTGAGCTCTCAGGAATATTAAGCTTAGGTGTGCATTTCATGGCACCAAGGCACTGATATTTCACCACTGAAGCACTACACTCTTAGAAAAATTTAAACTACAATACTCATCTAACAGCCTCATAACACTGATATCTCAGCACCGAGGCACTGTGCTTTTGGGAAATTAAGCCTTAGGCACCCAATTGATACACCAAGGTGCTCATATCATAGCACTATGCTGATCTCTCTAACATTAAGCCAAAGTCACACCTATAATGCCAAGGCACTGAGCTCTTAGATTCTAATCTTATATCTTTCATCTTAACGACAACAAGGCTCTAGTTCGGCAACACCTAGGTGCTGAGCACCAATTATTATTAAATTTAAATGAAAATTTTTAAACTTTTAAATCCTAGAGAATTTAATAGAAATACAAAGCATTGAAATAAAAATATCTTTATTAATAACAAAAATTATTACAAAAAGTATTACAATAAATAAATAATAAAGGAGAAAATACAAAATAAAGAGAAAATGGGGAAAACTAATAGTCATATTCACTGTCTTCCTCCTCTTCTTCTTTTTTGGCTCCAGTGTGGTACTCACATAAAGGTGATATTAAGGCACTATAGGAAAAAAAGCCTAACCTGAGACCATGTGAAAGCCACAGTTTTCAAATATATGAACAAGTGCTAAGTTAAACTAAGCCATGTATGAAAACTACTACTATTACTGAATTATGTGGTGGTCAAAAATTTCCTCCAATTCCTGTTGTTGTCAACTGGTTTCACCAATCCTTTTTCTTAAATCTAAGACTTGCCCTCTAATTTTTTGAAGTTGCTCATTTAAGGTCTTGGAGGATTTGGTTCTAGACTTAGGGGAGCATGAACTTTCTCCCAACTCAGTCCTTAAGCCAAATCCTTCAATTATACTCTTAGTCAAGGGACCCTTTTGTATAAAGACATTTTCATCTAACTCCCCATGCACACACACCACAACACATTATGCATAAATTAAAGAGGGGTGGCCATACCTTACAGTAGTACTACCCTTAAGCATATTACAAATAAAATTATAAATAATTCTTCCTATATCCATAGTAAAGCCCTTTTGAATTATAAAATTCAAAACAGCTCTATCCCTAATCACTTCACTAATTTTTTTAGTATGCATTAACTTGACATAAATGAAATAATGCTAAGCTTTGGCCATAGTAGTGAGGTCGGCGGCATAAAAATTAATAATTTTATCCTCTTACTTTTTCCACTAGACATTAAATTTTTTAATAATGAGAAAACTAAGAATTTCACCAAAATCAGGATGATCATTATAATATAAGAGATACTGATCATATACTACATCTTGTAAATTATAATATACATTGATAGTACTACTATCAAAACTTACTAATTTTCCCTGGACAAAAATTTGATTATTCTGGTACTCATTCAAATTGGAAAAGAGCTCCAGCACCACAGGGACAACATCAGATATGTTGTTATAGACCAACTTCTCCCAACCCCGCTCATTAATAATCCACTCCATGTGCTCACTTGAATTAAAGATACTCCTCTTAGGGATGAGATGTTTGTGTAGGAGGGTGTGGTAGTATCTCTCCTCAGCCTCTACTTTAACGAATTTGTTAGTGTCCTCAATAGCTATCCTCTTCTTGCCCTTGCTAAGGTATTTTACTAGCATGATGGCTTTTCTAAATAAAAATACAATCTGAGAGAGTAATAAAGTAAAGACTTCCAAAAAAAGAACTAAGGATTTATAATGAAAAATGAGAAGCCTAGGGGTTCTATTTATAAATTAGCCTTAACGCCGCAGTGCTGCCTTATCAGTGTCAAGGTGCTAGCCTCTCGGTTTCAAAGTTAAGGAACTAATGCTATGACACTGAACATGCAGCGCTGAGGTGCTGGTCAGCATACTAGAATAGTCAGCGCCAGTCAAACAAACCAAGCATTTATGATAATTAATTTTATAACTAACACAGTACAAAAAAAGTGAGACTAGACATTGATTGAGCTCTAGCATCATAGCGTTGGTCAAAAAGTTTTTTCTTTTCTACTTAAAGTGCTTGTTGGTATGTCAACTTTCTTGAATCAACTTTTGACTGGCATCATGGGGCTAAATACAATAGTGAGATGCCAGTTAACTAGTTAACGTGAACAAATTACTCCAATCTCATGTCATCTTAAGCACTGCAACGCCAACTTTATAGCTCCGAGGTAGCGACCCCTTATGTTTTTAAGACACGAATTCTCACCTTATAATGCTACAGTGTTAATTACTCAATGTTAAGGCACCATTTTAATAGTGTCAAGGAACTACCATGATAGTGCCTAAGCGCCATAATTTTAGCAGCAAAGCACTACCTCCATAATCATAAATTAATATTTCACCATGTGAATATCTAAATAAATTATGGCATTCTAAAGGGATGTGAGTCCAATCTACTTGTTCACCATGCGAATATCAAATAAATATGTTTATTTATAATACAAATAAGCTACACAAAGTTTGCATTCCAAAGGGATGTAAACCTAATCTATTTGTTTGACATGCGAACACAATCTACATAAACCTGGCATTCTAAAGGGATGTAAGTCCAATCTACCCATTTTTCATGCGAATGTAATCTTTACCCTACTTGATTTGTAAAAGGATGTAAGTTCAATCTATTTATAACCCTATAAAAATGACATTCTAAGGGATCTAAGTCCAACCTATATGTTGACCAAGCAAACACCACTACACTGAAACTCCAGTCTACTCAGGATAATTGAGATAAGGCAAACCATGACTGCTAATCAGACTCCTAAGACATTATGTCTTACCCTTTGATGTTGCTAGATTAGAACAATGTAGTCCCAGAATGACTGAACCCTGGGATCTTGGCCGGGATTATTCTTCTATTTCTCTTAGATAGTCATTTATATTATGTCATACACACACACCACTAAAAAAACCTAATGGCTGAAGGCTTATTCCAATAGGATGCTTGAAACCCTAAGTCTATAAATGTTTCTAACATAAATCAGAGTCTCAACCTAATATAAATTTTTTAGGAATTATCAATTCTTTTCCTATAAAAAAATAAACATATCTCTGACTCTTCTAGACATATAACCCATCTAGAAGGGTTTTCATGGATATTTTGATGGAGTATTTTTATAGCATGCTGCTTTTGTAGGTGAAGCTCACACTTGAGGCTAAGAATCCTCCATCTTAGGATATAATCTATAAGGGATTCACCTAGATTTTTCTTTTCAATGACTATGTCACCTACAGTGATGTGGTGTTGTGTGCTAGTGAATCACTTTTCCAACATATTTTCTAGTTTAATGAAAGTATGCATTAAACCATTTGGTATCTCTACATATTAATCAAAGGCAACCTCAATCAAACTACTAACGAATTGTTTAAACAATAAGGCATCACTCCCTCTAGCATTGCAACAACTTGCCCGAAAATGTGCCAAATATTTTTTGGGAATGCCTGACCCATCAAAAACTTTGAAAGAAGGAGGCACAAATTCCTTTGGATGTGGTACATAATCATATTCCTCAGGAGTGGGTCTACCATTTGGAATTAGAGTTGTACCACAGGATTATGCCAAAGCTTCCTTCACTGGCTATTTTACTAGAAACTTCAAGTCAATTTTGGGAGATATGTCATCTAGTGGTTTAGGTTCTTTTTGATACTCTTCTAAACAAAGATTCATCTCATCTATGGGATGGGACTCTTCCAGTCTTTCTAAAGAATGTGGCTAAGAAGAGGTGGGAACTAGACTTTGGAGTGATTGCATAGTGACAATCATCTCCTCCATCTTCTTCTTCATTCTCAAAATCTGATCATCTTTCTTTTATAGTTGAAGGAGCAACTATTGTGTAGAATTAAGTGTAGAACCCTCATCTATTTCTTCTTGTTCTTTCTTAAATGCCTATGTATCTACCATAAAAACATATGCTATGGGTAGTCTAGGGTCATCATTTAATAAGTCATCCTGATCTAGGTCAAAGTGTTTTTGAAATTTACTTATTTTTCTTTTTTCTCATCTTCTCTTGCAATGATTTCCACTTATTCTTTTTTCAAAAGAAGAGGGATACCATTGTTATCAAGGATGGCTTCAGATTCTTCTTCTTTACCCATAGGTTTTACCTTAGATGTCTCCCTATCATGCTTTCTCTAGATAGTGGGGACTTCTCTATCACTAAAGTTCTCCCTAAACCAAGGTGTCCCTCATCTAAAATTTCTCTATTATAAGGAGATAGGTGAAGTGACTCTATCCCCCTACTAGAGGTATGAGATGAGGACAGGCCTTCAATTTGGGGCATAAGGAAAGGTGATGAAGGCCTTTCTTTAATAGTTTGGATGACAGGTTTTCTTTCCAACTGTGATGGTGAGTGAGTCTTTAGCTTAGGGGCCAATGAAACTTTTTTAACATAACCCTTATGGTTTCCTTTTTAGTGATAACCCTATCTCTCCTCAAGTTAGTTGACTCATCCTTATCATAAGTTAACGACCTCCCCGAGTGATGGTATCGTTCTAGTATAATAGGTATAGGTCGATAAACTCTCCATATATCAAAGGATACTACTTTTTTCTTCCCTTTATTTAGGGTATTCATAGGTCTCCCTAAGAGCTCTCTCTCAAGCTCTTTAGTGAGCTGACCCTTTATGACCCTAAGTAACTCTTTCTTAGTGTAGAAAGAGGACCCAATGGTTCTGTGAAGGACCTAATGCAATCTATCACAGGTTTCCCTATGCAACAATCTAAAGCCCTTTCTACTTTTATAAGAAAAGGGATGAGGTGAAGAACTTGTAATTCTAGATACATCTTCCTATTTTTAATATATAGAAAGAGGATGGAATTGGCTACCTCCTATGAGAGAAGTATCTAGAAGGGTATATCCTTCCTTCACCCTAGCTTGCTCTATTTATAACATCTCCTTTTGTTTTATCTCTTATAAGGCATGTCTTATAAGTTTCCTCCTTTGTTCTTTTTCTGACTCTTAGTCATTATGGGAGGCTCGGAAGTAGACCCTACATCAAAAGTGCTAGAAAAGAAGGGGGCAAGTGTCTTTTTAACTGATAATTTGAGTGCCTTTGGCACGAGGACCATCTGGACCCGTTCAGTGACTTCAATAGGAACATCCTTATTAATGGTAGAGGTACTGTATGGTACACTGAAAAACTCCATAATGGGTTTTTTGTCTGTAATTGCTAAATCAACAATAAGAGCAAGAGTCACTCCAGTGGTAGTGATATTCAAATTCTTAAAGCTAGCTCTAAATTTGATGACAGAACCATCAGGGAGTCTAATACTACCAACAGAAAAGCTAAACCTAGATGTAGTAGTGAAAATAAGCTGTCCAACCATTTTCTATTTTTCAAATAAAATTAAAACAAATTTCAACAAGCTTTATTTAATATAATATAGTAAAAAAATAACCCATTAGAAAAAAAAAATAGCCAATTTGATTATGGTTGGAGTTTTTAAAAGAAGTATTTTATTTTTTGAAAATATAGGAATTATAGAAACTTATATTTTATCTTCATAAATAGGGCAGTTCTATAATCCATTTGATGAATGTTGAGTATGCTCTACCAAGGATGAAATGGAATGGTACTCAACAGAACAAAAGGCAATCTTGACCCGTGTACACACAAGTACATTATTGATGTCTAAAAATAAAGGTCTATCTTTAAAGATGGAGAGAGGAACTACTCACTAATAGAGTCACCAGAAAATATCTCTGTAGGGAAAATTTATCTTGTTACATAGATTTTAAGAATGTCTTATTTAGGTAATTGAATATGTCATTAAGTAATTAACATATTATCTTGAAAGATAAACATGTTATCCTATAATAGATTCAATTACTTAATAAGGACTCCTAAGGCTAATGGGTCTTAGATATTCTAGAGATTTTTTATTGAACTACATGAAAAAGTAGGACAAGGTATATTTTATGCCAAGTTTGTACTTCTTTATAAGGGCAAGCCCTTATAGTTAATTGCATCTTAGGAAGAAGGAAATTCTTCCTAAGAACATTCTCGATTAAAGAAATATACTTTTTATTTATGTGGTTTTCAAAGCTTGTCCTAAAAGGATGTTTAATTTGGAATTTCAATAAGGAATGCTTTAAAGGGAAAGAATTATTTTTAGAGGCAAATCAAGATTAAGTAGAAAACACTTATAGATACTAGACACCTAGTAAGCATTTCAACTATCCTACCATTGAGTTTTACATTTTTGAGATCAAATTTAATAAGATTCTAAACTGACATTTTAATAAAAAGCTAGGACCTAGATTCTAACAGCACAGACAGAAGAAATACCTAGTGGTTAAAAACTTATTCTAGTAGGATGCTTCAAACCTTAAGTCTATAAATTCTTCTAACATAAGTTTGAGGCTCGACCTAATGTAATTTTTTCTAGGAATTATCAATTCTTTTACTTCCATAGAGAAATGAACCTATCACTAACTCTTCTGAACTTATAACCCGCTTAGAATTACCAGGTAACACCACTTAAGCGATTTTAAAAATCAAGAGTCTAGTCTTATATATGCAAGATGGTTAGGCTATTGCATTTAGGAAGGAAGCTAAGTTCCTAACTTACCATCTATCCCTAAGATAATGTTTGGCATGTTATGTACCTAACTAATGCAATAAATTATCTTTTATGTATTTTGATTTATAATTTATTTAAAGGTCTAGGGTATGCAACTCATACTTATAATGAGATGCAGTTAGTTGTGGTCGTGGGATAAATCAAAAGGATAAGGCGCACTTCTCCAAGAATGGTAGTCATCCTCAAAGGTTAGATGCTCCCTAATGTGCAATAGCTGGCACCCAATTCAAGAAGAACGGGCAATATGTTCTCCGGGTTTGCAAAAGCTAATTATTTTTAGTTGCTTTTAAGTTATTTCTAGGACTTTTATTTAAATGAGGTTATGAGTTTTTATTTTATATTTAAGTTATTTAGTTTAGAGAGGGTAGAAAGTTTTATTTTCCTAGGAGCTTAACATTCTAGGTATTTCATGATAAAACACATCACAAAAAGAAACCTAGAAAAGCATCTAATTTCTATTATGTACCCCAAAATAAATTAAGTTAATTCAAATTAATAAAACATGCAAATGAGGTCGGGTACTGTTATACACTTTGGAAGAAAGAGAAAATAGGCAGCCAAACTCTGCCCTTATATAACTCAGCCTAGAACTAAAAGTTTTGATCTATGGGACTCTTCTTCTAAGATCATCACCTTCTTTAGGTACCTTCATGGGTTCACAAGGGACCACAAACAAATAAAGTCAACTCCTACTATATCTTGATCACATAGATCCTATCCAAATTCTAGGCTCAAATCAAAATTTAAAATTTCAAAATAAATTACTAATCGCTACAAAATAAATGTTAGAAAATACACACAACACACTAGCAATTTATATTTTAAACTTACGAGCATAGAATTAGTTGCTTACCAAGCCCACATGTCATACTAGGCTATTCTTAAGGATTTAAATAGCACATGCAAGCAAATAATATTTACTTTATATTTATTATAGTGATCCCTTTAAGCACAACCCACTGCAGAGAATAGTGTTAGCCTAAAAAGAACACCCTAACATCTAGCCTAGCAGGCAGACAATCTTAGCCATCTAGCCTAAAATATTACACCATAAAATAAGAAAAATTATCACATTATTTCATATCACAAAACATCATAGATAATTAGCCTAACTTAACTTTAGGGTTGGTGACCTAATAACCTAGTGTGTGAGAAAAGGGTGTTATGTGGTATGGTCTTACTAGGCCTTTTAAGTTCTGTTTTTTGGTTTAGTTTAAAATTTAATCTTATACTTTTAATAATCTTGTGTCATAGGTACATGTCAATATTAAACCAAATGTTTGAGGTATCAAAACCTCCTTTGGACTAATAATTCTGTGACCTTAAGTATCCAAACTATATACCATATGATAGTTATGAAAGTATTTGTTTTTATTTGGTTTTTTTTTAAAATTTATTCACTTTGCCATTGGGTGGTTTCAATTTTAGTGATTTAATTGATTTATGAGTTTATTTCCATCTTTAGGTTTACCTTTATGTTAAAGTTGAAATTTAAGTTTTAAAGAATGGAGAATAAAGTAAATTTTGCTCTGAGCGGAACTCATTCTATTCAACATCCTAAATCATACTAGAATGAGATTTTCATCAATTCTAAAGGTCAAACTAAAATCCTAAGTATCTTAATTAACCTCTTCTGAATTTATTTGAATGATTTATTCTAAGTGGATTTGATTTGACTAATATTCTTATTTTCTATTTATATAATGTAATGTCATTAAGATTAGAAGAATTCATTCTTATTAAATTTCTTATATTTAGATTAATGTTTCTTTAGTTTAATCTATTACCTTTAATTAAACTTTTAAATGTTTCTTTAAGTCTTAATTAAAAGTATATGTTATCATGATTTTTTTTTATTTGATGTCAAATGATTTGATTCAATTAGGTTTTATGTTATTTAAATTTTTCTCTTTTATATATATATATATATATATATACTTTATATTTAATTTATTAGTTTGATTTATAACCTTCAATGATTTAGAATATTTCCTTAAACTTTAACTAAGAGTCTAATCATATATTATGATTAAATTTAATTTAAAGTTTACTTTTAAGTTCTTTTTGGTTTCAAGTGATTATATTTACTTATTTTATGCTATTTACTTTCTAAGTTATGTAAGATGTATATAGTTTCATGACTTGGGTTTTTTTATTATTGAAAGCTCATTTAATTACATATGTTATTTAATTTATTTCATTGGAGTTGATTTCAATTATTTACTTCATTAATGTTTATGTTTATTTGACTTGAATGAGTTAACTTAGTCGATGTAAGTTGATCTTTAATTCATGCTTAATTTTGATGATTTCATTCCATGATTTACTATTTAAGTAATCGGTCATAATTCAATTTCATAACTTTAAGAAATTCACTAACTTTGGACATTTTAATTTGTCATTTAATTTGGTTTCAATGGACTATTATACATTAAAGTTTTATTATTTAATTGAATCTTTTAAAGTAAAGTTTGTTTATTAATCATAATCTCAGAAAATGAATTACCTTGGGCGCTAAACCTAATTTAGACCATTTTAAATTTCTAGGTTATTTAAGTTTAATTAATTTGATTAATCATCATCAACATCTTATTTATATTTGAACTTATGTTAGTCATTAATATTAGATGGATTCGAATAATTTCAATATTAATGAATTTCTTATTTGGCTATGAAATTTAGAAGTTGATTAACATTGATTTTCAATTAAATACTTGGTTTATTATAATCTTACTAATTTCATAATTCAAGATTTAATTAATTTCTTATATTCTTCATTATTACATAAGCCTTAAATGCATGATTGATTGAATTTCTTAACTTCATAAGGTTAAGAAAATTTTCTTAAGTATTATGATGTTGATGAAGAAGTTCAAAATTGGTTTCATAAAATTGTATAATTTATATGACTTATTGTTTCATTTAAATTGACCTAAAGATTGGAAATTCTACAACTTTTGATTTAGAGGATATTTGGCTTTGAAGTTTTTATGGAAAGTGGGGTTCTTTGCTAATTTGATCTCCCTAAAGTTTCATCTTAATCTAATGCATATTTTCTTAATTTATTATTAAATTATTTAATTAAATTAAGAATTTAGGATTGAAAATTTTATATTTAGAAATTTACTCACCAATAAATCCTAAAAACATTATCTAAGGTGTATTTTAGTCTCAATTTTACTTTCTCAAAGTTTCATATTAATTGGAATAATATTTTGAGCTTAGTTTAAGTTTAATTATTTTTAATTAAACCCAAATTAACCCAAAAATATCTAATAAAAACTAGAGATTTTGAGTTTAAAGGATTCCTCACATTGAGATGAATCCATATATCCCTTATTTGTATTTTATTTGGTTGAGTATTTTATTTTCTATGATTTGTTGAAGTTCTATGCATTTTTTTTACAATTTTTTAATTCAAAAAAAATTCTATTTTCCTCTTTAAAATAGTCAGCACCACGTGGTGTAGCTTTACACGTAGCGGTGCATGATTCGACCATGTGAAATCCACATGGATCCCACTTTATTTTGGTGGTAGGCACATAGTTTGATCCAGGCTCAATCAGCTCTGGATCATCCTGTGGATTCTTTAAGGGGATTAATCAAACAATCCAGCTAAATCATGGTCGTTCATTCCAAATAAAAAGAATGGATGGTCATGATTTAAACTTCTATATCCGTAGTGGCAATTGGATGCTATCCACTTTTTGCAACAAATAGTCAGCAAACCACATAATGAAATCACAATATTTCAATTGCAAAATGATCATGGAGTGGTTATGAAGAGATCTATATAGCTTGATCATTCCTAGGGTTTGCTTCACTTCATAAATGACCAATGCTAAATGAAAAAGGGGTCAGTTTTGGCCAATCCTCACCAGCATGGGGTCTCGGTGGTGGATTGCATTTCAAAAATGTTCAAGGAGGTGATACAATACTTTTGGAGGAAGAATCAAGCTTTACTTCCCTCTAGATTGATGTGGAGATGGATGTCCATTGTGGCTTGCTGGAATTTGGTGTCGAGAGCAATTGGGGTAGCTTGGGAAGAGGGGGAAGGTAAGTTCTGGTTGAATTTTACTTGGAGAAGGTGATGGAGCTAAGAGAGAGAGCCAATTTAATCTTCTTCTCCCTTTTTAAGTTTGGCTGAGAGCACCTCCATTGAATTTCAATGGAGGTCATCAGCCTTAAAAAATTGAACTCCAATGATGGAGCTAAATGCGGTGAGAAGGTCAAACAGTCTTTTTGAATCTTTTAGAGCAGTTGAGATTGCACACATGGAAGAGTTTTTGGAGACATGAGGAAGAGATTATCTCATTTTGGCCTCTCCCCTTCCATGGGCATATTTCATTGCTTGATTTAAACTAACTTGAAACCTTCTTAAGCTTTTAATATTGGCTATCAACCACCTTAGGTTCATCTTAGATTATGTCTAAGTGGATTCCAACATGGATAGTTTGAGTTTTAACACAAAAACTTACATTTGATTTATTTGAACTTGATTTGATTTAGATTAGGTTAAATGTGATCAATGATCATTATTTATCCCTCTTTTATTTAGGTTAATGATCACATATCCAAGCCTAAAGTAATTCATAAAAATTATACTTGTGTTTAGGTTCAAAAGTTCTTAGGTTAATTCACTTAATTATTTGAATATCTTTTCTTTTAACTTAATTTATTTTATTCCATTTGATGGGTTAGATTTAGATTTAAATTTCAATTGTGTTAATTTAATGATTTATGATATTCCAAATGGATTAATTCTATTGAATTTGGAATTAAATTTTATTCCTTGACCAATAAACCCATCTTTAATTAAGTTAGGTTTAATTAACTTCAATTAGTTTATTTGATATAATTAAACTGTAATTGGATTTCAATTATATTTAATTAAGCATTTAGGGTTATTTAATGTAATTGATTTCATTATTTTTAGGATTAATTTGAAGTTCAACCACTTTAATCTAAATTGTTTATTTGGGGTTAAATAACCAACATAGCCAAATTAATCCCAATAATTAATTAAGTTATATTCATTTATGACTTTCAAATGGTTTTGGGTGATTGGTTTAATTTGATTCAAATTTATTTTTTATTTAGATTTCAAGAAGATTCATTTGGGTTTAGTTAATTTTGAGATTAAGTAGGATAATTAGGTTAACCACCTTAATTACCTTAGTCTAAGTTCACTTGGATTTAGATTGATTCAATCATTTGTTTAGATTTGAGTTTGGTTTGGATCCACCTAATCATATTAGGTTAAGTTAAACCTTAAAAGGATTCACTAGGTCACCAAGTATAGTGCCCTAAGTATCTATTCAGGAGCCCTCTAATCTAGGATTAGGTGTCTTAATTACTAATTTAGAGATGATGGTAACCTCATCCAAAATTGCATTCTTTCTCCTTTTTATTTTTTTGAATATAATCACTAATAAATAAAAGAGAAACCAATGAATGCATCATGTCTAATTGACATGACACATTCATTGGGGGGAAATTTATTTGCAACTGAAAAAATGATAATAAATGAACATATGGACCCCAGCATCATGGGTCCATAAACCCAGCACCTAGGGGCTGGCTCCATTACTCCTAAGTTTAATGAGTCCAGAAAATACTGCAAGAAAAGGAACTCTACTCAAGTTTGCTTAAAGTTACAATTTTCAAACATTTGAATGAGTGTCGAGTTGAACTTATTCATGTAAGAAAATTACTGATGCTGTTGATATGATAATCAATTTTTTTTCTCTAGTTCTTATTGCCACTGGCTGCTTTTGCCCATGTTTTTTCTTAATTCTAAAACTTCTCCACCAATATTTAGGAGTTACTCAGTTAACGTATTTAGATTTGGACTAAGGAGCACCTGAGTTTTCTCCAACTTCCATTTTTGATTGAAACCCTTCAATCATTCTTTTTGTTAGGGGAGCCCTTTGTATAAAGAATTCTTAATCCAGATCCCCTGACACACTAACTACAATAAATAAATAATAAATGATAAGCGTATTACTATATGAATTATAAATAATTATTTTTACATCTATGATAAATCTCTTTTGAATTGCATAATTCAAAATGGCTCTATCTTTAGTTACCACACTGATATTACCAATGGGCATCAACTTTGCAAAACAAATAGTGCCAAGCTTTAGCCTTATCTGTTAGGCCAATGGTAGAAAAATTGATAATTTTTCTTCTCCTGCCATTTCCACTGGATATTTGAATTTATAATAGTGAGGAAACTAAGGATTTCATTAAAATTTGGGTGATTATTGTAGTAGGAAAGATATTAATTATATGAAAAATTTTATAAATTATAATATGTGTTAATGGAAGTAGTATCAAAATATACCCAGTTCCCCCATACAAAAACTTGGTTATTCTAGTGATCCTTTGCATTGGCAATGAACTCGCTCACCACAGGGACAATGCAGGCAACGTTAACATAGGCAAGATGCTCCTAACCTCACTCATTGATAACCTTCTCCATGCTCTCACCTGGATTGTAGAAGCTCCTCACTGGGATGAGTTATTTACTAAGGAGCGTGTGTTGATACCTCACCTCAGTTTCTATATAGATGAATTTGTCAGTGCCACCATAGGACACCCTCTTCTTGCCCTTTTAAATAATCTTGAGCTGCATGTTTGCTAATCTAGGGCTAAGGGAAAACCTATGATGCAAAAATGTTCAAGATAACAAAGACTTTATAATGAAAATTTTGACAACCTAGGGGTTATATTTATAGACTGAACCTAATACTGTGGCGCTACTTTTGCAGTGCCGAGGCACTGGCCTATCAATTTCTAAGATTTAGGGCCAGCGTTGTGGCACTCCACATGCAGCGCCCAGGCATCAGTCAGTCAATCAAGATGGTTACTGTGCCGATCAAAAAGTGTGTTTATTAATATTTATTTCAATTAATTCATTAACTAACCAGATCTGAAAGTGCATCAGACATTGGAGTGTCACAACATTGGCCAAAAGTTCTCTTTTTTTATTAAATGTGTCTATTAGTCTATTGGCCTTTGAATGACTTTTTGACTAGCACTGCGGCACTACTTTCACAACTCCATGGTATTGGTCAATTAGTCAACACATTTTATGTTATTCTTCTAGCGCATTAGCTCTATAGGGTTGGGTTTACAATGCTGAAGAACTGTCCTCTCTAGTATTAAGGCTTATGTTTTTATTTGATGACACTAGGGTGCTAGCTCGCTCATACTGAGGTGTTAAGATTTAGGCATCAAAGTGCCAACTCCATGATGCCAGGGAGCAGAAACCCTAATATCGCAGTGCATTTTGTACATCACCTAGGCACTGTATCCTAAAAATAAAAAAATCAAAAATCAAATCAAATACTTTCTGTTCACCATGCAAAAGGCCCAATAAACCTATTGGCATTCCCAAGGGATGTAAGCCCAATATATATGTTCATCATGCGAACTTTTAAAAATCTATCTAGCATTCCAAAGGGATGTAAGCTCAATGTACATGTTTTCCACGTGAACCTCTAAACCATAATGGCATTCTAAAGGGATATAAGTCCAATCTATATGTTTTCCATGTGAACACCCTATTGACAATCCCAAAAGATATAAGCTCAATCAATATGTTTGCCATGTGAACACCATAATGGAATTCCAATGGATGCAAGCCTACATATGTTTATAAAGAAACTTCATTGAATTATTGGATAAACATATAAATTAAGTTTACCCTTAATTCACTAAGCACATATACAACACCTCTACTCTACTCGGGATATCAAAGATCAAGCAACCCATGGCTACTAATCAGACTCTTTAGACATTACAGCTAATAGTACTCTAATGTTGGTAGATTGGAATGATAGTAGTCATGGGATGATGAAATCATGGGATCTTGATCAAGACTACCCTCTTATTTCCCTTAGACAATCATTCACATCACACCTCTAGAAACCAATTCATATAAAAAAGATATGCCTATTTCTAACCTTAATCAAGAATGCTCTCGTACTATCATAAGAAGGGTAATTAACTATGAATGCTTGTGTTTATAAGAAATAGAACCCAAATCTAAATAAACCCTAACACTGTATTTGATGTATTTGATTACCTAAATGAAAAATTCTTAAAATCTACGTGGTGTTAAAAATCTTCTCCATAGTGATGAAACTCTTTAATGATTCAGAGGGCCCTTGCCAAATTTGCAGCAAGGCCTATGAACTCTTACTAGGCTTTGAAGCATTGAAAAACATGCAATGAACATGTGCTTGAAGTTGGAAAAAATAAGTAATCACCTCTATAAGGAGGTTGTTCAAAGTCATAAGAAAAAAATGACACTTTAGTGCATCGTTCATCCTCAATAAATAGTTGAAAAACTCAAAAGATGTGATATGATCAACAAGGTCTAATATTTCCTTATGAGACTTTAGAGATGGAACCTTGAATTTCTTGGGTGGCTCAACTTCCATCAATTAATTATCCATTGTAGCGCCTTTCTCTTCTTCTTTTCTCTCTCTTCTTTTCTAGTGAGAGAAGCTCTGCATGGGGTGACCATTCCTCACTCAAGGAGGAGTGGGGTGGCAAGAGAGGGCAGACATGGTGGTGGCGGTGCCTTGGAGGTGAGGCCCACCACCGAAGGGAGGTGGAGGTGGTTCACGCAGGGCACACCAGAAGCTCCAAGGGAAGGTATGCAAACATTGGCTCCTTGGTGGAGGATGGAAGCTATGGACAAGGGAGGGGAAGGTCGCCTCATGGCGTGGAAGAAGACTCCAGTTCCGGCTAACGCAGGAAGAGGGCCGATGGAGCTTGACACGCAGAGGCCGGCTGGGAGAAGTCGAGAAAGGCGATTCACGACCATGATAGAGGTGGAATGCCTCTTGGATCCAATGGAACGAGCTCCTTGTGAAGGAGCGCAAACACGAGTGAGGAAGCAATGGAACAGACTATGGCATATGGATCTGGATTCCAATGAAACGAAGTGGTTGTGGTTCCAAATCGAGCCGCTATAGCGATGTCGTTATGGATATGGATTCTATTGCCAATGGCAACGGAGGTATCATCGGCTCACAATCATGAGGCAATGCGGCATTCTACGTGAGGCACTGACCGCTTTGGCGATCATGGAGGTGTGACTAGAGAACATTGCGACACCGGAGGCTCGCCACCCAATTGGAGAGCGAATTAACTCACAACCAATTCTGCCGCCGCGGAGGGCGAGAGCACGGAGGAACGCGAGCGCGCGCTGACTCAAATACAGAGGATGGCGAATTGAAGTGCACCATGGATCGACCGCAATTGCTAATAGGGAATTCGGCCAACCCGTGTTCTATCGACAAGATAGCAATTGCGCGGTATGCAATGTGATCTCCCTAAGAGTCCTGGTGAGTCGATCGGCTTTAGAGGGCAAGGCATCTCTTGCGGATTTGAGATGGCCGACACCCTGGTAGATACAAACTGCGTGGATGTCAATTCTCGCCAGGTACTTGCCCGCCGGGCGGAGGGCAAACCATACCTCCTGATTTGAATCCGTGAACACGCACACAACTTTGTCGAAATGCCGCAGAGAAAGTTCCAAGGGAATTTGGCCAAACAAAGAAGCAACTCGATGTCCCTATGCATGAGGGGTTTCTCCATCCATCCTCCCTGTGAAGTCAAGACTCTATATTTCCAGTTCAAAGGATCGGTTTTCCCAAAGCCAACAACCAATGATTTTCGTTCAAGGGCAGACATGGCAAGTTCAAATTAGCTTACCAAAACAAGGCGCCTTCTACCACAAGACAAAAGGGGTCGTACGCAATACAATGCTTGAAGACCAACAAGGTCCCACTTGCAAATATAAATTTGAAGAAGTCCAAGACAAAGAAGAGTGGGTGTCACCCTTGATAACCACTCCATGCAAAACAATATCAAAAAAAGCGGCTTGTTGGAAAACGCTAGGCAAGAAGCTCCCTTCTACTACCTCATCATTGATTTGAGACGCAAATGGAGTCAATGGGGAATTTTGAGTTGGTCCTTGTTGGCGATTTTTTTTATATTTTCCAATCTATTGAAGCCCGGACGCAGCTTCTTAATGGACCGTGGTTTATCGCCGGCAACGTCATCGCTATGGATAAATGGACCCCACTTTCTCTCCCGACACTAACAGGCTTGACCACACCGTGGATGCGACTGACTACCACCACTCATTTATTGGGATGACAACAACCTCGGGATAGCTTCATTCGGTGGTGAACCATTATGGATGGATAACCAAACTAGCAAATGGGGCAAAGCACATATGCTAGGATTTGTGTCAAGATCGATCTATCAAAATGACTCCGGAATAATATGGATCCATGGCTACAACACCGCTTCTTCCAAAAGGTGGAGTATGAAGGAATTTCACAATTATGCTTTAAATGTGGAATAGTTGGCCATAAGGTGAAGCTTGCAAAAAGGCTAAAATGCATGCTCCTATCAATCCTTTTAGCTCTCCCTCTTGTTCCACAAACCCATTGCAAAAACCGGTCATAAGAACAAAAAAACTGCACCTATGCGTAAAATAATTCGAACTCAACATGTCTTTCCTCATTGGATCAAGTGCGCAAGCGATCCTCCTTTTCTAGAACAAGTTCAAGAACCTTACAAAGCCACGCCAACATACCCACCGCAACCAGCACCCCTCCCTCCAAGCGAGACCAAGATCGAAAACAAAGCAGTCGTCGGCCAACCCACCGCCAGATTTGCAACTTTTCAGCACCACTCAAAGGAAAGGAACCCGTTATGGACACTATAGGAGAATGACTTGGATAAGTCTTATGGGCCATGGTCACTAGTCACAAGGAAAAAAATAGGCCTCCTAAATCACCAAAGGAGAGGCACTCCCAAAGCAAAACTGCAGATCAAAGTAAATCTGCACAAGGGAGGAAGAGATAATCTTGTCTCGATGACTCCACAGACAGAATGCAAAATGCTAAACAAACTCACCATGTCCAGAAAAGAGGATGCATCCACATCCCAAATGCAAATGCAACCGCTTTTTCAACTAGAGGAGGGGAAGATGCCACTACTCTATTCAAACACAAACCTAAGAGTGGGCAAAGCGTGTCTAAAGCACACTTTCAATGGGAACTGGTCACTTGGACCAATCAAAGTCATCCCAAGGAAACTAAAAAAGAGTGAATTCCACATCGACGGGGGGAGGTTCCCCAACGCCCACCCATGACCTCCATCATTATGTGGAATTGCGGGTCCAAAAGACGGCCACTATCTCCAAGAAATTCTTGGAGAGCACCATGCTCTCTTCATAGGCCTTATAGAAACCAAAGTGAGGATGTCACAAGGAAGGAAATTGATAATATTGCAAGGCAACTGGGATTTTCTACACCAAAGTAGGAATATCTGAGGTATCCTTGCTCTTTGGAGAAGTGACTTAATCACTTTCTCTCCTATTGTGCAAAATGAACAATGCATTGTTGGCGACATACCGCCGGATAAAGCTATATGGAGGCGACCATTTGTTATGCTAACAAAGACTATCACACTCTGAGAGACTTTGGGACACCTTAACTCCTTTGCTGAATACCAACTTGCCTGCCATTGTCGGAGGAGATTTTAACTGCATCTATGAGGCGAAAGACAAAAAAAGGGGAAAGCCGTTTAAAAGCTCGCCGGCGGCCAATGAGATGATGGAGTTCCTCACCAATGGGGACTTACATGAGTGACTTTACCGCCCTAGATTCACATGGACCAACAACAAAGATAAAACAACAGATATGGGTGCTTGATCGCTTCCTTATCAACTCCATTGCTTCCAACCTCCTCCCCTTGCACAAACTAAACACCTTCATCAGATCATTGCCCCATTCTTCTCCAAATCAGGTTCTAAGGAGATGGAAATCACAAGCTGAAATTTGAAGACACCGGCTTTCTTATCCTATGGCTTGGAAATTAGTGTGGAAAAGTTGGCAAAGCAACTATGAAGGGTCCGGCTGAAAACTTGGACAAAATGCCGCACTAAGGAACTTATTCTACTGAGTAAAACAAGCTCAAAGATTTGAGTAAGCAAAGGGACACCCTCCAAGAAGAAATTCTGCAACAAGAGAGGCTTTCTCCTCAAGGATGACCGAGCAAGAAAGAGACCTCCTCAAAGCAAATGAGTGAACTCTACCTTGCCTTGCTTTATCTTGTTGGTGGCAAAGAGCTTAAAGCTAGGTGAAGAGGGGATGCCAACACACATTACTTTCATACTGGCAAATCGCTAGAAAGAGGTCCAATAGAATTAACACCCTCAAACTTGATGATGGGAGGAGGACGGTTTAATCAACCAAGCTTTATGAACTTCTTTCAGTAAGTGGAGGGCACATCCTATTACCACCAACAATCGGCCTTCCTTGCGAAATCGCACCATCTCACCTCGTGTGATCTGGATGAGGATACTAATGAGGTTGAAATATGGGAGGCGGTCAAATCGATGGGAGCTAATCGTACACGGGTATTGATGGCATCACAACATCCTTTACAAACACTTTTGGAGGATTATTGGCCAAGATGTGTGGCTATCAAGGAGTTTTTTTGTAGTGGCATTCCTCAATGGAAGGAAACCTTGGTTGTTCTTATACCTAAGTCCTCCAATGTCTGATTGTCCCGCAAAATATAGACCCATAAGCCTTTGTAGAGCTTACAAAGTCATAGCAAAGATCCTTGTACACCTAGAAAAACATTCTACCAAATCTCATCTCAAGAGGGGTGCATTTGTGCCTTCTAGATCTATCTCCCACCACCGCTTGCCCAAGAAATCATGAATAAATTCCAACACTCCACCTCAAAGGAAGGTTTTATGGCAATTAAAATTGACATGGAACAAGCATATGACAAAATGAGGGAAACCTTAGCCATCATCCTGCAGAGATTTGGATTACCTATGAAGTTTCGGAATTGGCTCCTCCAGTGCATTTCCTCGCCTTCCTTCTCCCTCTTGTTAAATGGGCAAAGAACCGGGTGGATACAAGCGAGTGGCGGCTTCCGACAAGGGTGCCCGTTATCTCCCTATCTTTTTATCCTTTGCTCAGAACTACTCTCTTTAGCCATCAAGCAACATGGTGTTGAATTTGGTGTGCCTATTGCCAACCTGGGAACACGATATCACACCTTCTCTATGCAGATGACATTTTCGCCACCAAAGCTTCCATGGCTCATAAAAGGTGTCCTCCATATTCAAAAAATTACCGCATGAGGCACAATCAATGCAACCAAACCGTCATAGTTTTCAAAGCCACACATAGATGGAAGGCCAACGTAATCACCAGCTCACCGCTTCGAGAGTGGAGGAGCTTGATTACTTGGGCATCAAGCTTGCCATGAGGAAGTTAAAACAGATATTTTCATCAACTCCTCCAAAAGGCTAGAGACAAAATCAGCTCTTGGGGAGTTAGACACCTTTCAATGGCGACTACACTCATAAGGACATCCTTGTGCGGCATCTCTATGTAAACAACCCACAACGTAATTCCCAAGGGAATTACAGGGGATTGAAAAGCTTTAGGAACTTCCTTTGGCAAGGAAACAACAACCATCATTGCATACACTATGTTGCTTGGAACAAAATCGCATGCCAACCAACAAAGAGGCCTTGGACTACACATGGTGAAATGGAATGGACCCTTAAGGGCTAGAATGGCTTGGGAATTCCTCTCTAAACCCACCAAGCTACTCCACAAGTGCTTGATCAAGAAGTATGGGTTGGACCCATGGCATAGGGAACCCAAGCGGGGAGACTCCAATTGCTGGAAAATTATTCAGAATGGTGCTTCCACCTTGAACCAAAATTTAAAATGGAGAATTTGCAATGGCAAAGAGGTGGACTTTCTAAACTCCATTTGGATATCCGACCTACCTGTCCAAATGGCGACATTTCTCAACATGGAGTGCATGGAGGAATGGAAAGTGGAAGAGCGATTCTGAAACAGAACGGAAAACTGAAAATCTGCACATCCTTTTTTGGATTGGAGCTTCGAACTCATCTCCAACATTTCTATTGAAGAGGAACATCAACATGACATCCCAGGCTCATCAAGGCACCTATGGGGACAACTCTCACATCCATTTTATACAAAATCTGCTTTGCTGAAATTTCATTGGCCCCACACCATGCAATTTGAAACTCCCACCTGGGAAAAGGCACGGTGGCGGCTCATCAACGACTCCTTGCCAAACAACACCTGGCTTGCTCGGAGGGGTTTAACTCACACCACCCTTTGCCCTTGGGGGTGTAATCAGGATGAGACACCTGAACACATTGCTGTCCAATGCTCCGTCACGAACAATATTATCCAGATTTTGGCAACATTGTTCAATCCCAATTTTAGCAATTTGCAAGATTTACTCCAAGCTCTCACTAAGGTACGCAGTAACAACTTATGTTGGGCTAGAATGTATTGTGCAATTGTGTACCAGGTGTGGATAAGTTGCACTGCCAAGACTCACGGTCGTAGCCATGGTACCTCGAAGACTATTGCGCCTCGATTCTAAGCTCTATCACACATTCTTCC
Source organism: Cymbidium sinense (assembly GCA_021442155.1). Classification (NCBI taxonomy): domain Eukaryota; kingdom Viridiplantae; phylum Streptophyta; class Magnoliopsida; order Asparagales; family Orchidaceae; genus Cymbidium; species Cymbidium sinense. The sequence continues at coordinate 37,404,027 of CM038223.1, forward strand.
TCTTATCCTATCCGAAGCAATGGGACATCACCCACCTTATGGGTGATCAAACTAAATTTGTGGTGTCCTCCCCTCCGGCGGATCAAGGCTAACGCGGATGGCTCACTCCTTCCCAATGGGGTGGCCGGTATTGCGGTGCTAAGGGATGCAAATGGCAACTTCCTCAAAGCCATGGGTCATTGTTTTCGACATTGGACAGACATCTCTGTTGAAGAGGCTATGCTCTACACTAGCAAAATTATTGAACCGTGGATGACTGAATACAAGGGCATTATCATTGAAGGAGATAATAAAGGTGTGGTGGATCACCTCAAACTTTCTCTTAACAATGAAATATGGCAGAACCGACTTCCGGATGCTCCGGACATCAGCTTTCTGAAGAACTTCCACCATGTTATTTTTGTATACACAAATAGATCTAACAACACTCTTGCAGACTTTTGTGCAGATATAGCTACTAGCTTTGATTTTGTATGGCATAGTCTAGATAATCACACTATTCCTCCACAATTTTTTGCTCTTTTGGAGGAGGATAGGAAATATGCTGTTAGTAGCTAGTTTTTTGCTTTCTTTAGCAATTTTTTCTACATTGTAATCAGTTTTTTTATTATCAATGCAAATGCATCTTTTCAGCAACTTCCATGATCTCTCAAGAGAAAGTGCTCTCCAACAGTTTCATTCAATTTCTTTCTTCTCCTCCTCTTCTTTTTGCTCTATAGATGGATCGAGAAGAACCTTCATTATCAAGAAGTATGTATCATTATCTTCATCTTTTACTATTGTAGGTGGTAGAGTCATCATGGCTCTTGTTGCCAAAAGTTCCTTTTTCTTATCATTGATTATGATGAATCAAATGACACTTTATTATAGGTGCAGCCGTAAAAACTTATTCTAGTGCACCTTTGATTATTGTAAGCATTTGTTCGTGTAGTTCATTCATCTGTTGTATGAAAAATTCTCTTGTGCACTCCATTTTGATAAAAATCTCATGTGTCATTCACTTCCTCTTGATTGGCTCCCTTTCTAGTTTATGGCATGATCCACACTCATCTCACCATAAAAATATTGAATCTTTCATTATTTGTTGCCTCAAACAACTTAGCAAGAAACTATGAAAGAAAGAGTGAATACATAGGGAGAAAAACCATCTAAGTTTGTATTCAGAAGAAAAGCCCTCAAACAGATGTGACCTTTTCTTATTTATGGGTTTAAGCCTACCACTGGGAGTTATATAATTGGTTACATTCAATTTTGAAAATTACAATAAAGGAAACTAAATAATATAGCTTTTTATGCTGTATAATTGGTTACATGGTCTTATAGATCATGCCATGTAGTTATAGCAAGTTCTCATAGGTAGATATTTAATCCATATATTATGGAGTATTTTGACCAAATCATAGCCATTGTATGAAACCCAATTGAAGTCATTGACCTTCATGCCAACCCCAATTCAAGGGTAATTTGGTTGTACTAGTACAACATTTTATTGATTATGCAATACAATATTTTATAATTGTACTGATAACAAGGTAGTATTTGGCTTTAACATAACTATCTTATTAGTCCAATTATAATGTACTAGCACTTCATTGATCGATTTTGATTAAAATGAGTATTATAAGTTTCCTATCCATCATTCATGATCTTATGATTTGACAATTTATTTTATAAAAATATTATAATTTCAAGAATCATAGTGTCTCTTAAGAGACTATAAATATAAAAGAATGGGTTTTTAAAATTATATTATGTAAAAGGAGGATTTGCTTGCATACCTCCTAAAATCTTATAATTTACATATATAATACACCAAACTTTACTTTTTTTTCATATACCACCGAAAAGGAGAATTTACTTTTATTCAAACTATATTCAAATGCATTACTTTTACTACTCATAGAGTCATCATTGCCAATGTAAAGTTCCATCATTAGCCCGTGGATAAGAACATTCTTGTATAACTTCCCCCTTTGACAATCATAGATCATAATCATGCATGCACTCATGCCACAAAATAGATAACCAAGGAGAACCACACTCTATATTATGACATGCATATCCTCATGACACTTGTGGAGTCTAGTGTAGTGTCTCATCTCTCTCAAGTTTAGCAAAAGTTTTTCCATAAGAGTAGATTGCACCCCTCTATAATTATCACATAATGGGTGCTTTCTTTTAGTCTTTCTTCTTATTTTTGTCTATGATGAATTGATGTTTTTCCTCAAGAGTAAAACCTCTTGTTTGCAACTGAAATAATAATAATAATAATAATAATAATAATAATAATAATAATAATAATAAATAAATAAATAAATAAATAAATGAACATCTAAACCCCAACATCACGACACCGCAAACCCATCACCTAAGCACTGGCTCCTCTGCTCCGAAGTTTAAAGAGCTTGAAAACACCTACCACTCCCACCAACAACCATCCCCTTCAGTGATAATCACCCGAGGAGAGAGTGAGAATGATTTGGAGAGGGTGGGAGGTTAATAAGAGAGTGGGAGCAGTTGAAAACAACTCTTATGAGAAGGGAAGGGCTAACTCTCCTTCCTTATATTTTTCTTCTTTCCTTTCTAGCCACACTCCCTTCCCTCTCTTTGTTATGGACTTTATTGCAAGTTTCTCTCCACTGCACACTCTCCTTCTTACAGAAGGCAAGATTCTAGGTAAAACTCTAGAAGAAATCCTTTTCCTATATAATTCATCGCTCTACAATAGAATCAAACTCTTGCCTCGTTCTTCCTAACTACCTTGAAGAATTTCACTATTGATCTTGGATCAGTGTGAAATGAAGATCCTCCCTTCATCAATCTTAGATTTGAAGCATGGGAGAAGAACATGATTACATTAAAAAAGAAATTTTAGGCATTTCCAAGATAAAATGTTGCCAAATCAAGAGACATAAATACAAATTTAAAAGTTCAAGGCCTCTGTCATTAAACTTTTTTCTGAGTGAGATGAAAAGAACCTCCCACCATCAATCTTGGATCCAAAATAAGGGATAAGAGTGCATTTTGCACCAAAACATTTCAAAAACTAGCATTGTGAAGCCATTATGCTACCAAAATTTCCAAAAATCATCAAATCACATAGGAAAATCATCTTAGAATAGAGTATTCCAACTCACAGTGTCATAGGGCTGATACCTAGTGTGTTTAGCTCTCAGGAGTTTGAACCTTGGAGCTCCATTTTGTAGCATTGTAGAGCTATTGTATGGTGCTGAGCTAGTGCGATGGCACCGAATCTTGGCACCAATTGTATCACCACGGGGTTGTCCTTAAAGTGCCAAGGTGTTGTATCAACTTTGTAGCATTTAAGCACTACCTCATATGATTTTCAAAGCCTTAACCCTATCACTTAGTGCCAAGGAGCTGATCATTTGGCATCGTGGTGCTACAATTTGAGCACCACAGCACTACCTTCTTGGGTTGTAAGAATAAATAATGTCTACTCGCAATGCCATAACGCTATCCAAGCAGCGCTGAGGCACTGATCTCTCTGATTTTAAGCCTGAGTTCTACTTATAGCATTGTAGCGATATCTAAACAGCACCGAGGTGCTAGTCTCTTAATTTCTAAGATTCAGGACTAGCATCGTGGTGCTCCATATGTGGTTCCTAGACCTCGATCTCCCAATCAAGATGATTACTATGCCAGTTAAAAAAATGTATTAACATTTATTTTCATTAATTTTGTAACTACCAAATCTGAAAAGCATGTTAGATATTGATGGAGCATCTCGGCACTCTAATGCAGCATCATGACATTGGTCAAAAGTTCTATCCTTTTCTATTAAATACGCCTACCAACCTATCAATGTTTGAATGACTTTTTGGCTAGCACCATGGCTCTACTTTGGCAGCATCATGGAACTAGTCAAATAGTCAACCTACTTTATGTTATTCTTTATGGTTCCTTAATGTTGTGGCGCAAAGTTTACAATGTCAACCTCTTTGGTTTTGAGACTTATGTTTCTGCTTGACCTTGCTAGGGCACTGTCTTGCCCCCAACAAGGCACAACATTAAGCTTTAAGTGCTAAAGTGTCAACTTATTGATGTCATGGTGCTAAAACCCTAACATCACGGTGCTAATTATACACCTCTAAAGCACTATCCCCTAGAAATATAAAAAAAATCAAAAATCAAATCAAACACATTTTTATTCGCCATGAAAAGTCCCTAATAACATCCTGAAGGGATGTAAGTCCAATCTATATATTCTCCATGTGATCTTCTATAAATTTATATGTTATCCATGTGAACTTCTAAAAATTTATTTGTTTGCCATGAGAACACCCTAATGGCATTCTAATGGAATGTAAGTCCAATCCATATGCTCATCATGCGAACACCCTAATGACATTCCAAAGGGATGTAAGTCCAATTTATATGTTCTCCATGCAAACTTCTAAAGATATTTATGTTCTCCATGTAAACTTCTGAAAATCTATTTGTTTGTCATGTGAACACCATAATGGCATTCCAAAGGAATGTAAGTCTAATCTTTTCATTTGCCATGTGAACACCTAAACCTAATGGCATTCCAAATGGATGTAAGTCCAATCATTTCGTTTGTCATGTGAACACCTAAACTTACTGGCATTTTCAAGGGATGTAAGCCTAATCTATATGTTCGCAATGTGAAATTTTACACCCTAATGACATTCCAAAGAGATGTAAGTCCAATATATATGTTTGCCATGCGAACATCTAAAAATCTATATGTTCTAAAAAATCTATTTGTTCACCATGCAAACACTCTAATGGAATTCCAAGGGATGTAAGTCCAATATATATGTTCGCCTGTTTGCATTAAAAAAGAGAAAATAATAAATTCTTTGGCCACAGCACCATGTCACTGTAAGAGTGGCAATGTGGTGCTATAATAGTCCATCCAGAAGGATAACTATTAGTTTAGTTAGTGAGCTAATGGCATAGCGCCACAGCACTGCCACGATAGCACGAGTCACTGTGACCATGATCTGTTGTTTAAAGAAGCAAGACAGAACTATTGTTCCCTCCCCATGGCTACCAACCGCCCACGGGAGTAGGGGGAATGATTATGGGATGAAAAACCGCCCCACTAGTGGAAAGAACTCTATAAAAAGAGGGAAAAAATTGCTCCCCACTTTTTCTCTCCACTTCCCCTCTCCACTTTAACTGATTCTCTCTAATTTTTCTAGCAGTTCTTGCTTCTGGGAACTGATGTTTGTTACAAGATCAACTCTCACTCTTACAAAAGCCATCTCTCACCTCTAAAGGTAAAAGATTCATTATAATAAGGCTTCTGGCATATTTTTACCTAGCTTTTCTCTCTTTCCATGAGTTTTAATCAAAGAACCTCCATAATTAAACTTAGATCCGACACAAGAAGAAAAGAAACCTCACTGGTTGATCTTAGATACAGAACAAGGGAGATGACTCCGAAATGCAAGAACTTAGCTTTGCTAAAATATTACTCTATCATAAGTTTTATAAAAAATCACTACATTCCATAAGAATTTCTCTCCTAATTATGCATTCCCAACTTGCACCGTCGAGGAGCCACCCTCTTGGAAAATATAGTTGTTTGGCTCTGACCTATAGCGCCTCAGCGTCGTTCCTTTAGTGTCGAGGCACCAAGCCTTACAACATGTTCTACCGTCGAACTTAGTTCCAGCATGAAACAAAACCATCCCTCTGTTGATCATAGATCTAAAATAAAGGAGAAGAGTACCTTGCACTCAACATGTAAAAAAAAAATCTAGGATTGCTAAGGTGTTATGCTAATGATTTTTTTCAATTTTAGGCATTAAGTGAATAGCACCTGACATTGTACTTAGAGTGCTGCAACACTATACTCTCAAGTTCAGCCCATTTAAAGAGTATTATCGGCACCTTAGTTCTATATTTTGAGTGTTGTGGAGTTGTGATATTTTAATAGTTCTATAAAATATGGGGCATCCAACTTAGAAAATATACACTTGAGTCTTTCTTAGGTCAGTGTTATAGCACTAAGTAAAGAGCGTTGAGGTGCCACCCTCTCGGATAGAATGACTGAAGTGAATCTCTACCGAGCACCACATTGTAGTATAACCAGCACCGAGGTGCTTCCCTTTTGGGTTATAAGACTAAGTCTTGCAAGATAACAATGCTGAGGTGCTAGAACTATAACTTCGATGTGTTTCCTCTCTATAAAAATAAAAAAATAAAAAAATAAACTCTCTGACAGCACCGTGACGCTGAACATCAAGCCCTAGGCATCTCCCTCTTGGGTAAATAAGCAGAAATGAACCCACAAAAGGCATTGAAGCGCTAAATATCAGGCGCCTAAGTGCCATACTTTCAGGTTTTAAGGCTAACCTCTACTACATGAGAGCATCAAGGCACTGCAATGATAGCGCCAATGCGCTCCCTCTCTGATGTCACCTTTTAGGTAAAGAAATTTTATTATATCAATCCTGAAGCTTTCCAAATGACAAAAAAATCACACATATTATTAATATAAAAAGAAAGGGCGTAACATAAATTATATTAATAAAAAATAAAAATACAAAAGAAATAAAAAGGGGAAAAACTAATAGTCATAGCCATCCTCCTCCTCCTCTTCTTCCTCATCTAGCTCCGACGGGGCGCTTACATAAGGCTGGTAATGAGGTGCCGTAGGAAAAGAAACCTCAACAAGACCCTTATAGAAACCTCAGTTTTCAAACATGTGCACAAGTAAGGTATTATACTTGGCCATGTATGAAAACTGTTGCTACTGCTGATCCATGTGAGGGTCAAATTTTCTCTCAGGTTCTTGCTAGCTCCGACTAGTCTCATTGACATTTTCCTTTAGTCTTAGACTTGTCCTCTAATTTCTTAGAGTTTCTCATTTAGGATTTTAGAGGATTTGGCCCGAGACCGAGGGCGCGTGAGCTTTCCTCCACCTTAGTCCTAGAACTAAACCCCTCAATGACCTTTTTGATCAGGGGTTCCGTACAAAGACTTCCTCATCAGGATCCCCTACTACACCTGCCTTAACACAAAGCATAAATAAGAGAATAATGACCAAAGCCTATTGTAGTACTACCCTCAACCATATTATAGATGGAATTATAAATAATCTTCTCTACATCCATAGTAAAGTTCTTTTGAATTGCAAAATTTAAAATGGCCCTATCCCTAGTTATCTTACTGATATTTATAGTAGGCATCAGCTTAGCAGAAATAAAGCAATGCTAAGCTTTAGCCTCAATAGTGAGACCAGTGGAACCCTCTTCTTACCCTTACTAATATATTTTACTGGCATGGTGTATGAGAAAATATAAATTAGAAGAGAGAGAGAGAGAGAGAGAGAATGCTAAAGAAAGGCTCTAAAGGGAATGCAGAGTAAAAAATTTTAGCTATGCAAGGGTTCTATTTATAAGCTAGGCCTGGTGTCGCGGTGTTGCAAAGGCAGAGCCAAGGCACCATCCTCATGGTTTCTAAGACAACGGACTAGCACTGTAGCGTTCACATGTAGTGTTGTGCACTAGTTAGATGATCAAGGCGATTATTGTGTCGGTCAAAAGGGACATTAATTATCATAAAATTTTAAATAGAAAATGATGTGTTGCATTGATGTAGCATCGCGGTGCCCCGACACAGCGCCGTGGTACTAGTCAAAAAGTTTGTCCCATGTCATTAAATAGATTGACCGTCTGCCAATTATCTTAAACTAACTTTTGATCGGTATAGTGGTACTACATTATCAGCACCGAGGCATCAGTAAAGTGATCTGCAGTGTCAATGACATCAGTGTCATGGCACTAACCATGTAGTGCCTCGGTGTTGTAACTCTAGCATCGAGGCATCATATTTGCAGTGCCAAGGCGTTATGCCTGACATAAGCTTGAATAACCTGCATGGGCTCCCTCAACATAATTATGATCACTTAAGCCTACTGCCTAAGGATCTTGCACGAGTTAAAAATAAGCTTGAATTTCCTACATGGTCCTGACATATGCATAGAAATTTAACTTTAGTGTTTAAGGATGCTACGCGGGATAATCCCTGGTTCAGTCCTATGATTAGGTCCAGGTTTCCAAACCTAATCTTTTCCCCAATGATGGTCATGCAAATTGTAAAATTCATCCGGAGGGGATATGTTTAATTTGAATGAAGTTCATCATTCAATATAACTTCACATAAACAATCATAAATCTATCCATCATTATTTATCAAGGATGATAAAATAAGAAAAACATTTGCTCACAAAAGAGCTTATGTCAAAATAAATATATTTATGCTCTTACTTTTATAATCTCATGCCAATAAAGATGTGTCCTATGTTCTTTGTCTACATGGTTATGTTGTCAAATGCCATCATAGGAAATGTGGATATGACCAGAACCCTATAATCGAGTGGCTTTGGAATCATATAGCTCTACAATATTTTAGTCACGATAATAGTCTGTAAGTTTTCTAATGGCTTTTCCCATTGAGCCATGAATCATAAAATATATTTAATAGGCAAAAAGCCTTATATTAGCTAAGGTTGACTTCAATTTGTCTCCTTAGATAAATATCACCCCAGGGCTACAAAAACACCATGGATGATGCAATGCATGGCTGCTGATAAGGATTCTTCAATCAGGAATAATTTCCCTGACTAAGTAGACTTGGGACCACGATAGCTCGAGATGATGAAATCATAGGATCTTGATTAGGTGTATCATCATCCCCCTCTAACATATGCTTTAAGCTACATAATATCTTCATTGATTATTCACCATAAGATATGTATTAGATGCTTATACTTTTTATAGTGTGAATCTTTAAATTATATCTTTGCATTCTAAAGGGATATAAGCCAAATCTCTTAATCCATTATGCAAATTATATATGATAGTCATTTATGTCACACACACCTCTAAAGACTCCAATATATATTGGATAGATATGTTCGTTCCCAACCTTAATCGAGAGTGCTCTCTTGCTGCGATAAGAGGGGTAATTAACTATGGATGCTTGTGTCCATATAAAGTAGAACCCAGATCAAAACAAATCCTAATATAATGTTAGGGGAAATCTAGTTGAATATATATCAATCTACCTCGTGAAAGAACATGCTCCTATCTCATCTCAATAAAGATGGTTGAGTGCATCCTCCATGGTGTTCTTTCAAAGCTATCATCGCCATGTGAATACCATAATGACATTCCAATGAATATAGGCCATCCATATGTTTGTAAAGCAAACTTCATTGAATTATTGGATAAGATCATAGCTTAAGTTTACCCTTAATTTACTAAACACCTACATAACACCCTTAGTTTACTCGGGATATCTGAGATAAGGCAACCCATGGTTGCTAATTAGGCTCCTTATATATTACGGCTAATACTAATATTGGTAGATAAGAATAACGACAGTCCCGAGATTATAGAACCATGAGATTGTGATCGTGACTACCCTCTTATTTCTCTTAGATAGTCATTCACATCACACCTCTAGACATTGATTCATTATAGATGAATATGTCTATTTTCAATCTCAATTGAGAGTGCTCTCTTATTGTGATAAGAGGGGTAATTAATTATGAATGCTTGCATTCATAGGAAGTAGAACCCAGATCTAAATAAATCCTAACATAATATTAGGGAAAATCTAATTGAAAATATATCGATCTGCCTCATAAAGAACAAACTCTCTAAAAATTCCTAAAAGGATGATGTGAATGTGTGCAAATGGAGTTTATCTTGAGCGATCACCTCTACTTCTTGAAATATTAATAAATATGCTCTTAGCATTTTTAGAAGTTGAATGATGAATTGGTGTTAGTGTGACTCATACATTTTCTTTTTAAAAGCTGCATTGGCTATTATCTAATATAAGATGTGGCTAGTATATTACAGAGAGTGCTAGTAACATAGTATACACTTATTTTTAACATATTTGTTTTATTTCCCTTCACTAAATATGTCTTATCAAATGAAAACACATGTTACATTCCCAATTAAATCCAACTTTATCAAGCTTGAACAATTTATTTTCTTTTTTAGTATGGTTCTAGACATGTGATTATCATAGAGATAAAATAAAGTGATCTAATGGAGCTTGCTAATTTTCACTGGAATTGTGCCAATAAGACCATTATAATAGGAAAACAACATATTTAGATTACTAAGGTTGCCAATCTACATTGGTATCACACTTAAAAAAACTATATTTTTAAGTATACACTTCATCTAAACATATTTACTTTATCTTTCTTCACCAAATATGGGTTCTTAAATGAAATTAAGTGAACTTGATGCATGATTTATAATAGATGGGTGATTTGTTTAAGCTTCTCAATAGTTTATTCTCATGACCTCTAATTGTAGGTGCAAATGCCTAGCATTGAGCTTTTTAAGGAATTTCAAAAACAATACTTAATTCATAAATTTGTTTGAAATATAATACTATAACATACAAATATAGATGACAATATATTACAAATATAAAATTTAGAGTGTGATATTTAGAAGGAATCATATATTCCTTCAAAGTTTCTTACTTTATTTTTAGCCTATTAAGTTTAATTATACCATTTTATCATAAAATTATTTAGTGACACTTGCAAGTTTCATTATATCTTGTGTTGTAATATGCATATATTAAATTATCAAAAATGAGTTTAAGTCAATCGTCAGAGAATAGGGGTGTTCTCCATCGAGTCTATTGCAAATCAAACTTACATTGATGAATATATACTTACTATAAAAGACAAAATAATGACAAAGATTTTATAGATGCCCATAAAATGAACAAAAGATGATTACAACTACTTTAATTAGTTGGACAAAGTTGACCCACTAACACATGATATCTTATATCAAATGTGTGCCCACAATGAGATGGTCAAAGGGAATTTCAAGTTGATCTCATTTCAAATCAAGATTTTAACAAGAACTATCATTGCAACAATATTGTTCTCTCTAACTCTATCGACACCTGAACATGAATGCATTCCATACACCTTTCTCACTTCATAACTTTGTACATCTGCACACACTAAAGCTTTTATCCTCCATGTACATTCTTGATAAGAGCAGATAGTTATGACTCTTTTTTTGTCATTTGCTTTAATCTTAACTCCAAAACTAGTTATGATGGCTTGAGATTAAAGAGCTTGCCTGAAACAATTTGCATCCAAATGCACAAATTAATAAAGTTTTATCATCTCCATATGGACTAATTGATAGCTCCTCATTATAACCAAGAGAGCACTCCACAATGTTGTCGTTACCCATGATCTCTCCATCCATCCTGTGAACTCATATCATCATTACCAGCACCTTGTATTAGAACAACAATCTTGACTTGATCACTGGATTGTTTCATCTCCATTGTCTCAACATCACTTACATTCAACTTGTAGTATTTGGACAAAGATCTATAAATATGGTAGTGCAATTCAAACTCATGTCTTCTTGACCATAGATAAATTCTTTTGATATTCTCTCTGAGTGCCAAAAAACTTGATTTGTTTGTTTTCAACTTCGATGAAATTTTTTTTTTGCCACTATCATATCTCTTCTTGTCTTGATTCTTGACTTGAATATAATATCTCATAAATTTAGAAGTCATCAAAATATGCTCATTCATTTCCATTACTCATTCTAGTTCTAACATCTCACAAAATGACAACATAGAGAAGGAAAATCTTGACATAATTAGAGAAGGATAAAATCTATAACAAACAAAAAATGGTTCAACTTTTAATGATATAGTTTAGAAGCTTTTTCATGAAGTTTTTTTTTCAACTCATGTTCATATCCTTAGTTCAGCTTTTATCTTGAGCATCCTACAAATTCATTTAGCTTCTTTGATGCATCTTAAATAGTTGAAATGGATTTTCATAAAGCTTGGATGTAATTTTCTTTTTCACAGTGCTTGCTTACTAATTGTGTAATTTTCTTTTAAGTTGTTTATAAATCTCTTCTTCATGTCATAAATTTGTTAATGTAATTTGTTCCAAAGGAATTATTAAAAACTCTATGTTATGGTAACAAGCTTTATTGACCTTCCCATATATTACTAATGCATTTATAAATGGGCCAGGTTTTGGTTTATTTGCCAACTTAAACTGACCAAATTTTAACCGGGCAACTCGAATTTGACTCAATTTTGACTTGTAAACTTAATCTGTCATTTTACCCAAGAACACGAATTTGAGTCAAATTTTGACCTAGAATGCATTTATAAATAGATTATTTGGGTTATGTTCGGGTCAATCAGGTTGAAGATGGGTCAAATTAGGTTGAGGTTTTTGATCGGTTTAATTAACGGGTTGAGATCAGATTCAACTTATTTGAGTCGGATGAATTTCAGATCAAATTTAAATTCAACTTATTGACCTGAATTGAAACTCCTATTGAAACCGCATTTTAAGAGAAGTTTTTAGAAGTTTGACGTTGTTGGAAGGAAAATTTTAGATATCTTAGTTGGCTTAACAAGTCAAACCATTTTTCTATATATATATATATTGAATTTTTTTTTTTTAATTTCATTTCATTCATGTTCTCATCCTTAAAATAAAAATGGAGAGATTTATGTATATCTATATAATTTTTTATGTATTTATATATCTAATTTCTAAATTTTAATATTCAATATCATATTAAAAATATCATCATCATTTATTTTATAAAAGTAAAATATTTTTTTTTTAAATATAATAAAATATTAGATAAATAAATATCAAATTTTAGATCATTCGAATTTTGTGCTACTTAGGTAAATCCTTCACCCGAGCCTATCTGAAGAATTTTATGAGCCTCTTTGAAGAATTGGACGTCGGAGCAGAGCCGCTAAGGTATATCCGATTCAACGAGGAAATTGGCATCCATTGAACGAGAAACCACGGGCACCTGGACCCTAGGTTACGGATCGGCGTTCAACTTTCTTCTCTCCTTCCACGCGAGAAGGTAAGCCCTTTCAAACCGCAACTCGCTCGATCTGAATAATTTCGGCGTCCAATCCAAAAATCGCTGATTTTTCATTTCACAAATCAACGATCAAATCTTTCCGACGCCTGCAGTGGGGTATAAATTCAGCGCATTGATTCTTTTGATGCAGTGGAGTGACAATGCATGCCTTTGTCTTTAAATGATTTTTCTCTATGTTTGCAGCATGTCACCTCTCTTTGAATTTTGATGTCTCGCTTTATATATCATGTTTTCCTACTATGTTGTAGACAAGCCTCTCTTTCGTTTGGTGATTGTCTGACCAACTTCGTGTATTGCTTTTCACGTTTCCGTAAATTTATAATTTTGTTCATTTACCTATCCAGTTGAGATTATTGTTGACGATTTCAATTATGTTGTTCAATGGTTGCAGATTATTATGTCGCCTACTCTGATATGTGATGCGGTGGAATGGCAAGACTTGAAGGCATGATTCTTCTTTTCTAGCTATTAGTTCGACTGCATTATGATTCAAAATTAACCGCTTCATTATGCAGGAACACGTGGAGGAGATAAAAAGAACGCACTTACGTGATCTCACGAGTGATGTTCAGCGGTGCATGTCAATGATGGTGTATGATACTTTTTTTATTTCGTAAATTTATGTAATTATGAAGCAATTTTTAATTTTGGGAATGGAGTAGTTCATAAGGACTTTATGTTACTTTAAGAATTTTCAATTCTCCTCTTTGATTTGTCTATTAATTCTCAAACAGGGATTATGATGGGATAATTTTGGACTATTCTAGGCAGTGTGCTGTCCAGGCAACAATGGAGAAACTTTTGAAGTTGGCAGAGGTGCTATTTTCTTCATCTCCTTAAATATTGTTCTTGTAAATTGATATTTTTCTACCAATACTTCTCCTTACATATTATTGCAGGCAGCTCATCTTAAAGAGAAGATTACCAGAATGTACAATGGAGAGCATGTAAGCAAAAACTTTGGATAACTTGTTATATGTGAACAATATTATGGCTTGGATTTCCAAATTTTTTTTTAATCTTAATTTGCTTTAGATGCTGTTTGCATCAGAAGGCTATCATAACACCTCCTATTTTCTCTTCATTTGATATTTATAATATTTATTTCACAAACATGACTTTTTTTAACTGGCTAATATTATTGTGTTTTTACAATTTTTTCAGCAGATTTTGAGGGAAGTAATCTACCTTGTAGGTTATTTCTTTGATGGTGAAGCATTTAAACTACATAGTTTCTTCTATGTTTTTAGAAGATTTCACATAAGCTATATTAATGACATTTCATAACTCATTTTCTTTCTCGTGTTTTTATTTTTGGATCACCCTCAAAATCCTCATCATTAGCATTATTCCAACTATTGGGGTTGACTTTATGAATCGTTCTATTTGAGATGTTACATTTATTCTTTGGAAATTATTTTGAACAATTTCTATCCATGCAACCATAGGCCTACCACTTTCTCTTTTCTTAATTTTCTAACTCAAATTTTATCTACTTGTCTAATGGTAGATTTTTCACCTTTCATTGTATGCATCTAAGCCACATAAGTCTATTTTCATTTATTTAATCTTCATTATATTTCACTTTAGTCTTTCATTTAATATAATCATTTTTTGATTTATCCTTTATACTTCTGGTATATTTCCATCGTAATATTCTCATTCTCAACTCAGGAATCAAACCTTTTTACTGCCAAACATTTATATTCATATAAGATCAATAGCCTAATTACTGTTTTGAAAAATTCACCTTTTAATCTCCATGATATTACTCATCTTCCAATACTTTTAAGACATTTCTCTATTTTAACCATCTAGTTTTAACTTCATAAGTTATATTCACATCTATATCTTTATTCTTATATATAATTAATATAAAATACTTAAAACTTATTTACACTTATATATCACCTCATCTTCTAATTATATCGATTAATAATTATTAATATCACTACTACTAAAACTACATGTTTATATATTCAATATTCATTCTATTAACATTAACTTTCCTTTCTTCTAAACATTTTTTCACCATTCTTATTTCATACTTATTTCAATGGGTATTTAATCAAATTGAAGGATGTCATTTGCAAAGAGCATACATTAAGATTGCTCACTTTCAATATTCTTTCTAAGCATCTTCATAAATAATACAAAAATATATGGTCTCAATGTGATTTTTGATGCAAACCTATTACAATTTATGACTCTTGGGACTATTTCTAATATTAGTTAGTGCTTTATCATACATATTTTAAATAATGTTAACATTCTTTTGATGCAGATCTTTCGATCTTAATATAACACTCGATCATTTGAATTTTGAGATCAATAGAAATCATATGAAGATATATTTTTTACTATCTATGCTTTTCATTAATTGCTTTAAAAAAAACTATTTTTATTATAGATCTTCCTATCATGAAATCAAATTGACTTAAATTTTAAACCTATGTTTTATTATTCTCTCCCATTGCTTCATCGTAGGACACATAAGTTTGAATCTTGAACATTGCTTTTGTTCTCAAATAGTAGTACCGAAATATTTTTCTCTAGTTAGTTGACAACCTCTTTGTATTTAAAATTTTCATTGAAAATTTTTGTTAAATAAGTCACTACAATATTCCCTTTAGCTCTCTAAATCTTAGCATATATGTTTTCTAGAGCCTTGATGCATTTTTTTGAGCTAACCCACTTCCCTTTTTTGGATCAATTTGTATTTTATTTTATTATGCTCTTCCAAAAGAATTTCTTTCTTATAATTTTCATTCAAAAATTTATCGAAGTAATATTCTTTCTTTGATTTCTACAACTTTAATCAGGATATTATTATCTTCATTTTAATGCATCTAATTTGATTAAAATCACTAAATCTCTCATATCCTATTCTTTTTATTTTATTTTCTTCTTTTATTAAGACCAAACAAAAACAACAACAACAACAACAAGCCTTTATCCCACTACATCGGGTTGGCTACATCTATCCTTTTTCTCCATTATGCCCTATTAAGTGTCATATTCTCATTTAAGTCTAATAAAGTAAGGTCATTTTTTATACTTCCTAAAGAAGTCTTTTTATGTCTACATCTACCTTTCTTAACATTAGCCGAATCTAAAATATTAACTCACCTAACTAGGTCATTGGATGATTGATGTTTTATGTGACCAAATCATCTAAGGCTACTCTCTCTAATCTTATCTGCCAATGGAGCTATTCCAATCTTTTTACGTATATATTCGTTTCACATTTTGCCTTTATGTGTAAAGCCACTCATCCACTTCAACATCCTCATCTTGCAACACTTAATTTTATACTTCTCTTTTACTGGCTAGCATTTAGTGCCATAAAGCATTACAGGTCTCACTACTATATTATAAAATTTTCTTTAAAGTCTAAGTGGTACTTTTTTTCACACAACAGGCTTGAAGCATTCCTCCACTTCAAACATCGAATTGGAATTTTACTAATAACATATCTATTTCACCATCGCTTTGAATGATACACCCGAGATATCTAAAATGTTCACTCTTTTTAATATCTTGATCGCCCATTATCACAACCCTACTACTAGATCTTCTACAATTAAAATTACACTCCATGTATTCGATTTTAGATTTTAAGATTAACCTCCATACTTCAAGTTTTTCTCGAACTCTGTCTTTAGTCTTATCAACTAGAAGAATATTTTTACCAAAAAGCATACACTAAGGTAGATCATCGGATCATATTGCTATAAATGTCTGGTAAGAGCATCTATTACTAAAGCAAAAAGATATGGGCTTAAAGTCGATCTTTGATGTAATCCAACTTAAATATAAAAATTCTTGGTCAATCTTCCTTGTGTTCTTGAACACATGTAATAACTCTAATATACATATCTTTAATGACTTGAATATATGCAATATTAACTTTTATAGAACTCTTCAAGGCACTTCTCTTAGAACTTTATCTTATATTTTCTCTAAATCAACAAATATAATAGTTAGATCATTCTTATTCTCTCAAACCTCTCAATAAATGTATACCATTCATAGTAGACCTACTTGACATGAATTCAAATTAGTTTTAAAAAATTTTTATATCACGTCACAACCTATATTCAATTACTCTTTTTCATAATTATAATGTATGACACAGTAATTTAATTCCCTTATAATTAGCACACTCTTGTGCATCACCTTTACTCTTAAAAATTGGAACCAACAAACTCTATCACCACTCATATGACATCATTTTACCCTTTAAAATAATATTAAAAAGATTAATAGTTAAGAAATTTATTAATCTTTCCAGCATTTTCACACTCTATTGGAATATCATCATGTTTTATTATTTTTTCGCACTTCATTTTATTTAAAATTTCTTTTACTTTAATTTTACTAATACAACAATAAAATAAAATTTTTATTTTGCTAAAGGCAATTGTAATCTCACAATTTTCATTAAAAAATTTATCAAAATATCTTATCCACTTATGTGAATATCTTCTTCAAAGAAAAATACTTCATGATCTTCATTCTTAATGCACTTTATGAGAACTAAGTCATTACTTTTTTATCTCTTTGCTTAGCTAACTCATACATATATCTTTCAACCTCTTTAATATCCAATATGTTATATAAACTATTAAATACTGAATTTTTTACATTATATATTATTTTCTTAGAATCTATATAAGCTACTCTATATCTTTCTCATTTTTTAGTGCTTTTATATCTAAAATAATTTTTATAACAAAAGTTTTTATTTTTAATCTTTTTTTTTGTATTTTTTGACTCCACCAATAATTATTTTTACTAATAGTAATGTTTCATTTTGATTTTTCAATCATATTTTTTGCGAATTGATATTCTTTCCCATATAATATTAGCTTCCTCGTGAACATCCCAAATCCAAAGATCTTGTAGCTTACTATTAAAAAAAATCTTTTAGTACCTCCATTTAATTTTATGACAATGTTTCAATTTATTTTTCATTTTTCATTTTTCAACCTTTTATCTTAAAATCTAAAATCAATAGTCGATACTGACTATTTAAAACTTTTATCCAGAATGACCTTCCAATCTTTACTATCTAAACGATTTATTTTTCTTATATAAAAATAATCAATTTGTATTTTATTAGGTCCATTGTTAAAAGTGATAATTCACTCTTTTCTTAAATATAGTATTAACAATTATAAAATCATAAGTTAGAATAAAATCCAAAACAATCCTACCTTCATCATTAATCATTTCATACTTATAGTCACCATAAATGTTTTCAAAATCATATACCATTTTACTAACATATCCATTTAAATCTTTTACAATAAATATTCTTTCTTCAGAGGTATTCTTTGTATTAATTTTTCTAGGTCATTCCAATTTTTTTAAACATACATCCAAATTTACTTAAGGGGCATAAACACTTATAACTTTGATAATTTTAACATCAATAATAATTTTCAAAGTTATAATTCGATCTCTAATTTTATTAATTTTCACAATATTATTCTTCAAGTTCTTAACTATAATCACACCGACACCATTTTTAATATGACTCTTATCTGAATATCAAAGTTTAAAACTTAAGCCATCAATATTCTTGGCTTTCTCCTCAACCCATTTATGGTTCGTTTGAGGGAGCGGTGGTGGTGCGATGTGGTGCGAAAATGCATTGTAGTGCCATTTGAAAATTATGTTCTGGTTATATTTTGGAGAATTTGTGGTGGGAGAGCTATATTTTTCAGCTCTGTCCTGACAGAATATGATGACTATCAGAAGGCTGCGGTCTGACTTTTTTAAAATAAAAAATTCTACCCCCCATAACTTTTCAGATAAAAGTTTTTTCTGCAGCAGATCCACTATTGTATTTTCAGACTGCTGCAGTTGCCCCAAACAGATCCATAGTTTCTTGAATATATAAGATATTTATTTTTCTATTATCTATTAATTCCATTAATTTATCTATAAGAGTGCCCATATTCTATTTTCCTATATAATTTAGTTTCATGAACTAGCTTCTTTGCCCGCATCCATCCATAATGTGAGAACTCTTACTTATTTAACATTGCATCCAGGTGCTTGGACAGCAGCTTTTGCAAATTGTTTGCTGTATTCACGCCATACAACGTGTTCCTTTTGGGGAATGCCTTACCATTGATACAATGTATTACAGAATTCATATTATAGTTTTTCAAAAGTTTTAAGCTCGCTGTCTCCTACCTAATGCAACACTGAGAAATTCAATCAATGAGAAGACATATAAGAAATTAGTGTGACTTCTATGGTGAAACAAATTCAAGTATTCTCTTAAACAAAAGTAGTGAAAAGAAGCTAAATTAAAAATTTTGATCTTTAATGGAGCTGAGAAGGTGAAAACATTAACCTTTTTAGCTGTATTCGACAATGTCTACAACAACAGAAAGCTTAAACATTGGTCATGAACAGATCTCGACCTTCTGGAAGTTATTTTAGGAGTTCCAAGTTCATTGTGTGAGCCACTATCTGAAAAGCTAGGACCTGTGTTCATGCTAGGATTACTTGCAGGCACTCTCACAGGAGTATGAGCTGAAACATGAATACCGTTCTGTTGGCCAAACTAACTTTACAAGGTCATCCTGCCTCCAGAATGGACATGCAGCTCCACCGGTTAAACACCTGGAACAATTTTAGCGAACTGTAGCAATTCACTTATTTGTTGAAATTGCTAACGCCAATGGCATGAGCAAGGCTCATGTCTACTAAGTTTTCCATTGCTTTCCATGTTGGTTTTAACCGATGTAAGAACAGGTTATATTCATTCCCTGTGTTCAAAGGAGGGTCTGTAGCATCTTCCAATGCTGAACTCTCAAGTCAAATGTATTTGATACAAATCTAAAAATGACACACCAAGATTTTCTAGAGAAACTAACAGAATTTTTCAAGCATCTTATGAGAAATAGTAGCAAATTACAACTTAGAAGTTAAGAACAAATCTTCTCTCTTAAGCATGCCATGAAAGGCTTCTGCCAGTATTTTCCCTACTTCAACTTCATTTCTATATAGATTCGTGCAATCTATGTGTTGATATCCAGCCTTTAGTGCTACTGTGACAGCTTCAATGCAGATGTCGCCTCCAGATTGCCATGTCCCAAGTCCTAAGCTAGAATCTTGGCCCCAGTATTCAAATCGAAGTACTTTTCAGCTCTTGTCCCTTTTCCTCTCATTTTGTCAACCTAACAGAGAAAAAAACATAGATCTGCCAAGCCAACCAAACATTATAAAGGAAAACAGAGTAAGATACACAAGCATGACTATTATACTGAGGTATTAATACCAAGTCTATTATGTAAATTATCAAATCAGAAGATGCAGTGTTTTCTTTGTTGACTACACTCTTTACAAATTTTTTAGCTTTTTTATAATTATTAAGACTCGGTATGTCTCTAGATCTGTTACTTTCTTGTTCGTGCTATATTTGATAATTAAAACTACATTTTGCATGGATAATGCTTATTGACTCATTTAGATAGAATATTGCATTGATCACTTCTCTCACATGCACAGAGTGCAGCACTGTACGCATGTCCTCAATTTTAATTTTTATATTCAGAGTTTTCTACCCTTCTAATCTGTACATTTTGTGGCTGTATGAAACATCTTATGACATTTCAGATAAACAGCACAGAGGACAGGTCCGTGCTGCATATAGCTTTGCGTGCAGCAAGAGATTCAGTTATTCATAGTGATGGGAGGAACGTGGTTCCAGATGTTTGGCAAGTCTTAGAAAAGATTAATGACTTCTCTGAAAGTGTTCGAAGTGGCTCATGGGTAAGAAACAACAATAGTTCATGGGCTCTTACAAAATGTCATGGTTGATTGTTTAGCATACAATGGCATCAGGTTGGAGCAACAGGAAAGCCATTGAAGGATGTTGTTGCTGTGGGTATTGGCGGAAGCTTTCTTGGACCTTTATTTGTGCATACTGCTCTTCAGACTGGTATGATGAATGCATTCTACTGTCTGCATAATGAAATTCTACGCAGGACACAATCAAGTGCAAATGAAATTTATGCCTTTACTTTAGGATTATTATAAGTTATTGAAAATATTTGATTCTTTCCTTCCATATTATAGATCCTGAGGCTGCAGAATTTGCAAAAGGGCGGCAACTGCATTTGTAAGTGCCTATAACTTACATGGTCTGGCTTACTATTTAGTAAATCATGCTTTGATTCAAAGCGCAAAGCCCAAGTTTTGACATGGTCTTTGATTGTTATTGATATTGTGCATTCACCTATATGCATGCTTCCTGCAATACTATGCTACCAAAAGTGCCTCTACATTTGTATTTCATTTTTTTGTGAAAATTATGTGTGCATTTTAGTATGGTTGAAACTGTATGCTGTAGTGCTAATTTCCCTGAATATGTTATTTCAGCAGATGATCATGTAAATGCTTTAGTCTAAAGCATTCTGGCAAATTGTAGTATTTTAGCTGTGATAGCTAGATGCCCATGGTGGGTGCCTTGCCTCTTTAGTCATTAGTTTTATTGTTTATTTGGCACTAATTGATTTATTAATGATTTCCTCAGTCTTTCTAACAAAGTTTTGTTAATGCGTTTAAGCCACAAATATGCATTGCTATTCATTAATTAAGTTACGGAGGTAACTCTTTAGTGCAAGTGCTCAGTGTCTGGTTAACTGCATACTAGTCTAAGATGAAATTTTTATTAACAAACTACTGAAGCTATTGAGTTCACAAGCCTTCTCAATTTGGCATTAACAAATTTCTGAAGCTTATGCAAACTTACAATTGACTTTGAACTATTGATCTGATACTATTAGATAGAAATGGAGTCATTAGCAAGAGTAGTTTATATTAGTTTTCATTGGTCAATCAAGTCCAAGGGGATAAAATTAATATGTAATTATGGAAATATAAATGACTAACCAATGATAACTTGCTTAAAAGTTGTAATGATTTACAAATAACATCATAGTGAGCATTCTGCAGAGATGAATGATGAGAAGGTTTCATAAAGTCAGTATAAAAATCATTAGGCGGCTGTGGTCATTGATGATCAGGATGACAGCAAGGGTTGATATCACCATAGGAAGAATGATGCATCAATCCTACCACTAATGATTGGGTTTTATTAATGTTGACATGATTCTAATTTTAGGTTTAAACAGCATTTAAGATTTCTTGAAAATCTCTTTAACTGTTGATTGAAGTGTTTTCTATCAATTATTATATTACTACCAAACTGAAATAAGGGATGCATAGGATATTAATAGCAGTCATATCATGCCCCACAATGACCCCACCTTGTCTAACATAATATGTGACAAAGATATGCACAACTAGCTAATTGAATCTACCATCAACATCCACTCTAAAACTCTACCTATCATAATGAAGTGATTAGTAAACTCAATCATGTAACCTAAACATCATATGATACAATTCCTAATTTGGAGGGATCTAATAAATTAATATTTGTTTAAATAGGAATTTTAAGTGCATTCCTTGAGGTGCACCTTGAATTGAGGTGCACAAAAAAATACTTCGAAGTTTTATGCTTAGAAGCGTTTGAGGCAATGTCTTATAAGGTTATGTAAAAAGTTTATATTATATTATATTATATTATCATATTAATTTGTATTATTTAATATTATACTTATATTTAATATACCTATACAAAGCATCTAAAATTTAAAAGAAAATTCAAGTATGCTGGCTTGCTTAGTTGTTATTGATTTATTATTTTATTTTAATTATATTAAATTTAATTGTAACTGATATAGGGAGTAAGAAGAAAAATGTAGTGATCAAATAAATTTGAAAGATGTCAATGAAACAAAATTAGTGGATGATTGAATTTTTACATTTGACGACTCTTATGAAAATAATGAAAGTGAGGATGAGATCACTATTGATCTTGATCCTCATGAAGTATTTAAATTTTAAGTGATTAATTCGAATCTTATATTAAGCATTCATTTTTTATTAACATTTACTATTAATATTTTTTATTTATGCTCTTAAGATGATAAATTAAGCAATTATATTGATGGCTTGTCATATTTATGAATTATTTTTAATTTCATAGGTTCTTTATTTTTCTTTTTCACGACTTACACCTCTATCCGCTTCAAGGTTTAAGTCTCACCTTGTTATGATAAAATACTTTAGTTTCTAATTTCTTCTTTTTAAACTTTGATTAATACAATTTAATTGCACAAATGCATCCCAAAATATTTCATCTATTTTATTATAGAGCTTATATGTATTACATTAAACTTTCATCATAAACATTACCTTATTATGCTTCATATCTTACATAAATGTATACTCAAGATATGCATGCACATTCAATGAGTGCTCATAGGTGATGAAAGCCCAACACAGGAACACCCAATAGTGTGGGGAAAAATCTTTACAAATGAGTTACTCGTCCATGAAGACTTGTTCTAGGCAGTGCAAATATGAAAAAAGATCATCCCAGTCAGGCAGTCAATCCAGCGATCCACTTTATATGAGAAGACTCACCCTAAATAGGGCAAACTTGAGAGGAGACTAGTTGAGGCAGACAATTTGCCTTATGTATAAAGACTTGCCCACATGCGAGTGACTGCTACTAGATAACACATCAGACAACTCGTCTCACCAACACGATAACATCTCTGACTTGGCACTCGGCATATAATATTCATCCCCACTTGGGAGTTCTTTTTTCTATGTAATCTACTTAACTAATGTGTACTTTCCTTTGTACTCATCCCTTGACCCTATAAGAAGGGGGTGGAGGATTTTGAGAGTGGCGAGTTTTTTTTTCTATGTAGCCGACTTAGCTAATATGTACTTTCTCTGTGCCACTTCTCATAGAGGAGGAGAGATCTTTATACTCAGATTTTCTAACATAGTGGAATTTCTCACACTTCTGCTTTTCTTTCTTTACTTTACTTTTATTATCCTACTCGACTTAGTCTTATTCCTTTGGTGCCTAAGAGATTCTGTTTCACTCTACGACTAGATTTAGACTTAACATCTTTTTAGGTGTAGTGAGTATAGATGAGGCCAATAACTAGAAGTCAAGAATCTAGTGAAGCAGGCCAATCAGTACAAAACAATTCGGTAGGCATGGGATCAAGTACTCTGCAATTTATCACACAACAAGATCTGAAGAACATGGAAGACAAAATCACTCATAGTGTAGTCGAGTTCAACGACAATGAAGGAACTGTCCAGGTCACTTAGCATTGACGATGAGTCATATTAGGTGAGTGAAGAGAAAGAGTGACTAGCAATCAAAATCCTTATAACAATGCGGTAATCATCACAATGTAATCGCTAATTACTCGGGGAGTTCAATCAATATTATTTTAAAATTCATGTTTGATAAAATGAACCCGTAAGTTAAATTTTGCCCTAATAAGAGGACCCTTCTATGATTCTCAAGAGAGAGCAAGATTGAAGGAATTATTACTCTCTTAATGACTTGGGGATAAGCAAATAAGCAATTCACCGTAGTTATTGATTTTGATATTGTGGAAGCCCCCACCACATATAATACCATCTTTGGATGAGCACTAGTTAATACATTTAGGATAGTGGTGTCGACTTATCATATAGTGGTCAAGTTCTTAATATGAGAGGAAGAAATCACTATCAGACGAAACTTAAGTCAATCTAGAGCTTGCTATTTGCGAGTAATTAGCGACTTGCATAGAGTTGGGAAGTGCTGCTGCTCGAAGTTGCACGAACTTGAGTCGAAATCACTGAGAAAATCTAGGACGTGTTGATTGCACGGAACCCAGAGCAAATCTTGAGAATTAGCTTGACCTTTAATGATGAGCACAAACAAGCTTTTGTCTAGGCTCTCCAAGGAGATATAGACATATTCACCTGGACAACTACTAAGATGCCAGGCATCGTTGCTAATATCTCTTACCACCAACTCAACATCAAGAAGGATGCTCGACTAATAAAACATAGAACGAGGAAAATAGCTGCTCTATTTGTCAAGCCAATCAAGGAAGAACTTGCCAAGTTACTTGAGGTTGACTTCATTAGAGAAGTCTAATATTCAGAGTGGATGTTAATTGTAGTGATGGTGCAAAAGTCTAATGGAAAGTGGAGGATATATGTAGATTTCATAGACTTAAACTCAATTTGTCTAAAAGATGATCACCCGCTTCCAAGATTAAACACTCGTTGACTTGACGGCAGGTTCTTCTATAATGAATTTTTTAGACGTTGTTTTAGGGTACCACCAAATCTAGATGCACCCTGCTGACTTTGACTTAGATAAGATAGTATTCGTCTCAAATTTGTTTTAGTACATCACCTTCAAACAAATAGTTAAGTTAAAGAAACAAATAAATGAATTCTTAACTTACTAAAGGAGAAGGAAGCAGGAGCTAAAGGGGTGGTGGTGCTTGTCTTAATATTTTGGGAACTAAGGACATCTCACTCCTCGATAATTGGTCTAACTTTATTTACCTTGTTTTAGGGGATAGAGGCCTTTTTTTTGTCTAATATGAATTGTACAACCAAAGACTTATGGTAGCCATGGCTATGAAGAAGATCCTATTGAGTGGGAAGAAAGAAATAAAGAAGTCATGGAGACAACATTATATATACTAAAACAACTTAGAACAAAAGCTTCATTGAGGCAAGAAAAAACCAAGAGCTGAATGATAAAATACTATAATACCAATATCAATGAAAATATTTTTCACCTAGATGACCAACTACTAAAGGAAGCGAATGCAGCAACTCACTAAACTGTACTTAAAAAACTTGGCTCGATTTAAGACAACTCTTATATTATCAAGAAGCAAGTCTAGGATGAAGGTAAGTATGCACCTATCATGGTTACTTTTGCTTATATCCTATTCATTTTAAGGTGCTAAATACATTCAAATTAGTGACCCCTAATGTGAGGATGAATACTTATATTCATTTTTTCTATGATAGTTATCACAAAAAAAAAAAAAAAAACTAGCCTAACCCTAATGAGATGACTCTCCTCTTTGTTGTATGATCCGTAATCAGTATGGCATGAATTTCTCCTAACTAATGAGTCTAGATGGGTGCCATTGCAAAGACTATGAGTCTAACATAAGGTGAAGTATATCTATGGTGACAATTATAGCAATAGTGAGCTAACTCTCTCTATTACAATGAAATTCACATTGAGTAGTATCTAAGTTTCTCCTATTTGCAAGTCTAGGTGGGTATCTTCGTGAAGACTATGCGTCTGACATAGGGTGAGGTACACCTAAGGCGACTGTTAAACAACTCCCAACATCACAGTTATTTTCAAGTACATCATAATTGTAGTACTTTCGAGTACATATATCAATTAAAAGTGTTGGTGAGTACACTAAATAAGCATATGTGTCTAGTATAAAAAAGTTCAAATGTAGAAATTAATATAAGTAAATGAATTATAATAAAAATAATGAAATGAGTGCAACAGATTTTTCGATTTTATTTCTTTCAAAAAGTAGAACAAAAGAAAGACACGTAAAATTTTCCTTTCATTACAAAATTGTTACAAGTATTCCTTAAACACAAGTATAAAAAGGGAAAGCATACAGAAGTGCTAAGTCAGCTTCTAACACTCGCTTGCTTCTTTGATCGCTTAGGAAAAACACCTTTGAAATCTTTGCCATATTTATAGGATGTTTTGTGAGTTCGTTCTTCATGAGGCAGATTGATGTAATGTTAAGGTTTACTTAGATCTAGGTTCTACTTCATAGGAATGCAAGCATTCATAGTTAATTATCCATCTTACTGTAGTAAGAGAGTGCTCTCGATTAAGATTGAAAATAAATAAAATTTTTTGATGTAAATCGGTGTCTTGTGGTGTAGTGTATATGATTGTCTGAAAAAAAAGGGAAGTTAGTCCCGATCAAGATCCCGTGGTTCTATCGTCTCGGAACTATGCTATTTCAGTCTACCAACATCAGAGGGATATTAGCCGTAATGTTTGATTAGCAGTCATGAGCTGTCTCATCTCAAATGTCTCGAGTAGATTAGAGTTTGGTGTAGGTTTTGTGCAAAATATTTATTGAATTATTTGAATTAGGCCTATCCAATATTTCAATTTTATAAGGTTTGCATTGCGGATGTATGTAGGGCTTACTTCAATTGGAAAGACAGTTAGGATTAATGGTGCTTGCATTGCAAGCATAGGTTGGACTTACATCTATTATAAAGCCATTAGATTGGACTTACATCCTTTTGAAATGCTAGAAGGGTTTTAGATGTTTGTATAGCGAACGAAAAGATTGGCCGGGCTTACATCCATTGGAATGCCATTAGGACATTCGCATAGAAAACAAAAAGATTAGACTTACATCTCTTTTGAATGCCGTAATTAGGTTGTGCTTGCAAGCACAGATCGGACTTAGATCAATTAGAAAATCATTAGATTAGACTTACATCCCTTTAGAATGCCATTAGGATGTTCGCATAGTGAATGAATAGATTGAACTTATATCCCTTTGGAATGCCATTAGGATGTTTGTATAGTGAATGAATAGATTGGACTTACATTCCTTTGGAATATCATATATACTTGGATGTTCACATAGCAAATGAACAGATTATACTTACATCCATTTGGAATGCCATTAGGATGTTCGCATAGCGAACAAATAGATTTTTAATTTTTATTCCTGGGAGACAACCCCTCAGCATTGGAGAAGCAGCGCCACAATGCTAGGGGGTTAGCGCCACGACACTTGGAAGTTAGCGCTTCGACGCATAGCGTGCGCTGGGAAGTCAGCAGCCCAACGTCGAAATGAAGAAATATAGGTCTTAAATCTAGAGGAGGTAATGCTTTGACGCTATAAAAATGGCGCTGCGGCACTTGGGTGCCATTAAGAATCACATAAAACAGGTTGATTGGTTAACTAGAGCTTAGTGCTATCAAAGTAGGGTTGCGGCGCCAGTTAAAAAGAGATTCAAAATGCTAATAGGTTGGCAGATGCATTTAACTATATAGAAATTTTTACTAGTGTCACGGCGATGCATAAATGCCTAACGCATTTTACGTACTTTGTTGGTTATGTAATTAATGGTAATTCATAAATGATTTTTTTGACAGGAATAGTAACCGCCTTGACCGACTGACCGGTGCTTAGGCGCTGCATGTGGAGCCCTATGGCTCTGGTCCCGTATTTTAGAACCTGAAAGGCCAGCTCCTAAGCACCATAAAAGTGGCATCGCTGCGCTAGATTCATTCTATAATTAGGACTCTTGGGCTGCTTATTTTTTTCAATCTAAAGCCTTTATTTTTTTAAGAATTTTTACAACCTTTCTTTCTTAGCCTCTCTTTATTAGGATAGCAAATATGCTGCTCAAGCACTTCCACAAGAGCAATAAGAGGGCAATCTCAAGCGACGTTAATTGATTTGTTAGTGTAGATGCAGAGGAGAGGTACTAGTACGCTCTTATCAACAAGCATCTCATTTCGGAGAGGGAATTCCACAATCCGGGTGGGAGCGTAGAAATGATTATCAACGAGTGAGGCTAGGAGCATTTTGCTTATGACAATAAAGCTTGAGTCATTTTTGTGGTGTGGGAGTTCTTCGCCAACACGAAGGAGCACCAAGATAATAAAGTTTTTGTAAGTGCGAAATGCGTATGTTTTGATAGTACTACCATTAACTTATATTACAATTCACAATATTTTATATATGATCAATATTTTTTCTATTACAATAATCATCCAGATTTTGGTGAAATTCTTAATTTCCTCACTATTAGAAATTCAAATATTCACTAGAAATGATGGGAGAAAAGAATTATAAATTTTCCTGCTGTCGACCTAATAGTCGAGGCTAAAGCTTGACATTATTTTATTTTTGTTAAGTTGATGCCCACTGGTAACATCAAGTGAGGTAACTAAGGATATAATCATTTTGAATTTTGAAATTCAAAAGGGTTTTACTATTGATGTAGGGAATATTATTTATAATTCAATTTATAATATGCTTAAGGGTAGTACTACCTAGGTTGTAGTCATCCTTCTCTTATTTATTCTTTGTGTGTTAAGGCTGGTACGTCAGGAGAGCCAGATGAAGAAGTCCTTATACAAAAGACTCCCTGACTAAAAGAACACTTGATGGGTTTGGATCAAAAATGGAGGTAAGAAAATGGTCACGTGCTCCTTAGTCCA
This sequence comes from Cymbidium sinense, assembly GCA_021442155.1. NCBI lineage: Eukaryota > Viridiplantae > Streptophyta > Magnoliopsida > Asparagales > Orchidaceae > Cymbidium > Cymbidium sinense. The sequence goes on from CM038223.1 coordinate 37,433,136, forward strand.
AGTCCAAATCCTCCAAAATATTAAATGAGCAACTCCAAGAAATTGGATAAGTCTCAAAATTAAGAAAAAAAGTTAGCGAAAGCAGCCGACAATAGAAATTGAAAAAGAAATTTGATCATTACATGGGTCAGTAATAACAACAATTTTTTTATATGACTGAGTTCAACTTACCATTGGTTTAAATGTTTGAAAATTATAACTTTAATGCCGGCCCTAGTAAAGTTCCTTTTCTTGTAACGCCTTATTATTACTCTTATATTAGCACTCTGTCAAAGCCAAAAGAAGAAGAGGAGGAAGACTACAATTATTAGAATAGTTTTTCCCCTTTTTAATATCTCATGTATTTTATTATTTTTTTATTTTTTTGTAATTTCATTTAACATATTTTTGTAATAAAATATATATTTTACATTAATTGCTTGTCATTTCAATGTTGATCATGATTTAATTTCAATTTAGATCTAATTATAAGTTAAAATTTAATTGAATAAAATTTTATCTTACGATTAGGAAAATTAAGAAGTCAGCGCCTTGGTGCTAAAAGTCACCACCTTGGCACTAGATGGTGGAAGCTGGTTTTAAAATTAGAGAAGACATAATTTAGGTGTTAGAAAAGTGGCGCCGCGAAATTGCCATTGTGCTCTAGCGCTTTCTTGATAGCGTTGCGGCGCTGCAAGTGGGCATTTTGACCTTACAGCTCGAGAAGGCAGCATTGGGGTGTCAGGACTCATCGACACGGTGCTGGTCACAGCATCTCGGTACTGGTCACAACACCTCGGTGCTACAGGACAGTGCTACGGTGTCGGGAAGTGGAGCGCGAGAGGTCCAGATATCCAAGAGCTTAGCACCTCGGCTTTCACCGCAATTCTGTGAGACAAGAACTTTGCTTTATGGCAATTTTACTGTGTAGTTTGATGGCTCCAACAAAATTTTAGCAGCATAATGGCTTAGCAATGTTAAGTTTCAAAATTTTTTATTGCAATGCACACTCTTCTTCTTTGTTCCGGATTGAAGATCAACTAGGGTGAACTTTCATCTCACATCGGAATCAAGTTCGACGGTGGAAGCCTTCATATTTTGAAACTTGTGATTTAGTGATATAAATTTCAAGTTAATTTTAATTTTGACAGAGTTTTATCTTGGCAATGCCTAATATTTTGTAATTAATGCGATCACACTTTTTTCCCTTGCTCCGGATCTAAGATTGACAGAGGGATGATTCTCTCACATTGGATCTAAGATCAACAATGGAGGTCTTCAGAAATTTCATGTGAGGCAAGGAATCAATTGTATAAAAAACTTTCATTTCATATTTTATTTGAAATGGCGCTTATAAAGCCTTTTCCTTTGGCTTCAGCTGTCTCACACGAAGGAGATTCTTCATGTTAGAGGAGGGTATGGCCAAGGAAATGATGGAAAGAGTGCTGGAGAAATTGTGTAGAATGGCTAGAGAGTGTGGAGAGAATGCCTAGAGTGGCTAGAGAGTGTGTGAAGTCAGCCGTCCCCCCTTTTTATAACAACTACTCTTCTAACCACTCCCACTCTTCCCCTTGGGCAGTTATTGCTAACAGGGATGGCTATTGGCAGGAGTGGTTATGACCTCTTCTCTTTTTTCTTTTTCTTTTTCCTAGGAGCTAACAACTTTTATTTGTATTTGGTGCCAACTCATAGAAGTTGTTCACATCCAATAGCTTGTTTTCAAGTTGGTCACTGCTGACTAATCTCTGAAAGAAGGTAGAACTTGATTCCCTCCTCAAACATGAAGACGAGAAGCCCCTCTTATAATGATGAGTTCAGAAAATCAACCAAATGGATTCAATTGTGTAGAACTCGAATTGTTGTTAATGCACTTCCTCCTTGTTGCAAGGAAGTTCAACGCTGACCTTATTCCTCTCTTTCTCTGCTGCCTTCTAAACCCTCTCGAGTCTCCGACGGAGTTCGAACTGTTCATATAAAGATGTCTTTGCTGCATGACACTCTACCTCCAAATCGCCCAATCTCTCAATAGTTATCATAAACTATTAGTCGAGATCGTAGGTAACGTGGCAGCTCACAACTTGTGCATTCATTAAAACAAAAGGCAATCACAAAAAGGGAATCAAGTCTATCCACTCCTGAACTATTGACGAATAAATGCAATCTCCCATATCATATGTATTGTTAGTGTGATTGATTATATGTTTTTCTTAAGTACCCATTTCCTGTGCACGGGAAGCTACCCTATCCTCTCATCTCCTAATTCTTTGGTGGCTTTGTAACAACATTTCCTTCTCCTTGCGATGTGCCCTTTGCATCGGCCACACCTTCACAAGAGCAGTAGTTGGTCAAGCTGACTCATCTCTTTGCAGTGATGCACCCACCATCTTTTTGGGTGGTGATTAGCTCGGTAAGTCACCTCTTTGGTTCCATCGTGGCTAGTGAAACAATGGAGATTATCGCCTCATTAATTCACAGAGATCCATGAGGTGACTCTTGATAAGGCAAGCACCTTCGGATCCATGGGATATACTACGAGATTGAAGCCACCTACAAAAGAAAAGACAAGTACATTAGTAATGAAATTTTAATAGTAAAATATAATCAATATTAGTGTCAAATACTCACTATACAAATTCTAGAACCTTTATTTCCCTTGAGATAGAAGACGAGAGTGAGAGCTCTTCCTTGAAGCCCTTTAAAGGAGTTTACCTCCCCTATTCTTATCTTTGGGAGAACTGCCTTATCTTTCCAAATGGAATGGGCCTAGCTAGCACAGACCATATACTTAACAAATAAAAACTTATTTTGTCAGTTTCTGTCCTTACTCGCCAACTCGCCAAGCCGCTTATTCTAATATTGATACCATAATATTATAGTCTCATCTTTGTGGACCTTGGTAGTGAACAAATGGCGGAATAGGATTAAATTCCAAGGAATCCTCTCAACTTATAGATAAGAAATGAAGGTGGCAATACTTGCCACTAAATTCGGGAACAATTGAGCCGACACCAAGTCACCAACCCATGAAAGCTGAGGATGTTTGCCAACTCTTTTCACAATGGGAATCTCAACTCAAGCCTAAAGTGGTTTAATGGAACCCAACTTATCTTGATACATTAGTTTGAACCTCTCCCCTTTGTGAGTAGGTTGTACGATGAAATTCGTGTTGCCATAGTAGTATCCCATGGACGCTATATCTGCTAATAACATACTCTTATTAAAAGACTTGTAGTACTCAAAGTCCAAGAATATGTGAGCACATTTCCTCAGAGCGATTATAATAACCTTACATAAGGATAATGAGAGCAACCAATGAGAGAGAAAGCCAAGAGAATAATGACAACAATGAATTACCTAACCACTAGGGTAGATATTTTTAGACGAAAAATCTTAATATTTGAGGTAACATCAAGTCACAAATTAATGTAAGAATTTTAAATCTTCCCAGTCATGTTAAAGTTCCCTTCAACTTATGTGCCACAAATTTAAGTAGACCATTTAAACTTGGCACATCAAATGAAGTGAGAATAACTCATCACATCATTCAATGCATTCATACAAGAAAAATAAAGTTGACATAGGCATGAAAAAAACAACAAATATATGCAAAGGGAAATAGAAAGCCGGAATTGACAAACAAATTTTATTCCAATCAAATTTGTCATTACAATGATCATATTACAACATTATATTTATTACATTTATTTATCAAAAAAAGTGACTATAAAGGATCTAGTATGATATCTAGAGAGATTGTCCTTCTCCTTGTTAGTTGTTGCAAGACGAATTCATTGCTTGACACAATTTGAGACGACTTTATTAATGCATCATGGCATTGAGTTACCATGACATGTGACCCAACTCCAACAGCTTCTTGTGAAGCAAAGTGTTCTCCCCTATCTAAGTAGCACCCACACCTTCTGTTAATAAGGCTACTCTTAATTGTAGACCATCTACCTTGACCTATAAGTTGGTGATTTTGGTCTCTCACTTAATAACTCTTGACCTGGATCCAAGATTGGCGATTGTGAGATACTTGTTAGTTCCTATAATTTCTCTTAGGAAGGGGTGTCAACTCACACTAGAGAAGAGGACACCTAGCTTTGCTGCCATTGAAGGAGCCTCCACCTTCACATGGACAATAAACACTTGGGGAATTGAATGGGGGACGTTCATCACCTATTCTCTCTCCCTGATTGGAGTCGTCCATTTGGAATACAAGGATGGACTAGGATAATGAAACTTCCTATTCACGACACTTTGTAGCAACTTAATGAGTAACCCCACTAAGTTGATCATTATGGGCACTAACACTCATTCTAGGATCATTAAAGCCTCGACCTTACTTAGTGTGCAACCTATAAACTCACCTACAATTAGGTGCATCCTAGATTTGTTAGGGCATAGATGAGCTAGCTCTCTTGAAAGAAACTCATCTAATATAGAAGACTTACCTTCAACAATTATTGGCAACTTGTCACGTTTAATGGGCTAGTCGGAGCTAGTTGCCAGTCCAACCTATAAGTAAAACAAATAATTTCAAATTTTAGCTAATAATAACAACAAAGTGTAGCATAAGATAAAGATACAATTGTAAGGCGAGTAACCACCTTGGCATTGTGAGCGAGCAACTTTTGCTTGAGCAAAACACATTTTTTACTCGTCTTTGCACTAAAGAACTTTCTCAACCTCATATTGAGGCAGTGCTACCTCAACATGAATGGCACTAGCCAACACGGGCGTCTCGATAGGGCACCACTTATTGTATCCAAAGGTCGATTCAACCTCTTATCCTCAGCATCATCATTTGCCACCTTTCGCTTCTGCATTAGCGACTTCTACAGTTGATTGTTGTCATTGTTACCCATCAACATGTTAGAGATGATGCCATCTCAAAATGTGAAGCAAGTCAAATGAGCCAATCACTTCATTGACACTTCAATTTATACGCCAAGAGCATCTCAATTATCACATCAATAGTCAATTTAATAGGTGATGGTGCATGCTTCCCGAAAAGTGCTTAGTAAATTTAAAGTTTATTTCTTTTTTGTTGTATAAAGATTTATTTGATTTCTTAATTCTCTCATCTTTTTAGCAAGTCACTTTTTATAGACGCGAGAGAATCGTCTAACTAAATATATACCCTAGGTATACTCGAATCACTTAATTTGTCATGGAGCTTTGTCCATATAAAGTTGCAACTCACGCAATGATCATGAAATCAAGCTAGAAGAGGTGCTATTTCCAACAAAGAACTTGTCACTTTATCAGAAGAGCTCACTAAAACTTACTAGGCGAACTTGCTTGAAGTTCCAATTAGAAGTGCTCGATCGAGTAACTTATCAACCACTAGTCCATGTGTAACTAGACTAGTACTCACCCAATGCACTCACTATCTGTGAGTGACCAAATGAGTCATCCCATTTGGAAGGCCACATTAAGAAGGCCACATTAATGGAAGACCTCCTTCACTGCCATGCCAGAACACTATATATGTGTTTGTATTTGGGTAACCCACCAAGTCTATACTTGTCAAATTTATTATTATGTATTAGTGATGTAGCCATTTGTAACTCTCCTCCCTGACAAATAAAGTGGTCATGATACATATTTGGGATCTTTAGACAATATATCCTTTTTACTTGACTTTTAGTTGGACTCATTGAGCTCATGTTTTGTACTACATTTTAAGAGGTTAATAAAAGACTTTCTTGACTTTTTGTTTCTTGCTCTCTTCTAATTCTACTTGCCTAAGCTCATCTTCGCATGCTACCCTCTCTTTCTTTCTTTTTTTTTAGTCTCAGCTCAAGTTAATCTTATGTGTAAAGTCTGGTGTCGTTTATGGACAATCTAGGATCCAATAGTGGAAGTAAGCATGATAGAGAAAATCCTACATTGTGTTGCCAACCTTGTAAACTTGATTGACCGAGAGACAATAAATGATTTGAGACCATCTATAGCCAAGTGAGAATGTCAAAATCAAAATCTTTCCATTTGAAAAACTTGACAATATCATTATGAGTTTAAGGAGATGCATCAAGTTGAGAAATTTGTCATAAAAATCAACTGAAAAATGAAAGTCCCTTGATACCAATGGGCAATTTGCACCAATGGATTTAATAGAGTTACTGATAGTGGAGGAAGATTTTATATCATATAAAGGAAACAAAGGCATGATAACATGCAAGAAGATTCAAAGGAGGAGAGAAAATGTCAGCTTATTAACTATAGGTTATTAAAGAGTAGAAGTAGATTATTAAAGAGCATAAGTGAAGGTAGGTAGGGAAGTGAGTAGCAAGTGAAGCCAATGTGCAAAGCAACATGATATGCAATGCAGGCATAGGCAAGGACATTAAGAACGGACACAATTGTGTGGTCTGCATGTATTTGAGCATGGGAGGGGCTTGAGCTAGTGTGTGATAGTGATAATAGTGTGGCGTGTTAGGTAGGACATGAGTGGCTGCAATATGCGAGAGAGGGCGCTACCACTCTTGCAGGCATGACTAAGTGACAGGTTATATGAATGTTAAGCAAGACGGTGGCAACATGTGGTGATGGACGGGGTAAGTGTGTTGCTTGCATGATCAATTGAGAGGTTGACCAGAGTTTTCCTGCTTTAATACTATTATTAATGGAATCTGATGTGCCTATAAATAGACCTACAGGACATTATGAATAGGAAACAAATTGAAGAGAAAAACACCCCTATTAAGAGGATATTGAATCATATCTGCATTTTATAATCTATTTTCGATTACAAGGAACCTACATAATATGCGAACATGACCAATCTACCATTTAGTTAACTTGTTTTGGTCTTTCAGTTTTCTTTGAACCATTGTTCTCTGAAACTCTCTGTTCCATGAAAGTGGCAACTGATTTTACGTGAGTCCACTTTTCATTTGAAGTTACAATTCAAGGTACCTAGCATGTTAGGCATGCTTCTTATATTTATTGAAGCTTGAAAAACTGATGATATTTTCTTATCCAACTTTAAACGTTAAACTAAGTTAGATGTCCTGCACAACTGCAACGACTCTCTAAGCAAATTATATGTGTCATGTAAATTTGCAGCCTTGCAAATGTTGATCCAGTTGATGTCGCTCGAAGCATTACTGGCTTGAATCCTGAAACTACATTGGGTAACTTTGCTTACACTTTTCTTAACTCATATTTATGATTTTTTGCACTGTTTGCAATTCTCTGATCATTTAGTACTCACTCTCATTTACTTGAACAGTCGTCGTGGTTTCAAAAACTTTTACTACAGCTGAAACTATGTTGAATGCACGGACATTGAGGGAATGGATCTCTGATGCTTTGGGGTACTATTCATGGGTAGTTTTTTTATTTCTATTTCTTAATTTGATCTTTATTACTTAATTTGAGTTTGCCATTCAGCCGACAGGCAATAGCAAAGCATATGGTGGCTGTCAGTACAAATCTGAAGGTATGATAATATTCTCACTCCTTTTGTCTGATCATGTGTAAGAACTGCCAGCTTCAATATGATGTTCTTGCATTTTCAGTTCACACTAATATATCTCTAAATTTTTTTTGTTTTTAATTTTACTAGCTTATTTCAATTCAAGAGACTTTTAAAGAGACCATCATGTTCTCTTCCTATAGATTATAGACAATTTATTGCAAAGTTGGTTGTTCATTATGAGTATAGACCATATGCTTTGCTTGCAATTCTTTGTACCTGTGTCTATGTTCAATATTTTAATCCATTCAAGGATAGTATCTTATTTATCCTTTCATTTCATACCATCTTTAAGATGCATTAATCTTTATGCTGTTGTTATGTAGCTTGTGGAGCAGTTTGGGATTGACCCGAATAATGCTTTTGCTTTTTGGGACTGGGTTGGTGGTCGCTATAGCGGTGATGATCTTCGTTGATCCTCTTATTTGGCATTTTTCCAAAGTTTTGACTTTCCTCATAATAAGTTGGTGGAATTTTGTTTTTTCAGTTTGCAGTGCTGTTGGTGTGCTGCCTTTATCCCTCCAATACGGTTTTCCAATCATTGAAAAGTATGCTAACTGATTCCAATTAATATTCTTTGAAATAGTGTTCCGTAACAGTGAGCAGACAAGTATTTAGTATGCAGCTAATACAATTTATCTTGATGGTTGGTGAGTAGATTGGTATTATGCATATGATTTCTTTGCTAGTTGCACTGACTGAGCAATTTGTACAATATTGTTCATCAAAGTAAAAAGTGAATTTCCTTAGAAATCCTAGAAAATCTCTTATCAAGAGCCAAGGCTGGTGAAAAACATTTTTGTGAAACTCTGTGGTGTTCTTTGTTTGTTTTAATAAGCTGTCTTCTGTGCAACATTTCTTGTTTGAAATTTTCCCAAGAGATCTTCCACGGATAGCCACATGCTTTAAAGGTCTGTTTGGTGATTTACTGGAATGATAGATTCATTTTTTATGGTCTATCAATTGCAGTTCTTTAGCTCAGCAGAATTGAAGAAAGAAAAATTGATTTGTTTAAAATCTTTCTTCTTTTCAATTATTAGGAATGAGCAAAAAAATTCATTAGTTTCATGTTGTAGGAGATCAAAAATCTTGTTTCTGCTGGTTGATAAATAAATACCAAATTACAGAGAAAACAACATTAAAACATTAGTTTCTCCGACTGAACCATAAATATTTATTTTATATTGTGTTTTCCCAATGCTTTAACTTTTGGATTGGAAAGAAGCATAGGAACAATCATAACGCAGGTGAAATATTGCTGGATTGACTGTTATGGTTTATTGAATGCCTAGAGCCAAAAGTTCTATTTCATTTTAGTTCAAGCGCATTGATATTCTACATAATCTCTACTGACATTTCTATGTTCATTAAGGTTTTTGGATGGAGCTCGTAGCATTGACAACCACTTCTATTCAACATCGTTTGATAAAAATATACCTGTAAGTTTATATCATCCAAATTTATGCCATCTCTTAACTTGTATTACTACTATTGGCAATCCTCAGCATATTCCTTTTCAGGTGCTTCTAGGTTTATTGAGTGTATGGAATGTTTCATTTCATGGATTTCCAGCAAGAGTGAGTACCTGTTTATTTTAGGTTATTTTGGTCTGCAACTTTAATTGTCTAAGAGTTTGGTTCAGTTAGTATCTATTCTTTTTTTACTCTGCTTGTTCCTGTCTCTAGGCTATATTGCCATATTCTCAAGCACTAGAGAAGTTTGCCCCACATATTCAACAGGTAGTAAGCAATGATATGGTAAATTACAGTATGTTTTCTTGACCTTTTTAATTTCAATCTTGTAATCTCAAAATCATTTTCTATAGTTGAGCATGGAAAGTAATGGAAAGGGTGTATCCATTGATGGCATTCCACTTCCTTTTGAAACTGGTGAAATAGATTTTGGAGAACCTGGAACAAATGGCCAGCATAGTTTTTACCAGCTAATACATCAGGTAAGAATGTTTTTATTTAATTTGTAGCAATTTGAAGAATACTAATCATAGTACAATTTTTGTCATGTTGATAACATTTTTTCATAGAACGGTTACATTATTGTCCTGTAAATTCTTTCTTTCGATATGTTTATTGAAGATTTTATCATGATATTTAATACAAATGTTCGTCCTCAGCTAATTGAATTTCTACTTTAAGTGTGAGTTGCCACATTCGTTTTGTTCTGACTGCCACTTAATACATCATAGTGAGGGAATCTCCCTACCTGCTAAAACTTCAGTCTTTTGCTTAGATGGCTGGGGATTTTGCATCCTTTTGCATAAGCATGAGGCACATGGTAGTTATATAGGTTGTCTGTGATGTTTACAAGCATGACTTTTAATTTCGCTGGCTAATTACCTTATTATAATGCCCAAAGGTCAGACTGCTCCTATGGGTACCACATTTGATGTGATGGAATATTCTATCTGTTAGCATAGGAAAATATCTTATTTGGAAAGTGATTTATATTTGGTGACTGGAATATATTTATTAGATATGCCGTATAATAATGCACTAATTTCCTTGTGATATTTATGGGAGTTTTTACTTAAAAGATGACTAAAAAAAGGTTTCATTTCTTTGAAAAAATATTAAGTATAAAAGGCGAGTACAAAAAATAGATGTACAATTACTTTGATTTTCACTCACTCGAACAAGAAAAATTGAAGTTACAAAAATGCAAAAAAATCCAGCTTGTGCTTCCCTCATCACCTCTTCAGATTCCGACTCTGACAAGGTGAGTATATTCTCGAAATTGAGAAATTTTAATCATTTTTTGAATAGAAGATCATGCCTTACCTTAATTTCTTCCTTAGGATATCCTTTTACTCATCCCAATTGAGAAAGCTAGTCAACTCAACCTCTTTCTACCAAAAGTACTTAGTGTGACGAAAGACTTCAGCTTTCAACTGCTTATTTAACTGAGAGAGGCGAGTCAATTGCAGCACTACTTGATCCTTCTCTTCTTCTTGGCATTGCTCCTCTTCAAACTTGGTTGCCTTGGACTCGATAGCCTATTGTTGGATACTCGCTAAGTCGTGCTTTCCTTAGTGATGATCAATCCCTTCATCTTGGACATATACTCTCTAATCAGTTCCCAGGTCGATTGTGACGCCATTGCCTAAGCAACTATGATACCATGGTGAAGCCGCCTCCTAGGACGATCCTTGAGGATGGTGTCCAACTCTGTTGAGTAGATGAGATACCCTAGTGCATAAGCCTGACTGGTCGAATCGGTGACATCAAGAGTATAATTATATTGAACATAAATGCAGTGTAGATCACTTATTTGCTCCTCTTCCTCGGGGAGCTCGTCTAGCTGCAACACTCGTTAGCCTTTTCTTGCACTTCCTTAGACTTGTGGAGGTATTTTACCTTGCCGCACTTGCCTCTTCGACCGGCCTTTCAAGCACGACTTTAGCGGGTGTGGGCACGCCTCCATTTTCTTCTACCTCCTCCGATTCATCGAGGAATTGAAGTACCTCGGGGTTAGTTAGATATGGAGTGGAGATGACATGGTCTGACAGAACAAATACTAACTTGTCACAAAAAAGGGAAAAAGAGATTGACAGTTTTCAAAGGAACGAGCAGTTATGATATATCTGCTCATGAATATTATTGAATGTGAGGAAGCGTTTGGTGTTGAGTGACTTGCTTGCCAACTTGCTGAGTGTCTCCTCCTCAACATGACTCGACTGGGGACACATCACCTTGTTGGCAGTTAAAAACACAAGCCTTGTCATCACTGCCCAGTTGATAGAGCACTTTACGAAATAAAGTTTGGAATGGTAGTTTTGAATCTTGTTTGCCATGCCGATTATCCTTAGATGAACTGTCGAGAACTGCATAGTCCTATCCTTGTTCCCCTTGACTAAGAAGACGTGATGAAAAAGGGTCAAACTCCATGGCAGCCTCTCTTGCCTTAAGTACATAATGAATGCCATGATGCTCGGTATCTAATTTAGCAGATTTTGAGTAAGCATCATGCTATATTAGTTTAACATTTCTACCATCTCGATGTAGAGGGGGAAACATAGGCTGCAAGGAAGTGGTTGAATGAGAGACATAGCTAGTCATCCTTCACAGTGTTAAGTCACTTGGCATTTCGAGTAACTCACATCGAGTAGTTGGAGTTACCATGGTGGCACCCATAAAAATGAAATTTTCTATTCTCAAGTCGAGAATAGATGATTCTGTCACCGCACTTACCAAAAAAGTTGATGACACTCTTTTTCGATGCTACCATAACCATACTCGAAACAACAAAGAACTGGAGAAGAAAGAAAGGAAAACTCGCACAAGAGAAGAATTAGTCGCCTAAATCAAAAATCACTTCAAGAGAAGCTCACCTAACTGCAAAGAAAGGTATTTATAAGTGGTGTAAAATTTTCAAAGCACGAACATGTCATATCAGACATTTAATACAATAATCCTAGAAAAGTATTGTCAAATCCCATTGGGACCTCAAACGTCGAGCATCACAACAAAATAATGATACACTTACTCGTAACCTAATAGAGAATTTAAATGCTTTGCATGAAGACAATTGTTTGCATAAAAATAATAGACGAGTAAAATAAAAGTCATTTCTTTATTCAATAATAGTTATTTATTACAAAAAAAAGGACTTGCACACACTCTCTCTTTCTCTTTATATTATTTCTTAAATTGCCTAGCTACTGGATCTGCAAACCACTCGGTAGTGAGTTCTCCCTTACTTGATAAGTAGTCAAATATGAAGCCGGCATCCACGATGAAGTAAGATGACCTGCTCAACTTATCATGGTGGCGAAGAGAGATCAATTCAGCTTCCATGGCCTCCCACCTCCTTTGCAACTCCACAACCACTTCTCCCGTCAAGCTCGCACCTTCTTTAAAGAGAACCATTCTTTTATGCAGAGCAACAAACTCGACAGCAAGAGTAAAGGGCAAAGGTTCTTTCACAGTACCTCCTACCTTGAGAAGGAATTCGTTCTTCTTTGACTTAGAGCTCCTGATGAGTCAAAGAAGGAAAAACTGCTAGAATCTCATTCAAATCCGCCGAAGTAAGACTTGTCTCTTCAGTGGTAGGAGTTGGAACAAATGAGTCTGTTTTCAACAAATGGAGGTTTACTTCTAAGGAAAAACTCAGGATCATTGAGTTTCCACCTACAGGAACCCCTAGGTTATCAAGAATCATAGGAATCGTTTCCACTTAAGTTGCCCTTACATGACGAGAAACAATATCATGAATTGTAAGGAATTTCTATGAGATGGTCACTCAAAGAAGTCATATTTTGGAAAGAAAGTCACCGGTGAAGTAAATGCACTTCCCCCAAACTCAAAAGATTTCTCAACAACTCACCTACAGTAAGATGAATACTCATCACAGTTTTACTTTCAAGTACCAGAGATCCACTTGCACGTGCCGACGATTGCACATTATCCTTCTCGTCGGATGTGCAGATACTCGTCACACTTAGCTGCAACAACAAGGAAACTTTGTTAATTTGTTTGTCAAAAACTAATAAAATTACAAATTGAATACAAAATCACGTATCGTGGCAAGACAATCCTCTACTAACTTTTGTTAGGATGGAGTCCTTGCCAACCTACTCACTAAAACTTTTTGCTTTCAATTAAGAGGAATAAACTCCTCTTCCTTATCCTTCTGAGAAACACTCGGTAGCCCAGGAGTCACTTTTTTAGTAGAACCAAGAGTTGCAGTAGCAAGCTCAACCTTCTTTCATGCCGCACTTATCTATGCTACGTTAGAGGCACTCGCCTCAACCTCGAGACCCATGCCACTTCCTGCAAGTCTACTCGATACCGATGGAATCGAAGAACTCACCTCAACAGGAGGCACCACAACACTCTCTTTAGGCACCTTCTTACTCTGTCTTCTTCTAAAAGCCTGACTAGAGGTCGATAGCATCACTGTCCACTCAAGGCCTTTTGGACGACATGTATGTACTCAATTAAGTAAGAAAATTCAACAAGAAATTAAGAGGCACTTAGCGATGTAGTCTAGAGCTAAGCAACCTTTTTGTATATAGCCACAAAGAGTGAAAAATGCCAAAAAGAGGTCAGATCAAAGGTGATGTGACATAGATATCTAGAAAAAAATTAATAAAAATTATTTAATGATGCTAATGATTGACTGTTGTTTTCATTCTTTTGAATTTTTTTCACGAATCGCCTTTATAAGGAGTAGAATAATCAAGGAGCTAAATGTACCATTAATAACTACATAAGAACCTAGCAGATGGATTTGTACGAAGCGCATTAATGGTGAGAAGTAGAGCCCAAGGTAAGAAGTGCGCATTCGAGAGACTCGCACGCAGTAAGTGCGTTATGGAACTCGCCTTAATTGAGAACTTGATGCTAGACTTTTTGATTCACATGGGTGATTACATGAAAGTACTCACTACTCGGCATGCAACACTCATCCAACCACCAAGCACGGGGGAGTTTCTTAGCAGTTATACATGGATAGTTGTTATGTTGTATTGTAATCAACCTACAGCTGCTAGAATCTAACATGTAGTTTCTTTTTATAATCAACCATTAGATCCTATAAAAGGAGGATCTTGAGGGATAGACTTTTTTTTGGCTATGCTATTGTTCTTGAGAGAGAGAGAGTTGATTTTTTATATTCAGATCTATTGCTTGTACTCATATTTTGAGAGAGTGAATTTTCTTACATTTTTTTACATTCTTTTTGCTTTATTTTGTTTGATCTTGCTTCACTCTCTATGTGCCTAAATAATGTATTGCATCACTCCATGGATAAATTTGAATTCAATATGTGTGTGTGTGTGTATATATATATATATATATATATATATATATATATATATATATATATATATATATATATAATTTTTTTATATTAATTATGGAGATGTTTTAAGATGAGATATATTGTTATATGCTATTTACAAATATAGCTCTAAAAGGGGCATGAGACCTCGTGGGATATGTATGAGTAATTTGAACAATAGACAACAACAACAAGCCTTAATCCCACTAGGTGGGGTCGGCTACATGAATCCTTCGTCTCCATTGTGTCCTATTATGTGTCAAATTCTCATTTAATTCAAGTATACTAAGATCATTTTTTTTACATCTTAACCAAGTCTTTTTAGGTCTACCTCTACCTTTCTTTTTAGTAATTTGAACAATAGAGAAAAGTTTAAAATATAAGAGCAGGCGATTAATAAAATGGAGTCTGAAGTACATTATAGACAACTTCGGTGTGTTTAAATTTGTGAACTATTGGTGCATGCTGTTAGAAGATGAAGTAGTATCAAGATTTGATGGGCTTAGTATGTTGGCTCTATTAAACAAAAGAGTTTAGTTGCATATGAAGGCGTAGTTTTTAGACTAATCAAATGAATAAAATGGATATGTACTCATGAATATCGTAGATAGGACTAGATATATTTTGTGGTTGAGTGTTTGAATTAATGAAGTTACTGAAGTTCCAGTTGAGTGAGGCAAAATTATCATTTTAAGATGGTTACTGCTAAAAATAGGAAGAAATGAGTGAGAAATAAATATATGTAAGAGATGGTGGGGATGCAATCTTTTGATGATTTGATAGTGAAAGATAAATTAAGGTAGTTTGAGCATGTACGTTGGAGGGCAAAACATCAATCAATATATGGAGTTGGAATGACAGGGCATATTGAAGTAGTATGAACAGATTTTGAGCAAAAGGAGTTCCATAAGTATTATTATCACTTGATATGTGTTAAACACAGTTAAGTAATTCCCTCACTGATGCAGCTACCTGGTTTCAGTGTCTCAGAATATGGTTTTATAGAAATTTCTCTTCTCATGGTTATTTAAAGTATATCATCATACATTTTGTTCTCAGGGAGTCCTTGACTTTAATTGTGCACTTTGCAGTATAACTTTTTTCATTTAATTCCTCTTCAGGCCCCTGCCAATGCACTGGTTTTCTGCACTATCATCTAACATCTTGAAGCTTCTAAACAGCCAACAACAACAACAGCAGCAATAACAACAACAACAGCAACAAGCCTTTATCCCACTATGTGAGGTCGGCTGCATGAATCCTTCTTTTCATTGTGTCCTATTATGTGTCAAATCCTTCTTGTACATTAATCTTGTAGCTTCTAAACATAGACTTAAATTCTTATGTAATTATTCTCATGCATGCTGCATTTGTACATGAAAATTGGATGTGTATATTGATACATATGCTAAAACCAACATACTTACATCTTCTCAGAGAATTGAATTCAAATACACGTTCAGTATGTTGAGAACAATTTTTGTGAAATTTCAGGGAAGAGTTATTCCTTGTGATTTTATTGGCATTGTCAAAAGCCAACAGCCTGTGTATTTGAAAGGTAGTGCAGATCTTGTGATAGTAGATCAATTAGTTTTCCAGAAGGCATGCTTCATGATTGTTATAATCTGATATAATTTTCTCTGCTCCTGTGGTTTTTCCCTTCTGCAGGAGAAATAGTAAGCAATCATGATGAGCTCATGTCTAATTTCTTTGCACAGCCAGATGCTCTTGCTTATGGAAAGGTGAGGTTCAATATTCTGTTTTGAGTTTGTACATAAGAACCTCTCTTAACCAACTTTTTTATGATTTTAGACCCCCGATGAGCTACAGAGTGAGAATGTGGCAAATCACCTTATTCCTCACAAGGTAACCGGTTCTTTTCTTTACTTCTTCAGTACAAGTTATGGGAATTTCCAATATTTGTTCCTTATTGTTGGTTCTATGAATGATGAGCAGACTTTTTCTGGTAATCGGCCATCTCTCAGTCTTCTTCTACCTTCTTTGTCTGCTTACAACGTTGGGCAGGTTTGTGATAGCTTTATTATTTACTGCATTTTTTATATTGATTTCTTCTTCTTTTTTGGTTTGTTGTTGTCATCTGACTATAGCACTCTATATCGACTGATCATGCAAAAGAATTTGAAATTAAATTACTTTTTTATCTGTCATCATCTCTGTGATTCAGTTTCTCAATTAATCCTTGCTGCTAACATCTGGGAAAGTATAAATAAATAGAATGACAGTTTGCTTGCTTGTTCTGATTTCTAATTTTTTAAGTTTAATGGTTGAAATTAAGCTGCTGAATTATCTGCATATTGCTTTGTTGCTTTTCTAGTCTGCTGATTTAAATGCTTTCTATATTAATCTGCCTCACATAGGTTTGCCTTTGGAGATCAAGATAAGATGCAATGCAACCAGACGACCATTAGCCTTAGTGATATGAAATTGCTGACATTTTCAGAAATCCAAGGGATAAACAATAATCTAGATCCTTAATGACCAATGCCAAAAGGCATATTATCAAATTTGAAAATAAATATCCTTCTTGTGGTTACCAAGCCTTGAAAAGTTGTTTTAAATTCACCTAATACAAAGATACTACTTCTAAAGATAACTATTACAAAGCATTTTATTTGGATCTTGTAGTTTTGACCCACGGACAATAAGACCCAGTGGTGAGTTATTCTTAAAACTCTTCAGAGCATATTTGTTAGGGTTCAAATAAATGGAAAAGGGCAGAATTGACAATGGAGCAAGACTGAGGAATCGACTATAAGGTGACATTCAAAGCTTGATTCATATGTAAGGAAATTTACTCGTAGTAGATGTTTTTGTTAGGACTTGAAATGCTAAACGATTATCAAGTTTTGGTCCTCACAATAACACTTTCAACTGGGAGGTTGTAGTATTACTTGCAACTTGCTTTTGGTTTCAGTTTGATGATGCCCGATGATCCTATTTATGCATGTGTTGTTTATATCAGTCTGACAATACCCAATGATTTCTATCCATCTCCTATTTAATAAAGTTGATGCAAGGCGTCAATGTGGCTTTTATTGAATTATTATCCCAGCAGATTAAAGGACTACTTTTTTCTTATGAGAAAGTTTGTGGTACTCTTTACGCCTTTTCAGAAGCCAGTGTCCTCTTGCTTTCATTGAAAAAAAAATTGTGGGAATTAGAAACCGTTCAATGTATGATAGGCATTGGCCAACTGATTAGAATTCATTTTTTTTCTTTTACATTGGATTTTGTATAAAATTTTAACGTAAAAATCTAGTATCAATAATTCTTATTCATTTACAATATGAAATCTTAATAGAAACACCTGTTATAGTCTAATAAATTTTACATTAGTTTTCTCGATGTAAACTACAAGTTAGATATGAATGGTGCAAAAATATTAATGCTAAAGAGTTTTGGTAATGTCGTCATCATCATTTACCTTATTCTAAGTATTTGGATGTGACTTTATGAATTCTCATTTTTCATTTGATCTCACTTTATGTTGCAGGTATTAAACATATTCTTCATAAATTATTTTGAGCAATGCCTATATATGTTACCCTAGGTCATCTTTGATGTAGGCCAATTTGGGTCTAAGGTTAATGCTTAGTTAAGATGACATGCACACCAAAAACACAGACAATTACAATTCTTAGATTACTCTAAATTTTAGCTAAAATTTGCACCTTTAATGTGAAAATGGAAAAAAAAAGAAAGTTGTTTCAATCAAATTTATGATATAATTATTGCTAGAATTTGAAATCTCAAAAAAAAAAAAAAAAAAAACAGCGGTCAAGGTTCAACATAACAAAAAGAAATTGACATGTATTAGACTTAACAAAACGTCCATCTTGCGTATACACTAGTGAATAAATACACTAATATAAAAAATAATGACAATAAATCTCAATAGAATATTTTGTCCTCATGCTCCCAATAGCCATTGTTGAGACTTACAAAGCATTCAAAGTTATCACATCTAATAACACACTTAAAAGAATTGAAACAAAAACTGAACTTTATATGTTACAACTTAATGTTCATCAATTTTACATGCCACATGGGACTTATTTATAAGGACAAATACTTAAATGCATTAACTTTTCAAAATCTGTAAAGATATGGTCAAATACATTAGGTTTTATGAATTCTAGCACATGACAGGCTCAATTTTAGCACATAAAAAGAAACAAAAAAAAAGGGAAAAAGAAGGAAATAAAGATCATTGAAGGAAACTAGGAAAACCTATCAATGGAATATGTTGTTTGGTTTATAGTGCCAAACCGAGGGAGCAAAATAATAATATTTTGTTCACTATAATACTAAGATAGGGAAGCTTCTAGTTGTTACATTCTCGCAAAAGGCTATTTGCTAGTCTTTGAACAAATAAGGTTGTCATAGAAAGGTGAAACGTGCTCAATTTCTGTAGCACAGAAAACATGAAAGTTGTAGAAGGAAAATAAAAATCAAAAGTCATTGATGAAACAATCTCGGGATTTACTATAGTCCCAAGAATTGGGGCAACACGAAGGTTTACATCAAATTGTTGGGCTTAAAAAAATTTGGCTTTGACAAATTGAATATTTGAAATTTGTCAACTAAGTTTGGGCATAATTATTCTGCTTTTAATTAATGAATCATCATCAATATACACACCATCCTAAGGCATAAGATGCCTGAGATATACACCAGCAATGTTGGACACAATCCATGCATATTTGTTAGATTCTAGAGTAAGATAAGTAGATATGATTGATAAAATGCTGGATGTGAATTGGCAGGAAGGAAAGGGAGAAAAATCTACAACCTTGGAGGTAAGTTCCTAAAGAAATTTAAATTAGAAACATTGAAGTTTGGAACACTATACAAACTTTCTAGAAATTCTAATTCACTGGTATTTATCCTAATGTATTATATGGTTGTAAATTTTGTTCATTCTTGCAGTTAATTTCTTAAATGTTCTCTTAAGAATCCTTTCATAATTTAGACATACCATTACTTTATCATGGAGTTTGACTCTCACACACTTTCTATTTACATTAGTAATATAATTATAATTGAGATAATAAAAAAATAATTTTATCCAAATCCTTTCATGACTTGGATAAATTATGCAAATATGCAAAAGATATGAAATAAGTAATGAAAATATTATAATGCCATTATGTGTCTAAAGGGATGCTAATAATGATTTATGATCTAATCCTATATAATGAGATGAAAAAAAAATTGAAAAATATGAGCTCAACATAAATATGAATTGTTTATATGGATGATATTCCACTTAAAAAAAAAATATCTCAAATGGCTTAAATATTAAAGGCAATGATTTATGTAACTTTAAATTTCAACCAAACTTTAAAATTTAAATGTCTATATGACTATTGTTATTAATAAGTTTATTAATATATTGATGCAAATTTACTTTTTATGTCTCATTTATGAATTTACATTAAAAAAACTAAGAATAAAAAATAAAATCTATTTTAGTTTGACTTGTAGGGAAAGTTTCATTAGATTTTTCATCAAGATTTAAATCAGCTTGTTCAATTGGTTTATCATCTTTGATAGGCATGAGTTGCTTAAAGATTTATTTTCTCGGTTTGTTCATCTCATTAGATCGATCAAATATAAAATAGGATTTGTTTGGTTAAACATTCATGAATAAAATTATTATCTTTTAAAAGCTCAAATGAATATTTAGGAGTTTCTATTGGAAGTTAGGTTCACACTCAAGAATAGTCTCAAGTTTTATTTGGAGCTCAACTCTAAATGCAATTTAGGTCTAGATTTAGGCCTTGTTTGGGGCGGTTATGGCGATCGGTCGCGTGCGCATTGTGCGTTGTTGTTTGAGTCTTGCATTTTGAGGAATTTGTGATGAGAAAATTATATTTTTCAACCCATTTTGACTACCTGTGGTGATGGTTAGAAAACTGTGGTTTGACTTTTGTAAAATAAAAAAATTATATACTAATCGCAGCTTTTTCAAGCAATAACTTCTTAGACAACTTCCGTGACACCACTACTTTTTTTTCATATTTTTCATATTTGTCTCAAACAAACTTTTAATTGTAGGTTTACTCTCAATTTTAAAGTTCAATTTGTGGCGGAGTCAAATTTAGATCCAACTTATGATTGTAATTTTTGCTTGATCATAAACAAATTCTTGCATAGCTTTAAATTTATATTCAACATAATCAAATATAGAGTCATGTTTCAAATTTTAGTCTCTTTTGCATCTAATATATTCTCAAAGAGTAATCATAAAGTATAGCTTCTTCAATAGGATCAAATTTGACTTCACAATTATGTTATCGATGTATGTTTTACATGATGGAGAGAAGTCTATTTGGACTTTTAAAACTTGTTTTACTTTATTAATCATTGGTTTATTTTTACTTGAAATTTTATTCAATCGGTTGCATAAATTAATCGAAATGTCATTCATTTGTAATTCATTAGCTAAACTTGATTTTGATCATTTTGATATCATCTTAAGATATGATTTCTCTTTATGGAATTTAATTATAAGTGTGATAGTTATAATGCCTTATTTGATGTTTTTAGTAAATTGTAGGATAACTCATTTCTAATTTTCCGCTTAAATTTTTAATGAAACTAACAACTATAACAATGTAATTTTGATGTGATTGATGTTTAGCTATAGGACTCATGAACCTATCGCAATATTCATACACATCATGTTCACCTGTTTATAATGTTCAACTTTTTCTGCAGTTATATTAACCGAATGGTTGATATTGCTTTTTAAATTTGTATTTAGATCAACTCATATAGATTTAATTTCACTTGTATCACTTTGCTAAAATGATCATGCACAATCTACTAGTTTTGATGAGCACATTCAAATCTTTTAAATTTAAATAACATGTCATCTTAAATAAAATCTAAATTATTGATCTATCTGAAATCTTCAAGATATCTTCCAGCAAATATAAGAATGTAATTTATATTCTCATGATAATTATATAGTGTTTGTTTAGAATTATGACTTAGTCATGTATCCAGTTTTGTTTTAAGTTGCAACCTTTATCATTTTTTTTGATAGACCAAATTATTATATTCTAATTTTGTAGATATAATAGCATAATCATAAACTTTGATAAAAATTTGATGTAGAAGGTCCATTAATGCAACTTAGGATGACAAGCACAACAAAAGCATACCAAAACTATACTATTTAAGTTACCAACTCTTAATTTTGGCAAAAATAGCCACATTTAAAATAAAAAATCATCATAAAATATAAAATTTAAAAAAAAATAGATAACAAAATAAAAATTTAACAACAATCAAAATTCATCTTACAAATATGAATTCGATGCATCACATTTGACAAGATTTTAATGATGCACACATACTAGTCATTAAATTAATAGTAAGAACAATGATAGAATTCACCAATAGAAGATTTAGGCCTCATGCCTTTACAAGAAGATTTGCCTCTTGGATTGGATCCGTGCATATAGACCTTTATCTTTCAGGATAAACTTTACTGATGATGCATGTGTAGAAAAACAAAGTTGTAGGTTTTATTCTAGTTTAAGTAGTGTATTCATATAACATATATTTTAGTTTAAATAATATGCTTAGAATAATGACTGGATTGAGTCCTTTGTCATTTAGAGGTCAGTGAGTTTGAATCACTAATATAGTCCTCTATCATGGTGGGATAAAGCTTTATGCATAAAACCCTCCGAAAAAGTTGTGGGATACATTCTATTTTTATTCAATGTCATATAGAGTTTCATTAATTTGAATGACTCCTAGATGAGGTGTGGGTGCCTTATGCTTTGAGTATATCTTATTTTATGAATAACCTTTATTGTTTATCACATCATTGAGCTCATTTATTTGTAAATTATTGAATATATTTATTAAAATTTAAAGTTTTGTATTTCAATGAAAATTTTTATAATTAATGTTAAGATCAGGATAACGATCTTGATTTGCATTTTGGTAGCTCACAGAACAAATCTAAGGTGAGGAAAAAAACATAGGAAAAATGACGTTTTTCTATTGATTCAACAGGAACCTAACTCTTGTATGCATGCACATAATAAAGTCGACTCGAATTTTGTGTCATTTGTTTCGTTCGATGTGATTTTTTTTCTTCGCCTCTCCTTTATGCGATGTAGTGTGCTACTATAAAATATTTAAAGTATTCTTTGAACGAAGGATATGAACTCAGTACATTTTGAAGAAATTTTATATTGGTTTACTAACAAAGTACATACCATTGTTTTCACATTTACTTTTTTTATTATGGGAAATATCTACATATAAGTCGTAGGCATTATCCCCTCTGATTATACGTGATTCTATTTAATTTGGCCTTCTGATTGCTTAAAGGTCTGTGGACATTCATAACTATCAAAATTCTTATTTCCAGCTTTTAGCAATATATGAGCACCGAATTGCTGTAGAGGGCTTCATATGGGGTATCAACTCATTTGATCAATGGGGTGTGGAGTTAGGCAAGGTATGCGATAATACATCCCACCCTAAAGTGTATCATTACCTTCTAATCATAAAATTTCGGAATTCGGTATCTTCTGTTTATCTTGCTTAATCTTTTTTTTGTTTGATAATACTTGTTTTGGCTTTTGGCTTTTGGAATCGCAGTCACTTGCCTCCCAAGTCAGAAAACAGCTCAACTTGTCTCGCACCACAGGGAAGCCCGTTGAGGGCTTCAACTTTAGTACCACAACATTATTAAGTAGATATCTTCAGGTGCGTTTTTTTTCATCTTCCTTTTGACAATTGCTCCAATAAAAAAATATTGTCTATCAAGACATGTGAGAATAATGACTTTTGCCCCACATTATTTGACCATTGATATAGAAGGCCCAATTTTGATCTTTTGGTTCACATTTCATAATAATATCCCCCTTGATGTATGTTTCGGGTTACTGATTATCAATTTTACTTACCAAATAACTACCATACTACAATTTAGTTGCAGCTGTTTTGTGCTTTTCAAAAAAATTATTACTCGATCTAATAGAGTGTGATAGCCATAACAAAATTATTATTCCCATTTTAAAAAAAAATTAGTAACATCCGCTGGAACTGCTGATAAATTTATTTTTTTCTACAATAATTCTACGCCTACTTCTACAGATAATAGCTGTGTCGGACCAAGCGAACAGTTGGTCATATTGAATATTCTCTTCTGAGATGCACATACCACTTTCTTATTCATCCTCATTCTATTTAAGAAGATAATTTAATTGTCAAATCCTTTATTTTCTTTGCAGGCGGATACTGGCTTACCACCTGACAGCTCGACTACTACGCTGCCAAAAAATAAAATATGTTACACAGGAACCTCAACTCTTGTATCACCCAGTTGCAGGAAGATGAACCTTGCTGAGTTATATGTTTTATTATTGTGATAATAATCGGCACTGAGAATGCCAATACAGTGACCCTCCTATTTTGAGGGCTTTCGGGATGGACCTGATTACAAACTTACTGCATAAAGGCAAGCAAATTTATTTTGATAGCTTTGAATTCTGCTAAAAGTTTTTTTGGTTGAGTCTGCTTTTGTATTTATTCTTTGAATTGGAATTCCTTCTCAAACCATCCCTGGCTCTCTTTCTTGATCTCAAAAAGAGTTAAGAAGCTTTTATTTTTATTTTTATTTTTTTTGGCTGAGAGAACAGATGAGGATCTCAACTTCATTTATAGGATATTTGGATTCTATAGGAGAATCTATTGGTAACCTGGAATAAGTAATCACTTTTCTTTACAGAGCAGGACAAGTGGATTCTAGTTCTCCATTGTCAAGTAGCATCATCATACAAATGGAATGTCCTGATAGGCATTTTTCTGTTCATTGTTTGGGGTAGTTTTACTAACAAAAATATATGAAAATTGACTCTACTAATGAAATTAGTTGAAAAAAGGCTTCTTACTATAAGAGGTTTGATAGAAGTAAAATTGTATTTTAAAGGTTTCAATTGTTCTACAAAAAAATCAGTGTATCAGAACACACTTTGCATGGATTGATATTTATGAGTTTTAGTTTTATAGAACAAAAGAAATGCAATGCTGATTATGTTTAAAATTGATGTTTTGGTCGACATATAATGAAATATAAATACAAGATTGGCTTTGCAAAAAGATATAAATCGAACATATTTTCTTAGTCCTGTGCTGAAGAAAATTATAGTACAAAGTAAATAACTGACTACAAATAGTAAGAATGCTTAAAATTTTGAAGTCAATCAGAAAAGACTAAGCACAAATAATAGGATTGTGCTTACCAAATATGAATTGATTGAGTTTAAAGGTTGTTTCAAAATTTCACGGAACCCAGATTCAATTAAAAAAAAAAAAAAACCAAAGACTAAATCAGATGGAAGTTAATGGGATAATATTTATAATTGATGTTCCATGTAGATCAAAATATTATTATAAACACGATAACATAGATTATATAAATTGATCAAGTTCAAAGGTTAATAGTTTAAATCTCAACAAATCTAGTTTTAGTCTACAAAAACTAAGTCAAAAGAAATTATTTAGATTATGTTTATAGTTGATATTTTCAACAAAAAAAAAAAGAGAAAAAGTAATGAACACAAAAATGTCAATTTTATAAATAAATGCAAATTTAAAAAGGTTTAAAGGTTAATATTACATTGAAAAATGTTCTTAAGAACAAGTATTAACTTATTAATACTTATAATAAAGTATTAACTTATTAATATTTATAATATTACTTTGAAAATGGAAAGAAGTACATCTATCATGACTTTATAATGCCATGAGGGTTGAGTACTATTGGCATCAAAAGCAACTCAAGAGGTGACGTGAGATTCGATGGATGCCATAATGCTGTCAAGTCGGGCTCAAAGCTTGTGCAGCAAAATTAGATTTCCCTACACTATAAATGACATTAAGTATTATTTATTTAATTATAGAATGCTGATTTTTTATGAGCATGAGCCTTCATAATTAATTATATCTTATACATGATGCTTATAAACACTCCCAACTAAGAGAGATTTTGTTAGTCATTTGGGGTTCATAGCCATGTGTCAATATGTGTGTTCTAATGAAAATGTAGTAGATCAAGCAAGTATTAAAATTTATTTTTTTGTGACATTAGAGCAGGTTTAATCGCAAACTCATACACATCACATATGCAAGCCTTGAACTTAAGACCTCTTGGTTGAAAGATTAATGTCACAAACTAAATTTATCCTAAGTTAGTCATGCAATCTTATCATACTCTGCTAGTACTAAGTTAGTCTTTTACTCACACAATGCTTTTGCAAGAATTCAAAGAATGCTAGAGTGAAGGGATGTAAGAGGGAGAACTTCACTATCACAAAGAAGAGACTATAAGGCTTAGACCTCATACACACACTTGGTTGCTCACAAAAGAGTGATAGCTCTTATTTAAAGTCCCCCACCTACATTTAAGAGCATTCTAAAATGTGTTATATTATTCAAGTGTGTGGAGTTCTTTAAAATATTCCACACCATTCCTAAAACATTTACTGCAATATGGAAGTTCTAGAAACTCCCATGCTATTTTATAAATATCTACACTATTCTAGAACATTTTTGAGACATGTAAAAGCATTAGGCTTCTAATATTTTCTAGAGGTTTTTAGTATTTTTTGGATGAGCTTGGATATATGTAGCACCTTCCAAAGCCTTCTAAGGCATGATGACTCTATTTCATAATGGCTTAGTTGATCCTCTTACCTCTCTTAGTCATGCCATTTCCAAGCAGTGTGATTAGCCTTCTTAAGCTTTGGTGGGGTGTGACATTCTCCATCACCTTATCTCATAGAGCCCTCATCATGACTCTTTTCATGGTAGTTAGCCTTGCCTTGTTACTTGCAAGCCAATGACATGGACTTTTTTGCCTCTAAATTGAGTTATCTGTCACATCTTAATCCCCTTCTTGTATACTTGGGATTGATGCAAGTGCTTATTGTCTTGGCCCCTTTACTACCATGAATTCACCTATTGGTAGTTGTCCCACAGGTAGCTCCTTCAACATGACACTCTTGAAATCCTTGAGAACCTTTTCTTTCCACCATGGCTTATCCTTCGAGGACGTTGGCTTTTCAACCCAAGTAAGTGATGCTAAGTGACACTCTTATCCTTCAAGGGGTCATGCCTGACCTTTGGTTCTTCCTCTTTTAAGCTAGCTTCCTTTACTTGTACCTTTAATAACCTCTTTAAGTCTTGATTTATTCTTCAGATCATGGGCACCTTACAAGCTTTGTCCTCCTCCTTAATGCACAAACCATTGGAGAATGATATAGGGAACATCTTGGATGGATTTAAGAAGTCCATCCCTAGCATAACTTATTATTCATCCATGGAGATGATGGAGAAGTCTATTTTCCCCATCCAAGCACTCATGTTGGCAATTACCCCATGTGTTGTGCCTTAGATTGTTGTTGAGTTGACTGCCTGGATGAAACCCCTACATCACTTGTCTCGATGCTTAATCACTTTGCCTCTTTAGAAGAGTGAAGTTATGAGATGCATTGATGTCCACCATGGTCCCAGTGGTCTCCATCCCCACAATCATCTCCATAAAGAGAAGCTTTTAATGAGTAGTTTAGATAGAGTTTAGTATTTAGATTGCCTCCACTCATGTAGCTGGGTCTTTATCCTCAACATCTTGCTTCTCCTAATAGGTGGCAAGGAATGAACTTAAAACTTACTTTTTTGAGCACTCCTTAATCTAATGAGGGCCCCAACAAAACAATCACTCATTACACTTACTCAAGCTTTTGTCTTCACTTGGCTTATCCTTCTCCTTACCCTTGAATTCTTGATGATGCTTATGCTTGCATTAGTCTTTATCTTCTCATAATATCATGTCTCCCTTACTATTTGCATGGTTGCTCTTCTTGGGTATGTAGTTGGGCTCCTTGGAGTAATTAACCAAGCTTTCCACCATAGCTATAGCAATGACAATGTAGTCTGCATCACCTTAACTCAAACTTAACCCATGATTAGAGCCCACCCATGAAATTGAAGAGGGAATCCTTATCTGACATGTGATGGATCTATAAAACTATACTAGTGAAGTACTTGATGTAATCATTGATGCTCCCGTAATTGCTTAAGCCTTAGCTAGCCTCAAGCCTCATCTTCAACATTCTCACAGTAGAATTGCTTTTTGAGCCCTCTCTTAAAGTCTTAAATGTAGAAATTAAGCACATCTCTTTTCTCCACATTTTCTCACCTTCTTCTCCACCAAGGCATGATAGTGTCCACGATAGAGATAACTCAAACTATATCTTTTCTTCCCTATCCAGCATGCTCATTACCTTGAGGTATTGCTTTAGTCCACATAAGATGTTATCTAATGCATTAGCATTATGCAAACCTCTAAAACTCTTTGGCTATCACCTCAATTCCCCTTCACCAATGTTGCATGTGAGCATCATTGCCAATGCATGCTTGCATAGAGCCACATCTCCATGCAAGTCCTTAAAGCAACCAAGCATCCAGTTGAATTCTTAATAATCTAATCCTTCTTAGCCATTTTATCCATCATAAACTCCTCTAACATGGATACCATTACCCATAACCCAGTGTGGATGATGGAGTCATCATCTTCTAAGCTGCTCACCCTATTATCTAGATCATCCACATGGTCTCCCATTCCAATCACGACCTCTTTTACTCAAGTTTGAGATGTGTCAAAATTAGTGATCATTTTCTTTGGACTTACCCCCTTGGCGTTGATATCACTAGATCATGTTACTCCTCTCGTGCTTCCATATGATGTGATGTGCCTACATTGTTGGTCTACGACTCCACAACATGAACTTTACTAGTGTTCACCATGCTTGGATCATGCTTCTAAACACAATCCTGGCTTAGGGTTAAATGATAGGATGAGGGAATAAGGTAAAAGATGGCTTCTTCTCTTTTAGAGTAAAAAGATTATTTAGTTTATTCATTCTTACCTCATCCTTCCATCTATTGTATTGTCTTGCCCCATAGATTAAAGAGATAGCCTTTTTTATGTAGTTTTTTTTTTGAAACATTGAGATTCTCTTACACATTTATACTTCCTCACTACCATCCCATAAGCATAGACCCTACTGTTTGCATAAAAAAAAGGAAAAATAATAAATTATTTGGCTACAGTGACACGACGTTGTGAGCTGTGGTGCTAAAACAGTCCTTCCAGAAGGATAACTTTTAGTTCAATTGGTGAGCCAATGGCTTAGCGCCGCGGCGCTACCATGACAACGCAGAGGCACCGCGATCATGATCTGCAGTTTAAACAAGTAATAAAGAACTATCGTTCCCTCCGCAAGACTGCCATCCGCCCAGTGGAGTTGGGGAAACGGTTATGGGGCGAAAAAATTATCCCACTAGTGAAACAAAATCTATAAAAAGGGAGAAAAAAATGGCTCCCCCTTTTCTCTTCACTTTTTGACTGATTCTCTCTCATTTTCTTGGCGGTTCTTGCATCCGGGAACCTGTGTTCACTACAAGATCAACTCTCTTTCTTATAAAAGTCATCTCTCACCTACTTAAGGTAAAATATTCTTTGTAATAAGGCTTCTTGCATTCTTTTACCTGACTTTTCTTTCTTTGCATGAGTATTTTTATCAAAAAAACCTCCATCTTTGAACTTAGTTCATGAGAAGAAAAGAAACCTCTTATGTTGATCTTAAACCTAGAACAAGAGAGATGACATCGAATTACGAGAACTTAGCATTGCTAAAACATAATTTGCCCAAAGTTTTTCAAAAAAATTGTTAGTTTCTACAAGAATTTTTCTCCAAATTGTACATTCCCGACTTGCAGTGCTCAAGTACCAAAATTCCAGTGTCGAGGCACCACGCTCTCGAGAAATATAGTTGTTTGGCTCGACTTATAACATGGTGTAATGCACGAGGCCATGCTCGTCTCTTGTAGTTGATGTAGAGTAGGAACACTATTCCTTCAGTGTCGAGCTTACAACATGTTGCACTGTAGAGATTAATTTTGGCTTGAGACAAAACCCTCTCCATTGATCTTAGACCCGGAATAAGAGAGAAGAGTGCCTTGCACTGAATATGTAAAAAAATAATCTAGCATTACTAAGACGTTACACCACTAAAATTTTCAAGTTTAGGCATTAAATGAACGTCTCGGTGCTGTACCCAGAGCACCATGACGCTATACTCTCGGATTCAACCCATGTAAAGAAAATTATTAGCACCTCCAACACTGTGATATTTTAACACTTATATAAAACATGGGACATCCAACTTAGAAAATATACACCTGAGTTTTGCTTAAGCCAATGTCACGATGTTGAACAACGAGCACCAGGCACCGCCCTTTTGGGTTATAAGCTTAAGTCCCACAGGAACGCCAAGGCACTAGAACTATAGTGCCGAGGCGCCGTCCTATCGAGTTATAAGCCTAAATCCTTCAAGATAACAATGCTGAGACGGTGGAACTATAGTGCCGAGGCATTGCCCCTCTTGGATAAATAAATGAACCCATAGCATCACATCAATTTGGAGTTGTACTCTAGGGTTCTAAGGCTAACCTCTATTTCATGAAAATGCCAAGGCACAGTAATAACAATGCCTCGGTGCTCCCTCTCTGATGTCATTTTTTTAGGTGAAGAAATTTTATTATTCAATCCTAGAGCTTCCTAAATGATAAGAAATCACACATATACATAGAAAAAAATATATAAAAAATGATTTATTTATTGATATAAAAGAAAGGGGGTTACATAAATTATATAAATATAAAAAAAGAGGGAAAAGTAGTAGTCATAGTCATCCTCCTCCTTCTTCCTTCTTTGGCTCTAGGGCTTACATAAGGCAGGTAATGAGGGGCGGTAGGAAAAGAAGCCTCACTAAGACATGCATAGAAACCACAATTTTCAAAGATGTGCACATGCGAGGTATTAAACTCGGCCATGTATGAAAACTGATGCTATTGATGATCCATGTGATGGTCAAGTTTCCTCTCCAGTTCCTACTAGCACCGACTAGTCTCATTGACTTTTTTTCCTTAGGTTTGAGACTTGTCCTCCAATTTCTTGGAGTTTCTTATTTAGGATTTTGGAGGATTTGGTTCGAGACCGAGAGGCGCGTGAGCTTTCCCCCACCTTGGTCCTAGAACCAAATCCCTCAATAACCTTTTTGGTCAGGGGAGTCTTTCATATAAAGACTTCCTCATCAGGATCCCATGTCGCACCCACCTCAACACACAAAGCATATGTAAGAGAAGGATGACCAAAGCTTATTGTAGTACTACCCTCAAGCATATTATAAATATAATTATAAATAATTTTGCTACATCCAAAGTAAATCACTTTTGAATTCAAATTGGCCCTATCCCTAATTACCTCACTAATATTTCTAGTGGCATCAGCTTGGCAAAAATAAAGTAATGCCAAGCTTTAAACTCGAGTGAGGTGAGAAGAAAAATTGATAATTTTCTATTCCCACCTTTTTCACTAGGTATTGAAACTTCTGATAGTGAGAAAATTAAGAATTTCATCAAACTTGGGATGATCATTATAATAAAATGATACTAATTATAATATATGTCTAGTAGACCGTAATATGAGTTAATGGCAGTACTAGCAAAACTTACTAATTTTTCCTGGGCAAAAAGTTGATTATTTTGGTACTCTTTCACATTAGCAAAAAACTCCCACACCATTGAAACAACACCGATTTATTTTGGTAGGCCAATTTTTCCCGCTCTAGAATGATGCTCTCCAGCTCGCTTGGATTGTAGAAGCTCTTCTTCAAAACCAGATTCTTGTGTATGAGGGCATGGTGGTACCTCTCCGCCCCTACTAATAAATCTATTAGGGTCGCCGACAGCTTCTTCTTACCCTTACCAACATATTTTTTTGGCATGGTGTATGAGAAAATATAAATTTGAGAGAGAGAGAGAGAGAGAGAGAGAGAGAGAGAGAGAGAGAGAGAACTCTAAGGAAAGGCTCTAAAGGGAATGTAAAGTGAAAATTTTAGCTGCCCAAGGGATCTATTTATAAGTCGGACCTAGCGCCATGGCGTTGCAAAGGCAACGCCGAAGCGCTTTTCTCTTGATTTTTAAGATGACCAATTCTACTTTGCTTACATGTAGTGCTGTGACACTGGTCATATTTCAAGCGGTTACTATGTCGGTCAAAAGGGACATTAATTATTATAAATTCTTAAATAGAAAATGTTGAATCACATTGATGTAGCACTGCAATGCTCGACACGCATGGTGTCATCAAAAGTTCATCCCATGTCATTAAATAGCCTGAACATCTATCAGTTATCATAAACTGACTTTTGATCAATGCAACGGTGTTACATTATCAGCGATGAGATGCCAGTAAAGTGATCAATAGGGTTAATGACATCAATGTCATGAAGCTAACCATACTATGCCTCGACGCTGGAGTTACAGTTGAGGCACCATATTTGCAGTGCCAAGGTGTTATGCTTGAGATAAACTTGAATAATTGGCATGAGCCCCGACATAATTACAATCTCCTAAACCTATCGCCTAAGGATGTTGCACATGTTTAAAATAAGCTTGAATTTCCAATATGTACCTGACATGTGCATAAAAATTTAACTCTAGTATTTGAGGATGCTACATGGGATAATCCCTAGTTAGGTCCTATGACTTGGTCCGGGTTACCAAAACCTAATTGTTCCTCGATGATGGCTTTATAAAATTCATCTAGAGGGGATATGTTTATCTTTAATGAAGTTCATCATTCTATATTACTTAAAGTAAACAATCATCCATTCATCCATCATTATTTATCAAGGATAATAAGTTAAGAAAAATTTTTCTTACATAAGAGCTTATGTCAAATAAAAATATTTATGTTCATACTCAGATAATCTCATGCCAGTAAGGACATGGTTTGTGTCCTCTATCTACATGGTTTTGCTGCTTAACGACACCATGAGATGTGCATAAAACCACAAACTTTTGACCTGGTGGCTTGGCCTCTATTAAGCTCCACTATATTTTGGTCACATCAATAGCCCATATGTTCTACAAAGGCTTTGCTTCTTGAGCCATGAATCATGGAATATGTTTAATAGGAAAAAATCTTGGATGATGTAACCCATGGCTGTTGATAAGGATTCTTTAGCCAGAAATAATTTCTCTAACTAAGTATACTAGGGATCACGTATCTTGGGATGATAGAACCATGGGATATTTATTAGGGGTATCCCCAACATATGCAAACATATGCCTTAAGCTACATAATGTCTTCATTCATTATTCACCATATGATATGCATTAAATACTTATACTTCTCATAGTATGAATATTTAAATTATATATTATCCAAAGGGATATAATCCCAATCTATTTATTTGCTATGCGAATTATACATGACAGTCATCTATGCCACACACACCTCTTAAGACACCAATGCATATTAAATAGATATGTTCATTTCCAATATTAATCGAGAGTACTCTCTTGATGTAGTAAGAGGGGTAATTAACTATGGAGGCTTGTGTCTAAAGGAAGTAGAACTTAGATCTAAGCAAACCCTAACATAATGTTATGGGAAATCTGGTTGAATATATATCAGTCTCCTTCATGAAGGAACATGCTCCTACTCCATCTCAACAAAGATGGCATAACACATCCTTCATGGTGTTCTTTCAGAGCGATCACCTGCTCCTCAATTGTTTAAGTAAGTTTTTTCTCAACCATGGATAAAATTGGCTTCAACATCCTTTCAAGTGCAGTGAGTGTGGATTGAGAATGAAAACTAAAAGTAGGTCCTTTGGTGTTGGACAATCGAACAGGAATAAGGCTGAATATTAAATTGATCATTACACCACAAAAGACTTAAAGTACATGGAGGATTGAATCGTACAACTAGTGTAGATTGCTATGACAAAATAAGGAACTAGTTAACAATCGACCTGGGAAAATGGAGGCTCCTTAGAGTTGACAACTTGCTAAGTTCACCGATAGAAGGGAAAGTTTCCCAGAATGCCTAGTTTTAATGATGTGCCTTATAAGGTGAGTGAAAATGAAGAAACCCAATGGGAGTATATAATTCCACCCAATGCTTACTCTTAGAAAATCATGGAAGCTCACCTTCTACACAAGTTTAAGATTTCACATTGGAGTCTTATAGAGGTTGCACTACCTTGCTGACCATATAACCTACTTCAAGTTGACAACATCATTATTGGATCTAGATGATTCCATAAGGTGCCAGCTCTTCTTCACCACATTTAAGAAGTCAATCCTTAGATGATTCTAGTGGCTACTAGTCAAAACCATAACTTTCTTTACTAAATTTAAAAGAATGTTTGCAACCGTTCACCAATGCTTAGAAGTCATAAAGAGTTTGTAAGCTCATTACAAATAAGATGCCCTTAATCTCTTAGGAGGTTCATCACTCATTTTAAAGAGAGATGCTAGAAATTAAAGATCTAGAGCTTATGGGGATGAGGGAATTAGTAAAAGAGGGCTTCTTGTCTTTGAAGTTTTCTCTTTTGAGTGAAAAAAATATTTAGTTCTTGTTCCTTCTTACCTAATCCTTTTATATATTACATTGTCTACTAGAGCGAAGAAATAACATTTTTTTATGTAGTTTTTTTTAACATAGAGATTCTCTTACACTTTTGTACTTCCTCTCTGCTGTCCAAGAAGCTCATACCCTATTCCTCAAGTCTTTAAATAATTTTTTCTTCAGCCATGAATAAAATTGGGTTCAACATCCTTCCAACTGCTGTGAGTGTGGATTGAGGATGAGAACTAGAAGTCAAGTGTAGATTAAACTAGGTCCTTTAGCGTGGGATTATCAAGCAGCAGTCACGTTGAATATTAAACTAATCATTACACCATAAAAGACTTAAAGGACATGGAAGATCAAATCATACAACTAGTGTAGATTGCTATGAAAAAAAAAGGAGCTGATAGATAATTGTCTTGGGAAAATGGAGGCTCCTCAGGGTCAGCAACTTGCTGAACTCACCGACAGAGGAAAGAGTTGCCTCGAATGCCTAGTTTTGATAATATTCCTTATAAGGTAACTGAAAATGAAGAAATCCAATTGGAATATATAATTCCAACCAATACTTTCTCTCAAAAAATCGTGGAACCTCACCTTTTGCACAAATTTAAGATTCCACATTGGAGTCCTATAGAGGTTGCACTAACCTTGCTGACCATATAACCTACTTCAAGTTGACAACATCATTATTGGATCTGGATGATTCCATAAGGTGCCAACTCTTTTATACTACCTTTAAGGAGTCAACCCTCAAATGATTCTAGTGGCTACCAGTCAAAACCATAACTTCCTTTACCAAATTTAAAAGACTTAAAGGGTCAAATTGGGTCTCTTGACCCAAGTTTACTCAATTTGACTTAAAGGGTCAAATTGGACCAAATCAAATCCTAAGACAAATTGCTTAAAACCAATGATTCTAATAAATCACTAATTGAATATTGGACATGATCCAACCTTCAATTGGACCCAATTTGATCAACCCAACCTAATTGACCTACTTAGCCCAATTTGATCTGAAAGATCAAACTGAACCAAATCACTCCCTAATACAAATTAATTCAAATCAACTCTTCTAATCAATCAATAATGATCAATTGAACATGGAACTAACCCATGCTAAATCCAACTTGGATAATTTGGTCAAATGGGTCAATATGACCCATTTGACCCAAATTGAACCATATGAACCAAATTCAAATCTAATCCAAATTGAATCAAATCATTTGCACTAACTCATTCCAAATGACTAATTAAACTTAACCACACTTGCACCTTGAACCAATTTGGTCAAAATGGCCAACTTTGCCCAATTGAACTCATTTGACCTATATGAATCAAATTGAGCCAAACCCTACCAAACCAAGTCTAAAGCCAACCAAACTTGGCATGACTCATACTTGGGTCACTTGGCTTGCTCAAGTGGGCCCACCCCATGGTGAACTTGGGTTGGGTCAAACCCATTGAACCAAGCCGTCCAAATGGGATAAAACCCCATTTGGAAGGGTTCTCCACCTCTCCATGCCTTGACAATCATCTTTGGTCATTCTTGGATAGAGGACCACCCCAAAGTTATTGGGTTCTATGGAAAGGGTGAATTCACTCATGGGCAATCATTAGTCCACCTAAGGAGAAGTGTAAACTCTATGGCAACCCACTACACTCCCTCAGCCTTTCACACATAGCCACCTCAGCAATCTCCTGCCACCTCTGGCCACCAACTTCGGCCAGACGACTACCAAAGTTTGAGCCAATCTCAGCCCTTGGTTCAATAGGAGAGGAGAGTATACTCTTATCCATCCATTCAAACTTACCACAAACCTTCTCCTAAGGATTCCAAACAGTCTCGAAGCATACCTGAGCTCCTCGTGCACCCTATCATTGGTAAGACCAAGTTCCACTCAAACCCGAGAGCCTTATCCATCCAACCTCATCAAAACTCCATAAAATTCAATTTAACTCTTCCCACACGTTCTCCAAACCTTGAAAAATGAGAATGAATCGATTCTCGATCGTTCGACCAATGGAAGGCATCCTCAGACAAACTATGGAAACTTCAGTAGCGGTGCTTGCTCCACAGACTGATCGGTGAGGAGGTAGTTCAAGATCTTCTCAACTAAGCTTTGTATCTTCAAATGAAGTTACCTCTATCAATAGACCGCCTGTCTTTAGCTCTAGTGAGGTAAAAATATAGCAACCATAGATTTGACCATCAGATGTTGGTCTTTTTCAAAATGATTTATGGTTTTACGTGATTTCCACTATAGGATCTAAGATCTCTTCTCTGATCATTTTGGTTTTGTTTCCACCATCAAATGAGCTCCTATAAGATCATATCGAGAGGAGGAAGGTGGGTGGTGTCTTTCTTCTGGTGCTCGTGGGACAACAGATCACCGACCATCTATTTCACGTGATTAGAATGGACGATAATGATTAATCACGTTAGAAATTTTGATTTAATCCCTTCATAATCACAAGATTACTCTCAGCCATCTGATCCAAGATCGAATGATTGAGATGAAGTTGCATTTTTGCTATGTCGAGACGTCGATCATTTTAAATAACCAATACTGCGACGCCACATGGAAAGCGTTGCTGCGTCAGTGTCCTCATGGCACCAACAGTTTAAAATGAGCTAATTGGGTTTTAAAATGTAATTAAATAGCCAGAACTTCAAAAAATCATAACTAATTATAAAAAAAATAAAAAATTGCAAATAAACCCATTTTGGAAAGCTTAGATAGAGGAAAATTTAATAAAAATAAAACTCCTAATTAATATTTAGTGAACAGTGATTGATTAAGGTTTAAAGCTTAGGCTAATTACCTTAATTAAGGCCAAATTACTTGGCTAATTAATTACAAATTTGGCATGCTAATTCTATAGGACGTCCTTTGTCTCCCATATTTTTCTTAAAATTATTTGTCATGTGATTTGAGAAATTCTAAAATTTTAATCCCAATTACCCTCTTTAAATGATTTAATAATTATTAAAATTAATGAATAGTAAAATTAAGTAATTAATGTAAAGATTGGGGATAACATGGGAATTAATTAAGACTCCCTCTCCTAATTGTTTTCAAATGTATTCTCTTAAAGGGTTTAATTAATATGTTTAATAATGAAAAGTAAATGAAGAAAAATTAATAATAAAATGTAAATGAAATCAATTTAATTAACTCAAGTGCAACCCATTAATCCCTTTATGTGTTTAATAACATAAAGTCGTTAAAGAAATTATGATTTTTTTGTTAATGTGAGAAAATCATAAGAGTATTTATTTTAAATCTTTTCCTTCTTTAATTTAATTAATTCTTAAGTATGATCCTAATTACATTAGATGTCTTTAGGTGCATTGCAAATTTTTTTTTCTAAACCATATCATTGAAGGCTCATGTTTAGGTGATTAATTAAATTAAATAAGCTTGGGAAGAGTGATCAAATTGATATAATTAATAGATTGAACTTAATTAATCTATAAAATATTTTTTAATTTCCTTTGTTTATTAAATAACCAACATGGGATGGGGTGAATTCTAAGTATTGTTTCTCCTCTTTAGCTTGAATATTAAAATTAAACATTAAAGAAACTTTGATTAGAATTAAGGGATGTTTATCTAACTTGATTGTCCTTAGGTTTTAATGAAGTCAAGTATATTGTGTGATCATATTCAATTACTTCCTTTTAATTATCATAAATGTGCATATATGTTTCATGTATTCATGTTTTAATGTTAAAACAATGTAATACATTTAAATTACATGAGTTGGAAAAATATTATTATATGGTGTGGCTATTATCATTAATAAACCTCAAACTATTTTGAAACTATATGTTAATTATGAATTAAATAATTTGAAACTTAAATTAATTCTTATTATAAATAAGTAATTATGTGAAAAATGAAATGTTCATTTGTTTACTTGTAATCAAAAGATGGTGGTTGATGGTTTTATTCATATGTTCATACTTATGTATTCATGTATTTGAATTGGCAAGTATATAGCTTGGACATCCTAGGAATACAAGACTTTAAGTAGCCCTAAAGTGGTCTTAGATAATCTTACTTCACTAATTTAACAATGGCACATACTTTCTTAACTTCATTTAAGTGTATGCATATATTAGAATATAAAGTGAAACCCTTTTTTTTCCATTAAGCTTTACATAAGTAAAATATATTTATGCACAACCTTTTCATGATTTTAATTCTATGTTCATGTATTTACCTATGTGAATTTTAATTGGCAAGTTTATAGTCTGGATATCCTGGGAACACGAAGCTTTAAGTAACCCCAAGGATGTCTTAGATAATCTCACTGCCATGGTTCAACAATAACACATACTTGCTTAAATTCCTTATGCATGTTTGTATATGCTTAAATATGAGATGAAATCTTTTTTCTATCAAATTAATGCATCAACATTTATTAAGTATGCAAAAATACAAGTACATTGCATGTATATATATACTAAATCAAATATTAAAGAAACTAAAAAGGAAAGAATGTGGATGCTATTAGTAATGAAAGGAAGTAGTTAAGTATTATTCATGCAATGGTGATTTAATTTCATTGGTCTTAAGATGCCTTTCATGTTTGAATAAGATTCATTAAGACTAATCTAAATGTAGGCTGAAATAAAATTCATAAATGATCTATTAAGAAAGTATAACAATGGAAATCAACTTAGGCTAGGGATGAAAGAGTTAAGTCTCTTTCTTCTCTTCATAATGATTAGATCTTAAGTAAGAAGTTAACAAAATAAAAAAAGCATAAGTTAAAACTCAATAAAGTTATTAAAATACTTAAAGTGAAACCACCCTTAATGGGTAATTTGAACAATCCTAAACTTTAGAAAATCCTAATTCTAAAGTCCAATCAAGACATACCACATTAAGCCTTAACACGCACATTAGAATACTAAGTCACCGATCTTAGTATTAGGTTAGGCCGGTGTATGTTGATGATATATTTTATTTTGTGATGTAATATTTTAGACTGGATGTTAAGATTATTTGTGTGTAAACTAGATGTTAAGTCGTTATTAGCCTAATAATATTTTCTGTAGGGGATTGTGTTTGAGGGACTACTATAATAATAAATGAATATAAAATATTTTTGCTTGCAAGTGCTGCTTATATCCCTAAGAATAATCCAATAAGGGCAGTTGGGCTTGGTAACCCAAGTGTAGAGTAGCCAAATATGTGAAATATAACTGCTTGATTTATATGTTTGTTTAGCTAATCTCTATTTTGCAGGTGTAGTTAAATTATATTTTTTTTTATAAAAATGTAATTATTATAATAGGATTAGGATTAATGCTATGTGGTTTAGGATGACCAGTGGCTAGAAGGCAAAGACCTGAGAGACCCTATGAAGCCTGGAGAAACCTAATCCAAAGAAGGAAAGAAGAATAAGAATTGAAGATTTAATTATAATCCAAGCTGTATAAGGGTGAGCTTCACCAACTCTTTCATTTTAGGCAATAGTACCCAACAGCATCAACTTTTTATTATTTTATAAAATCTAAATATTTGATTGTTATGTTTAGATTATGCAATAGAAATGACATACTTTTCATAGATTTCTTAAATTGTGTAGGTTTGATGTGTGGCTTGGATACGGTAGGCTCTTTAGGATAAAATTAAATTTTCTATCCTTACTAAGTAACTCATAACTAAATTTTAATGCAATTTACAACCTCACTCTAAAGCATAAGTATATAAATAAGATAAAAAAGATTTATAACCCCTTAGCTGAATGGTTGTATGCTATAACAACATGCATGTCATATTATTTCATTCTTGAATATAATGGATCTTCACTCTTGCACGATAAGGGACAAGCTTGACCTTTGAGAGCGGTCTCTTGTAGTGGAGAACACCTCTTCTAGTTGATTAATCCCATAATTTAATTTCATCATGCATGTAGGCATAATTGCCCTAAGCCTTGGTCTAAGATAAACTTGTCAAAATGATTCAAAAACTTGTAAATTTTTAACATTAGTCAAAGTCATGTTTGCATACCAAATATTACCTAGATTATTAGGGAGTGAGTTTAGAATTCTATCTTCCTTCCTAATTAAATAATAGCCTAACTATCTTCAATCTACATAAGACTGACTTATATGATTTTAAATCGTAGGAGGTGTTAGCTGGCTGCCACTCTAAGCAGTTGTAAGTCCAGAAGAGTTGGGATGTGTTTATTCTCTATTGTGGAGGTGAACCACTATATCTCATTCTCCCCGATTAGACTCACAACATGCTTTTAGCTTGTGCTATAGCATTTTAGACTTAAGTTATGAGGTAGCTTATTTGTCTTTTACTATGGGTATAAGTTCTCACTTCTTAAGTATCTCCACAATCTTGTGTTGTTGGGTTATAAGTCCTAGCACTATAATAAAATTTTAACTTAAATATAATAAATTCTCCCCTTCAAAAATATAAAGCCTCATTTTAGGGTAGGTTGGAGCATTCACTAGGCTTCCTAGTATTTCAAATATTTCTTACTTATCTTTCTTTAGAATCTGAGAATAAATCTTTTCATTTGAACTTATCCCATTTGATTTCAAAAATAACTAATTCTTTGATAGTCTAGCCTTGAAATCTTTGGAGACATTTATTGACTACTTTAATTGAGAGTAGTCTTAAGAAGCTTTCATTTCTTAGGATGTTATTAACTATGGGGGCTTGCCTCCATAGGGAACTAAAGAACCTGGCTTAAAATAAACCCTACTTTAGTTTATCTATCTATAGTGGGGGAAATCTGGTATATATGAAGACTCATCTACTTTAGGTGTCTTATTAGGTGATTGAGTCCATTGTAGAGTGATGTTCCTTTTTTTAAAGATAGTACATCATACCTTAATATTGTGCTTGATCACTTTAATAAGTACCCCTTAAGATCTACGTGGTGTTTCTATGACTTCAAATAAAAACCCCACAAAGTTGTACTCATTCAAGACCTCAAAGAGGGTTCTTTTAGCTATGTGCTCAAACTATAGTAACCAAAAATCCTAACTAAATCCAAAATTTTTTGTGGATAGATAGGAACTTTCTAAGATACTTGGAAAATAGGGTTAGACAAAGATATGGCAAACAGGAAGATAAGAGAGTAAAAAAATGCAAGAGAAACAATAATTTTTATTCATTTTAATTATGTTCATGATGTATACATACACAGTAAGCATTCAAAATACTCTCTCAAAAATAAAAATAATATTTCTGCATCTAGAATTATTACATATGGATTTGTTTTGTTTTGTTAAAACGCTAGATGATAAGTATTATGATTTTGTGATTATTTATGAGTTCTCTTGATTCACTTGGTTTATATTGTTAGGGCATAAGAATGATGTATTTTAGATTTTTAGAAATATTATTGAATATATTCAAAGAGAAGGAGGTTATTTGATTAGTAGGATTCAACTTAGCCATGAATTTGGATTTAAAAATAAACTATTTAAGGTTTCTTATGCTGAATTTAGAATTACATAAGTTTTTTGCTCTCAGGACGTTCTAGTAGAATAGTGTTGTAGAAAGAGAGAGTAGGATTTTGATTGGATTGAGTAGATCTATATTTGATGTTTATAGATTACCTAAATATTTTTGGATTGATGCTATTAAAACTACATGCTCTATGATGAATAAAGTTTTTTTGAGACATATTTTGAATAAGGGCCCCTATGAGTTGTTCTTTGAAAAGAAATTTAAGATTAATCATTTCATATTTTTGGTTGTAAGTGTTTTATCTTGAATAATGAAAAAAAAACTTTAGAAAAAATTTGATAGTAAATCAGATGATGAAATCATTTTAGGTAACTCTTTGTCTAGTAGATCTTGTAGAGTATTTAATAAGAGGAAGATGATTATAGAAGAATCTATACATATAATATTTGATGAAAATTTAGTTGATTCTATTAGAGGTGATTTAGTTGTTGATGAGGTAGAATATTTTAAGAAAATTAATTTGGGAGAAAAAGTTGATGATTTTACTCTTAAAGAGTGGAGATTTAATAAGAATCATTCTAAAGACTTAATTATAGGAGATCCATCCCAAGGTGTTAAGACTAGAAGACATTTTACAGATGTGATTAATCATTCTATTTTTTATCTAAGATTGAACCTAATTATATTGATGAAGCCTTAAAAGATTATTTATGGATTGTAGCTATGGAAGTGGAGTCAAATCAATTCATTAGAAATGGATCAAACTGTTATTGGAAGTAAATGGGTCTTTAGTAATAAGTTAGATGATAGGTTGTATTATTTGAAATAAGGCTAGGTTAGTTGCACAGAGAGTACACACATGTTAAGGGGATAAATTTTGGGAATCCTTTGCACTTGTATTTAGTTTAGAAGCTATTAGGTGGCTGCTCGCTTATGATTGCTTTTAGGACTTTAACTCTTTCAAATGGATATGAAAAGTGCATTTTTAAAAGAGTTTATTGACCAAGATATTTTTGTAAAGCAATCCCTTTATTTTGGGAGCCTAGATTTTTATGATCATTTATTTAAATTAAATAAAGCTTAAATGAATTGAAATAAGCTCCTTGGGCTTGGTATGATAGGTTGAGTAATTTTTTGATTGACCATGGGTTTGGAAAGGGTAGAGTAGATACAACATTATTTCTCAAAAATATTGGAAATAACTTGATCATTATGCAAATTTATATGGATGATATTATATTTGAAAGTATTAATGAATATTGTGTAAAGAGTTCTCATCTTTGATGTCTAAGAAATTTAAAATGATTATGCTGGGAGAACTTAACTTTCTCTTGGGTCTTCAAATGAAACAACAAGAAAATAACATGTTTATCTATCAAACTAAGTACATAAATGAATTAATTCAAAGGTTTGATATGAAAAGATTCAAATCTAATAAAACCCCATGAACCTATTGACTAAATTAGATTTACATGAATCAGGTAAATGTTGACCATAAATTTTATAGAACTATTTTAGATTCAATTCTATACTTTTGCTAGTAGCTTTGATTATGTTTATAACTTGATTATTTGCTTTGAGTTAATCCAAAGATATCTCATTTAACAACAATCAAGCATATATTTCAAATTTTGATAGAAACTTCTAGGTTAGGCTTGTGGTATACTAAAAATTCTTTTTCAAGTGTTTTTTTTTTCTTATTATGATGATGACTTTACATGTTGCAATGAAGATAGAAAATGCATAATAGGAACATATTGATTTTTAGGATTATCACTTGTGTCTTGGTCCTCTAAAAAATAGAATTTTATTGCTCTTTCTACTATTGAGACATAGTACATAGTGACAGAAAATAGTATTGGTTAGGTTCTATGGTTAAAGCAATAATTAGATGATTTTAGCATTAGGCTAGAACACATTTCTTCGAGGTGTGAAAACACTAGTGCTATTTATTTGACTAAAATTCTATTTAGCACTCACAAACCAAACATATTAAGATTCAAAACTATATTATTAGAGATCATGTGTGTAAAGGTGACGTTAATATCAAATTTGTTAGTACTGATTTACAAATTATTGACATTTTTTACAATCATTACATGAAGAATATTTTTGTACTTTGAGATTTCTGCTCAGCATATTAGGTCCATCTGGTTAATTGAAATACTTTTATGCTCTCACATGCTTATATTTTTTTTACGTTTCCAAAAGGAGATAAGTATGTATGTTGGTTTTCAAATCTATTTTACACATACATATATTTAAAGTGAGCTACTTGATTTTTTAAAACTTCCATTGCTACATGTTGTACTTTTTTATATACATTACCTTGCTATTTTTACTTTAGTTAGTTCACGTTTGTTACTTGATATACATGATTATTTGTAAAATTTTATGTTAAAAGGTTGGTGTAAGGTCACTTTTCCTCTTCATCCTTACAAACTATCAACATAGGTTTGTCATCATCAAAAAGGGGGAGATTATTAACTCAATGAGCTCCATTACATAATTAATTGATTTTGATGATAAAAAATTAATGATTGGAGGATACTAATGATTTATTTTAAGTGTTTTGAAAAATGACTCAACTTCCTTAGCAAATTTTTTTTTAATCAAAGAGAAATTTTATTAAACTAAAATGAGGGTACATAGTCTTTAATTGGGAAAAGTCTCAAAAACTAATGTTCAAGGAGCTACATAAAAGCGTGAAGAGATAAGTCCCCAATATATATACATCCAAAGAGAAAAATAAAAAATAATAAAAGAAGGCTTAAAAGCTAGACCAATAGACCGAGAGCAAAAGAATCCAAACATCAGGCAATGAAGAGATAAAAAATAGACAGATTTATATTTGTAAAGGAGTGACAAAATTTTTATAAGAAGATCGAAAAGCCCTAAATAAAAGAAAAGAAGCAACCTACAACATACCTAAGAAAGATTGTTAAAGGGTAGAAATAAGAACAAAGGAGATCAACATCACCTAAATAAAAGTAAATGAAACATCAAAAGGCTAACAACCAAAGCACAATGGCTCTAGATACCAAAAAGGAATTAAAGAATTCATTCATAAAATGAATGAAGAAGAAAAGGCAACAAAATATGTGAGCATCAAACTTCAAAATAAGACTTACAATCACACAAATTGCTACCAGCCGAAAGAAAGAAAAAAAAAAGAAAGAACTAATGAGCTTCATAGCCATCTTAGCCACCAACCAACAGGAGAACAAATATATAATACCACCTTAATCAT
Source organism: Cymbidium sinense (assembly GCA_021442155.1). NCBI lineage: Eukaryota > Viridiplantae > Streptophyta > Magnoliopsida > Asparagales > Orchidaceae > Cymbidium > Cymbidium sinense. The sequence continues at coordinate 37,477,643 of CM038223.1, forward strand.
AAAAAACAACCAAGCTGGCTAAAAAACCGCAGAAAAATAGAAAACAATCCCCCAATCAAGCAGCCAAACCCACAGAGTAGAACTAAAGAGAACACCACCTGCCAAACCATCATCAAGCTCCAAAAAACTAACCAAAAAGGGCACCACTCACTCAACTGGAGACCCAATCAACAACACCAGCTAGAGAGGGAACAAGAAACCCAACCAAGCAAGTAGATAATAGAAGCATAGAATATGCAACATCAAAAAATCAAAAGGTAGTAGCCATCTAAGCTAACAACCCAATAAAGAGGAAAAGTTGGATAAGGATAGAATTAGGATTAGGTTTAGGTTTATAATAGAAAATTTGGTTTAAACTTGTTTAATTAAGGGATTAAACCAACACTAAAGCAAGCCCAAGCATGAAGAAATAGTAAAAAAAAAAAAAAGAAACTCCCCAAATAGAGGAGAAAAAGAAAAATAAAATAAATAAGTGCTAATATATGAAAGTTAATTCTGTAGACTAGGACAATTTGAGAATTTTCTTAAGAATTATAAAATGAGATTAAAAAAGAGCTCATAAATATCAAAATAATTGCTATGACATTCTTATATAGTTTTTTATTTTATTTTTATTTTTTTTAATTTCATTATTTATTAAGTATTAATGAAATTATCCATTTTGGATAATTTGACTACTTGCATATATTTAAGCCTTATCTATTTTATCTAAAATTAAGTTTAGTGCATCTGTCACTTAATTAATTTTAGCATGTGACATGCCTTATTTATTAAATTATCTAAATTATTCTCTATTCTCTCCTATCCTTTATTTTCTCTCATATATTAATAATTGTATTTGATATTTACTATCATTTTTATTTGGCCATTTTTTGATGGTTTAGGAACAAGGAATTTAATGTGATTATATTAATTTAATTCCATATCATTTTCTCTCACTTAATGGATTTTTAAATTTCAAATTTATTTGAATTTTGAATTTGAATATTTTGAATTTGAAAGGGTATATTGCCTTGATTTATTTCCAAATTTGTTTCATTCAATTAAAGCATTAATTAGCCGGTTCCTCATGTGCTTCATTTGATTAATTTTGAATTAATTTAAATTAGTTGAAATTTGAATTCAAGTTGATCTTGATTTATTGCATCTTCTTAATTTAAATCCTTTTATTCGATCCCCTCCTTCATAGATTTAATTAAGTTTAAATTGTGTTTATTATTCAAAACATTTTTAATTAATCTTTCTTGATCTAATTTTATTGATTGAATTGATGGGAGATTGGTTTCAATTAGGAGACAACCTTGGCCTACCAATCCATATTAAATTTATGGGTTTAATTTATTTAGTTAACTCTTATGGATTTATTTATTAATCCCTTGTTGACCTCACTTGGATCAAATTGGAGACAACCTTGGCCTACATAATTAATTGATTTAGACTTTGGAATTTTCTAGACACTAAGAACTCCTTAGTCATAAGACACTTCTAGTGATAAGGTGAACACTTATCCTAAGCCTAGCAACTTAGAAGGGTTAATCATATGATTAGGCTATGCCTTAGGTCTTAAGGAAATCATCTATCCTATAGCCTAAACCCACTCCATAAACACCTTCTCAAATCGAACCGAGATTCAATTCTCAATCCAAATCTCAAATTCAAATTCAAATTCCAAATCTAATTTTAAATTTAACTCCAAATGATTGAAATCCAAAATCAAATTCAAATCTTAAGACCCTTCCTAAGCCATATGAACCACATTCATAAGCTTAGCCAAAACTCCCTTTAGATCAAATCAAACTCAATTAATTTCTTTATAAATAAATTATTCTTTCATTTATATTCATAAATATAAATGAAATCTAAATTCAAATGACCAAAATTATATCAAAATCAAATCCAAACTCAATCCCAGCCCTTTAAGCCAATTCTTTGGACTTAACAAATTATCAGATCAAGTTAAAACCAATGGATTTTCTCTTGAATCAATCATTCATTCAATCATTTATCCAAATACAAGTAAAACCTACAATCATTAAACCAAATTCAAGTCAACCTAAGTCAAGCATAACTTAACCCTTTCGACTTAAAACTTTCAATTAAGCCAAAACTTATTGGACTCCAAAATGGTTGCCATTGAATTTATATTTCAATCCAGGGCTCATATATAAGTTCAACTAAACTCGGATCAAACCAAAATCAAACCAATTGACCCACTTAGGTCCACTTGACCCAAAGTGACCTAAAGGACCCATTTGAGCCAACTTCCAATCCAACCCAAATTGGATTGAACCAAGCTCACCAAAACCTTCCACCATGATTATTGATCTCCCTAGGATGATCAATTGCAATCAATTGGGTCAAACTAAGTCAACTTAGTCATTTGACCAAGTCAACCCTTAGCCCAAATAAACCAAAACTAGCCAAAACTCATCTTACATCAAATTGATTGGAACCAATGATTTGAATCAACCCAAAATCAATATTTAAATATGACTTGACCACCAATTGAGCCAAATCAAGCAATTGGCCATTTGATCCAAGTTGACCCAAATTGGTCTAAAAGATCAAATTAGGTCAAATCATGATCTAACCTAAATTGATTGCAGCCAATGGCTCAAGTTCATTCCAAATTGATTATTGAACTTGACCAAAGCCATAATTAAACCCAATTTGATCAATCGAGCCCAATTGAGCAGCAAATAGGCCTAAAGGGTCAATTTGGCCTAAATCCTGATTCAAATTGAATTAAATAATAATTTGGCCAATTTTGGTCAAATTGGTCAACTCATTCCATTTGATTCAAATGAGCCAAAATCAATTCTAAGCCAAATTAAATCAAATTAATCATACCAAAACTCTTCAAATTATCATTTGAATCTAACTTAAGCCTTGGTTTGACCCAATTTAACTAATTGGTCAACCTAACCTGATATGACCCAACGTGACCCATATAACCCAAATTGGGCCAAATCACTTGAAACCAAGCCATGAACCATTGGGGGATGATCAAACCCAACCCAAACCTATTTGGGATCATCTCGAAATCAACCCAACCCAATTAAATCCCTCATGAATCCTCCCTCACATAAGATTCCACCCAACCTCATTTATTTCTCCCCCATCACATGCACTTAACTCCTCCCCAACATTTACATTGAATAAAGCTGATCATATGGCAACAAGAGAGGACTTTAGAGAAAAAAATCCTAAAGTTCTCAATCAATCCATCATCTATCCCAACCACCCAAGCAAGATAATAATACTTTGGAGCCAAAAAATTCAAAAAGGGTGGATTTTCACCATTATAAAGGAGGGGAAATGAGGCTTATTCCTCTTCCTCCCCACCATTATTCTAAGAGCTCCCCAAAGCAAAGGAACCCATCCCCACCTCTTTGAGCCATTTTTTATCAAAAAATATAAATAGAAGCTTTTTGGCCAAGGCGGTGAACATTAGAGAAAATGATGTTCCAAAGGAAAGGTTAAAAAATTCAAAGCTTATATACCTAAGAGTTCATCAAGTCATCGCCGTAAATCATCCCGTAACCTTCAAAAACCATAGTTGGCCTTAGGATCCTCCATTTTGTGATGGTTTTTGTGCATTTTTTAGAAATTCACCTTAGATAATCCTGCATTTTTACTTTAAATCATTCCAATTAGAAAATAGAATTTTTTTTTGGTGCGAATCGATGTGAAAATGAGTCCATTTGGACAAATTTTCATTTAGAAACCATCTTTTTTTCTCAAAACCCAATTTTATTCACTGCTGGCGGCGACCATCCGATCCACGATTCACGGGATGGACGATCATCACGGGTAGATCGTGCTATCTGGGCCTTCATATTGCATGATGCGATAGAACATCGATTGCGTTCGCATGATGGCTCGGATCACATGCGATTGTGATCAGCCTTTGATCACTGATTTGATCGCGACGGACGGTTGACGAGCGCGTCATCCGTTGATGGACTTTTCCGCATCGGATATCCCAACCAGTCGCCGATCGATGGCCGCACCGCGTCTGCATGATTGATTTAAATAAAATTCAATTTTCTGATTTAAAAAATTACTTTAAATCACCTGAAATTTCCAAAATTCATAGAAAATCAAATACTTAACCAAAAATTGTAAACAAGGGCTTGTTGGATTTGTCTTTTTGAGAGGAACCCAATAAATCCAAAATCCATAAATTTTACTAAATGGCTTGTGCGTAATTTAGGTTTTAGTGAAAATAAAGTTTTATTAATTACTCTAAAAATATAAGTTAGATTGAGTTGAACTTTTCAGGGAATGAAAGTAAAGTTAAAACACACCTATCATAAAAATAACAAGTGAAAAGGACTTCTGCACTGGGAGAAATTAAATTTTAAAGTTTAGATTATCTATTTTAATAAAATAAATCAAATAAAAATTCAGAAATTTACTAAAAATCTTCAAATGGCTTAAATCACTTCAATTGACATCTAGGACTCTTAAAGAAATAATGTGATTTTCTGAATTCTAATGAACCTCAAACAAACACTTAAGATTAAAGTTTAATAAATTTAAGAATTAATTAAAATATAATCTAAAATAATTTTAATATCAAAATCAAAATTAGAAATGAAATAACACTTAAGCAATCATTAATCAAATCTCAAATCAGAAAAATATCATCCTCCTAAGAAATTAAATTAAATATGATCAAACCTATTTAAATAAATAAAACTCAATTAAATGATTAAATCTTAAATCAAACTTAAAATTAAACAAATCTAGGAAACTTTAACATGGGTCAAACTAGTATAACTAAACCTTTACTAAGCATGGAGTCTTAATCATATGAAACTCCTTAATGAATATAAATAATTTGAAACTAATTAATCATTAAATAAACTAAAAATCAAATTGATTAACAAATCAATTCAACATAATCATTTAATATTAATCAAATTAAACGAAATAAAGTTAAAGTAAACTTAATTAACATATGATTAAATCACATCCATTTGGAATAATATAATTAATTAACCATTAAATATTTTAGCCTAATAATTAAATCAAATATGTTAATGAAATCGAACAAAGATAATAAATGAATCAAATCAAATAAAACTCTAATCATAAATAATCAAACTTAATTGAAATGAAATAAATAGTTAATTCACTTAATAATAATGATGGTAATAATAATAATCCTTTAATCAAATCAAACTTAAGTAAAACACTTAACTAAATAAAATCACTAATATGTGGAAAATTAAGTCATTAATCTCTAATTAAACAAACCCCTAATTAATCTAATGATTTAAAAATTTAATTACCCTTAATCAAACTTAATTAATCAAACATCTAATTATTGAAAACTTAATGTATTAATCCATCATCTTAATGAATCAAATTAATTTAAATAAATTACATTAAAGCTAACTCTTAAATTAAGCTTAAATCAAACCCCTAATTAAATTTAATAATTAATCACACCCCTCAAGTAAACTAATTAAGTTAATCAAATTAATTATTATAAACTTAAGCTTAATCAAACATAATCAAAATGCAGTTAAATACTAATCAAATCCTAAATTAAACCTAAATCATTAAGTCATTAATTACATTATTAAGAATTAAATAAATCTTTATTTAATTTAATAATTAACTTAAACACACTTCTTAATTAAAATAATTATAAATCCAATTGAATAAACACCTAATTAATACAAACATAAATTATCCATCATCTTAATAAACCAAATTAACTTTATAAATCAGATTAAAATTAATTCAAATCAAACACTTAATTAATCTATTAATTAATTTGATCACACATCTTAAGTAAACTAATTAAGTAAATTAAGTTAATCATATTAAACTTTAACTTAATTAAACATAAATACAATTAAATACTAATCAATTCTTAATTTAAACTTCATTAATTACATCATTAAGCTAAACAAATATGAAATCAAATTAAAAAAAATTAAACAAATCTTTACTTAATTTAATAATTGATCACACCTCTTAAACAAGCTAATTAAGTTAATCAAATTAATCATATTAAACTTAAGCTTAATTAAACATAAATTTGAACATAATCAAAATGCAATTAAATGCCAATCAAATCCTAAATAAGTCATTAATTACATCATCAAGCTAAACAAATATGAAATCAAATTGAAAATTAAATAATTCTTTATAATTAATCTAAACTCACTTCTTAATTAAACTAATAATCACATTGAACCCAAGCAAACCCATAGACTAATAAAATTAATCAAATAAAAATAAATCAAATTAAATTACATTAAGAAAGACTCTCATTAATTTAATATGTAATCAGATCAAATTCATTCAACCTACTTAAATAAGATAAACTAATTAACTATCCAATGTCTGAAATCAAAATACAAACCAAACTTTGATAAACATGACAAATGGATGAGATTAAAAAAAAATTAATTGCAAGGAATCAAACTCAATTAAAATAAAATAAAATCTCAATTAATTTAATATGAAACTACAAATAAATCATAATCAAATCAAATAAACATAAAGTTAAGTCACATCACCATAATCAAGAAAAAATTAAATTAAGGATATTGAATTATCAAGATTTAATTAAACCAAAACATCTAATCTAAAATTAATCAATCAAAACACATGAATTTAAACAAACTTAAACTTCATTAAAGATATGATTATCAAGATTTAATTAAACCAAAAATCTCTAAAATTAATTAATAAAATATATGAATTTAAACAAACTTAAACTTCATTATATTAAGGATATTGATTATGAAAATATAATTAAACCAAAACATTAATCAATCAAATACTTAAACAAACTTAGATTTTAAATGCTAAATCAAATCAAATAAGTCAAATCAAATAAATTGCATAAATTAACATTAACCATTTTTAGAATTATCAATGAAATCACCCAAAAGTAAAATTTAAACAAATTCAAATTCAAATTGAAACTTAAACTAAAGCTAAAAAGTCTTGTCACACAAGCCTTAAACACACATTAGAATACTAAGTCACCATAATGCTAAGTTAGATTGTATGTATGATGTTTGTTTTTGTTTTGTGATGTAATATTTTAGACTAGATGTTAGGGTGTATGCTCGTGACTAGATGGTAGGTTAATCTAATCATATTTTATGCAAGTGGTTGTGCTTAAGGGACCACATAATAAAAATATAAATGTGTTTCTTTGTGTGCTACTTAGCCCTAAGAATAACTCAACAGAATAGGGCTAGTTACCCATGTGTGTGCTAAGTCCAAATTATTCTATATAATTGGGTTGTATGGTGTGTTTAGTTAACATTTATTTTATAAGTGTAGCTAGATTTACTTTTCCTATTCTTAATGTAATTTTATATTAGGAATTAGAATTAGTGTTATGGGAGATTAGGATGAGTAGTGGCCAGCAGGCTTAGTCCCTGTGGTGCCTTGTAATGCTTTTGGAGAAAATCAAATCAAAAAGAAGAAAAAGAAGAAATGAAGAAAAGAAGAACTCCATAACATGTATTATTTTTGTAATCCGGGTTATATAAGGTTAGAGCTTGGCTACCCATATTTTTTTCTCTTTTCGGGGTGTATGGCGGAACTCGACCATAGTGGCCTTTTATTCTTTTATGGTAGTCTATAAAATTGTTTGATGTTGTGTTTAGATTGTGCACTAGCACAACATGCTTTACCTAGTTTCTTCATGTTTGATGTTTGAATGTGTGGCCTAGATGCAATAGGCTCTTAGGATAAAATTAAATTTTATACCCCAATTAATAACTCACAATTGAAATTTAAAATAACTCATAACCTCACATATAAGCTTAAGAATTAAATCAAGATAATAAAATTTTTAGCAACCCCTTAGTTGGATGAATGAATGTATATCATGCATGCCATATTCTTCCACTCTTGTTAAGAGGGGCTTCCATCTGCAGAATGTAGTCTTAACCCATGAGAGCCTTTGATGAAAGAACACCACTTTATCTCTTGATTTGGCCCATAATTAAGTTTTCATGCATTTAGGCATACAAAATCCCATAGCTTATGTCAAAATAAAGAGTCCCAAAGAATCAAATAAATTTGATAAAGTTTACATTAGATTAAGTCATGGTTTCATACCACTCATGCTCTAGTCTCTTAGGGAATGAGTTTAAGGACTTAGTCTCCTTTCTAGATAAATAATGGCCTAGCCATCTTGCAAAGTTCAAGACATGCCTACATGGATTTAAAGAGTAGGAGGTGTTAGCTGGCTGTCGCTCTAGGCGATTATAATTCCAATAGTTGGGTGATTTATTCTCTCTTATCGAGGTAAATCATATACCCATTTTTTTCTTAGATTTAGATTGTGTTTTGGCCCTCGCAAAAGCTTCCTAGATTTAGGATCTAAGATAGTTGCTTCCCTTTATGGGCTATAAGCATAAATCCTCACCTCTTAGGTATTTCCATAATCTTATGTTATGGAATTATAAGCCCTAACAATCTAATAAAATGTCAACTCAAATAATTAACTCTCTTCAATTTCAAAAATATAAAGCCCAATTATAGGATAGATTGGAATGCTCACTAGGCTTCCTAGTATCATGAGCATTTCTACTTTCTCCGGATTCCAAAAAAGTCTTCTCCTTGATCTATCTCATTTGATTTTCTAAAATAGCCAATCCTTTGATAGTCTTGAAATCTTTGGAGACCCTAATTGTCTACTTTAATCGAGTAATTTAATATTTTCATTCTTAGATGTAATTAACTATGGGGCTTGCCTCCATAGAACTTAATGAAGCTTAAAATAAACCCTACTTTACTTTTCCATGTAAAGTAGGAAAGATCTAGTATATTTGAAGACCCAATGCCTTAGGAGTCCTTATTAGGTGATTAAGGTCCATTATAGGGTGGTGATTTCTATCTTTTGAGATAGTACATCATTCCTTAATGTCATACCGATCACTTCAATAAGTACCCCTAAGATCTGTGGTGTCACATCTCAAAATAAACACCACATTTTTAGACTCCTAGAAGGTTCCTCTCTCCATATTTAGTAGATAATTATTATCTCCAAGCATCGATAGTGGACTTATATTTTATATATGTTCGAGACTATCATTCTTTCCATTGACATAGCTTATTTCATCCTTAAGCAAAGCTCAACATCCTTTAGTTTTAGGACCTCATCATGTAGGTCTTAAAATCTATTGGATTCCCCTAATAGGTAAAAATTAAAATTAATCAAATAAAGGAGATGACCAAAATTAAGAACCCCTTCATCGTCTTGATGGTGAGGTAAGGTTCATCCCATGAACAATAAGAAAATAAATCCCTTCTACAAAATAACATGTCTTTCGAAAAGAAATTTTTCAAAATCCACATAATAAGATATCTTTACACAAAAATATGTAAGAAATTTTTAAAAAGGGCACAAAATACATATAACCAAACCTCACTTAACAAATCCTATGATTGTTACATGGAGGTTCTTTTCAAAATCAAAATAAACCATTTTTAATGTCTTTTTCGAAAGCACATTTTCTTTGGAAATAGCTATCCCCATCCCACACACTCAAATTTGTTGGATGGAAATTCTATTTTCGATTAAATCATAATATAAAATTGAAACTCGACTTAGCATACTTCACACATGCTAGAGTTGAAGTTTTCATTCTTTTCAAAAGCAATAAATCATACACACACAAGAGAAGTCAAGACATATTTGACCCCCCCTTGACATACCCAAATTTGTTAAATGGGGTTCCCCTTCCCTTGGAGAAGGTAGAATAAATTGAATTCTATTTGACACCATTTGCATTTGTCGATAGAACTTCTTCTTGCCAAAGTCTTGGACTTCAAAACATTTGGATCTCATTTGACATGTCCAAGTATGTCAAATGAGAACCCCCTTTTTGAAAATCATAAGAACAATGTGAACTCCATTTAACATACCTAAGTTTGTTAAATAAGTTCTTTTCTTTTCAAAATCATAAACACATTTGACTTTCCCTTAACATACCAAATCTGTTAAGTGAAAGTTTCATTTTCAAAAATAATAAACACACTTGACTTTAACATACCAAATATGTTAAGTGAGAGTTTTATTTTCAAAAATCATAAACACACTTGACTTTCACTTAACATTCCAAATTTGTTAAGTGAGGGTTTCATTTTTCAAAATCATAAACACATTTAACTTTCACTTAACATACCAAATTTCTTATGTGAGAGTTTCATTTTCAAAATCATAAACACATTTGACTTCACTTAACATATGAAATTTGTTAAGTGAGAGTTTCATTTTCAAAATCATAAATACATTTGACTTTCACTTAACATACCAAATTTGTTAAGCGAGAGTTTCATTGTCAAAATCATAAACACATTTGACTTTCACTTAACATACCAAATTTGTTAAATAAGGATCCAATTTTTCATGTCAAACCACACTTGAGCTTTCACTTAGCATATCAAATTTATTAACTGAGAGTCTCATTCTCAAAGAAAAATAAATATATCTCAAACAAATTTGGGGCTTCACTTAACATACCAAATTTGTTGGAACTCCCATCTTAAAAGAAAAAAAAATCTATCTCATAATCACATTTGACATTCACTTAGCATACCAAATTTGTTAAGTTAAAGTCTCATCATCAAGCACAAATCAAACACATGTGGCCTCTACTTAACATACCAAATTTGTTAAGTAAGAAGCTCCATTTTCAAATCAAAATATCACACAATCAAATCTTAACAAGCAAAAATATTTCAAATACACAATCACAACTTCTTCTTAGCATACCCAAATTTGCTAAGTAAAGGTCTTTCAAACTATCAATATTTTCTAACAAGATGCACAAAACACAAATATCTCCAAGAAAATATCTCCTCAAAATTTAGAACCCCACCCAGCCTACCTAAATCGGTTGAGTATGGGTTCTAAATCAAAATCAAATGGAAAAGACTCTCCTCAATATCTAAATCTCTTCAATGAACCCCACTTAACACATTTGAATCGTTGAGTGTGGGTTCAAAACTCCAAACATTTGTTACTTGTGTGAAATAAATATCAAGGCTGAAATTTGATACAAGTTATATTTCAACAAATGTAGACATACCTCGGTCGGCAGTCTTTGCGGTTTTCACACATGGCTCAATGCGTGTTTACTTTTTTTTCTTTGGGATGGATTTGGCCTTGGATTGGGCCGACCTGTGACTTACTTTGCCCACCTCATTCATTTTGGTGAGGTTTTGAGGTGGCTAGGATCACTGTGAGGACCACCCTCACCGTCGGTCAGAAGTGTGGTGGTAGGGTTAGGAGATGTCATTTGAATGTGAGTTTCCCATTAAGAGGAAGGCTGGCGCTTCCTATAAGTTCTAGTTCCAGTGCTGCACTCGTGGTTTCTTCCCCTCACGCAAGCACCCACTCATTGGCTCCTTCAAAGGAGCTACCCTATCTTGGGATAATCTCCCCCACCTGAGGTTGGGTTTCTTCTGTTGCCCCTCCTAGACTCAAGATCACAACCTGTCACAAGATCCATCACCATCAAGAGCCAAGGAACTGGAACTTCCCGTCAGAGAGGAGTTACCTAGGATAGTGTCTCCTCTTATCAGAGAATAAGTTTCACCTCTGATGGAGAGGAAGACATGGAGGATCTCCACCTCCACAGTAGTTTTGAGGCTCCTATCGCTGATGGGAGAAGGTCATGCCAGCCTTAGATCGTGAATCGAGTTCGAGCTTACTGATGAGAGTCCGGGGCTAATTTGATTTATTATGTCATCCCTCAGCAGTGCGACATCGAGAAGAGAGGCTAGAGGCCTATGGCAAGATGACACAGTGAGAGAGAGTATGTGCCCAATGGCCTCACCCTCATGGACTTTCCCGACATGCTACCCACGCCAATCATACCGAATAACATTCTACATGGATACCCTACCATAGAGGAGCTCCCGATAAAACGGTTGCCTCCACCACACCGGACCTCCTCACCCACCATCACTATTCGTCCCGCCACCCACCGCGTGCTTACAAAGGCACATAAGACAACATCCGGAGAAGAAAGCCCCATTGGTGATCCCTATGGCCAAGAGATCCCACTTCATCTACTCCACCGACCGAGGTGAGGGTGAGCCCCTACTGACCTCTACTCGCCTTGGTGAAGAAGGAGTGACAGCATGCGGGTCACACCACCACAACCATCATTATCGAGGGTGATAACAAGAAGGGGGGATAGTCTAGTCCCCATGGTTGTGGATCTCCCTAGGGACACTACTCAACCCATGAGAAGCCACAAGCATGTCTCTTCTAGTAGTCATGACCCTCCCAGAGCTAACACTCCAGGATAGTGGTTAAGTGCATCTTCGTTAGTGAGCAGCCCCTCCACCCAAGAGTGCATATTTGTATCGACAAGATCATTCCAAGAGATTCTAATAGTACTTTATATAGAAGAGAGAGCTTCTAGTAGTGATCATTGTGAGGAGGGAAAGGTCAATTTGATCCGATGAAGATGATCTCCTTGAGGATTCTGAGGTCCACATGGTTATACTAGAGCTCCCTTCATGGAGATCATCATAGTCGAAGGTATTATGGTTAAGGAAGATGACGCCATCCATTCAACCCAACACCTATGTCAACATCTTAAACAGAAGGATGATCAGATCAACCGAATGGAGAAGAGGATGGAAGACTTGTTAGCAGCCCTCCATGCACTTCAAAACCAAGCCTCAGTACCACAACATATGTTGATAGAGATAGATCATCCCAGTAGCATATCCTAGATCAGCCAAAAGCACTTCTCCAAGATCGATAAGGGTAGCTTGCATAGAAGGTGGAGGATCACCTCCATGCAAGAAAAAAGATATCAAGCGTTGGTGGAGCGCAAGTGAAGGATGCATTGGCAAGCTGAGGTGGCTCATCTGCTCCAAAGGGTAGACCCTACCGAGGAATTTGATGGTGTCCAATATCTAAGGGTTTTGTGCCTCCATCCTTCAAAATTTTGATGGCGTGGGAACCCATCGACATACATAACACACTTCGAGGTGGATGTTGCAACGGCGGGTAGATGCACTCTTATTTCATCTCTTCATTAGTAGTTTGATAAGCATCACATTTGATTGGTTGAACTACCCAATGGTTCAGTGAAGATATTTATTGAGTTGGAGCTCTTATTAAGAGATTTGTCAGAGAAAGGGTAACTTGGTGATCTCATTGTAGCTCAATAACACCCCGGTGAGTCCCTTGTTGATTACATTCTTAGATGACACAATTGAAGTATGAAATGCAAACCACAGCTATTTGAATAGCCTTGAAATTCTACTAAAGAATATTTATGGCCCGGTCAGCTTCATGCTTAAAGGGTTTACCATTAAGACATTTGAGAAATTAATCAACAAGGTGGCTAGTCTATAAGGAGAGGTCAAACAGTTACCTTTCCAAGATTACCCAAGCTCAAATCATAAGGCATTTGAGAAAAGCCGTGGGTAGTTATAGTGGGGAAGCATCCAACCGTGTATGAGCACTGAGGACAATCCTCCTCTACCACCTCCTTGCCACCACTCGCCATCATATCAGCCACCTAGTTTCCACCTCCACTGCCACCCGCCAGTATCCCCATCCACAGCAAGCATAGTATCCCCACCCACAACACATCAAAGCATACTCTATCCACCACCGTGTAGCTACCATTTACCTACTCTTGCTGACAAATTGAATAAGCCTTATTCATTCAAGAGGGAGGTAGTCAGGAAAATCTTTAAGAACCTCTTAAAGAAGCCTGATTTTTAGAGGCTGGAGGATGTGGGCAAGATTCATGATTCAAACTTTTGCCCCTACCACCGCATGCTAGGTCATGCTTAAGATTTCTTTACCTTTAAGGCTTAAGTCTACAAGTCGTGCCATTATCATCCCTAAGGAATATCTACTAGACAACCCTCCAATTTCTATTAGGTAATCTTTTGGGGATACAAGATCTTCTTAAGATAGAGAAGGTTGGGATATCTCTATCCCAACCTCAAGAAAATCTCTAAGATCAAGTTATCTTTGCAAGTTCCTAAGCTCAAACCTCCAACTCTAAGGAAGGTTTGCAAGCAAGAGACAACTTGAAGAGGTAGATGAGCAGAAGAAGTCCACCTTACTTGCGGGATAGCATAGTAGACAACCACCGTCAGTCTAGCACTCCATCCACCATTCTACTACTTCTTCCTCCACTAGCTCCTCTTATGAATCAGATGGACAAGGGCACTAAACCCTTACCCCACTTACTTTATTATATTTCTATCATGTACCTCCATCTAAGAAGAAATCAATGAAGAAAGCTTTCACTTACATCTTGTTAACCGATACTCTAGATTTTATTCCTCTCAAAAACTCTCCAAGTCTACAAAATAATAATGATAACTCTAGTTTCGATCATTCCTTTTTTGATTTAGAAATAGATTTTTCATTCCTGAATCATTTGGGTTTGCCCATTGAGATTGATTTGGAGTCATAGGAGAAGCTATAGGTGAACCTGACAAGCAAGTAAAACTTTCCACTAAATCATCTCATGAAGTCAACCTCCACAGTAGCAAAGTTCTACCTCCTAGGGTAGCACCTCAGGATAAGGATATGCAAGTCATTGGTTCTAGCAATTAAGAAACCCCTCTATAAGATGCTCCGCCCATGGATATGCTTATGGAGGATCAGCCTAGAGTTGACTACAATGTCCTCGCTCACCTAAGAAAGTTCCGAACTAAACTAAGCTTATATGATGCCCTTGTCTTATCCAAAGAGATGACGGAGTCATTGATCAAAGCTCTTCTTGATCTAGAATATGCAGCTATTGGAGAGGAGGCATGTTATTCAAGAGAAGCCCATGGAGTTACATTCATAGATGAAGACCTTCTTTTGGGGACAATCGAGCACAACCGTCCCCTCTACATCACAGTAGGCATGGGCAGATTCAAGCTCTCCAGGGTATTAGTTGATGAAGGTGCATCAGTGAACATTATGAGTCAAGAAACCCTTGCCTACTTAAGGATCGATATCTCTGAACTCTGAGGAGATCTGATGATGTTGAGAGGATTCAACGAATAAGCCAAGAGGGCTTTAGGCTCCATAGTGTTACCACCAGAGATAGATGATTGAAAGATAGAAGGCAAATTCTACATAATAGATTCATATACATATTTCACTACTTTGCTCGACAGGCCTTGATACATGCAAACAACACAGTTCCATCTTCTTTGCACCAGTGCACCAAATTCAGAAGAGGTGGAATCGAGTATTGTTTCAAAGGAGACTTGAAGCCATTCTCAGTTAGAGAGGTTAAGATTTATGAAGATGCAACCTATTATCTTCATCCAAATCAAAAAGTCTATTCTTGCAAGCTTGGTGCATGTTCAAAAATAAAAGAAAAGGAAGCAAAAGAAAAAGAAGAAAATGAAAAAAAAAGAAAAGAAAAAGGGAAGAGAAAATGAAAATATAAGTGAGCGAGAATCAAACATCGAGGAAGAGGTAGAGCCAGATGTTACATTCTGCCCACAGTTTATTCCTCCATATGAACACATGGGTAGGATGACTTGACCCCAACTAGGTAGAGGAAGAAGTAAATTCAGAGATAGTTCTAGAGGTGGAAGACCTCCTTGCTGGTGGCCAACTAGCAGGAGCTATGTTCTAGCTCATAGGAGTACTCCCGCTATCCACATAGACTTAGAGTCCAGTTTGGAGGATGAGTCTCACGTGGTTAGCACACCAACCAACCCCTCTAAGTGGGTCCCTTTGAAGGTGACATTCGAGCCAGACAATGATGAAGACTAGGCCTCCAAGCAAAGCATGAATGTATCTAAATCACTATTATGTAGAAGCATAAGTAGAAACTTGGGAACTAGCTCTAACCTCACTTTCTTCCTAGAAAGTTGAAGGTCTAGTAGTTAAGGAGGCCCCCCAAGTCAACCAAAGATATCAAGCCAAAGAGATTTTTGTTGGGACATCATCCTCAAGTCAGGAAGCTGATGTTGAACTTAAGGATGATTCATATAAAGATTTAATAGAATTACCTTTTGATTTGTGTTCTTAATTTAGAAAATAAGGGATTAATCACACATACTTGGTCTAAACACATGTCAGATTACTTTGAAAGGTTATGGGCCAACCAAAGAAAACATCCTCAATCAAGACCAGGACTAGGATTCAGCATAATGGGTTTAATCGATGATGATAACCATTGCCTAGTCATCATAAATCATTTGGAGTCTGATAGGTTCTTCTCAAATCATTCCGTCTTGAATCCCTTCTTAATTTACAATTGTTAATTAAGTCAAGAACATTAAATTACCTCCCTCCTCCTACATCATTGACCACCTTACATTTGAATTTTATTGAATTCAAATTAATTTTCATGTGATCAAAATTTCAAAATAAAAAGCTTGCTTTACTTGAATTCCCTCTTGATTTTTTTTTCATTTTTTCTTGCCTTGGCCGAATCTTACATGCATTAATTCCATCCTTATTTAGAATTTGTTTAATTATGTAAGTAATCTTCTCACCAATTTTTTGACTGGTCACCTATGTGTTTGATTTGAATTTATTTAAATTCAAATCAAGTGCATAAAATTTTAAAAATCAAATTCTTTCTATTGGCAATTTTGCTCTTATTCTTTTCCTCTCTTTCTCTCTTGGCTTGGCCAAAATTTGGACGGTGTAAACTCTATTTAAGGTGTTGCATTCATTACTTATTTCCCTCTTGGAAAAACTCACTCTTGGGCAAATCCTTTCAAAATCATTTCATGGTGTGCGCACATTGCTTCCAGTGATCAAGGTCTCTTCATCCTTTCCTAATATCTTTAACCATTTTATATGAGAGAACTTCTTCAAGCTTACTTCAATTTTTTGAGGAGTCTTCTTCAACTCTTGTGCTCATAACATCATTCATCTAAATAGACTTGAGTTAGATCATTTCATATTGATTTTTATTTTTGTTTGTTTGGTTTGGTTGTAATGAATTACAACTTACATTATTAAAGATTTTCTTAAGTTCTTTCACTCATATTTTAATTGATTTGAAAGGCTTGATTTTTCATTTTATTTGATTTTGAATCACCTTCATAAGGGTATTCCAAAAATTGTTCTCTATACTTTTTATATTTAAAATAAAATTACTTCACTTTGTGTAAAAATTCATAAAGTTGATTTCATTCTTATGTTTGGTTTTAAGTTAACTTGAATATCATTTAATTGCATGCTTTAAAATCATAATGTATAAAAATATATTGAGCTCTCTCTTATTTTTGTTATTGTCACTTGGTAGTTTTGAGTGCAAAATATATTTTAAATCTAAGAGTTAGAATTTTACATTTGTACTTTTCTTTTCCCGTTCTTTATACTTATTGAAGTTGTACTTGCTTGTGTAGGAGAGTACTTTATTTATTTGTGATTTTGCTTGCCCATTGCAAAAAAGTGCATTGTTGGGGTTGTACTTGTCTAGTGAATTCTCTCTTTATAAGATATTATAATTTTGTTTATAATTTTATTTTGAATAGTGACTAGTGATCAAGCATGAATCTTGACAAAACCAATAATATTATTATATACATTACCATTTTATATTTTCTTAAAGTTTTCATTAACTTTTCTCCAAATTAGTTAATTTAATATTTCCTAATTTTATTCTTTGTTTCTAGAGAATCTTTGAGATAATAGATCCTTCCTCTTTAGCATGAACCTACTGCAAACCCCTTAGGTCAATTGCCATGTTATGGCTTGGGCAGTCATTATGCTATGAGGCAATTGCTTAGTTAAAAGAGCTTTGAGGATTGAGTCTAGCTAACTTGATTAGATCTACTAGTCCATCTTAAATGCCTCATTTGTCAGATCATTATTATCAATAGTAAAGTTGTTCATGGTGTACTCCTCCAGTTCCTTTCCTTTATTGTCTTTCTTGCTCAAACATTTAAGGGGTGTAGAGCTTGTTGATCTATTATTAGACTTCTTAGTAGAATAACTTAGCCTTGCTTAATCAATCGACTCCACTAATATAGCTTTAGGAAGAGCCACCCACCAACCGTACCATCATAGTCATCTAAAAGCTAATGACCTCGAGCAAGAGGGAAAGGGGATCGAGTCATTGTTCTCTACAAATAAGTAATAAATGAGATTCTACCACTCACCTACAAATCACAAAAATTGTATGAAGCACTTACTAAAAAGGAACTCATGGACTTTGCCAAAATGAAGATAGTGTCAGATGTCCAAACACCTCCCCTTCACTTTCATTAGTATCTCCTTCTCCTCTAGATTTGCCTTCGAGACCTTCACCTTGCTTGGTGGAAAGAAGATGGGAACATTTTACACTGACAATCTAGTTGAGCTTTGAACAAAGGATAGCATCATATGCTACTTCCTAACTTTGTTTGGTAGATTGTGGATCTTTAACAAGACCATCAAGAACTAGATGGTACCATTTAGGTGCCCATTGATGGTGGGGGCATGGTGGAAGAGAGTCAAGCTCCACACTATACTCTTCTATCTCAATAGAATAAAAAAGGTGGCAATGCTTACCATTGAATTTAATAATACCTAGGTAGGAACCACCTTATAAAATTCAAGGATATTCACCCACTTGTAGAGTAGTAGGAAGCAAAACCCTCACCTAAAATGATCCGTAATGACATATAACTCATTTTTCCTAATGGAGTTGAAGCACTTATCCTCATCATTATATCAACCATAAAATGAAGAAATCATTGCAAAATCTCATAGAAATTTGAAGTGTATTTCATGATAAAAACTATTAAAGTGCTTGCTTGCAACAAAAGGACTCATATCACACTCGACATTCAAGGACATGTGATAAATGCAAGTACCTCTTTATAAATTTATTTTATTATTATTGGAATAAGTCAAGTTAAAATTGCACTCACTAAGGCCCCAATAAGCATTATCTTTTATATTTCCTTACAATGGTAAGGGGTCCAAGTGCCACTGAGGAGTGCCCCTTTAATATAAAGATAACTAAATATGAAGATGGTGCTCGCAATAAAGTGAATTGACTCACTCAATTTGGAACTATGTTGAAGCTAAGTTTTCTCAACCTCCATACCCATCAAATTCTATTGGGACTCCACCTCCATCATTTACTACTACTGCTATTGCTGTTCAACCTTTAGTCTTGCCTAAAGCTCGATTGAATTTTACCTTGACAAGCTCATGCCTTCCTCTAGGGAGGTCACCCTTCTTTACAAGGTGACAATGTCGATAGATTAAAAGAGAAATGGAGGCTCCTCTTCAACTTCCCCTCGAAGAAAATGGACACTCACCTTTTAGACTCACTACTATCAAGGTGAACTAATGACGGAAGACTTGCTATATTAAGTATCATCTCTCATCCATAGGCTTTAATACCTCAAATATCAAAATCAAACTTTATAAGAACTTTGGTTAGTCTTAAAAAATATTTATTTAGCTTGATTGTCCTTAGAACTTAATGTAATTGAATATGTTATATGGTAATATTTAATTATTTCTTCTCAATCGTTATAAATGTGCATGTCATTTGTTTCTCATGTTCATGTTTTCAAAAGAAAAAAAAAAGAATCAAAAGAATATGATTGCAATCAAGTTGCATGTGTTGGATAAATATTATTATATGGTGTGACTATTACCACTAATAAATCCCAAATTATATAAAAAGCTATTGATGTAAATTTTATATTAATATTAGTTCTAAATGTTCAATAAGTTTACATTCATAACATAAAAAAATGGTAAAGGATTGTTTTATTTTCATGATTCATGTGTATGTTTAAATATATTTGGAATTGACAAGTATATAGTCTGGACATCCTGGGAATACAAGGCTTTAAGTAGCCCGAAGGAGGTCTTAGAAAATCTCATTTCCCTTGTTTAACAATGGTGTACTTGGTTAATTTCATTCATGTGTATGCGTATGCTAGAATTTGGGATAGAACTTTGGTTTACATGAACAAAAGATTTGCTATTATATAATATTTGCATGATTTTTATTCTATATGCTATATGTTCACATGTATTTGATTAAGTATATAGTTTGGGTATCCTGAGAACATGAGACTTTAAGTAGCCCCAAGGAGGTCTTAGATAATCTCACTTCCCTGGTTTAACAATGACACATACTTTAAATCTCTAATACATGTCTACATATACTTAACTATGGAATGGAATCTTTCATTTCTACCAAATTTATGCATTAATTATCATCAAGTGTGCAAAATATAAATATGTATTTTGTATATAAGTATGTGTATCAAATCAAATATTATGAACAATAAAGATGAAGAAGTGTGTATGCTATTGATGATGGAAGGAAGTGGTGGAGTGTTATCCATGTGATAGTGATTCAGTTTTATTTATTTTAAATGTCTTTTATGTTTGAATAAGGTTCCTTAAGACTAACCCAAACCTAGTCCTAATAAAAATATTTAATAAATGGTCCATTAAAGAAATCTAAGTCATAACAATATACTCTTAAAAAATAATGTTGGATAAGGATGAAGGGGGTCAAACCCCTTTCTTCTCTTCATAATATTTTGATATTAAGTAGGCATCAAATGAAGTAAGAAAGTGTAAATTAAAATTAATCAATTCATTCAAAGATTAGAAGAAAACCTCCCATAATGTTCAAACTTAAATAATTATAAACTTTAGATAATCACACTTATAAAGCTTAGTTAAGACACACCACTCTAAGCCTTAGCACACAAATTTGAATGCTAAGTCACCAATTCTAGCCTTAGGTTAGGCCGGTGTATGTAGTGGTGTTATGTTTTGTATTATGATGTAATATTTTAGACTAGATGTTAGGATTATTTGTGCTTAGACTCGATGTTAGGTTTCTAATAGTCTAATGATGTTTTTTTCGGGGATTATTCTAAAGGAGTTATTGTAATAATAAGTAAATATGAATATTCTTTCTTGCAGATGCTGCTTATGCCCCTAAACATAATCCAATTAGGACAGGTGAGCCTGGTTACCCAAGTGAATGATTCTAAGTCGAAATATGTGAAATATAATTACTTGGATTATATGTTTGTTTAACTAACATCTATTTTGTAGGTGTAGCTAGATTTTATTTTTTTATAAATATGTAATTTTTGAAATATAATTAAGATTAGTGCTATAGGGTTTAGGATGAGTAGGGGTTAGAAGGCGAAGGCCTGGGAGGCCTTGTGAAGCTTAGAGCAAACCAATCTAAAAGAAGGAAAAAAAAGTGATAAATTGAAGACCCCAATAACATTCATGTTAATTGTAATATGGGTTATATAAGGGTAGAGCTCGACTACCCAATTTATTTTGTCGTGTAAGGCACCTACGCAATGACCTCTTACTCTTTTACAAAATTTACATGTTTTATTATTGTGTTTAGTTTATGCATTAGAAATGGAATTCTCTTCATAGGTTTTTTTTAGTGTGATGGTTTGATGTGTGGGCTAGATACGGTAAGCTCTTTAGGATAAAATTAAATTTTCTATCCTCACTAAAAACTCATAAATAAATACTAATGTAACTCATAACCTCATTTTAAAGCCTAGGCTCTTAATCAATATAAATAAAAGATTTAAAAATCTCTTAACTGAATGTTGTATGTTCTCACACCATGCATGTCATACTATTTCGCTCTTAAATAAGGAGGGTCTCCACTCTTGCATGATAAGAGATATGCTTGACCTTTGAGGGCATCCCTTGTAGTGGAGAACACCTCTTATTGCTGATTTGGCCCATAACTCTACTCCATCATGCATGCATGCATAATTGTCCCATGCCTTGGTCCAAAATGTATGTGTCAAAATGGTTTTAAAAGTTGTAATTTTTATATTAGTCTAAGTCATGTTTTTATACCAACCATGGTCTAGTTTCTTAGGGAGTAAGTTTAGGACTCTAGCTTCCTCACAATTAAATAATAGCTTAACTATCTTGCATCTACATAAGACTGGACAACATGATTTTAAAATGTAGGAGGTGTCAGCTCCACTCTAGGAGGTTGCAAGTCCAAAAGAGTCGGGGTGTGTCATTCTCCATAGTGGAGGTGAACTATCATATCCCATCTTCTTGATTAGACTTAGGTTGTGCTTTTAGCTATTTCTAAAGCATTTTAGATTTAGATTTTGAGGCTACTTATTTCATTTGGGCTATGAGTATAAGTCTTTACGTCTTAGTTATTTCCATAATCTTTAGTCGTCGGACTATAATCCCTAGCATTTTAATAAGATTCTAACTTAAATAAAGTAAATTCTCAATCTCAAATTTATAAAACCTCACTATAGGTAGAAAGCACTTAGGCTTCCTTGCATGGGTGCATTCTATTTATTCTCCTTTAGAATCCATAAATAAGTATTCTATTTGAACTCTCCCATTTGATTTCCATAAATACTTAATCCTTTGATAGTATAGCTTTAAGATCTTTGGAGATACTTATTGACTACTTTAAAAGAGAGTTTTTTTAGGATATTCTAATTTCTTAAGATGCAATTAACTATGGAAGCTTATTTCCATAGGGGGCTAAATAACCCAACATAAAATAACTCTACTTTACTTCTCCATGTGAAGTAGGGGAAAGATCTATGGTATATAAGTGGACCCATCTACCGTAGAAGTCTTTATTAGGTGATTAGGTCTATTGTGGGGTGATATTTCTATCTTTTGGGGTAGTACATCATACCTTGATGTCACACCTGATCACTTCAATAAGTACCCCCTAATATCTGCGTGGTATCCCTATGGTTCCAAATTAAAAATATCACAAATTTTTCTAGTGACTCTGCTGGGGCTTAATCCTCTCTCCATCTTTAGTAGTTAATCACTATCTCCAAACATTAATAGTGGGTTTATTTTTTTTATGCGAGTCCAAGACTATCATTCTTTCCATTTGGTACTCTGCTTATTTCACCCTTATGCAAGCGTGGCCAACATCCTTTAAGTTATAGAACCTCACTCTAGTAGATCATAAAACCTCTATTGGACCTCTAATAGGTAAGAAGAATTGATCAAACAAGTTGCCCAAAATAGATTAAATAAAATCAATCTAAAATTTAAAGAACCTCTTCTAGCATGGTGAAGTAAGGTTCATCCAACATGTTCTAAATTCATTTGAATTTACTTTCTGTGAAGTTCAAGCTAAATAAAACTTTCCTTCTCAAAATTATAAATCTCTCTAATGCATATATGAACCCCATCTAACATAACTAAATTTATTAAATGAGGGTTTCAACTTAAAGCCAAGTCAAAATAACAACAACTAAAGAAAAGTCTAATCCAATGCCCTTCTTTTCTAGCAACAAAGAGGAAAGACCTAATTATTTTTCTTTCAAGAATTAAGTTACCATGTCTTCCAGAAATCTCATCTTCTCATTTACTTTAGGTGTAGATTTGGCCATGGATTAGGCCATACTCACCTCGTCCCCAGTCATCAAGTTTGGCCTTGGGTTCAAGCACTTCAAAGTTACTTATGATGGTCCTACCCTCAATACAGAAAGTAGAGTGGAGGTGGTCGATGAGAAGCCACTTCTTCAGTTTGATCTCCAGTTAGATATCGAGTTCCTATCCTTAAAGAGGAAATCTTTAAAGGTTCCCATACCATGAGTATTATTTATGCCTGCCATAGCTTTGCTAGGATTAGTACCACCTCTACTACATCCCCAGTTCCTAAGGGGAAGTCATTCCTGACATCTAAGATTATTTCTCCCACCATCGAGGCTGATACTAGCTCCTGCCATGCACTCTTGACCAAGACTCAGCACTATAATAAGAATAGAAAGATCAAAAGATACTATGAGCGCATGTCCAAAGAGGTTGAAGAAACCTCCCATGTAGCAAAAGAGGGGTCCATTCATGAGACCTCTCCCCTTCTTGGTTGTAATAGGTTTTACCCTCTCTCAGTTATAGAGGGAGAGGAGGAAGTGATGAGGATAGTAGCATCACCCCAATGACCTGCTGAGTATGAGACACCGGACAGGGAGAGGAAGAAGCCTTATGCTAGTCTGAGGTTCATGCTCTAGAGAGTCGGGAGAGTCCATGGATGTTCAGAGTCTACCACCATTCATGACTTGAGATGAGTGATTCCTTAAATTGTATTGGATCATATCTATAGAGAAAAAGCCATGGAGGCCAAGCTTGCTGCCCAAGCGGGTAAGAGAGATAAGAAGAGGTTTGTTAGATAGTAAGCTGCCTCAACATTGATTAACCTTCCTGATCAGTGAGCTGATAGAGCTTATCATTCAGACATGATAGTTCTTATAGGTTTCAGCTGTAAGAGGAGACCTTCGGCGGAGAGGCAGCTGGTGTCATCACCACCACACCAATCCATTCACTGACCACCATCACCAGTCCATCTCCCACCATCTAAAATGTTTAGCAAATACCATAAGTTAACATCTGGAGAAAACCATCCCTCTTGGTGATACGATTATGTCCCAAAGACCACGCTCTATCCGCTCCACCAGTTGAGGTGAGAAAAAGATCTCCAACTTGACCTCCCACCCCAATGGTGGAGAAGAAGGAGTTGTAGCCTAAGAGCATTGTTGTCGCTCCATCACCACAATCAAAGAAAAAGAAAGATAGAAATACCGAGTTGACTCCTATGATTATCAAACTGGCTAGATATAGCACCCATCCTGCCCAAAACATACAGTGCATCACCTCTTTAGAACACAGTCTAATAGTGAGTCACCCCTTGACATATATCACAGTGGTTCTGGTAGAGTGAGTGGATGACCGATTATTAGAGGAGATATTAGAGGACTATCATGCCACGAGTAGAGATAGTTGGAGATGATCATTCTGACCATGAGGAGGGTATAATAAACTTCAATGCTAATGAGGATGACCTTTTGGATGGCACCATTGAAGTTCACATGGTTGAAACCTAATGATCCTTACATAGGGAACAACCCAGCTAAGAAGCTCAAGGCGTTGTAGTTGAGGAAGGTGAGGCATCAGACTAAACTCAATGCCTTCTCCAAAAATCAAGCTTAAGGATGATCATATTGATTGGATGGAGAGGAGTGAAGAGGAGTTGATGGAATTGATATTGGCATTGCAGAATCAAGCACTTGACCCTCAAACAACTTTTATGGAGGCTGATAAGCCTGAGTTAGTACATATACTAGATTATCTGAAGAGCACTATTCTAATGGATGAGGATACTGGTAGCCTAAATAGGAAGATAGTTGATAGTACCTCCATGCATAAAAAATACATCAAGTAAGTGGTAGAACAACAAGTGAAGGAGGCATTGGTGCAAGGCCAAGGGAGCTCATCAATTCTGGGTTGACCTACTTGGAAGAATTGATGTAGTTCAATACCTTAAGGGTTTTGCCACCATCCTTCAAGGTATTCGATGGCAGTGGGAACCCTAGCCAACATATTGAATATTTTAGCGCTAGTTGTTGCAACGTCGGTGGTAGTGACTCCCTACCCTTCCGGTAATTTGTCAATAGTCTTTCTAGAGTGGCCTTTGATTGGTACACTGAACAACCCAATAGTTTGGTGAAGTCTTTTATGAGTTAGAGTATCTTTTTGTCAAGAGATTCATAGGAGCTCACTAGAGAGTGACTGTAGGAGACCTCATTGTAGAAAAAAAAAAATCAAATGCATCCCATGTAGATTATATTCTCAGGTGGCCAAACTTGACTATGAAATGTGAACCATAATTGTAGGAGCAACACACCATTAAAATTATTCTCAAGTCTATTCATGGCCCGATCACCTTTATTCTCAAGGGATTTATAATTAAAACATTTGAGAAACCAATTAGCAAGACAACTAACTTACAAGAAGAAGCTAAACAGTTACCCTTCTTAGACCAATCATCCAAGCTTAAGCCTTAGAAAGTATTTGAGAAGAAGTTAGGAATAGTAATAATAGTGGATAAGGGGAAGCAGCTAGTGCAAGCATAGCTTGAGAGGCCTATAGCTCAATAGCCTTCACTCCCACCTCCTCTTCCACTACTTCGACTACCGTAAAGGTCACCTCATTGGCCTACACAATAGTGATACCAATATCCACCACTAGGTAGCTATTATCCACCTACTCTTGCTGATAAACTCAACAAGCCATACTCATTCAAGAGGGAAGTAGTCAAGAAAATCTTCAAGAACCTCTTTAAGAAGCCTGATTTTCAGCTACCCAAGCCTAGAAAGTCGAAGGAAGTGGGTAGGAGTATTGATCCTAACTACTACCCCCACCATTACATGCTAGGCCATGTCTTAGAGGATTTCTTTACATTCAAGGATTGGCTTGAGCATAGCTACAAGTCAGGAGTTGTAGTGATCCCCAGATAATACTTAGTGGAACAACCTTTTGGCTCCATTAAAGTAGTCTTCAGGGAAATATATGATTCTCTTAAGATAAAAGAAGATTAGGATATCTCTTTATCCCGTACCTCTAAAAAGATCAAGATTCTTTCTCTATAAGTGCCTGACTCAGTTTAGACCTCCAATACTAAGGAAGGTATGCTAGTTGTGAGGGATAACTCGGGGAGGGTGGAAGCCTAGTAGTAGCAGTAGCCACCACGTGCCCGAGATAGTTCCATAGCATCACCGTCGTCCGAGTATAGTATTCTTCCTCCCACATTTGTAGTTTCCACATCTATTAGCTCTGTTTCCATTAGCAGGAGTGTTGTATCTTTAGATGAGGGCACCAAGCCACTCATATTGCTTACTTTACTTAACTTTTATCATATATTACCAAAATTGAAGAAATCAATGGAGAAAAATATTTCTGCTTACATCTTGTCTACAGTTGAAGAGCTCACGATTTTATTCTCAATGATAAATATCCAAGTCATAATAATAACAATCTAAATAATTTTGATCATTCATCTGTAAGTAGATTGCCCTTTTTTGAATCTTTGGGTTTACCACTCGAGATAGATTTGGAGTCATCCGATCTCGATGACCCTTTAGAAGAACCTATAGGCATACCTGATCAGCAGTTAGAACTTTTCACAAACCCCTCATCACAAGAAGTCATTGAAGTTAAGCTCTGTATTGTTTAAGTTCTATCGCCAAGGGTAGCACCTCAAGATAAGGGTAAACATGTCATTAGTTTCAGTGAACAGATAGCCCCTCCACAAGATGCTCCACCCTTGGATATGCTTATGGAGGACCAACCTAAAGTTGACTACAACATCTTGGAACACATTACAAAGTTGCCAGTTTAATGCATATATGATGCCCTTATTTTATCCAAAGAAATGAGAGAGTATCTAATCAAAGCATTGCTTGGCCCTAAAATCTACTTAGATTAGTTTTTCACTACTAATCCATCAAGAGAGGAAGCATGTTTTTTAAAAGAAGTCCTGGGAGTTACACTCTCAGATGAAGACTTACTACTGGGGACAAAAGAGCACAACTGCCCCATCTACATCATTATGTATGTTGGCAAGTCAGGCTATCCAAAGTGTTGGTTGATCCAGGTGCATCAGTGAATATTATGAGTCTAAGAACCCATGCCTACTTAAGAATCAACATTTCTAAACTCTAATCTAAAAAGATGATGTTGAAAGGATTCAATGAACAAGGTGAGAGGGCCTTAGGCTCAATAGTGTTACCTTTAGAGATAGATGAATGGAAAATTGAAGCTAAGTTTCACATAGTAGATTCTGATATAGCTTTCAATTCTTTGCTAGGGTGACCTTGGATTCATGAGAACAACATGGTTCCATCTCCTTTACATCAGTGCATCAAGTTCATTAGGGATGAGATCAAATATTATGTCAATGGAGATCTCAAACTATTTTCCATACATGAGGCCAGGATTTATGAGGATGTAGCCTATTACCATCTTAAAAAGAAAAATATCTTCTCTTATGAACTTAATCAAAATGAAAAAGAAAAAGAAAGATAAAAGAAAGAAAAATAAAGAAAATAAAAAGATAATGAAAAAGAAAAGAAAAGGGAGCAAGAAGAAGACAAGGAGGTAGAGCTTGAGATTAAATTCCACCCACAGTTCATTACTTCATTTGAATAAGTGGGGAGGATAACCCAACCTCCACTAGGATGAGAAAGAACCAAGTCTAGAAGATGTCCTAGGGGTGGTAGACCTCCATACTAACCACCTACTAGGAGATTTGATCCAGCATCCAAAAGTACACCCGCCATCTACATAGACTTAGAATTTAGTTCAGAGGATAAGTCTTACATAGTGAGCTCCCCAGCTGCTTCTCTATATTAGCAGACCCCATTGGAGGTGACACTAGAGATTGACAGTGATAAAGACTGGGTCCTAAAGCAAAGCATAAGTGTATCTAAATCTTCTTTATGTGATACTATTCGACAGCGTATGGTTGCCTTAGCTCTAACACCACTTTACTCAAAGAAAGTTGATGGTTTGGTAGTTAAGTAAAATCCCAAAACATGTGTGTGGTAAACCCCAAATGTTATACCCAGGAGCAAACTCCTCAAGCCGAGAAGTTGATGTGGAGCTTGAGGATGAGTCTTTTTAAAAATTAATAGAATTTTCATTTGATTGGTACTCACCTAGTATTCTTAATCTAATAAAGAAAGGATTAATCTCGCATACATCGTCTAAGCACAGGTTAGAGTACTTTAAAAGATTGTGGGACAACAAGTGCAAGAACTCCCTTAAGTGTGTATTCAGAGTGACTTCAGGAAAGTTTCTAGGGTTTATTGTCTGACACCGTGGTATTTAGATCGACTTGGAGAAGATTAAAGTGATATTGGAAATGCCACCCCTAAAGTGTAACCCAACTCAGATCATTTCAAGGGAGGTTGGCATATCTAAGATGATTTATATCCAACTTATCAAGAAGATGTCAACCATTCTCAGTAGTAGTCAAGAAATATTCCAAGTTCAAGTGAGATGACAAATTCCAACATGCATTTGAAAGCATCAAGCAATATCTTATGACACTGTCAATCCTAGCCGCCCCTATTATGGGCAAACCCCTCAGACTTTACACCACTACGCTAGATGACTCCCTTGGTACTTTGTTGGCCCAAGCCAATGATGAAGGGAAAGATAATGCACTTTACTATCTCTACCATCATCTGATACTTATTGAGGCAAACTATCCACCCATTAAGAACCATTACCTAGCTTTGATTTTTGTAGCCCGCACCTTATATGCTCTCCCATAGAGTGAACTTGATTTCTAGAGTCAACCCACTAAAATACCTCATGACCCGGCCAATTCTATCTCGATAGTTGGGCATGATGGTCCATGATTCCATAGTAGTTTGACATCACATTTGTGCCCCTCCTCACAATGAAGGGACAATCACTCACAAACTTCCTAGTGGCACACCCACTTCTTGTAGATTCCTCACTCAGTGATGACCTCCCCAAAAAACAAATCATGAGCTAAGGGGATGCAAACACTAACCATTGAGAGACGTAGTTTGATGGTAAGGCTTCCTCTCAAAGAGGAGAGGAACCACAATCCACTCTCCTAAGTAAGACAGGGGTAGGGATAGTATTGCTCACACCAGATCGTAATATTATGAGATTCTCATACCATCTATCTGAACCTTGCACCAACAATGAAGCTAAATATGATGCTCTGATCGTTGGTCTAGAGTTAACCATCTAATTAAGCATCAAAAGTATCAATATCTTTAAGGATTCATAATTAGTTATTAACCAGATCGCTAGATATTATAAGATTCTGAAGTCCAGAGTCCATCACTACCATAAGTACATGATGTAGTTATTAGCCTAGATCCTGGAGGTCATAATTTATAAAATCCTCCAAGGAGAAAATGCCATAATGATTTCTTATCCAAACTTGCTAAAGAGTTAGCATGTCAGGAAGAAAAGTCCATATTAATAGAGGTTTATAATAGGCAAGTCTTTCCTATGATGATATTGAACTCATCAATAAACATGCTCTTGAAGGAGAGGTTTCTATTGCCAAAAAGGAAAAAGAGTTGGATTGGAGCAACCCTTCATTGATTACTTGAATAAAGGCAAACTACTTTAAGAGAAATCTCAAGCTCACCAAGTAAAGTAGAAGACACTCTACTATGCCCTCGTGGATGGTGGCTTATATCGATGATATTTTGATCATATGTGGTTATATTGTTTAGATAAACATGAAGCCCATAAGATCATGGCCAAGGTGCACTCAAGATTATTCAGAGCTCATCAATTCAATCTCAAGATGGAAGCCAAAATTAAGAGATTTGGGTATTACTGGCCGACGATGATCATGGATTGCATGGATGACATTACCACCAATGCCAAGTACATGGAGTGGTTCTACACCAACCACCTAACATTCTACATACAACTTTAGCCCCATGGCCATTCAAGTGTTAGGGGTACTAACATAGTGAGTCTGATTGGTCCTCCCTCATCCAAGGGCCACTATTTCATTCTAGCAGCTATGAACTACTTCTCCAAGTGTGTGGAGGTAATTCCACTCAGGGAAGTCAAAGCTCAGAACGTGCTCCAATTCTTCAAGAACCATATCGTGTATAGATTTAGAGTGCCCAATTCTACACTTTCAAGAGCACCAAAATTAATAACTTCGTGTAGAGACACAACATAGATTGGAGGTACACTACCATCTACTATCCATGGGTGAATAGTTTAGCAGAAGCCTTTAATAAAACTCTCATTCAAATACTCAAGAAAATGCTTGAAGATAATAAATGACAATGACATGAACAGTTAATTGAAGCTTTATCAACTTATCACACTATATATAGGACTCTATTATAATCTACCCCATTCTCTCTAGTGTACGGGTTTGAGGCCGTTCTACCCTTAGAAGTTTAACTCCCATAACTACGGATAGTTGTGGATGATAAAATCATAATTCAGTAGAAAACTAACCTATAGTTAGAAGAACTTGGAAGCTTTAAGAAGAGACGATTACGAGCATGTCAGAATCTTGAGTTATATAAAGCAAAAATGGTTCAAACTCATAGTAAGTTGGTCCACCTTAAAGTTTTTTGAGTTGGAGAGCTTTTCTTAGTTCTATAGAGACCAATTGCAGCCCATTACAAGATGGGAGGCTAGTTTGAACCTACTTGAGAAGGCCCTTTCTCCATAAAAAAGGCCTACCATGGTGGCTCCTATAAACTTATCAATCATTAAGGTGAATGCCTGATGCTCCCAATCAACAGGCTTTACCAAAAGAAGTATTATGCTTGAAGAATGTCCCAAATAATCCTTTATTAATAAAAATTACATTTTGATCGAATTATTTTCCAAGTTAAAATATTTTGAATTGCCAAACTCTCAATGTATTTAAGATAGGTGTAAGAGAACTCGAGAGACATCCTAGCCCTTATCAGTATAATGCAAACACAAAATTGTGCATGAACACAAACAAGTCAAATATAAATTTTATCATCTCGGACTACTTTGAGTTGAGATAAGAACCCCTAGTGACCCTTGCTTAGTAGTTACTCTAGGTTGGGTGATTCAGCTTAGTGAATCACACCATCCAATTTCAAGATGGAGGAAAAGTTTGAACCTACTTGGGAAGACCCTTTTCCATAAAAAAGGCCTACCATGGTGGCTCCTATCAACTTATCAATCATAAAGGTGAACGATGCTCAATCATTGGGCTGTACCTAAAGAAGTATTATGCATGAAGAATTTCCCAAATAATCCTTCATTAATAAAAGTTCCATTTTAATCAAATTATTTTCTAAGTTAAAATATTTTAAATTGCCATACTCTCGATGTATTTAAGGTAGGTTTAAGAGAACTTGAGTGACATCTTAGCCTTTATCAGCATAATGCAAACACAAAATTACATACGAACACAAATGAGTCAAATACAAATTATATCACCTCGAACTACATTGAGTTAAGATAAGAACCCCAATAACCCCCGAAGTTAGGTCAGTCCGAACCGCCACCTAGAAAGATGTGAGTTCTCATGCTTTCTTTTTATCCTGACTGTTGCAAACCAATGAGCCCCCTTTGTTAGCTTGATGCACTTTACTACACAGCTACTAAGCATCTTGATAGCTAAACATGTTCATGGAGATGTGAGTCCCTGAGCTTTCTCCTCAAACTAGCTATCATATGTTGATTGGGATCGAATCCACATATCCGAGGATTAGGGTAAGACCCTTAGTGGCTCTTCTTCCTCTTGACTACATCAAGCTTGGGTTTAGTCCTCCTTGGTAACTCCCCACTTGGTAGTCACCTTAGATTAGATAATAGCTATCTAGCCGATGATAGACTATCCGAATGGTCAATTTTTCTTAGGAATATATGAGTCCCCGAATGCTTTCTTCTTAAATTGATCATCACAAATTGACGAGCACCACAGGTTGGTTGGTGTTCACTTTCCTGATGATAACCCACCCGGTGGATAACACCACTCAGAAAGATATGAATCCCCTGCTTTCTCTATAAGTTGACCACCATATACCTACAAGATTTATATTTTAAGGATTAGGACAAGACCCCCAGAAGCACCGTCCTTATGGGCATTCTATTTGGATCTCATCCTGATGACACCATCTAGACATGACCCAGGTTACTATCGGATTGGATAGTTCCCCTTTCTTTCTTAGTATCCACCCTCTTTGGTTGGAAGCTTTGTACTATGGATGTGCTGCATCATCTCGAGCTAGTAAATCTAAGAAATCATGAAGCCCTCATGGCTCTTTCTTAGTATGGCCCATCACAAACCAACAAGATCCATGAAAAATAAACAAACAAAAATAAACAAAACAACATCTATTATGGATTAGGATAAGACCCCTAGAGGCACCTCTCCCCAAATAGAAATCCTATCTTTTAGGTAGTGTCAACAAGAATCCCTATAAGAACCATCTCGATTATCTAAGCAGAGATAAGACCCCTAGAGGCCCTCACTTAGTGGTAACTCTAAGTCGGGTATGATTAGCTATACAATCTATGAGTAACCTGGATAGTTAATTCTTCTTTGGAAGATGTGAGTCCCCGAGCATTCTTTCTAGTTCAGCCATCATGAACTGATGGGCAACCTTTAGGTTGGATAGTCTCTACTCTTCGGCCGGTAGACTACCCCTTTGGACTCATAAATCTAAGGTAGGTCTAGGCTTGCATAGCCCCTTCTTAATGCAGTCCATCGCAAATTGACAGGGTCTAAATTAAATCAATCAACCAAAATAAAAAATTAAGACAAAATATAATTCAAGCTTACATCCCATCTGGAATTAAATCTGAACCAAATATGAAACCCAATTCAAAACAAATCAAACAAACTCAACCAAATCTACATCCCTAGTGGATACTCCTTTGAATTTAGCAACCAAAATCAAATTAAATTAATCAACATCAAATAAATAAATTAAATCTAACAAATCCAACCAAATCCATATCCCAAGTGAATCCTCCACCTAATGAATTAACCAAACTCAAATTAAATCAAATCAATCAAACGCAAAACTAATCAATAACAAATTGATCAAGTCAATCAAACAAATTCAAATCTATATCCTCAGCGGATTCAAATCAACTAACTCAACCAAACTTGTATCCCTAGTGGAATTTTTTCTATACCTTGGGAATAAATTAAATCAAATTAAATCAACAAATTCAATCAAACTTCAATCCCTAGTGGATCTCCCCTTTATTATGCTTTTAGCATATATCATTCTTTATCCAATCACACTTATGTGTGTATCCCCAACAGATCTCCCTCAGTGTCCTTGACATGGAATCAATTCTTAACCAAATTTTACCCATATGTTTTCCTCATGGCCTCAGCATGATGGTGAATTGCATCACATTAGAATTCATGGTTCCATCTATCTCTTCATTTGGGATATGGATGGCCATCCTTAGTTCTTGTGATCTTTCTGGATTGTTGATCGCCTTGATTAATGCTAACATATGAGGTGTGCCTTATCAGTTACACCACACCTATTAGGGGTCATTTTGTTGACCTCACTTTTGGAGTTAGGATTGACTCATCTTTTTTTAGACTTAGGAGTCTTCTAGACACTAGAATCATCTTATCCATAGGACACTTCTAGTGATTAGGTGGACACTAAACTTAACCATAGAGACTTAGGAAGGTATACCATGGGCTTAGGTCATACCCTAGGGTAAATAAGTTCTACCTATCCTATAGTTTAACCCATGGCCTATGCCTATCCACTCATAAAAATCCAATCTCAAACCAATACAATCAAAGCTCAATGGATTTCATTTCATATCCATGCTCCAAGCCAAAATGGTTTGAACTCAAACCCCATCTTAATCCCATGATCCAATCCTATGGACTTAACCCAAAGCTCCTTCATTTAAACCAAATCCAATTGATCTTCACAAAAGCACTTCAACCATTCAAACCTCTATTTCAAACCCTTTCAAAACTTATAATCAAGCCAATCAAACTAAATCAGCCCAAATCAACCTTAGCTAGCCCATTTGACCTAAAGGGTCCATATAAGCTAAAATCCAATTAAATCTAAATCAATTGCAGTCAAAACTACCAATCACTCTCAAATCAATTATCAAAATCAATTCCACCCAATTCAACCTAATCTAACTCAAATTGACCCATTTGGTTCACTTGACCCAAAGTGACCTAAAGGACTCATTTCATCCAAGCTCCAATCCATCCCAAATTGGATTGAGCCAATCCATTCAATACTTTCTATTATTGAACATGATCAAGCCCTTGATTGAACCTAATTTGACCAAGTCAACCTGATGGAACCTTTTAGCCCAAATTGACCTAAAGGGTCAGATTGATCTAAATTAATTGAAACCAACACCTAAAATCATTTCCAAATCATCAATTGAACTTAAACCAACCCCTAACCCATGCCAAATTGGCCATATTGATCAAATTGGTCAACTTAGCCCATTCGACTCATATGGACCCATATGAGACAAATTCAAATCCACTCCAAATCAAACCAATTGAACCTAAACATCCCAAATCATCATTTGAACTTGACCTAACCCTTGGTTTAACCCAATTTAACCACTCTTAGACCAACTCCAGTGAGTTTTTCAATGGCTATTGGTCCACAAAACTACTGGCAGAAAGGCAAGTCATGAGCTTTTCAATAGGGCTTCATCTCTTTAAGATGAAGCTACCTCAAGAGTAGCCGGTCTTGAGCTCTACCATTTTTTTTTTTGTCAAACCATAGAAAATCTGATAAGAGTTGGTCTTTTATGAACAATTTTGTCATTTCATGTGATTTCCATTATAAATCTTCTAGAACTATCCCTTGAAGGTTTTGGAGTTGATCTCAATGCCTCACAAGCTCCAACAAGTGATCGGAGGAAGGTGGATGGTGTCCATTTTCCATCACTCAGGGGACGAAGGATCATCCGTCATCTATACTATGTTATTGGAATAGAAAGTCATGATTAATCCAATTAGAAAATTTGATTTTATCCCTTAGGAACCGCAGGATTAATCCCCACCATCCAATTTAAGATCAGACGGTGGGGATGAAAGTATGCCACTCACCGCCAAAGATGCCGGTCAAACAGTTTAAGTGACCAATCCCCCAACGCCACATGGAAAGTGTCACCACATCAGTTCCAGTGAGGTGCCGATGTGATTAGGGATTAATTGAGGTTTAAAATGCAATTAATTACTCAAAACTTCAAAAATTTATAACTAATTGTAGAAAAATCCTAAAAATATGAGTAAACCCATTTTAGAAAGACTAAATATAAAAGATTTTAATAAAAAGAATTTACCTATGGTTTGAACACTAATAGAGCTTAATTAGAATTTTAATTTTTCTTTAATTAGCTTAATTAAGCCCTAATTACTTGGCCAATTAATCTCAAATTTGAGATGTTGATTTAATGGGATGCCCTCTGCCTCCTATAATTTTCTTGGGATTTATTGGCTAGTTAATTGAGAGAATTTGAAATTCAAACCTTAATTACCCTCATTAAGCCATTTAATAATCATTAAAAATAACAACTAGTGAAAATTAAATAATTGATGATTATTAATCACTAATTAATAGTGAAATGATGATGGGCGTGATTATGACATTTTTCCAAATTGTTTTTCCAAATTTATCTTATTAAGGAGGTTAATTAATTCAAAATATAATTAAGGGTTAATTAAGAAATTTATGATGAAAATAAGTCAAACTAAAATGATCATTGCTCCAGATAATTTAATTTGAATTTGTGGGTTCCTCTTTATGTGTTTAATAATAAAAGACCCTTAAGGAAATTATGATTAATCAATGGGTGTGGGAAAATCATATAAGTACTTAATTTAATTTAATTAATACTTGATTATGGGATTCATTACATTAGGTCTCTAAGTGCATTGCAATTTCAATTTATCATTTGCATATCATGGGAAGCTCATCATTAAATGACTAATTTAATTAAAGAAGCATAGGAAAGGGTACTTAAATGAATTGCTTAATGATTCCAACTTAATCAATTCATAAAATCCACTTAATTATTCCACCATAAATATATTAAATCATCAACATGGGATGGGGTAAAAATAGCAAATTTATTAATTCTCCACTTTGAGTTTAATGAATCAAATCCAAAATCAAACTTCATAACAAGATTTGGTTTTCCTTTAGTGATCTTATTCAACTTGATTGTCCTTAGGAATTAATGTAATTAAATAAATTATGTTGAAGAATTTAGTTATTCCTATTCAATCATTATAAATTTGTATGCCATTTGCATCATGTATTCATGTTTTTAAATCAAATAATCGAATGAATATACTTATGTATGTAAAGTTGCATGTGTTGAATTAATCTTATTATATATATTTTTTTAAGGAAAGCCCATATAGGGGGAATTTTATTGCCACAAAAAGAAGGTTACAAGGTCCTTAAAAGGGTATAAACTCTAAAACTTCAAGAGCTACAACGCCTAGAGAGAAAATCCCTATCTAATTACATCCAAAAAAGTAAAAGTAAAAAAGAACAAGAAATATACATAGAGATCATCAATGGAAGATCTAGCCAAAGAACTATGCATAATGAATAGGAAATGAACGCAATGCACCTATAAAAAAATAAAGGAAAGTCAGACGCAAATATGAAAAGGGAAGAATTAGTACAGATGCAATAAAAGGGCAAAGATAATAATGATTGAAGTGAAAGTTTGAGGGAGAGGGCTAAAAGATATTCACACCAAATTGATGCAAATGTGTACATCCAAGAAACCATTGTATGGATACAATACAAGAGTTACTACCAAACCAATAAGGGTGAAGCCATCATACTACAAACCTGCAGATAGCCAAAGGATGAAGGATTTGTGTTCCTTAGTACCTACAAATCTAAATAAAGCCAAATATAATGTATATAAAAAAATGCAAGCCATTATCCCAAATAGGAAAACCATCAGCCATTATATGCACCATAGCATCAGAATCCCAACCCAACACATAATAGAAAAACCAATAGCAGCAGGCCCACTGGAAGTGCAGGAATTCATGCCTGAATCAACTGAAACACAAGCACTTGATCTAGCCATGATCATAACCAAAATTATACCAGTAAAGCCAATTGCAAGACAAAACTAGTTGATGAAAAAATCACCACACCAATTAGCCCACCTCTACACAACAAAGCCAAACCAAACCACAAAATAAATGAACCATGACCAAGTATTGATGGGATCAAAAAACACAAAGTGTCCAAAGAATTCCAAAATAGCACTTTCTAGTAGGCTAGAGGAACAAAAAAAAAACATTCCCAGCCTATTGGAGAAAACCAGTAAAACCGAATGCAAGAGTTAGCTAGCTGATGGAAATTAACCAGCATACAAATTATCCCAAAGCTACACAGCAGGCCAAACAACAGGCCCAACAGTTGGCCAAAAAAAGGGCCCATGTCAGCAAATATTGATATGAACAATAAACACAAAGAAACCAGAAACTGCACAAATAGCATAATCCAGTAGTCTGGAGAAACCAGAAAAATCACTTGCTCCAGTAGAACAGAAAATGAATCAGCACATGGCAACCTATTTGAGAAATAGAAAAACACTCCGAGAAAATGAGGGAATATCAAACTAAATATACCAATAAAATCTTTAACTTTAATGAACACATATGTATTCCTGCAGTTTAAAGCCATGAAGCAACACTAGCCCAGAAGGAGAGGAGATTTATTCACATGGACACCATTGCAAAAGGCCCCAACATATCGAGAGCGAATAAAAAACTCCCAGAAAGAAGCATAGTGTCGACATATACTATGATAAAAACACAGCAAGAAATAAGATTTGGAAAGAAATAACATTCATTTAGCTTATCACCCTTAAAGCATCACCTATGTAAATATATAGAAAAATAAACCCATGCAAACCAAAAGGCCAACAGAAAACAAGCTGAAAGTGAAAAGACATAAGTGAAAATTTTGTCAATAGATAGAGAGATAAGCATTTCCAAATTAGTAGCTTAATGAAATAGAAACATCATACCCTTTGAAAAGAGACACAACATTATAAAAAAAAACCCCAAAGAGGTGAGGCTTGGGTCAAGTGGAGAAGTAGAAAAATAATTATAGGAATGCATCAGAGAATAAGAAATAGTAAATAGTAAGAAAAGAGAGGGGGGCTAATTTCTAAGGTATGGTAGGCTAGTATTATCCAAGTTAACTAAGCCACGTAGGTGTCTAGGTAGATTAGATTGATCAAAGAAAATTTGATCATCTAATCTAGCACCGATTAGCAAAAGATAATCAAGATACATTTCCTTCCGCCAAACATGAGTGATTCTATAACAAACTTGAGATAGAAGCGTTCTAGTTTGATTGAGAAGATAATACAATTCAATGTTACCCATTTTATTAGAGGTTAATAGATCAATCAAAAGAAGAGCATCTACATCAATCCAAATGTTAAGCTAGTTTTTTCTGCAAATTGATCTCAACAGCTTTATTAATGACCATTAATTCAATAAAAATAACAGAGCTTATAGGTAAAGGATAGGCAAAAGCACAAGTTACCATGCCTTTAAAGTTTCTAAAAATTCCATCACATCCAAAATTATTTTGAGAAATAGAACCATCAGTGTTAATCTTGATAATATTATCATGGGGCTTAATCCAATAGACAATCTTATCATCTTTACAATTCAAATGCTTAGGCAAGGTAAGACCCAGTTTATTAGCTACAAATTTGCAACCTTTAAATTGATTATTAGTAATTAAATTGGCATTGAATAAGGCACAAATTTTATCGTTGATTATCACAATAATTCTTTTATGATTCATAAGAATCCCACGATGTTTAGCATCATTTCTATCCATCCATATAAACCATATGAGAGTGATGACAATTATCACTTTAATATGTCCTTTAACAGTTCTTTGAAAATAAGCCTCCAGAAGTTGGTATAAAGATAGAGTTCCATTAAAAAGATTAATATTGAAAATATCATCATACCAAACCCATACTTTTGAGGCAATAGCCCCATTAACAAAGACATGATTCACATCCTCAATGTGATAACAACAATAGCATTTAGAGGGTAAGTAAAATCCTTTTCTCCACATAAGAGAGTCCACGGGGATGAAATTTTTTAGAATTCTCCAAGTAAGGATAGAATAAGAGGTAGGTATAGTGTTATTCCAAAGTTTAAAAAATACATTAGAGAAGTCATGAGTTTCTTTAATGTGAAACTAAACATCTTTAAGATTAAAATTTCCATTGTGAGAGCTTAAAGAGGATTTGATCAGCTTGTTAGAATTGATATATATAGAGATTATGTATAGTAGGAATGTAATCAATAAGCATAATATCATTCCAATTGTTATTCAACCAGAAGGAGCTGACTTTAATATCATTAGTGGAATGAGTATTTAATAAATTATCAATGGAACCATTATCAGTCCAGTTGTCTTGCCAAAAGAAGGAAGAGCCAGAGTTGACCCCTCAAGAAATGAGGGATTTAGCTTCCCATTTGATGTTACAAAGTCTTTTCCATACATGTGAGTTACCCACTTTATAAGTACGTGAGAGGATGCTTACCTGAAGTATTTCAGTCATAAATTTAACCCAAAGACTATTCGCTTCTAAAGTTCCACCAAAGTTTATGAAAATGCGTAATAGTTTCATGGATCCTACAACCTGCCACCTTTAGCAAGGATGCCATAGCTTTTATACCAAGAAGTCCAATGCATCCTTTTAGAAAAGTTGTTAGATCCCCAATTAAGGAGGCGCTCGATTCTATTAAGGGTAAAATTAGAAGGGATAATGGTTTGAATAAGATATAAAGGCATGGAGTAGTGAGACACTATAGCACCCAAGAGGGGGGGTGAATAGGGTAATATTAAAATTTTCAAAACTTAAATTTTAATTTTTAAATAGAAAATTAGATTTTGATTTTATAATGATAAGATATAATTCTAAATGCAGAAAATAAAAAAATACATTTAAGTAAATAGAGACAAGAGGCACACGATTTTTTATGTGGTAAACCAAACCCAGCCACGCCCACCCTAGCCACCCGCTAGAATCCACTAAATAAAAATGGTTTACAAAAAGTACTCCTATAATAAGTACAACCCTACAACAATATGTATTCTCCTACAAAGGGGCGAGTACAACCCCAAAATAAATTTTACAACACAAAAAAATACAAAATAATAAATTTTGATAAAGTAAATCTCCAAATATACCAAGCAATCAAATTCAAAAGTGATCTCACAACTTATAAATGATCACTTTACAACTTAAAAAATTTGGCAAGGCAAAATGCTCACTTAATAAAAAAATAAATATCTTAAAGTGATCTTACTAGGATGTTTATGTTATTATAATTTGTAGAATAATACAAAATAATTTCAAAATAAATTCACAATATTCTTTTCATAATAAAATAAATTTCAGCAAGGAGTAATTTATTTTAACCAAAAGATTCTTTCAATTAATGCTAATGATCACAAAATAAAAAAAATAAGTATATGATAGATCTAAGTTGGCTAGTAAGCTTTCAATTAAAAGA
This sequence comes from Cymbidium sinense, assembly GCA_021442155.1. Lineage (NCBI taxonomy): Eukaryota > Viridiplantae > Streptophyta > Magnoliopsida > Asparagales > Orchidaceae > Cymbidium > Cymbidium sinense. Next base: position 37,518,511 of record CM038223.1, read on the forward strand.
GAGATCTAGCAAATATGAAAATAATTTTAGCACAATAATTTATTTTAAAATGCTTAAAATAGATCTAAGAATAAATGATCTTTCAAAATAAGACCAAAGAAGAAATATTTCAAGAAACCAAAAGAAATTTGTAGGAAGCTAAAAATTTCAGCAAGTTGAAATAGATCTACAAATTATCACAAGAGTTTTCACCAAAAAAAATGATTGAGAAACTTTGATGTGAAAACTAATGTTCAAAGACTAATCCACCAAAAGTATAAATTAGAAATAAGAAATAGATGGTGAAAATAGCATGAACAACTAAGAAGTATTAAGATCAAGAAAACAAACTCAAGTAAAAAAAGGCTTGTTGAAGATGTTGAAGCTTCCAAACCAAGGATTTGATCTTGCAATATTTGGAGAACACTTGGAAGAAACATTTAAGAGATTTTCTCTTAGATTTGATAGAGAGATTTTGAATTTTGATTGAGGGATGCTTTCATGAAGAGAATCAGGGCTATTTATAGGCAAGAAGGTCATTTAAAAAATTATTTCAAAGAAATATATTATACAAATCTCATGCTATTGTGATAATTTAATATTCAATACAAATATAATTTATATTAAACAAATATTAAATTTAGTAGCAAAAGCTATTCACATGGGAAAGTCAAAAGTAATCAAATGTAGCTCTTAATATATTCAAAGCATGCATCCATTATTAAAATCAGATAATGTTTAAAAAATCATAATAAATTCAATTTTAATGCAAAGTGGGTCATCTAACCACTTATTTTAAAGGAAAAAAAATCCAAGGAATCGATGGAGATAAAAATCGATATGAATTCTTTGATTAAACAATGACTTTGGATAAAATACAAAATTTTATATATTTTGTTAATTTTGACATGTGACATTTAAAAAATTATGATATAATTTATATATAATCATAAATATGTTAGTTAGCATATATAACAAATTAAATTAAAATACCTAATTATATTAAGTAAATAAATTAATTATACTTAATAGTTATGATCATTTATTACTTTGACAATTTTATTGCTATGTAAAAAAAACATATAATTGAATGTTAATTAAATAAAGATTTATATAAATTAACCTCATTAAAATAGTATGTTAGGTTGTGAGCAAATTGATTCATGCCAAAGAACTCATATGTATAATATATAACCTAAAATCATGAGCTTCACATTATCCCTTTCATTCTTTTATTCTTGCAATTTCTTCTAACAATTTTTGAGATGTATTGGATATGTAATTAGCAATTGATATATCTAAACACATAAAAATATTCATTAGAACATCCAAGCATTTTATTTATTATCATCAAAATTTATCAAATTGAACATGAGACTAATTAAGCCAACAATCTCCCCCTTTTTGATGATGACAAACTAATGTTGGGTATTGATTTTGATGAAGGTGCAAATTGACCTTTCAACATAGTTTTGAAAGAAATTCTAAAAAAAAATTAGCATATGAGATGAATAATGTTGCTCCCCCTAAATGTATGCATTAAATAGACTTAATATTAACCAACATTTTACTCTTCTCCCCCTTTTGACAACATCAAAAAGTGAGAACAAACTACATACAATTTTAAATATTAGGATCTAACATTCCAAGCATGCGTCTTAAAGTACAAAAACGTTCTTCTGGTAAGGGTTTTGTAAAAATATCTGCAATTTATAAATCGATGCTAATAAAATTAATATTAACATCACCTTTCAAAACATGATCCCTAATAAAATGATGTCTAATTTCTATATGCTTGGTTCGAGTCTTTGGATAGGATTTTTTGTCAAACTAATAGCACTAGTATTGTTAACTAGAATGTGATCTTGCTTAATACCAAAATCTTCTAATTGTTGCTTTAACCAAAGGACTGAGCAAAGAACTAAAACTATGTACTCAGAGTGGATAAAGCTACATAATTTTGTTTCTTAGATGGCCAAGACACAAGTGATGATCCTAAAATATGACATGTGCCAGATGTGCTTTTTCTATCTACTTTGCATCCTGCAAAATCAACATCAGAATAAGCAACCAAATCACATGATAAAGAATTTTTAGGATACCATAAACCTAACCTAGTAGTGCTATCAAATACCGAAAGATACGGCTTGCTATTAAATGAGATTCTTTTGGGTTGGCCTTAAAATGAGCACAAACAAACAAATAAACATAATATCGCCTACTAGCGAAGGTATAAAAGTGAACCTATCATACTCTATAAAGTTTTTGATCAACAATTTCCTAATTCATCTAAATCCAATTTTATAGATGGGCTCATAGGAGTTTTACTAGATTTAAATCTTTTCATGTCAAACCTCTCAAGCAATTCATTTATATACTTAGTTTGACTGAGATGAATGTGCCATTTTCTTGCTTCACTTGAAGACCTAAGAAAAATTAAGTTCTCCCATTATACTCATTTCAAACTCTTTAGACATCAAAGATGAGAACTCATGGCATAAAGATTCATTTGTACTTCCAAATAATATATCATCTACATACACTTGTACCACAATCAAATCATCATCTATGCTCTTAAGGAATAAGGTGGTATCTACTCCCTTTCTAAATCTATGATCTATCAAAAAAATTAACCTATCATACCAAACCGAGCCTATTTTAAACCATATAAGGCTTTCTTTAATTTATACACATGATTTGGAAAATTAAGGCTCTCAAATCTAGGTGGTTGCTCTACAAATACATTTTGGTCAATAAATCCATTCAAAATGCACTTTTACATCCATTTGAAAAAGTTTAAAATTTCTAAAACAAGCATAAGCAAGGAGTAACTTGATAGCTTCTAGTCTTGCGGGTGCAAAAGATTCTTCAAAATCTATACCTTCAACTTGTGTGTACCCTTTGTCAACTAGCTTTATTCTAACAATTTTGTTCCAATGACATTTTGATCTTGGGGTCTTGGGACTAATTCCCAAACATCATTTCTTACAAATTGATTCAACTCCTCTTCCATAGCAATAATCCAAAATTATCATTTAATGCTTCTTCTAAATTTTAGGTTCAACCTCAGATAAAATCTGAATGATCTACAACTTCTCTATGTCTTCTAGTCATAACTCCTTTTGAAGGATCTCCTATAATTAGTTCCTTTGGATGATTTTATTATATTTCCATTCTTTAGGCAATGAATCATCCATATTATCTTCTAAAGATATTTTCTTAAAGTTATCAATCATCAATCACTTCATTTCTAATAGGATCAATCAAATTTTCAAATAACATCTATTGATTCTTCTACAATCATTTTTCTTTTATTGTAAACTATAAGCTCTACTAGAAGAGAGTATCCTAAGAAAATACCATCATCGATTTGCAATCAAACTTACCTAAATGATCTTTTCCATTATTCAAAATAAAGCATTTACATCCAAATACATGAAAGTGTTCAATCTTAGGCTTCTTTCCAAAAAAAAATTCATAGGGTGTCTTCTTTAAAATTGGTCTAAAATAGATCCTATTCATCACATCACATAAGTATTTCTTTCGAAAAATATTTTGGCAATTTATACTCATCAATCATAGATCTACTTAATTCAATTAATATTCTATTTTTTTCTCTACTACTCTATTTTGTTGGGGAGTTCTAGGTGCGAAAAATTATGTCTAATCCCATGTTCATCACAATAATCCTCAAATAATTTATTTTCAAATTACCATGATCGGTTTGAACCCTATTAATCAAAAGGCCTTGTTCTCTTTGAATATATTTAGAAAACTATATAAACTCACCAAAAACATCATCCTTGTAAGTTACAAATAAAACCCAAGTATATCTAGAGAAATCATCAATAATCACAAAACCATAATTTTTTTTTCACCGAAGCTAGTGGTGCTAACAGGACCGAATAAATCCATGTGCAATAATTCTATAGGTCTAGAAGTAGAAACAATATTTTTACTTTTAAATGAGCTTCTGGAATGCTTACCATGAATACATGCATCACAAACATAGTTTGAATGAAAATTTAATTTAGGCAATCCAACTACTAAATCAAGTTTGGCAATTTTATTAAGTGTGTGCATGTTAATATGACATAGTCTCCTATGCCATAACCATATATCATCATGAGTGCTTTTAAAACAAAGTAAATTCAAATTCACATCATGAAAGCTATCTAAATCAATGACATAAATATTTTATATCTTTGTCCTACTAACAAAACATTTTCATTATTTTTTTATAATGCAATATGATGCATGGAATACTACATTCAAACCTTTATCACATAATTGACTAATAGAAATTAAATTATGTTTTAATTCTAGAAAAACTTTATCTAAAGTGATAGAATTCTTACAAATAGAACCAATGCCAAAGATCTTTCCCTTTGCATTATCTCCATATGTAACAAATCCTCCATCACTTGATTCTAAAGTTGTGAATTTATCTTTATCTCCCATCATATGTCTTGAACATCCCTGTCCAAGTACCACATGCCTTCTTTGATTTTGTTTTGAAGGCATTCCTACAAAATAAACTCACATGTTAACTTTTGGAATCAAACATGTTTGGGTCCACATTCTAAATTTGAAGTAAGATATTTAGCATGCATGGTTTGTGTAGTGCTTGTACCTTTTGGTACCCATACATAAGATGATTGCTTGTATTTTATGTGCATAGCAATCAAATGAAATATGCCCTTTTTATTGCAATAGTTGCACCAAACATTAGTATTTGCATATGATTTAGAATGATAATTATAAGGTATATGAGTGGGATGTGTATGATGCAAATAATTTTATTAAATGTTTTTCTTGATGAAGTATTATAATGAACTTGTGATTTTAAACATAATTCTAATCTTGCTTTTAATAAGATATTCTCTCTTTCAAGTTTACCTACAACTAAGGAACAATTTAAAGAAGTATTTTTACTTTTAAATTATCACATTCATTTTTTAAATCACAAAAATGCATATCTAAATTTTTATGTTCTTTTCTAAGGTTTTGTATTTTCTTTTTAATTTTTATATTCAATAACTAAATCATTAAAAGCATCATCTAATTCATCATAAGATATATCATTACATACCTCTTGAGAATCTAAGTCGATTCTCCATTTGCCATATAATGCATATGTTGACCTCTTCATCAGAGCTAGTACTTGATTCATTTGAATCTGGATTGGCCCATAAAGCTGTCTTCTTCTTCTTATGGTACTTTTTCTCCTTCATATTTTTTCTTTTGTTTACATCAATTTCTTTTTTCTTTGATTCAACAAGTTTTGGACAATCACCTCTTATGTGTCCAGGCTTTTTACAATGATAGCAAATGATTCCTTCACCTGTAGGAAATTTCTTAGTTTGAAATTTATAATTTTTAGATTTTTTATACCTTTGATTCTTCTTCCTTAGCAAGTTCCCAAGCCTTTTGGAAAGCATGACCACCTCATCAAAATCACCATTCGAGCTTGAGGTGTTATGCTCATATCTATCATCAACTTGTAGTGCAATGGCTTTTCCTTTCTCCTTCTCCTTTTTCTTTGAGTTATCCATCTTATCCCTTTGAGCAATAACATGTTCATGTGCTATCAAAGAACCCAAAAGATCAAGTGGATAAGTAGATAAATCTTTCACTAATAGCTGTTACTTTAGCTTCCCATTCTTTTGGAAGACATCTAAGAATCTTATAAACTAAGTCTTGATTCCTATATGTTTTTCCAAGAGAATGTAATGTGTTAATTATTTTCATAAATCTAGTATACATATCAGAAATAGATTCAGAAGGAGACATATGAAATAACTCAAAATCATGAATAAGTCTATTTATGTGAGCATCTCTAACTTCACTAGTTCCTTTATAAGTTATAATAAGTTTATCCCATATTTCTTTTCTTTGTACTTAACATAGAAATTTTCATGTAATCATCGTAATAAAGCACAATGTAAAGTATTACAAGTCAGCATTTAATTCATCAAGTTCTCTTTCTATAGACCATTCCTCAAAGGTTTTTTACTTTAATGCCATTTACTTCTCGTGGGTGTATGATATTGATGTGTCAACATATACCACATGCATCTTGACCTCTTAAGAATGTACTAATTCTATTTTTCCAATAATCAAATGGTACACTATCTAAAAGTGAAGGTCTATGAGTGGATTGTCCCTCGTAATGAGCCCTTTGTGAAACCTTGTGCCATAGTGAAAGATTTACTCTTGGATGTTAAGCCAATAAAAAGCCTAGGCTCATACCAATGTGAGACACTATAGCACCCAAGAGGTTGGTGAATTGGGTAATATTAAAATTTTCAAAACTTAAATTTTAATTTTAAATAGAAAATTAGATTTTGATTTTATAATGATAAGATATAATTCTAAATGCAAAAAAATAAAAATACAATAAAGTAAATAGAGACAAGAGGCACGATTTTTACGTGGTTCACCAAACCCCAAAACCTCGTCCATGCTAGCCACCCCAGCTAGAATCCACTAAATGAAAATGGTTTACAAAAGTACTCTCCTATAATGGGGCAGTACAACCCCTAATATGTACTCTCCTAAGTACAACCCCAAAATAAATTTTACAACACAAAAAAAAAAAACAAAATAATAAATTTTGATAAAGTAAATCTCTCACAAATATACCAAGCAATCAAATTCAAAAAGTGATCTCATAACTTATAAATGATCACTTTACAACTTAAAAAATTTGGCAAGGCAAATGCTCACTTAATAAAAATAAATATCTTAAAGTGATCTTACTAGGATGTTTATGTTATTATAATTTGTAAAATAATACAAAAGGATTTCAAAATAAATTCACAATATTCTTTTTCATAATAAAATAAATTTTAGCAAGGAGTAATTTATTTTAACCAAAAAGATTCTTTCAATTAATGCTAATGATCACAAAATAAAAAAATAAGTATATGATAGATCTAAGTTGGCTAGTAAGCTTTCAATTAGAAGAGAGATCTAGCAAATATGAAAATAATTTCAGCACAATAATTTATTTTAAAATGCTTAAAATAAATCTAAGAATAAATGATCTTTCAAAATAAGACCAAAGAAGAAATATTTTAAGAAACCAAAAGAAATTTGTAGGAAGCTAAAAATTTTAGCAAGTTGAAATAGATCCTACAAATTATCACAAGAGTTTTTCACCAAAAAAAAAATGATTGAGAAACTTTGATGTGAAAACCAATGTTCAAAGACTAATCCACCAAAAAGTATAAATTAGAAAGAAGAAATAGATGGTGAAAATAGCATGAACAACTAAGAAGTATTAAGATCAAGAAAACAAACTCAAGTAAAAAAAAAAAAAGCTTAGTTGAAGATGTTGAAGCTTCAAACCAAGGATTTGATCTTGCAATATTTGGAGAACACTTGGAAGGAACATTTAAGAGATTTTCTCTTAGATTTGCTGGAGATATTTTGAATTTTGAATGAGAGATGCTTTCATGAAGAGAATGAGGGCTATTTATAGGCAAGAAGGTTATTTAAAAAATTATTTCAAAGAAATATATTATCTGAACCTCATGCTATCATCATGTGATAATTTAATGTTCAATAAAAATATAATTTATATTAAACAAATATTAAATTTAGCAGCAAAATTTGGCTATTCACATGGGAAAGTCAAAAGTAATCAAATGTAGCTCTTAATATATTCAAAGCATGTAGCATGCATTATTAAAATCGGATAATATTTAAAAATCATAATAAATTCAATTTTAATGTAAAGTGGGTCATGTAACCACTTATTTTAAAGGAAAAAATCCAAGGAATCCGATGGAGATAAAATCAGATATGAGTTCTTTGATTAAACAATGACTTTGGATAAAATACAAAATTTTATATATTTTTGTTAATTTTGACATGTGACATTTAAAATTATGATATAATTTATATATAATCATAAATATGTTAGTTATCATATAACCAGAAATTAAATTAAAATACCTAATTATATTAAGTAAATAAAATAATTATACTTAATAGTTATGATCATTTATTACTTTGACAATTTTATTGCTATGTAGAAAAATATATAATTGAATGTTAATTAAATAAAGATTTATATAAATTAACCTCATTAAAATAGTATGTTAGGTTGTGAGCAAATTGATTCATGCCAAAGAACTCATATGAATAGTCATATAACCTAAAATCATGAGCTTCACATTATCCCTTTCATTCTTTTATTCTTGCAATTTCTTCTAACAATTTGTGAGATGTATTTGATATGTAATTAGCAATTGATATATAAAACATAAAAATATTCATTAGAACATCCAAGCATTTGTTTGTTATCATCAAAATTACTCAAATTGAACATGAGGCTAATTAAGCCAACAGGAGTTTAGGGTACTCTTAAGAAAAGTAAGTCTACCACCAAAAGAGAGTAAATGAAATTCCCCAACAGAAATTTTATTTGAGATTTTTTGGATAAGTTCATCAAATAGATGTGATTTTTTTCGTCATTTATAAAGAGGAGCACCAAGATATTTAATGGGAAGGTGATGTTGTTGAAAATTGGTGATTCTCAAGATTTGGTCAATTACATTTTAGGAATTTTAGATGAAGGAATGAAACAACTTTTACCTTCATTAATAGAAAGACCACTTTCCTTCCCAAATTTAACAAATAATTTCATTATTTTTTGATGTGATAAATGGAAGCATTGGAAAAATTGATGAAGTCATCAGCAAAGCTCAAATGAGAGATAGGAATGCCACCCAGGGTTCTAAAGTTCATGCTAGGATTATTGTTGTATAGGTCATTAAGACTCCTAGAAAGATATTCCACTCTAATGATAAAAAGAGAAGGAGACAATGGGTCTCCTTGTCTTAAGCCATGGGATGAGGGGAAGAAACCTAAGGCCTCTCCATTTAAAATGATAGAAAACCAAGCATTAGTAATACAATTTTTAATAAGAGATATGAATTTATCAGAAAACCCAAACAATTGAAGAATATGAAAGAGAAATTTCCAAGAAATATTATCAAAGGCTTTAGAAATGTCTAATTTAAAAAGGATATTGCCACCTCTGATAGGGGCATCCAAGTCATTAATTAACTCTTGGGCTAGAAGAATATTATAGGATATAGCTCTGCCTCTGCTGAAGCTAGTTTGATTAGGAGAGATAAGTTTTTGAAGCAAAGGGAGTCTATTGGCAAGTAATTTAGCAATATGTTTTTTGAAAGAAGGTGCAAAGGCGATAGTCAAGTCACCCAGATTGATTGTCAATTTTTGGTATTAGGAAAATGGAGGTGTAAGAGAAATATCTAGGTATAGAGTAACCATTAAAGAAGTTAATGACTGCTTCAACTAAGTCTTATTTAATAATAGTCCAACAATATTGAAAGAAGTGAGTAGTATATCCTTCAGGGCCAGCAGCTGAATCAGTGTTCATGTTATTAACAATTTTGCTAATCTCATCTTTTGTAGGAATCATAGTTAGTAAATGGTTTTCTTCACTGGAAATAAATGAGGGAATCAAATGAATGTTGGAGATAGCATCTAAATTATGGCTCTTATTCAACAAATTTCTGAAATAATTAATAACATATTCTTTAATTTCATTATTTTTAGTGATCCAGTTGTCATTGGTACTTTTAATTTTTTGGATATAATTTAAAGCTCTCTTTTTTTGAAAAAGAGCATGAAAGTATTTGGTATTTCTGTCCCCATTAGCAATGAGTTTACTAGTCACCTTTTGCAGCCAGTAAATTTCTTCCATATTTTGATAGGTAACAAGGTTATCTTTGGCTTCATTTAAATCCTTCAATTTAGAAGAATCTTAAAACACATTTTCAAAATTGCAAATTGTTCCATGTTTTTGATGTTAGCAAAAAGGTTTTTAAAGTGATGTTTGTTCCACCAAACAAGGTTTTGCTTGAGTCTTGTAAGTTTAAACTAGAGGCGAATCATACCCTTGACCGAATTGTCAGGGTGGAGGGGGGCAGTCCAGTAGTGGTGACAACATTTAAAAAATCAATATGTTGAATCCACATATTACAAATCGAAAGATGTAGAGTGGGAGAGCCGATTTAATGAATTTTTAATAGAAATCAAGAGGGGAGCATGATCTGACATGGTTCTACTTAAATGATCAACAAAAGTATGGGTCCATTGATTTATCCATATGGAGTTAAAGAAAGTTCTATCCAGCCATTGCCAGAGTCTAGAGTTATGCCAAGTGTAATCTGATCCCGAGTAGCCAATGTCAATAAGGTTACAATGAAGAATCATATTAGAAACATCACCACCTTCTTTCTAAAGAGAAGAGGATGGTGTTAAAATCACCCCCGACCAACCAAGGTTTGTTGACAGTGGCGGCAAAGGATCTTAAATTGTCCAAAAGGATGTTCCTACCAGCCCTATTGCAAGATGCATACACAAATGAGCCTAGAATAGAGAAATCACCCAAAGAAATGTTAACATTGACCACCTGCTGAAAATCATCAAAGATAGAAACAGAGACCAGGTTATTCCAAAAACACTAGATATTATTACTAATATTGTAAAAGAAGTTATTAAAGCCAAGCATTCTAGCCACAAGATTGATTTTAGTAACAAGTAAGGAGATATTATTAACACGATAGAGATTTCTTACATGGTTATGAACAGTGAGGGTCCCAATCCCTCGAATATTCCAAATAAGAGAATTAAGCATAAAGGCTATCAAATTTGAAATAAAAGCAAAGTAAAGTAGTTATCTAAAGCAAATAGATAAAAGGAAGAGCTGCTATTTATGAAATGAGGATCCAGATCTAGTAGATATAGTAGAGTTATTAGGGAACATTTTTGCTTTAAGTGATTTCTTTTGAGAATAGTTTGAAATGGTCTATTTTTTCCAATGAGTCTCCATCCAGAGAGCGGTTGGTTATATTAAGAATAGGGTTAGAATCGGTCAAAGCATTTTAATGGTTACTTCCCTTCCTCAATTTGATCAGTATGCAAAGAATGATTAGTATGTCAATATCGGGAATAAGAGAAGGGGAGGTTGCAATTTCAATGTTAAGAGAGGGATATATTGGAAGCATCAAGAACAAAAATTTGAGGGTCACTTTTGATATTGTTTCGATTTTCCTCCATCCCTTTCATATTTTCCTCCTCAAGTTCAGCATTCAAGGAAGTCAAGATAGCTGGAGTAGGGGCATTATCTTTAGCATCCAAATTATTATGCAAGGAATGATAGGCATCCAAGCCATCATAATGAGCCTTAGGATCAACATCATCATCCTCCTTATCTACGTCATAAAATTTTTTCAGATTAACATCATTCAACATTTCATTCGACAAATTTGTGGGTTCCACAGAAGTTGAAATTGAATTTCCTTTTAAAGTAGCTTTAGACACATACATAGATTTACCAATTTTATCAATTGGAGGATTAGGGTTGGCATCATTCATATTGTTTTTTAAGATGAGGGTATAACACAAAACATTCTTAATTATCGTGCCCATGGATTTTGCAATGAGCAGAACACAGGAAAATTCTCAAATTCAATTTTTTGATTATAACCATACTTTTCAGAGCCAATCCAAACTTCTTTAGGATGTTTTTTGGATATATTAATTTCTACTAAAATATGCGCAACCGATGGTTGGGATCTTATAGTGGTGGCCTGATCAATTTGAGGAGGTCGGCCAAAGAGAGCCCCCACATCAAAAAGAACTTGGTGCATCACATAATGAATTTTATATTAGAGCCAACCAAACCGAACACTTGGTGATTCCTCCTTTATATCAAAAGAGGAGTCCATTTTAGAAGATGCATTTGGCAATTGAAATAGGAACATCTAGCAAAACCCTTGAATAATCTAGGTCATTATTAAGTCAATTAAGACATGCCTTGGATCAATCAAGATAATATAAAAAGCACAAAGTTTTAGATTATAAAAAATGATCAATTTTATCATTTGGCTCGAATGAAAATTTATCGACTAAAGAGAATTCAGGGCTTAGCCAATAATTCAACCTCCTTGAGCACATGATCACTAATACCACAAAAAGAAGTTGATACTAAATTCACCAAGCATTAGATGAAAACTCTTAGAGAGCACATCCTGATTTAACCACATTCAAGTTCTAGGGCATTTGAATCCAAAGAGCCCAAGAAATCGATGTAGAAGCATTGAGCCATTTAGGTGGCTAGAGAAACCGAATCCATAAGCATTGCTATAGGAGCATCATGCACGTGATCCACCAGCGATAATAATGTAGAGAATCGGGCAAACCGAAGGAGAATCAAAGGGAAGATGGAATCACCAGAGAGTGCTGCCAAAGGGTTTGGAGAGGTTTTATCGATGACCCAGTTGGTGATACTATGCTATCCTATCCTATTATATATGTGACTATTATTACTAATAAATTTCAAGGCTATTTTTAAAATTACAAATGTAGAGTTAAATTAACATTAACTATGAATATTATGTAGGATTTATATGTGCTTATAGCCTATGCATGTTAAAGTGTTATTTTCTTTCTTATGTTTATGCATATGTTTTGCATGTGTTTGAATGTGTTAGTAAGCTATAATATGGAATCCAGGAATATGAGCTTTCTAAAATTAATTTCTCAAAAGTTTAAACCCTGTTTTTGGAATTTCAATTAAAATGACTAAACCTAAACTAATAAAAGGGTAGAAATATGAAGTAATACGTAACTAAAGCTTTACTTTACATGTATAAATAACTCACTAAAATACAATCTTTTGCATGATTTTCATTCCCATGGTTATGTGTACATTCATATGTATTTAAGATGGAAAGTATATAATCTGGACATCCCAGTGAACACTAAGTTATCCCCAAGGAGATCTTAGATTATCTCACTTGATTTAAACAATGACAATGCATTGTTTAAAACATTAATACATGTGTGTACATAACTAAAGAATAAGAATCTCTTTATACCAAAGATATATGCATTCATAATAATTTAGGTATGCCAAAAATACATTGTATGTATAGGTATTCTAAGTTGAAAATCATAGGTATGTTATTAATGATGAAAAAGGAATGGTGCAACATTGTCTATGTGATGGAAATTCAACATCATTAATATTAAGATGCCTTTCATGTTTGATAGGATTCATTAAGATTAACCCAAACATAAAATTAATATAAAACATTTATTTAAGCATTCACTAAAATAAACTAAAAATTATAATAATACACTCTTTAGAAAGTAACTTAACGTAGGGATGGAAGAGGTTAACCCTCTTACTTCTCTTTACAATACTTAGTTGCTAAGTAGATATCAAATAAAACAAAACAAAATAAAAAGTAAATTAGCAAATCCTCTTAATGATTTATAGTGAAATCACCCATCATGGTTAATTTAAATAGTCCCAAACTTAGATAGTTATAATTCCAAAGTTTAGCTACATACCACACTAAGCCTACACACATTAGAATGCTAAGTCACCACTTCTATTTTAGGTTGTGATGGTGTATGTAATGATGTTGTGTTTTGTGTTGTGATATAATATTTTAGACTGGATGTTTGGATTGTTGTTCATAGACTGGATGTTGGGATGTTGTTATCCTAATGTTGCTTTCTACATGGGATTTTACTAATGGGGTTTCTAAAATAAAAATAAATGCTTCTACTCATAGTTTGCTTATGCCCCTAAGCATGATCCATATAGGGCTTGGTTATCCATATAAAAGTCTAAATTATATAATATAACCTGATTGGGTTTGTCATGTTTAACTAACATTACAGTGTAGTTAAACTTTACTTTCTATAAAAATGTAAATTTTGCAATAGGAATTAAGATTGGTGCTATGGGTTTTAGGATGAGCATAGGCTAGAAGGCATTGTCTTGGGAGGTCCTATGAAGCCTTGTAGTTTAATCAAATCAAGAGAGAAGAAAGAAGAAAGAAGAAAATAAAGAAGAATGAAGAAAGAATGTGGAGAATGAAGACCCCCATAGCATCCATTCGATTTAAATTGTAATATTCTTTTGTAATTTGGGTTGTATAAGAGTAGAGCTTAGCTACCCAAATTTTCTCTTTTGGGTGTACAAATATTCTACATCACTTTTATTCTTTTACAGAATCTACACATATTTGACTGTGTAATGTAAATTGCATATTCTTCATAGTTTCTTATGCTTGATGTTTGAATGGTTGGTTAGCATGCAGTAGGCTCTTAAGAAAAAATTAATTTTTTTTACCCCAATTAATAACTCAGCACTAAATTTTAAAATAAATTTCAACCTCACTTCAAAGCTTAGGCTATAATCAAGATAATTAAAAGATTTAAAAATCCCTTAGCTGAATGTTGAATGCCTAACATCATGCATATCATCTTATTTCACTCTTGAATAAGGAGGGTCTCCATTCGTGTACTTTAGGGAACTCTTGATGTGAGAGCACCCCCTCATGGTGGAGATCTCCCTCTCTCTCTAATTTGGCCAATAACTCAATTTCATCATGAATTTAGGAATAAAATATCCCAAGCTTTTGCCCAAAATATTGTGTCAAATTGATATAAAATTTTGTAAAATTTTACAGTTAGACTAAGTCAAATACTCTTGCAAGTCATGATCTAGTATTTTAAGGAGTGAGTTTAGGACTCTAGTGTCTTTCCAATTAAATAACAGCTTAGCTATCTTGTAATTTCATAAGACTGGCCTGCATCATTTTGAATCGTAGGAGGTGTTAACTGGCGACCTCTACAGGTGGTTGTAAGTCTAGAATAGTCAGATGAGTTTTTCCTCTCTTGTGGAGGTAAACCTTTATGTCCCCTTTCTGCTTAGATTTAGGTCGTACTTCTAGCTTATGCTAAAGCTCCTTAGATTTAGGATATGAGGTTGCTTATTTTCTATTGTCTATTAGTATAAATCCTCACCTCTTAGGCATTTTCACAGTCTTGTGTTTATGGATTGTAAGCCCTTGCATTTTAATAAAATTCCAATTCAAATTAAAATAAATCTTCACTTTTAAACATATAAAGCCTCACCATATTATATATTGGAGTGCTTACTAAGCTTCATAGTATCACGAGTGATCCCTACTCATCCTCCTTTGAAATCCAAAAATAAGTCCTTCCAATTTAACTTTCTCATTTGATTTTCTAAAAATAACCAATCCTTTGACAGTCTAGCCTTGAAATCTTTAGAGATATGATTGACTACTTTAATTGAGAGTATTCTTAGAAAATCTCATTTTTTAGGATGTAATTAACTATAGAAGCTTGCTTCCATAAGGAACTAAAGAACCTGACATAAGATAAACTCTGCTTTACTTTTTCATGTAAAGTAGGAGAAAGATCTCTAGCATATATGAAGACCCATTATACCTTAGGAGTCCGTATTACATGATTTGGTCCATTATTGGGTGATGTTTCTATCTTTTGAGATAGTACATCATGCCTTAATGTCATACCCAATCACTTCAATAAGTACCCCCTAAGATCTATATGGTGTCCACCCGACATCTGAAATAAAACACCACACAATTTCAATAAACTAAGTCCATTGATGACTGTAGTGTCCAAAAGAAAAGCAACATTTTGCTAAACTAAAAGCTAAAAAATGATGGCTTTACATGAGAATAAAATTCTTCTTGGTTAGCTAACATCATTAGACAAAAAAGAAAATGAATATGCATGATAAAAAAAGGAAAAAAAGAAGAAGAAAAAGCGAAGAAAAAGATCAAATCCATGTGACCAACTTCTTGGGACTAGGATAAAATCTTTACCTTGAGGATGGGTTCATATTACCCATACTTCATTTCAAAATAAAAAAGGTTTTCATGCATAAGATTATTCTCCTTCAGGATAGCTTTTCTAAAAATTGTCAAATCAAAATAATTTTAGAAATAGAAAAATTGAAAGCGTATGATATGACATTCAAAATTATTACAAAAATATTTTGTTGCATTATCGTTCACCCAAAAGATAAGGATAATTTATTAAAAGGTCATGAGCAAAATTCCTTATAACCTCACTTTCAATTAAGTGGATACTTATATTGAAATTTTTGCCAAAAAATGAATAAATGAAACCAATAAAAGGAAATAAAAGAAACCTCATTACGATTTAAAAAAAAAATTATATCATTACATTTAGAGTCTTGAAATATACTTTTGAAATAATTTTAAGGACCTTGTAGTAAAATTTAGAAGGATGAAATATATGAAAATATGAAAATCAATACCGTTTATGAAATATCATTTCATAAAACCTTTAAAGAAATAATAAGTCAACTTAAGAAATCCAATTTCAAACTTATCAGGAAAATTTTAATTTCTCTAATAAGTTAATCCTTTCAATTCTGTTACTGATTAGGAACAAAAGAATAAAATACAAAAATTTCTCTATGAGAATCCAAGAGTTTGTTTATCTTGATTCCCATTCACTTTAGAAAGCTTCAAGGAAATCTCTTGATCTTTATTAAATCTAAGAGATGGCCTTATAAGCTATTGATCATGTCAACAAAAAAAAGAATGAAATACATATCAAAACAAAAACAAATAGAGATTTTATTTGAGAAGCACTGGTTGACTTTGGTTCTTACTTCTTAAAGAACTATAAAGTCACATGCAAGCTCAAAAAGGTAAAATTCTTTGGATAGTATCTTATGATGTAATGCCTAAAAATAAATTAGACATCTAACATGGTTATAGATAACTTTGAGATAATAAAAGAGAGAAAAGAGAAGAAAGAAAATTGATGAAATTCAATGCTTATAGCATAGTAAAGCATTGGGTCTAAAATATACCCAAATCCTCCTTCAAAAATATGCATCAAATCTTTAGACCTTCTTCACGAAACATCTTCATGTGTAAGAACTATTAGTGTAATCATGAAATGAAACCAAACCTTCCATTGACTTCCATCAAGATAGACTAATCAAGTAAATATCGAGTCCATTTGATTTATTTTCATTATTCAAACGATTTGAGGATTAGGAATTAAGTCACTTTGACCCCTTTCCTCACCCATATAATCTATAGGTTAGGAGCAAGCCTATTTATGGCACCTTTCCTATACATACCTTGAGTTGGGAGTAAGCCTTTTATGGTGCCTTTCTCATGTTTTTTCCTATGAGTTTGATGTAAGCATTTGTGCATGATTCTCATAAACTTAGAGTATACCTTTTATGGCATAACACTTTCTTTTCATAGGTTAGGAGTAAGCTTATTTATGTTACCTTTCCTATACATTCCTTGAGTTGGGAGCAACCCTTTTATGGCACCTTTCTCATGTTTTACTCTATGAGTTTAGATTAATCCATTGTGCACCATTCTCATAAACTTAGAGTAAGCCTTTTATGGCATTACTCTTTCTTTCGACATGTTAGGAGCAAGCCTATTTATAGCACCTTTCCTATATATATTTTGAGTTGGGAACAAGACCTTTGTGGTACCTTTCTCATATTTTCTTTATGTGTTTGGAGTAAGCTATTGTGCACCATTCTCATGAATTCAAAGTAAGCCTTTTATGGCATAACTCTTTCTTTCCTTAAGATGGGAGTAAGCCCCATGTGTGTCACCTTTCTTATAACTTCCCATAAGTATGGAGAAAGCCTTTCATGGAACCATTACTATTGTTTACATAATAAGATTAAGTTACTAAGACCCCTTTTATGTCACATAGGCTAATTTGGATAAGAACAAGTCATTAAGAGCCCTTTCCTATTAGCCAAACTTTTGAGGATTGGATTAAGTCAAGAAGACCCCTTTCCTCTACTTAGCTATTTAGGATGGATTAAGCCATTGAAGGCCCCATCTTAATAGCTAATCACATAGGAGTAAGTCCTATAGAAGGCATCCTATTAAAATGACTAAGGTTAGGATAAAGTCATTAAGGCCCCTATCCTTAAGTAAAAACAAAAATATGAGGTTTAGGATCAAGTCATCAAAGTCCCCTTTCCTCCACCAAAGCTATTTTAATTTAGATTAAGTCATTGAAGGCCCCTTCCTAATAGCTATCTAAAAAGAAATAAGTCCCTTAGTAGGCATTCATTATAAAAGACAAGAATAGGAACAAGTCATGAAGACACCTTTCTTGTCAAAGAGGCTACTTAGGTTAGGAACAAGTCATGAAGACCCCTTTCCTATTTGCCAAAATTTGAGGTTTAGGAATAAGTCATTAAGGCCCCTCTTCATCATTATGGTTATTCAAGAAAGAATGAAGTTAGGAAGACCCCTTCTTATTAGCCAATCATAAAGGATTAAATCCCTTAATAGGGATCCTTATAAAGATAGGATAAAGTCATTACGACCCCTTTCCTTTCTAAAGCTACCAAGGTTGGAATTAAACCATTGAAAGCCCCCCTTCCTGTTAGCTTACTTCATTAGAGTAAGATCCAAATCTTTGTGATTATTTTCTAATAAAATTAATAAAAGAAACTAATAAATGGAATTAAGCCATTGAAGGTCCCATTTCTTTGAATTACTCAAATAGGAATTAAATCCATGTGACCCCCTGCTTAGTAGTCAAAATGTTGAGGATTAAGATGAAGCTTTTCAAGCCCCTTCTCCCCAACTTAGATATTTGGGTTGGAATCAAGTCTTAAAAGACCCCTTCTTAATAGCTAACTAGATAAGAGTAAATCCCCTAGTGGTATCTTTTCTTAGTTAAAACATTATGTAGTATGGAATAAGAGTAAGTGTCCATATTGGCATCCACTCCAACTACTATTCTCAGACAAGAGTAAGTCCCTTGAAGGCATCTTCTTTGAGCACAGTGATTACATTAGGACTAGACCATCCTTTGGGCCAACTCCTAATGACGTCTCTATTCATCTTAGAACTTAGTGAATCTAAGTTCCTAAGAGTGAATCAAATTTAAATAAGTATAGGCATACATATGCCTATCTTTCACAATCAAATCCAAATAAAAAAATTTAAAAAATTTAAAAATCAAACTCAAAATAAAAATTCAAAATTTTGAAAATGAACCTTAAGCTTATGCTTATAATGTTGATTAATTCAATTAACACCAATATGTGCAGTGTACTTTGGCCAATCTATTATACATATGGGGTCCATTTATTGATCTCATTTTGTATGAGGTTAATTTGAATTTTGAAATTAGTAATTAGGATACCATAATCTCAAATAGGAATCTCCTAATTCATTGCTTAAGATACTATACCTAGTGACTTAGTGCACCTTCCTTGGGTTTCATCTAACCTAATTAGCTTAGGTGGAATCAGCCTAAATTTCAAATTTAGAATAACTCAATCAAATACAAATAAATCAAAATGATATCAAATTAAAATAAGGAAACAAAATCCAAAGTCAAATCTAGTTAACCCATTTGACATAGGTTTGACTTAGGTGAGTCCCACCTAGTCAAAGGCCAACCCGCCAAGAATTTGACCAAACTATATCATTCCAAATGTCTCAACTGTTCAAAAAAAATGTTTGATCATGAATCTAAAGAAATTCAAATTCATTTAGGCCTTAATTGAGCTCATTAGACCACTTAATCTAAATAACCTTAAATGGTTTCTATTAGGTTCAAACCCAAATCAAATTTAAATTAACTCAATTTGATTGCTCAAATTCATTTGGAAGTGATTGAACATAATTCAACCCACCATTGGGTATAATTTGGTCAAATTGGTCATTTGACCTAAATGAAACCCAAGCTTACTTTGGATTAATTTGGTTCAAACCAAAATTCAATTGATATTAAATGAAATCAATCACTCCAAATAATCTCATATATGTGATCAAGCATGATTAACATCCAAACCCAATCTAATTGAGTTAAACTGGTTATTTGAACTCAATTGGAATCAAGCTTAACCCATTTAAGTATAAAATGAAATGAAATGAAGTTCCAAATTAATTCAAAATTAAATGAATTAATCAAATTGAAACTCAATCGATCATCAATTAAAGATGATTGAATCCAAAATTACAAGACTTAAATTAAACCAGGTACTTTGAATCCAAATAATTGGTTTGGATTCAAATTCCCAATCAAAGTCAAATTGGGTTTAAACTTCAACTCAAAATCATATTGAGTTTGATGCAGGCAACCAAAAATTAGTCTAAGGGTTCCAATAAGTTATGCTTAAAGCCAGAAGGAAAGAAAAAATCAAACCAAAGGAGGGAGTGGAGATTTTTGACAAAGAGAAGATTCCTCCTCCTTTTCATCATGATAATGACTTGGATTTATCTAAGTAGTTATGGATTTTGACTGCCTTTTAGAATAATAATTCAAAAAGATGAATTGAAGGCCATCAAGCCAAAAAGCAAAAAAGTAATTTTGCTTCATCCAAGGGAGAGGCCAAGGAAGAAAAAAAAGAAAGAAGAAGGGCAATGGCTTAGCCAAGAGAGAAAGTAGAGGTAACTACCTTCTTCACTTCCCAATGATCATCCAAGCATGGTTACAAGGCCAAAGTAGATTGAATCCACTCGATGGTCGGCCTTGCCACCACTGGTGGCCAGATTCTAGCCATATAGTAGGCCCAAAAGCAAGCTCTCAACCAACTATGGAAAGATGGGAGGGTGGGGGGGATATTCCCTCCCCATATTCATTCTAAAATTTCCACTAAGGCAAGAGATGAAAGAGGGGACCCTTCCCCCGGTCGATGCGACCTCAAACGAATCACCATCATGGCCCCTCACCACCGACAAGTTAGAAATCGACCAACTTCACCAAAAAACTAACTTGGTGTTGGTATAGGGATCAAACCATAGGGAGACAAGCTATTAAACTTCACCCACACATTCATCAAGTCAAAATGAAGCTAATGGAGTCATCCCATCATTGATGATCATTGGAATCAAGGTACGCTCCCTCACCAAGCCTCTACACCGTTGATTTTGATCCTTTTCAAAAGGAATTTGATCCCCAAGTGGATTTAAATTGATCTATGATCAATTTGCAATCAAAATTATGATGAAAAACATTGGTGAACACTAGAGATTAGATGAAAAAGATGGACGATGTCCATCTCATCGATAATATGTGGGAATGAATCTCAACCATTTGATCCTTCTATTAGGGATAGATGACCTTGATTTAGTTAACGGATTGAAGGAACTACAGAATGAATTAGGATCATTTAATCTTTGATCAGATGGTCAAGGAACGTCCTATGTGGCACCACTTTTGATGTGGATTCCACACAGGATCCACGTGGCCAAATGACACTACGTCACACATGCTTGTCATCCATAATATTAAAAGCTAGCCTTAAAAAATTAAAAATCAATGAAAATTCATAAATTCATAGAAAAAATATAAATCTATCAAATGGAAACTTGGGCTCTATTGACATCTTAAAGAGAGGAATTCATGAAATTAAAATCCTTAATTAATTTTTGGGTATTTTAGCCTTAATTTTAATTTAATTAAAATCAATTAAACCTTAATTAATCACAAACCATTAATTAAATTCAAATGAAACTTTGGGGAACTAATATTGACGTCAAAACATATATTAGAAAAATGTTTCATGAATTATTGCAATGTATTTCATGAGAAATAAAATTTCAAAATTTAAACCTCAATTTTAATTAAAGAAATTAATATAAAATGAAATAATTAAGAAAAATGATCTAAATAACCTTAAATCAACTTAATTAACTCCAATGAACATTAAAACACTAATGAAACTCATTGGAACTTAATAAATAATAAAATCACTTAATTAAATGATTAAATGAATTAAATAATTCAAATAATTAACCATGAATTAAATAAATCATAATAAGTCAACCAAATGTACAAAAATTATGAATAAACCCTCTTTGGAAACATCTTGTAGAGAGGAGTCAAAGAAAAATAAAATTCCCAAGTAATCTTCATCAAATTAGGCTTAATTTAGGTTATAATAAAATAATTAAAACTTTAATTACACCTTAATTATGAATGTTATCAAGATAAAACTTTGGAAACATGAAATTTGGTTGGAACCCTACTTTCCATAAAAATTGCAAAACCTAATTGACCTTTGGGTTGGGAATTATTGATTTTCCAAATCTCTAAGTCAATATTAATCAAATAATAAATAAAGAAAATTCCTTAATTCATTAAATCATGAAATAAATTGAAATAATGTTCATCGAATATCAAAAATATTTAGGGTAATTCTCTAAACATCTTAACTCAGAGAAATTAACCAATTGCATACTTAAGGATTAATGATATTAATAAATCATATTAAGAGTAATTAAACTTTAGGTTAATTGGATTAATGCAAACACTTAATGAATTCTTACATTTCCAATCAATCTAATTTAAGAATGAATGCAAACCTTAACCTAAATACTCTAGGTTAACATAAACTAAATCAAATGAAATCAACATAACGTAATCCAAAACACTAATGTAAACCAAATGGACTATTCAAACATACCCAAATGAAAGAAATGAAATAAAAAAATTAAATCAAATGAACCAATTCAAATAAAATCAAATGAAATAATTCAAACCAAATTAAATTGAAAACTAAACCAAGAATGGAAATGAAATTAAATCCAAACTAAATGAAATGAAATGAATTAACTAAAGTACTTAAGGATCTTAGTTAGACCTTTAGGATGAATCTTCATCTTAGGATGAGAATTTCATTCTATTAGGAGTTAGGATGTTGAATAGGGTGAGTTCCATCCAAAAATTGAATCCATTCTACTCTTCATTCTTGAAAATCTAAACATCACTTTAACCAAATAAAGTGGAAATAAGAAAATAAAAATAAATCACTAAATCACTTAAATTGAAATCACCCAAAGATAAAATTCAAACAAACTCAAACTCCAAATTGAAACTTGAACTAAAGAAGCCTAGTAAAGTCTACCAGACAAGCCTATCTTCTTCATACACTAGATCATTATATCACAAACCCTAAACTTAAGCTAGGCCATTTTGTGATTCATTATGATTCTTTGTGAGGTGTTGTGATATGATGTGCTTCATATGTCTTTGTGGTGTACTTTTTTAGACTGCATGTCAAGGATTATTTTCTCTTTAGATTAGATTATAGAACATTTTTTTCAGATCTAACATTGTCTTCTGTAGGGGGCTATGCTAGAAAGGACTGCTATCAAAATATAAATTAAAAATGTTATTTTCTTATAAGTATGTTTAAGTCCTTAAGCATAGCCCATAGGATAGGTGGGCTTGGCATGCAACTAATGGTAAGGCTGTATATTTATAAAATATAACTGTGTGTGCTTTTTGTATTTTGTTGACATTTGTTTTGCGGGGCTTAAGACTAATTTTAAAATTAAAAGGTAAATTTGAGCTTAGAATTACGTTAAGATCTATGGGCTCTAATATTATAAGGGGCTGACCCTACTAGAAGAAAGGTGTAGTGGTCCCCTATGAATCCCAATGCATGTCCCTAAATAAGGAAGCTATCCTAGAAAGAAGACCCATAAATCTAGACTTATAGTTCTAGGCTAGGTTATATAAGTGTAGAGCTTCATTTTATTTTCCTTTCATCCAGGGGTATAGTAAACCATATTGTCCTTTTCTTAAATTAAATTTCCTTGGTTTATTTTGGGTGTGCAATAGAATCAACTAGCTTTTCTAGGTTTCTTTGTATGTTATGCTTTCCTATGATTAAATGCTTGGATGATTAGGCTAATAAGGAAAACTAAATTTTATACCTAACTTAAATCTAAATAATTGAAATAAAAATAAAAGCAAACTCAAAATATAACATAAACTAAAGCCTTAGGAAAAATATTAAATCAATTAGAAACAATCAAGTTTTGAAACCATGAAATCATATTGCTCCAATCATTGAATTGGACAACTTCTCCCATTGCACATAAGGAGCATCTGACTTATGAGGATGACCACTTTCTTGGGGAAGCCTACCTTCTATTATTAATTTGGCCCATAACCATTTCTCATTGCATGGCATTAGGCATAAACTGCATACCCATGATCTCAAATAAATCTTGAATCAAAATATTTAAAAATCTAAAAAATATGCATTTGTTAGATGCATTTCATATCTCACATTATCTTAGGGGTTAGGGAGTGAGTTTAGGTTCATAAATTCCTTTCCCAAAAATGTAACAGCCTAGCCATCCTGTATTCATAAGACTTGGCATCATGAATTTAAAATGCACTTAGGTGGTGTAAGCTGGCAGCCCTCTCCAAGTGGGTTTTAAGTCTATAAGAGTTAGGGATAGGTTAATTCTCTCAAGTGAGAGGAGTGGCCAATAACTCCCAAAAATGAAATTAGGTTGAACTCTAACATTTGTCAAAAGAACACGACTAGGTTCAAGCATCCTTTTCAAGAATAAGTCTTCAACCCTAGGCATTTCTGTAATCTTGTGCTACTAGAATCTAATTCTTAGACTTCTAAAAAAAATTTCAACTCAAAATATAAATTAAAATCCAATAGTTAAACCCCAATTGCAGGATAGTTGAAATGCCTACTAAGCAACCCAATATCAATAGGCAATACTTCATCTTGTTTAGTCTCTAAAAGAATGATATACAAATTTAAAATTATTAAAAATGAATGATTAAATATTGCCACATGAAACATTCAATCACATTAATTCCTAAGGACGATCAAGTCAAATAAATACTCTTTGAGATTAACTAAAGTTTCTTATGGAATTTTATTTTGATATTATAAGTCATTAAAGTCTAAAGAAGAGAAAGAAATTTTCCATTTTGCTCCATCCCATGTTAGTGCCTTATTATGTTTAAAGAAAAATAATTAAGTAAATTTTATGGATTGATTAAGTTCAAGTCATTAAGTAATCAATTTAATTACTCTTCCCTAAGCCTCTTTAATTTAATTAACCACTTAATCATGAGCCTCCAATGATATGCTTATGAAAAATTAAAATTTGCAATGCTCTTAAAGGGACCAAATGCAATTGGCTCATGTTTATGAGGTAATTAGCTTAAGGAAAGAGCTAAGTTAAGTACTCTTATGGTTTTCTCACACCCATCGGTTAACCATAATTCTCTTAATGATCTTTATGTTTTTAAACACATACTGAGAAACCCATGAATTGAATTTGAATTATCTAAACCAATCATCATTTTAATTTGAGTTTTAAATTATCATTGATTTCCTAATTTATCTCTAATTAAGCCATGATTTAATTAACCCCCCTAAGGAAGCATATTTAGGAAAATAACTAGGAAGGAGGCCCCAATTATTTTCACCAATTTTTCCCACTATTAACAATGATCAATCATCATTTATTTAAAATTTACTTTTTATCTTTTTTAATTATTATTAAATTGATTGAGTAATTAAGATCAAAATTTCAAATTCTCCAAATTGCATGGCCAATAAATCCCAAGAAAATTATGGGAGGCAGAGGACATCCCATAGAATCAACACATCAAATTTAAGATCAATTGGCCAAGTAATTAAGCCTTAATTAAGGAAAACTTTAAACCCTAATTAACCACTATACATTAACCAAACATTAGAGATTTTCTTTTGGTTAAATTCTTCTCTATTTATCCTTTCCAAAATGGATTTATTTGAATTTTTGGATTTATCTACAATTAGTTATGTTTTTTCAAAGTTTTGGTTATTTAATTATATTTTTAACACTTAATTAACCTTCTAAATTATTAGCACCATGTGGAAGTTGATATGGCAACACTTTCCACATGGTGCCACGGAATAGATTATTTAAAATGTTTGATGCCATAGCTGACTCAACGACGGTGGATGTGATTTCATCCCACTGTCCAATCTTGGATCAAATGGCAGAGATTACTCCCACAATTTCTAATGGATTAAATCAAAAAAAAAATCTAAAGGATTAAATCTCCACCATCCATTCTAATCACATGAAACGGACGACCAATGATCCATTATCCATGGAGCGCTGGAAGACGGACATCATCCACTCTCCACTGCTTGATTTGAGCTTGCCAAAGCCTGTAGGATGACTGGATTGACTCCAAAATGTGTGGGGAGGAGTTCTAAGGAGATCCTACAATGTAAAATGCATAAAATCATGAATCACATCACAAAAGAACAACATATAGGGAAAATCTACTATTTACTAGGGTTTTACCTTGCTGGAGCTAGAGACTGCCAGCTCGTCCACTGAGGTAGCTTTATCTTGAAGAGATGAAACCTTGTTGAGAAGAACTTGAGGTGCATCCTTGTAAATTCCTTGTGGGCTAAGCACTGCCACAAAGCTCACTGAAGTAGGTCTTGGGGTGCCTTCCGGTGATCAAATCAATCAGGGATCGATTCATTTTGACTTATTGGAGTGAGGAAAAGGTGTGATAAGAGTTAATTTTTGTTTGGTAGAGTTTTACTGAGGTTGGATGAACAGAGCTCTCAATTTTGAATGGTGGTTGGTTTCACCGATGATGGAGAGCACTAGAAATTCAGGGGAAAGTTTAGGACTACTCGAAATACTTTGAGGAAGCTTTATGTGATGTTTGAATGGATTGTGTAGAGTATACTCTTCTCCTCAAGTGAACCAAGGGCTAAGATTGGCTCAACCTTTGGTAATTGTCCAATTGGGGTTGGTGAGTAGAGGTGGCAGTGGACTGCTGAGGTGGAGGTGCTTGAGAGATTGAGGTAATGGAATGGGGTGTACCTCCTCCTTTAAGTGAACCAATGGATAGCCATGGATGAGTGTACCCTCTGATGGCCAAAGTCTGAACCCAACAGCCTTGGGTCAGGTTGGGCTAGTGGTCCTAGTGTCCAAGAAGGGCTAAGGATGGCTGCCAAGGCTTGGGGAGTGGGTGAACCCATCCGTGAACCCATCCAAATGTGGATTTTGTTTTATTGGAGTGGGTTAGTTCAAGCATTTTGACCTGAACCATGTTTTCCACGGGTTGGATCCACTTGGTTTGGCCCATGGT
This sequence comes from Cymbidium sinense, assembly GCA_021442155.1. NCBI lineage: Eukaryota > Viridiplantae > Streptophyta > Magnoliopsida > Asparagales > Orchidaceae > Cymbidium > Cymbidium sinense. The sequence continues at coordinate 37,545,298 of CM038223.1, forward strand.
GACCAAAGGATGAACCATTCCAAGTTCGGTTGGGTTTAGACTTGGTTTGATATGGTTTGGCTCAATTTGACCCATATGGGTCAAATGTGGTTCAATTGGGAAAGGTTGACTAATTGGTTAAATTGGGTCAAACTAAGGGTTTGGGTAAGTTCAATTGATCATTTAGAATGTATTGGCACCATTGGTTTGGTTTAATTTGAAGTGGATTCAGATTTTGTTCATATGATTTTATTTGGGTCAAATGGGCTAAGTTGACCAATTTGGTCAAATTGGCCAAATTGGTTTGGGTGGAGAGTTTGTTAAGGTTCAATTGATCATTTGAGAATGATTATAGGTGTTAGTTTAAATTACTTTGGATTTGGAAATGCTTTGGTTCAATTGGACCATTTAGGTCAATTTGGGCTAAAGAGGTCAACTGGGTTAGGTTGACCCAATTGGGTTCAATTGAAGGTTGTATCATGTCCAATAATCAATTTATGATTGATTAAAGGCATTGGTTTTAATCAATTTAGTTTAAGATTTGATTTGACTTATGTCAAATTAGGTCAACTTGGGTTAAGAGGCCAAATTGATATGGTTAGATTTTATTAAATTGGTGGTTGAGTCATGTTCAATACTCAATTTATGATTGATGAGAGTCATTGATTGTAATTGATTGGAGTTGGAATGAGATTTAGTTCATTTTGATCCATATGGGTTATTTGGGTCAACTTGGATCAAGTGTTCAAATTGGGTTGGTTTGACCTAATTGATTGTAATTGAGCAATCAAGGCTGTTCAACAATCATTATATAAGAGATTAGATCGGTTGATTTAATCTGATTTGGGTTGGATTAATGTTTGGGTCAATTTGGTCATTTAGGCCACTTTGGGTCAAGTTGACCAATTGGGTTGATTGAGTTGAATTGGATGTTGAGAAGGGTTCAATAATGGATTTAGGGTTGATTGATGGCCTTGATTGCAATTGATTTGGGTTTGATTGGATTTTGGCTCATTTGAACCTTTTTGGGCCAAATAGCTAACTTGGGTTGATTGGATTCATTGGTTCAATTCGTTTGATTACAAGTGTTGGAAGAGTTTGAAATTTCCTATTGAATGGTTGGAGTGCTTTTGTGAAAATAAATTTGGGTTAGACTTGCTTGAATGGGTTTTGGGTTAGATCCATAAGATCATGGTGGAATTAACTTAGGTAGGGCTTAAGCCAATTTGGCTTGGAGCTTGGATAGGAAACAAAATCCAATTGAGTTTAGTTGTGTTGGTTTGAGGTTGGTCTTGGATGAGTGGATAAGTATGGGTTTTGGTTTAGGTCATAGGATAGGTAGAACTTATTTTCCCTAGGGTATAACCTAAGCTTAGGGTATGGTTTTCAAAGTCTCTAGGCTTAGGTTTAGTGTCCCCTTAATCACTAAAAGTGTTCTATGACTTGGTAAATCCACATCTCTAGAAGGTTCCAAAGTCTAAGATGGGAAGGATAAGTCCTCCTCCAAAAGGATAAGTCCCACTAAATTCAACAAAATTATGTCATTACAAGGACTTAAAATCATCAAATAAACATGTTTAAATGTAAATCTAAAATAATCTAAATCTAATAAGGTCTTAAATGGGTCAATTATATCACATGATCTAAAAAGACCAAAATAGACCTTGTTGAGCCTAAATCCAAATTAAATTGAAATTAATTTAAATCAAATATCCAAAATCATATAAAAATTTTATTTAAGTATAATTCAAGCAACCATTTAATTTAATTCGATCAATTTTGTCATTTGCCCAAGTGACTTCATCTTGACCCATTAAATTTATGCCAATTAGGTTAAAATCAAAATCAACTTTGAACAAATTGGAATTAATGGCTCCAAACCATCTTAACCACATAATCAACTGTAATTGGAGTTTAAATATACTTTGATTGAGTCAAATTGGCTATTTGACTCATTTAAATCTAAATTATCCCACTTGAATCCAAATGGGTCAATTTAGGTTAAAATAAAAATAGAATTGAAAATTAAATAAAAAAAATTATTAAAAATCATCATAAATGATCAATTGAGCACAACTGCATTTAAATTAAAATCATAAAATGGCCTAATGGGTTAGGAGACCCAATTTGACCCATTTAGGTCAAATGGGTCAAACTAGCTTAAATCGCATTAAACCTTCATATGATATGGATCAATTGATCCATAAATCATTTAAGGAATAGTTAATGATAATTGTAACCAAAGACTAAAGCCATTCAAGCAATCAAAGTAACTCAAATCAAGTGAACCAAAGCTAAACTAAATGACATGAATTAAAATATTTAAACTAAACCCAATTCAAATTGATTTAACCCAACCCTTAGTCCACATTAGATGGCTTGACTTGGGGAATCGAATATTCATTTAAAGAAATCCATATGAGATGAAATGATAAGAGATGATGTGGAAAAAATGTGAGGAGCAATGTGGAATAAATGGAAGCCAAGCATGGTTGACCCACCTTAACCCTCCAAGCCTCACCCATACTTACTACCTCATCCCCAAAAAAATTCAAACACTTGCTTTGACCTTCCCACCACCTTCTCTTCCATCATTGGTTCATAATTCCAATGGTCGACTATTCTTGCCATTCCCAAAGATGGCAAAGCTCTCAGCCACATATTAAAAAGAGGAAGGAAGCTAAATTGAGAGCTCTTGCTCATTTTAAAAGCTTCCTTAAGTGAAGTTAAAAAGAAATGAACCTTTCCCTCCTCCTAAACCTCTTTGATTGTTTCCCACACTATGCTTTGGTGAGCTATGGTGAACATTCACCTATATATTAATTCCAATTGAGAAGAGATGTGTTTCCTTCTCCAAAAGCTTTTCCCAACCTCCTTATGTGTTTTCAAACCCAAACATTGCTAAGACCTAATGTCGATGAGGTATGGCCAAAACTAACCCTCCTTTGATTTCATGTTGGTCATTTATGAAGTGAACTTGGTCTTAAAACAGATTAATCCATGTAGATGCCCTAGAAATTACTCATTGATTGTTTTTCAATTGAAATCCCACATTTTTACCTTGTAGATCGCTAGCAATTAGCCCTAAAAATTCAATGGCGCTCAGTCACCGTCGCCGATAAGGGAAATGAAATCACAACCATTCATTCCTTTTATTTGGAACTAATGGCTATGATCTAGCCGATCCAATTGATTTAATCCATTTTGGAATCATCTACTTGATTCAGGGTTGTCCTATCTTTGATCGTACAGTCCCAATAAAACTGTGTCCTAGCCGTCATTTTAACGTGGGATCCACATGGATCCCGCATGATCCATTCATGTGACGCCACTTGTAAAGCTGCGTCACATCTATGCCACATGGGGCTGACTTGTTTAAATGAGAAAATCTGGTGTTTTAATATAAAAATTGCAAAAAAAATTACTATAAATTTGAAAAATTTTGTTGAAAATAAAATATCGAGCCAAAAAAAATGCAAATAAGGACTCTATGGATTCATCTTAGTAAGAAGAATCCATTAAACCTAAAATCTCTAATTTTGTTGGATAATTTTAGTTTAATTTTAGTTTATTTAAAATAAATTAAATTTTAATTAAGTAAAAATATTAACCTAATTAACTTGAATGTTTGAGGAATTAAAATTTAAATTAAAACAAACCTTAGATAATATTTTTGAGGATTTATTGGTTCTTGAATTATAGCATATTATTTTTCTATCTCTAAACTTTAACTTGCTGAAAAAAAATTAATAATAATTTAATAAAATTAAGGAGAATTATGGAATTGACTTAAAACGTCATAACAAACATCAATGAACCTAACAAAAGTATAAAACTTAATGAACTCCATTAATCCCCAAAATGACTTAATTATTAAATTAAATGAATTAATTTATTTATTTAATGGTCTTAATTTTAAAAAATTATAGTAAATCAACTAAAAATCCAAAAATTTTAAATAAACCCTATCTCGACTCTTCTTATAGAAAAAAAAATCAAGGAAAGTTAAAAGCCTTACATAGTTTTCTATAATTTAGGCTGAATTTTGGTTTTCCTAAAAACACTAAAATCTTAATTAGTCTTAAAATAAACACTCTGATCAAAATGAAACTTTAGGAAAGTAAAATTTGCAAAGAACTACATTTGCCATAAACATTTCAAAGCAAACTAATTTCTAGATTAGAAGTTAAATGAAATAATAAATAAAAAAATTATAAAAATTATAAAAATTAATGAAACCAATTCAAAACATCTTCCTTAACATTAGAAGGCCTAAAAAAAAGTTCTTAGTCCAATGAAATTGAGAAATTTAATTAATCACATATTTAGGGTATAAATAATAATTAAATAAAATTTACAAATTAATTATGCTCTAAGTTATCAAATTGATTAACATATGATAACTCAAATGGTTAATTTGAAATTAAGATTAATTAATCTCTGAATTTTATATTTAAATAATAATTCATTAACTTTGAAATCATATTAAACCCATTTAGTGAAATGATAATAATTATTAATAAACATAAATGACTAATTAAACTATCTAATTTAAATAATAACCTAAAAGCTTAAGATGTCCTAGATTAGGTATGGAACCTAAGTAGCTCATTTCTTTTACTTTCTTAGGCCATGATCAACACTTAAGTATTAATGAAACAAAATCTTATTATAAGAGATTTTATTAAATAATAAATCCTTATACATAAAACTTTCCTTAAATTAATTTAAATAGTAAATTGTACAACTAAATCAATAAAGATCCTAATTCATGAAATCAAAATAATATAAACTTTCTGAATGATGAAATCAACATCTTTAAATCAAGCTTAAATTAACAAAAAATTAACTTAAATCAATAAAGTTAAATAACTTAAATCATTTAAGTTTAACATATATCCCCATTAACTAAATAAGAAAAGTGAATTCCAAATAAATAAATGAAATCCATCAAACTAAAATCAAATAAATTAGATTAAAATATGCGATTTTGGTTAATAATCTTAATCAAATCAAATATAGTATAAAATTGAATATAAACCTAAGTCATGAAATTATATCCAATAATTATTTATTTTAAAGAATATTATAATAAATTAACAAAAATAAAATGTAAATAAATTAATTGAAATCAAATTTAAAGATCAAATCAAATCAAGTAATCATTAATGACAAGATAAAAATAAAATAATGGAATTCAATAAATCAATCATGAAACTCTTAATTAAAAGTTAAATAAATGGTCATATAGATTCTAATAAAAAAAATTAAAGTGATTGCTTCAAAATATAGTAATCAATTCAAATGAAATTTAAATGAAAAGTATGAAATCTTTAAATCCAAACAACATTTAAAACACATGATATTTAATCAAAATTAATAAAATACAACTTAGAGGAATAAATTAAAACACTAATTAAGACATAATAAGTTTAAAGTAAATAATCATGATATATAAAATAAAATAAAATTCAATAAACTCAAATCTAATTTAATTAAATCAAACCTAATTTAATTAAATCATTCAAATATATTCAAAAGGGATAATTATGATACTTAGGTTCTTAATTTGACTCATAGAATGGATCTTTATCTTAGGATGAAGAACTCATTTTACTAGGTCTAGAATGTTCAATAAAATGGGTTCCACCCAAAGTAGAACTTACTTTATTCATCATTCATTAACACATAAACCTAACTTTAAAATAAAAATAAACACAAAATTGAAAAAAATTATAAGTCAATTAAATCATTTAAATTAAAACCATCGAAAGGTAAAATTAAATAAACCTTGAATTCAAATCAAAACTTGAACTTAAAAAAGTCTTGGTGTTGTCATACCATACAAGCCCTTCCTTTCACACTCTAGATTATTAGGTCATCAAACCAAAATTTAGATTAGGATGATGAATTGTGATGGTTTACGCTGTGGAATGATATTTTCTTATTCTATGGTGTAATGTTTAGATTGAATGCCTAAAAACTGTTTACACATTAGTCTAAATGTTAGGAAATTATTTTTAGGCTTACACTATTTTCTACAGAGGGTTGTCTTTAAAGGGACTAGTATAATTAATATAAAATCTTATTTACTTGTAGGTTCTATTTAAGTTTGTAAACATATCCCAATAGGACAGGTGGGTGTGGTAGCCATTGGTACTATGTTTATATGTTTGAAATATAAACTATTAGTATGCATTGTATGTCTTTCTTAATGTCTATTTTATAGAACTTAGGATTTTATTTTAAAATTTTGAAATGTAATTTGAGCTTAGAATTAGGTTAGGATCTATGGGATCTAGGAATATTTGGAGCTGACTTTATCTATTGGTGGTCCCCTATGGAGCCCAAGGAGGTCCCTGAAGAAGGTGAAATTTCTAGATGAAGACCCACATAGATCGAGATTTTAGGTTCTAAGCTGCGCAGTATAAAGGCAGAACTTGGTTTCCCATTTTTATGTTCCTCTTGAGTGTACAGTGGTACCAGGCCAAACTAGCCTATTTTATTAATTTAGTTTGGCTTGATTTATTTTAGGGTGTGTAATAGAATTGCATGTGTTTTATAAGTATCTTTTTGTGATTCCTATGTGATAAAGCCTTGAAATATTAGGCTCTTAGAAAAATTAAATTTTCTACCTCATTTAAATTAAACAAATCAAACATAAAATAAAAACCCATAACCTCACCATAAATAAAGCCTTAGGCATAACTTAAAAGTGACTAAAAATAATTAGACTTTATGAATCATACAAGCATATTATTCATCATTCTTGAATTGGGCGCTTTGCACATAAGAGGGAATTTGACCTCTGAGGATCACCACCCTTCTTTGGGTAGTGTGCCTTCTCATATTGAATTGACTCATGACCTTTTTCAAACTGCATCTCATTGTAGGCTTGAAATTGCATAACTAAAAGCCTTGAAATAAAATTATGAGTCAAAATACATAAAAGATGAAAAATTATTGCATTAAATAAGTGTAAACATGCCAACCATTATCCTAGGTTAGAGAGTGAGTTTAAGCTATTGAAAGACTTATAGTGAAATTACCCTTAGTGGATGATTTAAATAATTTTAAACTTTAGAAAATCCTAATCCTAAAGCCCAATCAAGACATACCACACTAAGCCTTAACACACACATTAGAATACTAAGCCACCGATCCTAGTATTAGGTTAGGCCAGTGTATGTTGTGGGGACATATTTTATTTTGTGATGTAATGTTTAGGATTGGATGTTAAGATTATTTGTGTGTAGACTAGATGTTTGGTCATTATTAACTTAACAATGTTTTATACAGGGGATTGTGCTTGAGAGGCCACTATAATAATAAATAAATATAAATACTTTTGCTTGTAGGTGTTTCTTATGTCCCTAAGCATAATCTTATTAGGGCAGGTGGGCATGGTTATCCAAGTGCAAGATGTTGAGTCAAAATATGTGAAATATAATTGCTTAGCTTGTATGTTTGTTTAGCTAATATCTATTTTACTAGTGTAGTTATATTTTATTTTTTTATAAAGACGTAATTTTTATGATTAGATTAGGATTAGTGCTATAGGGTTTAGGATGAGTAGTGCTAGAAGAAAAATATTTGGGAGGCCCTGTGAAACCTAGAGTAACCTAATCCAAAGAAAGAAAGAAGAAAAAGAATTAAAGACCCAGATAACATTCATTTCATTTGTAAGATTCATTTATAAGATTCATTTGTAATCCATGTTGTATAAGGGTAGAGCTTGGTTACCCAATTTCTTTTATTTTTTGGGGTGTACGGGAGTACTCGTCCACATTGACCTTTGATTTTTTTTTTTTATGAAAATCTAAATGTTTAATTATTATGTTTAGATTATGCAATAAAAAGTGCATGCTTTCTATTAGTTTCTTAAAGTGTGTATGTTTGATATGTAGCCTGCATGCAATAGGCTCTTTAGGATAAAATTTTTTTTATCTTTACTAAATAACTCATAACCAAATTCTAATGCAACTCATAACCTCACTCTAAAACCTAAGTATATAAATAAGATAATAGAAGATTTAGAAACTCTTTAGCTAAATGGTTGTATGCTATAACAACATGCACATCATATTATTTCACTCTTGAAAAGAGAGTATCTCCACTCTTGCATGATAAGGGACAAGATTGGCCTTTAAGAGCAATCCTTTATAGTGGAGAACAAGCTTTCTAGCTGATTTAGCCCACAACTGAACTTCATCTAGCATGTAAGCATAATTATCCTAAGCCTTGGTCCAAAATAAATGTGTCAAAATGATCCTAAAACCTTGTAAAATTTTAACATTTGTCTAAGAGATGTTCTTATACCAAACATTATCTAGTCTCTTAGATAGTGAGTTTAGGATTCTAGCTTCCTTCTTAATTAAATAATATCTTATTTATCTTACATCTGCAAAAGATCAGCTTACATGATTTTAAAGTGTAGGAGGTGTTAGCTGGCAGCCACTTCATGTAGTTGTAAGTCCAAAAGAGTCGCGATGTGTTCATTATGTGAACCATTATATTATATTCTCCTAGATTTTACTTAGGTCATACTTCTAGCTTATGCTAAAGCATTTTAGAATTTGGCTCTATGGCAGTTTTTTTCTCTTTTTCTGTGACTATAAGTCCTCACTTCTTAGGCATCTCCACAATCTTGTGTTGTTGGGTTATAAGTCCTAGCACTCTAATAAAATTTTAACTTAAATAAATTTTCCTATATATATATATATATATATATATATATATATATATATATATATATAAAGTCTCATCATAGGGTAGATTGCAACATTCACTAGGCCTCATCTTCTAGTATTTTGGGTGTTCCCTACTTATCTTCCTATGGAATCCAAGGATAAGTCTTTCCATTTGGATTTATCCCATTTAATTTCAAAAATAGCCAATTCTTTGATAGCCTAGCTTTGAAATCTTTGGAGACATTTATTGGCTACTTTAATCAAGAGTATTTTTTACCAAACTTCCATTCTAAAAATGTAATTAATTATGGAGGCTTGCCTCCATAAGGAACTAAAGAACCTCGAATAAAATAAACCCTGCTCTATTTTACCCATGTAAAGTGGGTGAAAGATCTCTAATATAAAGAAGGCTCATCTACCTTAGGAGCTTTTATTGGATGATTAAGTCCATTATAGGTGATGTTTCTATCTTTCAAGATAGTTCATCATACCTCAATATCACACTAGATCACTTCAATAAGTACCCCCTAAGATCTACATGATGTCTCTATTACTCCAAATTAAAACACCACAGTTTCTTTAATCGAGAGTACTCTTAAGAGGAATTCCATTCTTTTTAAGATGTTGATCGCTCAAGAAGAACACCTTTGCAAACCTCTACCATCCTTTTAGGGATGTTAAGGAGTTTGTTCTTCATGAGATAGATTGATATATATAGGAAAGCACTCTCATTAAAGGTTGAAAATTAACATATATTTGATATGAATCAGCATTTAGTGGAGTGGCATTGATGACTATCTAAAGATAAAGCGAGGGTAGTCTTGATCATGATCCCATGGTTACATCATCCAAGGACTATGTTATTCCAGTTTACCAATATTAGAGGACTATTAGCCATAATGTCCAAGGAGTCTGATTAGCGGCCATGTGTTGGCTCATCTATGATATCCTGAGTAGACTAGAGTTTTAGTGTAGATATTATGATGCAAGTTAGTTTAGATTGTGCTTGCAGTGTAAACAAGAATTGGACTTACATCTATTAGAAATCCATATAAGGTTTAGATGTTCACATGGAGAACACATGGGTTGTACTTACCTCCATTTGGAGTGCTAGACAGGTTTAGAGTTTGCTTGGCAAACAATAAGGTTGGACTTGCATCTATTAGAAAGCCATATAGAGTAAGGTTTAAATGGTGAACGAAAGGATTGGACATACATCCCTTTAGGATCCACTGAGATTTAGATTTTCTCATGGAAATGCATAGATTGTATTTGCATCTATTTGGAAGGTCATTAGGGTTTAAATATTTGCATGAAAAAAAAAATTTGTCTTACCTCCTTTTAGAATGATAATAAGTTTTGTCTTACCTCCTTTTAGAATGATAATAAGTTTATAGAGGTGTTCAAAAAGTGAACGTATAGATTGGACTTGCATCCCTTTGGAATGTTAGTAAGTTTATAGAGGTATTTGCATGACAACCATATAGATTGGACTTATATCCTTTTGGAATGCCAGTAAAGATTAGACGTTAACTTGGCAAAGAAAAATATTGGACTAACATCCCTTTTGAATGCTAGTATCTTTATAGAGATGTTTGCATGACACATGTATAGACTGGGCATACATCCCTTTAGAATGCAAGTAGGGTTTAGATGTTCACATGGCGAACGTATAGATTGGATATTCATCATTTTGGAATCTACTTGATTTATAGAGGTGTTCGCATAATAAATGAAAATAAGTTTGATTTCATTTCTTTCATTTTTTCTAGGAGACAATGGCTCAATATTGTATATGTAATGCCACAGTGCTGATGATTTAGTGACATGACACTAAGATGTTGGTGATTCAGTACCTAAAGCTTAGTGCATTGGCATGGGTGAGTCAAAGCCCCAGCACCAGTATGCAGAAATATAGGTCTTCAACTAGAGAGGTTTGTACTTTGGCGCTGTAAACCAATGCTGCAACACTGAGGTTCCATGAAGAATGACAAAAAGTATATTGACTATTTAGACAATGCCGAGGTGCTACCAAAGTGGCGCAATCAAAAATTGCTGACAGGTTCATAGGCACATTTAGCTAAAAAAGATAAATTTTTTGACTAGACTATAGCAATCAAAGTGCCACAATGCTCTATTAATGTCTGATGCACTTTTCAAATCTGGTCAGTTATATAATTAATGGTAATAAATATTAATAAATATTCTTTTTGACTAACAAAATAACCATCTTGACCAGTTTACCAGTGCTTAAACACTACAAGTAGAGCATCGTGGTGTTGGTCCTATATTTTAAAAATTGAGGGGCCAGTGTCTTGATATTATAAAAGCAGCACCGCAGTGCTGGGAGCAATCTATAAATATCACCCCAAGACTACCAAAAATTTTCATTCTAAAGACTTTGTTTTTCTTAGTAGTTCTTATAACTCTTTTTCTTCTTAGCTTTCTCTTAATTCTAGAATAGTAAATATGCCACTCATGATAAAGAAAAATATTGGACTTACATTCCTTTGGAATGCCAATATGTTTATAGAGTTGTTCACACAACAAATGTATAGATTTGACCTACATCCCTTCAGAATGTCAGTAGGTTCTAGATGTTCACGGTGAATGTATAGATTGGATTTACATCATTTAAGAATTCTATTAGATTTATAGAGGTGTTCGCATAATAAATGAAAAAAATTTTTATTTCATTTCTTTCTATTTTTTCTAGGAGGCAATACCTCAACATTGTATAAGTAATGCCACAACACTAGGTATTTAGTGCCATGGCACTAGGAAGTTGGCAATTCAACACCTAAAGCTTAATGCATTAGCATGGGTGAGCTAGTGCCCCAAAGGCCGCGATGCGTAAATATAGGTCTTCAACGAGAGGTCACTTTGGCCCTATAAACCCAAGGTCAGAATGAGGTGCCATGAAGAATGACAAAAAGTATATGGTCTATTTAACCAATGTTGAGGTGCTACCAAAGTGACACAGTCAAAAAAGGTTGACAGGTTAGTAGACGCATTTAGCAAAAAAAAGATAGAATTTTTTACTAGCAGTAGGTTCCCTCAATATCTAAGTGTGTAGGAAAATTTTTAACTCCACATTCTCTAGTGAATTTAGGATGCTAAAGCTATTGGACATGAACTAGGTGGGAATTTTTCTAGGATTAACTATATTAAGGAAAATAAAAAGCCACTAAAATAAAATAAATCATTCGATCATTTCAAAATAATTTATTTAAGAATTATTCATAAATTCTACATTTCATATTTACAATTATTCTTTAAATTATTCATTTTGGATAATGTGAACTAAATGCATAAACTTTGTTACATTTATTTAAATTATTCTCATGTATAGGCATGTTGATTATCTATTTATTCAATGCATGAATCTAAATTAACTAAACACTATTCAAGGTATTATTTTTCTCTCTCCTATCCTATCTCTCATCCTAAACCTTTTTGCCAAATTTTTTTCTTAATTTAATAAATTTTGTGAAAGTTATTCAAATTATTTCCATAATTATCCCATATTTTTCTAAAAAAAAATCATTTATTCTAATCTTTAATTTAAATTATTTTGGAATTCAAATTAAATATTTATTTGATTACATATGCAAATTTGAACTCTCAACTTTATGCAATGTTTTGTGGCTAATCATATGCCAATATAGTTGATTTAATTTAAATTAATTTTAATTTATTTGAGTTAATTCAAATTTAATCAAAATAAAATATAGAATTATCTTCTTTCCTTTTATATAAATTCTATTTTTGGAAGCCTCCTTTAGCCAACTATATCTTTTATTCAAATTCAAATTAATCTCTTAATAAAAATTAATTTAAACTCTCCTAAGATCTGATCCATCATAATTTAATTCAAATTTTTAGTACATAAATAAATCTTATCTATTTTAGGAAAGTAGCTTGGCAATTTTGAATATTCCTTGGATTTTAATAAATAAAGTTTGTATGTTATCTCTTACCTTTCTTCATTCAATCAAGATGAATTGATTGAATATTCCATGATGTTGCATTAAATACTAATTGAGTCTCATCTTGGAAACTTCCTTTTTGGCAGACCAATATACCATGCTTAAACTAAATTAATCACAATTTGAATTATTCCCTTTTTCACTTGGACAATTAATTATGTCATGACTTGTTTGGTAATAATTCAAACTCTTCTCTCTCTCTCTCTCTCTCTCTCTCTCTCTCTCTCTCTCTATTAGTAGCCTACAGACATAAACATTAAATTCTTAATTACATTAGAAATTGAGTCATATGAAGAATTGATTCAATTTAAGTCTCTTTACAAATTAAATTTCTCTCCATATCCCCTATTTTTATCAATTTTCTTTATCATGCTAAATTAATTAATTTAATTAATTCAAATTGAATCATGCTATCCATCTTCGTTTCCTTGGCCAAAATCCCTCTTATAAAATTTGAATTTCAAATTTATTTTTAATTAAATCAACTTTTCATATTAAATTCTCTTCTATTTTCTTTTGGTGATTTTTTTATGTCATGCCATTTATTTTTATTTTTATTGGTTTACATTTAAATTAATTTAAAATTAGTTTCCCTCTTTTTTTCCTTCTCTTGGTCGAATCTCATGATCCCTTGTTATATAAATAATGTTCCTTAGACTAGGTTAAACTCACTAGGAAAAATCTCTCTTAGAAAAACTCTCTCTTGGCCAAATTTTTAAAAAACCTTTAGAGCTATTTTCTTGGTGAATTAAGTACTAATTTTTTCATTCTTTTTCCATCCTCCAACCTACAAGTGATTGGATTGAGGATTGCATAGAAAGAACTTGGAGGATTAGTGGATTTCCTTGTGACAGAAAGATTAACAAGCTGCTTTCATTCTAGTTTGCAATTTTACATGCCAAATGACCTTGTTCTCCTTCTCAGCTTGAGTTTCTTATGCATTTAGTCAATTTGTTTTGTACTTAAATTATCTATTTCTACACTTTCTTAAGTTGTCCAAAAGCTTCGTGGTTGATGAATTACAGTGTAGTATTGCAAGTTATTTTCTCTTCATTATTCCTACATGTTGTAAAGAGAGATTATTGTCTTTGTGATTATTTCATATTAAATACTTGTGAGTAACAAGTTCTATTACTTCTAAATCATCTCATCTTTTGCATAAATAATAATTTTTTTAAAAGAGATTTCATTTGAGTTTATGTGATTTAAGATTTAATTTTTATTTGATCTTTTGGAAAACTCTATCCTTTTCTAACAAGTGATTGCTTCAAGTTTCAAATCATTATTGTGTTATATTTCAAATCATAAATTAAATCACCTTGAATTTATGTTATCATATTCACATCAAATATTTTAAAGATTCATTTACATCATTTATATATATATATATATATTTCAAGTTTAATTATTGTTCAAATTTACATATCAATTAAAGTGAGATATTTTTCATTCCTTTGAATTCACCTGGCTTAATATTATTGTAGTTGGGTTGTCATAGAAAAATTATTTTAAAATTTAGAATTAAATTCTTATTTCTCCTTTTTCTTATTTTATTGTTGGGTTGTACTTGCCCATTAAGGAAAGCATGTTCTTACGTTGTACTTGCTCGTTATCGAAAGTATGGTGTTGGGTTGAACTTGGTTGTGATGGAGAGTATGGTAGATTTATTATAATCTCAATTTTGATTTAGCGAATTCCTACCTTTGGTGGCTAAGCATGGATGTAGGCTAGTTTTGGGGTTTGGCCAAACCACGTAAAAATATTTGTGTTCTCTTTATTTATTTTTTTGCACTTTACTTTTCTATAATGTCGTTGATTGTTGTTTTATATTTGTAAAGCTTTATCATTAAATATTTAAGTTTTATATAAAAGTTTAAAATTAAGTTTTCTAAAATTATCTTTTAAAAACCAAATTCACAACCCCCCACTCTCTCTTGGGTGCCATAGCCTCTTAACATCCACAAGTGAAATAAAGAAGATTCCACCTTTCCCTGATTCCCATGCCACCAACAAGCTAGATTTTGATCAAAGTAGCCATCAAATAGGAGGAGCTTGGCCCATAGAGCAATTGGGGAGGAGGAAATTCAATTTTTTGCACCTAGGGGGCTCGTCACATCCACACGAAGCTAATCAAATCGTTCCCACCCCTGAGGATCAGCGTTAGAGAGGTATCACCCAAACTTGACCTCATATGTAATTCAGTTTGGTCTTTGTCAAAGAAATTTAGTCTCAAGTGAGAACTAACCATATAGATAGGTTTAAAATTGATCCCTAATCAATTTTTAATCAGAATTGTTTATCTTCGCACTTAGGTCACTAAAGATCATGAGAATTTGACAAATGGTAGCTGGTTTTCACCATTAATAGGGGGGTATCTTCAACATCTTTTCCTTTTATTAGAAATGGATGGTTGAGATTTACCTTCTCAGATTGATAAAATATTATATATGAAACCATATGAGAAATCATGGTCGTTCGATCAAAGATCAGAAGGCTGTGATGAATTCCTAGTCCCCTCCATCATTTGAGCTAGATTCGCGTGGATCTAGCTAGCCCAATCAAGTACCACCATGTGTATAGTGGAACCACGTCAGTGCCAAAAGGCAGTGATTAGATTAAACAGAAAAATTAAGTATTTCCTTATCTAAAATTGCAAAAAAAAATTTAGAACTTTAAGAAATCATAGAAAATAAAATACTCAATCAAAAACATAATCAATTACTCAATGGATTCATCTAAGTGGGGAGAATCCATTAAACCAAAAATCCCTAATTTTTATTAGTTTTTTGGGTTAATTTGAGTTTAATTAAAAATAATCAAACTAAAATAAAACCCAAACTATTAATCCAATCAATTTGAAACTTTGGGGAACTAAAATTAAGGTTAAAACACACCTTAGATAAATTTGTCAAGATTTATTTGAAAGTAAATTCATAAATATAAAATTTTAAGCCATAATTCTTTATATAATGAAATAAGTTAATATCGATCAAGAAAAATATAAAGAAATTATGTAATTAGCTTAAATCACCATAAGGAACACTAATGAATATTAAAACATCATTAAAACTCACCAAAACCTCATAATCCCCAAAATGACTTAAATTATGAATTAAATACATTAATTAATTCAATTAATTGATCTAAAATTTAAAAACTTATAATAAATCAACCAAAACTCATAAAAATTTAGATAAACCCTATGTGGATTCATATTCTAGAGGAGAATTTAAGGAAATTAAAACCCTTAATTAATTTCTTCTAACTTAATAATTTAGATTTTATTAAAATTACTAGAACCACAATTAGTCCTAAATTGCACATCTAATTAAGGTGAAACTTTGAGGAACTTAAATTGGCAAAGAACCCAACTTGCCATAAAAATTTCAATGTCAAACGACCTCTAGATTAGAAGTTGTTGAAGTTCCAATCCATAGGACAATTTAAATGATATAATAAATAAAAAAATTATAGAAATAATAAATTTTTGTAAAATCTTAACATCGGAACACTTTAAAAAAATCTCCTAATCCTCTAAAGATAAGAACTTTAATTAATTATGCATTTAGAATTTAATGAACAAAAAGAAAATAAAATTTAATCAAATCTCAAGTTATTAATTTGATAAGTTCCTAAAGAATTAATTAATCAAATGAAATTTAAAACTAATCAAACTCTGAATTTCATATTCAAATATGGAATTCATTAAATCCATTTAAATTAATAACATAATTCCAAATGCAAATAAAAAAACTAATAAAAATAATTAAATTTAAATAACCTAAAAAGTTAAAATGGCCTAGAATAGGTTTGGTGCCCAATGTATCCTAAATTTCCTATGTTATGATTGATAAACAAAATCCCATCCTAAGAAAATTATACTAAACATGTAATATTTCATTAAAATTAATCTAAATGATGAAGTGTGAATATATAATTTAATAAGTCACAAAAATTGAAGTATAAGGAATCATTCAAATGATAAAATCATAACTTCTAAATCAACTTTGAATTAAAAGAAAATTTAAATTACCTAAGTCAACTCATTTAAATTAACAAACATTTAATAATGATAAAATTAATATGTGAAATTAATTTAATCAAATAAATTAAATATTTCGAACACATATGATTAAATAAACATTTAATTAAAGGAAATAAAAAGAAACATAAAAGTAAACATAAAGTTAAGTTATGAAAGAAAATATAATAACAAAAAATGAATTAAAGCATTTGAAGGTAAACTAAAATAAAAAAAAAATCAAATCAAACTTAATAACATCAACTTTAGTACAACATTTTAAATTTTAATTAAAGATAGTAAATCAAATTAAACAAACATTGATCAAGATAAAATAAATAAAAGAAGAATGATGTCTTTGAAACCTTAATAAATTTAGATTACAAAGACTTTAATACCTAAGGGAAAAATTAAAACATTGATTACATAAAACTCAATTTAAAACATACCATTCAAATCAATTCAACTGAGACTAATTAAGATACATAGGATCTTAGTTTGACCCTTATAATAAATTAAAATTTCTTTCTATTAGAATTCACGATGATTGAATAGAATAGGTTTTGCCCAAAGTAGAATATATTTTATCATTTATTCTTTAAACCTAAACTTCAACTTTAATATAAAAGCAAACCTCAAATAGAAGTAAACTTCTAAATCAATTAAATAGCTTAAATTGAAACCATCCAATGGAAAATGAAACCAATTCTAAGAATAAAATAAAATAAATAAATAAATGAATATAAAATTTTTCATAATTAGCAATCATATGGCTTATGGTCTATTACGACAGGCTGTTTAGTATGAAAAGGTCTTAATACCTTAAACGGTTTAATAATGAAACATACTTATGAAGAAAAATTATGAAAAGTACAAAGTTAAATTTCAAATCAAATTAAACTAAACTTTGAATTTAGGTATGCTCAAATCTCTAAGCATAGCTTAAAAGGATAGGTGGGCTTAGTAAGCAACTAATGTTAAGCTCGTATGTTTGAAATATAAACTATTGGTATGTATCTCCTAACATTTGTTTTGTAAGAATTAGGAATTTATTTTAAAATTTCAAAAATGTAATTTAAGCTTAGAATTAGGGTAGGATCTATGGGGTCTAGGAATAGTAAGAGTTGACTTTACCAATTGGTGGTCCCCTTTGAGGCCCGTGGAGGTCCCTGAAGAAGGAGATGATCCAGGAAGAAGATCCACATAGATCAAACTTTTAGTTATAGGCTGGCCTGTATAAGGGTAGAGCTCAACTACCCATTTCCTCTTTCTTCTTTGGTGTATAGTGGTACCTAGCTACATTGGCCTATTCTATTAATTAATTTGGCTTGATTTATTTTGGGTGCACAATAGAAATTGCTTGCTTTTCTAGGTTTCTTTTTGTGGTGTGTTTTGTGATGAAATGCCTAGAATGTTAGGCTTCGAAGAAAGATTAAATTTTCTACCTGATTAAACTTAAATAGTTCAAATATAAAATAAAAAAATTCAAAATCTCACATTAATTAAAAGACCTAAGAAGTAAACTTAAAAGTTAATTTTAGAATAAGTCTTTAACTACTAAGCATTTCTAAGTCCTAGATTTCTAATAAAACATAAATTTAAATCTAAATAATTTTGGACTCAAAACTATAAAGCCCAATGGTAGGTTAGTTGAAATGTTTGTTAGGCATCCCAATATCTAAAGCATTTCCTACTTATTCTTTTTTTAATTTTCTTAAGAACTCTTCCATATTGGAGCATCCCCTTTTGAATTTCTAACTTATCATTCTTTAAGACAAGCCTTGAAATCCAAAGAAATAAAATTCTATTTTATTAATAAAGAATATTCTTAAAAAAGATATTTCATTCTTAAGGTATAATTAACTATAAAGGCTTTCCCTTATAGGGAATTTTGAACCCTATAATTAAATAAACCTATTCTACCTCTCCATATAGTTCAAGAGAAGAATCTCTGGAACATCGAAGGCCCATCAATCTTAGGAGTCCTTATTAAGTAATTGAATCAATTATAAGGTAATATGTTTATCTTTCAAGATAATATTTGTATCCCTTAATGATGCATTTGATTATCTAATTAAATACCCCCAAGATATGCAAGGTGCTCCAAATAAAATTTCTCATATATTTTTCTGGTGACACCACTGGAGAACAGTTCCTCTCTCTATCGTTCGAAGTAGATTTTTATTTCTATACATTAACAATGTACTTCTATTTTTCATGGTTCAAGATTCCCTTTCATTCCATTGGGTATCTCTTTATTTTATTCATGGAAGAGTATATTCAACATCCACTAAATGGAGTGTCGAACTTCCTATTTGTTGAAATCAAATATGAGGGTTCTATAACTCTTATTTTAAAACTAAATAAATTTTTTCTCTTAAAAAGATCCAGCAATAACAAAAATGGCCAACTTTTTCTAATGGGTCAAAAGTTGTTTCTTTTGACTACATTATGTTAAAACTTATTGTAATTCGATCAATTTTCATATTTGTAAAGTAGAAAATGATTAGCAAGATTATTTTCATTGCTAAGGTTAGCTTTACTGTGGATAGTAGTAAATTACCATATAGCTCAATCAAAAAATTCAAAACATGTTTTGAAGATTTACACATTATCATTAATGGGTGACTCATGCTCTTATTAGTGACCAAACTATTAAGGATAAGAAAGAAACCTATCTTTGAGTTTTCTACAGTGCCACATAATACTTTTACCACTTATAGGGAGATGGCCATGGAGGTCTCTAGAGAAATTCAAATAAGCTCTACATTGAAGAAAGTAAAATTGTCTATTGCATAGATACTTGATTGCCTCTTTCCTAGTACTTTTAAAATAGGTTCCACTTCAAAGCCTTCACTGATGACTGCAAGCCAAAAAAAAAAAACATAGAAGTAGAAGGCTTTGAAGGTAGGCCTTTAGGGAAAGAAAATAGGAGAAAATGATAGAGATTGAATAAGCTAGGGTGAGGGAGAGGTTTACCCTTCCAGATACTTCCCCTCTCCTAAAAGGTAGCATATTTCACCCTCTTTTCTAGCCTAGGGAGAGGAGGATGTATCTAGAATTATGAGTTCTACCCCTCACCCCTTTTCATATGAAACTAAATAAAACTTTAGAATGGTAAATAAAGAAGCTTATAATAGATTACACCATTCCTTCGTAGAACTCTTGGGTAAGTTTCTAGAGAGATAAAGAGAGAAGTCTTAGGGAGATCTATGACTATTCAAGGAAAAGAAAGAAAAAGATAATCTTCTCTAATATAAGAAGATCTTATCATCCATGCCTACTTTATTAGACCGATTTCACCAAGGAGGTCACTAACTTGGTATAGGGGTGAATCATAGTTTGATAAGAGATAATGTTATCTCTAAAAAAGGAAACTAAAAAAGTTTATGTTAGGAAAGATCCATTAGCCTCTGAGCTAAAAACTCATCTGTTGTCACAATCAAAAGGGCCGCCTATTACTCTGCCTATTAAGGAAAGGTCATCATCATCATCTATGTTTCGGCCTCAAACTAAAGAGGCATCCTCATTTCATACTTTTAGTAAAGAGATAGAGCCACTTCATTTATCTCCTTACAACAGAGATGCTACAAATGAGGGACACCTTAGTTTAGATGTCACTCTAACAATAGATGAAGTTCCCACCATCTAAGAGACTCATGAAAAATAAATATCTAATGTAAAACCCATCGATGTAGAGAAAGAATTAGAAGCTATCCTTGATAGCATCAGTTTTCCAATTCATCTTACAAAAGAAGAAGTGGAGACTATTGTTAGAGGATGAAGAAAAAGAGAAGATAAGTAGGATCCAATATCTCTTTGATTTAGATTAGGATGACTTGTTGGATGATTAATCCCTTAGATTACCCATCACACATATTTTTATGGTGGATACAAGGGCATTGAAAAAAGAATAAGAAGAAACACACGAAGATCTTGTACTTGATCCTACTCAGTAATTAATCTTTCCAATTATAGAAGAAGAATGATTAGATTTTGAGGATAGAGAAGAAGATGGAGGAGATGATTGCCACTATGCAATCACTCCATGGTCTAGTTCCCACCTCTTCTTAGCCACATTATTTAGAGAGACCAGCAGAGTTCCATCCCATAGATGAGATAAAGCTTGGTTTAAGAGAATATCACCAAGAACTTAAACTAACATATGATATATTTCCTAAAACTAACATGAAATCTCTTATAGAATAGTAGGTTAAAAAATCTTGGCTCAATTCCATGGTATGACTCTTTATTCCCAACAGTAGACCCTACCCTGAAGAGTATGATTTGGTACCATATCCAAAGGGATTTGTGCCTCCTTCTTTGAAGGTTTTTTATGGGATAGGAAATTCCAAATATCATTTAGCACATTTTTAGGAAAGTTTCTATAGAGGGAGTGTTGGCCTGTTATTTAAGCAATTCAATAGTAGTTTGATTTGGGTTGCCTTTGACTTGTATGCAGAGATACCAAAAGGTTCAGTGCACACTTTCACTAAACTAGAAAATATGTTTATGAAACGATTCACTAGAACACAACATCACATCACTGTAGGTGACTTAGTAGTTCAAAAACAAAAGCTATGGAATTTCTTATTGATTATATCCTAAGATTGAGGATTCTTAGTCTTAAGTGTGAGCATCAGCTACAAGAGTAGCATGATGTAGAATCAGTCCTTCGGAACATTCATGGCCTTGTTGCCATTTTGTTTAAAGGCTTCACTATTAAAACTTTGAAAAACTATTAGGTAAAGCCTCTAGTTACAAGAAGAAGCTCTTAGGATGTCATTTCTTATAGATTAGTCTACTATGGAAACCACAGAACTTAGAGAAGTTTTGAAAAAGAGGGCATGTAATGTCTTTGTAGTGGACAAAGGAAAAGCTCCCAAGTGGAGCGTCTACCCACTTATAGGCCATCACAACAATAGTTATCATCATTACCAAAGAAAGCTCCCACTAACCCTTTCAATGAAAAAATAAACCAAACTTATTCTTTCAAGAGAGAGAGAGAGATAGTGAGGAAAATTTTCAAAAATTTAAAGAAAAAGTTAGATTTTAAGCTACTTGATCCAAAGGGACCAAAAAAGTTGGCAAAGTGAATGATCCAAATTATAGCCCATACCATCAGATGCTAGGTTATACAATTCAAGACTGGTTCACTTTCAAGGAATTTCTTGAAAGAAACTATATGAAGGTTTTGGTGATAATTCCTAAATAATACCTAATGGCCATAGACAAGGGTCCATTAAGGTAATATTAAATGAATCTTTCACTTCTTCTAGTTCTTCTCCTTAATCGCTAACCAAATAGAAATAAGTCCCTTAAAGGCATATACTTTGTCTACCATGACTACCTTAGGATTAGATTCTTCATTGAATCTCTTCCTAATGACATCTTTATTCTTTATAGAAGTTAGTGAATCTAAGTCTTTAAGAATGAATCATCTTAAATTAAAATAAATTTAAGCATGTTATTGCTTATCTATCACAATCAAATTAAAAATAAAATTTTAAATCAAAACAAACTAAATTAAAATTTTGACTTTCAAGAAACTAAATTCCAACTCTTTCAAGCTTATGCCTGTGCTTGTGTTGACTAGATCAGTCAATGGTAATATGTGCAGTGTACTCTGATCAGTCCACCACATATATTGGAGGTCCATTTGTTGACCTTAATTTTGGATGAGGTTAACATCAGTTTTGAAAATAGTAATCATGACACATAATCCTAGATTAGGAGCCTCTTGATTAGCCATTGAGGACACTATACTTAGTGACCTAGTGAAGCCCTCTATGGTTTTGGCTTAACCTAATAAGATTAGTTGAATCCAAACCAAACTCAGATTTAAACAAATGACTAAATCAAATATATTTTAATTAAAATATAAATCCAATAGAGCCTAGGTAATTGAAGTGGTTAACCCAACTAACCTACTTAAACTCAAAATATCTTAAATCTAAAAAAATTCAAATAAACTCAAAATAAATTAAAATTAAATCAAATGAAAAGCATAGTCATTACATAAATATAAATGAAGGTCAAAGTTAGTAAACCATTTGACATAGAGTTAACTTATATGGGCCCCACCAAGTCAAAGATCAACCCACCAAAATTTGACCAAATTAAATTATTCCAAAGACTCAAAATCATCAAATGAACTTATTTAAACATAAATCTAATGAAATTTTAATCCAATAAGGCCTTAATTAGGTTAATCAAATCAATTAATATGAATAGGCTTAAATGGATGATATTAGATCTAAATTTAAATTAAACTAAAATCAACCCAATTTAAATTTCCAAAATCATTTGGAAATTATCTTGAAACATAATTTAACCAATTATAGGGTTTAATTTAATCAATTTAATCATTTGGCCCAATTAAATCCATGTTGACCCACTAAACCCAATATGAGTCAAAGTGGGTTCAAATTCAAAATTCACTTTAAATGAAATAAAATTAATTAATGTAAATCATCTCAAATACTTGTATAAATATAATTAAAGCCTAAACCTTAACCTAATTTATCAAATGGAACAAACCAAGCTAAACCAAAGGGAACAAATGCTTAAGTGAACTAACTTAAGATATTTTTCCCTAAACCTAATTGAAATGAGTTTTTTTGACTCATGAATCATCTTAAATATGACTTAAACAATTAATTGCTAATTTAAATCAATTAATAATAAACATTGATCACAATTAGCTTAATCCAAATCATGTCAAACTCAAATGGACTAAATATGAGAATGTGAGCTTAAACTTACACTAATAAAATTCAACTCATCTTACTTAAACATGGACTAAATATGAGAATGTGAGCTTATAACTTGACATGAAAAATCTCAAAGAAAATGTTTCAAAAGAAATGTGTCGAGTCATAAGCATACATAAAAATTATAATTTTGAAACCTAAAGAAATACATGCTACATGATTACAACATATACTAACTTTGAGGAAGAACTATGCTTTTCCAAAGGAAAGCCTATCAAAAGGAAAGTTAAATTGGGCTCAAAGAAGCTATGTCCTAAACTACGCAATAGTTTGAGAGTTTTGAAAGATTTGAAAATTCTAAAAAAGCACAAAGTTCAAAAACTTTCTCTAATAAAGAATATTTCATAGAAGAAGTAACTCAAATCTAGGTAAGGAGTGGTAGACAAATTTCTCCATCACCATCAATGAAACTAAGGGATAAAGGCAAAGAAATTCAAATTAATGAAGATACCTTACCCCGACCACCAGCTAAACCTCAAAAATCCACCAAAATGGGAGTGAACTATAATGTTCTAGCTCATTTATGTAAGTTACCAACTTTATTAAGTATTTATAATGCTCTCATATTATCTAATGACATATGTAAGGCATTAATTAAACCCTTACAAAATCTAGAATAGTATGAAGCCTTCTTTGCTGATGAGAAGAAGAAAAAAGACTTAACTAAGTCAACAGCCAACACAACCAAACATAATCAACCCCTTTAAGTCACAACCAAAAGTAATTTCACTTGTATAAAAAGAATATTGGGCTACCAAGGTGCTTTGATTGACTCAAATGCTTTAGTAAATCTCTTAAGAACTAAACCCTTGAAACATTAACTTTGGATGCTCATTATATAAATAAAAGTATAGTATTCCTACAAAGATTGAATGAATAAGGACAATAAACCCTAGAATCTCTTATTTTTCCTATACACTTTGGGAAATTTTATGCAGAAGATAAATTCAACATTATTTAAGTTAGTGTTTTATACAAAGCACTCCTTAGTAGCTTATGGATTAATGAATATGACATAATGCCTTCAACTCTCCATAAATATATGAAATACATTCAAAATGGTGAAGAGTGTTGAATTGATGGTGATATAAATCCCTTCTTGATACATGGAATCAAGATCTATGATGATGCCAAGTATTTTATGCCTAAGAAAGTAGGAATATGCAATGCCCAAAAGTAAGTGGCTCTACCCATCAAGATGATGCTTAAATATGATGATTCAAAGAGCAAAGGCACTAACAAATCTAAACAATTTAATGTAATTCCCCATCTTGGTAGTGATACTAAGGATGAGAAAGAAGAGCTATTACTTTATCAATCTAAGGAAGCCTTAACTAGCCAAAGAAAAGAAAGAGCTAGTACACATGATATAACAAAATAATTAGAGAAAATTGATGTATCTCTAATAAGGGTACCAGAATCTCAAATCTTAGACAAGCCAATGAAAATAACTGTAGTGTCAAATGTACATATTAAAGCCATAAAATCTTCAAGAAAAGAAGAAATAGAATAGTTGAAAATTTTTTGTCCCTCTTAGAAGAGGTTATCATGAATGCGAGATCCTTTTCTACAAAATAGAATACTGAGCTGCAAATCTTGCTTAAAAACTATTTGAAGAGAATAATTTTAAGAAAGATAATATTTCAATAATTATTCCTCAATTCTGCTCATCAATTTAAAAAAATTAGTTAAGAATAATGTTCAACCAATATAATCAAGTATATAAGCTTGATAATTTAAGAAGCTCTAGCCTAGGGTTAATACCCAAATTTTTGTAAGATATGGAAAGTTCTCCACTTAGAGATTGGGATATATTAATTAGGCATTTTCCATAATGAGCTCATACTATGCCATATCCAAAAAAAGAATAAGTCTCTTTTGAAGCTGCAAATGAATAAAGGGGTGTTTTATATCAAAATGAGAACATACCTAAAATGAATTGATAACTGACCTTAAAGAGGAACTGAAGAAATTTGAAGAGTGCAATCAAGCTACTATTGATGAACTTTATAAAATTAACTTGGGTACTAAAATAGAGCCTAGGCTAATCTTTGTTACTACTAATCTCACATTAAAAAATTAGGGAAATTAAAAGCACAACTCCATGAATACAAAGATTATTTTGAATGGAATTACAGTGAAATGCCATGCTTACCACTAGATTTAGTTGTATATAAACTTGCTATTAAACCTGATGTACCATCTATAAAAAAAGAATCAAGGTGAATGTGATTGAAAATTGAAGAGCAAGTAATCATTGAAATCAAAATGCTTATTGAAACTAGATTCATCTAGGAAGACAAATATGTTGACTGAATCGCCAATATCATCTCAATGAGAAAAAAAAAGGAAAAATTCATGTCTATATTGACATTTGGGATTTAAATAAAGTATGCTTCAAAGATAACTTTCCATTACCTAATGTAGACTCATAGTAGTTAATATGTCAAACTATGACATGTTATCTTTTATGGATGGTTGATTAGGCTACAACCAAATTAAGATGGATCTGAAAGATGAGAAACATACATCCTGTCATACGCTAATAGGTATTTATTATTATAAAGTAATGCCATTTGATTTAATAAATGCTGGAGCTACATACCACAGAGCAATGACCCACATCTTCGTTGAATGCTACATTGAAGATTTGATTATAAAAGGAAAATTCCAAGATGAGCACATAAGTGATTTAAGAGTTATATTCGACTTAATACAAAGTTTCAACTTAAAGATGAATCCCTTATAATGTGCTTTTGGAGTAACATCTAAAAAAATCTAGGCTTTATTATAGGCTAATCGCTTAGAAAAAATTACCTTTGAGGATGCTTTCGAGATGGGTAGTAGTACATTTTTTCATGAGGCATATTGATATATATTCAACTAGATTTCTCCTAACATTACATTAGATTTTATTTAGATCTAGGTTATACTTTCTATGAATGCAAGCATTCATAGTTGATTACCTCTTTTACCGTAATAAGAGAGTATTATCATATAATGTTGAAAATAAACATATCTATCTAATATGAATTTATGTCTAAAGTTGTGTTCATATGGCATAATAACCATCATTTAATTTAAAGTGTATATTAGGGGGAATAATGTCACACTTGATTAAGATCCCATGGTTTTGTCTATCTGGGCTATCATGGTACCTTGTTTACTTAGCCAAGGGAACTAGTTCCTGACTGAATAATCAATATTAGCAGTCATGGGTTGTGTCATCTAAGGTGTTCTTGTAGACCCAGGCTGATATTTGTATAAGGTAATAAATTTAAGTCGACCTTAGCTAAAAAAAGGCTTTTTTCCTATTAAATATATTTTATAATTCATGGCTCAAGGAACAAAGCCAATAGAGAATATATGACCTATTGCCATGAACAAAATATAGTGGAGCTAGTATAGAAGCCAAGCCACCTAGTTAGAGGGTTCTAGTCATATCTGCATTTCATGTGGTGTCGTTTAATGAAAAAATCATGCAAACAAAAGAAACTGGTCATGTCCTTATTTGCATGAGATTATTTGTGTATGAACATAGTTATATATTTAATTTGACATTAGCTATTTATGAATAGAGATTTTCTTAGCTTATCATCCTTGACAAATAATGATGGATGGGTAGATGATTGTTTACTTTAAGTTATGATGAATTTCATCGAATTTGAACTTATCCCCTCTAAATAAATTTATAATCAACATGACCATTATTAAGGAATGATTAGCTTTTATTGACCTGGATCCAATCATGAGACCCAACCTAGAATATTAACTTGAGTAGCATCCTCCACATTTAATTTAGGCTATGTTGTTGTTCTAGAGCACATGTAGGTCTTTTTTGTAAATTTTTATTTAAATTGGTAGATCAATTTTTGTAGGTAATTCAAATTTATTTTTTGTTAACCTGCAAAGTATCCTCAGATACTGAACTTAGGTTATTGTTAATATGCTTGGGCTCATGTGGGTAATTTAGGACTATTTTTATTAAATTCCATAATAAAATAAATATGTTATTGAGGGTAGCACCTCAGTGTTGGGGACATAGTGCCTTGGAGCTGCCAAATTGGGGTCGTGGCCTTGAGTGCTTAGTATTGTAGTATTTTAGGGTAACTATTCATGTTGACCAACTAACTAGCACCTAGGAACTGATCATATGGCACTACGATGCCAATCAAAGATCAGTTCATAAAAGCTAGTAGATAATTAGACACTTTAAGTAGAAAGGATAACCTTTTTAGCTAGTATTGCGATACTACGTCAGAGAGTTGCAGTGCTACATCAATGCCTAACACTTTTTTGGTAACAAAATTAATGGTAAAGAATGCTCTTTTTGACTGGCATAGTAACTGACCTGTCCAGATGACCATACAGATGTGATGCATGCGAGCACTAAAATGTTATGTTACTATTTTAGAGCCCGAGAGATTAGTGCCTCGGTATTGATATTGTAGCCCCTCGATGCTAGGTCAGGATTATAAGTAGACCCCTTAGGGATGCCCATTTTCCATTATGAACTTTTTATTCCCCAGACATCTCTTTCTTTTATTTGTCTTAGTTGTCTCTCCTTCTAAAAAAGTGATCATGCTTTCAAGAAGCTCATTAATAAGAGGAGAGTGACTTCAAGCGAGTTTAGCATATTCATTAGCACAGAGGCTGAAGAGAGGTATCAACATGACCTCACTCACAAGCACCTCATCTCAAAAATAAGTTTCTACAACCTAGGTGGGAGAGTAAAAGGTTTGATCAATGGATGTGGCTAAGCTAAGCAAACTTATGAAAATAGCTCATATGTCATCCCCATAGTGTGAGAGTTCTTTGCCAACATGAAGGAGCACCAGAACAATAAAGTTTTCATTTGGGAGAAATTGGTAAGTTTTGATAACATTGCGATAAATGCATATTTGAATTACCAAATGTGGCTTATGATTAATATTTTTTTTGTTATAATGAGCACCAAGATTTTGATGAAATTCTTACTTTTCTCACTGGTAGAACTACCAAGATCCAGTGGAAGCAATTAGAGGAAAGAATTATTAGCTTTCCTATTACTGACTTAATGGTAGAATCAAAATCTTAGCATTATTTTATTTTTACTAAGCTAATGCCCATTAGTAATATCAATGATGTAACTAAGGATAAGGTCATTTTGAATTTTGAAATTCAAAATTACTTTATAATTGATATAGGAAGGATTATTTATAATTTTATTTGTAATATGCTTAGGGGCAATAATAAAGTAGGGTATAGTCATCCCTCTCATATTTATGATTTTTACACTACGGCGTGTGTGTTAAGGGAGCTCGATGAAGAAGTTCTAGTGTAGAAGGCCCCTTTAATGAAAAGGCTAATTGAGGGTTTGACTCAAGGTTTGAAGTGGGGGAGAGCTCACGTGCCCCACGACCTTGACCATAATCTTCTCAATACTTAAATGAGCAAGTCTTAGATTAAAAGAGAGATGTTGGTTATATTAGCCATAGGAAAGGGGCATTAGAAAATAAATTTGATTATCATATGAATGAACATCAAAAAGCACTTTTCTTATATGGCCCAGTTCAATACAACACTATTCCATATGTTCAAAAATTATAATTTTGGAGATCCAACTTAGGCTTTTTTTTGTGGCGCCTTAATATTCCCCTTATGTAGCTACCTTATTGGATCCAGATGAGGATGAGGAGATGAATGATTATGACTATTAATTTTCCCCTCCTTTTATTTTAATTTATTTTTCTTTTTTTTGTTTTATTATAGATCTATCTGTAACAAAATTCTTATATTGATAAAGATATTTTTATTTCAATTCTTTCATGTATTTCTGTGTATATGCCTTTCTATTTGGGATTTGAAAGCTCTAGAATAAACAATTTCTAACTTAAAAATGACATTATAGTAGTAGCAACTTGGCGCTAAGAATTCAGTGCTTAGGCACTACTAGCCTATAGGACAAGAGCTTAAAACCCAAAAGCTCAATTTATATGTTGTTATAGTATGATTGAATGTCCTAATATTACTATTTTAAGTATAGAAACATAGAGCCTTTGCACTAGGATGTGGTTCTATGGCATTATAAGGTGCCCATCAAGTTTAATTCTTGAGGAGTTAGTGCCTCGACACTATAATTGTAGCACCGTGATGCTCTAGGTATAACTTAAATCATCATATAAAAAGCCTTAACATTGTCACTTGGATTAAATTCTGAGATTACGACACCTCGACATTGGGATATTAGTGCCATGGCACTGTAAGATGATGACCTAAGCTTAATTTTCTTGAGGAGTTAGAACCTTAATGCTAGGCCTACAACTCTGTGGCACTGCTTTATTGATATCTAAAATTTATAATTTTGGCAGCATAACACTTTAGTAATTCTAGTTTTTATGATTTTAGTGTAAAGCACTCTTCTTTCTTGTTCAAGATCCAAGATATATGGAGGGAGGATTTTATTTCACACTAGAACCAAGTTCAACGGTAGAGGATATAGTGCCTTTGCAATAAATTGATTGCGTTGTAGTGTTGTATTAGAGATAAGGGGACCCAGAGACTTTAGCACAGTGGTGTTGAATGATAGTTCTTCAGCTCTAATATAAATGCTTTGTGCCAGGGTACCCAATACTTGGTGCCTCATTGCTCTAGATAGAGTGTTGAAAATTTCATTCCTAAAAGCTTGGTGCTGGACCTTAGCACCACGATGCTACAAGATAGAAACATTTATATTAAACTAAATTCTTGATGGTTTTTAATAGGCTTTTAATAAAATTAAGTGGCGTAATGCCTTAGTAGTGCGAAATTTTTACATAATTTAGGAAAAATGCACTCTTATCCCTTATTTTGGATCCAAGATTGATAGAGGGAGGGTATTCTTCACACACTAAAACCAAGATCAATAGTGAAGGACATAGACATTCCAAATTCAAGATTCTAAAATATTTTAAGTCTTAGGTAGGTTTCTTTTTACTCTAGATCTAAGATCGACAGAGATACACTATTTTATCTCTCACTGGATCTAAGATCAACAGTGGGAATTTGACTAAATTTTATTTTCAGAAAGAAAACTATGCAAAGAAAGTATTTCCAGACATGTTTTACCTGAAATTGATAAGAGTAAGTCTTGATCTTTTTTTCTTGCATAAAGAGATTGCTCTTGTAGTATAGGGAAGTGCATTATTGAGAGAACAGATGACTGGGTGAAAGAACACTAAAAGGGGTTAGGGTGATAGTGAGGGAGGAAGGAAGAAAAAGTAAAAGAGGGACTGCTTTCCCCTTTTTATACTAAATTTTCCCTAATATGGGCAGTTTTATGCTCTATAACCATTCCCACTACTCCCCTTAGGCAATTAATTTTGTTGGGGAAGGGATGAAAACTTTCTTGATTTTAAAAAATTGAAGATACATGATAGTGCATTGGTGTTGGTATCAAAGCACCGTGACACTATGTCATTTTGTCGGGCAACCATTGAGGGTGGTTTGAGCTTCTAGATTCTTAAGGCGACAACACTACTTTGGTGCTGTAATTATAATGCCATAGTGCCTTAAAGCCAGGATGCATAAATTTTTTGTCTGTTCATTTTTTATTATTCATTTCATTTCATCATCATTTTTTTAGATGCAAACTTGCACCATAGAAGAATTAAAATTGATCCTTCTAACATCAAATTAATGATAGAGATGCCACCGCCTAAGACCTTGAAGCAACTCCATTCACTATAAGACAATTTAGCATATATCAAGAGGTTCAATTTTAATCTCTTGGGTAGATGTCAACCTTTAGCCTGATTAATGATAAAGAATGCACCTTCTATATGGAATGATGCTTATCAAGAAGCATTTGATAGTATAAAATAATATTTGTTACATCCGCTGATTTTGGAAACACCAATAAGTGGAAAGCCATTAATATTATATACAACTGCTATAGAAGAATTGCTTGGAACTCTATTAGGTCAAAATAATGAAGTGAAGGAAAACACCCTCTACTGCATAAGTAGACATTTAATAAGAGATGAATTAAGATACTCTCCTATTAAGAAGCAATATTTCGCATTGATATTTTCTACTAAAAAATTACATCATTATATGTTATCACATAAAATAACTTTAATATCCAAAGTTGATTCTATGAAATTCTTAATGACTAGGTCTACCCTAACGGGTCACTTAGCTAAATGTGCAGTCTTATTACTTCAATTTGACATAACATATGACCCATAAAAGGCTTAAAAGGGCTAGCTCTGGCTAACTTTCTAGTCATTCATCTTCACTGAAAGATTCTCCACTCAATGATGAATTATCTGATGAGAAAATCTTTGAAGTGAGTGAGGCTCAATAATTATCAGAATGGACAACTTCAATGGACCTTCATCAATAAAGTCAACTAAACCACCAGAATTACCTTGTGGTATAAGTTTGGATTGGCTCAATATTTATGACACCATAAGGTGGTATACTTTAATATTCATATAGTCTAATTGAACCTCAAACCAACAATGAGGCTGAATATGAATCATTAATTATGGGCCTAGAGCTAATAATTAATATGAAAATTCAGAAGCTTCATATTTATGGAGATTCACAATAGATAATTTGATAAACAATTTAAACTTTCAAGATAAATAAGTTTGAATTAGTACTTTATAACAAGCATGTTTTAGAGTTTTATAAATAAATCCCTGAAATAACAATTACAAAGGTGTGATGTTAGGAAAATAGTAAAGCCGATGCATTAGCTAAATTGGTTAAAGAAATGATAGATCCTCAAGGAGAGTCAATTACAATAATAGAATAAAGTAGGCTAGCATTAACACCAACTCTTCTCCAATCTTTTAAAGCTAAAAAAATCAAGAGATTTAAGTAATAAATGAAGAACATAATTGGCGATAATCATTTATTACCTACCTTAAAGGTGATAGATTACCAAAAGATAAATCAAAAGCTCATTAAATTTCACAAAGAGTGTTATGATATGATCTAATAAATGACACACTATATCATCACTCATTTGACCAAATGTGGTTATGATGCCTTAGACCAAATGAAGCCAAGATTGTAATGGCTGAAGTCCATGAAGGGTTGTGAAATGCACACCAATTTTGTCCTAAGATGAAAATTAAAATTAAGCAAATGGGATATTACTGGGCTAGTATGGTTCAAGATTGTATCGAACATGCTAAAATATGTCATTAGTGTCAAATACACGTAGACATGTTGCACTGACCACCTAATGTCTTGCATCTAGTAATGGCATCATGGCCATTTGAAAATTATGGAATTGATATATTTGGTCCAATAAACCCTCCATCATTTCAAAAACATCATTTCATTTTGGCTGCCATCAATTACTTCTCAAAGTGGGCAGAAGCAATTCCCTTAAGAGTAGTTAAAGGAAATAATGTCATGAAATTCTTTTGAGTTCACATCATCTATCGATTCAATGTAGTCAAAGAATAATATCTAACAATGCCATTGCCTTTAAGAATGTCAAAATCTATTGCTTCATTGAGAAATATAAAATTGAATGGCGATATTCTTGGCTATATAATCCAAAAGCCAATGGTCATGTAGAGGCATTCAATGAAACATTGGTCTAACTCCTCAAAAAAATTATCTTTAAAAATAAAAGAGAATGGCATGATAAATTAATAAAAGCATTATGCGCAAATCATACCACATACAAAACTGTCATGCATGCAACACCATACTCATTGGTCTTCGAGTTGGAAGACATACTCCCTCTTAAAATAGAATTACCTTCACTCTGTATTATAGTCCAAAATAAACTTACAACAGAAGAAACTGTTTGAATATGACTCAAAGAAAATGAGGCTCTAGAAGATGTTCAGTTATAAGCTAAGTAAAATTTAGAAATGTATAAAGCAAGAATGACCTAGGCTCATGATCATATGGTTTACCCAAGAAGCCTCAAAGCGGGTGAATTTGTATTGGTACATAGAAGTCCTATCATTCTTTGTCACTAAATAGGTAAAAAATTGATTTAAATTAGGAAGAACCTTACATTATCAAAAAATTATGTGAAGGGGGAGCTGATTAGCTCATTAATGCAAAAGGCATATGGCCTATGCCCCTATAAATGGATAATATCTCAAAATATATTATGCATAGCTATTGAAATTATGCTTTATAAATACAAGAGTCAAAATTAACTCAAAAGTGATTGGTTGAAATGATTAATCATTATTAGCATTTTAATATGAAAAGAATATTTTCAACTCAAAGGAAAATTTCATGTCAATAGGGTGCAATCTTATATTTCTTACAATGTAAGAAAATTTATCATTAAAGAGAAACTCCATCAAATCAAAGAAATCTAAATTTAGATTTAATATGTCCTAAATGGACTAAATCTAAATTTAAATTTAGATATATCATGTCCAATGGGACCGCATCTAAATCTAAAAAATTAGATTCATCATGTCTAAAGAAACTAGAAAAAATTTAAAAAATTTAGATCTATCATGTTTAAAGGAACTAAATCTAAACCTAAAATTAGATCTATCATGCCCAAAGAGGCTGGATCTAAACCCAATTTAGATTCATCATGCTAAAAGGGGCTAGATCCAAAATCTAACACCTAGATTCATCATGCCTAAAAGGCCTAGATCTAAACTCTAAATCTTAGATCTACCATGCCTAAAGAGGTCAGATCTAAATCAAAACCTAGATCCATCATGTCCAAAGAGATTAGATCTAAATTCATAAATTAAATTCAACATGCCCAAAGGGGCTAGAACTAAACCTAAACTTAGATCTATCATGTCCAAAGGGATCAAACCTAAATTTAGATTCATCATGTCCAAAGGGACCAAATTTAAATTAAAAAAAAAATTAGATTCTTCATGTCCAAAGGGGCCAGATTTAAACATAAATTTAGACTCATCATGCTTGAAGGGATTGGGTCTAAGTCAAAAAGTTAGATTCAACCTTAAAGAGGCTGAATCTAAATCTAAAAATTAGATTATCATTTCCAAAGGGACCAAATCTAAATTTAAAAATTTAGATCTATCATGTTTAAAGGAATTAAATATAAACCTAAAATTAGATATATCATGTCCAAAGAAGTTGAATCTAAATCTAAACCTAATTTTATCATGTCCAAAGGGGTCAGGTCTAAACATAAAATTATATTCAATATGCTCAAAATGAATTGAATCTAAGTATAAATTTTGAATCTATTAAGTCCAAAAGGGATAAAAAATTTGATGTTAAAATGGAAATGTTATAAAAGTCTAGAAGACTAAATAAAAGTCCAAGTGCAACTCATTTATAGATTCTAATATCACTATCTTTTTATGATGACCATAAAATTTATAGTCTTCTCTCTTTTAGATTTGCTACAATATTTATTTGGGAAAGGCCATATGACATGCCTCCTTTTGAGCCCACTAAGGTACAAATATGGCCATAATTGAAGCTTATGATCCACATTATTTAACCCGATTACAAGATCATTTATTATGGTATCAAGAGATGTTGATGGGAAAATATATGTTCAATGATTCATTTACTTGATTATCTTGCATTCTACCTCATTGTTCACAACTTCTATCAGGATTTGATCCTTCTGACTTGGTAATTAATTTGAAGCTGAGACATAGTAATGATATTCCTCTTGAGTGAGTTATAGATCACCTTAATTTTAGTGATTAAAATGTGCTCCAGCTAATCATAGATAGTACTCCTTCTATATGTATGATCTGACTTTTGGGCTACCACATATTATATCATGAGATGGAAGATTAATCCCCAAAGTTAATGTTTAAGGCACTTCTATCAGCTATTAGTGGTTATATATATTGTGCCCTATCATTTATAGATGCATGGTACTATTCTTAGAAGTGCTAGCATATATCATGCAATCTATGCATAATTATTCGACTATAGCCATCTTTCCTTCACTTAGATATGTGGCATAACAGAGAATTGAGTTGGGCCATTAATACTTGTTAGATTGGTCCTCATAAAATAAATGTTACTTTAGTAGATATACAAGAAATTAGGCATTCCATATGAGGAATGCATCCCTTCAGATCATGAGCTCTTCAAGAGTCAATTTGTTGACCAACCGAAGAAGGGGAGTTATATATGTTCTTCTAGCCTTCATCATGCTCACTATTAAAGGCTATTTAAAGAGCAAAGACAGTAGATGATGTGACACTAGTACTCTTGAGATATGGTCTCGAGAGCTTTCTTTGTTCGTGTATTTGCCTCATTTTATGTACTTGGATGATCCATTTAATATTGGCTTTCATTCAAGGAGTCTTTCAACATTAGATTTGAGCATGAAAGAGAGCTAATTCACGGGTCATAACATAATCTTCGACCTTCTACATATATGATAGCTAGCTTACTTGCTTATCATGAGAGGATTGCACTAGCATTAGCATTAGCCTACCTATACCATGGACTAGGAGTAAGCTTCATGTCCAACTCATGTCATTATGATCTAGAGGCTCCTTAGCATTATCTTCATGGATGGATTCACGCTCATATTTTTGGAGCTTTTAACTATCTTGAGATGTCACCCTACTTCAGAGAGAAGTATTTCATACTAATTATGCAAGTAGAGTTACAATTACATTAGTTAGAGGATCTAGACATTTATATTTATGCCGACATGCATAATAAATCATTTTAAATTATTCATAGATCATTTTTTTTATAGTTTTCCTTTTTAGAGCATTGATTGGAGATTCATAGATTCCCTCACCAACAAAGGTACACCCTTACTATTATCAAAGCCAATATATAGATGCATTACAGAATATCTCATTAGGTTGAGACTTGCTTGGCTTTACTCTACTATCACGAGTCTATGATTTTGGAGGGATACAATATTAACATAGCATCTAGATACTATGGTTTTACTCAAGCTACACCCATATATGGACTACCGTAGATACGTGATATAGCGACATCAATTCTCTAGGGACTTTATCAATGTATGTTCATTTAGATCGCTTGCTTTTGCTTTTCAGATTTGCTCATGGATAGGCTCTTGCTTCTATATAGCTCAACAGAGGCTAAAATAAAAGTTAATCACTTATGGTTTCTATGGATTCACCATACTTTCTCTTCCTTCTTAGAGTTGGGCTTTTGTATATGCACATGGACTCAAGAGTTCTAGACCAACATGACTCTTACATTCCCCAAACATGTGGATCATGTTTCTAAGGAGTCATGAAATAGGTGGGACAATGGTAGAAAGCATCATCGAGTGCCTTCACCTATTCATACAGAGATCTAGGGATACTTGAAGCCCTCCTCTAGCTAATTATGATAAGGGAATAGAAAGAACATCTGACTCTATTTATGCTCCATCTCCACTAGTAGCGGTTGAACCATCAATAAAGCAGATAAGAAGTGATGTCACTTTACTATTATCGACGAATGCTAATGTGACTTCTCTAGTTTTTCATTCTACCGAGCTTGTCAATGATGATCATATGCATATTGGAAAGGATCCATGCAAAAGAATCGGTGCTTTGATTAGTTATAAATCACTCTTATCAAGCTTGACTTGTGTGATGGTGGCCACCTAGGATGCTTCCTAGAGCTTGACTCTATGTAAATAGCTACCATACTTATAGTTTGAGGGATGTAGCTTATTAGCATTTATCTAATGTTGAAATTTGATGCTTTATCTCTATGATATGCACTAGACCTTCAAGGTCATCACATTGCAACTCTTTAAAGAGATTATGTCATATATAGTGATAACAATACATCACCTACGGGTGTTGACTTAAAAATTTTACCTAAGCTTTCTAGATTTTGTGTGGAGGCAAATTTTTTATTAAACTATGCTATTTCTTTGGGTCTGAAAGTAGGTGAGTTATAGCTATGGGAATCCCTAGGCTAAGATGTTGAGTGTTGATTATTCAAATTATGTGATACATACCAAGAACTCTTATAAAAAAACACTCACTGATGTAGAGACTTTGCTCATTATTACTTTGCATCAAGCATCTCTAGTCTACCAAGATCTGAGCATAGCCTCAAAGCCTTGAGGTCATATCGAGAGAGTTCTATAGAGTGTAGATCAAGCCTTTTATATATCTACTAAATTAAGAGAGATATAGTAGATAATGATAGTATTTATTGGAGAGGAGACCCATAGTAAGATAGGCCATTAGTTATAAAAAGATTGCTCACGATGGATGCTCGTGTCAAGCTTGAGTAGATTCTCTCTTCATTAGTCCATGATTGGGAAGTTTCTTTTCACCATGTCTATGACATATGAGAGAGGCATGTTATTATGGCTTATCGAGCCCACACTGCTTTTTTTGTATTAAAGAAATTCAGACAAATTACCTATAGCTAAAATTTCATTTAGCAATTGTCTCTTATTATTACATGATATATGAATATTATGATTATTTACTTCTTGAATATTATACTTTTCTCTCTTTCAAGTTCTAAATATAATAAACAAAGGTGTGCAATGAATGCATCATATCTAATTGACATGATGCATTCATTAAAGCAATTTATTTGACTAAAATACTCAAAAATAAAATATTTTGACCCAAAGCACTACAACATTGCAATCCTGGCCCCTAGGTGCTATCGTCATTTCCCTTAAGTTTGAAGAATCTAGAAAACACTATCCACTCCCACTAACAGCCATCCCCATCAATGATAACTACCCAAAGGGGAGAGCGAGCACAGTTAGAGAGAGAAATAATTATGGGTAGCAAGTTTTTTATAAAAAGGGGAGAGGGGCTGACCCTATTCCTTCTCTCTTTTTTTGGCCACTCTCATCTCTCTCTATGTTGTAGACTCTACTCTCTTCTTTTTATTGCACACTCTCCTTCTTATGCAAGACAAAATAAAACCAAGTCATTGCTCATTCCAAATAAAATTTAAAATAAAAAGTTTCTTCTATATAATTCTGGCTCTAAAAGATTAAGAATTCTACCATTGATCTTGGATCGATACAAAATGACAATCCTCCCTCCATTGATCTTAGATCTAGAGCAAGGGATAAAAGCGTTATTTCATTAATTATAAAATATTACGCATTACTAAGATAAAACTCTACCAAAATTAAGATTAAATTGAGGTTTAATTTACTAAATTATAAATTTGAAATTTCAAGATCTCTAGCATCGAACTTGGTTTTAGCATGAGATAAAAATCCTCCCCTATTGATCTTGAATCTGGAATAAGAGAGAAGAGTGCATGTTGCACAAAAAAAATTTGAAAGCTAGCATTACTAAGTCATTATGCTACCAAAATTTTATAAAAATTATCAAATTACACAAAAACATCATCTTAGAAAAGAGTCTTCTAACTCGTAGCGTCGTAGTATTAAGCTCTTGGGATTTTAAACATTTGAAGCCCCGCTTCATAGAATCAAAATACTTTTGTACAATGACAAGGAGCTGTGACTAGCATCATGGCACTAAATCCAAGATCAATAGTAGAATCCATAATGTAGCCTTCTTGAGTTATAAGGCCAATATGTCCACCTGCAGTGCCACAATGCTATCCAAAAGAGTTGAGGCACTGTGGCCTATGACGTGACATTGAATCTTAGTGTTGTAGTGTTACCTTCTTGAGTTATAAAGCAAATATCTCACATCCGCACCCTCCACCGCATCCCCCAAGCAATGTTGTAGTGCAATCGTGAAAGCACCAAGGCATCACACTAGCACCATGACACCATTTTGTTGGAGCTTACATGCAAACTTCTCTAATTTTAAACCCAAGTCCCACAATCTATTGCGAAGGTGATGGATTCTTAGTTCCAAGGTGCTAATCTTATAGTGCCTTGGCACTGACTTTCCAGCATTGACGCCCTGACTCCTCACTCTAGTACTTTTTTTAAACTTTTTTATCCAATTAAATTTCTAACTTATAATAAAGATCTTAATTACAAGTAAAGTTTATGGGATTGCCAACTAGTATGTGAAATGACAAACAAATAATATAAAATAAAATTTTATTGCAAAAATAAAATTTTATGATAGAAATGTGCCAAATAAATTTATACTGGTATAAAATAAAAAAAGAGAAATACAAATACAAATATAAAAAATAGGAAAAACTATTCTAGAAGTTGTAGTTCTCCTCCTCTTCTTCTAGCTTGGTGCTAAAAAATAATGGTGATATTATGGCACTACAAGAAAAGAATTGACTTGGGCCAAAATTAAAATTATAATTTTAAACATTTGAGCAAGTGCTAAGTTAAACTCAACCATGAAAGAAAATTGTTATTGTTGTTGACCCATGCGATAATCAAGTTTCTTTTCTAATTTTGTTGGCATTGGTTGTTCGCTAACCCTTTTCTTAAATTTGAGACTTTTCCTCCAATTTGTTGGAGTTGATTATTTAGAGTTTGGATAATTTGGATCTAGATTAAGGAGTGCATGAGCTTTCTCTTATCTCCACTTTGGTCCAAACTCATCAATTATTCTCTTAGTCAAGGAGCCCTTTCTATAAAGACTTCTTCATTGGTCACTGACACACCTCTGTAACAGATGAAGAATAAATATGAGAAGGATGACCATAACCTTGGGTACTTCTATCACGAAGCATATAATAAATTGAATTATAAATATATTTTTGGACATTTACATTTAAGCCCTTTTCATTGCATAATTCAAAATGGTTATATCTTTTGTTAACTCACTATCACTAGTGGTCATCAACTTGGTAAAAAATATAATAAAGTCAACTCGTAGCCTTGGTAGTTAGGCCGGTGGTAAGAATGTTGATAATCCTTTCCTCCCATCATTTTTTATTGAACATTAACATTTTTAACAGTGAGAAAACTAAAAATTTCATCAAAATCAAAGTGAATATTATAATAGGAAAGATATTGATTATATACAAAATTCTATAAAATTAATATGTTTTAATAGTTGTACTATCAAAACATACTCATTTTCCAATGATAAAATTTTTATTATCTCAGTGTTCTTTTTATGTTAGCAAAGAACTCCCACACCATAAGGATGATGCAGGTTCTATTATCATAAGCGATACATTCCTAATCTTGCTCATTGATAATATTTTCTATGCTTTGACCCAGATTGTGGAAGCTCCTCTCTGAAATGAGTTGCTTGTGGATAAGTGCATCATACCTCTTCTCCACTTCCATGCTAATAACTCAATCGTGTCGGAGGTTGCCCTCTCCTTACCCTTGTGAAAGTGCTTGAGGCATATTTGCTATCCTAGAGTTGAGCAAAAGCGAGAGAAAAAGGTTGCAAGAACTATTGAGAAAATAAAGGCTTTATAATAAAATTTTGGCGACTAGAACCCAATACTACGGCTAGCCTCTCAATTTCTAAGATGTGAGTCCTAGTGTCAAGGTGCTCCACATGTAGCACATAGGCATCGTTAGTCAATCAAGTTAATTATTGTGCTTGTCAAAAAGATACATTTATGATATTTATTATCATTAATTTAGTATATGATAAAAGTATGAAAATCACATCAGACATTAATAGAGTGTTGTGATGCTAGTATGAAGTTCTATCCTTTTCTGTTAAATGCATTTGCTAGCTTGTTGGACTTTGAAAGGCTTTTTTATTGGCACTGTTATGCTACATTGGAAGTGCTTAGGCTCCAATCAACCTACTTTCTATTATTCTTTATAGCACCCTAATGCTATGGTGGTGAGTTTATAACACCTCGCTCTCTAGTTTTGAGGCCTATGTTTTTGTCTGCCATCACTGAAAGTGAGGCATCGAAAAGCTATCTAACTAGAACTATGGCACTGACTTTTCAATGTTGAAGCAGTATCTGACCAACACTGTGGCATTGACCCCCTAGCACTATAGCACTACTTCTTTAATGTTGAGTTGCTGCTTGCCAGGAATAAAAAAATCAAATAATTACTTGTTCTCTATGCAAACATAAATTCTATCGGCACTCCAAAGAGAGGTAAGTCTAACCTATATGTTTTACATGCAAACATAAATCCTATTAGCACTCCAAAGAGAGGTAAGTCCAACCTATATGTTAGTCATGTGAACATAAATCCTAACAACGCTCTAAAGGGAGGTAAGTATAACATATATGTCTGCCATGCAAACATAAATCTTATTAGCTTTTCAATGGATATAAGCCCAACCCTACATATGTTTGCCATGCAAACATAATCTAAACCCTATATGGCATTCCAAAGGGATGTAAGTCCAACCCATATGTTCATTATGTGAACACCTCTATAATTCTGGCAATCCAAAGGATGTAAGTCTAAACTTTTCTTTTACTATACACACATTTAAATCTATATGGAATTTCAAAGGGATGTAAATCCAATCTTTTTATTCATTATGTGAACATTTAAATGTATATGACATTCTATAGGGATATAAGTCCAATCTATTCATTCTCTTTGCAAACAAATCTATAGGCGCTTTGCATCTAAAAATGAATGAAAAAGATACAAATTAAAAAACTCTTAGATTGGATCATTGTAGCAATGCTTTATAGTATCTACAAACTCAAACTTCCCGGTGGTGATTACCTACTTAAATGATATAGTCGATGTCTTGATGCTAGCAGAGG
Source organism: Cymbidium sinense (assembly GCA_021442155.1). Taxonomy (NCBI): domain Eukaryota; kingdom Viridiplantae; phylum Streptophyta; class Magnoliopsida; order Asparagales; family Orchidaceae; genus Cymbidium; species Cymbidium sinense. The sequence continues at coordinate 37,587,284 of CM038223.1, forward strand.
CACTAACATAAAGTCTCCAATTTAAAATCAAGAAAAACCACTATTCTTGCCCCAGCAGCAATAATTGTCTAGGGGGAATGGGGAGGGTTATAGAGGAAAAGCGCCATCATAGTGGAAAATTCACTACAAAAAAGGAGAACAACCCCTCTCCTTCTTCTTTCTTGCTTCTCATTCTCACTTTAACCTTACTTCACTATTCTTGCTCCTGGTAGTCTGTGTTCTCAACAACGTATTATCTACAAGAAGAATGATCAAGGTTTACTCTCATCGATAAAAAAACTCTAGAATTATTTTGTTTATGCAAGTTTATTCTTAAAAATAAAGCTTAACAAGATTTCCACTTTTGATCTTTGGTCCGATGAAATAAAAGGCTCATCTCCATTGATCTTGGATTGAGAGTAAAGAAGGCCCCTAGGCCAAAAAATTTCACAATCTTGAAATATAAACACCCTCCGCCATTGAACATGATTTTGATGTGAGAAGAAAAACCCTCCTTCCTTCAATCTTAGATCTATAATAAGGGAGAATAGGGAATTTGTACTAAATAAGTAAAAATCTAGAACTACTAAGGCATTATTCCATCAAATTTGCACAAAAAATAACAAAATTCTACAATAATTTAGTTTAGAAATGGAGTTCCCACTTCATGGCGCTGTTGTGCCTAGGTCCAGCACTGAGGTACTATAGTCTCAGGAATGAAGTTTTTGGTGTTCTGTTCCATAGCACTAAGGTGCTAGATTTATGGCATCGTGGCTCTAAGCTCTTGAATTAGGAACAATTCTTGTAGCATTGTGGCATTATATTTCAATGCAACAACACTAAATTTTAAATTCCATATCTTTAAAGTGGCACTGATGCACCATTTTTCAACGATGAAGCACTACATCTTCCAATATCGAATTTGGCTCTGGTGTGAAAGGAAAGCTACCATCCATTGAACTTAGATCTGAAATAAGAGAGAAGAGTGTTAATGAGCTAAAAAAACTAGAAATTCTAACACTACTAAGATATTATGCTACCAAAATTTTAAAATGCTCAAAAAATATTAAATTTTAGGCACTGATGAAATAGTGCTTAGGCACTGTTAGTTCAGCACTGAGGCGCTGAGCTGTCGGGTAACATGAAAAAATTCTTTTCATATCATCATGGAGCTATAACTAAAGTGCCAGAATGATGGATTAATTTCACATTTTGGAAGACTTAGAATACTAACCTCAATAAATTCTAAGTCTAAGTTCTCTACCCAAAGACTACAAATCAAGTGCCATAGTGCTGACTCCTTGAAAAAAATGGACAAGAATTTTCTATTTTAAAAGTGTTGAAACGCTGCATATCAAGCACTACAATGCGGCACATTAAGCATTATAGCACTAATGCCTTATCTAAAATGACAACAAATGACTATGTTAAGAGTGCCACAGTGCTGCATATCAAGCACTACAGTGACAGACTCTCAAGCTATAAACCAAAAATTTCTATTTTGATAGTGCCATAGCATTGCAACTTAGGCACCACAATGTGGCCTATTTAGGTTTTAAACTTATGTCCTGGAGGCTAATAACATTGAGGTGTTGCATAATTAGTAACGAAGCACTGATCAATCTGCCATCCTACTTTCAACCATTCTATATAGCACTTATAGCACCATGACACTGCTTTTCTAGTTCCAAAGTGCCATAAAAGTAATGCAAACATGATTACTGGCATTCTAAAGAGATCTAAGCCCAATCATCTATCTATTTGCCACATAAACAACCCAAAACTCTATAATTTGTTCACCATGTGAATATCTATAATTTTGGCAGTCCAAAAGGATGTAAGTTTAATCTAACGACTTTCTAATCAATGTATGTCTGACCTATGCCTGAAATGCAATAACAACTCAAACCCTATATGGAATTCTAAAAAGTTATGAGTCTAATTTAATATCCTTTTAATAACAAATGTAAGTTGTATATATCCATTCTCCATGTGAACACTATTGCTGGCATTCAAAAGAGAGGCAAGCCCAATCATCCATCTATTTGTAGTGCAAACATCCCCAAACCATATAATACATTCAACATATGAACACCTATAATTCCAACACTTTAAAGGGATGTAAGTCCATTTTAATAGCTTTTTAATCGATGTAAGTTTGACCAATGCTTGTAATGCAAGCACAACCCAAACTTTATATGGCATTCCAAAAGGATGTAAGTCCAATCTATTTGTTCATCATGCGAACACCATGCTAGCATTCTAAAGGATGTAAGTCCAACTCATATGTTTGTCATGCAAACACCCCTACACTAAACATATAGTCTACTCTGGAAATCTAAGATGAGGCAACCCATTGCTGCTAATGAGACCCTTGAAAATTACAGCTAAACCTTTAATACTGGTAGACTAGAATAATATAATTTCAGGATGATGGAGCTATGGAATCTTGATCAAGACTATACTCTTATTTCCATTAAACAGTTATCTATTCCATACTACACACACCATTAGACACTAATTCAGATTAGGAAGATATGATTATTTTCAACTTTAATCAATAGTGGTCTCTTACTATGTAAGAGGGGTAATTAACTATGAAGATCTGCACTTATAAGAAGTAGAACCCTAGATCTAAATAAACTTTAACATAATGTTAGGAGAAATCTGGTTGAATATAGATCAATCTACCTCATGAAAAAAACATAATCCTATCTATCCCAATAAAGATGATGTAGAGCATCCTTAAAGGTATTTTTCTTTTAGCGATCAAATTTTTGGTGACTCCATTAGGGATTACTTTTCTCTCTATCTATGGTTGGAAAAAAATGAAAAATTTATGGTTGCATAATAGGCTTAAATATTAGGTTAAAATCTTTTAAAATTTTATGATCGATGACCAGGTTTGAAAACTCCAATGGCCAATATTACAAATTTGATGACTGTTAAACAAGGAGAGGGGTCCACTATTAGATTCCCTCGGGCAGTAATCAATGCTTACTCTGCCAGAACCACTCTCTAGCTCAAAATAATTTTTAAAGTTATCCAATTTTTGTTTGACCTATAACCAAGCCTCTCATTAAGGGTACTGGAATGATAAAGGCATTCAACAAGGAAAGGAGACAGAATGTGATCATTCCCAATGAGCCCAAGCCTAAAGCCCTAACCTAAAAGAAGGGTTCTATCTTTGATAAGCTATTAAAGGCAATCTTGACTACCCCTGCTAAAGATAAGTTGGTTGTTAAGCCCAGACTAAAGTTTATCATCGACAATCTACTTAGTAGTACATCAGGAGAGATTATTAGTTCATAAGATGCACTTTTACTCTAGGCCATAATGACCACAAAACATCTTCCTCAAGCACGAAATATCCGGAGAGCTCAAAATATCACATAGATATTGGATTGTTCATTCTAAACAACAAGTATGACAAACTAGTGGAAACAAATTTACCCACGGTAATAACTTTAATCTCCGATGGGTCAAGAGAAATAGACTTGGAGAAACTATAAAGAAGTCATTCTAGGATAAACATACACATCCCAGTCCACGTAATCCCACTAAAGAAAGAGATCATCTCCTCCAAAATCTACAAGCTATTGAAGGCTGTTAAAAAAAAATCTTCAAAAAATAATCAAGAAATTGGTGAGCAAGGTCGCCAACTCAACAATTCCTACTCTAAGAAAGGTCAGAATATTGAAAGATATTGTGATTTCCTAAAGCAAAACTCAAGGATTAAGGGTACTATATTTAGTTAATTCCAACAACAAGCCCTTAGATACAAAGATAATAATTGGTCAGTTGTTGGAAAGTCTCAGCAACCATTATAGAAAAAGAAATATAATTCATCAAATGAACACCATGGTGTGACATTCAGGATACATTCCAAATGATCTGCCACTGGAATGTCTCGATCAATTTGGTTACCTAATGAATCCCAAGTTGTCAATGATGAAATAACTAAATATCAGCCAACCCCACCAAATGATAATGGAACTAAATCTTCTATCATTTACTGCAAAACACTAGTCTGAAAAAAGTCACCAACGTGATGATGAGATAGATAATCAACTATTTTGGGAAGATGAGGATTTCTTAATCAATGAAGAGCCACCAATTTGGACTCCTAAAATGATGAAGATATAGATTACATGGAAGTCTAAGTAGTTTTCATGATTGGCACACATTTATTAAGTAGAATGTGGCACTTGAACAATAAAATCAAGAAATATAACAAGAGAGTTGAAGCCATCAACAACTTGGAGGTGAAGCTCAAGTAAAAGTTAAGGTAACTAAAGGGCTAACTGATGTTGTAATAAGATAAAAATGAAAATTTGGTTCTCAACTCCAAAGAAGAGAACAAAAAATTAGCCAGCTCAATAACCACCTCGATGAAATAAGCGGGCTAATGACAAGTTATTTGGTCAACTTAACCTTCTAGCAACTGCAACACTACAAGTACCTCCAAGAAATACTCTAGAGATAGTCAACCCAATATCTAAAATTGGAGGCATACAAAATGCTATGCCCAACTTGCTAACTCCTTCAACACAAAGGCAAGAAGCCTGAGGGGAAGTTACACTAAATGCTCGCCCAAAGGCTAATGTTATTGTGGGAATTTTAATTTGGAGCACCAGGAAGATCTTGGGGGTACTTGTTTAGGTAATCAAATGCATAATTAAGTGATAGATATATTATCTTGATGATAATATATATTACCCTATAATAAATTTTATTACTTAATAAGTACTCCTATGGTTGATGGGCCTTCAATATACCAGAGATTTTTTCCATGAACTATATAGAGAAGTAGGACAGTTTATTTTGTTGTAGGGTTCACATTTTTTTTATAAGAGCAAGCCCATATAGTTAATTGCATCTTAGAATGATGTATCTCTTCCTAAGAATACTCTCAAGTAAAGAAATAGATTTTTATTCCTATGAATTTCAAAGCTTTTCTTTAAAGAATGATAATTTAGAAATTCAATAGGGAACACTTTCAAAATGGAAAGAGTTTTTTTTTTTTTTTGAAGATTAATACATAATAAGTAGAAAATACTTTAGATATTTGGATGCCTAGTAAGCATTTCAACTAACCTATCATTTGGAATTACATTTTAAGTTCAAAATTATTAAGAGTTAAATTGATATTTTATTAGAAATTTAGGGCTTGGATTCTTGTAGCACAAGACTGTAGAAATGTCTAGTAGTTGAATGCTTAGTCCAAAAGGATTCTTTAGAACCTAGTCTACAAATGCTCTAGACAAAACTAAAATTGTGACATAATAAAATTTTCTAGAAATTATCAATTCTTTTCCTACCAAAGGAAAAAATAAACCTATCCACGATTCTTCAAGATTTATAACTCACCTAGAAGGGTTGCCAACTAACACCTCCAAATAAATTTTTAAAATGATGAATGGTCTTATATATGCAAGTTGGCTAGGCTATTGCATTTAAGAAGGAAGCTAAGAACCTAACTCACTCTCTAAACTTAAGATAATGTTTGGCATGCCATGTACCTAACTTATGCAACAAATTTCTTTCTTTTATATATTGACTCATAATTTATTTTAAGGCCTTGGGTATGCATTTTTTGTCTACAATGATATGCAGTTAGAAATGGTTGAGGGTCAAATCAAAAGAGAAGGCATACTTTCCTTAAAAAGAGTGGTCATCCTTAAAGGTCAGAAGCCCCCTTATGTGTAATAGTAGAAGCACCCAATTCAAGGAGTACAAAAAATATGCTGTCATGTTTTACAAAGGTTAATTATTTCTAGTTAATTTTAAGTTATACCTCGGGCTTTAATTAACGAGAGGTTATGAGTTTCTTATTTTATGATTGAATTGTTTAAATTTAAGTGGGATAGAAAATTTACTTTTCTTAGGAACCTAATGTTCCAAGCATTTCATCACAGAAATACACCACATAAAGAAACCTAAAAAGGTTTGTTGTTTCTATTACGCACCCAAAATAAATCAAACTAATTTAATTAATATAGACCAAATGTGGTCGAGTATTGTTGTACGCCCAAAGAAAGAGGAAAATTGGTAGTTGCGACTTATATATAGCTCAACTTAAAACTAAAAGTGTGATCTATGGGGTCATTTTCTAAGATTGTCACCTTCTTGGACCTCCATGGGCTTCATAGGGGACCAAGAGACCATGCATTGGTAGGGTCAGATCCTATTATTCCAAGACCCCACAGGTCTTAACATAATTCTAGGCTCAAATTACATTTAAAATTCCAAAAATAAATTCTTAAATCTTGCAAAATAATTATTAGGAAATAAACACAACACATCAACCGTTATAATGCAAACATATGGGCTTAGCATTAGTTGTTTTCCAAGCCCATTTATCCTATTAGGCTATGCATAGGGACTTATATAATACCTACATGCAAATAATATTTATATTATTATCCCAATCCCTTTAGGACCCACAAAAGTAGTGTTAGTCTAAAAAAAAATGGCCAACCATCCAATCTAATGGCAAACAATCCTAGCTATCTAGTCTAAAACATTACATCATAAAACAAAACAAAAATATTTCACGTCACATCATAGAATATCATTAAACATTGACCTAACTTAAGTCTAGGGATGGTGACTTAATAATCTAATATGTGTGAAAATGATTTTGTGTGGTAAAATGTACTAAAAGTTTTTGGTTCAAGTTTTGATTTGGTTTTCAAAGTTTGTTTAATTTACCATTGGGCAAATTCAATTTAAGTTACTTAAATGATTTATAAATTTATTTCCATTTTAAATTTGCCTTTATATTAAAATGGAATTTAGGTTTTAAAGAATGAAGAATGAAATAAGTCCTACTTTGGGTGAAACCTATTCTATTCAACATCCTAAATACTAATAGAATGAACTTTCATCCATTCCATTAGGTCAAGCTAATATCCTAAGTATCTTAATTTGCTTCTTTTGAATTTATTTAAGTGGTCTATTTTAATTTGAGTTTGATTTTATTAATATCTTAATTTTCTTTATAAGATTTAAAGTTTATGCAATCTAACCTTATTAAGATATGAAGATTTCATTCTTGTTTCATTTATATTGCTTTGAATATAGTTTGTTTAATTTGGTTTATTAAAATTTTCTTTTAAATATTAATTATCAAATGATTTCATTCATTTATGTTTTATGTTAATTATTTTTCTAATTTAGCTTTATATTTAATATTTTATTTCCTTTTATTTAATTAAATGTTCATTTGATTTGATCACTTATTCATTTCATTAATGTTTTTGAATTTGGATGTGTTAACTTGATTAGATAACCTTGATTATTTTGAATTTTAATTAGTTGATTTATTTGAATTTCAATTATTTTTATTTATTTATTTCATTACTTTTTTATGTTTATTAGTGTTTATGTTCATTAGCTTGAATGAATCCACTCAATTCATTTAAGTTGATATTATAGTTCAAGCTTAGTTTAAGATGTTTTAATTTTATCATTTAAATGATTTATTATGTTTTCATTTGCTTAAGAAAATTCATCAATTTATACATTCTTAATTTATTATTCGTTAAGTTAATGGAATTTTCTTTTCAAGGGTTTCATTACTTCATAGAATTTCTTAAAGTTTATTTTTTATTCATAACCTGAAGAAAACTTACGTTACTTTGGACACCATACGTGCCCTAATACATTTATAATTTTCTAAGTCATTAAATTGAATGATTTAGTTATTCAATTATTTCATTTCCATTTGAAATTATTATTCTTTATTAACATTAAATTGAGGTAAATTAAATTTAATTTTAATAATTTTTTTATTTGAGTATAAATTCTTAAAGGATGATTATCTTTGATTTCAATTAATTTAATTGATTTAATGCAAATTCATTAGTGTAATGATATTGGGTTTAATCAATTTTAAATTTTCTTAATTATTTCATTAACCCTAAGTATGTAATTAATCAAAATCTTTAATTTCAAAGGACTAAAATGTTTTTCTTGCATATTATGACTTTAATAAAAAATATCTTAAGCAAATTTTATGAATTTTTGTAATTTCAATAATTTTTTAATTTTAATTTTCAATCAAATTGTCCTAGGGATTAAAAATTAAATAACCCCTAATTCAAAGGTCATTTAATCTTCAAATATTTAGGGTAAATGAGATTCCTTGCTAATTTAAACTTTCTAAAATTTCACTTTAATCAAATTTATAATTTAGGGTTAATTATGATTTTAATTATTTTAATACAACCTAAATTAAGCCTAAATTAGATGGAATTAATTAGGATTTTAATTTACTTGAATTCCTCTTTGGAAGATGCATCCATAGAGGGTTCATTTAGAATTTTTGAAAATTTGGTTGATTTAGTATGATTTTTTTAAGTACACATCAATTAATTGAATTAATTAATTCAATTAATTAATAAATTAGGTCATTTCAGGGTTTATTAGATTCGAGAGAGTTCTAATAATGTGTTTAGATTCATTAAGGTTTTTAATTATGATTCAAGTTGATTTTATAATTTACCATGATTTCCCTAATTTAATATCAATTTATTTTATTAAATTAAGGCCTATGGTTTGAAAATTTTATATTTAAAGATTTACTTGCTAATTAATATTGATAAAAATTATCTAAGGTGTATTTTAATCTTATTTTCAATTTCTCAAAGTTTGTAATTAATTAAATTAATGGTTTGTGTTTAGTTTAAGTTTAATTAATTTTAATTAAATTTAAATTGACTAAAAGTAACCTAATAAAAATTAGAGATTTTGAGTTTAATGGATTCCTCTCACTATAAGGAATCCATAAAGCCCTTATTTACATTTTTTAGTTGGGCATTTTATTATTTTATTATTTTTTAAAAGTTTTTTGTGATTTTTAGCATTTTTAATTCAAAAAATACCAATTTTTCTATTTACCCGCATCAGAGCCACGTGGTATTAGCAGGATGCGGTTTAATCTGGGCTGTCTAGTTGAAGATCGGATGACTTAGAATCTTCTTGTGGTTTCTTATATAAGTTTCTATAAAAAATATAATTAAATCTTGGCTGTCCATTCCTAATAGAAGGAATGGATGTCAAAGAATATATATCTCGATTTCAATTGCAAATCCATCAAGACTTCATTTAGAATGTATCTATATGGCTTGATGTCACTCAAGATCAAGTTCATTTCAAAAAGAACCAACACTGAATGAGAAATTCATCAGGTTCTAGGCATACCCCATCAGTGGCAATCTCTAGTGATGTAAATGATTCAAATAACTTTGTAGGGATGTGTGAGACTCTAGGTCTAAGTAATTGGAATGCCTCCTCATTAATTGCTTTATAGGTCAAGCACCTCCTATTCTCCAATAGCTTTAGTCAAAGTCTAGGTTGCTAGTGTTGTGGAGATCTAGGGAAGGGTGGTTTTTTCTTCATTTAGCTTGAGGAATGTGTATGAGTGTTCAAAATGGCTTAAGAAAGGTTCCCTCCTCTCTTTCCATTGATGGATAAAAGCTATAAGAAGAGGGAGGTCAATCTTTTTTGGCCATGATCATTGCCACCCTTGGAGGCTCCAAGGGTGGTTAATTGGTTGGTGTCGGTAATGGCGAGATGAAGAAGCGGAGGAGGAAGTTGATTGGGGAGAATTTGTTTGTTTGCTTGACCTTACCCTTCCATGGCATATTCCCTCTTTTGGATAGACTTGAAGTTTTTATATTTTCTTAAATTTACACATTAATCACTAAACTCATCTTAGATTGAGTTTAGATACAATATGTGATTAGTTTGAGTTTGAGTTTAAATGTCCCCATTAGGTCCATTTGGGTTTAGTTTGTTTTGGGTTAGGTTGAAGATGGACAATGTTCATTATTTGCTAATTTAGATTAGTAATTAACCATCCAATCAAATTTGAGATGATTTGGATTAGTTAACTTATTTTATTTATTATTGAATTTAAATTCAAAACCCATTTTTAACTCAAATTGGGTTTAATGGGTTAACATGGACTTAATTGGTTCAAAAGGCCACATTAGTCAAATTAAACTTAATTATTGATTTAATTATATTTAATGATGATTTCCAAATGATATTGGATATTCAATTTAGGTTAACTTTAATTTAATTTGATTTTGAGTTCAACAAGGTCCATTTAGGCCAATTTAGATCAAATTATCTATTTAACCCAATAAAGGCTTTATAAGATTTAAATTTCTTTTGACTCATGTTTAAACATGTTCATTTTATTATTTTTAATCATTTGAAATAATTTAGTTTGGTCAAATTATGGTGGGTTGACATTGACTTGGTGGGACCCACATAAGTCTACTCTATGTCCAATGGTCGACCTTCATTTGACTTTCATTTAGATTTAACTCCATTCATGTTCATGTAATGATTTTATTTTTTATCGATTTGATTTGAATTTATTTTGGTTTTATTTGAATTTACTTGGATTTGATTAATTTTGAGCTTAAATAGGATAATTAGGCCAATCCATACCTTAGTCTAAGCTCAGTTAGATATTAGTTTTATTATAAAATGTTGGATTCAATCATTTATTTATATTTGAGTTTGGTTTGGTTCTATCTAACCCTATTGGGTTAGGTCAAACCCTAAAAGGATTTATTAGGTCACCATGAATAGTATCCTAAGTGCCTAATCAAGAGGCTTCTAATTTAAGATTAGGTGTCTTAATCTTTAGTTTAGATATGATGTTAACCTCATCCAAAATGAGATCAATTGTTATCTCCAAATCTCATGTAGAAGATCTCATTAGTTAGAATGTTAAAGCAGTCATCGCTCCAAAAGCAGCTTAACAGTTAATTGAAAAGGTCAACATACCCAACTAAATACAATCAAGTACAATATCCTAAGGGGTATGTTATGCAAATTCAACACATTTTAGGAATAAGAAATCCATGCAAGCATCTAGCGACATGCGAAACACCAAAGAGAATAACTCTTTACTATAACAATTCATTAGTATTCTTATCAATACAACCATCGAATGGTATGTTAAGTTACCTAACGACTCAGTAAAAATCTTTACTAAGCTATAAATACTCATCATCAAGAGATTTATAGGAGCAACAAAAAAAGTAACAATTCCATATCTCACCTTAGAAAGGTTAAAGAAAGATGAAAGTGCTACCAAATACATTACAATATGAAAAAATCTAAGCATGAAATGTGATCAATAGCTCACAAGAAAGCATGCAGTAGTACTCCTTATGTGGAATATCAATGATCAAATAGCCCCATATCTAGCTGTAGCCACGATTAATATGTTTCAAGAATAATTAGAAAGTGTAGCCATATTTGAAAGGCTTACCAACCAAAAAATCATTAGTTCCAACTACAATAATAATCCGTTTAGCAAAGAAAAACAACCAAATCATATGAAGCAAGGAAAAATGATGTGAATACAACATTCACATTATGGTTAACATAAAGGGAAATAAAGGTAGGGAAACCTCACGACCAACAACAATCACGTGACCAATTGTAAATCCAATAGAGGATAAGAAAAGGGGGTCAACCTTCCAAGAGAAGATGTTTAAGCAGTGCTCGTTCAAAAGAGAATGTACTGCTAAGATCTTTAGATATACCCTAAAATTGGGACTACAATTACCATAGCAATGTCGGCCATACCAAGTAGACAAAGTTGATGATGCCAACTATTGCCCATTTCATAGGCTCATAAGTCATCCAATTTAAGATTATTTTATCATTGAACATTGGGAAGAAAAGAGCTATCACAATGAGGAACTCACCTTATCAGACACTATATTGGTACATCTAGGAAAACTTTGTGACACCACATAGGATTTATGAATTTCTTATTTAGATGATCAAATGCTTCATTATGGAATAAAAATTTTTTCTCAGAAGATAAACATATTATCCTATAATGGATTTGATCACTTAATAAAAGACTCCCAAGGCTAATGGGTCTTTATGTACCTAAGAGATTTCTCTTGAACTACATAAGGAAGTAGAACAGGGTTTATTTTAAACTTGGTTCATGGTTCTCTATAAGGAAAAGCCCCTATAGTTAATCATATCTTAGGAATGAAAAACCTCTTCCTAAGAAAACTCTTGATTAAAGAAATAAGCTATTATTTCTAATGATTTCTAAGTTAGTTTCCAAAGGAAATGTTATTTATAAAATTCAATTGGGAACACTACAAAGTGAAAAGAGATATTTTTGGAAATGAGATTAAGTAGAAATGCTTATTGATATTAGGATGCTAGTAGGCATTTCAAAAATCCTATTATTGGGCTTTAAATTTTGGAATTAAATAGAATTTTGAGTTGACATTTTATTAGAAATCTAGGACTTAGATTCTAACAGCACAAGATTATAGAAATGCCTAAGGTTGAAAACTTGCTCCAATAGGATGCTTCAAATCCTAAGTCAATAATTGCTTTTGACACAAGTCAGATGCTCGACCTAATTTCACTTTTGGAAATTATTGGCTCTTTCTCTCACTTGAGAAAGAAAACTTATCCTTAATTCTTCTGGACTTATAACCCACCTGGAAGGGCAGCTAGCTAACACCACTTAAAAAAATTTGAACTCGATGATGTCAAGTCTCATGAATTCAAGATGGTCAAGCTATTGAATTTTTGGAAAGAATCTAAGAACCTAGATTCACTCCTTAATTCTTAGGAACATGTAGGGTATGAAATGATCATAACTAAAATAACATATTTAGCTTTTAAATATTTTTTAGCATAAATCATTTAAAGCATTAGGTATGTATTTATGGTGTTTATTTTTGGGATGTGGGATTCCACGCAGATCTTAGGGGGTACTTATTGAAGTGATCAGATACAACATTAAGGAACGGTGCACTATCTCAAAAGATAGAAATCACCACTCTATAATGGGCCTAATCACTTAATAAGGACTCCTAAGGCATGACGGGTCTTCGAATATACCAGAGATCTTTCTCTTACTTTACATGGAGAAGTAAAGCAAGGTTTATATTAAGTCAGGTTCGTTAAGTTCTCTATGGAGGCAAGACCAAATAGTTAATTACATCCTAAGGAATGGGATCCCTTAGGAATACTTTCGATTAAAGTAGACAATTAAAGTCTCTAAAGATTTATAGGCTAGACTACCAAAGGATTGGCTATTTAGAAAATGAAATGGGATAGATCAAGAAGAAGACTTATTATCGAAGCCAAAGGAAATGAGTAGGGAATGCTAATGATACTAAAAAACCTAGTGAGCATTCCAATCTATCCTATGGTTGGGCTTTATATATTTAAAATTGAAGAGAATTATTTGTTTGAGTTAAAATCTTATTAGATTTCTAGGGCTTATAATCCATCAACATAAGATTATGGAAATGCCTAAGAGGTGAGGATTTATACTTGTAGCATGAAGGAAATAGCTACCTCATATCCAAAATCTAGGGAGCTTTGGCATAAGCTAAACCATAACCTAAATCAAAGCGAAGATGGGCATAAGGTTTAACTCCACAAGATAGGATAAACCTCCTAACTTCTGGACTTACAACCGGCTAGAGTAGCTGCCAGCTAACTTCACCTATGGTTTGAAACCATGTGGTTAAGTCATATGAATTACAAGATAGGTAGGTTGTTATCTATTTAGAAAGAGACTAAAATCCTTAAACCCACTCCCTAAGAGACTAGAGCATGAGTGGTATGAGTAATGACTTAGTCTAATGCAAATCTTTTCAAATTTTATTTGTATTTGACACTTTATTTTGACAAAGGCTTCAGAATTTTGATACCTATATGCATAATGAAATTAGGTTATGGCTAAATAAGTGAGAAAGGGGTGTTTTCCATCACAAGGGATGCCCACACAAGTCAAGCATTCCCCTATCTTGCAAGGATGGAAATCCCCTATTTTCAAGGAAGAAGGAACATGCATGCATGATATTAGGCATACAACCATACAACTAATGAGTTGCTAATCCTTTTAATTATCTTGATTATATCCTAAGCTTTATGTGAGATTATGAGTTAATTGGAAATTCAATTATGAGTTGTAATTAAGGAGAAAATTTATTTTTCCCTAAGAGGCTAATCGCATCCAGGCCATACAACAAACACCAATCATAAAGAAACTATGAAAAGGCATGCCATTTCTAATGCACAAGATAAACAAAATATCAAATAATTTTAAAGCTAGCATAAAATAAAAAAAATGCGTTGGGTATCATCACCATACAACTCGAAAAGAAAAATGGGTAGCCGAGCTCTACCCTTATACAACTCAAATTATAAAAGAATAGTTATAATTAGGAATAAATACATGCTATGGGGGTCTTCACCTTTCTCACATCTCCTCCATTTCTTTATTTGAGCTTGCTTTGGATGTGCTTGCTTCAAAGGCATCACAGGGCCTCCCAGGACAAAGCCTTCTAGCATCCTCTCATCCTAATCCCCCATGGTACTAATTATAATTTCTAATTGTAAAATTGTATTGAAATGGAAAAATAAAACTAACTACACCTACAAGACAATGATTAGCTAAACATACATTCCACCCATGAAATTATATTTATAATTTTGACTTAGCACCGTGTACATGGGTAACCAAGTCAACCTGTCCTAATTTACATTATGCATAGGGGTTAAGCAACCTACAAAAGATAGCATTTACATTTATTTTAAGTGCCCCTTAAGCACAATATCCAACAAAAAATATGGTTAAGCTCATCACGGCCTAACATCCAGTCTACGAGACATACACCCTAACATTCAATCTAAAATAATACATCATAAAATAAAACATACATCAAATCATACACCGCCCAAAAAAAAATCTTGAAGTCATGACTTAATTCTAATGTGTGTTAAGGCTTGTGTGGTATGTCTTAACAAAGCTCTCTTTTATCCCGACCCTAAGTCATTTCTAATGCCAATTAATTAAGCAATTCTCTTTAGTGAATGGCTTATTATATATTTTAATTAATCCTTGATTTAGATTCACTTTAAATGAACTTATTCAATGAGAAAGGCATCTCAAGATTAGTTGGAATGAACTACCATCATATGACACATGTTTGTTTATTTCTTTCCATCATATATATAACATGCACATGGTTAAGTCCTAAACATACCTATACATGAAATTTATATCTTAGCACACTTGAATGATGAAAGTAAGCAAATGTATTTAGAATTTTATCATATTAATTTAAATCTCTATCTAAATTCATATGCAAAAGCATAAGCAAAGAGCTTTAAGTTACATGATTAATCAATTCAACCACTTGAACAAAGTATGAATGCATGTTTCTTTTTTAATAGAAAAGGGGATTCTAATTCATTAGCCAAATGAACACATAAATGTATAAGAATTTTGTGTATGTTCATCACCATTATTCTACTCCAAGGGAGTGAGGAAGGAACATCCTTAGGGTTACAAAAGGCATTCCACTGGATGTCCGGACTAATATATCGTTTCTTACTTATGTAAATCAATATATGAATATAAGAAAGAAACTTAAACTTCATATACTAAATTTATAGTCACATGAACTTCCTATATATATAATAATACTCACAACACATATTCTTATTTATTAAGAAGCTTTTGAAAATATGTTAGAGATTTAATTATGATAATAGCCACACATATTTTTAATTAAGTCAACACATGCAAATTGACATAAAGGAAATCATTTTTTTATTTGATCAATTTTAAAAGAGATGAGTGCATGAATCAAAATACATACAACATTTTAATAAGATTGGAAACAAATAAATGAACATAACCACATAATCTTATTCAATACATAATTCTAAGGAAAATCACATTGAACAAGCTTATTTAAAATAAACCAAAGTTCCTTAAAGCCATTTTTGATTTTATGTTTGATTTGATTTATGAAATGTGGAAGAGGTTTGCTGGTCCTAATCCCATTCCCATATGTGTGAATTAATTTGATTTAATGAAGAGCAATTAGGTTGATTTTATGAATTGGTTAAGTTAAGCATGGATTGAATCAATTAATTAACCCTTACCTATGTCACCTTAACGTAATTAATTAAAAAATTATGAGCTAATATGATATGCAACCACATAGGAAAGTAAATAGCAATGCTCTTACAAAATAAAAGGGGCCTAATGCAATTAGCTCAAAATTATTAATTAATTAAGCTTAAGGATCTCACTTAATTACTCTTATGATTTTCTCACACATGTGGGCTAACCATAATTTGATTAGCTCTTTCTTTAGGTTATTGAACACCCAAAGAGCTACCCAAGAGTTAATTAGACAAGTTCTAGAATGATTATGATTTCAATTTAATTAATTAAGCTATTTAATTAATGAATTAAACCATTGATTAATCCCAAATTACTTAATTTCAAGTCAGGTGAATTGAACTTAGGGAAAATATTGAGAAAGTGGTCCCAATCTCGTTCCCCATGCCCATTCACTATCTCAAAAATGATTAAAAGCTTAATTAATGATTTTCTTATTATTTAGAATGTTAATTAATCACCTACTTAATTAATAGGGTAATTAAGGCTAAGATAAATCATTTTCCTAATTAATTGAGCAATAAATCTCAAAAACAATAATGGGAGGTAGTGGTCATCCCATTAATCAACCTAAAAAAGTTTGGGATTAATTACTTGGGCAATTAAGAAGTAATTAAGCTAATTAAGTTTTTAGTTAAACCTAAATTTAGCCTTAATTACTATTTAAAATTAATGATAATTACTTTTAAATTAATCTCCTTTGAAGTACCTTTAAAATAAGTATTTATTTATATATTTGGATTTTTTACAATTAGTTATGATTTTTTAAAGTTTCAGTTGATTTAAGATGATTTTCATGAAGTGTGTTAATTTATTTTATTAAAATAAATCATTTGAACTTCAAAATTTAATATCTTTTAATCCAAAAATTTCTTTGACTTGCAGTTTTTATGGTATGTAGATTTTGACTTCCGTTTCAATCTCCAAAAATTTCAACTTAATCTCATGTGTATTTTTAGTTTAATTAATGAAATTTGATATTTACTAAAACTCACATTAAGTGCAAAATATCTAGTGAACTTTAGAGATTTTTAGGTTTTTTAGATTCCTCTTAGAAAGACAAATCCAACGAGCTCTTATTTATAATTTTTTGTTGAGTATTTTATTTTCTATGAATTTTTGAAGTTTTAGGTGATTTAAATAATTTTTAAAATAAAAAAAATCGGGATTTACCCACTTCACCCAGTCAGCACCGTGCTCGACGCTGACGGGGCAACATGGCACTGCGCGCTTGGACCACACAGTTCCATGTGACATGCGGCATTATGTAGATAGCTGGTGAGTGTCGCATCAGCACACGGGAGAGAAAATGCGTGGAGGGGAGAGCGACGTGCGATTCGATCTAGATCGTCCGATCGTAGATCGGACGGTCCAGATATGATCTACGTGATCTAATGGGCTGAAACGTAGGATCTGGTGTTGAAACACGGGATCTTAGGGTCAAAACATAGGAGAAACAGTAAAATATAGGTTGTTCGATCCCTTGAACATGGGATCGGATGGCTACTCCTCTTTGACAATTGAAATTGAAGGAAAAATGCAAAAATAATCTAAATGAGGTCTGATTGGGCTTGATTTCACATCGATCTTTGTCAAAAAAATTCTATTTCATAATGGGATTGTATTAAATAAAGAATACGAGGGATTTCTAAGAAAAATTCCTAAAATTGTGCAAAAATTATTAAAAAAAGTAAAAAATCCTAAAGCTGGCTATGAGTTTTTGAAGATTACTTCATCGGGGATGATTTCAAGTGGCAGTGATGATCCAAGCATGCCTTTGAGTGGGGAAGAAGCTTTTAATGAGCCTAGACCTTCGCCTTCACTTTGAAACATTATCTTCTCTAATCCCCGACACTTCCTTGCCAAAATCCACTTATTTTTGGTATTTTTAACCCCAAAATGAAGTTGGAATGATTGATGGTTGATTTGGGAGCTGTATGGGATGAAAATGAGAGTGGGAGGAGTTTTGGTGTCTCTAATTCCCTGGTTTCAAATGTGGCCAAAAATCTTCATCTCCTTTGATTTTTTTGTCTCCAAAATGGTGTCATTTGGCTTGGGGTGGTTAGAAATGGAAGGGAATCATCCTAGGTGGCTCATTTTGGTTAGTTATGGCATGGAAAGTGGCTGTGATGAAGGTCAAATAGTCCTAACAAGGGGTGATGGAAGTCCTTCATGCCAAGTTTTCTAATGGAAGAGGTGAGGTGAATTCAACTCCTTATGAGTAATGGTTATCCCAACAATCTCTTTGGTCAGATGATCAGTGTCCTTGGTTCTTATGTGGACCAATGGATGAGTGCCAAGTGGCCAAGGAAGAGAAATGACCTCTTGGACAAGTGTCTTTTCTTATGGGATGCCCTTGACCTAAGGGAAAAGTGGTCATTTGATATTGGATTTGATTTGAACAAATTTGAAATGAGTCAAAAGTGAGTTGGACCAAATTTCATGTCATTTGAAGTTCATTTGGTTTAATTTGGGTAAATTTGACCCATTTAGGCCAAATTTGGTCAAAATGGGTTAGGTTGAACAATTGGTCAAATTAGGTCAAACTATAGGGTGGGTCAAGTATAAATGATCATTTGGAGTATATTGGTTTAATTAGTTTCAATCAATTTAACTTAATTTGGATTTTGGCCAATTTGATCCTTTAGGTCTATCTGGGCTAAGTTGACCAATTTGATCCAATTGACCAAATTGACTTGAATCATGGCTTGGTTTGGGTTAGGTTGATCATTTAAAATTAATTGTAAGCTTTGGTTAAGTTCAATTTAGATTTGATTAGGTTTTAGGTTGATTTGACCCTTAAGGTCAATTTGTATTAAGTTAGGTTAAGTTGACCAAATGGTCAAATTAGGCTCAACTAAGGCTTTGGTCAAGTTCAATAATCAATTTAGAATGAGCTGAACCATTGGTTATAATCAATTTGGTTTAAGTTGCAATTTTACTAGTTTGGGTTCATATGGGTTAAATGGTTGCCTTGGTCAATGAGTTAGGTTGACTTGGTTTGACCCAATTCATGACAATTGACTAACCTAGGATGATCAACAATCATGACATGAAGTTTGGATTGGCTTAATTCACTTTGATTTGAATTGAATTGGATTTTGGTTCATGTAGGTCAAATTGGCCACTTTGGGTTAAGTGAGCCAATTGGGTTTAGTTGGCTTGATTTTGAGTTGAGTTTGATTTAGTTGAGTTTATATATGGATTTTAGATTGACATAAAAACTCAATTGCAGTTGGTTTGGGTTCAAATGAGTTTTGGATCATTTGAATATTTTAAGTCAAATGGGCTAGGTTGGGTTTGACTTGAGTTGATTTTGATTTGGCTTGATGATCATAAATCTCATTTATAATATGGAATGATTGATTCATAGAAAAATTAATCAAGCTTGATTTGGTTTAAAGAGGGTTTTGACTAAGCATATGAAGGTGGTTCATATGGCTTAAGAATGGACTTTGTAATTTGAATTTGATTTTGGGGTTCAATCACTTGGAGTTGGATTTGATTTGGGATTTGATTTGAGATTTGAATTGATATTTGAGAAAATCAATTGAATTGGGTTGATTTGAATTTAGTTAAAGGCTAAGTTCATAGACAAAATCAAGGAGCTTAGGAAGGGTTT